>OZ020194.1:13550326-14956576 GCA_963971165.1 Philopedon plagiatum
ACGAACTCTTTGAAATTCCCTGAGCACGTTGTTCATTTGTTTTGGGGGTCATATTATTAACAGAAAATATGACAAGTGTCTTGTATTCATAGCCATCTTGATTAAAATTGGAAATTGACATGGTTATGATGATGAAGCAGTTCAAGACGAGAGTTCAAGCGACAAATGATCTCCATAGCCGCCTAGATAAAATTAGAAAGATTGAAATTTGGAATGCATCGAAATTTGTAGCTGTCCATATCTCAAGAACTATCAACTTTAGACCTGGGATGGTGTATACAAAAATTATAGAGAAAAGTCAGATAAATTAGAATTCAGAGTTTAAAGTAGGTCGTTCAATTGAAATTATTGAAGTAATTTGTGCCTGAATGTCATATTTTGTAGCACTTCCGGTTGCACCGGAAGTGAGATTGTCATGACACAAGCATACACGGCCCCTAAAAAGAAGTAAGAATAATATGTTAAACTTTTCGCATATTCATTTGTTTTATGTTAAAACAATATAGTTTGCGGCTCTTTCGACATTTTCAAACGCCATTTTCTTGAAAACTGTTAAAGATAGGTATGGGGTATGATGCATGTTTTATAATCACAATTTTACGTAAAATCCAAATTTTAAAAAATATACAGGGTGTTTCGTTTAAAATAACAAAGTTGACTGTATTTCCGGTTGAACCGGAAACCATAGTCAGATGTTCGAGCACTCAAAATCTGCATCTAAAGCAACCAAACGAGTTCCCAAAATTTCAAATCGAAATATAATTTCTTAACAAAATAACGAGCTGGCCAGTAAACTCGTGGGCACCCGGTATATATATATATATATATATATATATATATATATATATATATATATATATATATATATATATATATATATATACCGGGTGCCCACGAGTTTACTGGCCAGCTCGTTATTTTGTTAAGAAATTATATTTCGATTTGAAATTTTGGGAACTCGTTTGGTTGCTTTAGATGCAGATTTTGAGTGCTCGAACATCTGACTATGGTTTCCGGTTCAACCGGAAATACAGTCAACTTTGTTATTTTAAACGAAACACCCTGTATATTTTTTAAAATTTGGATTTTACGTAAAATTGTGATTATAAAACATGCATCATACCCCATACCTATCTTTATATATATATATATATATATATATATATATATATATATATATATATATATATATATATATATATATATATATATATATATATATGTATATATATAATATAAAAAGGGTTCAACGTCCGTCGTAGTAATACACTAAAAAGAAAAATAATGGCTATTCGGACTGAAAGCACAGATTTACCTACCTTTCCTGTGGCCGCACCCTATTTCAATTGTTAATCGGCAACTGCTATAGTCAGTGAGCTCCGCGACATCAAGTAGTGGCTGCACGAGCACCTCGTTTCTGTTTAGTGCGTGGCTTTGTCACGTAAATCTGTGGCTTTGTGTTATTTCGGCAGCGAATGAACTTAAAATACTTTATAAAATTAGTGTTATATTTGTTTTTATAGACTTATAATTTTGTATTAGGTGTGTTCTGTAGGTATTTTAAAATGACTGGATACAGATGCGCTTGCACTACGCCCGTACACTCTCACAAGGTCGCAAGAACTTATACTGGCGATTCGCCAAACTTACGTATCTGGTGTGGGTAAATCTGTGCTGAAAGACAGTAAGTTATGTTTTTGCATCAAAGTTTCTTGGACTCCCCGTACTTTGATTATATATATATATATATATATATATATATATATATATATATATATATATATATATACATATATATATAATATGTTATACAGTGTGTAACAAAAATATGGAAACCTCGAAATATCTTGCAAACTGTTCCTCCAGTTTTTATCAACTTGTGTACACTTAGGTACGAAATTTCTCCCAATCCAATGGCGAAACAAATTAGTTCAATAGGCTGGGATAACCGAGTGAGTGCAATAAAAGTCTAGTCGAGGTACATCCATTGACTTTTATATATAGACCCCTACACCTGATAGCGTGGCGTGCGCAGGGCCGTTCCGACCCGGGGGTGCAGAGGGTGCGGGGCACCCGGGCGGCAAGCCTAGGGGGCGGCGCGAGCCGCCTTATAAAAAAGGGAAAAATTAATTTATCATTAAATTAATATAATACATAAATATTATTCTAAATATTATCATTTAAATAATACTATTCTAATATTATTTGAATATATGTACTATTCTAAATATTATTAATTATATTTCAAATTCAAATTTTATATACACAACTTATTCAGGCCACAACCAGTGGCAAGTATAACAGTTTCTTGTTTTAACTCGTCTTAAGCTATTTTTCACATCGGTCGCGAGGAAGATTTTACAGGAAAATACTCGTCTGTGGTCAAAGCATATAAATACACGCACCGGGAGAATTTCCTTTATTTTAATTTTAAACGTGTAATCGTGTAAATCGCAACAGCTTAAAAAGTTTTTGTTTGATATCCTGGTTAGAGAGACAGTAAAAATTAAAGGTGAGTATATACGTTAATTTGATTATATTTTGCTTTTGCGCGGTTAAATAAAATTTAAATAATATTTTGTTAAATTAAATTTATATTGTGTAACAAATTTATAACTTAAATAATAATACCAACATAATAACAATAGTAAAACATTTTTCTTTTTTTTATTAGTAAAATATAGTTTAATTAAAGATTAGCATAATCTTAATATTTTTTTGTTTTGATTAAAAATGTTGAAATTTTCAGACAAAATAAAAAATTTTGTAAAGTTTCCCTTCAAAAGTTGGTATTTTTCGAAAAACAAAGCTTAATTAATTTATGCTTCTTTAAATCTTCGAAAACAAAATTTTTTCGACGAATCATAACTTGGATTCATTTTTTTTTGGTAGATGTCTGATAATCGAAAAAGGCTTTCTGGCGCACAGTACAGAAAAAGAAAGCGTGAAAAGGAAGAATTAGTTAAAAAGGCTAGTGGTTCACTCGAAACGTTTTTAATCTCAACAACATCACAGGAGGCACCAGGGAGGCACCATCAAGTTCCCAAGCTCGAGATGTAAATGTGACGGAGACCGAATTCATAGTGGTCAGTAGCGGGGAAAAAAAGGAGGACTCGTCGAATACCAAAACTACAATGGAAGCAGGTGTTTTATTAAAAGAACAAAGTCCTGAAGAAGTAAGTTTTGAAAATGAAAATCTTCATGTTCATGAGGATCCTAACTATTGGCCTGCTGTTTTATTGGATAAAATTAAATTAACTCTGATAGACTTAGGGCCTACCCAACTGGCAGAAGCTGATATAACGTTTCCTTTAAATAAATACAATAGAGGTTTCTCGTCTATTTATTATAAAAAAAAACTGTGTAATGGGGAAATAATTCCAAGAGTTTGGCTGGTGTATTCTAAATCAAAAGACTGTGTATATTGTTTTCCTTGCAAAATATTTAAAACTTTTTCTAGTGGTTTAGTTGAGGGTTATAATGATTGGAGACATTTAAGTCAGGTTATAGAACGACATGAAAAATCAAAAGGTCACATTTGTAATACAAAATCTTGGATTGATCTAAAACAATCAATTTCTTCTAAAACGACAACTGATTCACTAAATGAGAAATTAATAAGCATGGAAAAAGATAGATGGGTTTCTGTTTTAAAAATTATAATTTATGTTGTTAAATTTTTAGCCAGTCAAAATTTGAGTTTTAGGGGTGAAAATAACAAGATATATGAGCAACAAAATGGAAACTTTTTAAAATTAATTGAAACAATTGCAAACTTTAATGATACGATATCCGATCATATTAACAGGATTAGAAGGACTCCATCAAATATGCCTCATTATTTAGGTGTTCATATTCAAAACGAACTAATTTCCCTTCTGGGAGAGAAAATAAGACATGAAATTATATCTATGTTAAAAGCTAGTAAATATTTTTCTATTATTTTAGATTCGACTCCTGATGTAAGTCACAAAGACCAACTTACTGTTGTAGTAAGGTTTGTTTTATTAAATAATACATCAAAGCAAATAGAAGTTAGGGAGCATTTTTTGGGATTCGTTTCAATATCAGATTCGACAGGACAAGGCTTAACCAATGTTTTATTGGATTTTTTGGAGACTCACAACATTTGTTTAGGAGATTTAAGGGGGCAGGGTTACGATAATGGTGCGAATATGAAGGGTCGCAATAATGGTTTACAAAAAAAAATTCTTGAATTAAACCCTAGAGCTTTTTACGTGCCTTGTGCGGCCCATAGCTTAAATTTAGTTGTTAATGACGCTGCAAAAGCGTCTTTAGAAATTACAAATTTCTTTGCTATTGTGCAGGAACTTTACGTTTTCTTTTCTGCATCGACTAAACGTTGGCAAGTTTTAAACGATGAAATCCCAACTTTATCATTAAAACCTCTTTCTAGTACTAGATGGGAAAGTAGAATAGATGCTTTGAAATTTCTTAGATACAATTTGGCAAAAATATATGATGCTTTATTTGCACTTTATTCTGATAATAGCAGAGACCCTGAAACCAGAAATATGGCAAATTCATTACTCTTAAAAATCAAGTCGTTTAAATTTATTTGTTCTATTATTACATGGAATAATGTGTTAACAAAAATTAATATTGCAAGTAAAGTGATGCAGGAGTCAGATTCTACACTACCTAATATCGTTTTAATCTTGGAGCAGACGAAAACTTATTTATCTAATATTAGGTCAAATGAAGGTTTTAATGATATTTTAGAAGAGGCCAAAAAAATTGCCGATGATATCGACTGTGACCCTTCGTTTCCTCCGATTAATATTGTGAGACCCCGAACAAAAAAGCGATTATTTAATTACGAGTGTGAAGACGAGGCACCTAAAGACCCGGCTGACCAATTCAAAATTAATTTTTACTTTGTAATATTGGACACCGCATTATCAAAATTGGAAGAAAGGTTCGAGCAAATAAAGCAGCATGATACATTGTTTAATTTTCCTAACAACCTATATAATTTCCTTCAAATGGATAAATCAATTAGATTGGCAAAATGTAAAGCTCTAGAGAATAGTTTATGTGATCCATGTAAAAATCAAAAAGATATTTTAGCTCAAGATTTATATGATGAAATTGACAATGTTGCACCCTATATTTCCCCTTGCCTGTATGTATTAATTATGTATTTATTTCTTTATTACATTACAAATAAGTTGTAACTATATTCTATAAAATAAACTGTGTATATTTGTACAATTTTTTTAACTTAAATTTACTTTATCTTTTTTATTTGTAAAGTTTTAACAACTTTGGGGGAAGGGGTTGGGTTAGGGAAGGGGCGGCAAAATTATTCCCGCACCCGGGCGGCAGATACCCTAGGAACGGCCCTGAGCGTGCGCAAACAAAAGTTAAGTTAGCAGGGTGAAATATTGTGTTTGTACGCACGGCCATATTTCTCGAGCCAGATCGGCGAGGGGCATGCGCACAACTCGCTTGTGGTCATCTGCTACAGGTGTTGCAAAACCAGCTGGAAAACAATCAGAGTCGGGTCGACGCGTCCTGTCCATCACAGATGACAAATTTGCAGTGCGCATGCCCATGGCCGATCAGCTTTGTTTACATGCGCAAGGCCAGAAATTTGCCACTTTCGCGATTATTGTTCGCGGATCCATGTAGTACAAATCAATGGGTACATCCGGCCTCGAGCTATCCCTGAAAATTAAAAGTGCAGTAGATGAATAGGGTGATAATTAAAACAAACGATCAGGTAACAACATTTATTAATGCAATTATAGTATAAGATATATACTTCCACCATATGATTAAAATACATTAGTGATTAATGTAATCAATATAAAATAGAGCCTAATTAACCACATGTGCAACATGACGTTTAAAAATGATTGCCATATATGACTAAATTAAAATGACTGTGGCGGCAAACATAAGGAATAATTAAAACATAAAGTACACAAAATCTTACACAGCCTAGAACAGTATTGCAATTAAGTTAAATTAGAAAAAGCGAACTTTATACGGTTTATTATCATGAAACCTGTTAAATTCTTGTTGATACTTTAATGTACAGGGAAGTGCGAAACTCGAAAGTTTTAATTTTTGAATAAATATCATTTAAGGCCATCAGCTAAACTACCTATTTTGATTTTTTTTAACATCGTTTCTTAGTTATTTTCTAAAAAGAACCCATGCGTAAGAAAAGGATAACGCATTGTAAAGTTATGTATGTATTGTACGTTCTTCAACAATGTTACCTCCTGTATATCAGAATCGGACCCATGTTTATAGAAACTTTTATGTTTATTTTGTGTTCCTGAATACATGCCTAAACTAACTCTTTCCTGAATCATCCAGTATAAAAGAATTAAATTTTTTGAGAGGAATATTTGAAATTCTATTTTCTACTTAAACTTCACTAAACAGGGACAATAAAAATGAAACAGGTTTCACGATAAATTACAAAATATTGGAGATTTTTTCTACCGATAAATATTTATAACCTGTAACGTAACAGATATAATATATATATATATATATATATATATATATATATATATATATATATATATATATATATATAGCGAGGTGAAAATTAAATTGTTCTATCTACACTTTTTTTTAAATTTTACATTTTTTCACTAGTCATAAAGCCCGTTTTATAGTATTCTATCTGAATACAATTATAACATTTTCCTCTACTCTTAAAGCAATAAAAATTTAATTTTTGAATGTTCTGTATAATGGTCCACCTACCGAACCAAAAAGGTTTCTGGATATCGATAGATGGAACAATCTAATTCTCGCCTCGCTATATATATATATATATATATATATATATATATATATATATATATATATATATATATATATATATATATATATATATATATATATAATTTTTTAATAATTTATTATTGCATCTAGGAAAAACTACCATTAATTTAAAACTATGAAATTTTATTTAAATATAATACTCAGTAGAAAAACCTCCAAATAGGAAACAAGGCGACCAAAAAAGTACTAGGGTAACAATATACTTGTAATCATTCAGAAAATAGGATTGAGGTCACAA
Source organism: Philopedon plagiatum (assembly GCA_963971165.1). Taxonomy (NCBI): domain Eukaryota; kingdom Metazoa; phylum Arthropoda; class Insecta; order Coleoptera; family Curculionidae; genus Philopedon; species Philopedon plagiatum. The sequence continues at coordinate 13,557,396 of OZ020194.1, forward strand.
GTCTATTAAGAGTCCCTCGACTTTAATTTTTAATACTTGCTTTCAAACCTATTAATCAAAGACTTTTCTAAAAAAATAGGTACCAGGAATATATATTTCGTAAGAAAAATTTTTTTATTGTCTGTTCCTGTCAACTGCCTTCATCAGCTAGAAATTTCAAAGTTTTTACATTACGCAGGGCATTTAACAAAAATATAAGTTACTCATTCCTTTTGGGTATCTTTGTATATGAGGATTGGAAAAAACTACTAGTTCGATTCCAATGAAACTATTTTTCCTGTAATGGCACATATTTCCTCTGTGTTCCCTTAACACTTAAGATTTTTCCTTAGTTTTGACCTCGCGAGTGTAAAAATCATTGCTTCAAAATTTGCAATTTTTTCCCATTTTTGAAGGGTAAATGGTATATTTTAAAGGTATACATTTTAAATCAGCTCGTCAAAAAGCGTATTTTCAACTTGTACATATTCAATTTTTTTGATTGCGTCATTTAAAAAAGTCAACTTCTTTTTAAAAATTTTCTTATCTTTCTCGGCATGAACTTAATTTTACATACGTTTTTCAAATTTCAGCTCAACTGGTCCACCCATGATACAAATAAAAGAAGATTGTGATACCGCGCAGGTAGGCGTGGCCATTTACGTCACGCCGTGACCAATTCCGCGATATTTTGTAAACGAAACACGTCTGTTTTAAGATCGCGTTGTGTTTTCAACTATTTTTTTTGTGTTTTTATATTACTTTTAGGAGTTTAAAAGTAAAAATGAGATGTGCTGTGTATGGTTGTGATGTGGATAATCAATCAATCCATGTATGTATTTATTCCTTTATTTATATGATTATTGTAAATCATATACTATACAATTTGTATTATAAGCAGGAGGCCAAAGTATATTGCCAATAGAATCTATATAAAATCGCCTTTAACTAACGTAAACTATATATTGCGCGTTATAAATTTCAAAAATAAGTCACGGCGTGACGTCATGCGCGAACCCGGACGAATTTCACACGGTTTGGTATCATACCTTCCTTTTATTGTATCATGATCATGCGGCCCACCAGTGTATTAGTTATGCTCGGGAGAGATAGACGTACGGATAAAAGAGCTGCGCTAATAGGAATTCTGTTTTGAGGAAACTAATTGGTAAATGTCGGCAAGAAAGATTTTCCATATAATATAGACTTTTTTAATCGCCTTGTTAAACTAAATGCGTTTAAATTGAGCTAAAAATCACCATTAACCAAACGAATAATTAATGTAATAAGTTATCTATGCAAATAAAAAACATTTATGTTAAGATAGTCTACGAAGACAGCTACTAGACAGTCTCAGCACAAAGTTCTTATTTAGCGTTGTATACAGCCGATTCAAGGATTTTTTAATGCGCACGTTTTTTAAAGGTCTATATATATATATATATATATATATATATATATATATATATATATATATATATATATATATATATATATATATATATATATATATATATATATGCGTTGTTGCACTAGCGAAGGAGTCAATCTTTTTTCACATTTTTAAATATGTTTAAAAATGTTTAATAATAGAAGTAATCAGCTCCTATTTCTACCATTTTGGTTTTTAACATTATTGTTGTTATTTATTATAAACAACAATGACTCTTTGGTGTAGACACGTAACAACAGACATAGAGGGTTTTTCAAAAGAATGGGATGTCGCTTATATCTCCCGAATAAAAAATTTCGGAAAAACACTCGAACATGGTAATTAATTTAAATTTTCCCGCATTTTGGCAGTGCCTTTTGGTTGGATAAGTTTACCTTTTGACAGGCAGCGCCATCTGGATATGTTTTTAAAGCATATTTATGGGTGCTCACTGAAAAGGGCAGGAAAAACTCTATTCGACATCTTTTTTTAAATGTCATAATGCATTATACAAGAGGTAAAAACCAATAATGCAGCTACTTTAAATGTACTTTAAATCTGTAGTAAAATATTACATTTACTTTGAATAGATTTTAAGAATTAGAAATGTGGAAAATAGTTTTCTCGGTGCTCTACCACCAGTCGATTTCCGAGCAGGACCATTTTAACACTATTTCTACAACAGAATTTGTCGAAACTGATCGGCGAATTCTACCGGAATAATTTTTAACACTATCTGATGTATTTATAAATTATTTATTGTATTTAAAGGTTATTTTCCCAGCTAGGTGCATTAGACGGGGAGGTCCAATCACAGATGGCCTCCTAAGTCCCCAGTTCTGACTCCACTAGACTTTTTTAATGTGACTACTTTACGTAAATGGTTTATCCAAATAAACCGAGCAGTAATTGCTGTGTTGATGTGGAACGGAATTTAGCCGAAAAAGATAATCTATCAAGTCAAATAATTTACAATTCGAAAAATTTTAATAATATATGCTAAACTGTCAATGGAGATTATTTTGAACACCTGTTAAAGCCAATTCTAATGTTTAACTAATAAGTATAGAATACACTGAAAAAAATTCGTTAGTTTTTTCACTTCAGGTATAATATTACATGATATTTGTAATACGTCCAATGGATGGAGTTTTTCCTGCTCTATTCAATAAGCAACCACAAAGGATAGTAGATTTCTATTTAAAAAAATTATCCAGGTGGCGCTGCCTGTCAAAAGGTAAACTTATCGAACCAAAAGAGACTGTTAAAAGATGGGAGCAAATCTAAATCATCTACCTTGTTCAAGCGTTTTATCCAAAATTTAGTTTTCTGGGAGATATTAGCAATGTTAAGAATCAAAAAACAAGTTGACTTACACATTCTTTTGACAAACCCTGTAGGTCTTTATGTATGTAGTGCTACTGTTTTGGTTTTTCTTTAACACCGTTTTTGCTCAATTATTTTCTATAAAGAACCAATGTCATCCCGTCGTAGACACATAAAAAACACATACCGAATTCATTAAAGAAATCAATATTTTACTATGTACTTTTCCTTTTAAATCGATTCCCGCAAAAATTCGATATCTATCGATTTTTTGCAGCACGCGTTTGAAAAGTACCAGACCTGTAACGACTAGCCTCCGACTTAGTCGGAAAAGTCGACTAGTCGGCCTCAAATTTTTATGTTATTAATATAAAAGGACAGAAAATACTTGCTTTATTTTTATTATAATTTCAACATTTATTGACTTGTTTATTTGCGCTTAAGTATTTTGAAATTGTTTTAACAGATCACGTGACCTTTTCTGTCAAAAGCATATCCTGCCATTCGCCGGCGCCGCGTTTTAAAACTGTTTCAGTAAATTACGTGTCTTTAAGGATTTCGGCTATTCGTCGATAGAAATATGGTTGATTTTTACGACAAGCAAGAAAGGAAAACTATTGGTTATGACGAGTGATATCCCCTCTAGTTTTAAAGTGTTCTTAAAAGCTGTTTTAACACGAAAATATACTGTTTCGTCCTTAACCTCAAACCAAAATGTCACAGCTGATAGCGACTGTCATTAAAGTCATTTAAACGCCCACACACGATGAGGCACTTGAGCGTAAAAAAATAAGTGCCGTGTCCGAACGACACACGAACACAACGAAGACCAAAGTCGCACGAAGTATTTTCGCGCGTTTTTATGAGCGGATTCAAGATAATTGGCTTTTTTTCAACAGACTACTCGGCCATCGGCCAGTCGACCCATCCCTAAAAAGTATCAAATAAAACCATGATACAAATAAAAGAAGATATGACACCGCGCAGGTAGGCGTGGCCATTTACGTCACGCCGTGACCAATTCCGCGATATTTTGTAAACGAAACACGTCTTTTTTAAGATCGCGTTGTGTTTTCAACTATTTTTTGGTGTTTTTATATTACTTTTAGGAGTTTAAAAGTAAAAACGAGATGTGCTGTGTATGGTTGTGATGTGGACAATCAATCAATGAATGTAATCAATGTATGTATTTATCCCTTTATTTATATGATTATTTTAAATCATATACTATACAATTTGTATTATAAGCAGGAAGCAAAGTATATTGCCAATAGAATTTATATAAAATCGCCTTTAACTAACGTAAACTCTATATTGCGCGTTATAAATTTCAAAAATAACTCACGGCGTGACGTCATGCGCGAACCCGGACGAATTTGACACGGTTTGGTATCATACCTTCTATTTGTTGTATAATGAAATAAAACTTTGATTTCTGTAAAGAATTATATGTCTTTTTTGTGTCTATAATGGGAAGTCATTGGTTTTCTTCAGCAAATAACTGAGCAACAACAATTTTAAAAAAATATAGCAACAATGGGTTGAATACTCTTAAGCACTGTTACAAAAAAAATTGCGCCTTAAAGAATACTTGAATCGTTGTATACCAAAGCGGCATTAAAGCATTCTTTGTGACATTATTAATTTAAAGAACCAAAATGCATTTTTCTTTTTTTTTTACTTTTTTTTACTACACTTTTTCAAAAATATTTCAAAGCTTTTTATCTTATTAGTTTTTAATAAAATACTATTTTGTAAGTTTTTTTTTGTTTTTTTTCTTTGTGTAATTTAAGAATATATTATTATAAATAATAAGCATTTTATTATGGGTAAAGCCTTAATCTTAAAAGCCAGATGTAATTTATAAAAATTAGTAGTTAGTTTTTGATTATTGCCATATTTGTTTTATTGTGTATAAAGGGCGGGATTTTAAAAATGTTACAAGGCGATATCTCGAAAACGGTTTAAAATATTTTCATAAAATTTTGGCGAGTTAATAGGAAGATGGGGGGGGGACATAGTTGAATATATTTTTGACATTTACCCCCTCTATTTTGACTGGTGGGGGTAACTTTGGAATTTTAAATGGGTACTTTCGTTTATAAAATTTGAATCTACGTAAAAAACTACGTGTCCATTTTTTTTTTTTTGATTTCCTCTTTCGGTTACGGAACTGACTTATTAGGTTATAAAATAAAAAAAGTTATTTACCATTTAATTTCAACTTATTTATCGTCTGTCATGCTTGAGAAGTGGTTCGAAATGTTCCCATTCAACTTCCAAACACTTTCTCACTCTTTTTCTAAATGAATGTCGTACCCGCTGTATCATTTCAGGTGTCACTAATAAGCAAGCAAAGCGAATCCGGTCTTTCATATAATCTAAAGTTGTAGGTGCCATCACTTTGTCCTTTATAAAACCCCACAAGAAAAAGTCAAGGGGGGTCAAATCCGAGAACCTAGCAGGCCAGTTGACCGGATTTGACCCCCCTTGATTTTTTCTTGAGGGGTTTTATAAAGGACAACGTGATGGCGACTGAACCTACAACTTTAGATGATGTGAAACACTGAATCCGCTTTGCCTGCTTATCAGTGACCTAAAATGTTACAGCGGGTACTAAATTCATTTAGAAAAAGAGGGAGAATGTGTTTGGAAGTTGAAGGGGGACATTTTGAACAACTTCTCAAGCATGACAGACGATAAATAAGTTGAAATTAAATGGAAATATTTTTTTTTATTTTATAACCTAATAAATCGCAATTCCGTAACTGAAAGAGCAAATCAAAAAAAAAAATGTAGTCATACGTATAGAGATGTGCCATGAGAATGTTATCAAGGAAATATTTCCGGAGAACGGTCAATTACCGAGAATATTTCCCAGCATAAATTCTCTTTATGATTTTATAAAAAAATATAAATTACTGGAAAATTACCGAGAATATTTCCGAGAACAGGAATATTCTCGGGAAAATTCATATTCTCGGAGAATTTACGGAAATTTAAGGAAATTTATTTTAATGCCGCTATTGCATCATAGATGGAGCATGGAGCATCTTTATATTTATTTCTTTTCTGTGTTGTTTTAAACAACTTGTTTAGACATGTTATTTTATACAATGCGTTTCTAAGTTGTGTTTTATTTATAAATATAGTTACTCGAAAATAATAGAAATAAAAATTGAATGTGTCTTTATTTTGACTAAGATGCGTAATCGCGTTAATTTACAATGTAAATATTTTCTAAATCCGGTATTGTGCAGTGCTATCTCTTTATTTTTTCTGATAAAATTATTGTAAAAACTACTTTGGGTAAAAAAATATGTTCTTCCAATTTATGCAGTCAAACAAAACATAAAATTCTCCAACATATAAAATAAATTCTCCAAAATTTCCGATAAATTGTCATTTTTATCAGAGAATATTTCCCAATAATAAATTTCGAGAATGATCCATTTCTACATCTATTTATTTTTACAGATAAAATTATTGTAAAAACTACTTTGGGTAAAAAACACATGTTCTTTCAGTTTATGCAGTCAAAACATAAAATTTTCCAACGTATAAAATAAATTCTCCAAAATTTCCGATAAATTCTCATTGTTCTCGGAGAATATTTCCCAAAAATAAATTTTCGAGAATGTTCCTACGTACGTAGTTTTTTACGTAGATTCGAATTCTATAAACAAAAGTAAATCATCCCCTTTAAGGTTCCAAAGTTACATACCCACCCCTCAAAATAGATTAAGGGGGTAGATGTCAAAAATATGTTGAAACATGTCCCCCCATCTCCCTATTAACTCACCAAAATTTCTTGAAAATATTTTAAACCGTTTTCGAGATATTGTATTGTAACACTTTAAAAAACTCACCCTGTAGAATGATATGATTTTGTAGTTTATATTCTGTTAGGAAATACTTATTTCGTGCATATTTGACGAGAGGGATCAAACACAAAATTGGACTTACTTGAGTCCATTACTTTTGATTAAATAAGCAACAGAAGAAAATTTTTGCTCCACAAATTAACAATAAATCATTGCGAGAACTAAAGTGTCACTTTTAACCCCTGTGGGATTAAAAGTATCGAAACCTGAGGAATTAGATCAAAAAAACAAATGTAACTATGACAAATAACTTAATTTCGTGCTTTAGTTTCTAGGCATATACTGAAAACTTGTCAGTATAAGTCTGTTCAACTGATGTCGAAATTACTTACTCTCATTTCCTCACTAGTTTTGAAAAGCTTCATAAATAATAAGCATTATAACTGACAGCAGCGTGCAGAATCCCATCTTCGTAAAACAAAATTAAATAATTTGAATTAGGAAATATAACGCATTAACAAAAATAATGTCACAAACAACCTCACAATACAAATATTAACAATATTATACTAGCATAATATTATGTAAATAAGTTTAAATAAATATATAATATATATATATATCGACCACTTGTCTTAATCAAATTTTTTTTTAGTCAGGATGCATTTTCAAACAAATGCTCACTTTGAAGAAATATATCAACTTACAACATTGATATACCAATCACACACAGTATGATTATAAAAGAGATGACTTTTTACCAACCCTTTTCTAAAGTGTAGTAGTTAAAAGGAGAAATTTAAAGTAAATCTTTATACATTACGGAGAGCATTTTAAGAGGAGGAGTCATCTCCAAGCCCTACTACTTGATTTTATTTTTGAACAGTTATTTGCTACAAAAAGCCAATGACTTTCCGATATAGACACATATAATTCATAAAATTAATTAAAGAAATCAAAATTGGATGTTGTACTTTTCCTTTTAAACAGCGCCCTGTAAAAATTTAATACGTATGTACCTAATATGTAGAATTTTTGCGGCGTGCAGTTTCAAAGAAGTACAATGTATTTAGTGAAATATGCATTTTTTCATGTATACAGGGTGTTTTCTAATTGAATGTCAATATTTAAGGGGGCGATTTTTGGGTCCATTTTAAAAAGAAAACTTCACATGAACGTATGTCCTAAACGTCTTAACTTTTGAGATACAGGGTGGTAAAGTTTTCAAAAATAAATAGTTTTTTATTAATATCTGTAATACCACTTTAGATATTTTAATTAAATTTGGCATATGTACATGTACTATGTATCAAGAGGCATTATTTGGTGTACCACAATTTTTTTTATTTCCACCAGTGGCGTTCGTACGGAATTTCACCTGCCTATTTTGGCAGACATTGATGGTACGCCACTGATTTGTCGTAAAATTAAAATTATTCCTGAAATTCCCAATCATTTCTAAGCAAACTTGATCTCTTGAATTGTTTCAATCCGATGCACGGTTTTCGCTTAAAAAAAATAAAAACCTTTTCTCTGCATGATCATAACAATATCGTTAATATGACAATATCACCATGCAGAGAAATAGATTATATTTTTTAGATCAAATTTGCTTAGAAATGAATGAGGATCTCAAAAATTAACTTCCTTATTAATTTCTAAGTAAATTTGATCTAAAAGATAAAATCTATTTCTCTGCATGGTGATATTGTCATATTAAAGATATTGTTATGATTATGCAGAGAAAAGGTTTTTATTTTTTTAAGCGAAAACCGTGCATCGGATTGAAAAAATTCAAGAGATCAAATTTGCTTAGAAATGATTGGGAATTTCAGGAAAAATTTAATTTTACGAGAAATCAGTGGCGTACCATCAATGTCTGCCCAAATAGGCAGGTGAAATTCCGTACGAATGCCACTGGTGGAAATAAAAAAAATTGTGGTACACTAAATAATGCCTCTTGATACATAGTACATGTATGCCAAATTTAATTAAAATATCTAAAGTGGGATTACAGATATTAATAAAAAACTATTTATTTTTAAAAACTTTACCACCCTGTATCTCAAAAGTTAAGACGTTTAGGAGATACGTTCATATGAAGTTTTCTTTTTAAAATGGGCCCAAAAATCGCTCCCTTAAATATTGACATTCAATTAGAAGACACCCTGTATATACAGGAGAGTCATTGTTTCTTTTTATAGCAAATACCTGAACAAAAATAATGTTAAAATACTAAAATGGTAGTGATGAGAGCTAACTACACTCTTAATAATTCTATAAAGTTGAAATTACTGACTTGCAATTTTTTAAAATAAAATTTGCTGTATTTTTTAGCAAATCAAGAAAAATTATGAAAATTTTAAAATACCCACAATTTTGTCCATTAGTGTATAATGTTCCTGCAAAATGATCTAGCAACTGTGCAATTTCTAGAGTCATATTGCAGGAAAGTAATAAAGTAAAATTTTGATTTCTCTGGCGAAAAATAGACCTCTTCGAAGGAAGGCCTCTAGTAAAGTTAGTTTTTTAAGGTTCAAAAAGCGTATCAAGTAATATACTAAGAATTAGTACAATGTCGGTAATTTCCACCTTATAGCACTCTTCAGGACGATTCGGTGGCGTAGACAGGGTGTGGTTATGGGAACTCTAAAACAGCGGTACACAAAAGACAAGTCAGAATAATAGCATATGCAGACGTCACATTCTTTATAAAGGTATACAGGGTTATCATAAAGATCACCCCTATATATGGAATATCGCTTAATTTATCTAAATATATCACTCGGACGTCAATTTTTTTTTGGAAATTCATTTTTTCAAGGGAAAAAACTATACGCAGGGTGGATCAGAAAAGTGCTACGCGTCCCAACATTTATTTTTTTAATGAAACACCCTGTATATTTTTGGATTTTACAGTCAATTCTAGACATTTTTTATATAACATATCCTATACCTATCTTCAACTGTTTTCGAAATATTAACACTTAACTTTTAAAGGTATTTTTTATGTAACATGTCATATATCAACAAGTTAACTAAACGTCAAATAAATCATTAAATTGTCACTAACGGTAACGTCACAACTCATAAAATAGTCAATAAAATTTTCAATTTTACTGTGCTGTTAATACGTCCAAAATGCGCCTTGCTGAAGATGAACGCATAGAAATTTTGATTATGTTGGGTTGTGACGATAAAGTAGAAGTCATGTTTACTGGATAGATACCCAAATCGCCCACTTATTAGTCAATCGGCAGTATCTAAGGTAGCAATGAAGTGGATAACTTCTCGAAAGATAGCGTTAAAAGTAGCCACTCTATTCCAAATGACGATCATCCTGATTTATGGTTTCAACAGGATGGTGCTCCTCCGCATTATGGGTACTGCTCATGTAAATATTATTTTTTCTGGGCGATGGATAGGTAGACGAGGGGCAATAGAGTAGCCACCCAGATCGTCCGATCTTAACCCGCTGGATTTTTTTTTGAGGGGCCACGTCAAAGATTTAGTTTATAAATCTAAACCCGACTCGGTAGATAAGCTTAAGGGGTCCACTCGACGAGTTATACGAGAGATTTCTTCACAAGTGGTACAGAATATACAAGAGGAATTTTTAGACCGATTGGTCTACTGCAGAACAGTTAGTGGAGGACATTTTCAACTTATAAGTTAATTTATTTTAAATATTTTATTGTTTGCTTTCCTATTAGTTTTTTACTTTAAAAGTATTCGAAAACTGTTGAAGATAGATATTAAAAAATGTCTAGAATTGACTGTAAAATCCAAAAATGTAAAGATATACGGGGTGTTTCATTTAAAAAATAAATGTTCTACACGGAACACTTTTCTGATTTACCCTGTAATTTTTTTTTTTAATTTTATGGTAAAAAGAGATCTTTTTAAAAACCCTCCCTTATCCAAGTTATATAATAACAGTGGAAACCGGTTCCTATATATGACTATCATTTCGTCCCGAAATGTATAAAGACAAAACCTTAAATTAATTTTTTACTTTCACCTCGATGTCCCATAAAACTGGAATAACTTCTGGCCAAATTCATTAAAATTGAAATCATTAAGTTGGCACTTATTATGAATAAGAATGCCCAACAATTTAAAATGTTGCTTAAGGGGCGCGCTTAAGCAAAAAGAGTAAAAACATACTTAGAAAAAATTGTATTAAAAAAAACGACACAAAACCAGTAAGGCTCAAAATAACACGCAATTATCCTCTTTTTAAAATATTAGGACTTTTTTTGCTTAATCATTATTTTCTACCAAATTATTTGACAGTAAACTACTTTATAGATATACTATTTTTTACTCTTTCTGCTCAAGTGCCACCTTAAAAAGTTGGATCAAGAGCTAAACTGAGCGCCCTCTCTGTAAAGCTTAGAGCGACTTTCATTATTTGTTACTTTCAAACAATAAAACACGATTTTAGCTTATTAGTTACGAAATTAACAGAAATAAAACTAATTGACTATTAATCTTTACAAAATAGGTTAATTTGTGTGTAGTTGCCTTTTTTTAATAGATGGTTTTATTATTACGACTGTCAAAAAAACCCAAGCTCTTGCGCATTAACATGATGGATGTATGACAAAAAAAAACTGTATCTTGAAAACCAAACATTTTAGGATATACGTTATCCAGAAACCATCTTAACAGATAGGAAACTTTTTTGTTTTTGACTTTACGGGAAAAAGTTATATATATATATATATATATATATATATATATATATATATATATATATATATATATATATATATTAGAGATCGCACGATATGACTTTATTTTGCCGATACGATATATCGTATCGGCAGACATTCGTACATGTTTCAATGTTTAGTTTTTATCAGGGTTGGAAAAAGTCATGACTTTATAAAAAAAAGTCAAGGCTTAAATCATATGAATTAATTATTCATGCCAACCCTGGTTTTTATAACGTCGAATATAAATAAAAAAAATACAAAATACGGTTCTGAACCTCCAATTCGCTAAATCCTGTACGTGTTCCGTATCAATTTCAGTTTTTCGTTCATGCGTCTTCTGTTTGGGCGAAAACGAAAATCGGGCAAGTCCCGGTTTATCATTCAGTCACGCGGTATAACGTTTCTGATTGGTGAAGTTTCGGGGAAGTCCCTGTTTAATGTTTTCAGTATTGCTTTGTGAAATTCTTAATTTATTTCTCCGGAAAAAGGCCTCAGTTATACTACAGTTGTGTTATAAATGATTAGATATTATTAGTGACATTAGAAGAGGCACAAAAATGTATTTTATTTTATTATATTTACGAGTATTACCTTTTGTAGGTATATGCAGTAAGAAACCAAAATTCTTCGTTTTATATGTGCCAATATATCGGCAAGTTTCCTGCCGATACGATACGATAATCGGCAGCAACCGCCGATATAACGACATCAATATCGGTATCGTGCGATCTCTAATATATATATATATATATATATATATATATATATATATATATATATATATATATATATATATATATATATATATATTTACTTTTCATAAAAAGCTCCGCTTGTTGAGAAAACACACTCAATTTAAAAGTTTTGGCCCAGCATATACGGGATGTTAAAAAAAGTAAAAACTATAAATGCCGTAGAAGGAAACTATCTTTAATTTTAATTGCAAAGTACAATGAATTTTTAAAAAAAGTGATTTGAAATACATGTTCTTTAAACAACATATTACCAAAATAAACACAAAAAATACTGTTTGTACTTAAAAAAAAATATTTTCGAACGTTTTTCATTCATCTAGTTTACCTGGAAAAGTACAAAGTAAGATGATGAGAATCCCCACTTTGTACTAGAGTGTCGTGACCAGTGTTCTTTCAAGACAAACGTTTGATGTGGTGTTTTAAGAGCAAAATTGTAAGACCGTATTTTTTTCGAGAACATATTACCGGTGAAATTACTTGAACTTTTTGAACACGGAATTGTTTCATAAACTCCCACTGGATATAACAAACACACTTTGGTTCCAACATGCAAGAGTGACAGAATTTTTACAAACATTTCCACAGAGGTGGATTGGACGAAGGTCAGAATTTGCTTGTCCACCAAGGTCCTCAGATATAACTCTCCTAGATTTTGTCTTATGGGGATTCCTAAAAGAAAAAGCCTATGCCCACAGGCTTTTTAAAACGGACCATTATAGAGGGAATTATCACAGAAAATTTCCAAGAAATTTCCCCTTAGATGGTTAGAAATGCAGTGGCGAAATTTTCACGACGTACAATAGTTTGTATGGAAAGAAAAGGTGGTCATGTTGAAGCTTAGTGTAATATTTCATAAAACGCTATTATTGTTTATTTTAGTAATATGTTATTTAAAAAACATGTATTTCAAAACACTTTTTAAAAAAATTCAAAGGTACAAATGAATCAATATAAAGTTATTTTGTCAAATTTCATATTCGACCACTTTTTGGTTTGGACGACACTTTCCTGATAGCTTTCCTTCTACGGCATTTATTGTTTTTACTTTTTTTGACACCCCGTATACGCTGGGTCAAAGATTTTGTTTTGATTGATATTTTCTCAACAAGCAGAACTTTTTATGAAGAATAACTTTTTTCAGCAACGTCGAAAATAAAAAAGTTTTCCATTTGCCCAGAAACCATTTTATTCTGGACACGCTGTATAAACTTTTTTGCTTTCGAAATTTTTTGTTCTCCAAAAGTTTACCCTAGGAATAGGAACACCCTGATACGAGGGAAATTTCCACCATTAACTACTGAAATTTAACAAAGAAAAAAAACAATTATTAAATAACTTTTCTTTTTGACCATAGTTTGTTCCCAACTTTTTTTTTTTTAGAAGTTTGGACCTATTCGGGCATCTTCGTTTTTTTATTTCAATCAACATAGTTCACTTCGTTATTGTTCGGACTTGGCCGAACATTGCAAAGCTGATTATTTCTCCTGCGGTTTATGTACGAAAACACCCGAATGCAAGTTAAACTAATGGAAATCCCCTAACAATTAAAACAAACCAACTACACACAACTTAACCTCAATAAATAAAATTATTATTGGGCAATTCAATTTTATCAAATGTCATGAAAATCGAAATTTTAAGGAACCCATTGGGTTTAATCAATTCATTTGGGCGAGTCCTCACCGCTCCACTCCTCCAGCTCCTCCTGAAGTCGCAGCTCCAGCTCCCGCATGTCGTTGGCGATGTCGGCTTCGTACGCGTCGTCCAAGGACCTGGTAGGGACGTTACCGTTGTTGTAGTTGTTGCCCATGGCTTGACTTAAAGAATAGACTATTTTGTTCTAGGAATTAAAAGAAGAAAAATTGACAGTAAATAGGGTACGTGCACTAAATTTAAATAGTCATAATTGCATTATGTTTTGATAATAGTTGGACGCCCATGTGAAAAAAATGTTATCTAAGCTAATAAAAAATCAGTTTAAAAGACTACAACCAAACTACCCAGAGTAACAACTCAACAGGTGCGTATCTGTACAGGGTCTTCCAACGAGGACTGAACAGGGGCTCATTGAGCTTCCTTGTATTTAAAGAAAAATCTAAAATAGCCAATCGATGTACTTTTTCCTGCAGAATTCAAAAATGAAACCAAAAATTTATTTGAACCAGAAACAAAAGAGTTACGCTATGGATAAGGTGTTTTTTAAATGGAACATAGCTTTTTTTATACGATTTTCGGAACGAGTGATTTTTTTTATGTCCGTTCTGATTAAAATATTTAATATTGTGACAGCTATTTTTATTAAATTTTAATGTTTTATCCAGTATAATATAACTTCAACCTGTTTGAAACATACACTAGGTAATAAAGGTAAAATCACCTTGAAATCCTTCAAAGTCAAAAAATTTAAATAGGTTCTTTATCCTTAGAATAGTATTGACGGATATATTTCTGTGAAAATTTGCAATAAATCTTCTCCTTGCTTCTCTTGCATTTTCTTGGCATTTGTAGAACAAGATAACAATCTGCAATCTCTCATCTAATGAATATTTCATTTCGGCAATATTATAGTAAATTTGTTAAATTTTTTGACATTGAAGGATTTCAAGGTGATTTTACCTTTATTACCTAGTGTATGTTTCAAACAGGTTGAAGTTAAATTATACTGGATAAAACATTAAAATTTAATAAAAATAGCTGTCACAATATTAAATATTTTAATCAGAACGGACATAAAAAAAATCACTCGTTCCGAAAATCGTATAAAAAAAGCTATGTTCCATTTAAAAAACACCTTATCCATAGCGTAACTCTTTTGTTTCTGGTTCAAATAAATTTTTGGTTTCATTTTTGAATCTAAAATAGCCAATCGATGTACTTTTTCCTGCAGAATTCAAAAATGAAACCAAAAATTTATTTGAACCAGAAACAAAAGAGTTACGCTATGGATAAGGTGTTTTTTAAATGGAACATAGCTTTTTTTATACGATTTTCGGAACGAGTGATTTTTTTTATGTCCGTTCTGATTAAAATATTTAATATTGTGACAGCTATTTTTATTAAATTTTAATGTTTTATCCAGTATAATTTAACTTCAACCTGTTTGAAACATACACTAGGTAATAAAGGTAAAATCACCTTGAAATCCTTCAAAGTCAAAAAATTTAAATAGGTTCTTTATCCTTAGAATAGTATTGACGGATATATTTCTGTGAAAATTTGCAATAAATCTTCTCCTTGCTTCTCTTGCATTTTCTTGGCATTTGTAGAACAAGATAACAATCTGCAATCTCTCATCTAATGAATATTTCATTTCGGCAATATTATAGTAAATTTGTTAAATTTTTTGACATTGAAGGATTTCAAGGTGATTTTACCTTTATTACCTAGTGTATGTTTCAAACAGGTTGAAGTTAAATTATACTGGATAAAACATTAAAATTTAATAAAAATAGCTGTCACAATATTAAATATTTTAATCAGAACGGACATAAAAAAAATCACTCGTTCCGAAAATCGTATAAAAAAAGCTATGTTCCATTTAAAAAACACCTTATCCATAGCGTAACTCTTTTGTTTCTGGTTCAAATAAATTTTTGGTTTCATTTTTGAATTCTGCAGGAAAAAGTACATCGATTGGCTATTTTAGATTTTTCTTTAAATACAAGGAAGCTCAAAAATGAGCCCCTGTTCAGTCCTCGTTGGAAGACCCTGTACATGGGATTTATATTCATAGTTATATCAAAAATGTTCACAAAACGGGCGTTTTGTCGCACGACGTCATTAATGAAAAAATACTTATCTAACAGCATCATTAAATGACGTTACTTTGCTTAATTTAAATTTAGAAGTGGAAGGTCGAAAAAAAGCTTAGGTATGGTAAGTTTCTGAAGTAACGTAAGATCAAAAAAAAAGTCCTCATAAGCGTACCTTACACGGTCAATAATACTGACAATACGTTATTATATTGACAAAAATACTGATCGTGTAAGGTGGATATATTGATGGTTTGATGGACTGAACTGACGCGAATTCGAATTTCCGAATATCAGGCCTCAATATCAGCGAGTAAAGGGATACTGTCAGTATTACTGATCGTCTAGGGTGCGCTGTCAATATTGGATCAATCCTTAGTGTAACGTCAGCTGCTGTCAACAATGGAAGCAGCAAGCAGGCTTTTTAACCAATTTTTCATCCAACGCTTACGCTTTACTGTACGTTTTATGCCTAAACTTAAAATTATCGTAATACATGCTGTCTGTCGAGGATCCATTTTCAACATGCAGTTTTTATTTTTAAGACAATTAAATATGGTAATCACGGCAAAACAAAAAGCTTTTATGATCGAAAGTTACTTTAGAAGTGGTAGAAGGGTTGATGGCCAGTGGGTTTATTCAACACGGGACGCCATTCATGATTTTCAAACAGAACTTCCACACATAGTCATGGATTTCGACAAGTTTTGACTAAATCTGTGGCTTTGTTTAGAGAAACAGGAAGTGTGAATAGAAAGGAAGACAGTGGGAGACCCAAAGTTCGCACTGCACAAAAAGTAGAATTGAGGCAAATTGTTAATGAACACCCACAAACCTCTATTCGGCATTTGAGCCAGCAAGTAAATGTATCCTACAGAACCTGAAATACAATCCTGAAATGTGACCTGCATATGCACGCTTATGGTCTAAGCTCAGTCCAAGAATTGTTACTAAACGACAAGCCGCAGCGAATGCAATTTTCAGAGTGGTTTATGGGTAATTTCCATAATAATGAAAACGTCTTTGTAAAAACCTTTTTTACTGACGAGGCATGGTTGTACCTCTCTGGTTATGTAAATTCTCAACAAATGAGAATGTGGAGCTCTGAAAACCCACATTTCTTTATAGAGAAGCCTCTGCCTCTGCATTCACAGAAAGTTGGCGTGTGGGCAGCCATATCGAAAATAAGGTTAATTGGACCGATTTTCTTTTGAAGTCGTAATGAAATTAAATACCGTAATGAAATTAAAAAAAAAATTGTAAACGCATTAGACGATGAAGAGATGCGACAAGACTACTTCCAGCAGGACGGCGCACCAATTCACATAACTCTTGATAATTTAAATTCTTTGTAAGAATTTTTAGAAGATCGAATCATTAGTCGTAAAATGCCAGTTAGGTGGCCACCACGGTCCTGCAATCTCACGCCGTGTGACTTTTTTATGGCAACACATTAAAAACTCCATTTTCAAAACCCCTTACGGAAATTTAGAAGACCTACGGGCTACAATTACAAATAAATTTCAGGTGATTAACAACTCCCCCCAAGTGCTCACCAGTGTTTTTGATGCTGTAAAAAGAAGAATGAGAACATGTTTACAGAGTAATTATTCAAGACATGCGTGACTGATTCCACGGCATACGTTAAGGACGTTTTTTTTGGTCTTACGTTATGTGTATTTATATTGCACTTAAGTATTTGAATTTTTTTAAGTCCTGAATACAACCATATACCACACTGGATTCAGATTTTGACGTTACGAACCTAATAAAAAGGTCTTCAGTAATTTTATATGTACAGGGTCTCCCAACGAGGACTGAACAGGGGCTCATTTTTGAGCTTCCTTGTATTTAAAGAAAAATCTAAAATAGCCAATCGATGTACTTTTTCCTGCAGAATTCAAAAATGAAACCAGAAATTTATTTGGACCAGAAACAAAAGAGTTACGCTATGGATAAGGTGTTTTTTAAATGGAACATAGCTTTTTTTATACGATTTTCGGAACGAGTGATTTTTTTTATGTCCGTTCTGATTAAAATATTTAATATTGTGACAGCTATTTTTATTAAATTTTAATGGTTTATCCAGTATAATTTAACTTCAACCTGTTTGAAACATACACATACACTAGGTAATAAAGGTAAAATCACCTTGAAATCCTTCAAAGTCAAAAAATTTGACAAATTTACTATAATATTGCCGAAATGAAATATTCATTAGATGAGAGATTGCAGATTGTTATCTTGTTCTACAAATGCCAAGAAAATGCAAGAGAAGCAAGGAGAAGATTTATTGCAAATTTTCACAGAAATATATAATATAGTAAATTTGTCAAATTTTTTGACTTTGAAGGATTTCAAGGTGATTTTACCTTTATTACCTAGTGTATGTTTCAAACAGGTTGAAGTTAAATTATGCTGGATAAAACATTAAAATTTAATAAAAATAGCTGTCACAATATTAAATATTTTAATCAGAACGGACATAAAAAAAATCACTCGTTCCGAAAATCGTATAAAGAAAGCTATGTTCCATTTAAAAAACACCTTATCCATAGCGTAACTCTTTTGTTTCTGGTTCAAATAAATTTTTGGTTTCATTTTTGAATTCTGCAGGAAAAAGTACATCGATTGGCTATTTTAGATTTTTCTTTAAATACAAGGAAGCTCAAAAATGAGCTTCTGTTCAGTCCTCGTTGGAAGACCCTGTACTTTATCTTTAAAAATTTAACTTTTCCATTAATCTCGATCTTTCTAGTTCTGGGTTGTTTAAAAGAAAATAGCGCAGAGTTTATGAGTAGAATAATACCTAAATCCTCTAAATCCCGTATCATAGATTACATTTCCCTCCTCTGCAGACCCCCATGGTACATTTAGGGTTGAAGTCTGCGTGGGCTGTCCCAAATAAAAAAGCCCATTTTCAATACAAACTTACCAAACAGGCTTCTTTTTGTTTCTCTTGTATACCCTGTTCTATAAGCTGAAGCTCCTGAGTCAATCTCTCGCTTTCGCTCAAATTTGTGACACCTTGCGCCGCCAGCTTCAAGTCGTTCAGTTGCTTTTCTAGATTGCGTAGCTGAATTTTAACCCTTTGGGATTCGGCGATTAGTTCTTTTGAAGGATCTTGAAGTCTCGAGTGGAAAATTAGTTGAGGAGAACCTAGAAAAATAGATAAACATAATTTACCGGTATTGGTCATAGATTTAGAAATGCTTTCAAATTTTTGCTTATAATTTGATTATTTTAGTGTTTTCTAAGCAAGGAAACAGGATGACTCACTTTTGGGGCAAGCACTCACTGTCGAATTTTTTTTTTTGTACATTTTAAGACTACTACAAAAATAGTACAATCACATACCATAAGTTACATATCCCTCATTAATTCCAGTCACTGGAGGTCCCATAATGGTATGACCTCCAGGGACGTTCCCTTGGTGGAAATGATTGTTGTTATTGTAGAACCATGGCGTAACGGGACTTCCCGAAGAGACAGGTCTCCGTACCTGTAAGTGCAACAATTCAGTATAGAATGGAAGCTCTCCTGGTTTGAGTCATTTATTAAATCCTAGTTCTCGGAATTACATCGTCTTAAAGTGGAATCACTTCCCGATGTTTCGGTTTTGAATGCGCGAGGTATATTCGGGGATCCTCACTCAGCGGATCCAAACACTAACGACCCGATTTACTATCGCTAGACCGGTCTAATTTGACAACCAAAAGTTTTACACTGACCAGTTTCAGAGTAAGACAACTCAACTTTGTGCTATTAATTTATTTCTAAGCTTTTTGCAAATTTATAAAGAAAAGGATACTTTAAGTATGTATTTTCCACAATAATAGAAATATATTGATTTTAGCGACACATTCCAAGATAACAAATCGCTGAAATATTAGAATAATACGTTTTTAATGAACACATATTAACAATGACAGGGCAAAAACTTGTCAAAACCTAGTGAAAACCAGTGATAATCTTTTTCGTTCAGATTCAGTAAAAATGTTTAAGATTGGTACTGGTTTAACTTAAGATCTTCTAGTTGATCAGTTAGGTTTTGAAAGGTTTGTGTTCTGTCACTGTTAGTAAGTCGTCATTAAAAACATGAGTTGTTTTAATAGTAGCTAGCGACATGAGGCATTTTTATATGGACTCATAGCATTGGATTAACAGGGAATGATATGTCTGCCGGCCTGTTTTTTCCCGGAATGTTAATAAAAATAGGCAGTTCCGGATATTTTTTGCATGCAAGTAGGGAGCGACAGATTGTAAAGGAAAAAACGCTTCTGCCGCCCTTAATCCGCCCGGAAGTGGTGGCAGAAGCGGATTAACTTACTCCATTTTTGCCAAATTTTGACATATCGTATTTTAATACATTCCTACGTATAGAATCTGATTTCGGTATTTTCTATAGTATAGCATTGCAGGGTCATCGAAAAATCAATAAAAATGGTATTTAATGCGTAATTCGTCCAATGAAATGTACCGAAATCTAAAATAGAACGTTCATTGTATCGTTTCCATGTATATTCCAAGCCAAAATCGGTCCAGGAACCTTCTAATCTTGCAATAAAAACTGACATTTTTGCGAAACTTTGACACATCATATTTAATTTCGATATAAAGCAAGTCCGCTTCTTTTGTTTTTTCATGGCAGTCGTCTTAAATTTCCATTTTTTTTTTAATTTTTCCTGCCCCGATGCAGAAAAACCTATGTATTTATAACTTTAACGAAGAAATATGCAATTTTAATTAGTGCGGAGTATTCCTAGATGATAAAGAAAGAAAAGAAACCCAGAAAGAACCGGTAAATAAGAGAAATAATGTCGGTTAAAGATTTGGTGGGAAAAATAAAAAAAATTAGTTTTTACCCCCTAAATACGCTCCTGGATGACCCATTCGGGATTCATTTAAAGCCTAATTACCCCTCTATAAGATAGCGTTGAAAAAGTTGGCAGAAATTAGATAGGAAAAAATACAAAGTGATTCGAATGTATAGATGTCATCGAAAAAATGCCAAAAAAACGAAATTTAATCGTCGATTGCTCCCTTCCTATAAAGAACGAAAAAAAACTAAAAATTATGGATACAATGTATTTCGACGAGCTCTTGCCGACGAGGTTAATGGGATTTTGATTTAGATTCATTTTGAACCCGAAAAAAATTAAAAACCATCAAAAATTTGCAACAAAAATCGTAATTTGCATATTTCCCTAAATTTTCCCAATTTCCAGTGGTTTTAGGTATGAGAAGAAAGTATTTGAGATTTTAAAGTTTGTTACGTCAAACCGTTTTTCGATGCGACTTTCCATTTTCGAGTTATTAACGCATTTTTCGACATAAAAAATTCAAAAGAATTATTTGCCCTTTTCCGATACTCACCAATTTCAACAGGGTTCTGAAGCTCTGGGACCTCTACAACCTTCGAAAATTTAAATCGATTTAATTCACTTTTGCGACCTGTAATCGATCTCATACGAATTCGAGGAAATTTCGACTTTGACGACTCCGAAACGAAACACCCTGTATAACTGAATTTTTTTTACCGAAGTTAGTCGCACAATCCCTTTATTAACTTAATTTAAACCTTGGGGTACCCCAGAAGCAAACCTAAACAAAAGATTCTGATCTGAAGCCGTTACACTGAACATATCGAGTTCTACCGACTAGATAGGAACTAAAGAACCGTACAAGCCGATCCGTGAATCAAATCCCGACAACTTAGATACTATGATATTACGAATTATCCTGTCGAAGGCCTTTGAGAAGTCGGCGAACACCATGTCAACCCAGCCTCTCACATCAATAATGTCCATCGCAAACTGAGAAAAGCATGCCAAATTAGTTGATGTAGACCGACCCTCAAAAAACCGTGCTGTCTGGTTGTGAATAAAGGTGGTAGTATTGTGGAAAGTACATAGTAAAATTGTCCATTTCTTTATAAATTTGCGAAAAAAGTCTGAAACAAATTTATATAGTATAAAACTTAGTGGTCTTATTCTTACACTTGTCAATTTAAAACTTTTGGTTGCTAAATGAGACTGGCCTAGCGTTGAAGAATTTGGTCGTTTATGTTTTGATCTTATAGAGATCTCTGACTATGCATTTGAGTCGAAAGCGAAACGTCGGAAAATTATTCCACTTTGACACGGTCTAATCCTAAGAATTAAGATTTTCTGTGTGACAATTTAGAATCATTATATCCCTTATATAAACCCTTACTTCCCGGCTGGTGTAAGTCCAATTTTTGCAATTTTGAGTTAATACCATAATAAATAATAAAATTCGGTCAAGTGCAAGCCATACTTGCACAATTAGTGTTCCGTGCCATCAGCCAACTTAACCTGAGCAATCCTCGGCCGCCCGATCTCCGCCCATCTGCCGCGCTACCGGCCGCCGTCAGCACCAACGCCGTATCATATCGCGTATGCGCGGAGCTGAGTGGGGGGGAGCATTCTGAGCCAAATTAAAAATTTTGAAAAACGTGTAAGAACGAAAGTTCTTCCTTACATCGTGAGAATATTTTTGTCATAAAACTTTTTCTCTAAAACCAATGGTTCAGCAGTTGTAAAGAAATAAACAATTAAATTGTTTATAACTGACCGCGCTAGAATTTTTCAATCCTGATAATTTTCGCTCAGTCTACTCCTAATTCTCAATGTTCATGATTTTTTTCAGATTTTTCTGAGTGATCCTTCTGTTGATAAGGGTGGGGGACAACAATTTTTAAGCGTTTTTTCCCGAAAAATGTTTAAAGAAATGCATAAAAAATTACATCATATATATTGTTGAATTCGTGTTTTAATAAGCTTTCATTTCACACCCTACACGATTTTTTTTTCCATTTCCTAATTTACCCCCGAAATTAACCCCCAGAATCAAAATTTAACTTTTTATACTTCACGTCTATAATTGGGCCACCTGATCAGCTATTCTCTGTGCTAAATTTCAAATTTTTATGTCGAATAGTTTCAGAGAAAATCGCCTGTGACAGACGGGCGGACACCGAGGTGATTCCATAAGTGTCCCGTTTCACGGAACACTAAAAATTGGAGTTTGTTAACTAGTGTTGTAAATATCCGTATTCATTAGATATCCGAATCATACGGAATCGGAATCAGCTAATATCCGTATCCATTATCCGAATTCGAATCCATTTCTTGACCCGCGCGAAAGCGGTTACAGATCATGTATACGTATGCATGCAACAGACTAAAACATTTTCTATCCGGATACACGGCTAGGTAGGTCGATGCGGTATCGGTATCATAACAGTCGAAGTCGAAGTTTAGGGATAAGAAGGCACCGCGTCGCGCCGTTCTCGTTTGAATTCGGTTCGGGTGAGGCGGGACTAGTTTAACCAATGGGTCTCATCTCATATGGTACCCGTTACCCCGATAACTATGCCATCTTTTTTTAGGAAATGTCATTAGAAAGAGAAAGCACAATATCAAATATGCCAAATCGCAGACCGTGTTGTTCGCTTACACTCGATTCCGATTCCGTTTTCTCTTTGCACTTTGCATTAGTAACCACCCGATGCGAATTTATTTTGATTCCGAATCCGTATTCAAGTTCTCGGCCGGTTCCGGATAATCCGGATTCTTTTAATATTCGGATCCAACGGATTTTTGGATACGTATCCTTACATCACTATTGTTAACCTAAAAAGTAATTATTTTTTGTTTAAATGAAAAGGAAAGCCTTTGCGCTGATTTTCTAGTGACACAAATACAAATCCCTCATTTCCCGAAAACTGAAAAATTGGACTAGCACCACTTGAGAGATAAGGGGCTCATTCCAGTTCGAACCTAGGCATTTAAAGTTTACTTACCATAGAAGATGATATATTTCCATCTCTGTATGAAGCTGATTGGTTATTACCATCTTTTGGCATTCTCGATATTGGACCATACTTGCTTATTGCAGGAGCATCATAAGGAACGTAGTCATCGTCTGCTGCCAAGATCGAGTCGGACCTCACAAAAGTTGGACCTAAATTACAAAATAAAACTTGTACAAACACTAATAAGTTGACACATATGTATAATGTATATATTTATATTACTCAATAACTAGTAAGTAAGACTGGTCACTTTTGGTCTGCTGGCAGTGGTGTTTCGGCGGGGGAAACCATCCGAACCAAAAGCCGAAAAGCGAGGCGACTCAGGCGACCGCGAGATCCGCAAACCGCGAAGCAAACATTTCGTCTCTGAGAGCGGTTGGTGAGTCTTAACGAGGTGTTAGTGTATTTTAAGGGAGTTTCCTTAGGGTCCGCCGTGCATAACCATATCGAAATTACGTAATAAGTGACTATTTGCTATACAAAGGTTCTTGTGGCAATTCCCAGATTTGAAATATACCGGTGTTCACATGCTGCGTGTAGTGTGTATTCGTTTTTCTATCCGACGTTTTGTTTTCGATGTACCAAAAAGGGGGTATTTTTCAACATAAAAAATTCAAACGAATTACTTGCCATTTTCCGATCCTCACCAGCTTCACTAGAGTTCTGAAGCTCCGGGTCCTCTACAACCTCCGAAAATTTACATTGATTTAATTCACTTTTGCGACCTGTACTCGATTTCAACGGAAATCGCGGAAATTTCGACTTTGACGTTTAATAGCTCCGAAACGAAACATCCTGTATAACTGAATTTTTTACCGAAGCTAGTTGCACTATTCATATATCAACCCAAAAAATTCGATTGCTCCTCCTCTGACTGTTTCTGAGAAAAATAAACCTGTTCGATTTTAGGGTTAAGCTTTACGTTAACATGTAGATTGACATTTTTGCTGATCGCCTGACGTCATTATTCATTAAGGACAAATGGCTGCTTTTTAAATTGTTATAAATTATACCGAAAAGTAAACATTTTTTGTTGCCAAAATATCCTAGTGATTGTCTTCAAACTAATTTTTTTTGGGTTTGTTTGGGCGATGATTAAACGATTTATGAAATAAAAGAATATATGCATCTTCCCTATTATAGCGGTTGGTCTTCGTCCTACACACGTATAATATATGAAGCAAACAAACGGCTAGTAAGAATGAACCGCTGCGTGTCCTCTTGCTGAAGGTCGGACGGTCAATTTCTTGTCAAATTGTAAGCACAAACTATTGATTTATAAAAAAAATTCAACAAACCAGCTATATGCGACTGGTTATCATACAACAAAAGAGACTATAGATCCTATTGTATTCATTAAAAGCATGGTTTTCTTTTCTACATTTCTTCTAGAGGACAAAAATAGTGTAAAAATGACTCATTTTGGAGGCAATCGCTCAAATTTTGCATTTCCAAGTACGTTTTTGAAAACCATCATAGAAGAACGATAGATAATCTAAAACGTCCGACCGAAGATTAATTGCAAACAAAAGTATTGAAATTGTTAAATATAGGTTAAATACAGGGAACCCTATAGTCACGCACCTGAACTAATCTGTCCAGACCAAAAGTTGTACGGAGAAGTTGGACTATCCAAGTCGTGCTGCGATTCTTGTCTGGCTAAACTAGTGGCGTGGTTCGATATTTCCGTGGCTGCGTTCTTACCAACTACTTTTTCCAACTGCATAATCACCTCCCTCTTGAGCTGATGTAACTCCGCTAAGCTTTTCGTCTGATTTCGCGATGGTCTGTTCTGAGGCGAAGAGTGCTGATTTTTCGTAACCATATGATCCCATCCAGATCTCTTACTGCTTTCCATATTCTGCGGCGCATGAGGCGTCTGGTAGTCAGTCTGAGGTGGGGGATACAGGGGAGTCCCGTTCGTCAGCACAACGTTGGGCGGTGCAGAATAGATTTCCTGAGGCGGATAAGGCGTGGGTTGCGGATACATAGGCTGGGCAAATTGAGGGTTTGGTGGGAAACTGGGATTAAAGGGCATGTCGTAGCCCATACGAGGTATCTGCACGACTGTCTGAATGGGTACTGGACTGACGTTGGTGTTACTGGGCATTGAATAGTACTCTTCAGGCTGAGGAAATACTTTTTCGATGGGTGACTGGTTTTCAATGCGATGATCTTTGTTACGGTTGATATTTTTCCGGTTTTTAGCTCTATACCTATAAAAGTAATTTGAAAAATATAACCACATTCACTATTGCTAGGACTCGTCTAATTTGATTATGGATTAAATTGACAAGTGTAAAGTGTAGTTAGTTCGAATTTATTAGATTTGACGAGACTAGAGATTATATCTTGAAACATCAGAAAAATTGTTTTGATCATATTAGAAGAAGAATATACAGGGTGAGTTTTTTAAAGTGTTACAAGGCGATATTTCGAAAACGGTTTAAAATATTTCCATGAAATTTTGGTTGCAGCGAAATGGGAGGACAAATTTAAACATATTTTTGACATTTACCCCTTCTCTCTAGGGAGAGGGGTGGGGCTAGTGATGTGGGCTTAGTCATATGACACGGTCAGGTGACCGTCACGTCATTTTACATTGTGACAGCAAAATGACGACTTCGTCATTTTGACTTTGACAAGTGTAAAGTGTAGTTAGTTCGACTTTATTAGATTTGACGAGACTAGAGATTATATCTTGAAACATCAGAAAAATTGTTTTGATCATATTAGAAGAAGAATATACAGGGTGAGTTTTTTAAAGTGTTACAAGGCGATATTTCGAAAACGGTTTAAAATATTTCCATGAAATTTTGGTTGCAGCGAAATGGGAGGACAAATTTAAACATATTTTTGACATTTACCCCTTCTCTCTAGGGAGAGGGGTGGGGCTAGTGATGTGGGCTTAGTCATATGACACGGTCAGGTGACCGTCACGTCATTTTACATTGTGACAGCAAAATGACGACTTCGTCATTTTGACTTTGACAAGTGTAAAGTGTAGTTAGTTCGACTTTATTAGATTTGACGAGACTAGAGATTATATCTTGAAACATCAGAAAAATTGTTTTGATCATATTAGAAGAAGAATATACAGGGTGAGTTTTTTAAAGTGTTACAAGGCGATATTTCGAAAACGGTTTAAAATATTTCCATGAAATTTTGGTTGCAGCGAAATGGGAGGACAAATTTAAACATATTTTTGACATTTACCCCTTCTCTCTAGGGAGAGGGATGGGACTAGTGATGTGGGCTTGGTCATATGACACGGTCAGGTGACCGTCACGTCATTTTACATTGCGACAGCAAAATGACGACTTCGTCATTTTACCGTCAGATATTAAAATGACAACGATCATTTTCATTATGACAGTCACAAACTATATTCTATCCAATTTAATTTCAGAATGACAGAAAAAAAAACTGAACAAGAATTCACCCTATTGATCAGTTCCGTGGACAGTTTACACAAGAACATATTTTAGCAATCACAATATTCACTTTTCTTTTCTGATAATCACGAAGAATCAGAATTCTTTCCATCCGTGTTGGCGAAAGTGCATTGGAAAGACATAAAAAGAATATGTTCAAATTTTTATCATACCTTCTTTGCTTGTGGTACTATTGCTGGTTATCTACTTTGAAAGATTAGTCATTTCAAAATTATTTTCTTTTATTTCCTGATAAAATTCCCAATGGAATCTAATTTATTTCTATCCTTGTTAGCAAAAGGGGCATTAGTAAAAGACAAATAAAAAAGGATGTTCAAAACATTTTATCACAGACGTATTTCTGGTTGTCTACTTTTAAAGTTTTATCGGAATTGTCATAAAAAATAAATTCCTAATCTGTCAAAATACTTATGTAAGTTTTATGATTTTATAGCAAAAGACTTCATCATGTGTCAGCATAGCCACAATATCCTTATTATTTTATACTACTTAAAATTGTTTCCTAGCCCTCTGAGAAACAATACTCCCCCCTCTAACCAACAATTCGCAATAAAAAGATTGGGGAAAAAGTTTTTAAATAAATAAAGAAAAAATAGCAAAATGAGAAATACATTTTTATTAAGATAAACAATTTATGTTAAAAAAATATTCCCTACCTGCGAACAGTGACGTTTGTGTGAGTTAAAGAGGCGATAAAAATTGTTTAATCGAATATACCAAGTAGTTCCACAATTTTTAATTGTAAATGTTGAAAGTCTAGTTCCAGAACGATAGATACACTTTGTATTGGCACTGTGACTTCAGCTTTAAATTGAAAGCAAACGTTTCTAGGGCGCAATTGTCACTCCTTTCTCAATAACTAAAGAAATCTTCGGTGATGCCCTCTGTTCTCAACTTTAAATTGGGCGTTCCTGTTACTCATTCCCATAACGCCTGGTCCAAGTAATGTAAAGAAGAACAAATACATATATACCTAGCGAAATATTTCAATAGTTGTTAGTCAGTCGCAGATTCATAGAACACAGGAATTTAAGCTGCTAATACTTTATATAAACTTTTTAGGTATATTTTTACACGGCAAAAATTATGGGACAGGCTTAAAATAATATGTTATGTTTATGTTTTTCATAACCTAACTTTCTACCAGTTGTAAAAATTTTACGAGTATGAGAGAGAAAGAAGACGAGAGAGAGAGAGAGAGACATAATTGATCTCTCCGTTGTAAAATGTCATCATTCTGAAATCAAATTGGATATGGTAGTCTTATCCTGTTTTGTTTATGTTTATATTTCCGGTCAAACGACGGAACGCATAAGTCAGTCGTGTTTTAGCGCCCTTAGAGAGAACTGCGTTCTAGTTTTTGTTCAGGTATGATCATCATTGTATCGCGTGAGTAAAAGCAAAATGACGTTCATATGACAGTCATAATGTGTCCTATGTCACAAATTTTAAATGAGTCATTTTACATCAATACGTGGGGGGGGGGGGAGCTTTGGAATTATAAATGGGATGATGTAATTTTGTTTATAAAATTCGAAGCTACGTAAAAAACTACTTATGTGTACAATTTTATTTTTGATTTGCTCTTTCGTTTAAGG
This sequence comes from Philopedon plagiatum, assembly GCA_963971165.1. Taxonomy (NCBI): domain Eukaryota; kingdom Metazoa; phylum Arthropoda; class Insecta; order Coleoptera; family Curculionidae; genus Philopedon; species Philopedon plagiatum. The sequence goes on from OZ020194.1 coordinate 13,586,078, forward strand.
AATTATGGTTAACTAAATTTTGATTAAATTTAAAAAATAAATTGTACCAATAAATCAAGTTTACTCATATCAGAATTATTATTCGTTTCCATGGAAATGCGTTTTTTTTTACTTAAGTCAGTTTAGAACAGGTGAACTGGACGGGCTGGTCCGGTCAACTGGCCTGCTAGGTCGTCGGATTTGACCCCCCTTGACTTTTCTTGTAGGGTTTTATAAAGGATAAAGTGATCGCGACTGCACCTGCAGCTTTAGATGATATGAAAGACCGAATCCGCTTTACTTGGTTATTAGTGACATCTGAAATGTTACAGCGGGTACGAAATTCATTTAGGAAAAGTGAGAGTGTTTGGAAGTTGAAGGGAGACATTTAGGAAAACTATGATAATATAAAAAATAATAATAATAAATAAAGGCGGGTTCATACAGCGATTTAATTTAATTTAATATTTAATTTAGCGTAACTTAAAAAGTTGGTTAGATGGCAAGCCATAATAGCGTTCATACAGTTGATGTAATTTAAGACTTAATTTAAAAGTTGACCAACTTTTATCTTTTAGAATTAAATTAAATTAAATGAGGGTTAACGCGCAAACTCAATGAGATGACGCAGTTGGCATTGACACTATTGACAGTTTTGAAAGAAAAATATTCATAAAATGTAAACAAAAGCTTTTCATTTTTGTGTATTTCCCATTCCTTGTGTTAGCTTGTTTAATGTAAATTATTTAAAGTGAGTTTGTTTTTGCAAAACTAAAAATCACCCACACCCACACTTGAAAATCGCAATGGCGCAGGCGCAGCACGATGTATTTCATTGGCTGAAAATTAAATCTTAGGTGGCTTAAATTTCTGGATGAACACCATAAATTAAAATTAAATAAACTCTTAAATTACCTTAGGCTAAAATTAAATTAAATTGCTGTTTGAACCCGCCTTAAGTTAAAATTAAATGGTAAATATTTTTGTTTGTTTTATAACCTAATCAATTATAATTCCGTAACCGAAAGAGCAAATAAAAAAAAAATGTACACATACATGTGTGTGATTTTGAAATATCAATTTTTCCTTAACAGTAGAGTGGCGTAACACACAATTAATAGATTCTTTTAGTACGAATCCGTCACAATGAGAAAGACATTATTTACTAATAAACTTACTTCTCTAATTCCTCATTTGAATGAGCAAAAGTACAGTTTGTACCCCTGGGACAGCTCCCCCGAAGCGTGAGGTCTCTACACATGCTGATTTTGTACTTGGCATGTTGAGAATGCGTCGTGTCCTGCACTTTTCTGCTGCCGTGTTGTTGGATAAACTCTACGAGTCCGGCAACAACTTGTTTCACAGCTTCCAAGCATTCAGTGCATTCTTTCCATGATGGTGTGGTAGATTCTAAAAAAAACATAAAATATACCAATAATTAAAATAGTGCCAAACCATATATTTGTTTGTGTATTCTTAGATTTGGCGATAGGATTCGACACAGTAAAATCTTTCACCAACTTTTTTGTAGCATCATATGTGGACCGTAGTCTTGAAAGCTATGACAACTTACCTGGACTAGGGTCGATCCCAGCTAATAATTCCAATGGATTCCTCAAAACAGACAACTTTCCAGGATCGCCTGTCCTTTGTAAAGCAATGACCAGTTCTTGTACGGATTGCGCAAACGACTGTGGCGTTTGCAGCTTGTCAATAATACTTTGCATATGCGACTTATGAGCCGTGTCACCGTATAATAATGCTGACCACTGGTCTGGAGCAATTCTCAACCCCGCCTCTGTAGCAATTTGGACGATTTGAGCATCGTGTTCTCTCCTTAAAGCGTCGTACGTTCGGAATTCTTCCTTAAGTTGCATAAGTGATGAGTCACCTTCACGTTTTGAGACCTAAAAGAGTATTTTTTTTAACTGAATTGATTGACGAATGTGTTTAAAATTCTATTTATTTCTCATACGGGGTGTCCGAAATGTCAGCATGGGCAAATATCTGCTATTAGACACCAAATTTTGGGTGTATCTTATTGGTTAATAAATCTACTTCTTTATGTAATTTAACTTTTTCAACCTCCTTGAGGGGCGACGCTGGGGTGTTGGGTTAAAAATTTTAAATGCAACCCTATGCCGTGTGGTACCCCAAACCCGAGGTCCCTATCTTAATTCGTTTTTAAATGGCAAGCCTTTAAAAATTAAAAATCGTGAAAAAAATATAAATTTAGAAACTATTATTTCTCCTATTACTTTAAAAGTTCTTCAAAAAGACCACCATGAATTTCTTGGTAATAATAAAGTCGATTTTGGAACTTACTTCTCACATTTTCGAGAATGGCAGGTGTTACTTCTTGGCGGAGTTCCAAAATCGACATTATTACTACCAAGAAGTTCATGGTGGTCATTTTGAAACACTTTTAAAGTAATAAGAGAAATAAAGGTATAGTTTGCCCAGCGAGAATTGACACCCGAAAAGAAAGGGAAAAAAATTCCTGTGACGCCGTTGTTAACTTTTAAAAAGTCGGAATACTAAAAAACTACAGGCGTACGCGTACTACATAGTTTTTTAGTATTCCGAATTTTTAAAAGTTCCCTACGGCATCAGAGTGATTTATTTTTCATTTCTTTCGAGTGCCAATTCTCGCTGGGCAAACTATACTTACTTAAATTTTTAATTTTTTAACGATTTTTAATTTTTATAGGTTTGCCATTTAAAAACTAATTAAGTTACGGACCTCGGGTTTGCGATAAATATTTCTTTTTTAAGGACATTTAAAATGAGCTACAACAAGGCATAGGGTTGCATCTAAAATTTTGACCTTAATTCCCTAGTGTCACCCCTCAAGGGGTGGAAAAGTTAATACATAAAAAAGTAGATTTATTAACCAATAAGATATACTTCAAATTTAGTGTCTCTATCTTTACTAATATCAAAGATTGCCCATACTAAGATTTTTCGGAAACCCTGTATAAACTTCCAATTGAAAAAATGAAGGAAGCTTCGTTTAGAAAAAAAAAAAAGGCTCTTGCGTCAAAATTTTTTAATTTTTTACACTTACCTTAAAACAGGACGCTCTATAAAGTAACTGCACCACGTGTCCAATACTAGTTTTTGAAGCTTGAGGGAAATGAGGTTCCAGTCGTTGAACAACGAACATGACTAGTACTTTCCTGGACAATGCCGAACCGTCTTCTAAAGCAAGCAGTACTAGCTTTAGAACTTCTTCTTGCATCGCTGAAATGGACATTTTTATTTTTAAGTATATATACACGGTTTCCACAATAACGAGGGTCTCGGGATCTCGCTTATGGTTAGAAATACAAAATTGGTTAAATGGGAGACAAGTTATTAACTAAGAAGTTATTAAAATCATCCCAAATAATATATATAGTGATATTATTGGGGGCATTGTTCCTTTTACCCTCCCTAGTTTTGCTTTATGATGCCACTGACAATTTTAAATAATATTACATTTAATTATATCTGTTGTTTGAAAGGAGTTTGATTGATGCAGACTGTGGTAAGAGAAGCATTAGAAACATCCTATGATGTGTTTCACCATTCAAAAACGGGTCACTGTTATGAGAGCACAGATAAAATGACCAATCGTCTTGTTTTAGCTGCGACCTGTTTAGCTGTTTCACCTATAGTGTCCTGGATAAAATAAATGTCTTGATCGGTAATCGGTACTAGTTTTTACAACTTTATTTAGGATTGCCCTAGATTTAAGAAATCAATAAAAAATGAATAAAATATACAAAGCTAATACAAATAATAAGAGAACAAATCAGCAATATGTAAGTGAATAGTCACCTAACATAATTAAACTATATTATGTTTATTATTAAATTTTAAGCCAGTCATTTTATCACTTAACTTTTGTTTGCTAATGATGAATCTGTAAAATAATTCATTATATTGTGATTTTGTGTTCATGTATAAGGACCGAATCTAGTGAAAAGAGACAGATTATTTTTATTATTTAGCAAAATATAAAAATGCGATATCTTATGATGTAAATTTTTGTTAATATACAAGGATAAGTCATATGAACGTTATCAGTGGCGCACCCGCGGGGGGGGGGGGAGGGTTCTGCAGCCCACCCCCCCCGCCCCAGACCAACATCCTAGACACAAAAAAAAAAACCCAACCCAATCAAACCCAAACAAAATCCTGGGTGCACCAGTGACCGTCATAATGTGTCATATGTCAAAAATTTTAAAGGACAGCCATTTTACATAACTAAGCGTGGCCAAAAAAAAATAATTTTTTATCGCTTTTTCTGATGGAAAATAAAACTTTATTTTTGCCACGACTGTACAACATAATTACTTTAAACTGTCAGAAAAAAACTGGTTAACGCTATAATAGGTCTTTGAGGGCAACAATGTCGGTAATTCCGGCTCTATGGGACATTTAAAATTAGGTAATACTTGTATTAGGCATGTACCTATAGTATCTTAACAATTAGTACGTTTTTGGGATTATATTGCTTGATATTATTCCTTGTATAATTGACCTTTAAAATCAAGAAGAATTTACATAAAAAAAATGATTTTTTTAAGATGTTCAATAAAGGAAAAGGTCTGTCTCTTTTTATAAGACCTCGATCTTAACCAGAAATAACTCGATCATCCTACTAGTAGGTATTTATTTATCTTTTTAAGCTTCTTGAAATGATGAGACGACAGATGACTTAACATTAATAAACTATATTTATCCTAAGGCTAAAAACTGGGCTGTAATTAAAAGTCCAATAAAATTTAGTACAGTAGTTTTTGCATAATAAATGAGGCAATAAACCAATATTTAACTTAAATGATTTAACAAGGTTAAAGAAACCTTACCAACAATAACAAATGATGAGTTAAAATGACAAGGCAAAATTTCTTTACACATGCTGAAACCTAGCTGAAATTTTGGATACAATTTAACCATATTGTTAAATGATACAGCAAAATGGTAAAAACTGCTTCTAGTTTCTTGAGTAAAATAAAAAAAATGCTTTTTTGACACTATTTTTTCGAAACATAATTATTTGAAAAATATTTCTTTTTGGGAAAAAATATTTCTGGAATACATTTTTTTGAAAGATTCTGTTTTGAAAATATAATGTTGGAGTCATGATTCAATTTTTTTATATAAAAGGTGTCCGGACACAAGTGGGATATACACTGACCAGCAGTATTAACGCACCACTAGAAATTTACAACAATTTTAATGTTATATTTCTTCTAAATCTATTGTTCAATTTGAAAAAATTTTAATGCGTATTATAGGCTCATTCTTTAAGAATATTACTGTATTTGAAATTTTTGTTAGAAAGTTAATTATCATTGTATACCGGGTGTAACAAACTTAATATCGCGATTTTTCGCAAAATTCGCAACACCCTGTGGATTATCCTAGCCTTTTAATAACCGCTGCACATCGGCGAGGCATACTCTAAATTAAATTTGCTATTTGGTTTTGATCACTGTATCATTCCAAATTTCAACAACTATAGTTTTATGTCTTGCAAGATTGCAGGAGGAGCAAGATTGCAGGAAGGAGGCTGACGCTGTCTTAATTTTCTGCCAATAATGTCCTGCAATAATGCTCGATCGGGTTAAGGTCTGGACTGTGCTAGTGATGTAAGGATACGTATCCAAAAATCCGTTGGATACGGATATTAAAAGAATCCGGATTATCCGGAACCGGCCGAGAACTTGAATACGGATTCGGAATCAAAATAAATTCGCATCGGCTGTATACTAATGCAAAGTGCAAAGAGAAAACGGAATCGGAATCGAGTGTAAGCGAACAACACGGTCTGCGATGTGGCATATTTGATCTTATGCTTTCTCTTTCTACTGACCTTTCCTAAAAAAAGATAGCATAGTTATCGGGGTAACGGGTATCATATGGGATGAGACCCATTGGTTAAACTAGGCCCGCCTCACCCGAACCGAATTCAAACGAGAACGAACGACGCCGACGGTGCCTTCCTATCCCTAACCTTCGAATGATACCGATACCGCATCGACCTACCTAGCCGTGTATCCGGATAGAAACTGTTTTAGTATTGCATGCATGGGTATACATGATCTGTCGCGCGGGTCAAGAAATGGATTCGTATTCGGATAATGGATACGGATATTAGCTGATTCCGATTCCGTATTATCCGGATATCTAAAGAATACGGATATTTACAACACTAGACTGTGCGGTGGCCAATTCAGAGTCTGAATATTTACCTCGCGTAAATATTCAGTTACAATGCGCGCTGTGTGAGGTCTTCCATCGTGCATTAACAAAAAGCTATTGCCGATATAAGAAGCAAAAGGGACATTGTGCTCAGATAAAATATCATTAATATACCTTTTGCTTAAAAAACCTGCACATAAAGGACCAAGATACGTCCGCGTTATTAAGGAAATTTTTCCCCAAACCATAATTATAATAACGATAATGCAAAACCTCACGCAGCGCGCATTGTAACTAAATATTTACACGAGGTAAATATTTAGTCTCTGAATTGGACACCGCACAGTCCAGATTTTAACCCGATCAGCGTCAGCCTCCTCCTGCAACCACAGAAACGATAATTGTTGAAATTTGGAATGATACTGATCAAAACCAAATAGCAAATTTAATTTCGAGTATGCCCCGCCAATGTGCAGCGGTTATTCAATAGAAGTAGAGGCGGAAACACACGTTACTAATGTCTATTTTAATTTTTTATGTAATTTATGTTGTAATCGTTAAAATTACTGTTAGTTTAATGATGTTTTTAAAAAGTTACTTCTTAAGATATTCTAATAAAAACATGTTGAGTTATAAAAGTTCCTACTTCTTTTATTATCAAACGGAACTAAGTGAACCAAAAGACAAAATGTTCAGAAAACATGAGGCTCAAGTAAGGTTTTAAATGCAATATTTTATGAATGCTAGAATATTCCACAGGGTGTTGCGAATTTTGCGAAAAATCACGATATTATGTTTGTTACACCCGGTATACAATGACAATTAACTTTCTAACAAAATTATGAATACAGTGATATTCTTAGAGAATGAGTCTATATTACGCAAAAAAAAATCTTTCAACTCGGACAATAGGTTTAGAAGAAAAATAACATCGAAATTGTTGCAAATTTCTAGTGCATTATGTACTATGTGCGTTAATATTGCTGGTCAGAGTATTAGTCTTAATCTAAAATGGTGTACTTTAGTGAAATTAATCAGTAATAAATTTTTTAAAACAAATTAATTGTCTTTTCATAAAAACAAATAACTTTTTGAAAAATTCTGGGCACAAAGAAATACCAGGTAAAACAAAAGTATATGTAGGGTATTGTCAGCGTCATCTATGTTTTACACAAGAAATAACTCCATATTCTGATTTAGCTACCCCAAAAACCCCGATGGGTCAGGTTTAAATAAAAAAAAATGAAAAATATAAAGCAAAAAAAAAACAAAGTTCTAAGGCCTATAACTGTTTAAGGAAGCAAAGATATACTAAGACAAGTTGGTCTAAAGCGGCCAATTTTGATTAGGAAGCTAGAGTCAAAATTGAATTGAAGAAAATACACACTGTATATTTGTTGACAATAGAATGTTACTTTACTAAATCACCAGTTTAAAATAAACCCAGATAATTGTTTATTTATTTCCGAGAAGTTCATTTATTTGTCTAATGGCACTGTATCCAGGCTGAGAAACAACTGGTGTGTTTTCACAGAATACATATTGTCCGCCCAAGATATCTGGAACCGGCAGAAGAATTTAAAGAATGCAAGGCGAGGCTTAAACAACGTTGCCACTTTGTGTAAACCAGTTTTAAAAACTGTTTAATTTTTCGTTAATAAGATTTAAACTTTTCTTACCGCATCATAAAATGAGTTCTATAATACCTGTCGTTAAGAATTAGATAAATCTTCTGTTTTCAACAATTAATTTCCGGGGTGTTATTTCCCCACAAAATATTTAGCAAGAAATTACCAACATTGCACTATTTCCGTGTCTTCTTCGCCTCGTCGACTGAACGGTGACTTGGCCCGCGTCGGTAACACGCTTATTGAATAGAAAAATAATAGATAGAACTTATTTGGCTGATTGCGAAGTCGGTCTCCGTCTTTGTAAATGATTTATTGCCTCTCCGGGTCGGGATGTCTGTGAGTTGCCTCATAGCCGTCTCATCATCGGTCGAAAGTCGTGGTGTTTAAAAATGGAAAATTTGAAGGGAAAAGTTTTGCACAGTCAGGCGCGTGAGATAATTGCAAACGTAATTAGGGTTTGCGATGAAGAGGCAGGGAATAATATGATAAAAATTCCAATAAAAAATAAAACAGAAAGGGCTATGTTGTACACAGGAGTAGGAAGATTACCTATAACAAGAATTAGAAAAGAAGATGCTCTTAGACAACAACATAATCCCGCAAACTTATTATCTTCTCCAAGAAAAAAACGGGAACGAACAAAAACGACTCCGATTCTGAGTAAAATGGACTAAACAAGACTTCATAATCATTATAGGTAATATAAACAGAACACATTTTTTCCACCAAGTTTTCTTTTATTTTTTAGTTACATTTTAAATCCTTCAAAGAAGGTATTGTGTAACAATTTATTTGAATAATTGCCACAGATTTATAAATATTTAAGTTTTTAAACAGGTTAGTTTGAATTTGTATGATTAAATTAATAGAACGCCGAAGCTGAACCCCCAAAAACGTTTCTTTGCCATCTATTATATTATGGAAACAAAGCATTGGCGAAAGCTTACTAATCAGGTTTTTTAACCTATTTTATAAAAGAATTATTCCCTACATTCTTTAACGGAGTTTCCTACAAGTCTTTTATATATTAAACGAACCTGATTGTCAATACATTTTAATTATTTTTTATAAGGACGGATAAGTTGACACTACGACACTGAGTAGTGCTATTTTAACATAGTTTTTATGCATTTTTATGACTTCCTTTCCCTTTCGTCCCAGTTACAGGGAACTTGGGCGGACAATAGATATATAAGTAAGCTGTTTGTTATGCAACAATATAAAATATTTTTTGATCCAAACAACATTGTTTATTTAACAAGTTATTGTATAATTTTGGATATAAATTTGTTTAAAAATGTGGTAATACATACACAAAGATATTTTAAGTTGTTACATTGGTGAATTTTTTAAATATTCTATTTATGGAGCATAATTCTTTGAAAATTTTATTAGCATTATTAGAACTTTTTATTACTTCTGAATATGTAAATTTCAGTTAGCAAGTTTATACCACTGACCACTTAATTGATCTGATCAGTTTGTTTTTCAAACTTAATTTTTGTACAAATTGGTATTGTAAGACACATAGCATATTGTAATTATATAAAATGTACCTCGAAATGTACTCTAGTCTGCAATACAAAATAAGGAAATATATTTTTGACAATAATGTAAGTATCCTTGTATAGTACATATGTATGTATATATATGCTTTGAAAACAATTTCATGCAAAGTTGAGATTTCAACTCTAATACATACCTACTAGATTCAAAAATGTTAATAAAAAATAAACAAAAAAAGTCCTGAGTAAACCTAAACTAATTCAGGAAAAATAATAATAATAATAATAATAATAATAATAATAATAATAAAATAATCTTTATTATAAAAGCCCAGAATACCTTATCTACTCTGGGATAAAAGTATGTTCCAACAAAGTTACAACATAAAACGAAATAATGTCAACAAGAAATGTATTTGGGTGGTTCTTACGAAAAGTGCTTTTCTGCTGTTCACACCTCTTAATTAATAAAAGAAAATTAAATAATATTTAAAAATTGTACGCATTTGATTTAAAAAAAAGGGTAGTTTTTTTCAATGCAATAAATGAGATTCTAAAGTGCAACACATGTTTTCAAAAAATTGACAAAGTTCAAAATTCTCACCTCCGTGGCTGTTCCCCGTTCTATATGCTCTTCCTTTTGTTATTAGTATTAGCTAAATTCAAAAAATTTTGCTTAAACTCTGTTGTATAACAAAAAAGAACTCTCTGCTAGAGAAATTCAAGTAAATTACAGAAGAAAAATACTATAATTTCCCAAGTTTACCTGCATTTAAAGAGTTGTTCCCAAAAACTATCTTCAGCTCCGTGAAGCATAGCGAAGGTTTAGATTCTAGGTAAAAAAAAAATGGCTCTGAATACCCACTCCGGTTGGGGAAACACCAGCCTTTGATAAAGAAAATGCTGGCAAACTCTAGAACTCAGTTATTGACTTTCTTTGGCGGAAGTAGGTTGGTTTTTAGCGCGTATTAAAGTTGTTCCTTATAGTGTGGTAATTTAAAAATATCAGCTCTGTGAAATTTAGTTATAAGGTAAGTAAATATTTGTTTATTCTTGTTTTTTGTTCAGGTGAGTATTTTAAAAAGTTTTAGTTACTGGTGTAGAAAGATCTCGTAATATTTTATTTACAAAGGATATATTTAACAAAAACATATAAAATCCTAATCTCCGTGAAGCTCAACTCCGTGAACCCAGCTATTCACGGAGCTGAGGCTATTTTTTGGAGTTGAGATTATTTTACGAAGTTGGGGTAGTTTCTTTTTTTTCAATATAAAGAACATAATTAAATATTTTTTAGATACCGAAAGGGAACAAAGAACAAAAGACAGACATGGAGAAATAGCAGCAAAACCGAGCAAAACTTATTATGATCATAAAAAGGAAACTCCAGCTTTAGAGGGAAGGTTAAGGGAAAATACCCCCCCCCCCCCCCGACAACTCCAACCCTTGAAGATTTCCAGGATGAAAGCCAGCACCATCAAAATGAAAAGTGGCATGGAAGAATAAAGCAAGGAAAAGCACGCAGAAGAAGACATACCAGGGCTCTTAAGGAAAAAATTCGAAAGCTGGAATACTACCTTCACAAAGAGAAAAACATGAAACAGAAATACAGAATGTGTCTTAAACGGTTGAAGGCAAAACTTTATAGGAACAAAAGTGACAATCCTGCAAACGAAAAAGTAGAATGACTTATTGAAGGGCAAAGTGCCTCTCAGGAAATAAAGGAAAAATTGTTATTTTCCGAAGTAATGTTAAAACAGTTGTCTGAAAATTATAAAAAACTAAAAAATCCGGTGATAAAAGAAAATTTTGGAAATTTGTGTCAGGAAAAGTAGTAAAAGATTATAAAAAGAAATCATACTTACACAAGGTTACATCAGCATTTTTAAAAGATAGAATTAAAAATAGAAACAAAAGAAAAATTGCTTGTAATATGTTAAAAAATCAGATAACACAATTTTTGGAAAGGGATGAATGCGGCAGGCTCTGCCCCGGAAAAAGTTTTTTTAAAAAAGGGTGATATCAAAAAACAAAAAAGATTTCTAAACAATACTCTCCAGCATTTGCACCGAAAACTTATAACCTCTGAAAATGTTTTAATTAGCTACACAACTTTTTGTAAGTTGAAACCGTTTTGGGTAGTTCACCCCAAAATAAATGAAAGGGATACATGCCTGTGTCAAATGCACACTAATATGAATGTAGTAGCTGTACTTCCCACTACCACCATAAATAATAGGGAACAATTCATATTTTGTTTTGATTTAACTGTCTTTAAGAATTTAAGTTAATTTCTTTAAGTTGACGTTTACTTACTGGTTTGTTTTTATCGTTGGTACATCTTCGTTAACCTTTTATATCATTTTTCAACTTTGAATAAAACGTTTAAAAAGTTACTACTCCGTTTTTCATTTAAAAATATATCATTTATGTAAGTATCCGCTAACAACTAATTTAAATAGATGCAAATTATAGAAATTCATCGTCCCTGAAAAATATATTCTCATATCCGTGCACGCCCTCTCACCTCCGTTATACATTCAATTCTAAAATGTCAATTTTTTTCTAAAATGCTTAATACAGTGAGTGACCAGTCAGATGACTGAATAACTAATGTCAGTCTTTAAAAAACAACCAAAAATGGTGATGATAAATTAAATGATAACTGTAATGAATCTCAGTCTCTTATCCTGGACACGAATGCACGAAAATGTTCCATTACCCTGTCACAAGTCGCCTCTGCAGTGGATTCTGCTATGGCTCAACATCAGCAAGTGGAAGTTGGTTCAAATCTTGCAGGGGTCCCTAGGAAGTTCTGGTACTACATAGGAAGAGTAGTGAACAATGTATCTGTGGAGTGTGTCAAAGAGTATATTCAGTCAAAAATCAATATACCAGATGACAAACTGATAATCATACGGCTTAAAACCAAAAATAATTCACAATCATTTAAAATTGGTATCGATGAATCATATAGAAATGATATTATGCAGGAAAACTTTTGGCCCACAAATATAATTCATAGAAAGTTTGACTTCCATCAACAGTACAACAGCAGTTACTCTGGCGGTAATTATCCCAGACAGGAATATGTAAATAGAGACAGAAATGAAAATTTTCATCATCGCAGTCATGTCAACAGAAGAGCATAGAACCCAACGTAAAGGACAGTGCCCAAAAGCTTCTGGTATACTATCAGAATGTAAATGGGCTTCGCACAAAGCTTGCAGAGTTTGCCAGGAATGTATCAGTGTGCAATTATGATGTGGTGATGTTAACCGAAACATCACTAAACCATGAGTTTTCCACAGCTGAATTGGGGTTGCATAATTACTGTGTTTATAGGAGGGATAGGGATGCATTGTTAACAGGTAAACAAAGGAATGGCGGAGTCTTAATAGCAGTTCATAGAAAATTTAAATCAGTACTAATTAATACAATCCACAACATTTCCGAAGAAACATGGGTCCGAATAGAAGAGGGTGGTATCAATCATATATTGTGTTGCGTTTACATACCACCAGCGTCACCTTCAGAGGTTTATCAACTGCACTGTGACTCTGTGGAATACAATATGAACTTGTATAGTGAAGATCATACTTTTATTGTTGGCGACTATAATTTACCGAAAATAAAATGGAGTAATGACTCTATGGGAGTCTTGGCAGAGGGGGTTACTCCGAATGCAGAACCAATTCTTGATACAATGCCCTATCTGAACCTATTCCAGTGCAATGAAATAACAAACTGTAATGATGTTTTGTTGGATTTAGTATTTAGCTCATATGAATCAAAGCCTGTCTGTGCTGATGAGGTTTTAGTCAAATGTGATCGTCATCATCCTGCCATTGTAATCGAAATGAATTGTGATAGGGAAATGGCTGCCGGGTTAGAGTATGAGAATATAGTGTTTAATTTCAGGAAATGTAATTATATGGATATGTCTAATTATTTGTTAAATTTTAACTGGGACGCAGTCCTCATGTCTAATGATGTTAATGTAAATGTAGATATATTTTACTCAGTCTTGAATAGCATTATAGAATCCCTTGTCCCTAAGTCTGTTATTAAAAATAGGTTTAAGTTTCCGTTGTGGTTTAGTGATGACCTTAAGTATTATATAACCGAAAAGAAGAAAGCTCACAGGACTTATAAAGATACAGGGCATCCTGATGACTACACTGTATTTAGTGATTTAAGAACTACTTGTAAAGCATTAGCAGAAAGTTGTTTCAAACAATATATTGATGGCATTCAACAGGGAGTAAAAAGCAATCCCAAAAAATTTTGGGATTTTGTTCATTCGAAGACGAGAGATAGTGAGTTGCCTGCTATAATTAAATTTAACGATGAATCCTCATCTGATGCTGACACCATTTCAAACTTTTTTGCTAAACACTTCTCTTCTGTGTATGTTCAGTCTGCTCACAGCTGCGATATGAACTTCTCTGATGTTTGTGGCAGTAACCATCAGCAGATAAATGAACTTGGTGTTTCCATTGTTGAGGTTTTTGAAAAACTAGTCTCGGTAGAGGCTGATAAAGGGCCTGGTCCTGATGGAATCCCCCCAATTTTACTTCGAGAGTGTGCATTTGCTCTCTCTCGTCCATTGTGGTTGATTTTTAACCAGTCACTTACCCATGGTATCTTTCCCTCCATTTGGAAAAGAAGTTTTGTAATACCAATTTACAAAAAAGAAGGCCATCGAGATTTAGTACAGAATTACAGACCTATAAGTTTAATATCTCAAATCCCCAAGCTTCTCGAGTCCATAGTCAATGATTATCTGACACACAAATTTGAAAATATTATTACCACAAAGCAGCATGGCTTCTCGTCGGGAAGGTCAATATCTAGTAACCTTCTACTCTACCAGAACACAATATCACTTGCACTTGAGAGGGGTTACTGTGTGGACTCTGTCTACACTGACTGTGCAAAGGCTTTTGATAGGGTGGATCATTCCATCTTGAAGCAGAAGCTACGTTGCTATGGTCTGGGTGGCTCACTTGTGCAGTGGATAGAATCATACCTGACAGATCGCCATCAAATTGTTAGAATCAATAATACCTTCTTTTCAGAACCTTTTTGTGTGACGTCAGGTGTGCCGCAGGGGGCTCATTTGTCTCCTTTGTTGTTCAACATTTTTATCAATGACGTTGTTCATTGCTTTAAGCATAGTGAAATATTGTTGTATGCGGATGATATAAAAATTTACAAAGTAATTAAATCACATGATGATTCATTATTACTGCAGAATGACTTAGGCAGATTTGAAGAATGGTGTAAGATTAATAATATGTCTTTGAATGTCAATAAATGCAGGTATATACAGTTTACTCGTAGAGTCTGTCCATCTGAAAATGTATATTACCTTGGTGGTTCGGAGTTGCTCTCAGCTGACAGTATTCGTGACTTGGGTGTGTTTTTTGATAGGGGGCTAACGTTTAATCTTCATGTTCAACACTGTTGTAATAAGGCCCTTAAAATGTTGGGTTTCCTCAAAAGGCATACAAGGGACTTTAGTGACATAACATCATTAAAAACGTTATACACAAGCCTAGTACGCAGCCACTTAGAAGGTTGCACTTGTGTATGGAGTCCCTATTATAATATATATATAGATAAACTGGAGAGGGTGCAGAGGAAATTCCTGTCATATGCAGCCTATAAACTGGGTATTGATAGGAATGACATAAATTATAATATCCTGCAATTAAATTTAAAAATATTACCGCTTCAGGAAAGAAGAGACAATTTTGATAAAATCTTTGTGTATAAACTGTTATCTAACCAAATGTCTTGTCCTGAACTATTGGAATTAATTAATATTTATGTTCCCCAACGCCAGCTGAGGGACAAACAAACCTTTGTATTGAACCACCATAGGACTCTCTATGGCCAAAAAACAGGCATTAACAGGATGATGAATAATGCAAACAAACTGAAAATAGATATTTTTAATGTAACTTTACAATCTGTCAGGTCTTCTCTAGCTTCAGGCAATTAATTAATAGTGTATAGTATGGGGGTTCTTTGGGTCTCTTGTCTTTATTGGTAACTGTGTTATGTCAATCTGCTATTGCTATTGTAAAATGTGTTATTTTTGGATGTTGACTTAAGTGTAAATGTATTTTCTTTTTATTGTAATGACTGGGCTGGTCCCGTATATAAATAAATAAATAAATAAAAAAAAAAAATAAACTTCAGAGGATGTTAGCTGGTAGAGCCTATTATGAACTGGGCGAATTTTATACTGACAGATTTTGACTTGTTTAGTTGTATGTTATTTTTGATTTTAACAGTCAACCCCTAGTTTTCTAAGTTTTTTAAGTTTTAATTTATTGATTCTGGTTTTACTTTTTTTTCTGTTTAATTATGTCTGTCTTTTGTTCATGTATTTTACAACTTTTCTGTACCTTTTATTGTTTGTTGATTATGGTTTGTGTGATTTTCTTAGTTTTAGTATTATTTATTTATAATTTTTTTTATACAAGTAGAAAATGTTTTGTTTTTATTTTGTTTTGTACTGTTAAACTGCTCTGGCTTTGTCGGCAAAACTTTGGTTTTTTGATAATAAAGCTTATTTGATTTGATTTGATTTGATTTCTACTAAAACCACAAACAGAAAGGCAATAACTCATAAAAATGTTTGACATAAAACCTAGCCTGGTTTAAGCACATTTGGTAAGAATTACCCATTTACATATTCTGTATGTTTCTGACAAATTCAAAATATTCACTACATTATAAGGTTCCATAATTACTAGCAAATTAAATATTTTCCTTTCTAACTTCCTAATGTTATTAATAGTTTTTATACTCGTGGGCAAATGATTAATGAAATCCCAGGATTGGTTTTTAATTTTTTTTTTGTTCAAATAAAAAAAATAATGAACCTGACTTTCCAATCTGCATCTAAAAGGCTTTTTTTAATTATTCAGAAATCTTGGTCTTTTACAAGATATTTTAAAATTCCCTAAATTTTTATATAGTTTTCATAAAAAAAAATGGAATTAACATATTATTATAATGTTAACATCTGATCTTTGGCAACTTTAACAATGGAAATAAGTTTAATAATTATAAAATTCTACTTCTATTGTGCTATAGTATGTAGGTATGTAATAAAATGGTTTATCAATAAAGATAAGGGATAGAACAAAAAAAAGTCTGGTACATACCTGGACCCAAAAACTGACATCCCCTTGCTCTAACAGCAGCCCACAAGTTAGCAGAAAGTTGTTGAGGATTTTGATGTTGTAAAATCAATTCTGTCACAGTTCTTTCCCCCAAAGAGCGAGCTGCTCTCATCGCCCTCGAGCGTCCTTCATCTTCTACTAGCTGACAGTTTATAAGAGTTACTAATTTTCTCTGCATAGGACGAGATAGAATACTTCCACTTCCATTTGAGTGAGGTTTTAAATACAAAGCTAATTCCTCTACATACTTTTTACATTTAAAATATTGACTAACACATTCTCTTGGTACAATTGCATTATCAAAAGTCTCCTCTCTTTCATTTTTTACATTTGGTCCGACAAGTTGAAGTAATGCAGTATTGACTGGTAAATTTTCAATGTCTACGTTTATAAGGGTTTGATCGAAGGGGCATTGTTTTCTATGCAAGTTAGACAAGCAGCCTTTGCATATCGTATGACCACATCCCAAACTTATGGGACTGCGTAGCTTGTCATCGAAAGCATTGCAACAAACTGGACAGGATAGGAATTCTGTCCACTGTGGAGCCTGAATTGGCATTCTAAAATGCAAAAAAGACTTATTACCAAACACAGTTGTCAAAATCAGGTGATGATTACTTGAAAAATTGCCAATGTGGCAATAATTTTGTTAATATTTTAAACATTTATATACATCTGTCCTTGACAATAAATCCAATTAAACTAAAGCTTAAAAAATCCCTATAAAGCTAAAAAACTTACTTTGTAATTATTTTAGAAAAATTCACATCATGACTCAAAGTAATATTTTTGTTGTGAAATCGTTTTTCTGGAACAACAATCCATTCACGTCATGCTACGTCATTTTTTAATCTGACTTGCGTCTAGTGTTGGGAGATATATCAATCACCATGATCCAATCACCGTGAAAGACAAATCACTATCGGTAGCGGCGATCGAAATCTCGCTAACCCAGTTATTCAGTATTCAGTGATTAACAAATCTGCATGCGCCACGGACGGTTCACCGAAACAAAATAGATCACGGCGATCCGACCGCGTAATCGCCCCTTGTAAAATAAATATTTCTCGGGTTATTGAGATATTGATAAATAAAATCGCTGCTTGAACGGTTGCGCCAGATATTATCGCTTCTTGCGTTGTTGATATATCTGATTCTTTAGATATTCACGTATGTTCAGTGATTTGTCGTTTATCGGTTCGGTCGGCCGTAGTCGATATTGTTGGTGAATTAGCCATTTATTCTTCATTGCGCGTAGTAACGATTATAGAGTAACCGATAAATTAGTTTTAATACTTTTAATTATAGCAAAATTCAACACCTGCAATATATTTAGATTCACAAAATGTCCAAAAAACAGAAAACCAGTGAAATTTTGAATTTTTTTAAACCAATTGAAGATGAAACTTTTCTGAAAAGTGCAATATTTGCAAAAAAAATACTCACATAAAGCATTCCACTAAAATTTAAAATAACATATTATGTCAAGTTATCCTTCTGTCTCAATGTACCTGAATTTTGAATTTTACCAAAAAGTATTTAAATATAAAAGAGAATGTTTTTTGTTTATATTTTTTATATTAGCTAAATATAAACGAGAATGTTTTTTTTTATTATATTGTCTTATACTATTGTAATCTCCCTTAGGTTCCGTGTGCTCCCATTTTGAAGCTATTAAATGGGATTTTTTCAGTTTTAGATGGTTAATTTCAAATGTGAAAAGTATCTAAGAGATTATAATTTTATTAATTATTGTCGTATTTAGATTCAGCGTCACAAAAACATTTTCGGGTATACCTAGGTATACTCAATGTTGCCTAAAGCATTATAATTCTAATTTCGGAAAAAATGTAATATTTTTAACTTAATCTAGCGCAAAAATCAAGAATAAAGGTTATTTTCGATTAATATTCGCCACGTCTCTGACACTGGCCGTATCGAAAAAATACTATTTTTACCCTAATAACTTACTGACCAAGTCAAGTTATAATTTTAATTTTACTTCCAATTGTAGCTGCATTACCGAATATCAGTCTTGTAAAAGCAACTATGCTGCTCCTTTTCGCCTTAAAAATAAAAATCGCTGTAGTGAAAAATCACCGTTAAAAATAACGGCTATTCTTAAATCACTATCGCTGTTCTAACAGATATCGAAAAATCACTATATCTCCCAACTCTACTTGCGTCATACGTCAAATGTCCTGCCAGTCAAAAGGGGAGTGTATAAAGTTTGGCAATCGGATTTTTAAATCAGCTTGTAAAAATTCGAAAAATATTCTAAATGCGTTCGGTATTTACTCTGCGAGAATTGTGATGACATTATTGACAAAAGCCCATGAACTTTAAAAAGAATAACACGTGGTATTTACATATGACGTCCGAGTTCGCGCAGATATAAAAAAAGGAACGCCATTCATACCTGTTCTGTTCCCCAGTTACCATATAATACTTCCGTAACCATTTTAGTATTACATATCTTTTAAACTAATTGATGGTATGGTTTATAATGGAAGTAATGATTTTTCGACAATTTACTTATTAGTAAACAGTTATTTTTAATGCAACAGGGGGTTAAGTAGTATAAAAATGAAAATCGTCATTTCAAAAAATATATATACACAGCTCTCTAAAAAGAAATAGATTACCTATTTCTCATAAGACTCATTGCTAATTCAATGTTGCTAATAAAATGGCACACGTGCAAAAGACGCCTATCTGGGGGATTCAAGTTTAGATATTGGCAGCTTTGTTACGACAAATACGTCAACGTTTCATTTCAGCAGTGGGACTCTGCGAGGTCGTAGAGAGAGTTCAATTTGAACAGACAAAGCGATATTTTTTTGCTCTGTTTTACTTTCGCTGTCAAATGATCGGCAACAAATATGACATGACAGAGTTGATTATCTCGTAGGTGCGTTCGGATTTATGCACTGCCTTTTACCAACATTTCTTTCGGTTTATATAAGTAAATGGACAGCAAAATGGCACTGAAACAATAACTTTTAATAGCCTTACATTTCGAGTTATTTTACATTATAAAATGTTAACATTCCTATTTAACCCTTTTGTTTTTAAGATTACCGCCCATTAAATTCCACGAAGTTAGCGGCTACTGCTAACACAAGTTCTAGTACCAAACCCAATAAGAATTAAATACTTTATATAGCTGTCCATGCATGCGCGTGCCATTTTTGACAAAATTTGTGAAACCTAGTCGGTATTCTTATACTTTTTAAGAGGCGTGTGATGGTATATTATTTAGGGAATTATTTTTTGTAACTAGATGCCCGAAATGCCTAGATGCCAATAGAAGGTACACAATTCATTTTTCTATCCTAGTGGTGGCGAAAATGATTCTTTAAGTAACGATGACGAAAGACTCTGGCGAAGGCTTGAGCAATTTTGATTTGATCCCAATCATGTTACAAATAAAAGAAGATATGATATCGCGCATGTAGGCGTGGCCATTTACGGCACGCCCATGATACAAATAAAATATATGATATCGCGCAGGTTATTTATGTCACGCCGTGATCAATTCCGCGATATTTTGTAAAGGAAACACGTCCTTTTAAGATCGCGTTGTGTTTTGAACTATTTTTTGGTGTTTTTATATTACTTTTAGGAGTTTAAAAGTAAAAATGAGATTTGCTGTGTATGGTTGTGATGTGGACAACCAATCAATCAATCAGTGTAATCAATGTATGTATTTATTCCTTTATTTACATGATTATTAATTTTAAATCATATACTATAAAATTTGTATTATAAGCAGGAGGCAAAGTATATTGCCAATAGAATTTATATAAAATCGCCTTTAACTAACGTAAACTCTATATTGCGCGTTATAAATTTCAAATATAAATCACGGCGTGACGTCATGCGCGAACCCGGACGAATTTGACACGGTTGGTATCATACCTTCTATTTATGGATCCCAATTAATGAAGGATGTACAATTTTTAAACGCTTCGTCTAATAACCTAACGATAAAAAGCGAACGGGATGCATAAATGTGGAGAATGCGAAACTATAAATTTTGTTCGCGTTCGAGTCACTCTCATCACGGCTTGTAGCTGTACTGGTTGCACCAACTTTTTAGTAATTTGCGTATTGGCGACACTGGTGAAATTTTTTTAAAAATATGGAATTTACCCATATACGTATTAAATACGTATATGAATTTACCACTCTCCAATCGTTGAATCCAGAGTTTTTCGAATGCCGTCACGTTTTATTGTAAATAACAACTTTGACAATTGCATTATGGAAAGCTCCGGAGTTGGCAAATTGCTTTAGGAAGACACTTAAGAAACAGTGCCAACGACAACGAACAAAAAGAAGAAGATTGAAATGGCGGGTATTTTCAACATTGGAAGGGTTGCATCTTAGATGAGGGAACTTTCCCTTGTCTAAGGGTTGCATATTCACTCGTCAGTGATTCCATACCCTTATTTTATTTTCTTTGAGTGGTTCTCCCAAAGTTTTCTCCGTCAGGTTTGCATTTTTTGGTTTTCTTACTTAAAGCCGGGAAAATAAGACTGTATATTTGTGCACTGTGTTCCCTGAGGTAAAATATAAAGGTTGGTATATAAAAAAACAAATACTCAATAAATATTTTATTCTTGTAAAATAATACAATATTTTAATACAATAAATACTTTATTCTCTAAACTTTTAAACTATTAATTAAGTACAATCACATTCATATTTTTTGGAATATACTTATAAACTTGTTAAAATCTAGGAAGATATAATGAACATTATCTTGTAATAGTAAGATTTATCTACACATTCTACACATGGCCTTTTTGAAATGCCTACACGGATTTTAAAAACGTGTCAATAGAAGTTTTGAAAGTTTAAGTATGCATGTAGTTAAATAGTACTACTCTAAGTAATTTAGGGCAGTGACCAAAATAAAATTGATCAGGAGGAGTTACTTTTATAAATGAATCATAAGGAATATTATTTTGCCATAATAAGCTAGGTTGGGATATAATAAAAAATATCAATATATTTGCTCATAATTTTACCCCATGACGTTACTTATTTGATACAAATAATACATTTATCACATTTCTCCCAAAATCTAGAGCAAAAAGAAAACTATTTGTTGACAATACATATATTCAAACCTAGCTTGGATACATAAGTCTCTTTTGGAATAACAGGTAAGTAATGTTACTTATGCCTAAAGGACATTTGGCAAAATAAATACCTTTAATAAAGGACATGGTACAACTCTTTAGGCCATTCTAGACTTGAGAAGTAACTAAAAAAAGTTAAGCTCAAGTTAGACAAGCAAAAGTAAGGTGTTACAAGAGTCACACTTGTTTTTATTATACTTAAGTTGTATTTTCCCAAAACTTAATAACTGGGTATGTACATACATACATACATCTTTTCACAATAAATGTTACCTAAACTTTGGTTGGGACCTTAAAAGAGCTTTAAAAGTGTACCATGTTCTTATATCAAACTTCAAAATGTCTATTCTGTTAAGTTTATCCTAGATTTCAGTTTAGAGAGCTTAGTAAGAAGACCTTAACTCAAATTCAAACAATATTAAGGGACAACTTAACTATGCCTATCTTTTTTTAGTTTTTCTTGTATTGTTTTTGAAATTGGACAATAAAGTTACTAAAATGTTGGATATTTTGACTATTGTAAAATAAATTATCTTAGAAGGCAAAATTGTACAGTTTTTATTTATTTAAACTACTTATGACACTAACTTATGTAAGAAGTTGGAGTCAGTTTTTAGTTAAGTAGTTTAAATAAATAAAAATAGTACAATTTTGCCTTCCAAGATGACTTTTTCTTTACAATAATTACCTGACGCGGCTCGTTCATAAGGTCATTTGGTCAATGACCTACCTAATAATTTATTTTCAATGATCCACCTATTTTTTTTTTAACAAAAAATATTTCTTTTCTTTCAAAAAAGTGCAAGTTCCATGCGAAAATCCCCCAATATAGAATCGAGCCAAGCTTTCTCCGGGTTCCGCCGTATTTTAAATTGACTTTATAGGTTTATATGGGCTATACAAATGCATTAAAACTAAGGGAGAAACAAACATACGCGCTTTAGGAAGTTAGAAAAATTTTTTTTCCGACGGCTCACCAATATCGCTTTCGGCGCGCGTAACCGTCGACGCCGCCGGTCCTTTCTTGGGTTGTCCCGGGCCACTATGGAAATACAGTCGCACCGCTCCGTGAATATACTATTGCAAAACATTTGGGTTAGACAAAAAAAAATTAATTACCTAATATGCGCACTGTATTTGCATAAACTTTTGTTTACATTTGATCACGTCGCACTGGCACTTATTTATTAAAGAGGTATTTCGGCGTTCCTAACTTTGTCGTGTAATGTTTTTGGATATTATTTGATATTTGTGTTGTGTTCTTTGTGCAGTAGTGTAGTACATCTACTACTTGAGTATTTGTGTTAACAATGGCTTTAACAGTGCAACAAACTGTTTGCATGTAATTTAATAAAAGTCACAGCAAAAGTGCAACATTAATATTTTATGTTTTTTGCGGTGTTTATTTGTAGATAAATTATTTTTTGGCAGAGCCTTCCTTAATTAAAAAAGTGCATTTTGCTTGTTACTAGTTGCCTACAAAATTTACCCCACCTGTAAAAAAAAATCACGGGCCGCGCCTGAATAAAAATAGCAAACATTTTAGTATATTTAAGAAAATACGTATACTAGTGTTACAAGACCTAAAAAAGTTGTTCCCTAATATTTCATACGATACATTAGTTGTAAAGATATAAAAAATACTAAAATATTCCAAAATTTTCAAATACCGTCTGTTCCTCACTTTTCTTTAACTGGATTTTTTCTTGCTTAGATAAGCAGCAAGTGATGTTTTAAATAAATTTATCCGAATATATAACTAAAATCTAACCTTAATATTTAAAAATTTCATAAACAATTTGCCATAATTCAAATTATACTTGACATCTCAGTGTACAGTCTCGAAATATTACATTTTAAATAGGTCATATTTAAAAATCGTCTTTGTTGTTTCTGTACAATCTGGGGGGCGATCTTCTAAAGTAGGGAGTACAAATTTCCATAACTAGTTATTTCATTAACTGTCTGTTTCTCTTTAAAATTTGTACTTCTGTATTCGAGAATCGCCCTAGGATTCAACACTAGAACAAGCCGGTAGCCATTCTTTTTATTTACTTACTTCAAAGCGAAATATTGATAATTTTAAGATAAAAATGATTAAATGCCACCTGCAAAAGTTAGGTGAAATTTTTCCCTTGGGCAAACTATTTTTAAATTCTTTTAATAATTAGGTGATGCTCTAATCTTTCTTGTGAGTTTTTAAATATTTATGATAATAGACTGATGCACTTAGCCTGTTCTACAGATAAGTGGCCTACCCAAGTAACATTTTTAGACACATTTTGGTAAATGCATCTAAACCATTGTTTCTGTTTACATACATATACATTTTAAATGGCTCAAAACAAACAGTTTCTAACTGTTTCTAGTGACTAAATTCGAAAATCTGTCGCAAAAGTTTTGGAACACATGTGTCTCGACACAATTTTATAATTTGAATCGAAAATGTTTCCAAGCGTTTCATACCTAAGAATTTGTGTCCCATTCGTGTCTAAGTATGCTACTTGGGTATTAGAAGATCTCATCAACTATACAGCTGTTTTTTGAAATTTTAGTTAGTGGTATAAACATACTTTTAAAGATGAAACTCTATCACAAACTGACAGTATATTTCGAATTTTAAATAGAATACCCTGTATAGTTGAATTCTACCCAAAATTCCGAACATATTTTGTATGAAAGAAGCACATCTCACACGTAGTAGGTTCTAATATAGTAGTATTTGATAAATATCATTTCTTGCAGTTTGCCAGTCTATTGCTTACTAATAATAACATCTTAGAGAAAAACGGCTTTCCATCTTAGATTTTTGTTCTCTATTTAAAAATGTCGAATTTCGGGTTTGGTTACTTTGTTACTTCTTACTAAACCGGAAATTGACACTTTTAAATAGGGAATGAAAAACTAACATAGGGACACAAAGCAGTTTTTATCCAGGATACGTCACTACTAAGCTACATGTTGCCAAATTACAAAAAAAAATTATTTTCAAATCTTAATATCTGGAAAACGATTGAGTTTAGACATGCATTGCCGCATACAAAATATGTTTAGAATTTTGGGTAGAATTCAAGAGTTCAATAATATACAAAGTGTTCTATCTAAAATTCGGAAGCAGCTGCCAATGCATCTTTAAGAATAGTTTTGAAGGATAGATTACAATTTTTTTCGTCGATAAAAAACAACTGTGGTAGTCCCCCGAGAACTTCTAATAGGTCACTTACCGTGAATAACCCTATGTATTATCTTTGTCTGCACTTTCTTGCTTATTTTTCCAGACAACTTCTCGGTAACTCCCCGCATATCAATATTAAAATGGTATATTATGGATATAGCGCAACTGGCAAAGCTTCAAGATCAAAAACTCCAATCAGTGGTAAGGGAAATAGAGTTGATTGTAAATTGTAACTAGTAACCATATTATTCTTATTTTAAATATAAGAGAATCTCACGAGTATTCTTATACTGGGAAACGTGTCAGTACTTCCAACGAACCTTTGTAAAAGATTGCGAAGCGTTTCATAATTAAAATAAATAAAAAAAATTGGTTCCTAATATGCACAAGCATCACGTCATATTAACGCCTAATATTCGACTTGAATATTCGTAAACGACATAACTGATACTCACTGCCGGCATAACTTTGATAAAGTTCGGGGTAATGCCCCTATAGAGACCTAAGACACCTTCTTTTTCTAGAATTCCTTTGAACGTCCCGGTCATCGTAAACGTCGAGGGGTCTATAGATGGATGGATCACTGAAAATAAAAAAAAACATTATTTATAGAGGTAAGACATTTATATGCATACGACATATACAGGGTGTTGTGACAATGTTTTAATATATTGGAATGGGTGACTCCTGGAGTAGTCTAGACATTCCCAATACTTTTTCCCCTCCAAACGCACATGTTTTTTATTTTAAAACATAACCTAAGCCACGGTTGAGAAGATTTAAATGAGTTGATTAGCTTCACATAATTTACACACTATTTGATCACACTAATAATTATGCCAACTACACAGTAGACCTCCACCTGATTGGCCCGCTGAGCATGCGTCAGCTGTTCAGGTGACAATTAAAGTTGGTATCATGGATGAGTATTGATGAGATGAATAATGCCGTGTACATTTTTGATTTCTGTTAATTAATAAGTAAAAGAAAATAGTTTTCAGCCCTTTAATAGTGTTATTAGTATTAAACTATTGTATGCGCTTAGTGCTGTGCATTATGAGTTTTCAGCCCTTTAATAGTGTTATTAGTATTAACAAACTATTGTATGCACTTAGTGCTGTGCATTATAAGTTAGTAAAACACAACATTTCTGGGTGTTTAGGGGATCGTCATTACTTTACTCTTGGTCTGAACAGCTGTTCTCTGGATTATTTTATTTGTGTTATAGTAGTTTAACTTTTTGAAATTGAGAATTTTGGAAGTTTGTAGATTTTATTTCTTTAAAGGTAACAAAAATATTAACACCCTGTACATATGTATGTATATCTAAGAGAAGAATCGGGCTAAATTTTGTGAATTAGGCGGTTAAGAACAGTATTTAGCAACCATTACTTCTATTTTGTCCGTTTTAGGCATTAACATAAATCTACGAGTATCTAGCAAGCACAGCTTATTGCCTGCATCAGCTGATAATATCTAGTTCATGGTCCGATTTTTAAAAGTCTGTGTCGTGGGAGCACACGCACTCACGACTTCTCACGGCTGTTGCTGTTAGCGATCAATGGTGTAGTAGTCATGGACGCTGAATGCTGCTCTTAAACGAGAAGTTTCAAAGCAAGATTTGCTTACCTTGTGCTTGTAACCTTGTGCGTACCAGCGCTAGTGGATACGAACACATTTGCCCTAAAGTACTGCTCGCACTGCCACACGCCAAGAGCATCCAGAAACTCGGCTGGAGGTCGCTGGGGTGCGTTTGGAGGTATTTCTTCTTTAGCGTTTCGTATACGGCTAAATCGATACCGGCGTACGGTATAATACCCAGAATATTTGGAATGTAACCTCTATAAAAGCTCCTAAGACCTGAAAAAAAATATTGTTAAAAAAAAATTCGCATATATCAAAAAAAAGTAGATTAGAGAAAAAGATTTTTATAGTTATGCAAAATTAGCAAAAAAGTACATACCTTCACTGACGTAGATTTTGTAGGCAGCGTCCGCTATACTCTTATACTGTCCCGTCTTCCTCAAGGCTAATCTAGTCTTCAAAACTTCGAGCGGATAAATAGCAGTCTGACTGATCCCTCCAGCGATGGCTCCCGCACAGAATCTCTCGTAAATGCTTAAGTTTTGCTTGGAATCGCCCTTAATCAGCCGCTTTACTTGTTCATAAGCGGCGAATTTTATCGCCGACTCCGGGGCGATTTTAAGGACGTTGATCCCGTTGCCTCTCCACATTCCCGTCACACCTCCTTCTTTCAGCATATTTTGTAAACAATCTCCTATTCTTTGTCTTGATGCTTGTACCTGAAAAAAATTATGCCTAATTATTCCGTCTTTAGTTATCATATAATCAAATTTGTTGCCAGAATAACAGATTTGTCACCAAATTGTGATAACCGAACTATTTCAATACGATTATCTGTTATATGACAGGCCTATAACCAGGTTCGAATTTTAGAGGGAGCAATTTAAGACAATTTTAAAATATCTTTGAAGCTGAGATATATTCAAACAGGGTATGATGTTTCAGTAAAACCTTTTGATTTTATACAAAAACCAACAATTCAAACTGAAAATAAAAATTCTCCCTTTTCTGAAATATGTTTGCGAAGGAAGTTTCGTAATTACGCAGGTGTTGATGAAACTTTCAGAATACAAGTTTAAGGTACAAATCAATTACCTGAAGAAAAACTTTAAGCCTATCTAAAGGTGCTGTACAAGTCCTTGAAACTGCTCCTGCGACTCCACCAGCTGCTAAATGCCTCCACCACATACCAGTTTGCATTTCACTTTGTGTAAAGTCATCAGGAATGTTCATGTCCTCTCCAATGTCCAAATACTGCAATAAAGAAACAGAAATTTGTAAAATTCAAGAAAATATTATTAAGTTATACAATAATAGCTTTTTAATGATATGTATTACTAACTGGAAAACAAATTGTAAATGTTTTTATTTGGTAATTACAAATTTTTCCCCATATATTTTTGTGGCATTTATAAGTATGTAATCATAAATATAAATGTTAGTTACCTAAAGAAGAGTGGTGTACCACATTAAACACCATTAATAGCAGGTGCCTACCGCAATAGGAATAATGTTGCATCGGTGATATTTCGTGACCTTTTCAAGGCCTTTGATTGCAAGACCATTAATACATTATTGATCAGGCAATTCAGAAGTGATGATCGCAAATCATTAGTGTAGATTACTAACACCAAACGCTATTATGCACGGAAATGATGCTGCAACGGTGACGTACCATGATTTCTTTAGGGCTTTTGATAGCATAAACCACACCAATGTACGCTGAATGCGAACATTGACGTTCCATAATCTCTCCAAAGCTTTCGATTGCATTAATTATAAATCATGGAATACCGCTACGTCATGTCATAAGTCCCAGCCAGACTGTTTCTATTAATAACAGCTTGCACCGGTATTTTACGGTAACCTTGAACGTGTTCAGGGGTTCACAGTTCAGTCCCCTTTATCACTGTCTCATATTGACGAAAATCATGTGGTAAATTTGTTTTTCTTTCTGTTTAATCAAAGACAGTATTGTTGTAACATAAAACGGAATCTTGTACGGGTTGAGTCGTTTAAAAAATCATCAGACAATGTTTATTTAATACCAATAACTATGATTTTTTAAAAGTATAATTATTTAGTCAATGCATAGGGAACAGCATCAAATGCAATGTTTTACCACTGACATACATAATGTAAATAAACAGAGCTAACTTATATGTAGAGTATGTATATTTAGATGGTCACAAGAAAAAACTGGCATTGTATCAAGATACAAACATGACAGGAGTTTTGAGAGAAAATATTAAATGACTGAATGAATCTTCGATTCGCTTATTACTTATACAGTGTAGTTCAAGGCAATTTGCAACAATTATTGGGAACTTTTAATTAATGATTTTACCAAAATGTAAGTATACCTGCAGCATCCAAAAACTAAACGCCATGACTCCTTTTAACTTTGTCCTTTTAAACACTTTTGGGGCACTAAATATTACAACACTCATCTTTGACTCGCAAATTTAAGACACTTAATTTTAATTTTAAACGGAACACTTTTAAATTAATTGATTGTTCTCATCCACTCTACTCCATAGCCGAATCTACATTAAGGAAAATTACAGCATACTATTTGATAATGATTAGCGGGTCAAGAGTACAATTTTGCCATGGTGCTTTAGAATTTTTAACTGGAACTGGAATATAATACATATGTCTGAGCACACTTGAAGAATGACGTAAATTTTTCCTTGCAAACAAAAAACAGTTACGACCTTCGTAAAGATTGGAACACTCTACTGTGTATATCGATCATTACAATCACTGGATTTCGATTTTTGACTATTACTATAAACCGACATTCGCAAATGCATGCCTTTATCTAATCAAAGACTGTGGCACACTTTTAATGGAGTTCATAATATATGGGACTAGATTGAGATAGTTTAATTTAGCTTAATTTAAATATTCACCAGTGCTAAGGCCGATCTTATTTGACTATTATGGATTTAAATTGACAAGTGTATGAATGAGACAACTAAATTTTGGCCTATGACTATCAATTTATTTGAGTTTTTTCACAAATTTATAAAGATAAGGACAATTGAAGGATGTATGTTAAATAATAGAACTAATGGGGACGGAAAAGTCTAAGTGGTAGATTATCAGAAAAACGTTTTTTACTACAGAGTCCAGTGGCGGCTGGTGAAATTTCAAAAACTTTTAAACCATAAACCAGTAAACCCACCAAAAGTCTCAAGGGAGACCCGCTTTTCGTTGCACGGCAGTGTTCGTCTAGGTATTATTATTTTGGTCTCTGGTAACATTAACCGACGCCAAAAAAACTATAGCTGAGACTTCCCCACCCTTCAATGGCTGCGACTTAGGTTTTGATATAAAGGACTTTATAATAAATTTTAGAATTTGCTGAAAATACATTATTTATTTTGTTTTTTTAACTGTTGGCCAAGATTTTCTATTTACATATATCAAGGATCACGGAAAAGCCGACCACTGTTCGCCTACATCAAAATAGTGGAAATAGTATTCTATAATTATCTACTTTACGAATAGTGTACTAATAAATCAAAGTAAAACACTATTTTTGACTCTGATTTCATTTCTACAGATTTGTAGCCATTTTATTAGACACGTGCATTAAGAGTAGTTTTATTAAGCGTCCACTACTATATTGTTAATTTTTTTAACACCCTTCTTTCTCAGTCATTTTCTATAAAAAGCCAACGCAGTCTCGGCAGATTAAAAATACACTAATTTATTAAAGAAACCAAAATTCGGAAAGCAATTTATGATTTTTTTTTTTTTTTTATTTATTTATTCCCAACAAACCTGTGTAGTTCATTACAGGGAATTAAAAAAAAAAAATAATAATAACAATAATAACAATAATAGTTATTAAGCTAAACTAACAATAATAAAAATTAAATTTGAATTAACATATACATACAGAATATAAACATCTACACATTAATGCACATCCCTGTACATACATTACATATTGATATACAATCATATACAATACATATTATATTATACATACACACACAATACATACATATGTGTATACATATAACTACTTTAATAAAAAATAATATTTAATAGAAATAGGTTATTTTCCCAGAAATATTTTCTTAACCATTTTTTTAAATTTTTTTATATTTTTAATATTTCTCAAGGTTATTGGCAGATCATTATATGTCAAAATTCCATTGAATATTAACGAACGTTTTCCAAAATTACTTTTTACCTGTATTAGTTTTATATTTTCGTTTTGCCTTGTATTATGGTTGTGTTGAGTATTTACTTTATCAAAACAAATATTCGAATATTTTTCTCTAATTATCATCGAGTGAATAATTGTACACTGTTTAGTTTTAAATAGGTTTTCTAAATCAAGTAGTCCTCTAGGTTTATATAAATTCACTGTTGGTTCGAGATAAGGTAATTTATAAATGCATTTAACAGCTTTATTCTGTAATCTTTTTAATGGTTTTAAAGAACTCGTTGGTGCCGAGCCCCAAATGGATATAAGATACTGTAATTTTGAATAAATAAGTGAGAAATAAATTATTTTCAATACGTTGAAAGTTACAAAATTTCTTATTTTAAATAAAATACCAATAACAATTTTCTTTGATTTATTTTTTATGTGTGGTACCTATGTATTCTATAACTGTTTAGTGATAATTTACCCCTGATACAAATACTATGATAAAGAAAGCTAATATACAAATAATATTACAGATCATGATCTTTGTGAAAAATAAATACACATTCTCAATATTAAATCCTTGTTTCTTTCTGAACTAAATCTATAATATAAACAAACTATAAAAAACGTCATTCTTCTAATAAATTATTACAGAATGTCACCACAAATGTTTATAAGCACTCAAATACACACTCGGAACATAAAATATGCAAAATCAAAATTTTGTCCCTCTAGCTCCTATTAACGATTCACTGTGGGGCGCTGAATAATGCTCACTTAAATTAAAAAGGGGGGTCCGACGTCGTTGACTTAAGTTTTATTTAATTTTAACATTCAAATCAAGAATGTAAGATAAGATAATTTTGCGATGATTTTGACGTATCATAATTATATCGATGAAATTGTTTTTAAATGCAATTTAAACGGAAATCACTAATTACCGCCATGACTAGACAGCAAAAAAGACGAGAGCCAATTATGACGTCATACCGCGCCGGGTTAAAATGTGCTTTCTCAGACTGTTTTTATACACGACTATCAAGTACAATAATGACAATATCATTTTATGTTAATTGAATACGGATTTTCTGAAGTTTGCACCGTGTATTAAAAAGGTTATAGTGATCCTTTTTGTTCGGCCATTGCGTCAGCTTCCATAACCGTGCCAACTGATGATCACTGCTCTTTATGACGGAGATTTCTTAAGCCCCCCCCCCCCCCCCCCGCGCTTCAGCGAGAGGAGACCACGATACCACTCATTCATTCATATAGTCAAAATCAGTCTAATCATGCGGGTCCAACGGTCACCAATCATATAAATCAATTCGAAAAACCCAGAGCTTATCAAAATGTTTGGAATTGTTTACAAATATACCCGGAGAAAGAAAAAAAAATAATAATAATAAACAATTATTTCTGGTATTCATCCAATGTGAGCATATTATTTCTAAAATTTGTATATACATGTTGCTTTAAAATTGAGTACGTAGGTTCATCTTGTGATATGTGCAGGTGGCGCAAAAAGTAAAAAAGAAAAGTAAATAATATTTATTATTTCGATAATTTTACTAATGAAAATAATCCAGAAAAACTAAATTCATTAAATATAATAACGAGTATAATAATAATAAAAATCCTTTAGTTAAATTTATTTTAACATAAAAAACAAACCGAAAAACTCATTGTCACTACTTATAAAATGGCGTTTTCGCGTTTTTCTAAAACTTCTTTCTGTTACACCCTGTACGTATGTATATTATTAATATTTACATACCAATACATTTTTTTAGCGTTTCTGTCTTAATTGTTTTAGTTTCTGCACCACTTACTTTTGTTTTAAATCACAAGTCGACAAATTGCATGAGACAACTTGCCAGTATAGGCGACCAGTAGCCCAAGTCAGTTGAAACTAGTACTATCTGATATCTTAATGTGCTGTCGAGAACAAGCAATTGAGACTAATTGGTATTATTATAATTTATGGTCGTCAAAAATCAATTACTGCGAACTTATTCAAAATAACCAGAGGTTGAAAAATCACTAGGATACCAGGTAACATTTTGAAAACATACTTGGCATAAGTTATAAGGATTTAGCCAAAAATTTACGAAATATTCTAGTCCAAATATGGTGTGATTTGCTTAACATGATAATTTGAGTACTATTTAAAGTACTTGCGAAACTTATTTGCCACATTTGTCGATTGCAACATTTTTTTAGTAAAGATTGAATTTCTTTGAGAACATGAAAACAGATAAAACTTTTGCAAATAAACAACTTCGATTTGGTAAGACAATACATTAAGTCAAGAGTCTGTCAATGAACCTTTGTTTAGTACCTATTTGAGGTTTTTGACGTTTACAGTCCTAAAATTCGTTCGATATTATAGGTCTTTACCTTTGTCGATGCTCTGCTAGATCCTATACTTCTTTATAACTATTCACATCTACATCTCTAAATATTTGATCAATATACGTGTCTTGGTTTACCTTTAGCACTCTTATCTTCGGCTGTTCCCTCGACGGTCAGCTGTGCAAGGCCAGCATGTCTTCAGACATGTATTATCTCTTCTTTTCTTTACGGTGTTCCATATAATCCTTTATTCTGTTGGTGATCCTGTCAACCCACTACTTACCTTCACCATTGTTGTGAAGGACCACATCTGGAATGCTTCTATGTGCCGTTTTTTTCCCTTACCTATGGCTCGGATCTTACACCTGTATAAGGCAACACTCCATACATAGGCATTGAGGATGCGCTTCCTAACTTGTGATGTCTACGCGCTGGCTAATAGCTGTATTCTCTCTGCAATTGCTTTTTTTGCTTCCTGCTCTTCACGTCCCACTTGCTTCGATTGTTTTTTTTTATTATACTACCCAAGTAGCAGAATTGGTCGACTTCTAATTTAATACCTTGTCATCTCATATTCATTCTTTTTCTATTGTCTGTTTTATAAATCATTTCATTACCTTCGTTTTATTTCTGTTTATTTTCATCTTGTACTCCCACATCATTCATTTCATCTCATCTCATTCAGGCTATTTTGTAGATTATTTTCTCATTTTTTGTTAGGATGGCTGTATCGTCCGCAAATCTAATCACTGATATTTTCTCCCTTGTATGATAAAATGCTACAGTACAGCTTCTCAACGTCGGGAAACTGAACTGACATTTTACAAAGGGTCAATGAATACAAATTCTTATGTACAATGACCTAAAAAACATTTTTCAGACAATGCGTCTTAAAAAAAAAATAATATATAACGTATATTTAAGTGACGATTGATCTTGAGATACGATTTAGCAATTGGATATTAAATTGTTTCCTAATTTTTTATCTAAAGTGTGTTCACAATTAAATTAATTTTCTATAGAAGTTATTTATCTTGATACACGGAATTTTAATTGATAACACTATGTATTATTGCAATTAATGGGAATTACATTAAATTAAATTAACGCGCATTCAAATTCTTAAGAATTATTGTTAAAAAATGAATCAGTATAAAATTATTGCTGAGAAATCGTAAGAGTTTTAAATAGGTTTGCCTAAACTTGATAGATGGATTACAAAAATTAATTTATACTTTCATTCTGGCGTGAATAATAAAGTATTACATTATAACCTAAGATGAATGATTATAACATTAAAAGATCTCATAAACGCTAGGAAGATTGCTTGGCGAATCTTATGTAACAGTACTTTCACGGTTTATAGTTTAATTCAAAAGAAAAAATACATTTGTCTATGTTCCTAATTATTTTGATCGATGTTTTTGACAGAAAACTAATAATACTGAGATAACAAATCATACTTTAATAATACGCTGTCTATTCAGCGAATCCAGTGTCAAAAATACGTCAATTATTATAAAATATATTTTTAAGCGATAAATCGATCATCTAGAACTGTATAAACCTATAATCATGCCTCTACAAACTATAAATTAGTGCAAAAATATAGACTCCACGAGATATTTATCAAAATACGTATACAGCTTACGTCAACTCCAAGTGACGCGTCAAAATAAACACAAAATATTTATTTTAAAATAAAAGTGCAACGATTTTTGGTACGGCAAAAGTGTATAGTAGATTTTTAGTAAATAATCACTGGGGGAATATTTTTTAACAAATGTATCTCCAGCTAAATTGCGTCTATTGCCAAAAAGGACTACAAAAATCGGAAGAAAGCGATTTTCATGTTTCTATTACTTTCCTTCTCGTTTCAGTTCTTAAGATGGCCCCATCTCGCAAAGTATTGAATTGAATGAAAAGTAAATGTAGTGTTGTGACATAGGTGAAACTTTTTCAACTTTTTATAAAACTTATTTTTTAATAAGAACATCAAAAATTAGATTTTTCCATGACAATACGATGGCAGCATAATCAAAATTTAACGAGAAAGCCCATTCTGCTTGAAAAAGTTTTTCTGGCATTATTGGCTAAATGGTGAAGGTACAGCAGCTTCGCCATTTTATAATAAACAATACAAAGGCCTAGTGCATTGAACACAATATAATCCTTATTTAGTAATCCCAAAATTAAAACAGGTCTCCCTTTAGAAAGTGGATTATTACTATATATACTGCAAAGGCTATTTTATTATAGAAATAATACTTATGCTTACGCCACAGACTGACACCAGGCACAGTAAAGAAATCACTCAAACTATTCGCACGAATGAATGCACCCAAACACATACTACTATGGATAATTGCCAAAATTAGCTGCATTTTAAAAAATTGACTTAAAAGTTACATCATTAAAAAATGTACTCAAAAAGTTATCTCAGAATGTTCTTAGTACCTGGCTCTATTCCAAAACAGTCCAAACATATTTATATCTTTAATTTCTACGGAATATACTGACTCACTGACTGATATGTTATGCCATCTCTTTGTTTTACATGCTATTTGAGTGTCTGCAGATAAAAACGGCTTTTAGGTTGAGGACATCTTTTTAAAACGGAAAATTAAAATTGCTGTAGAAAAGGACAGTTTTATGCCCGAGAAGAGCAAATATTTGCTCTTCTCAGTTTATGCTTTGCTACAGCGTCAGTTGGTAATGGTTTTGTTCAGACTCATCATAAAAGGTAGATTTCAAAGTAATTTTTGGCAAGGGGGAAAGCTATAAGTAGATGTTCAGTACATGATTGTCGAGGATATATTTCGACAAATGTTTTACATTATCTCGACGTGCTAAATTGTATCAGAGTAGAAAAACAGTACTACAAAAATTGAGAGAATCAATAATATAAAAATATTGAATGTCGAGAAATTTTCAGGATAATTACTTTACTTTTCGTTTCGGTACCTAGGGTGGCTTCATTTCGTAAGATGTTTTTGGAATTACATGAAAAGTTAAACAGTATTGTGACGTAGGATACGCTTGTGCGATTTTTATGACTTATTTTGTTTTTTTGTTTACTCAAGAAGTACGTAACAAAGTCATATAAACACGAATTGCATAATGCTTTGTGTATAAAGTACATAGATTTCTTTACATTTTAAAGTAATAAAAGACCATCCTCTTTTTTGTAGAATAAAACGTGTCGAAATTTTACGCATCCACAGAACTCTTATTTAAATTAAAGCAAATCCAATTTACGGCCCCTACGTCACTAAATCCTCTAAATTGACAATGACGTCCCGTCAAGTTACTGCGTTTGACCTATGAACGCAAATTGCAAAGTATAAAAATTGTTTAAAATATTCCTATCATTATCAATTTTGTCATAGGGAATATTTCACTCGGTACCTACTGCTGTTTACCAAATAAGTGACTCATAGGGGTCTCTTAGAATTAGAATGCAATGCTTTTATGAACGGGCCAAATTGGGAAGTAGTATAATAAATTATTTTTCTTAGTAATAATAATAATACTTCTTGCTAAGAAGCTTCATGGCAATAATAAGAAATGATAGTGCTAGCCCAGTCATAATATCACCGTACATAATATTTGTCTAATTTGTTACTGTATTTATTGTAAAAATAAAAGGCATAATTTCCTGGAATACTGCCCCTTTACCTTGGAAACGCATTTTAGGGCAGGAATTAGTACAGTGCACACCAAGAAAAAGAATTTTTTGAAAACGAAATTTAGAAATCTACTAATTTACAAATGTTAATCAAAACTGAATAGAAAAGGGCCATAAGAAAACCTGTAAGTACAACCTGCTGGATTAGTTAAATTTGCTCAGTTTATCCGTGTTTTTTATCAAAATTTTCTAAACCATTAAAATCTGATATCCGTATGAAAGAAATTAATAGTCAGCATTATGACCCGAACAATACAGTCTGCACACATAAAACTTGGCCAGTACGCGTTTTCAAAAGATTATATTTTCGAAAAAGTATTTTTCCAGATGTTGGTTTTTGACAAAATGTTTATGAAAAAGCTTCCTAGGAAAACTTGGACTATACGCCAAACGTAACTGAATAAGATAAAGATCAATTTAATCCTAAACAAAATGTTAATGAGCTTTTCGAAGTATTAAATCATTCTTATCAGTTTACATTAGTTAGAACAAACATTTTACTAGAAGGAACAAATATTTCATAATATTATGTATCAACACCAATACTATTCAGTTCATAATTCTTGAAGTTTTCCATTAGCCAGAAACTTAATTTTTTTACTCACACTTATTTAGTTTACGACTACATATCTGAAATAAAGGAAAAGTTGATATAAATAAGAACATCTGTTCTGAATGGAATTGCATAGTCATAGTAAGGGGGTAGTTCGGCTGCAGTAGCCCTTCTATACCTCGGTCACATTAAAGTTTGTAAATTCTTTATTATTTCATGAAGTCCTAAATAATATTCTGAATTTATTTTGCAGTGGCAGGCATTTGAAGCGAGTTTAAGAGCTCGCACCCAGACAGCAACTTCATTATCAAGAGTAAATTCCATATAATTCTGAGCTTCTAGAAATATTCTGGATTTACTTTACAGGCAATTATAGCAGGCAGTTAAGATATGGTAAGGCATCGCAGGTAGAAGTTTTGTTGTCTTACACCTTGCCCTATTGTAATTTTAAATGACAATCATTCCCATAACTCCTTCCATAAATTAAGTTCGAACGAATGTCAACGATCTGGCTAATGCACCCGGACCTAACTTAATATTACTTGCAAAGAAAATATATGTTTATTACTTGGTTTTTGGTTCAACATAATTAAATTAGGAACTTTTTCCTTTTCACACATACAAGTGAATTAATTGTATTGTATATCAAATTATTTAATCGAGTTAGACCCCCTGCCGTGCTTACGTATTTTGATTTTTATTTTGTTGTATTATGTTACAGATGTAATTACTAATTAGACCTTGTATCGAAAAAGTCACATGCTTGGCATTTTAGCGCTTTTAAGAGACCCCTTTGGGCGATGTCTTTCAAAATGTATGTAGAGGAACACTGGGCAACTTAGATACCTATTGTTATTAATGTGGTATAATTAACACAATATAGGAATATGGATAAGTAGACGCGACTTACTAATAAGTAAATATACAAAACAAGGCAAAAATGGTACATTTTCTAAAGAATTGGTATTTTTTTTTATCTGAGACAGCCCACGTAGACTTCAAGCATAAGTGTAGGTGGCTGAAGAGAAGGGAGATGTAATCTAATAAAGGGATTTAAAGAATTGGGCGTTTTCGAGGGGAAGGGAAAATTCCTGCAGGCAGTTTCTTCCATAATCTGGAGACCCTGGGTATGAATGAGGAACAGAAGTGGGATGTTCTAGGCTTTTGTATCTGACAGTAAAGGGATTCATACGTAACGCGCCTCTTGTTGTTCTGTTAGGAACAGACAAGGGGGAAACTATAGCGGCTAGTTCTTCAGAGCCAAATTCGTGGAAATATAGGTAAAAAAGGGAGAAATACCCAACAGCGCGGCGATGAGCGAGAAAAGGGAGTTTTTTCGTGAGGAGTGGGTCATTGATAGGTCGAATGGCTCTCTTTTGAACAGAATCACGAATGTTGTGTCGAAGGTAATACCGCTTCCCAGATGTGGGAACAGTACTCTAGGTTAGGTCTTATTTGGGAAACATAAAGTGTGTAAGTTGGAAGGGAAGAAGTATTTTCTGGCTTAAAAAGGAAAACCAAGCTTTTTAGCTGCTGATGTGGCTGCTAAAGTAACGTGTTTGTGTGATGTTCAAAAGCAATGCCAACAAGATCGAATGTTGCACTGTTCCGTAGGACTTGGTCATTTATGTGGATGGGATGTTTTTTTTGCGAGACATGGAGCTAGACTGAACTTTGGAGGCGTTGAACCGAACAAGGTTCTTAGCACCCCAGTCTAGGATTAGTTAAAGACCTTGCGAAAGGGATAGGTGCATAGATATCCAGGTCTTGATTCGAGACTTGTCTGGAACCACGACAGAAATGCGCCGATTAGGGATCCAGGTGTAACACATAGTTTGGGAGGAAGACCATGACCATGGTCATTTCAAATGATATCCATTCCTAGGACCCATTAAGGGACATTGTACAACTCCCGCGGATTAACACTGAACGAATGTCGGCGATCTAGATCCTAGGTAATGCGCCCAGACTAACTTTATATTGCTTTGTTCGTGGTTCAAGTTCAAAATAACTAAATTAGGAACTTTTTCCTTTTCACAGACACAAGTGGATTCTATTGTTATATAAAATTATCCAATCGAATTAGACTCCCGTCATGCTTACGTATTTTGTTACGTATTATGTTACCTATTTAATTAGACCTTCAATTTAAAAAGATTATAAATCTGTAGCATTTTTAGCACCTTCCTTGTTTGATGTTTCTTAAAGTGTGTGTAGAAAAACACTGGGCAATTGGGACACCTATTGTTACTACTTTTAATAACACAGATAAGTAGACTATTCATTATGAATGAACACGGTGAAAACGGTATATTTTTCTAAACAATAGTAAAGAAATACTTAGATAAAAACTTCAATTCTACCTTAAGACCTCGCCCCGCCCACAGGTAAAAATCTTGTTATCAGAATGGTAAACTACATATAATTTTACTGAGTTTTAAGAAATTTATATATTTATCTTATAATTGCAGGCAGTTAAAGTTGTGTTAAGGTATTGCAGCTAGCAGTTTCTTTGTCTTACACCTTGCCTTATGGTAATTTAAAATGACAACCATTCTCCGAACTCCTTAAAGGACATTATGCTCCTCCCATATGTAGATTAACATTGAACGAATGTCAACGATCTAAATAATGCACCCGGACCTAACTTAAGATTCCTTGGTTCCTGGTTCAAGTTCAACATAATTAAATTAGGCACGTTTTCCTTTTTACACAAACAAACGAATTCTATTATTATCTGAAATTATTT
This sequence comes from Philopedon plagiatum, assembly GCA_963971165.1. Lineage (NCBI taxonomy): Eukaryota > Metazoa > Arthropoda > Insecta > Coleoptera > Curculionidae > Philopedon > Philopedon plagiatum. The sequence goes on from OZ020194.1 coordinate 13,626,015, forward strand.
AATCGAATTATTAGACCCCCCGTCATGCTGACGTATTTTGGTTTTTATTGATTGTATTATGCTGCCGATCTAATTAGACCTTGTATTTAAAAAGTTACATGTCTTCGACATTTTTAGCACTTTTAAGAGATCCCCTCGGGTGATGTGGTGTTTTTAAATGTATGTAGAGGAACACTGGGCAAATGAGATACATCGTGTTAATAATATAATTACGCTAGCGCAATATAAAGATTAGGGTGTCCGTTATTTACCAACTTGATTTTTTTCTTGCGACGTCCCCTAAATTTTTAGTTTATCGTCTAAAAAAAAATGTCAGACCAAAATAAGCCCTTAATATTCATAATAAACCTTGCCCTAAAGACGATACATTTGCCATTTAAATTACATGGGATTTTGCCATTTTTTACAATTAATTTTTTTTCTCTCTGATAAGATGACTTATAGCAATGAGATATACATACTCTTATAGGAAATTGAACGCTCTACAAAAAAGGTCTCTTATAATTTTTCGATTAATTCACTCCTTCAAAAGTTATTCACGGTGAAATTTGAACTCTATGTAAATTTTCAGATTTTTTTTACTTTTACGGCAAAGTAATTATTATTTCGATAAAAGTTATTAGTTTATTTCTAAAAATAGATAATTCTGGTGGTATTAGGGTAAAAAAATTTCATACATGGAAAATAATATACTGCATAACAGGTAGCTGGTTCTAGTTTGAATCATTTTTGAGACTATTCATTTATAACACGCAGTCAACTAATTTTTATTGAATTCCATAAATTTTTGTATACTTTCATGAAATTTCCCTTCAATACAGTAAGTGACTCAAAATTACACTACAAGCATTCCAGCCAACACACGGATTTTCCGAGGGGCGGCTAACTTCCAAAAGAGGTGTACACAGATTTTAAATCAGTATTGATTTAATCTGATTTAACACGATTTAATTGCTGTAACGCGCTGCCCAGCACTGTAGGTGATGCCAAATTGTGATGATGATTTAAGGAACGTTAGGTGATTTTTGTGATTTATTGATGATTTATGGTGATTTTACATGATTTAAAGTGATTTAACTTGATTTCAAATGATTTAAAGCCATTTAAATTGATGTAAGTGATTTAAAAAAATCAAAAAATCTAATGATTTAAGAAATATTTAAAATGATTTAATGTGATTTAACAATATTATGTACACAGATTTAAGGGAGTGAGCCGCCCCTCGGGATTTTCTATTCACGCAAGCGCGCTAAGTCGCATTTAGTACCTTGAATAACTTTTGAAGGAGTGAATTAATCGAAAAATTATAAGAGATCTTTTTTGTAGAGCGTTCAATTTCCTATAAGAATATGTGTACCTCATTGCTATAAGTCATGTTGTCCGAGAAAAAAAAAATTGTAAAAAGTGGCAAAATCCCATGTAATTTAAATGGGAAATGTATCGTCTTTAGGGCAAGGTTTATTCTGAATATTAAGGGCTTATTTTGGTCTGACATTTTTTTTTAGATGGTAAACTAAAATTTAGGGGGCGTCGCAAGAAAAAAAATCAACTTGGTAAATAACGGACACCCTAATAAAGATAAGTAGGCGTATTCTATTACTAAATAAATACTAAACACGGCGAAAACGCTATACTTTTCTAGATAATTAAATGAAACAATTAGAGACATATTGCAATTATATTATCTTACTGTATTATTCAGCGGACGAAAGTGAAAGCATTATTTGTCTAAATTTTTACTTAATTAGGTACGTAATCAGTAATCAAAAACTTTTATTTTTCTATTATTAAGCTTTTCTATAGGGTGTTTCAATAAATAAGAAAAAGGGTGGAGGTTTTCGATATTTTTTTATATTATCAATGCCATTTAGTATTTTAATTTTGACTGGCTTTAAAAACATAAGACAAAATCATCTTTAAACCGCGTTTATCTCAGAAAATCACCGATTTAGGGGTTTTCTTTTAACAAATAACAATATCAACATTTCAGAAAGACCGACCTTCTAAACTCTGAACAAGATGACTGCTTTAAAACATCAAATATTTCCCTTAAATTCTAAATTTCCCCCTTTAAATTGGGAACACTTTTAATCAGGCTAGACCCAGACAACGAAAGTGAAACAGAAATCAGCAACGAAGATGACATTACCATTGCAGAAATTCTGAGAGTAGAAGAGAATGAACCATTCAACGTCAGATTGTAAAAAGCTTTACTAAAATGTTCAGAGCCATTACAAAAGCAAACCAGTAATACCAATAAGACCTGGGTGTCCGGAATCCTTACTCAAGAAATGGATTTGCAAGTGATGGCAGTCGCGGACATAATCTTCAAAAAGCCTTTGAATTCCTAACCATTCGGCTCACAAGCATATAACTCCAGAGATGTTTCTCTTCCGCAGGAGTTTTCTGTAACAAAATATGTTCTAGCCTGAAAGACGAAACTTTAGACGCCCTAATATTTTTGCGGTATTTTTTAAATAAGTATAAATTTATACATATGTATATATTGTTTGTCTTTAGAGTCATTTAGGGGCTTTTTAATTAATTTGTATGTTTAAACTTAATCAATAAAACTTTTAATATTTGAATCCCTTTACAATTTTTCAGGAGTAATCCCGGGATCTTGGAATTAGACAACAAAGACTCGAAAATCCCGGAATTAGGAAAATCAGTCGCGATTGACACCCTTAATAGGTACCTACTTAAATTATTATTAATGATAAATTAAATGCCCATCTGCAATACAGAAGTGTATATTCTAATTTCAAGTAGCATTTTTCTTTCATTTTTTTGTAAATGTGGATTTTAGAGCAATTTTTTCCAGGAAGGTTGAAGGCTGGCCGCTAGGGACATTTTCATACACAAATTATTTTACCCCTATGGATGTAAGACGTCATTTTAAGCGTGTTTTCCCAAAATCACGAAAATATTTTAATAATTGCTGCTTTTAAATTTTTTTTTTTTTAAATGGGTAAGGGCTGGCCGCTAGAGCTATTTTTCGTACACAAATTATTTCACCCATATAGGTGTCTGTAGGACGTTAATTTAAGGGTGTCGACCAAAAATCACGGTATTATTTTAATAAACATAGATTTAATAACCTTTTAAGAAGTAGATGCTCCAAAATAAATATCGTATACTTAGCGCATTTAACATTGCTGCGGCCGCTAGCCGGTAGCTTCAGGCTCATTATTATGGAATTAGTTTAACTTACGTTACGTCCTCTCTGCGCTGTAAACAAATGAAAATGAACCTTTAAGGTTTTGTAGTAGCAACTGTCTGTTTAATTATTATTGATTAGTAAACATTTTGGGCAATGTCTGTCTATAAAAAAATTGTTAAACTGACTATCTTTTGTTTTTAGCGCTGGATTAAGTGTTGAGCAAGCGGCTATCAATGTATCTTACAGGAAAATAAAAAAAAACCTATTTATTTAATGACAATTAATGCCATTCTATATTTTCTTATATACTTTATATGTTACATTCAGATTTGTATAACAATACTTTTACTGGAATGTTATCAAACGCTTTCCAAAGTCCAAGCCGTTACGTTAGGGAGTAAAAATCACATTTTAAAATGTTGAACCGCTGCATGTACAGTTTTAAAATAATTTTCTATGGTCGAGGCCAAATTCTTGAATTTCCTTTAACCTTAATTTGCCGGCATCTCTTAAATTGCGAAATCGTTTCAAATTATTCTTGCACAATCAAACTACCGTAAAATTTACATTCACTTTTATTTTAACCTTGATTACTTTTAATTAATCGACAGATTTAGTTTTTGTGTTAAGTGGGATTTTGCCGCCAAAAATAAAAAAATCCTTACCCCATGCATCATCGTTACTATAGCCCTAAAAACATGGACCAGATCTCCCAGCAAGTCGGGTGTAACCCCGGGCAAAAGTTCGTTCTCGAACATATCCGCCATTTTAATCACAGAGAATAAAGACTAAAATATTATCACAATCACAGTATCACACACGCGGAACTTTACAAGACAGTACCATTCATATTATGGTACCTAGTCAAAGGCTTGTCGAGAAACTACTGCATGAATCACGTTGAAGGCAACCACCACGTGAAGTGAAGCCAGCTGATTAAATCGAGGACGATTACCTATTTGCGGAGTGGGAAACCCGCCAACTTTTACTTGGAATTTCGATTGGCTCGGTATTTTATATCATCTTATCTTGATGAGAGTGGCAGTGACGGCTCGTGAGTCGACTCTGAATTGTTTGTGTTATCAGCAGTGTAGTTACCAACGACCGGCTCGGCAGTTCAATACATAATGTATAAATATACATAGAAAGATAACTGTTACTATGGGTTACATTATTATTACACCAATACAAATACTAAGATATTAAAAATCTTGTAATTGAGTATCGAACTAATGGTCTAGTTTCACAATTATTGTTTTTATATTAATTACAAACTATGAACAAAATTCATGTTTGCACTTCAGTGCAAAAATTCTTTTTCAATTTTTTTGGAGTGAGAAAGGCAGTAAAAATCCATTTCAAATTTAAATTCCTGGGGACGCCGACGCCAACAAGGATGCTACACCTTTTTTACTGGTGCTGTTTTCAAGTAAGTCGGAGGAGCGTAAGTTGTTAACGAAGGAGGTAAAACTGGTAGAGTTGGTTTAAATGATGCTATTTTGACCCGAGGAAGCTATTATTAACAAATGTCCTATTAATTTTCAGAAACCCTGTGTAATAGTCAAATAATGGGTTCTTTCGCTAAATCTAACTTTCATACTCTTAGTACTAACACCTTAATTTGGGTATTTTATATGCGCTTCAACATACTAAAAAGCCTAAGGTGTTTAATAAATTATTGATTGAGAAATAAAAACCTGCTTATATTAAAACAAATTGAAAAAATCTAGACAATGACATAATATGTTGATTGTTCGTGTGCGATCGGGATTTTACGGCCACGTGCAGTTCATTAGGCGTCGCGCTTGGAAACTACGCCGTGCTGCTCGTTGGTCTGAACTGTCACGTGATTCAGCATTTGAAAGCCTTACTTTTAATCACGTGAGGGTTGAGTCGCACGAGATAGTTTTCGAACGCAACCCAGTTGTATTTGTTCATAACCTTGTGTATTTGAGCGTTCGCAGTTTCACGAAAGTACAGTGTTTCTGTATATAAGAAGGTTGGTGAGTTCATTATAATTTTAAGCACTTTTGACCAGTTTTACAAATAAATTATAAGTTCGTACAGCCATTGACAACTGAAACCTTTTAATATGCATTGCGTTTTCATTTAGACGTGAAAGTTTGAATTGTCAACCGCTGTGTACATGAAGACAAGTATAAACCATTTCAATTATTATGAATGTAAGGAGTACGTTATAAAAGGAAAACCGTTAAATTGAAAAACTTGTCTACATATAAATAAAATTTTAAATATGGTCGCTAAAATTCACTAAAAAGGTTTAAGATCTTATAGTTGATCAGTTATGTTCTGACAGGTTTCTGTCCTGTCACTGTTAATAAGTCGTCATTAAAAACTGATATATTCTGATATATTAGCGATTTGCTTGGTTTCCAAATGATTTTCATCTTGGAAGGAATTGCTGTAATGAATTTAGTTCTATTATTGTCGAAAGTACATACTAAAATTGCCCTTTTTATGAATTTGCAAAAAAGGTCAGAAATAAATTCATAGTATAAAACTTTGGTGTTTTATTCTTACACTTGTCACTTTAAAACTTTTGGTTGTCAAATTAGGTAGACCGGACTAGCGTTGGAGGATCTGGCTGGGTGACAACATTGTCCGGCCGCCTTTTCCAAGCTCCTGGTGTTGCTAAGATAAGTTTATATGATATCTTCAAAACGGCAAAGTGCATTTTTATTAAAATGCATGGGTAAAAGTTAAAAAAAAACTTTTTAGTTGCTTGGTTTGCCTTAACTCTAAAACGGATTGAGCAGCTACATTTACATTACAGTTTTTAGCGTTTTGTAAAAATATATTTTTTTAAACGCCTTATAGATAGTGTATAAACATAGTTCGTGGCGTAGAACAAATATTTGCGATGTTTTATAAAAATACTTCATTCTGTTTTTTTTTTCTTAAAAAATACGATATCAAAAAGGAAAATGTTTGCTCTATAAAATGACACCTAAATCAACAGTCCATTATAATCAGCAAGTGCTATTATTATATCAAGTTCTTAATTGAATTAGACTCCTACGTCATAAGTAAATTTCGCTATTTTTTGTTAAATTTTATTTTTGATTTAATTAGACCATGTATAATGAAAACTTCAAGTATTTACTCTTTTTAGTAGTTTGATTAGACCCCCTTGGGCGCTGTTTTTTACAACGTATGTGGAGGAATACTGGGTAAATTGCCATATAGCCCACTACATTAAAAAATGCAACCCAACAAGAACATACAGACCAATTTTTAAATATTTTGGTATCAGTGGCGTATCGGCAAAATCAGAAGGCCCAGATGTATAGCCAGAGAACACCAAGCTACGTATGGGCCCCTGACATCGCTGTGTACGTTACACCACTGTTGTGTATCACTTAATAAGAAATCAATACTGATTGATTATTTCCTCATCTAATTTCCCAAAATCCCTCGCGCAGCGACAAAACATCCGTTCCAAAATTATCACCAACTCAATCAATCACCATTTAATACTTTGCAGGTAATGAATTTTGAACCTTCAACCTTGACTCCACTGAAGTGATTGATAAAAATTGATAATAATGTTATCGAATACCAGTGGCGTAACTAGAATGGGCTTTTCCACTGAAGTTTAATGTTGTATACAGCAAGGAAAATAGAATATTCGCGTTCTCCCCACGTTTTCATGATTTTTTAAAGAAAATCAAAAACAAAACAAACCCTACAAATTATAGTTTTACTTGCGGCACAACATCGGCATTCGGACAATGTTAAAATTACTTTTAAAATTTTAATTTATAAGTTCTTAAATTCAGCGCCTAACTCCGACCCTGTGTTAACATATTATTATGACAAGGTCGGAATATGTGATGTCATCAAAGAAATGTATCACTCATGATTTCATTCATTACGAATAAATTTAAGAACTTGCTTGTCGTCAGACCTGTATATTGGCCTTCGTTGGTCACCGCGCCGGTTTAAATGACGAAGTCTTAGATAATTCTCGTTCTTATTAAGGTCACGGTGGTAAGGTTTGTAGTTTTCTTAACTCATAAATAAATATTTTTTTAAATGGTCAAAAGTTTTTAAAATGTAATTCACTAAAGATCGTTATGTGGCAACACTGTATACTTATTTGTCAAAGTGCATTTCAAGAAACCTTTACGGAAACAGTGATCGGGTTAACCTAAGCCTCAGATTCTCAGATAATATCAGATATCCCTTTTTTTACAACTAACAGATAAAGATAACAAATTATTACCGCCGACGGACATCAAGGCGAGATTCTATTAACTTTTTTTATCTTAGACAGCCCACGTAGACTTCAAGACTAAGTACTAACATACCGTGAGCGTCTGAAGAGAAGGGAAGTGTAATCGATTGACACGGGATTTAAAGGATTGGAGATTGGGAGGGGAAGGGAAAACATCTGCAGTTCATTCGTTTCATAATCTGGGGACCTGGGTATAAATGAGGGCGAGGGAAATGGGATTTTTTAGGCTTCTGCTGCAGCTGGGCAGTAAAGGGATGCATACGTAACGCGCCTCTTGTTGTTCTGTTACAAATAGTCAAGGGGGAATTATGGAGGCTAGTTCTTTAGAGCAAAATCCGTGGAAGTATCGGTAGTAAAGGGATAAATAGCCAACAGCGCGGCGATGAGCGAGAGAAGGGAGTTTTCTTGTGAGGACTGGGTCATTGATGAGTCGAACAGCCCTCGTTTGGATAGAATCAAGGATGTTAAGTGTCGAAGATGATGCCGGTTCCTGTATGTTGGAACAGTACTCTAGGTAAGGTCTTATTTGGGAGACATAGAGAGTGTGCAAGTTGGAAGAGAAGTATTTTCTGGCTCGAAAGAGAAAACCAAGCTTTTAGCTGCTTATGTGGCTATTAAAGTAATGTGTTTGTGCCAGCTGATATTATGTTTGAAAGTGATGCCAACAAGATCGAACGTTTCATTGTTCTGTAGGGCTGGGCCATTCATGTGGATGGGGTAAATGTTGCAGGATTTTTTGCGTGGCAGGGAGCAGGACTGGGTTTTGGAGGCGTTAAACTGAACAAGGTTCATGGCACCCCAGTCTAAGATTAATTGAAGATCTTGGGAAAGGGATAGGTGTACAGATCTGCGTCTATTATCCAGCTGTTCATTCGAGACTTGTCTGGAAAAATGAATGTTGGAGTGAAGATTACTATTGTCAGCATAACTGTGGATGGGATTGGTAGTTGAAGAGAGGCCATTAATGTGAAGAAATAGGGTTGGTACCAGGACTGAACCTTGGGGTTCGCCGTCGCACAGAGGTCATTTTATATATTCTAGTAATTAATAAATCAAAAAAAAAAGTTGTTAAAAAATCCGAAATAAACTAGACTATTTTAACAAGAACATACTAGTTTACAATACTCGAAAATATTTTTCTCCGTATCGCTCGCATTAAGTTATAGTTGCACCACAAATATAATCTGCATTTACTTCAGTCAAATCACTTTTGCCTCGTATATTTGACGTGCATCGGCCTTATATTTTCGAGTGTTGCGCTCGCTACGTTTTGTGTGAAGTATTTTAGTTTGAGGTAAGTACTATAATTTTTATTACCTTTATTATTTTTGTGCTTTAAATTAATTTGGAGGTAGTATTTTTGAAAGTTTGCTGAACTTTTGCAGATTTTGTGTGATTTTAGGTTTTTTAAATATCTTAACTCAGTGCCTTCTTAACTATATATTAAATACGTGCAGAACACTGCAGATGGCTGAAAACAATGTATTTTTAGTTACCATGTCATTTACGAGAAGGGAACTTGTTGAATGTTTGGCGGCCGGAAGATACTTTGGAAAGTAAAAATGCGGCCGTATTTTCACACGCGACGTGTAAAACTATGACCGCATTTTTTATTTTCATACGTCACGTATGAAAATACGGCGGCAATTTTACGTTCTAAAGTATCACCCTGCCGCCAAACATCCAACAGTTCTCTTCTGGAAAATGACATGGTAACTAAAAATACGTTGTTTTCAGTCATCTGCAGTGTTCTGCACTTATTTATTATATAGTTAAGAAGACACTGAGTTAAGATATTTAAAAAACCGAACAACACACAAAATCTGTGGAAATCTTAAAACTACGAATATGCCTTTTGCATAATTATTTATAAAAAATCTGCAAAAGTTCAGCAGATTTTCAAAATCACTACCTCCAAGTTAATTTAATGCACAAAAGTAATAAAAATTATAGTACCTACTTACCTCAACTAAAATATTTTACACAAAACGTAGCGAGCGCAACACACGAAACTATAATGCCAATGCACATCAAACATTAGAGGCAAAAGTGACTTAATTGGAGTAAATGCAGATTATTTGTGGTAAAACTACAACTTAATGTGAGCAATACGGAGAAAAATATTTTCGAATATTGTAAACTATCCTGCTCTTCAACAATGAGTGAAGTCTATACTTTACATACATGTAAATATGTAAAATTGGGAATCAGTTCTCTAAACCATCTGAAGATGCCTTAAACAATAAGGATTTGAACAAATAATTTTAAAACAGCTATTCTCCGGGCTATATGCCCTTCGAGCGCTGGATTACATACCAAAATTTGCCGTATTTTCTACTACTTGTTGTCTAACAGTGTGCAAAAAGCAGCGCAACGTTGATAAGAAGTCCAACCTATTAATTGGTGATTTAGTTTGCTACTAAAGCAACTTCAATAACTTCATAATCTACATAATGATAATGATAGTATCACATAAAGCTTACCGTTGAATGTCTCCAATACTTAATGAGCTCTTGAATATTATTACTTGGTGCAAGAAGAAGAAAATCACGCCACTCATCATAGCTAATATTAAGGCTGCCATCTTGGTCCATCCTAAAAAAATCACAAATTTATGCATCATGACTAATTTGTTATAAAAATAATAAGCTGGTTTGTGCTGTCTAAAAACGTGAAAAAATTTTTAGAAGCATTTTGACTGTTCTAGGTTGTAGGGGCGGTCGGGGGGGGGGGCATGTCTGAGGATATCTGCTATCTCAGTAACAGCTGAAATTGCTGCTATGGTTTATAATTATTTTTTGAATATGCTAAAACTAGTTTTTCGTCTGTAGCTCTTTTCTTTTGCACTGTAGGAAAGTTGTAGGTATTAAAAAAACCTTTCATTTGAGTTCTTGATCGTCCAAATCCGTTCAGTAGTTAACGAGATAACTGCAAAAAAATATTTAAAATGGCCATTTTTTTAACAAAAATAACTTTTGCAAAAAAGAGTTTTGCGCTTGTGAAAGTACACCAGGAGATGACATTTTATATTCGTAATGTGTCCTATTCGTTTCAGCCCGATCGCATTTGTAGTTCAAAAGTTATTCTATTTGTTTATTTGGTTTAGGCTCCAGAGGAGCAATATTTAAAATTCCGACTTTTTGGGCAAGGCTACAGACCCCAGCTTGGGCGCAAACAATTTTTTGAGACATATTAATATTATCCTGTGGTCTAATGTGAAAACCGGTTTTATGTTATTTTAAATTGGCCTGTTTTTTATAAACATTTAATAATATCTCGAGACCGACCCATCGGGTGTTCGTCGAACTTGATGATTCGGTTAACTGGTCAGTGTTGCCATTGGTAGGGAAATTTCCCTAAATCTGGGGAAAAAAGTCAAGTAGCAGGGAAAATGGGAAATCATTATCATAATTTGTAGAGACAGTCGCTAAGAATTACACCACCTAGAAAAAAAAACACGCAACTATGGTATAACATTTTTTATAAAAAAATAGAATTATATTTGCCGTTAAAAAGTATGGTGCATCTGATCAAAATAAAAATAATATTATTGTGTAGTTTTGCTCCACAAGTTTGAAAAAAATGTATATAGAAAGACGCAAAAAACATGGCCACGTCACGTGATCGCTAAATATTTTCTTATATTATCATCAATCGAAAATATTTTTTAAAAGTCGACTATAAAACAAGCCAAAAAATAAAAATAGACTTTTTAAAAATTCAAGAAATCATTGTAAAACGATTTAGTCAAAAATTTACTGTATTCTGTATTTCTTGATATTAATAAACATTATTATAAATATAAGCGTATTTTGTTAGTTTAATAAGTTTTAATGGTGAATAGCGTAAGTCAATTATTTTAAAAAATATTTCACAATAATTATACATTTAATAGATATAACATAAAAAACACTTAGGTGTAATAAAATGCCTTTTTGAGAAGAAAAGCTGCCCAAAATGGCCAACGTAACAAAAAATTGGATATATTACACCCCAAAACCTTCCTTCTAAAACTATTAAACAAAATATTCCCCATATTAAAATTTTTTGGGAAAAATCGACAAATTTAGGGAATTTTTGAACATTTAAATAGGGAAAAAAATTTTTGGACCTGGCATTGTAACTGGTACTCATGCAGCTTTTAAGAAAAAGTTCATTGTTCTAAGTCCTTTAGAAACGAAGATTTTTTTTTCAAAAAATTTCCGCGACGTTAATTATTATTATTAATATTAAGATTTGAAATTTGCACCGACGGAAGAAGAGTTATAGATTATGAAAATATTTTCGTTGTACTAAAAAAGTGATCTAATGTTATTGATAATAGTGGTCAAAGTGATGCTGTGCTACTGATGCCACCGTGAGCGCGGGAGTGGGGGGCCGTCGCTACAAGCTCTCGCGGCCGCCCGTGTCGAGTACTCGACTCAACCGCAGTAGGGATTTATCCCGAATCTAGGGGTTTTTAAAGCCTTTGGAACGAAAAGGATTTTTGACGATATTTTGTCTCATAAAAGCAATGGTTTCTTAAAATTTTATCTGGCAACGCTGCTCAGCCGCTTCAAATTTTTCATATCTCCGCGATATCATGGTATCGCAACGTTGCCAGAAGACATTAAATTAAAATCGTAAGAATTGACCGATAAAATTCGTGAGAAAGCGTAACACCGCATTAATGATTGCATCGGAAGTAAAAATAATAATAGGAAGAAATAATTTTATTCTACTATCATTTACTTTAATAAAAATCAAAAAATTTTAACACAAAAATATGGATGTTATTAAAAAAATTACAATTTTAAAACAAATACCTATTACTTTGTACTATAAAAACGCCATATTTTTTATAAAAAAATAGTGTAAAACTACACAAAACAAACAAAGAAAATAGCTTTCGGGGAAATCCTAATGCCCGTTAGATCGGTAGAACGTCGAACAGTAACAAAGAGGCACAGTAGATGAAAATTGATTTTGTTTGCGCTTGTTACACTTGTATTTATTTTTTTATTGTAATAAGTCTCAAACCTCAATTTCAAATTGCAATTTTGTTTCAATGAAGATCAAAATCGTGAGATTCGCTGATTGATATTTCTATAAAGGTAAAAATCGTGAGATTTTGTACTTGATTCGTGAGATCGTGAGAAATTAACCGAAATCATAAGATCGCACGAAAAATCGTGAGTTCTGGCAACACAGCACGGGCTGCCGCGAGAGCGGGAAGCGTCGACCTCCAACTCCCGCTCTCACGGCGGCATTTTCATCTTGGAACAGGATCGGGAACGGGTTGCTGTTGCTAGAATGAATTTAGTTCTATTATTGTCAAAAGTATGTACCAAAATTGCTCTTTTCTTTATAAATTTGCGAAAAAAACTTCATAGTATAAAACTTAGTTGTCTTATTCTTACACTTGTCAGTTTAAAACTTTTGGTAGTCAAATTAGACCGGACTTGCGTTGGAGAATCTAGCTGTTAAAATTTGAAAGCATGCAAAACTAAACTACTCGTTAAAAGAAACGAAAAATCAAAGTTTCAGCATCAGTTTTTAATTGCTGTAGTTTGAAAACGAATTGATGATAAGCTTTTCAGATCCTGAAAGGCCGTTTTGTTAACATTACATTTCAGGAAGCCGTTTTGCGTTAGTAAGGATATCTGGACATTATACAGAGCCCAAAACTTCGGGAATGATGTTATATTACTTAACAGATGATAATGCTCGTCCATACAGAGCGAGGACTGTTCAAGAAGCTTTGAGGAAAAATATCATTGAGCCAATGGAGTGGCCTGTTAGATCTCCCGATATGAATGTTATATAGAATATGTGTGGAGTAGAATAAAAGTTGAGTAAAGTTGAATCAAGGCTACTCTTATTAAACTCATACTCCTACGAGTTTAATAATCTGGATGACAGTGAATGCACAGGACAGAGTGGGAAGCAATTCCCCAAGACTTTGTTGCGAATTTGGTGAGCAGCATGTCAAGAAGGGCAGCAAATGTGCACCGAGCCGGAGGTGAACCAACGAAGTATTAATGAAGAAGGGTATGTAAGTAAAAAGAATAATTTATTTTCCAATTTTAATTATTTTTTGCTCTGTATAATGGGAAATTGGAAATGCGGACATTTGGTATACATTCTGAGACTAACTAAATCAAAAGTTGTATGATTATCATGGAAATATTGTTATTAATGAAACTGTATCGGAATTTTAGAATTTTTTTCATGAAAGAGGTTTTTGGAAAAAAAACGATATTTTTTGTTAGAAAGTCGTAATCAAAAAACTGACAAAAACGTCCCAAGATATTGACTTAGACTTCAAATCCTGCCTAGTATGCAATACAACAAACAAGTACTCGTGCAAATACAAGAATTTAAACTTAAAATTTTTTCACTACTTCTCCGCTCTGTATAATGTCCAAATACCCTTACTGACGCAAACCGGCTTCCTGAAACGAAATGTAAACAAAACGGCCTTTCAGGATCTGAAAAGCTCATCAAAATCCGTCAATTCGTTTTCAAACTACAGCAATTTAAATCTGATGTTGAAACTTTGTCTTGAGGCGACGTTTCCGAAATATTGGTGGGGTCCGGGACTTTTTGAACACAGTGTATAAATATTTGTATTGATATAGGTTGTAATCTTAGATTATGTAGCAAAGAACAGATCAAACTATTCATTCATAAATAATTCTATCGCCACGCGCCAACATTTAAGCAAATTAAGCAAGTGAGGAAAAGAAAGATGGCGATATGGTGGGGATGACAAGTGTTGCTATCATCATCCGCATGGCGCTCATCTTCAAACATCGTTAATATCGTTATGCAGGGTTGTCAAATGGCAACATTGGAAAAATATCTTTATGATGAGACATTGATAAATGAAAGCATTCTGGTTAAATTTTGACCATTTTGGCAATGCTGCTATTAAGTAACCATTTAATACACCCACTCCTTGCAGCGGCTGTGAGTTACTGTTGACGGCAAAACAGATGTAAGTAAATGTATCTGTTTTTCCCTATATAATCTAAGGTTGTAATAGATATAGTTTTACCTTTGTAAGAGATTCTTGGCCTCATTTCGCTCCAAAGGAATGCCCAAATCAACAAATGCCCGAATAAGTTCTTCCAGATCGATTTTTCCTAAGAAAAAAAAAAATGTTGATCAACAGGCTACTGCTTTCAGGTTTCAGTATACACGGTGTACGAATGGGACGTATTTATATATTATGTAGTAGCTGCCTAGAGCAGAAACAGACCGATTTAGATCAACTTGTCTTGGTACAATAATTATTGTGCAACAGTTATATATTGTTTGTTTTACATTTTTAGTGTTCCGTGCTAAAATTAGCAAAATGGAATACATGGAATCACTTCGGTGTCCGTCCGTCCGTCCGACCATCCGTCTGTCACAGGCGATTTTCTCTGAAACTATTCGACGTAAAAATTTGAAATTTAGCATAGAGTGTGGTGGTCTAATTATAGACGTGAAGTATAAAAAGTTGAATTTTAATTCTGGGGGTTAATTTCAAGGGTTAAACTGGAAAATGGGGCAATTTTCAAGTTCATCGTATAGGGTGTCAAATGAATTATTATTATTGAAGCACGAATTCAATATCATATATGATCTATTTGTTATGCATTTTTAAGACATTTTTCGGGAAAAATGCTTAAAAATTGCTGTCCCCCACCCTCATCACCAAAAGGATCGCTCAGAAAAATCTGAAAAAATCATGAACATTGGGAATTAAGTGTAGACTGAGCCAAAATTATCAGTATTGACAAATTCTAGCGCGATCAACTGTTACAAATAATTTAATTGTTTATTTCCCTATAACTGCTGAACCATTGGTTTTAGAGAAAAAGTTTTTCGACAAAAGATTCATTAAAGAACTGAGCAATATTGAGACCCTTGAAAACTTGCCAAGTTTGGTCTGTAAATTCACAAAAATTTTTTGTGTGCTTATCAAAACACTGCTAATAACGTGTAGGCAAGGAACTTGCCATAATTTTTACATTTCAGTTTTTTTCAGATAATAAAACACACAGTCCTGACGATAACTTGGCCTGTTTTTTTACATGTATGTTTTTGGTGGGATTAAAATAAATTCGATAAAGTTTATTGGAATTCTATGACTTTTCCAGGATTCTTCAAGGGTGAATACATGAAAATTCAGCAATATTTCAAAAAATACTTTAGACTGGTCACAGAATACTTAATACTTAAAATAAATATTGTATTCTTAGATGGAAAGAACAACAAAGAAATACAACAAAACAGAAACAAAAGTGGAAGAAATCAAAGAGGAAGGGGGAAGCGAGGGAGAAGACAAATAAATAGTAGAAGAAGAGGGTGGGGAAGGGAAATTAACCCTATAAAAAATTAATTTTAACCAATTTAATAAATCACATAATCAATTATTAAATATTATGTTATTAATTAATTGTTATTATTAATTTACTTATTCCAGTATAAATGCATTAATGTGAAATAGTACATACGATATCTATCTAGTTTGTCAATACTGAGAACAGTTTATCAATAGTCCTATCATTCACTTTCATCTGATATGCAAGCTGTTAAATTTTTCTGCCAATTTATTCATAAATAGTGTAATTTAACCTCATTAAACAAGAATACCTTTTTCAAAACAAATTAGGTTTTAAATGTCTTTGTTTCATGTCATTGTAACAAGAGTATGGATTTTAATTGTTTGCTTCTACATTGTTGCGTATACATTGATTTTAAAAACTGTCTTTTAGCATTTTAAATTATCTGACTAGATTTATAAGTTGCTGTAGCAGTAGCAATTTGTATGTTGAATAAACTGAATTTGAATTTTCACAGCGACGAACTTCTATCGCACTATAATTGACTGATAGTTGTGGATAGTTAGCAACTGTTACAGACTGTTTATTGGAACACAGCCTAAATAATATCTAAGTGGGACGGGTAAAATACCTTATACATAGTTTCTAAATCATGATTTTTTAGTATAGGAAACCTGATTTAATTTGATATAATCTTTTAACACATTACCATTAAGTGAATACATATTTTATGATTATCATTCTAGAGTTAAGTAAGAGCACATGTCAGAAGAACATGAATGATTTTTTTGTTGTGATTAAATAAATATAATAATGTAGATTTACCTGAATAGTTATCCCTACTTACCATCTTTATTTTTATCTAAGCTTGAAAAATGCAATCGCAAATTTTTTTCATGTTCCCTTACATAGTATATGAAATCTGCTAAGGAGAAATCGCCACTGGAAGCAGGGCTGTTTCTAAGAAACCTCTGTGAAAGAGAAAGAATTATTACTGTATGAAACTTATGTAAATATATATTTTCTAGTACTAATGACATAATTCCCATACTTGACAGTCATAACAACACTGTTCAGATTCCATTACTACTCCCTTGTTTTTTTACCACATTGCCATTACTCATTTATTTAAATAAAATTTATTAAAAATCAATGGAGTTCCTAGTTTCATCTAAGATTTCTAGACTTTTTTTTACTTTTTATTAATAATTCCGTTAATATAAAGGTAAAACAATATTTTAACAATGGGAGGCCAACTTCACGCAGCCCCCATTATTGCCAAAACAAAAGTTTGGCTACAGTGCTCAATAGTTCTCAAGGAATTCTACAGTTCTTTATGTTTTTCTAGGCCAGATCTCTTATTGGAAAAATTTTATTGTCATGCTTTTTGGGAAGTATCAAAAAGTCATGATCAATCTATAGAACTGATGGTGCAATAGTTCTGTAGAAATATATCAGTAGTAGTGGTGGAGATCAGAAGAAGATGTTCCCAAAATTAAGCAAATAGTGATTCCTGTTTTGGGTGCCTCTTCTTCGGATGTAGAGAGGTTGTTTTCTTCCTATGGACTTGTTCATTTAGATATCAGAAAAAGACAAGACAGTAAAAAGGCGGCGAAATTACTGTTACTTTTCAAGCATTATAATTCCTAGATATTATAAAATGTATTTTACGTTTTTAAAGGAAAAGTACAAAATTAAATTTTAATACACTCACTTTCAAAAGCCTCGCACCCCTTTAATTATTAAGAATATTATAAAAAAATTTAATACGTTGAGACCCAAGTAGGAGTATTAAACATTAAATAAAACCTTACACAAACAAACGAAATAAATGAATTTTATTTAAATCAATTATCATGTAAAAATAAAAATTGTGATACAAAAATAATTAAAATATTAAATTCTAAAGAAAAACTAAAATAACCCTGCACTTCAACAAATTAATATTCAGTATTTAAGCATCTACTTCTTAGTAATTAGGGTGGATCGAAAAAACCTTTTTTTGGATTTTCAGTTGACCTTACCTGGCGAAAGTTGTCAGTAGATATCATGATTGTTTTAGCCAAATCTCAGAATTTTCGAATATCATCTTCAGGTTCCCCGCGAGTGTCAAAGTTTAGGGAAAATGTCAATTTTTTACCTTTACCAAAAAAATAACAGAATGTTTTTCTTTAATTATTTTACTTGGGATGATATGCCCAATCAATGTTGTATTATTAAAAAAAACTCGGAATTTTTGATAAGCATCTAGAGGTTCCCCTGCTGTATACAAATTAAGAAAAAAATTAAAATAAGTTAAAAACTTAAGAAAATATATTTTGTGTAATTTTTCTTAAGCAAATGATTTTTGTTTTGCTTGACAGACGAAACAAAATCATTTTTTGGTATTAAAATATGGAAGCTTGTTCCTAGAGTCTATTTTGGCCCTAATGATTCGGTCTCTAGCTTCTTGGCCTGAAACAGCTAGAGAAGCCTCTGTTACAAGCTTAATACTCCTCTCCACAGCTTGGGTGTGGCATAAATTTTAAAAATATGCCTCTTCCTACATTTCCTTGCCACACCCAAGCTGTGGAGAGGAGTATTAAGCTTGTAACAGAGGCTTCTCTAGCTGTTTCAGGCCAAGAAGCTAGAGACGGATTCATTAGGGCCAAAATAGACTCTAGGAACAAGCTTCCATATTTTAATACCAAAAAATGATTTTGTCTCGTCTGTCAAGCAAAACAAAAATCATTTGCTTAACAAAAATTACACAAAATAAATTTTTTTAAGTTTTTAACTTATTTTAATTTTTTTCTTAATTTGTATACAGCAGGGGAACCTCTAGATGCTTATCAAAAATTCCGAGTTTTTTTTTAATAATACAACATTGATTGGGCATATCATCCCAAGTAAAATAATTAAAGAAAAACATTGCGTTATTTTTTTGGTAAAGGTAAAAAATTGACATTTTCCCTAAACTTTGACACTCGCGGGGAACCTGAAGATGATGTTCGAAAATTCTGAGATTTGGCTAAAACAATCATGATATCTACTGACAACTTTCGCCAGGTAAGGTCAACTGAAAATCCAAAAAAAGATTTTTTCGATCCACCCTATTAGTAATGCATTAACCTGTCTCTGCATCCCAAGAATAAAATTATTGATTGTTTTCTTGGGGATATTCCTCCATTCTTCAGTAGCTGCAACAATAAGTTCTTGGGAATTGCTTAGTGGATTATTCCGGTTGAAAATGGCTCTGGATATATAATCCCATACAAGTTCTATGGGATTCATTTCGGGCGAGTTCGGCGGCCGTCTAGTCTAGTGATGTTTTGGTTTTTCAGGGCTTCTTGATTAGCTGTAGTGTGATGCAGGCGCGGCCCGTGAAATTATAAAGTTGTATATCTCTGTTGCTACTTATGGGACCCATTCAGGTTTTTTAATAGCGAGCCTACTGAGGAATGTTTTAGTAAGCCCTTCTTGTCACAGAGCAATAATTCTATATTCATATTATACCATTGTGGAACTAATTCGTATTAAACACCAAGAAATACTGAACAGCATTTTTTACAAAATCGAAATTTAACGTCCAAAACATTTTTTTGTGTTGGAATTCTATCATGGTATTTAGTTGTAAAAAAGTTGCTCTTCTTATCAATAAATATATTTTGGTACATACTAATTGTGCAAGTATAGCTTGCACTTGACCGGTTTTTCTGTCTATCGCGAAAAGTCATTGGTTTTTAATCGACTTCACAAGAGGAGGTTATCAATTGGACCCGTATATGCCATTTTTTTATGTACCTAGTTATGTTCACGCATAATTCTTGAACGGATTAACCGATTGCAGTTTTTTTTTTTTTTTTTTTTTTTTTTTTTTTTTTTTGTAGATGAGTTCGCCCGAATGGTCCCATTTTAAGGTTTTTTTTTGCTGAACTGAGTGGAAACCAAAAAAAACAGCGAAAAACTAAAAAAAAACTCTTGAAATCGACAATTTTTGCGTGTGTACTTCGGAATGGCAATGGTAGCACCGATTTCAATAATTATTTCTCCGTTGTGATAAGCATGGTGGTCCTGTTGGTATTGGAATTTAAAAAATAGTAAAGGGGAGGGGGTGAGAGGGGGTAAAACCGGAGAGGCCTAGGATTTATTCCGAAAGTGTTGACTAATATCTCATTTTCGGGGCTAATGAGAACATAAAATCTAATTTTGCCTAACAGATGTTAAAAAAATTAAGGGGGGTTGGGATAAAAAGGAGACTGTAAAATTGTCCAAAACTGTTAACTAAGTGTCATTTTCGGTGTTATTAAGGTCAGAAAATATAATTTTGGAGGCGGGATAAAGAGAAGCGACTGCCAATTTCTTCAAAAATGTTAATTAATGTTAACAACTTATGGTAACAAAAAAGTTCATGTAACGGATGTAAAAGAAATTACGGCGGGGGACAAAAGCGGGTGAAAAATTCTTTAAAAATGTTAACTATGCCGTTTTCGGGGTTACTGAGGTCTGAAAATCCAATATTACATTACATTACATTACTTTAAAGAGATTTGATAAGATAAAGGAGGAGCGAAAATAGGTGAACTAAAAAGAAATTTTTTTTCAAAAAAATGAACCAACTTTACAAAAGAAAAAGCACTAGAAAGTATGAAATAATATTTTCACGTATTTATAACTGTGGTTAATGGTAAACTTAGTTTTGTCCAAAGTTAGGTATGTAACTTGTACGTACTCCGAAGTTCTAAACTTTGAAGTCGGCGCAATTTCACAATATAAGGATCTGTAATCATACTTCATAAACAATTAATAATGAGTTGCGCTTACTTTAAAGTTCAAAACTTTTATGTACAAATTACTTAAAGTCAAACACAATAACGCTGGCCAGTGGTCTCAGTAATAAATAACTAAAATTATTACTATTTATAACAATTTATTAATGTATTATCATTAAGGATTCCTATTATACTTTAAAATTGCACTGACTTCAAAATTTAGAACTTCAGTGTACAAGTTACCTAACTTTGAACAAAATTAAGTTTACCATTAACCATAAGTAGTTATAAATACTTTAAAATGTTATTTCATACTTTTTAGTGCTTTTTCTTTTGTGAATTTGTGTATTTTTTTGAATTTATTTTTTTTTTGAAAATAAATGAGCAGTAACAAAGTTAGAAAAACCCAAAATAATATAGATGTTACCTAATTTTAAAGGTAAATTGCAAAATACGACGATTTTGAATGAATTAAGTCTTTTATATGTATCTACACTGAAAAATCATTGTTTTCTACAGAAAATCACTGAGCAAGAACATTATTATTATATATTGTAATGAATGAATTTACTTAACAAAACGGGGCTGACAATTATCATATTTAAATCATTAGGTGATAAAAACATTCTATAAGTTATGATGACAATATCTCTAGTCTAGTCAATATACCTGATATTAAGTAATGAAATAATATATGGGGAACAATATAATAATTTTATGATTTATTACTTGTTAGGATTAGATGACAGTCACAAGTTGAAATATATTTATATAAATCATGGAACTTATAGATAAGAAATATTTACACTTGGCTAGACATTAGTTTTTAACATTTTTTTCGCAACCTATAAAAAATAATTCTTTATAAATCCCTGTACATAGGTAATATAATAAAAAAAACCATAAGAATAATATATGATACAAATAAAGTTGTCATTTTCCAACTTTATGTGTTAAATCATATTTAAATTTAAAATTTGGAATAACATTACCTACATTTTCAAATGAATTTATAAATGCCTACCTAATATAAATGTAGCACAAGCAATCTATTAATATTAAATTTGTGACTTCTTTGTACTTACTGCTTTTAGTTATTTAAATGTAATGTATAAATAGATTTACTTGGGATTCAGTTTATGAAATAGAGCACTATGTAGTTTATTTATTTAAGTAAAGTAGGGCATTCTTAACTTTAAACCAAACAGCAAAGATAAATCTTATAAAGATAGGCTACAGTTTATCTAAAAAAAAATTGGGTATGAATGGACTTTAGCAGAGAACTGTATTCATCTAATTTAAGACATTACTCATTCCACCATCCAGAAGAAAAAAAAAGGCTTGGTCCTTTCAATAATAAGTAGGCTTGTAGTAAATTACTGGATTGTAGATTTAGGTATAAAAAAGTTACCTCTGCATAGCCTTCATGTACCCCGTGCTCGTGCAGGGCTGTAGATAGATCCTGAATATCAATTTTCCCATTTCCATTTTTATCAAGTTTTATAAACAACTTTTCCAGTCTTTCCTCATCTTCTTGAGGCAACTCATGAAGGTAATGAGGTGGATTTTTCGGGTAATTGTCATCTTCCTTTGATCGCTGTGGCATTTTAGAAAACTGGATTAATGTAGAATTTTTCTAACTACATAACAATAAATGACAATGTTACATTTTAATAACATTTAAATGAAAATTAATTTTCTTTTTGAAAAACACCACGAATGCAGAAGACAACTGACAAATGACAGAACCAAGACAGAACCGGTGCCGCATAGCAGTGTTGCCACTTACCAAGCAAAAATTAAAGTCTCGTTTTTTGTGCGTTTTCGTTGGCCCCCTTTTTGACACACCTTCAGTGGCACTCTGTACGCAGGGGTCTGAAGGTTTAAATTGGCGCATGTACAACACGGACGAGGGGATCTCACATGGTGAAGCAAGACGAGGTACAGATTGTATCCCTTTCACAGGGTAGAGAAGCTGGCACGCGTGTTACCGCAACAGATATTAAATGAAAGAAACACATGTCACGCGTTGGACCATTTTAGGAGTTGCTCTTCGCAATGAAAGGAATACTATTCATTTATGCTGTCAAGTCCTAATTGTTTAACTACTACCTACTACTCAGATCATATGTAAAAATAAGCTATTTCTTTCTAACCCACGAGAAAGGCCAATAGTGTGCGTTTAAAATTGCTCCAAACGTTGGTCTTAGAGTAACAGGAAAATTGTTTGTTCTCTTTGAGTTATGGCTGTCGTTTGAAAAGGTCCTGTCGACAATTTTTATGTTTTTTATTAATACAGGCATTAATTAGATCATCATTTCATAGTTCAGGTAAGTACATAATGAATTATTTATCATGAAGCACAAATACCACAACAAATTCTTTATGTACACCTTTTCCACCCGATCAAGATAACTATTATTCTGGGTCACTGACCTTACAATAATTCGAACAGGTATTAATTTAACAGATGCCGGAAACTAAATTCGGTGGGATATTCTTAAGGGTATTCGTAATATTATCGTAGACATGTCATTGTGTTTCCAAAAATTTACAATATTATCATCTATGATCTCAAGTTTACCAGGTTGTAGTTTTGTTTTATAAGCTGTCTAAATACACTTCCATGGTTCTTGTTAATTATTATTATAGTTCATACCACAGTATGTTTTGTAGAAATTGACGTCTAAACTTGCAGTTGTAATGTTATTTCAAAATCTGATTTTGTTCTTGCAACAGCAAGTGTAAATGGTACCTAGATTTCTTTAAAAACATGCTAATTTTATTTAAATTGTTGAAGTAAATATGGGGTCTCGAGTCTCGACTGATCATACCATTATTTATTTTCAATAATTTTTTTAAGTGTAAAGTTTACATTCCTGTTAAGTACTTACATGAATAAAACTAAAGGGCCTTTGATTTAATTTTAGCTCTTCACATGGCAGGAAGGCAGAGACCAGGTTTGGTAATTATTGATATTACTGGAAACAGCGAATTTTTTCATGAAATTTTGCACAGACCCTAATTTTGGGTCGTAGAACACGAATCCGAAGTCAGTTTTTGGCGGTCTCGTAAAAAAATTTTTTTTTTTGCTCACCCAACCTGAGCAAAAAGGTGGTCAGGTTTGCTCAGTTTTGATTGATATAGATATATATGTATCTATATCAATCAAAACTGAGCAAACCTGACCACCTTTTTGCTCACCCAACAAATTTAAAGAAATTCCTTGAAAAAGCTAACCTAAAAGTTTAAAAAAAAATTTTACGAGACCGCCAAAAACTGACTTCGGATTCGTGTTCTACGACCCAAAATTAGGGTCTCTCCAAAATTTCATGAAAAAATTCGCTGTTTCCAGTAATATCAATAATTACCCCAGGTTTTGCTAACCTTATGACTGGACTACCGTAACGTATCCTTTTTAATGTAGACAATTCATCCTATTTTGTGTTTATTACTTTCTTAATATCTGTGCCGACTAGCTTTAAATCTAAAAATATTTTTAAAATGTCTAGTCTGGCTGCAGCTTCATCTGTCCTTGGGAAAAAGAACTTTTCATGTAAGTGTCCATCATGTAAAAATGCATATTTTGAAAAAGTTAAAAGTTTAAATTACAATAACAAGAAATTTCATGTTTTTCCGAAAGATCCATCCACATTATCTGCTTGGAAAATTGCCTGTACAATAAGCCCAAGCAAAAATTGTTCCGACTTTTTCGTTTGCGAGGATCATTTTTGCATTTATGATTTTAATAACCCTGATGCCCCTTCTACATTAAAGTTGGGTAGTTTTCCAAGGTCACCTTCAAAATGCCAACTTGAGATGGAACATAACTATGCAGGCATGTCCCTCAAGCCTCGTGTGCTATTTTCTGAAACTGTTTTTTCTAATCGTAACAGTAACTTAGGTTCAAGCAAGGTTCAATGAAGGTCAATGAAGAAGTTGGAGCAAAGCTGTATTTTGATTGGCTTTGCTCTGACATCTGCAAATTTCTATATTGCATACGCTGCAAGATTTTCAAGAAGTTTTAAGTAGAGCTCACCGCTTTTAATACAGAGGCATTAAGAAGATAGGACCGAGATTCGATCAGCTTTGCTCTACTTAAAAATGTTTATTTATCGCATATTGTGTGCTTACACACTAGTGAGATCATGTGATATTAACTTAGAACAGTTTATAACTTTTTTTTTGTTTCAGTTAAGAACTTCATTAGTGGAACAAACAGAACCTAGACAATAATTAATTTTAAGAGATATTTGTTTTAAGTCGTCCTCTTTATATTTCCGTAACTTTGTATTTATCTATTGTTTGTTAATACATTTTTTTTTTTGAAATGTCGAAGATACTTTTATTATCCGTTCAAACCTTTTAATATTCAACTAGTTTTTCTTTCTGCCTTCAAATTTATTTTAACTCTCTTTCCAAAAACGCACAATTACGAATTTTTGTTGATATCAACAAAAATTCGTAAATATGCGTTTTTGGAAAGACAGTTAAAATAAATTTGAACCTCCGGCTCCGCCATGATTGCTCCTGGCCCCGCCTACCCGCTACGTCACTCGAGCGATCGATACAATTGTCACGACCGTTTTTACCGGCATTAGTTACTTCACTGGGTGGTGGTGCCGCTAGTATTAAATTTGAAATGTCAAGAAATTGCATCTCTTTTTACTAGAAAGCCGGACTTCTCTTAATTGGTCTTCGTTGCTCTGTACTCTGTATGAAAAATAGCGATAGCGATCGGGCTCTCTTTGCAAATTCTTACTTTGGTAATTATTTAGATTAGTGGAAGCAGCGAATTTTTTCATGAAATTTTGCAGACCCTAATTTTGGGTCGTAGAACACGAATCCGAAGTCAGTTTTTGGCGGTCTCGAAAAAAAAAATTTTTTTTTGCTCACCCAACCCAACCTGAGCAAAAAGGTGGTCAGGTTTGCTCAGTTTTGATTGATATAGATATATATGTATCTATATCAATCAAAACTGAGCAAACCTGACCACCTTTTTGCTCACCCAACAAATTTAAAGAAATTCATTGAAAAAGCTAACCTAAAAGTTTAAAAAAAATTTTTACGAGACCGCCAAAAACTGACTTCGGATTCGTGTTCTACGACCCAAAATTAGGGTCTGTGCAAAATTTCATGAAAAAATTGGCTGCTTCCACTAATCTAAATAATTACCCTTACTTTGTATCACCGTTCGGTATGTTTCGAAGAGAGCCCGATCGCTATCGCTATTTTTCTTACAGAGTGCCACTGCTTACTGCTTGTGCTCCAGCAATGGCGCCACCAACTCCTTGACCTTGTTCCGAAAGAGTGTGGTCCAGACAAGTTTGGCCTTATTACATCTACAAATAAAATAACAACGCTAGTTGGTATTCTTTCTGTATTAGTATTCGTTGACATCTACTTTAACATACTCGATTACTCGCCAAATTACTAATCGGCAAACGAGAGATTGATTAACAAGCAATAAACGGTAAACAATAAACGAACTCAGCTTAAAATGAGCTGTCGTCACTACGCCTTTATTTCATAATTTTAAAAGAAACAAAAGTGTATAATATCCATGGATTTATTAAGAAAGGATCCGATATCCGTATGCTGTGAGCGTATCGAACGTGAAGCCTTATATTTGTTGTTTGTTATGAAAACATCTTCCACTTATGGAACAGTTTACAAACTTTAAGGAAATACGTAATTGAATCAAGAATGGTAGTAGAAAGAGATAAAATAGCATGGGAGTGTTGGAGCTCAGGAGTGATGCTGTCTCTGTTGTCCTCTAAACAGCTGAGCGGTTGACGTCAACCTTGGATGATTCTTTATTCATCCAAGATCTGAACACTCGGTTAAACGTATGTCTTTGTCTAATGAACTAGAAAAGAAAAAGTGCGACTTATAGATTTATAAATGACTCGGAGCGACTTTAAATAAACCTTTAGAAATAATATAACCTATAAATAATAAAAACGTTTTAATTTAAATTTATTATTATTAGCAGAAAATAAAGTATTTTAGGGCTTTTATTACTTTTAGTAAATCTTGTAATGCTTCTAACGTATTTTTTGTACACAAATACAAGGTAAAATAAGATGTGGCCAATGTTTACAAATTGTGTTTACAGTGTCGCTTAGAATGGTTTGTTTTGACTTCAAAGAATGTTAAATCATCCCGCATCCATTCTTAACAAATCCATGATAATATCAGTGCTTTTCAATAATAAAAGAAATCCTAAGGTGTCAGATAATTTTTATTAGAATAAAAATGTACTAAAATCCAGTTGCATTTAAAAACATTGGGAGCATGATGTCACTAAAACGTGACCAATGAGTGGTCGTTGTCGTTGAGTATTTTGTTTGGAACACTGGCCTTAAGCTGCGTGTAACCGGGCCAACGAAAGAGATTCGGCATTGACTACCGCAAGTTCGTTGGCCGTCGGTAATATGTATATATGAATTATTTGTTCTACCGTGTTCTTTGGAGCGTGTATCCAATTTCATATGTATAATTTTTGGTACATGATATACATATGTTAACGAAGAAAGTATAATTGCGAGCTTCATATCTTTATATTTCGACGAGATAACAAGAAAAACAAAACGAAAGCGGAGGACAACCATATTATTTAAAAGAAACGGTGGAAGTAAAATAATGGCTGACTCACCATGATACAAATAAAAGAAGATATGATACTGCGCAGGTAGGCGTGGCCATGTACGTCACGCTCTCAGTAATTCCGCCATATTTTGTAAACGAGACACGCTTTGTTAAGATCGTGTTGTGTTTTAAAGTTATTTTTGATGTTTTTATATCACTTTTAAGAGTTTAAAAGTGAAAATGAGTGTGTTGTGTATGGTTGTGATGTGGACAATCAGTGCAAGCAGGGCTTTATGCCCGATATTAAAGTTTTTAGCTTTCCCAACGACAAAGAAACAAAGTGTTTGGAAGCGTCTGTGCAAACGAGAAGATAAGTTTAATGTGAAAAATGCTAGAATCTGTTCTAGACATTTAACGAAAGTGATTGCTAAAAATCTCCACGGCAACGAATCACCAGACTTTAATCGAGCAAATACGACAAACAAAGAGACTGAAAAAAGGCTATTTTCTTAAAAAATAATTTCTTGTTTTATCTAATTTCATAAATTTATATATTTTTGTCTTGTTTAGAATAATTTTTGGCATTTTAAGATTTTTTTAAATTTGAGAAATCATAAAATACAATATTTTTTAATAATTTACTATTTAAAGTGTAAAAAACCAAAAAAAAAACTATCCTAAAAAAATGTTTCCGTCGCAAACACACAGATGTTATTCACCGCAAAAAAAGATTTGACAAATTATAGCAACAAACAAAATTCTTATTTATAACATATTTTCGGATAGGTTTGCTTGGATACATAGGTATAAATTACATTATATATTTTAATAAGAATATGCCTCTAAATAAAAATTATGATCTTAATTATTTGGCATAGTTTTATTTTATAAAATTATTTACCTTTTCTTTTCACGTAAATAAATACATAGAACGCAATTGGCAGGCAATTTACCAATATTTATTAGTTTAAATTAATGTATCCCTTTATTTACATGATTATTTTAAATCATATACTTTAAAATTTATATTATAAGCAGGATCAAAGTATATTGCCAATAAAATTTATATAAAATCGCCTTTAACTAACGTAAACTCTATATTGCGCGTTATGAATTTCAAAATTAACTGACAGCGTGGCGTCATGCGCGAACCCGGACGAATTTGACACGATTTTGGATCATATATTTATTTTATTGTATCATGCTGACTTACAAGTCAGCTCGCTCGCTCCAACTGAACGTTCGTTCGCTGGCCTTCGGCGTCCATCCACACCTTGTTCGCTTAAATTAAACGATTCCATTGCAGTTACCGCCACGCTACGGATTTCGGGCAAACGCCAATGAAACTTCGGGCGTGTACCGTTGTCAACTAAGGTTACGGTTTTGTGTCCCGTAAGTATCGGTAATCTGAAAAGTTGACAGATTGGAAACGCAATATCTGTCATTAATGTCACCGAAGAAACCGATGCGGTTAACCAGGTTTGACAACGGTACACAGCCTTCGTTGGCGTTCGCTATACCGGCCACAGCGGACCAACAAGCGCCAACCAAACCCTTTCGTTGGTCTTCTTTGGCTCGGTCTGTACGCAGCTTACTTGAACTAAACAGCCGTTCACGATGCGTTGGCCAACAGGACGATTATCAAAGAGTATAATAAGACTCAATATTCTACTGGTCTGGGATAGATATACAGTGGCGTAACCCAGTAAGTACAAGGTGGCTGCTCCAGAAGCGAACAGAAACAGAATTGCCGAAACCCTTTTATTTCCTTTGGCCGCGTCCGGCCCCAAACACGGCAAACCCAGCGGATTGTAGACCGGGCAAGTCCTCTTTGCTGCGGCGGCGCATGGAATGTACTGAAAATGCCACAATACACATTCCAAAAAAATATATAGTCGAACAACTGAACAACACACAAAAAAGCACAAAGCACAACACGTCTATACACTTCCACAAAAAATGGCGGTTTTTTGTTGTCGAGTCGCACCATCCTCTAACTCAGAAATTTACTATCACGCATGTTCATTGTCGGAGAGATGGCGGGAAAAGTCAAGCGGAATGATCGCGGTAACTTAGCGGTTAGCCATCTCCAACAAGTATATAAAAAAAGTCAGCTGCTGAAGAACCGAATGCGATGCGAAAGCTGATTTTTGCAAGAATCAACCGCGTTCGATTCGAAACTAATCATCGTTTCAGGTGTGACGAGTCTGTAACGCTTTAGATTGAAGGCTGGCAATTCATCGCGTGGAATAAAACGCGCGTATGCAGTCAGAAAATCGGCTGCGGTTGGTTTACTGGAAACGTACACCCCCGCAGCGTTTGAGAGGCCCAACGATGAATAGGGCAGGGCCCATTCATATAGCTGCACATTTGATAGGCTTCAGAATTTTGAGAAATTCTTACTGCAGCACTCGACGTCCTGTTGCCACAAGATGTCTATACAGAAAGTTCCACAATCGCCCTGATGGCGCGCGCAGCTCCTTACTTTCAAAATTAATATTTGCAGTTAGTCGTTTCATTCAGTTTGTTGAGATAATAAATTTTTTAAAAAACTTAACATCCCTTTTCCAATATACCTTTTACAGTCGATCTAATTTTTTAAATGACAATTTTTTTTTAAATTCCACCCGCGCACTGTTTCGAACCCACCACCTCTCGATCTTAAGCGGATCCTTATCTTTAGACCAGGTGCTGGATCACGATGCATAGAATTCTACGCGATTTTGACACTAACGACAGTGGCCATGTGATTGATTGTTTGTTTGATTGGAGTAGTCATGTGACTTTGACACGTAGAATAGAATTCTATGTGGCGTGATCCGGGGCCATGTTACCGATACAAGAAAACCGGTGAACATGTTACAAGTGCATCTTATACTTATATTTTTGGGGTTACGTTTGTTTACTTTGTATTGCTGTTGGTGTGATCATGATTGCGGTTGACAGTTAAATAATAGATAAACTTCCGTTTATCAACCAATTGGTTGACAAATGACGTTTAACTCGTTTTGTTTAAATGACTATCGCAACCGTGACCAAAGCCATCCGAAAACGTCTTTATGTTTGAATACCAGATGTTAGCTGTTGGAAAGGAGTTCTGAGAATTGATCTAGGATATAAAAGAATTGCCCTGAATGCGGAGAGAGAGGTTGCTTTTCAAGACGATATCAGTAATATGGGATCGGCTAAAACGGAATAGGTCATTTACTTTTAATTCCCATTAGGATGCCGTGGGAGAGAAGCTAAATAGGAAAGTATCTTTTTTAGAGAATGCATGTCCGCATACGCTTCTAAGAAAGTAGGATTTTAGTATATTTTTTTTAAAATGACCCACACATGCAGCAATTTCGGCAGGCTTCTGTTCACGGTTACGGTTGACACTTAAACAATAGATAAAGTTTAATCCATTATTTAACTGTCAACCGTGACCATGACCACAGCCAGCCGAAAACGATGTTGGAAGCGCATATGGAGTGTTTAGTTTTACATGGACACTTCGTGTACACAAAATTGTAAAAACAAAAGTTAGTATATATACTAATATTTTAAAATGTACCTAAAATAACTTAAATTTCTTTGGCTACATTATTTTATTATTTTAGAGCTATTTTTACATCTAATAAGCAGTTACTTATGTGACGCGTAAAGAAGAATAGAGCGTTTACTGATGAGAAACGGCTTGTCCATCGGTGCACTTGAAAAACGTCAGTATTGGCATGTATTTCCTTTCCATCACTGTTAAAGAAAATGCTTACTAGAACTAATAGTATTGTTTAATAATTAATATTTTTATATTCTTTTTTTTTTTTAATCTCAAATCAGAGCAAAATTTTATAATCAGAACAAACGCACATGCAAGATAAACAAGTCGGTCATATTCTTTGTTATTAGGTTTGTTCCAACAAAGGGTTCGTGAACGGGTTTCAATCAGAAATTCATCGTTTTCGACCTGCTAGTGGTTCTGTGTTCTGGTTGACACAAAAGTGACAGGAATTTTGACAGCGGTCTGATATATCATGACGTCATATCGTTCGCCGTCCGAATGCGTTAAGCCGGCATCCCATGCATACGATTTCCGACGTCCGATATCCGAAAATTATTTGTTTCTCTTACGAAAATATTTCGCATATCCCATGGATCCGTTGTCGTGTCCAAATTTTTGTAAAAGAGGATTTAAGAAATTGTGATAAGCCCCTTGTACCTTTCGATTTTTGAAAATGTTTCTCATCCAGAATCGTCTTGGTCTTTGGTTTTTTCTAGCGGGTTTATATTTATTTTTTTGGAAAATTAACAAAAGCGATAAAAGTAATACATTATTGGCACTACAAATAAATATATTTTTACGACAATGCCTTAGATATCTATGTATTGTTAAATATCCCGAAATCACCCAAACCGAATAAAAATAAAAACAAAATGTCAAAAATGAAGAAAAGTGAGGTTAAATGACATCCGATATCGGACAAAAGTTAAACTAAATTCAACTCGTACGACGCACAGTGGGCCCAAATTGGATTTTGTCGATCGAAATTCTGAAACTTCTTATATTTGCTTATGGTATTAAAATACTCACGAAAAAATTGTCATAAAAAATTGGCACCCCCTAGGGGTGCGGTTAGGGGGTGGAAAATATAAACACAGCCTGATTTTTGGTACTGAGCTTTTATGGCATTAAAGTAATAAAGGGGAAAATTATGAACAAATATTGACACCCCTTGGGGCTCGACTAATGAAATAAAATGCGGGACAACGCAATTTACCGTTTACTTTCCATCCCAACCGGCGCCGCCGCGCGGGCTGGTATTGTACAAGTGTGCACGTGTCTGCAGAATTTCTTGGTATAATTGTCTTCCTTAGACACTAAACGAGATGACCATAAGCAATTGATAAAATCCTGGTGGCTTTGTATTGCAAGGCCGGATTTTCTTTTACATTTATTGTAATCTGTAGGATTTTCTACGAGGACGTATTTTATAACTGTATATACAAAAAGGAACAAAAAGTAAATATGCATTTTGTAGCCCAAAGAATGCTTTATAAGGTAATTTATACACCAACAGCGAGTTTATGAATATAAAATAAAAGAAAAGAAAAATATACTTGCTTTAATTTGTGTATTATTACAAGTTCTTAATTTGTTCGCACTTCGCGCGTAAAGCATGAAGTTGGAATGCATATGCTGATGTTAAATACTAGTAAAATAAGTAATTTACAGGTATTACTAGATATTCATGCAATTCTAACTAAATTGGTTAAGATAAAAAAATGATTTTCGATCGCGTTTTCTTAAATCGGGCCCACTGTGCGACGTATCCTGGATTGTTAAAAATATTCGGATGAAATTTGCCGCCAAAATTTTCAACCAATGAAGGCACCGTCGGATCATCGTATCGTCGGAAATCGTATGCATGGGATGCCGGCTTTAGTCAGTCAGTTGTCAGTTTGTATTGTTTATTGGTCGTGATTTATTTTTGGTTTAATGCTTTTGGAACATTTAACTGGTTATCTGGCCTAGTAATTAAAACATATTCAATATTTTGTGACTTAATACCATGTGCGCCATACAAGGGCGTACCCAGGAGCTGAACTAGATGGGAGCAACTCATATTATTTTCAAGGAAGGAGGCGGGTGCGAATTCGGTTGCGAAGATCATAGACTATTTCTTCTTTTAGGGGGGCAGCTGCCCGCTGCACCTCGCTGGGTACGCCCTTGTGCGCCAATCTACGTGTATAGCCATAGACTTAAAAAAGACTAAAGACAAAATTATTTACTATTCAAAGCAATCAGTCATTGAATTTGCTCTAAAAACTGGTGGATTGTAGTGACTGGTCAACTGCAGACCGTTGCCAAAGTGTAGGTACAAAATGTCCTGATTGATGCCATCCAAGCAATACAGTATTACACGACATTTATTTCACTATATTTTCATCTAATAAAATTAGCATAAATAAGTATTAAGTAAGCATTTTGTTCTATTTTATGCATCATAGCCGAATAAACTTTTATTCCCTTCTCACTGTGATAAATTATTAAGTAAAAGTGGCAACACTATTTGACGGTTTACTACCAGTTTTACTATGAATTGAAAGTGACACAAGCGACCATTCATAAAATTCGGTGACGTTTGCGACATTGTTCGAAAATGGAATTGTGTTGTTTTGTGTTTGCGTGAGGCGTTTAAGTGTTTTTCTTTGAAGAAGCTGACATTATTTTGCAAAAAAATTTAATATGATGAGGCTGTGTCAAGTTTTCAAAAAATTGGACTACTTAAACCCTTTCTTTTCACAAGGTTGTATTCACTTGTGTAGGTATATGTAAAACTACACCAATGGAAGTATTTTGTCAACACAGTTCCTTACCCTGGCATTCATCGTCAGCATTTAATCTTGATGATGACAATTGATGATCTTGAAATATGACAATTCCATTGATTAAAACAGATCCCTTGCCTTGACCAATTAATCTTGAGATTAATAGTTAATCTACCAACGGTGCATAGTGCGGTAAATCTTTTAATCGCTTTTTCGCCGATTCGCGTAATCTTAAGTTATGAACTTGTCATTTTACTGAATTTATTATATACCATTGGCAACATTTGCAGCAGCTGCATACTAAAACATAAACGGGATATTCTAGTAACATTTTGGGAAGATTGACGTGGAAGTAACCAAATCATGCGCGCTGTAACCTTACGTGGCATAAGTTGTGGTTGTGGATATTTTTGAGGAATTTAAATCTCCAAAATATTTTTTTTCCCAAAAACACTGGTAAGTAATATGAAATTATATTGTTTAGCTCTTTGTACTAGTATTTGATATGGTTTATAGATTCAGTGTTAGGTTCAGAGTGAGATTAAAGTTAGGATGGTTCATATTGGTAGTATTTTGAAAGTAAAAAAGTAAATAAATATTATCGAGAGCCCGAACTTTATTCTACCAAAAATTGGCAGTTTTCTTATAAAAGTTTTTTATATTGCATCGTTTTAAATATTTATACCCTTCAATGTCTTTAATATTTCACAATATTTCAACTTTCCTTGAAGAACTACAGGGGTTGAATAATAAAGTACCATAATATAATTTTTTAAATCAAAATAAGGGGTCAATTTTATAAAACTCTTTTTCATTAAATACCATAGAAAAGATCTGCATTTAAGTTAAATCAGAACTACCTATTTTTCTTAATGCCACAGTAAATAATTACTGAGAGTTCTAAAATGAAAGATGGAATGGGATAAACATCTGGATGATTATAATACCCGGATCTAAGGAAATAACTAAGGACACTTCACAAAATACACGTTAGGTTGAATATTCTCTCTTTGTGGTCAAATGTTTTTTAAAAAATTTAAATTCAAATGACTGGGTAATGCAACAGTATTTAGTAATTTATTTTAACTTTGTTTCTGTGGCTTGATCCGTTTCATAAATAAATACACTACTCCAATTAATGCACCACAACGAATTTATCATAATTTTGGTAGCAATTTTCTTCTAACCCCTTAATCCGACTGTAAAAAGCTTTTTTTATGTTGTAGGTTCACTCTTTAGGAAAGTAAGTACCTATACTAGTATTGCTCGAAAAAAATCAATTTTGTGCATTATATAGGGGTTTAACGATAATGTTGTTTTTACCTAAAGTTTGTAGGGCCCTGTAGATTAGTTCAGCCATAACTGCGATTCACGTTCACAACTAGACTGTAGCCTAATCTATGTTTAACATTTTGTTTGGGTTTGCTTGGGATAATAAACCTTAAAGGTTAAACAGTATAGGTACAGTAATAGAAAATTGAGCAGTTAAGAATTCTAAAAACTAAAAAAACAGCATTAGTGTCAATAGCAAACATTACTACTGTTTGCGCGTGTAACAGCTTGACACCGACGCGCGACGCACGCCTCGTCTAATTTCATTTTGATCTAGTCCATTCCAGATTTCAACTGTCATCTGTCCTACCTTTCCAAATTATTTGGTGAAATTTTTGAAGTTCCTAGCCACCTACCAAGGTCATCCCAGAGGTGCTCAGTGGGATTTAAGGCTGGACTTCTTTCCAAGCCACACCATAACATTTACACCCATGCCCACGTGGTAAAGGCAATTTTCATTTTTCAAAGTGCATCAAGCAAAATCATCACTCTTTAGGAAACCCTGTATCTCCTTTAATAACTGAGAGATCAGAGCGAATTGAAAAACAAAATGTTAAGAATAGATGAGGCTACAGTCTAGTTATGAATGTGAATCGCAGTTATGGTTGGTCTAATCTACAGGGCGCGACAAACTTTAGGGAAAAACAATTGTTATTGTTAAACCCATTTATACTCTACAAAATTGATTTTTTTAAACAATACTGGTATACTTCTTAAATTCCTGAAGAATAAACCTACAACCTAAAAAAAGTTTTTTACAGTCTGATTAAAGGGTCAGAAGAATATCACTACCAAAATTATGATAAGATCATTGTGGTGCGTTAATTAATTGTAGTAGTGTCTCTTAGCTAGTATATAAAATAGACTCATAAATCTAATGGAAATTTGTCCGTTTTTATAAATTTCACCAAAAACAATCCTGTTTGTGAAGTTCTCAGTCAGCTTTTTAAGAAACTTGTTATAATAATAATAATAATAAATATCTTTATTTCAAATTATGAATATATACAATTCTTGTGCACCCGCGCCCAGAAAGATACACACAAAATAAAATGGCGTCGAAGAAAGAGAGGTCTACTATTTTACTCTATGATTCCCAGTTTGAAAGACAATAATCATTTATTTTATTTATTTATTTCAATAATAGGTCTTTTACAAACTATACCATAGAGGTGTAGACCGTGTCATAATATTTATTACTTACAACTAATCTAAACCTAATACACTTTAAAAATTTTGAACACATAACATTCTTAAAATTAATACATTTTGTTATAATTCAGGTGGAAAGCCCTAATCCATTTACTTCATTATCTTCTAAAAAATCCCTTACACTGTAATAACACTTTCTTATCAGAAATTCCCTCAAAATACGTTTTTGACTAGGGAGGTTGTGACTTTTAAAGTATTGAGGAATTTTGTTCCAGATTTTCACTATAGAGTAGATAACATTCTTTTGTATATAACTATAATTTGCCTTATCATTTACTAGGTAATGATTACTTCTGGTTTCATAGTTATGTTCTCGTTGTAGTTGTATAAACTGAGAATAGTTCTTAACAACAAACAATACACTCTCATAGATGTAGATACCATACAATGTGAGCACCCTGCAGCTAATAAAGACATTTTTACATGTTTCAGTTTGTTTTATTTTAAATATAGTTCTAAGGCACCTCTTCTGTAATATGAAAACCCGGTTGACATCTACCGAGTTTCCCCAAAAAAGTATACCATATCTTAACTTTGACTGTACATAAGCATGATATGCTGACAGTGCTGCCTCAATATTTATAGTATTACTGATCACTCGAAGTGCATAGCAGTAGCGAGCAATGTTTCCCGCAAGCAACTCTATTTGTGCTCTCCAGTCTAATCTTTTGTCGATTTGTATTCCCAGAAATGATATGCTCTCCACTTGCTCAATTTCTGCATTGTCATAGTGAATATTTATAAGGTGTTCTTTCCTCACTCCAAATGTTAACAACTGTGTCTTTGACACATTTAGTAAGAGATTGTTCACTGAGAACCACTCATTCAAAGTTTCAATATCACTCATTATTTGCTGTTCACATTCATCCTCGCTTTCTGCCGCATATAACACCGAGGTGTCATCCGCAAACATAACGACATCTCTGCCGATTACATTCACAAGCTCATTAGTATACAGTATGTAGAAAAGCGGCCCCAGGACTGAGCCCTGTGGGACACCCCTCCGCACACTCACACCAGCAGACATCACCCTATCTTCATTTCTATCACTATCAACCACGCATGAACAGAATATGGTTCCATTTCAATCAAAAACCTTTTCGTTATCTTTTTAAATAGTTTTAGATTTGTGATGCATTTAATATGATTTGGCAGATTATTAAAAAATTTTAGGCATGCATAACTTGGACTTTTTTCAGTCAGTGTTAATCTATGGATTGGATAATTCACATTCATGGTTCTTGTATTATATTGATGGCACATTTGAGGTTCAAACATCTCTCCATGTTTAAAGAAAAATATCAGGCATTCATATATATAAAGCCCATATACAGTTAAAATTCCAAATGATTTAAAGATGCCCCTGCATGTCTCATTAAAACCCATTTTCTTTATTACCCTCAGAACACGTTTTTGAGCAACAAATAATTTCTCTATCAAACTATTACCACCCCAGAACATAATACCATATTTTACAATGGATTCAAAATTTGCATAATATATGATTTTTAGACACTTTTCATTTATATAATTAGAGATGACCCTAACTCCATAGCAAATCGAGTTTAGCCTTTTAGAAAGTAAAGTTATATGATATGACCAGTCTAAAATCTCGTCCAGATAGACTCCAAGAAATTTCGTTTGATCGACAAGCTCTATATTACCATTTTCTACTTCTAAAATTTCAGGTCTGGCAGTTTTACATAATTTAGTTCTAAACAATATAACTTTAGTCTTATCATGATTAAGTACAAGTTTATTTTCTGAGAACCAATTGTTTGCTTTTTCGAACAGATATTGGCCCATAATTGTTAATTCTGCAATACATCTTTCACCAACTATGAGATTGGTATCATCAGCATAACAGGTTACATATTCTTTGGAGGAGGTTATTATAGAGTTAAGGTCATTCAGAAAAATCACAAACAAGATGGGTCCCGCTATACTGCCTTGTGCAACTCCTACACTGTTTTCCAACGATTTTGACAAATAAGCTTTTCCATCCCTTGTTATTTTAACTATTTGTTTCCTATTTGATAAGTATGATCTGAACAAATTGAGAGCATTCCCTCTTATGCCATACAACTCTAATTTCTTTAACAATAATTGATGATCAACACAGTCATATGCCCTAGATAAGTCTAAACACACGCCCAGTGCCATATCACCTCTCTCGATGAAACTCAAATTTTTTTTTGCAAAATGGAAAACGGCCGTATGAGTTGACCTACCAGACACATACCCATGCTGATTGCTGTTGAATAGATTACAATTTTTCATGAATTCTGTAAGACGTTGACACATTGCTGCTTCAAATAGTTTCGAAAAGGATGGCAAAAGGCTTATCGGTCTGTAATTTTCCAACAACTTAGCATCGCCTTTATTTTTAAATAGTGGTTTTACAACTGACACCTTAAGCTGATCTGGAAATATTCCTTGCTCAAAAGAATTATTTATCAAATAACAAATTATATCGGACATTGCAGGAATCGCTACTTTGACAATACTGGCCGGTATTTCGTCTATTCCACTGCTGTGCTTATTTTTAATTTTCTTAGTAAGTTCATATAATTCTTTTGAGGAAATAGGTTTCAAAAACATGGATTGATTATTACCTACAATTTGACAATTATTTACAGGCCCACTCAACTTTTCGAACATTTTAGGAACCACCGACAGCAAATAATGGTTATATTCATTAGGAATATCCTCAACATTGCCATCAATAGCCACCTCAGAATGCTTGTTTCCATTGCCTGTGACTTCCCTACAAATATTCCACATACATTTTGTCTTATTATCTGATACTCTTAAGCGTTTTTCATATTTTTCTGATCTCACTGCCTTTAACAACTTGTCATATTCTTTTTTTGTTTCTTTATACTGATCCTTGAATATATTGTTTGATCTAGATAATGTTAAAAGAATGTCTAATCTGTTCTTGCACTCTAAAACTCTAGGATCCGCAGTTTCTTT
Source organism: Philopedon plagiatum (assembly GCA_963971165.1). NCBI lineage: Eukaryota > Metazoa > Arthropoda > Insecta > Coleoptera > Curculionidae > Philopedon > Philopedon plagiatum. The sequence goes on from OZ020194.1 coordinate 13,664,925, forward strand.
AGGTTTATAATTCAAGTTAGTTAACTTAAGTGGAAAGCAATGATTAAAAGTCGTGATAAAATTATTCATAAAAGTATCCCATTGTTTATTTTACATCAGTTTTTTCTACCTTATAGATCTGATCCCAGTCTTGTTCTCTTAAAAGCTCTAAGAGTAAAGTTTTGTTTTGTTCTGAGAAAGTTCTTTTATATTGTAATTTATTCTGGGGTGGTAGTTCTGAGTTAAAAGATATTTTTTGTGCAGTGTGATCAGAAATAGACGTATCTAACACTAAACTTTCATCAAAATCAAAATTTACAAAAATATTGTCTTGTATAATTGATACAAGAAAATATTTGGAATATTAATTTTGTGATTCTGTATGTTTTAGACAATATGAATCCAGCCTATCTGCCACCACATCACAGTAACTTTCCACCCCCTCCTAATGTCTCTCCCCCAAGGCCAAGCAGTACAAATACTGGTGGAATAAATGCAAATTTTCCAGGGTCCAATCAAAATGGACCAGCAACAATTGGATCTCCAGCACCTAGTAACACAGTTATGCCTAACTCAACTGTTGGTAAATAACATTGCTTCTAATCTCTTCTTATTTTCTGTTTAATAGTGTTATAATTTTTAATTATCTGTATAAAATTAGTTTTGTTAAGGTAAGTTGTAAAAGAATTATTGTATCTCTGAACATAAAACGGCATGGTTAATAATTTTTTTTGTAACTTTTATACATCTAATATGTTTTTTTTACAAAACTCTGGTTTTACAGGCATTTTTTCCAAAAACATAGGAGATACATTTTTAAGTTTTTTATTATACTTACCAGGACCAGATGTTTTAAAAAAGCTGGAACCATAGCAACTTCAAAACTTTAAATAGATCACCATGTATAATATGCAGTTTTTGAAATTTATGATACATTTTGGACACATTTTATTTTTTTACATACTGTCAGGGTTGAAAAGATTTAGGTAAATCGGTTGATTAAAATCAGCAAGTGATTTTTAATTTAAAAATTATGCTTAAAATTAAAAAATTACGCTAAAGTCAGGATACTTAAAAACATATTTATTTATGAAAATAAAACTTTCAACTTATTAATAAAAAAGGTGCGTTTTTTATAAAAAAAAAAATTCTAAAAATTTTATTTTTGACTAATTTTTATTAATACACGTATTTTTTAAGTGTTCATGTTTTGTTTAGTCCAACTTATGCAAGCTTAAATAATACAGAAACAAAACAAAATTCGACAAGTTGAGCCGGAAAAATTCTGTTCGCGACTTCGTCAAAACCTGCGAAGACTTACAGAAAACCCTCGGCCATTTGGGTTATTTTGTTGTGTGACAGTGTGAACTTGTCAAGATAAGAAGAAAGAACTGGACATGCAAATAGCTAAATCCGTTTACGCAACAAACTGCAGTTTTAGATCGGTAGAAAATAAGGAAGTTCGAAAGGCCATAGAAATGTTAAGACCCGGTTACGTTCCGCCGTCTAGATTTCAGTTATCATTAACGCTCCTAAATGAAATATTTGTAGAAGAAAAATCTAAATGTTTTAACAAGATATTTGAACAGTCTATTTTCATGTCCTTGGATGGATGATCTAATGTTTATAATGAGCCCATAATCCGGACATTCCCATAAATATGGCTGATTATCTTGCAAAATTGGCTATTGAGTACAAAAATGAATATTAGTGTAAAGTTACTAGGGTTGTGACAGATAACACGGCAAACATGGTCAGTATGAAGAAAAAAAATACATTAAATTCTTATAATTACATATGGTTGTTCGGCGCACTTACTTAGTTTGAAATACCCATTTGCCAAATGCTTTGTACAGAGAAAAAGGAGGAGGCAAGAAAATGGGGATTTTTCCGAAACTCGCATAGACCATCGATTGGTTGGGTGAATGAATTATTTAAAAAATTATGTTTTAGGTTTTAAAAAATTTAAATGAATACAACTTTCTACTAACACATTTTTTCTCTTAAAATTTAAAAATTGTCGACAAAATGATATAAAATTTCTTTAGAAAAAATAATAAATAAAATACCTAAACGTGTTCATTTTTTCCCTAAGGGGGGCTCCGCAAAAATCCAACTTTTTCGCAAAAACCTGAACTTGGCATGGGTCCCGTTAGTAATAACAGAGATACAACTTTAAAATTTCACCTCTTTGACCACCTAATATTTGACCAGTCAATTGACCACCCCACACATCCTCTTAAAGGTCCACCCACGGCAGAGCTGAGCAAACTACTTGACAAGAGTAGTGGAGTATAACTACCAACTACTTTATCAAAAAAATAGTTAGACTACTAACTACTAAGTAGTTAGTAGTTAAATATTTAACTACTTTTTTAACTACAAACCAAACTAAACATGTACCCTTGTGGCTCAAAAAACCAGTGCTGTAGCCATAGTTACAAAAATGATTAAAAAAAGGACTTGAACTTATAACACCAAATAAAAAAATTCAAAATAAAATAAAACTTTTAATTATTTAAACTTTATTTTAAGGTTAACTGTCCACTGACCTAAATTTAAACATAAATTATCAACACAGTTCCTTTTTGGAACAAAAATACAAAACTAAAACATATTAGGTAATAGGAATAGGAGGTCAAAATCATTCTTATCAAACAAAAAACATACATTTTTTAGAGTGCCTCGGCATCAGACGGCTAATTTTCAAAAATCATTTAGTTTTACAGCAGTTCATATTTGGAATAGCCTACCAGATGATGTTAAAGAGAGAACATTTTATAAATTTAATAAATATCTAAGGGTAAAGGAGGAGGAGAGAGGTGAAGATTAGTGACCTGCCTCTTCATATTACGTAACGTTTGTAACTATTTAATTTTTCTTTTAGATACTCTCATTAAGCTGGGCTGCCTGCATCGATTTAGCATTGATTCAATTTTTTATTTCAAATTCGTCCGTTAATATTCGCCCTTTCTCCGCTCTTGTCCTTGAGCCAGTGTCGGTCTTTGTTTCGCTGTATCCTGGTTAACTTTTGCTCCCTTACATTTATCAGTTAATAACGAAGGCTCGTGGCTGGGTGGGAGTTGCTGCGTTTATTTTTGTATTTTTTTGGTTCTTTTGATGGGCTAAACCACACAACCACAGAGTTCTGCAGGTTTGTGGTAACGAGTTGTTAATAACCGCGGTTTAGTCCAATTTATCTAATATGAAAGTTGGAAAAATGTACCTACTATTATTTGTGTACTGATAAATAAATTTTGTTTGAGTTTGAATATAACTACTAGAAGAAAAAAGGTAGTAAGAATACAACTATTTTTACAGAAAAAGTAGTTAACTACTTTTGTAGATAACTTCTGCCCAGCTGTGAGCCACGGTACGGTTCGTAGGCTGTCAGAAGATACAAAAAATGCGTGATTTAGATATCATCTGACGTCATTTGACGGCGCACGGAAATGGCGGCTTTTTAAATTGTAATAAATTTTACCGAAGAGTAAACATTTTTTTGGTTAGATTATTTTAATAATTTTCTCCAAAACAATATTTTTGCAATTTTAATGACTTGCTTGAACGATTTATTCATTGAAAAAAATTACATGAATATAAATTGCATGATATACAGGGTATTCTATTTCAAGTTTTGATGCTATGTGCCCTAGCTTTTTCAGACCACCCTGTTCAATAAAAAAATTGTAAAAGTTATAAAATATACCCCATTTAATTTATATATATATATATATATATATATATATATATATATATATATATATATATATATACAGTGACCGGCAAAAAGTTCGCAACATATGGGAAACATTTTTATTAGGTGAGTATTGGAAAAACTTTTCCGGGGGATCGGTTCTGCATGTCCGATAACCTAAAAATCGATTTTGACATACGTCACGTGACCACTGGTATAGCGTCAAATTAAAAAAAAAAATTGTTAATTTACAAAAAGTGAGGTTAGTTGACGAGATATCAAAAAAAGTTATTTGAAAAAATTGCTTAGAATTAAATTCTAGGTCCTTGTGCAAAATTTTAAGATTTTATTTAAAAAAATTGGAAAACTCAATTTTTTTTAAATATTTTTTTATCGATTTACAAATTTCCAGTTTTTTTCGTTTAGATAGCTTGGCTAATGTAAAGCCCATGTATCTGGATGAAAATAAACGAATGTAGTAGTTTTTTCTACAATTGACAGGACAAAATTAAAAAAAACTGGGTTTCGCCGGACGCTAGCTGTTGCAATGATTTGTATCTAGCAGCAGTGTCAAAATTTTAGAGACATTTCAATGAGATTACATTGAGAAAACCTTAATCCTCTTAAATATATCTGAAGTTCGACTTTTTGTAAAGTTAAGGGGAGTAAAATAGATAATAAACAAAAAATTACCTGTTTATTTAATCGAAATTTCATAAACGAAAACCAATGTAAGAAAAACTTAAAAGTAGTCAAATTCTGTACTAACAACATAAAAAATCATTGTTTTTCCTTGGGTGCACAAAATTTAAAACTCAGTATGACCACCATTTCTCTCCATACATACTATTGTTCTCGAGCGCAACTCTCGATTAACATTTCGGAGCATTTTACGATTTATTTGCAATACACAATTTCTAATGACATTCTCTAAATTTTGTATATTCCTAAAGGGTCGATGTTTGTACACAGAGTTCTTTAGGTATCCCCACATAAAGAAATCTAACGGAGTCAGATCTGGTGATCTCGCAGGCCACGGATTTTCAGAAAACCGTCCTATCCACTGGTTTCCAAATTCTTGATCCAGCCATCTCTTCACCTCATTTGTGGAATGAATGCTAGCTCCGTCTTGTTGAAAGTATAAATTTCTTCTTTCGGCTAATGACAAATTGTCTAAAAAGTCAGATATCTCAGTTTGTAGAAATTCTAAATATCGTTCTGAATTTAAATTGTCTCTAAAGAAAAAAGGTCCCACTATTCTGAGGTTGAAAATTCCGCACCACACATTAACCTTAAAACTATATTGGTTTTTACTCTGAATTACAAAGTCTGGGTTTTCGGTGGCCCACCATCTACAGTTTTGTGAACTGACGGTTCCGTTAGAGGTAAATGTAGCTTCATCCGAGAAAAGAACGTTCTTTGGGAAATTAAAATCTTCCTCAATCATACCCTGGAACCAGGCACAAAAATCGAAGCGGGCGTCATAATCCCTATCTTTTAATACTTGTACAAATTTAGGTTTGTACGGATGAAATTTGTTTCTTTTTAATATCCTCCGCACAGATCTTTCGTGAATGTTAGTGATCTCCGATATTTGACTAACTGCTAATTGGGGTGTTTCTGTGATCGACAAACACACATCCAGAGAACCTTCGTCACCTGTTACCGGTTTTTCATGGGAAACTTTATACTGATTTTCTACCGATCCCGTTTCTTTAAATTTATTGACTAGACGAGATACTGTGGAATAATGGAGGGATTTATCGGGGTGCCTCTCATTAAAAATTGCTGCTGTTTCTCTATGGCTTTTGTAATTATCTCCAGAAATTAAAATAATTTCTATCTTTTCCTGAAGAAGTAGTGTGGGTGCCATTTTAAGGAATAAAATATTAATAAACTTATGTAAAATATCAAACTTAGTAAGATGCGAGACATAAACCAATGACATAGGTTGAAATCAAACAAATTATAATTTGTTTGACATTTTTCTGTTGTTTTTAACCTACTAGATTATTTGGTTGTTTTAATTTCAGAGCCTGCTTTGGTAGTTTTAAGTACAACTAAATAGACCTGGTTGTTAAATTTATGTGCGAAAAATCTTAATAAAATCTTGATACAGTCATTTCATTAGATTCAAACCATTGCAACAGCGAGCGTCCGGCGAACACCTATTTTTTCGATTTTGTCCTGTCAATTGTAGAATTGTAGATCTGACTCCGTTAGATTTTTTTATGTGGGGATACCTAAAGAACCCTGTGTACAAACATCGACCCTTTAGGAATATACAAAATTTAGAGAATGTCATTATAAATTGTGTATTGCAAATAAATCGTAAAATGCTCCGAAATGTTAATCGAGAGTTGCGCTCGAGAACAACAGTATGTATGGAGAGAAATGGTGGTCATACTGAGATTTAAATTTTGTGCACCCAAGGAAAAACAATGATTTTTTGTGTTGTTAGTACAGAATTTGACTACTTTTAAGTTTTTCTTACATTGGTTTTCGTTTATAAAATTTCGATTAAATAAACAGGTAATTTTTTGTTTATTATCTATTTTAATCCCCTTAACTTTACAAAAAGTCGAACTTCAGATATATTTAAGACGATTAAGGTTTTCTCAATGTAATCTCTTTGAAATGTCTCTAAAATTTTGACACTGCTGCTAGATACAAATCATTGCAACAGCTAGCGTCCGGCGAAACCCTGTTTTTTTTAATTTTGTCCTGTCAATTGTAGAAAAAACTACTACATTCGTTTATTTTCATCCAGATACATGGGCTTTACATTAGCCAAGCTATCTAAACGAAAAAAACCGGAAATTTGTAAATCGATAAAAAAATATTTAAAAAAAATTGAGTTTTCCAATTTTTTTAAATAAAATCTTAAAATTTTGCACAAGGACCTAGAATTTAATTCTAAGCAATTTTTTCAAATAACTTTTTTTGATATCTCGTCAACTAACCTCACTTTTTGTAAATTAACAATTTTTTTTTTAATTTGACGCTATACCAGTGGTCACGTGACGTATGTCAAAATCGATTTTTAGGTTATCGGACATGCAGAACCGATCCCCTGGGAAAGTTTTTCCGATACTCTCCTAATAAAAATTTTTCCCATATGTTGCGAACTTTTTGCCGGTCACTGTATATATATATATATATATATATATATATATATATATATATATATATATATATATATATATATATATATATATATATATATATATATATATATATATATATATATATATATATATATACATATATTTTACAAAAAGTCACTTTATAGTCGAGAAAATGCCTGTAAAGACTAAAGATAGAGTTTGGACACTCTAGAGATGATCTTTTTTTAATTTCTTTTTATGAAATCTAGTTTTTTGTCTCGATCAGTAGTTGTTTTTCTATATTTGGTGCTAATGTCATTGTTTAAAATCTTATATAAGTTAACATTTTTTGCCATAGTAAATTTTCTTTAATTATTTTTCAGATGGGCATCCTCCGCCTGTCGGTACACCCACATTGGGGGGATATCGTTTAGCAGGAGGTGGGCCCCAAGTTTCCGAAAAAAATCCAGGACAACCATTTCCCTCAGGACAAGGCCCACATAATCAATTGAATTCTGGAAATGCCCCACCTTCATTCAACTCTACACTCACCCAACCAATCGGAGGTTCACAAGGTCCTGGACTTAAATCAGGGCCTCAATTACCAGGTCAGCCTCCATATATAGGGAGTCCTGCACAACCAGGCGGGTCTCCTATGCCTGGAGCAAAACCTAATCAACAATTTGCACCAGGGCAAGGTCCACAAAATCAGTTTGGAGTTTCTGGTAGCAATCCATCTTTACCCAGTGGTCCACCAATGTCTGGGCAAAAACCAACACAGCCCCAGATGAATAACTTTGGACCTTCAGGTCCTGGGCTTAATGCACAACAAAGAATGCCAACACAGGGTAGGTGTTTTGGATATGTTTTATTTTACCTTGGCTATGTTATGTATTATATTTTTGCTTTTCTAAGGCCGCACCTTTTTTATTTTTTTGATTAAGCAAGTTCCCTGCCAAGCTCTAAATAACAGTGCACCTAGAATTTAAACTTAAAACTGAACTCTAAAATTAACATATTGTTTCAATGTTAATTTTTGTTTTTTCTCAAAAGGTCAAATACCTCCAGGGTCAGGTCAAAACCATCCAGGATCTGGTCAGATGCCACCATTGCAAAGTCAAAATCCCCCACTGCAGAATCAGATACCTCCAGGACAAAATAGAACTCCACAAATGCCCGGTCAGGTGCCACCATTGCAGGGACAAAACCCCCCGATGCCGGGAGAAGTTCCTCTAGGGCCGAATAGAGTACTTGGTCAGATGCCCCCCATGCCAGGTCAAATGCATCCCATGCAAGGCCAAATTCCTCCCATGCAAGGTCAAATTCCTCAAATGCAAGGTCAAATTCCTCCAATGCAAGGTCAAGTTCCTCCCACGCAAGGTCAAATTCCTCCCACGCAAGGTCAAATTCCTCCTACGCAAAGTCAAATTCCTCCGATGCAAGGTCAGATGCCTCCCATGCAAGGTCAAATGCCTCCCAGGCAGGGTCAGATGCCCCCATTGCCTGGTCCGATGCCACCAAGGCAATTTCCAGGACGAGGTCCACCTTTAGGTGGTCAAGTCAATGGCGCTAATCAAATATCAAATCCAATGCAAAGTTAGTAAAGATATATTTCTACAGGACTTTTACAAATCTAAACTAAAATTGTCAGTTATTAGAGAATTGCTCATAGTATTACCATTAAGTCAAGCCATTTAAAATCATTATAATCAGCTCTTTTTCAATGTAGATATGTCTTTAAATGGGCCAGGATTAGGAGCAGGAGCTCACATGCCTCCTCCATTGAATCAGCCTGGTTATGGTAACCAACCACAAATGAGAGGTCCCCAACCGCCTGCATTTCAACCTCAACCACCCAGTAGTGGATATCAACCTCAACCTCCCAATAGTGGATATCAACCTCAACCACCCAGTAGTGGATATCAACCTCAACCTCCCAATAGTGGATATCAACCCCAACCACCCAATAGTGGATATCAATCTCAACCACCCAATAGTGGATATCAACCTCAACCACCCAATAGTGGATATCAACCTCAACCACCCAGTAGTGGATATCCACAACCAGGATATCCTCAAGCTGCTCAACAGCAAAAAAGATTAGATCCCGATCAAATGCCCAGTCCGGTAAGTAAATTCCGAAAAATATGTGTTAAATCTATTCAAAGATTTTGAAAAAAAGACTATAACAATTTAATTTTGTAAAAGTTACATTTTATACTTTTTTTTAGATTCAGGTCACCCAAGATGATCAACGCAGCAGATCAGGCCCCTTCATTACAAATCAGAAAGGGTTAGTACCGCCACTGGTTACCACGAATTTTGTAGTTCAAGATCAGGGTAATACCAGTCCAAGATATATTCGATCCACGATGTATAATGTTCCCATTTCGCAGGTAAGTTCTATGCAAAGTGATCCTTTCCTTTGTGTTTATATTAAATGAAAAGTAATCTTAATTTTTTTAATAATCGCTTCAATTTTTACTTTCCGAACACAGTCTACAACATAAAAATCATCTGGAACAAACCTAAGCAAATCGCAAAAATAATAGAATAAGTTTTTAATGGCGACTTATACTTATTAACAATGAAATGACATAAACTTGTCAGAAACTACCTGATCAACTAGAGTGACTAGGCCGTCTCAATTTAAACCAGTACTAAGTCTCATACCACTCTTGTTATATTCTTCAATGTAGCTCAATGCTCATGGTTTTGTGATGAGACGGGCTATTTTTTATTGAACAAAATTTTAAAAATACGTGATTGTGTGGTATGAATGTTCACTGTAAAAATTAACATGGAAGTTAACAGTTAAGCTACGCTTAACTTCGGTGGTCAAGCCAGTTTCCGTTTGATCACAGAAGCAATATAGTCCCAAAAGAACGTACTTATTTTAAAGATTTTATTGATACATGTAGGTCAAATGAGATATTCGGTATATAAGTAATTTCGTGATAGTTTTAATTTGAAATATTATGAACAGATCTACAGCTTTTAGAGTAGAGCTTCAAATTTGTACAATGCGTTGCTAAGAAATAGCGCCACATTATGCCGAGTCCCAGAAAACTGCCAAATATGTTTATTTTTGTAAAAAACTTTATACAGTTATTGTTTCTTTTAATGGGGAATATGCATATAACCCAAATATATATGAAATAGTTTTTTTATATTCTCTACATAAATTTATGGAGGTTGTTTTTATCCATTTATTTTGGTCTTTATTAACAAAAAAAAGGATTTTATACTGCAAATTTTCCGCGAATTTCGAAACTTGTCAAACGTGTTCCCATTGGCTGTGACGTCAAAAGTATTATAATGAGTACAGGGCGAATTCCAGTGTTGTAGGGTCATCGAAAAATCAATAAAAATTGCATTGAATGTATAACTCATCCAATAAAATATCCCTGAACTTTTAAAGTAGAAGGTTGAAATTTTTGCGGAATTTTGACATCATATTTTCGACGTAAATAAACTGCAATTCTTTGTTTTCATAGCAACGCGAACGGTCGGAAATTCGAAAATTTAAAAAATTTGCAAATTTTGCATGTCCCCAATGCGAATAAATTTATTTATTTATAACTTAAACGAAAAAATAAGCGATTTAAATTAGTGGGAGGTATTCTTAGATAATTAACGGATAGAATTAAAAAGAATCACTAAATAAACAAAATAGTTTAGAATAATGTCGGTTAAAATTAGGATTTGTTGGAAAAACCTGGAAAACTCAGTCTTTACCCCTTAAATAAGCTCCTAGATGACCCATTCGGTAATTATTTTTAAAGTCTGATTTAGTGATGTAAGGATACGTATCCAAAAATCCGTTGGATCCGAATATTAAAAGAATCCGGATTATCCGGAACCGGCCGAGAACTTGAATACGGATTCGGAATCAAAATAAATTCGCATCGGGTGGTTACTAATGCAAAGTGCAAAGAGAAAACGGAATCGGAATCGAGTGTAAGCGAACAACACGGTCTGCGATTTGGCATATTTGATATTGTGCTTTCTCTTTCTAATCACATTTCCTAAAAAAAGATGGCATAGTTATCGGGGTAACGGGTATCATATGAGATGAGACCCATTGGTTAAACTAGTCCCGCCTCACCCGAACCGAATTCAAACGAGAGCGGCGCGACGCGGTGCCTTCTTATCCCTAAACTTCGACTTCGACTGGTATGATACCGATACCGCATCGGCCTACCTAGCCGTGTATCCGGATAGAAAATGTTTTAGTCTGTTGCATGCATACGTATACATGATCTGTAACCGCTTTCGCGCGGGTCAAGAAATGGATTCGTATTCGGATAATGGATACGGATATTAGCTGATTCCGATTCCGTATGATTCGGATATCTAATGAATACGGATATTTACAACACTAGTCTGATTATCCCTTTATAAGATACCTTTGAAAAATTGGGAAAAAATTGAATACAAAAAAATTAAGAGATTCAAATGTACCGATGTCGAGGGCAAAAAAGTAAAAAAAACGAAATTTAATCGCCGATTGCTCCCTTGCTATAAAGAATAAAGAAACCAAAAGATATGGATACTATGGATTTCGACGAGCTCTTTTGGATGACGTGTATGGGATTTTAATTTTGATCCATTTTAACAAAAAAAAAAATAATAAGAACCGTGAAAAATTTGGGTCGAAAATCAAAATTTTCAGTTTTTCCCAAATATATCAATTTTCCAGTGGTTTTAGGTTTAGGTAAATGTATTGAAAAAAGAGAACCTGAAAGACCTGTTTTGCAAACAAGGAAAAATAGATTTATTTACAAAGAAATAAATATGTTTTAATACAGTGTAATGTCACTTGTCTTAAGTATACGTTTGTTAAATTTATCGTAAATTTTTTAATATGAAATTACCTATGCATCATCACGAAGTTAAATTATCTAACATGAAATTTCCACATAGTTTTGTTTTTCTTAATGCTGTCTTTTTATTAAAACAGTAGCATAAATCTAAAATGACATCTCTGAGAAGTGAGAATAAGATGTTCTTTGGGCGAGAATGCTTTCCATAAATAAGAATTTCCACGGAATATCAAACAGTATTGAAATTATGAATATACCTTAGTTTATCTTACCAAATTGTGTCCACTACTTAGTATCAATGATTAGTAAGATTTTTGGAAATATATTGCTTTATATTGTTCTTTGTATTTGAATCAAGAAAATTTTATATCAAAGAGACTGTTCACCCAGACCACAAAATAGCAACCAAACTAAAATCAAAGTTAATTATTGATTTAGATATTTTTTTTTTAGGATATCATGAAACAAACTGCGGTTCCCTTCAGTCTGGTTATCAGCCCGATGGCTAGACTTGCCAAAGACGAATATCCACCACCCATAGTTAACTTTGGAGAGTTGGGCCCTGTAAGGTGCATCAGATGTAAAGCTTACATGTGTCCTTATATGCAGTTCATAGACTCGGGAAGACGTTTCCAGTGTCTATTTTGTAAAGCTACAACTGATGGTCAGTAAGACTGTAGTACATGAATGATTGGTTTTTCAAAGCATTTAACCAAGTCGTAAAATTGACGTTTAGAGTGTCGCCTTTACCAATGACTTTAACACGCGTGCTGCCACATTACAAGTGTTCGGTTGGATAATTACTGATTAATTTGCTTTGAGAAACAGCAAAAGTATTTTCTATATAGAAAAACTTTTTTATTTGACTTTACGGAAAAAAGTTATTTTTCATGAAAAGTTCTGCTTGTTGAGAAAATAACTCTTATCAAAAATGTTGACTGAAACTTTTTCATGTAAAGTCAAAAATAAAAAAGTTTCCAATTTGTTAAGATGGTTTCTGGACTATCAGTGAAATAATAGAAGCTCTGCAGGTCACCTTACAGACGCAAGCAATTTAGAGCATTGGTTATGTTTGCTTGGATTTCTAAACTTCACTTCCTTATTCGCCTGTTTTTAGTTCCAGCCGAGTATTTCCAACATTTGGATCACAACGGACAAAGAATGGATAAATACGAACGTCCCGAATTAGTTCTTGGGACGTACGAATTCGTCGCTACTGCCGACTATTGTCGCAATAATACTTTACCAAAACCGCCGGCAATTATATTTATAATCGACGTTTCCTATAATAACGTAAAGTCGGGCCTGGTGCAGCTCTTGTGCTCGCATATGAAAGACATTATTCAACACCTGCCAGTTGATCAGGGTCAAGAGAAGAGCAACATGAGGGTTGGATTTATAACTTACAATAGTTCGGTGCATTTTTATAATATTAAGGTAGGTTCTATATTTAAAGGATTTTTTTATATATCGTTGAAGAGATAAAAAAAATCAATTGTATGAGAAATATATAATATATATATATATATATATATATATATATATATATATATATATATATATATATATATATATATATATATATATATATAGATATATATATATATATATATATATATATATATAAACATATGTTACCGGCAAAGTCCGTTTCATCGTCATACTTAAGTTTTCCTAGGTATACCGCACATTGCCGGGGCGTTTTCGGCAAAGTCCGAAATTGTTCTCTATTTCGGAGTTTGCCTAGAATGTAACCCGGCAAACTTAGGTGTGCCAAACACGTTTTAGGAAAAGGCCGAAATGATAAATTTGTGACCGTTACGTCGCTGGTCATTATCTAGTCCTAACTAGTTATAGTCTGTTTGTAACACGTCGCAGGTACACACGCACTGCGTTGATTGTTTAAGGTGGCATTTTCCGATCGCGTCCATGGTGGCCAACTTAATTTCATTTTGTCATGGTTTTTCGGCTTTAAATTTTTAACAATAAAATTATAAGCATATTAAATATAGATTAATATCCTGCAAGCAATTTTTAGTTAAATATTTAAAGTTTCAACGTGTATAATGATTTCATTCAAAAGATTAATATTTTAAAAGATCTATGGTGACTTTTTTTCTGACACTAAGACCTCAATATTCTTTTTAAATATTATTTTCCTAAAATAAATCATAAAATTTCTTGAGACTTTTATTAATACGTTAAAAAATGCCTACTAAAATAAAATTACGTTGGCAATAAATGGGTGTGGTCGGTAAACGCAGCTTTAAGCAGGGCGCGCATTGAATCGACTTGGCTCGGCTCGGCACGGCACGTTACAGTCAAAAGGTTTGGTATACATGCAATTATATGAAGAGGAGCGCATTGAATCGGTTTCGCCCGCTCAGAACGACCAAATCGGAATCAGAGCAAAAATTGCCGAAATGTCCGACTGCCTGCGATTCTCGTATTGAGACGCAAGCGAAAGAGATAGGTGTGCAATGGCGGACGAAGTTTGGATGGTAAACGTTCATTTTTATGTTTTTTTGTACGACCCGAAGAATCACGACAATGTGCGGAAGGAGAATGCTTAGGAGGAAATAGCGAAAGAAGTCTGGGACGATACTACGTCTATACATCACAATAGTTGCAGCTGTTTTAAAGAACAGATAGCCGAATCAATGCGCTTTGACTGTCGGCATTCCGAACGAAACTTACCGAGCCTTGTCAATTCAATGCGCGCCCTGCTTTGAGTATTTGTCTATTCGTCTAACACTGGACCGGGTTTGCTCAGGTTTGTTATCATTTAATAAAAAAAGTTTAATAAGTATGTTCTGAAGGTATATTTAACTTAATGAAATACGATGAAATCATGTTATTTACAGGCTTAGCATCACTAGTATACCAATTATCATGATACAACACAAAGGTAAGAACATATTTCGGACTTTTCCTAAAACGTGTTTGGCAAACCTAAGTTTGCCGGGTTATATTCTAGGCAAACTCCGAAATAGAGAACAATTTCGGACTTTGCCCAAAACGTCCCGGCAATGTGCGGTTTACCTAGGCAAACTTAAGTATGACGATGAAACGGACTTTGCCGGTAACATATTGTTTATATATATATATATATATATATATATATATATATATACATATATATATATATATATATATATATATATATTATATAGATATGCAAAATACTGTTTTTGTTGTCCAATAAGTATGAAAATTTAAAAAGGTTTGTACAATTAGTTACCTTTTATTTAAAGGGTACATTAGCAGCTCCCCAAATGATAGTTGTGGGCGATACTCAAGAGATGTTTATGCCTCTCTTAGATGGCTTTTTGTGTACGCCAGAGGAGTCCATGACGGTAATTGACGCCCTGATGGAACAAATCCCTATAATGTTTGCAGACACTAAAGAGACGGAAATTGTTTTGTTGCCTGCTATTCTAGCTGGATTGGAAGCCCTAAAGGTAATAAAATATGAAGATTTGGAAGCTACGTCTTTGTGCACGTGTTCTTGTAAAAATAACTTGATTAGTCTAAAGTCTAAATCTTAAAGGAATATACTTTTAAACAATAGATACCATTTGCAAACAATTAACATAAATTTCAAAACTGCTAAAAAGATGTTTAAAAAAAAATCTTTTAATAAATTTATAAAATTTGGCAATTATTCAGTTCATTAAGGATTTTTTTCCCGGTGAGTTGGCAACCCTAGCGGTGGCACATGTTTTTTGAAACACCCTATATACTCTATGTTAGCTTTATTTTAGCAAAATAATTATTTTTAAAAATACACTGAATCATTTCAGGCTTCAGAGTGTGCCGGCAAACTTATGGTATTCCATTCTACGCTACCCACAGCGGAAGCTCCAGGAAAGCTGAAAAACAGAGACGATCGAAAGCTATTGGGTACAGATAAGGAGAGGACCGTGCTCAGCCCCCAGACGCAGGCTTATAATCAGTTGGGACAGGACTGTGTAGCCGCTGCTTGCTCGGTGGATATGTTCATTTTTAATAATTCTTTCATCGATATCGCTACAATAAGCCAGGTTTCGAAATTAACTGGGGGTGAAGTTTACAAATATACGTATTTCCAGGTATGTAAACAAATTTAGTTTTAATCATTCCCATATAATGCTGTATTATGTGTGTGTATATATATATATATATATATATATATATATATATATATATATATATATATATATATATATATATATATATATATATATATATATATATTGGTAAACGGTACATTTGTCATCCCACTATATCCATGGGTCGTTCGTCAACCCGACTTTTTTTGCATGTATGAGGTGTATACCCGAGCAAAAAATAAAATTTAAAACTGTTGTATTCAAGGCATCTTTAGAGGGGTAGAAAAATTTGAAAATTAAAAAATATTCTTTTTACAGTATAAAGGTTAGCCCATGTCTTGGTTAGCCCGCCTCTGACACGTATTTCTATGTAATCGGTACATCGGTTAGCCCAACAGCGTTGCCAATTGTCGCTGACACTTTTGTCACGTTTCGGGCGGACATGTGCGCAGTGGTATTTGGTCATTTGGTTAGTATTAGTTTATTTTTATACTTCATAGGGCGAATATTTTTGTGTCTTAAAATTTTGTAATTGTGATTTACGTTAACAAGATGGCCCACAGGGGGTTAAAGATCCTAAATATGTCGAAAGAAATGGAGGAACAGGAAGAAAAGATAAATACGATTTTCGAAAGAAAATAAAGGTAAGATGATTCATAGTTTAATACGTTTTTCAAGTAACTAGGGACATAAAAAATAAAACTAATTGTAAGTGGCAAGTTGTTTCCTATTAATTAGGCACCACGTTTTCATGACTTCAATATTATAAGTAGCTCCCCTATCAACAATGCGATTTTTGTAAAATTTGGGTGGAATGTACAGGGTTCCCATTTTCAACACTTATGGGGTTTGCATGTCAGTAATTAATAAAATTAACCAAAAACTATCATTACACTTATGACCTATTTTTTGGAGAAACTAAAAATGCTACATACAGAACTTAAAAATATTATTTTGTCACAGAGATACAGGAGTAAATTCAAAAATTGTCGATTTGGAAAATTTCTCATACTTTTTTTATTTTTAAAAATAGAAAAAATCGGTCAAATGCAAACTATACTTGCACAATTAGTGTTCCGTGCCATCAACCTCCCACTTAACCTGAGCAAACCTCGGCCGCCCGATCTCCGTCCATCTGCCGCGCTACCCTACGGCCTACGGCCTACGGCACTAACGCCGTATCACATCGCGTATGCGCGGAGCTGAGTGCGCGAAATTAAAAATTTTGAAAAACGTGTAAGGACAAAAGTTTTTCCTTACGTCGTGAGAAATATTTTTTGTCGAAAACTTTTTCTCTAAAACCAATGGTTCAGCAGTTATAAGTCAATAAACAAGTAAATTGTTTATAACAATTGACCGCGCTGGAATTTTTCAATCCTGATAATTTTCGCTCAATTTACACCAAATTCTCAATGTTCATGATTTTTTTCAGATTTGTCTAAGCGATCCTCCTGGTGATAAGGGTGGTGGACAGCAATTTTTAAGTGTTTTTCCCGAAAAATGTTTTAAAAAATGCAATAAAAAAATACATAATATATATTCTTGAATTCGTGCTTCAATAGCTTTCATTTGATACCCTACACCAGAATCAAAATTCAACTTTTCATACTTCACGTTTATAATTGGGTCACCACACTCTATCTCTGTGCTAAATTTCAAATTTGTATGTTGAATAGTTTCAGAGAAAATCGCCTGTGACAGACACACGGGCGGACACCGAAGTGATTCCATAAGTATTCCGTTTCACGGAACACTAAAAATTTAGGGAACTTTTAGTTATAATTTGTTAGGCAAAATTTGATGGCAGTGTCAGCATTTTTATACAAGGTCATATAAAATTGTTATTTAGCATAACATGGTTATTTTAAAATGGGACACCCGATATATTATTTGTCAAAATGTTGAAACATTTATTCTCTTCTCAAACATATGCCACACTTTATATCTGAATTTAAAAGTAGACAGCTTTTTTTCAAAAATTTCAATTTATTCTATAGTAGTCCATGGAAAAAACAGAAGAGTTAACTATTATTTTCTTATTGCCAAAACCTAAGAGTGTCATAAGATTTAAGAGTAATAGAAAATAAATTTAAATTTAAAAAAAGGAAAATTTGGGCTGTATTCTGAAAATGGGGACATCTAGTGAAAAATTAGCTGCGCTACTTGATTGTCAGTAAATAACTATATTAAGACCAGTTCTTACATTCTTTGTAACTTAAATTGATATAAATTTCTGAGGTACAAGGGGCGTCCAAAAATTGGAAATTTTCAATTTCGCCCTGTATATCAAAAACCAAGATGAAAAATTTGTTTGGGGCATCTTTCGTTTCTTAAAAAAATAGAACAGTGCCGCAAAAACCGCATCCCTCTATCTTTACTAATAAGGGAGTTACCCTGTAAAACCACCGAAAACTGGACACCCTTTTCTTGCTCATTAGGAGATCGTGGTCCAGTAGAGTATCTAAAATTTAACCAGAGACGTTCTTAGTTACAAAAAAACTAAGGTAGTTTTTGTTTGTGTGTGTTTCAGGAAGTATTTGTATCAGCGCGACATTTTACGGTCAATAATTGATTCTGGAGAAATGGACCTACCACAGAAAAAAAAGCAAATGTTCAGAGAAAGACTTGGATTAACGATCAGAAGGCCGTCATACGTACATTTTTTCATAAACATATCGAAACAAGGATAGCTCCAAAAAAGCATGAAGTTGAAGAACGAAGAAGGACTCACAAGAAGTTATTAAAAGACCGCTGATGGGTGCAAATAAAGGCATTTGTGTATAACTGTAATTGTAATAATAACTGTAACGGATAAAATATTGATTTTTGAATAAAGCTATTCTCGTAGTAAAATTGTGCTTTTTATCACTAATCTAATTAACCCAAACAACACGATATCATATTTAGAAATTACGGTAAACGGATTATTCCAATAAATTTATTTATCTAAGTATGGGCAAATCAAAACAAAAAGTCTGTTTGTGAAACATCTAAAGCCGTAATAAATTATAGTTAAAAATTAAAAAAAAAAACGCTTTTATGAGTAGCGCACTAAAACCGGGGTGTGCAGTGCGCGCATCGTGCGCTACTTATAAAAGCGTGTTTTAAAAGTTTTTTTACTGAATTAGGTTTGGAACTACACGAGGTCTCAAAAATAAAATATTTTTTTTTACCGACTTTACAAAAAAAAGTACAGTAAGTATCTCCATAAAAGTTATACATTCTAAAAAAAGCATGATTATTCAAAAACTTGATGACGGACAATACAGGGTGGCTCAAAAAGCTGAAAGATACAATTTCAATTTTTTAGTCACCCTGTATGCCCTAGATAAAATGTTTGAATAACCATACTCTTTTTTCACAATGTAGAACTTTTTATGACGAAATAGTTTTTTTGTAAAGGCGAAATTAAAAAATTAATTTTATTTTTGGGACCTCCTGTATGTTCCAAACCTAATTCACTAACATAAAAAAATTAACTCTAGTAGGTACATTTGCAGTGGCAGTTTACCTTTAAATCACGATTTTGTCTTTTTAGCTTCACGTGGATAAGGACTTTTTCATTTTTGAGCCACCCTGTATGTACTTGATCAAATTTTTAAATGGCAATGCTATTTTCTCACGATGCAGAACTTTTTATAAAGAGACACTCTTTCTCGTAAAATCAATAATACAAATTTTTCCATTTCGAAGACATGCAGTATATTTTTTTTAATTAAAAAAAACACATTATTGTATTGTAAATTTACAGTGGCAGTTTTCCTTTAAATAACGATTTCGTCTTTTTAGCTTCACGTGGATTAAGACTTTTTCATTTTGGAGCCACCCAGTTTGTACGAGATCAAATTTTTAAATGGAAATGCTATTTCTCACGATGCAGAACTTATTATAAAGAGAAACTTTTTTTCGTAAAATCAATAATAAAAATTTTTCCATTTCGAAGACATGCTGTATGTTTTTTTTGAATAAAAAAACATATTATTGTATTGTCACCGGAGTTGCATAAGTTTGCAAAGTTTTAAATCGATACGACCATTAGAAGTGGGTGAAAAGTGAGTTGTAAGATTCCATTACAATGTTACAAGTCAAGCTAATAAAAGCGTGTTAAAAACAGTCATTTAATTCTAAGCCCAACTATATACCATAAGTTTATGTTAACGGCCTATTGTTTAGCCCGAAGCGATGTTGCCAAACTTCGGGCTAAACAATAGACCGTTAACATAAACTGATTGTATACAGTCGGGCTCACCAAAGGATTTTTGTGTATATAAAACAACAGCGCCACCTGCAGGAACTTTGTGTGAACTAAATGGTGTATAAGCTATATAAAAATGGAATATTGGTCGTCCCAATCAAAAATTCGTAGAAACAAAGGAATCGTTCTTATCGATGGAGAGAAGGGTGTATACACAGCGATTCCTTGGTGAGCCCGCAACCGGGACGACCAACGGTGAAAAGGGCTGCCCAAGGACCGCTTCACATATTTTACGGGCTCCCCTTTGACCGTTTATATATGTATATATATATATATATATATATATATATATATATATATATATACATATATATATGTTACGGTTAATTTGGATACTTGGCTAGTTTACAAACTAACCAGCTAGTTTGCAACCTAACTAAAGACACTGTTATTTTGAAGGAATTAGCCATTTCCCACAAAATAGCAGATGGTTTATAAACTAGCTGGTTAGTATGCAAACTATCGATTTGCTTCAGTTAAGATGAGGATTTTGTTGAGGTTACCTTAACCTAAAAATTATGTTTCGTTTGTTGTCCAGAAAATCTAGCGAACGGTGGATCGGAGGGCACCCTAAGGTCGGAACAGGGTTAGCACCTGGTTAGGGGCCCTGACCAGTCTCTTTCCTCGCAGGCGAAGAGGGATCGGTGCGAAAAAATCCACTATTGTTCCTTATGTACAGATTTTTCATTATTGCTTTTATATTAACTAGATATTTTATATAGTTTGTATACTATCCAATTGTCTTTAGTTAATACGATTACTACAACTATCCTAGTTGCCTAAAATAGCTAGTTTACTGGCTAATTTGAACACTACCCCTACCGTACGTTTGCACCTTACCGTATCGTATTTTTGACACAAGAGTCTAGGGCTAGGGGATGGGTACTACTTTTTATCCCGGGCTTGCACATGCGCAGAGGAAAGAACAATAGTGGATTTTTTGCACCGATCCCTCTTCGCCTGCGAGGAAAGAGACTGGTCAGGGCCCCTAACCAGGTGCTAACCCTGTTCCGACCTTAGGGTGCCCTCCGATCCACCGTTCGCTAGATTTTCTGGACAACAAACAAAACATAATTTTTAGGTTAAGGTAACCTCAATAAAATCCTCATCTTAACTGAAGCAAATCGATAGTTTGCATACTAACCAGCTAGTTTATAAACCATCTGCTATTTTGTGTGAAATGGTTGATTCCTTCAAAATAACAGTGTCTTTAGTTAGTTTGCAAACTAGCTGGTTAGTTTGTAAACTAGCGAAGTATCCAAGTTAACCGTAACATATATATATACATATATATATATATATATATATATATATATATATATATATATATATATATATATATATATATATATATATATGCTTATATGGGTGGTAGAATTATGTAAACAGTGGGGCACTGATGGGAATATACTCGGCGATTCTTCATTTTTTTTTTCTTGAATTTGCATTCGATAAACGGGCGCGGCCCGTGAGTTTTTTTTACAAGTGGAGCAAATTTTGTGGGCAACTAGTGATATCAACGTAACAAGCAAAATACACTTTTTAATTAAGGAAGGTTCTTTAATAATGTGCTTATTTCTGCCAAGAAATTATTTACCTACAAATAAACACCGGAAAAAACATAAAATACTAAAATTGCATTTTTGCTGTGACACTGTTAAAGTCATTGTTAACAGCAGTATTCAAGCACTACTACACAAAGAACACAACACAAATACCAAATAATATCCAAAAACGTATTACACTACAAAATTAGGAAAGCCGAAACACCTCTTAAACTAATATAAGTGCCGGCCCGACGTAATGAAGTGTAAACCAAAGTTTATGAAAATACAATGTGCATATTAGATAACGCCGAAAGCGATATTAGCGGGCTGTCGACAGTTTCGTCATATATTTGTCTATTTTTAACTTCCTAAAGTGCGTATGTTTTCTTCTCTCTTAGTTTAAATGCATTTATATAGTTTTCTATTTCCATATAAACCTATAAAGTAGGTTTAAAATACGGCCGAGCCCGGAGCAAGCTTGGTTAGATTCGTTATTGGGGAGTTTTCGCATGTAACTTGCACCTTTTTGAAGGAAAGGAGAATTATTTTTTGGTTTTAAAAATCTTGCCAAAAGTGCCCAGCATTAATTTATAATTACTATTTTAGGCTGATATAGACGGCGATCGATTAATTGCCGACCTGATGATGAACATCAGCAGACCGATTGCATTCGATGGCATAATGCGAGTAAGGACGTCCACTGGTATTAGGCCGACTGATTTTTATGGTTACTTTTTTATGTCTAATACTACGGATATGGAACTTGCTGCAATAGGTAAAGATTTTTTTCTACTACCGTTCGTACTAACGTACTAACTTTACAATCAAATCATTAATTTTGATGAAGTTAAGTGACAATTCAATGATCGATATAGCGTTTTCCATTATGGCTCCTCGAGGTGTGGGATCCTTACACTCCATTATTAGTACCATAGATCGATTTATCCATAGGAATATTATGCAAAATTCACACTAAATAAGCAGAGCGGATGATTTATTCGACTTTTGCTCTGACCGGCATATTCCCCAGACTTTAACTCCATTGAAAATCTGTGGAATTATGTAAAATATCATATTTGTGCATAGGGTTGCGAAATTTCATGAAATTTAAAACAAGTGAATATTTAATTGAAAGATTCATGAAATATTTCAAAACCATCTGAATTTTGTGAAATTTATAAAACATTGAAAATTTCAAGGGAACATCTGGAATTTATTTTGCTGAAATATGCATTGAAAGTTTCAAGAGAAGTTTTGAAAAGTTTCTAAAATTTAAACAATTAGGGAAATTTTCGAAAATTTCAATGAAATCAGTATGCTGAAAATTTATTAAATTCCACCAATAAAGAATTTAATATTTTTATTTTTACTTTCACTATAGACGTTTTCAGATGGCTTTCGTTACGGTAGCGGTTGACAGATAAACAATGGACTAAACTTCATTTGTCAACTAAACTGGTGACAAATGAAGTTTTATTCATTACTTATCTGTCAACCGTAACTAAAACCAGAGCCACCTGAAAATGTCTTATACATCTAAAAACCATCACACACTAGTAAGTACCATAAGTTATACAAAAACATAATATTTTTCCAGTTTAGTAGATATTTTCGTTATCTAGGTACCACTATACAATAAATAGGCAAAGAAATGCTTTATTGTACCCATTTTCATTATTTTATTGGACAGCCCAGAAAAAGCACTTGGTGCTGAACTAAGGCTTGTAATTCCCGTTTCTTGGCTTTTATTTATATTTTATTTCAAACTAAACTTATCATGTTCTAATGCAGAAGATACAGTAGCATCTTTAGTGTCTCCAGAGGTACTAAGACCAATTCCAATTACATCTTGAACCGATGTCAGGCATTTACTACAAACTGATACATGCCCTCTCATCCTTAATGCGTTTCTGTAAAATGTTTTTCACAAAACTTACACCTCACTTCGTTACCCTTTGTTGCGAAATAACACAAAATTTTGGTTTTATTTTTGCAGGATCGGCTATAAAAGCCGGTTTGTCGGTTTCGACTTCGACGTTTAAAAATAACACTGTCAAATGTCCTTCAGCATTGACAATTGCACTCTATATTAGGGCGGGAAATTCAAAAACAGGATAAATTTCTGAAAGTTTCGAAACGTAAGAAATTTATGAAACTTATGAAATATATCACATGAAATTTATAAAAAATCATTTAAAGTTTCTGAAACATCTGAAAGTTTTAAAAAGTTCAGATATTTCCGAAATTTACGAACCCCTCTTGATTGTTTCGAAACTTTCAATGAAATACAAAATGAAAGTTTCATATTTACAACCTATGTGCACATCCGAACAAACAGACGTCTTTGAATCAAGTCTATGAAGTTTGGGGAATCTCTTCCGAAAATGTTTCAAGGGAGACCCGCTTTCGGTCCCATTTCGGTCTATTCGAGAATTTGTCTATATTCTTTATACTCTCTGCTATTAGTAAAGATAGAAACACCAAATTTGAGGTGTATCTTATTGGTTGATAAATCTATTTTTTATGTAATTTAACTTTTTCCACCCCCTTGAGGGGTGACGCTAGGGAGTTGAGGTCAAAATTTTTAAATGCAACCCTATGCTGTGTGGTGCCTCTTTTTAAAGGTCTTCAAAAAAGAAACATATTACCGCAAACCCGAGATCCGTATCTTAATTCGTTTTTACTTTAAAAGTTGTTCAAAATGACCACCCTGAACTTTTTGGCAGTAATAGAGTCGATTTTGGAACTCACTTCTCACATTTTCGAGAATGGCAGGTGTTACTTCTTGGCAGAGTTCCAAAATCGACTTTATTACTGCCAAGAAGTTCATGGTGGTCAGTTTGAATAACTTTTAAAGTAATAAGAAAGGTATTTAAATCTTTATTTTTTAAACGCTTGCCACTTAAAAACGAATTAGGATACGGACCTCGGGATTTGCGGTAAAATGTTTATTTTTTTAAGACCTTTAAAATTAGGTACCACACGGCATAGGGTTGCATTTAAAATTTTTGACCTCGAGTCTCTAGCGTCACTCCTCAAGGGGGTTGAAAAAGTTAAATTACATAAAAAAGTACATTTATTAACCAATAAGATATACCTAAAATTTGGGGTATCTATTTTTACTAATAGCAAAGATATTTGCCCCTAGTGCCCCTACTAAGACCTTTCGGACGCTCTGTATATATCATAACTTTATTTAAACTTAATAAGAAACAGGTAGATTGAAAGTGTAATGAAATTTTAAATAACAACCATTTATTTGCCTGACTTTTGTCCGATAGTGTATATCATCTATATTTTTTAGATTGTGATAAGGGAGTAGCGGTAGAAATTAAACACGACGACAAGCTCTCAGAAGAAGAGGGCGTTTACATCCAAGCGGCGCTACTGTACACATCATGTTCCGGACAGAGACGGTTGAGAATCATGAACTTATCACTGAAAACATGCTCACAAATGGCCGACTTGTACAGAAGTTGCGATCTCGACACAATGATCAATTATATCGCCAAGCAGTCTACCTTTAAACTATTAGATAATAGCCCGAAAGCGGTAAAAGATGCCATAGTGAATAGAGCGGCTCAAATTTTAGCGACTTATAGGAAAAATTGCGCGACGCCCAGCAGCGCGGGGCAACTTATCTTGCCGGAGTGCATGAAATTGCTGCCTTTGTATGCGAATTGCTTGTTGAAGAGCGACGCTTTGTCTGGAGGTTCTGATATGACTATAGACGACAGAGCGTTCGCAATGCAAGTTGTATTGATGATGGACATTGTTACATCGGTGAATTACTTCTACCCAAGACTTATTCCAGTTCACGATATCGATCCCTCGGCTGATCCCGTGAAAATACCTTCGCCTATACGTTGTACTATAGAGAAAATGACCGAACAAGGAGTGTATATATTGGGTAAGTTTTATGTTATTACTAGAGCCCCCAAATTTATACAGGGTGTTTCGCTTCGGAGCTATTAAACGTCAAAGACGACGGTTTCCGTTACAATCGGGTACAGGTCGTAAAAATGGATTAATTTGATTCTCGCATTTATAATATACATACAGGATGAGTTTTTTAAGTGTTACAAGGCGATATCTAAAAAACGGTTTAAAATATTTTCATGAAAGAACCCCGCACAAACTTCACGGAAAATGGATCCCAGTCGAATGGGATTTTAATATGATCTAGTTTATGATTTCTTAATCAAAAGTCCTCAAGTTTTGATTAGGTGTTTGAAACACACAGACGCTTAATGGGGAGATGGGGAGACATTGTTGACATTTATCCCTTCTCCATTGTGAGGCGTGGGGGGTAACTTTGGAATTTTAAACGGGATTTTACTTTTGTTTATAAAATTAGAATCTACGTAAAAAACTATGCATGTGTACAATTTTTTTTTATTTGCTCTTTCGGTTATATTTATGGTTAACTAAATTATGCTTGAATTTAAAAAATAAATAAATTTTACCAATAAATCAGAATTATTATTCGTTTCCATGAAAATGCTTTATTTTTACATCAAGTCTGTTGAGAATTTTGACTTTTTAATTATTATTTCTCAGTTTATTGCTCAATTAAACATGGGAGCGAATTTTAATGTGCAAGTTTATAGGTTGTTAATTTTGGAGGAGTGCAGAAAAAACAACAGAGAAGCTGCACTTACGAGGGCCGGTCAACTGGCCTGCTAGGTACCCGGATTTGACTCCCCTTTACTTTTTCTTGTGGGGTTTTATAAAGAAAAAGTGATGGCGACTGCACCTACAACTTTAGATGATATGAAAGACCGAATCCGCTTTGCCTGCTTATTAGTGACATCTGAAATGTTACAGCGGGTACGAAATGCATTTAGAAAATGAGTGAGAAAGTGTTTGGAAGTTGAAGGGGGGCATTTCGAACAACTTCTCAAGCATGATAGACAATAAATAAGTTAAAATTAAATGATAAATATTTTATTTTATGACCTAATAAATCATAATTCCGTAACCGAAAGAGAAAATCAAAAAAATTATTGTACACAGATTTTTACGTAGATTCGAATTGTATAAACAAAAGTACATCATCCCATTTAAAATTCCAAAGTTACCCCCACCCCTCAAAATAGAGAGATGTGGTAAATGTCAAAAATATGTTTAAAGATGTCCCCCATCTCCCTATTGATTCACCAAAATTGCATGAAAATATTTTAAACTATTTTTGATATATCGGCTTGTAACACTTTAAAAAATTCACTCTGTATAAATAGGGAAGGATGACAAGAACAGAACACATCTGTCATCAAGGAAATGTATAAGTAAATTTAATATCCCGCCCATTATCTTGTTTATTGACAGCTAACAGAGAAAGATACCCCATTGCTGATCGGGATACTCAAATCATAGTTTCGGTAAATAACTATTTATATTGCTTTTTTGTTGTTGTGGTCCGCCGATATCGATCGTTTTTGGGTTTAAAAGCGTTTATAATTCAACATTTTTATTGTCTGTAACTCGGTGGCGGCTGGTGAAATTTTAAACTTGCATATCTGTGAGCCTACTAGGAATGTCTTGGTAAATAAAAAAAAAATTGTAATTTGCGAAAAAAGTTGTGTTTTTGCGGAACCCCCCTAGGAAAAATGAACTCGTTTAGGGTATATTATTTTTTCTGAACAAATTTTATATCATTTTGTCGAAAATTTTTAAATTTGAAGAGAAAAAATTGTGTTAATAGAAAGTTATAGTCATTTGAATTTTTTTAAACCTAAAATATATTTTAAATAGCAAACCCAACCAAGCACATTTTTTTTTCTTTAAATTTAAAAATTTTCGACAAAATGATGTAAAATTTGTTTAGAAAAAATAAAATACCTAAATGTGTTCATTTTTTCCCAGGGGCGGCTCCGCAAAAACACAACTTTTTTTCGCAAATTACAAAATATTTTTTTCTTTACCAAAACATTCCCAGTAGGCTCGCTATTAAAAAACCTGAACTTGGCATGGCTCCCGTAAGTAGCAACAGAGATATACAACTTTAAAATTTCACCAGCCGCCACTGCTTAATCTAATATAAATCGATGTCTACCAAAAAGTTATCGTGAAGTACTGTAGAACTGTCTGTCATGTTTTCAACACAACACCATCAAATTGGTGTTGCTTTGCTGACGTCATGTTGCCCACCGTCATGTTGTCCCCACGTCATGTTGTCCAGTTTTAAATTCAACCGGATTTTAATAGTTTTTTATTTTTCCACATATTACTAAATTGCAGACCTTAAGATTACTTTTATTATTGCGCATGCCTAAAACACCTTGTATTTAATATTTAAAAATTATTTTGTAAATTCGCATTACATACCAATATAGAACATCTATCTTTTTTAGAAAATGGTATTCACATGTTCATGTGGGTGGGTCTGGGGGCTAGCCCAGAATTTGTAAAGAGCGTATTCGGAGCACCATCGGCTATCCAGATTGACATTGAAAGACCATATTTACCTGAACTGGACAATCCGTTGTCTATAGCTGTGAGAAATATTATAGAAGAGGTTCGAGTCGAAAGGCACAGGTGTATGAGGGTAAGTAAATATAATTTTATTTTGTCCAAAGGTATAAATAAATCTTATTGTAAATGAAGAAAGACAATTATTCTGAAGCATGTTTTTAAGATATGTGCGTGAAAAAATATTTTATGCGGTATTTACTATTAGATTAGGCACAATACGGTGCGATTCGTATCAGTTACTAGATATTACGGCTTGTGAAAAGTAAGTAGAAATATTTTCGTGTTCAGCCTTTTGTGCGAGTTAAATGTTTAAATCTGTCACCAGTAAAAAAAATTAGTGATAGTTAATAATATAAAATATGTATTAAGAGTGTTGTGAAAAATTATTCTGCATATTTTAAGGGTAAGATTTAAACGTACTAAAAAAATCCTGTTTTTCGGGAAAAATACCCTTTCCCAATTGAAGACGTGAGTGGATAACATCAATTAATTTATTTGCATTATGTCATTGACGTTACTGGTTAAGTCTGGATTTCAGTGTTCTCTAGATAACATTATTACTTCCCTCGCTAGAAGAAGTATTGTATTTGTGAAAAGAATCACAACAAACCTGTATCTGACGGTTTATAATTATTGTACTTTTTTACAGTTAACTATTGTAAGACAAAGAGAAAAACTAGAACCTGTATTTAAACACTTCTTATGCGAGGATAGAGGCACCGACGGATCGGCTACTTACGTGGACTTCTTACGTCATATGCACAAAGAAATAGGGACTTTATTGAGCTAGCAGTCAAACGCCAACGGTACCCTATGGAAATAATATTAAGGTAGTACCACGGTTGAGGGGTTTTTGCAATTATTTCACTTTTAGTAAAAACACATGGGCAAATGCCCAACATATAGCATAAGACTGTACTTAACAAATAAGTAGTACGAGTCTTATTTTATATTTATTTTATAATTAACTTGTTACTTATTC
This sequence comes from Philopedon plagiatum, assembly GCA_963971165.1. Classification (NCBI taxonomy): domain Eukaryota; kingdom Metazoa; phylum Arthropoda; class Insecta; order Coleoptera; family Curculionidae; genus Philopedon; species Philopedon plagiatum. The sequence goes on from OZ020194.1 coordinate 13,693,883, forward strand.
TTTGTCGGGCGGTCCTTATATATTACAGACTTGGAGAGAGTGAAACACTCTGCAGCCGTGGTAATACACTGGAATGAACTGATCTACCGTTTGTCGTTAGGTTGTTTTGCCCATTGTGATACTACAGAGATTCATAACTTGCCCGAGTTGTGTCAGAGATTCTGATGGAAATAAAATGTGCAGAACGTTTTTAGCAACAATTTTGGGAAAAATAGTTATAAAACCCACCACGCTCTTTTAGTTGTTATGTTGTACTTTGTAGGAACCTTGGGGAATATTTACGCGCCTGCGCCAAGTCAAAGGGATGAATTTCAAAAATACTCGGTGAAATTTTATTCATTGTAGTATTTTGGGATATTACCAACAAATCCTTAAGTTTCCCCCTAGAAGTCAAATGTAGTTAAGTAAAAAAGGAATTCTGGATAAAAAAGATCTTGTGGATATTTTCTCAGTATACAGTGTGGTCCATTAAGTGTGCAACAAATGGGAATTTTTTTATTAGTTGCACAACCGAAATATAAATACTGCCAAAAGTTGGTGCATGTCCAATAACCATATCAGGTGCACTTAGAATGGCTTCACGTCAAACAGCATACAGGACAGGCCAAAAAATATAAAAATCGTTCAAGAGTAAAGTACCCTTATTTCGAAAAATACAGAAAAAGTTATTAAGAAAAGTTGTTTGGAATTAAAAGATCTGTTCAAATACATAGTCTTCTATTAAAAACAATTTTTTTAGAAAATTTTCAAATTACCCTCCTACCGTTTATATATATATATATATATATATATATATATATATATATATATATATATATATATATATATATAGCTATATATATATATTCAGATATAATACATTTTTAAATTAACCACAATCAAATCACTTCTGCATAACTTTCATCAAATTGAAGCAAATTTGTAAAATTTACGAGATTTATATCTTTTTGATAATCAAAAACTTCATATCTGCTGCAACGATATTACACACAAGTTTCGAATTTCGCAAATATTCTTAAAAATAAGGCAAATACGTGCACATCATTATTAGAAAAGTATTTGCCTTATTTTTAAGAATATTTGCGAAATTCAAAACTTGTGTAATATCGTTGCAACAGACTTGAAGTTTTTGATTACTTAAAAAAATATAAATCTAAATAAATTTTACAAATTTGCTTCAATTGGATGAAAGTTATGCAAAAGTGGTTTGATTGTGGTTAATTTGAAAATGTATTAAAGCTGAATGTACAAATAAATGGCTAGTAATTATTTCTGCTGCGATTTAAATAAGTCGATAGGTAAACCTTAATGGCAAAAAATTGCTCGGGATGTATAATAATTTTCTTCCAATACTTTAAATAAACCGCCTGTGAAACAATGATGAGCAAAATATAGTTGATGAGTTCGGCATAATAAAACTTTAAGTAACAAATAAATATCCCGTTAGGCAGTCCGAAATCTATTCGAGCAGTCAAATTATTAGTTCGCCGGTGAAATTATTAATCGGCTAGTGACAAAATAAATTAGGCTGTGAATAAAATGTGCTCGGTATTTAAATATCGTTCAGCAGTTTTTAAGCAGCGTTTCGTTTTCTGCAAAATATTTACTTTAAAAGCCAGAAAGTCAAATGACCTGTATTTAATATTCTTAGTTGGCAATTGTTTGAAAATAGCGGCGAGATTCGTTAGTAGGTAGCAGGGTCTACATGGTCAGGCGATTCGTGCGACCAATTAGCGATCGGTTTCTTTAGTTCATCTGTTAAATTCTGTGTGTTTGATCATCACTAAGATTGGCCACTTTTGATCTGTTCGCTAACAAACCACACATTATTTGCGACCCTTTATATTTCAAATAAGGAAATTCCCACATAAACCCACTGTGCGCAAATAGTCGCGTGTTTCTGCACACATTCGGCATATTACGAACTACCAAATTCACGGCGACGCGATAAAAAAATTGAATCACCAACCACACACACCTTCAAAGCGAAACTGAACTGCTGCTGCGGCAGAGTTCCCCGCCATATAATGCTACTGGAGCGGCACTCACGGTGGGCAGCCTTACTAATAATACCATGAAATGTATGTTCTTTTACATTAATAAATATTTGGAATTTGCTAATTAAATGAGTTATTTTATACGTAATTAATTACCCATTATGACATGCTAAGTTCAATTTAGAGCAGTCAGAACAGTATTAGATTACCCATCAATTTGTAATGTTACAATATTTTTTCAGCAGTCAACTTGTTTTTGGAGCAGGCAAAAAAATAATAAAATGTAATATATTTCGCACAGATCAAATATTTATTTAGTTGCAACTTACTTTTTTTTACTGCTTAAAAGGTTTTGAAGCTGCTTGTTCAAATCTAAAACGCAGACCATTTCTTGTTTTATTACCTGATCAAGCTTCACCGCCCAATCCATTATTTCGCCGACCAATCGTATATTACGATATATCAAAATCGTAATATTTCGCTGCCCGTTTAAATTACACCCAAAATAAATCATTATATGTAGGTAATTTAAAATTTTCAAAAAAAAAATTTTTTTTAATGGAAGGATTTGTATTTGGACATATCTTTTAATTCTAAACAACTTTTCTTAATATATTTTTCTGTATTTTTTCGAAATAAGGGTACTTTACTCTTGAACGATTTTTATATTGTTTGGCCTACCCTGTATGCTGTTTGACTTGACGCCATTCTAAGTGCACCTGATATGGTTATCGGACATGCACCAACTTTTGGCGGTATTTATATTTCGGTTGTGCAACTAATAAAAAAATTTCCCATTTGTTGCACACTTAATGGACCACACTGTATATGGAACTGAAAGTTTGGGTCGAAGGAATTCAAAGGATAGTTTGTAGGGTGACCAAAACTACTACTTGTCAGCTTGTAGTCTTTGCTTTAGCTCATGCTACTGGACAGTCTGGAAGATACATTATTTGAAAGGTGGAGAAATAATGAAAGGCAACTTGCCCTATATGAAAATCCCATGAAAATTTTGCTTCAGTGGGGTAAATACTCAAACGATGTACAGTTTATATTACAAAGAAGTGATAGCAAAAAAGCCATCACAACCGAATAACAGGCCAAAGCCATTGATCAAGTAAAATAATTCGCCTTGTAGTTCCCCAAAGAAGAGCAGTTGCAGTGGCTCAGATCTGTCAGATCGGGCTTTAGAGTCTCCTAGTCATCGTGTGGCGCTTCCTTTCAAGGGTCCCCTTGCGCCACCATCGTATAGAAATCCTCCGCCTCCTAGCTCAAATGTAAACTATAACAAGTCAAAGAAGAATATTAGTCAAAGCGCCACTCTTAATTCGGATAGTCAGCAACAGTCTACTTGGAATGAAACCAAAAATAGAATACCAGAAAACGCTCAATACAGGGTGTTAATAGTATTAATAAATAATTACCAGTGAGAAAAAATTAGTAGTCAACAAATTGATCTCGCATAGTATAATGCTGAAATAGTGTACAGTGCGACTCGTATTGTTCACGCTTGTTAAAAGTAAGTAGAAATATTTTCGTGTTCAGCCTTTTGTGCCAGTTAAAGGTTCAAATCTGCCACAGGTAAATAAATTAGTGATGGTTAATAATATAAAAAAAGTATTAAGGGTGTTATTAAAAATTATTCTGTGTATTTTAATGATAAGATTTAAACGTACTAAAAAAAATCCTTTTTTTTTTTGGGGAAATGTCCTTTCCCAATTGAAGACACGAGTGGATAACATCAGTTTATTTGCATTATATCATTGACGTCATTGGTTAAGTCTGGATTTCAGATGAGAAAGATTAAAGAAGACGGATAGTGCGATGTTGGATAAAATATTTTTCTAAAACTAGATTATTTGCACTTCTATTTATTTGTTAAACGGACAAGGGTGCAATTGTACTCTTTTTCGGTTATAAATCCTAGTTGAAACCAAATAATTTTAGGGCTTGATTATGTTAATAATCTCACACTTTGGCAGCTGACTTTCCCCACCATGCATCGGTCTTCAAGTATGACGAATCCGATGAGCGATCTGATGAAAATACGATGAATTTAAAAACGCTAAAATTAATTTCAGCAAACTCATCGGTAATTTAAAAACTGTTTGATGGAGATATCATTAATGCACTTTAGACGTCAATGAATTTTTCAAAAACTCCCCATAATAATAGTTGAGTTCGATTGAGCGAAACAAACCCATTATCTTCAAGTGTTCTCTAGATACCATTAATACTTCCCTCGCTAGAAGTATTATATGCCTGAAAAAAATCACAACAAACCTGTATAAGACGGTTTATAATTTGTATTTTTTTTACAGTTAACAATTGTAAGACAAAGAGAAAAACTAGAACCTGTATTTAAACACATCTTATGCGAGGATAGAGGCACCGACGGATCGGCTAGTTACGTGGACTTCTTATTACATATGCACAAAGAAATAAGGAATTTACTGAGCTAGCAGCAAAACGCCAACGGTAACCTATGGAAATAATATTAAGTAGTACCACGGTTGAGGGGTTTCTGCAGTTTCACTCTTTTGGTGAAAACGGGCAAATGCCCAACATGCAGCATAAGACTGTACTTAACAAATAAGTAGTACGAGTCTTATTTTGTATTTATAATTAGCTTCTTTCTTGTTTTTTGTCGGGCGGTCCTAATATATTACAGACTTGGAGAGAGTGAAACACTCTACAGCCGTGGTAATACACTGAAATGAACTGATCTACCGTTTTTCGTAAGGTTGTTTCGCCCATTATGATACTAAAGATATTTGGAACTTGCCGAGTTGTGACAAAGAGTGTAATTGAAATAAGTGTACAACGTTTTTAGCAACAATTTTGGAAAAAATAGTTCTAAAAGCCACCACGCTCTTTTAGTTGGTATGTTGTACTGTGTAGAAACCTTGGGGAATTTTTTCACGCCTGCGCCAAGTTAAAGGAACGAATTTCAAAAATACTCGAAGAAATTTTATTCGTTGTAGTGGTACCTTGGGATATTACCAACACATCCTTAAGTTTTCCCCCTGCGATTGAAGTCTGTAGCTACCGTGTTCAGCATTTTGTGTCAGTTAAAGGTTAAAATCTGTCACAGGTAAAAAAATTACTGATGGTTAATAATATAAAAAAATGTATTAAGAGTGTTATTAAAAATTATTTTGCGTATTTTAAGGGTAAGATTTGAACGCACTAAAAAATCCTGTTTTTGGGGGAAAATACCCTTTCCCAATTGAAGACATGAGTGGATAACATCAGCTAATTTATTAGCGTTATGTCATTGGCGTCATTGGTTAAATATATATTTCAGATGAGTAAGATTTAAAGATGACTGACAATGCGATGTTGGATAAATTTTTTTTTTCTAAAACTAGATGACGTGCACTTCCATTTATTTCTTAAACGGACCAGGATGCAAGTATACTTTTTTCCATTATAAATCATAATTCTAAAGTTCGATTATGTTAATAACTTTACACTCTGACAGCTTACTTTCCCCACCACGCATCGGTCTTCAAGTATGATGACTCGATGAGCGATCTGATGAAAATACGATGAATTTAAAAACGCTAAAATTAATTTCAGCAAACTTCATCGGTAATTTAAAAACTGTTTGATGGATGGATTTTTACGTTTTAGACGTTGATGAATTTTTCAAAATCTCTCCCCCAACTAATAGTTTATTTCGACTGAGCGAAACAGGCCCATTATCTTCTAGTGTTCTCTAGATATCTTTATTACTTACCTCGCTAGAAGAATTATTATATTCGTAAAAAAAATCACAACAAACCTTTATATGACGGTTTATAATTATTGTATTTTTTACAGTTAACAATTGTAAGACAACGAGAAAAACTAGAACCTGTATTTAAACACTTCTTATGCGAGGATAGAGGAACCGACGGATCGGCTAGTTACGTGGACTTCTTATGTCATATGCACAAAGAAATACGGAGTTTATTGAGCTAGCAAACAAAACGCCAACGGTAACCTATAAAAATAATATTAAGTAGTACCACGGTTGAGGGGTTTTGCAATTATTTCACTCTTTTGGTGAACATGGGCAAAAAATGCCCAACATATAGCATAAGACTGTACTTGACAAATAAGTAGTATGAGTCTTATTTTTTTTTTATTTATAAATATCTTCTTTCTTGTACTTTGTCGAACGGTCCTGAAATATTACAGAATTGGAGAGAGTGAAATACTCTACAGCCGTGGTAATACGTTGGAATGAACTGATCTACCGTTTGTCGTAAAGTTGTTCCGTCCATTATGATACTAAAGAGATTTAGAACTTGCCGAGTTTTGACAGAGATTCTGATTGAAATAAAAAAATTGGCAAAACGTTTTTAGCAACAATTTTGGAAAAAAATAGTTGTAAAAGCCACCTCGCTCTTTTAGTTATGTTTATGTTGTACTTTGTAGAAACCTGGAGAATTTTTACGCGCCTGCGCCAAGTTAAAGGGACGACTTTCAAAAATACTTGAAGAAATTTATTCCATGAGGTAGTACCTTGGGATATTACCAACAAATCCTTGAGTTTTCCCCCTCGAGTTGAGGTCAAGTCAAATGTAGTTAAGTAAAAAATCAATTTTGTATAAAAATATTTTGTGGGTATTTTCTAAATATAGCTTAAGTTGCACAAAGTTGGGTGGCCTCTACTCTTATGTGGTTATTAAGGAGGGAACGGACGTGTGCCAACGTACTATCCTGCCGATCCGGTCACTACGCCGGACATCCGGTTCCAGCCGGATTTTCTTTTAGGTCCGGCCAGACCTGATTTCTATTTTTTTAAACCAAAATTTATGTTAACATTATTAATTAAAATGAATGCAATTACAATAAACTCTTAATTGTCTTTTAGTCACTTATATAAATAAAAGTTAGCCAAATGTACTTCATACATAATACATATAGTGCGGGTTCTGTCATTCTGGATTGATTTAAATGAATATCTTTAGGTTTTCTATTCTCTGCTGAGATTTTTTCATTTTCTTTTTCCTCAATTAAGTTACAGGCATGATGTTCGTCATTGCTTTAAAGTTGTATTGTTTTTAGTATTGTTAGTGGATAGATGTCTTTTTTAAGTTTAGCATATTGTACTATGTACTGTAGATTTTAAATCAGCTCTCTAGGACGCCTATACAGAAGAATATATTTTCGGCGACATCAGTCTTTTGAGTTGAGAAAGTTGCTAATAGAGTAGAACCCTAAAAAAATGTCTATTATCTTAAAATTGCTTGCTCTTAGCATTTAGTGTGGATAAAATAACCAAAATACTTGTTTTTGTTTAATTAAACATAGTGCATATTCTAGTGAATGCTACAGATATCAACCTGCTACATTTTAACCCTATTTGTATAATTATCACTTGAGGGCAAAAACTTAAGGAATTTTTAGTAACATCCAAGGGAAGAGTTAACGTAATAAAATTTCTTCGCGCAATTTTTTTCATTAAAAAATACTTCGTATCTGTCCTAGCGTATGGAAGAACAAAAATGTATGTATATGTACGAGTACCAGACAGTAGCGCCAATTAGAAACTGGATTTTGAAACAGGGAAGTCTACGGTCTCAGTTAATCCCAAAGAACTTTCTTGGGGACTTTTAGATTGTGAATTGTATGTGTAATTTCCCGTCCATGGATATATGGTTATGGGTGCTTTAAATTCCACTGAGACTGCTCACTACGTGAACTAAACATATTTGAAGTATCATAATGGTCGAAACAAGCTTGCGTTCAATTGAGCAGCAGTTGATTTTTTTTTTAATTACATGTTAAATAAGTTACGATTATCTTGTTACAATAAAAAATATATATGTTTATTAATTTTATGTTTAGGGCAAAACTAATTCACATTTCTTCCTCATGCGGCGCGCTTAAATGGAGCGATTAAAATAGTCTCCGTATTTGTAAGGGTTTTAAAATCAGATTAAATATTTCATAAGGTAGGTAACGCTAATAGTAAAAGCACGGCGATTGTTTTCCCCAAGAATAAATAACAGTTCGCGGTAGGGAAAATTTGCCCGTTTGCCGGGAATGTCCCCTAATAGAGATGTATATTCAGGTAGATTTCACTGTACTCGATCAAAATAATATAACCGTGCTTCAAAAACCTTAGGTTGGCTCCTGGCATCGCTGCAGGATTCTTCTGAGACGTTCAACTAATCGGTCGTCGTGGAATAAATAGTAAACAATGTTTTCATTCCATTTCACGGACTTTTTATTGTTTTGTTACGTATCTTCGTCTGGAATATTTAATCTGAGGTTTTCAAGATAAAGATCCCAGAGTTAATAAGGTGGATCTGCTTATATTTCTGCATTTATCTGTTTTTGATCTATTGTTTTTAAGATTTCCTTATTGTAAAATATACATTATTCACACCAATAAAATAAGGACTCTGGCACAATATTGTTAGACAAGTATACCACTTTAAAATCTTATAATCACTTAGAATTTCTAGAAATTATGGAACTATCTTGATTGAAGTTGCGCGTGACGTGTTGCACACGATAGTTAAGAGCAGTATTCGAAATTTACTATTTCTGTTTTTTTTTACATTGATATTGCAGAGTTATTTGAAATAATAACGAATTACTTTCCAGTGTACATAATTCATTGAAGAAACCAAAATTTTGGAATTTTTACGGGCCTTTTTTTTAAAGGAAAAGTACAGAATACAATTTAGATTTTTTAATGAGATATCTTTTTTATGGGTCTATACTGAGAACTTATTGATTTTCGAGGAAATAACTGAGAACCAAGAATGTTAAAAAAAAAAAGAAAATAGTGTTACGTTTCAGAACTAGTTTTAATTTTATTGGTGTGTGAATGAGGAAAAATTAGGGTTGAATAGTTTAGAAATTGTGAAAGAGATTTTGAAAATTGTTTATATATTTTGTGTTTATATAATTTATTGGTATCCATTTTAAAATGGCATTGTCTTGCAAAATTATTTAAAGTAATATAGCTCTTTTTTAAAAAAAAGCCAGTTGTTTTATTTAAAAAAAATAATTTCTTTGTGACCCCCTAAGACCGCTTGGAACCACCGCTTACTGGTATATAATACAAAGAAAAGTTCTGTATAGGTACTCTTTCCTCCATAAATTTTTGATCGGCCTAGATAACAAAAATATTACTTTTTTAATCTTGTTACATAGGAATATGGTAGAGAAACTTGGCAACGCCACCTCGAGTACTGACGACAAAACAAAAGTTTTTTTTCCAGTGACTGACGTTGTTGGTGCGCAGCGACTAAAATAATTTTTTTGAGGGCCGATACCTACCTTTTTTATCGTGAAGCGCCATTTATGAATAGTTTTATTCAATCTGCATTCATATTGGGATTCACCGATTTCAATATATGCAGTAAATTTCATAACACTATATAATATATATATATATATATATATATATATATATATATATATATATATATATATATATATATATATATATATATATATATATATATATATACAGTGACCGGCAAAAAGTTGGACACATATGGGAAAAATTTTTATTATTGGAATATTGAAAAAACTTTTTATGCCGATTGTCTCTGCATGATGGGTAACCTAAAAATTCATTTTGACATTTGTTACGTGATTACTCGTTTGCCGGCAAAATTGAAAAAAATATATATTGTCATGGAAAACTGGTATTAGATGACAAGATATTGAAAAAAGTTATTAGAAAAAAGTGTTTAGATTTTAATTTTATACTCCTTGGCAAAGTCTGGAGCCAAAATTAAAAAAAATATATTTTACATTTTTTGACAAAAAAATGTACAATATTAGTTTCATATTCCCATGAATTTAATAAAAATGTGTTAAATGATCGAAAACCAAGGTAATAACCTATTATCTCAACATTTTTGTTATTACTTAAAAGTTTTATTTGATAAAATTTAAAATTTAGCTTTTTCCATGTACTTGGGTGTGGCCAGGCCCTGTATCTGGCAACCATTTTGGTAGACACGTTAAAATTTCTTCAAAATTAGAGCAAACGGTCTTTCGTAAGCATATTGTTCCAGAAGTAACTATAAATGGTAAATATGGTTGCCAGATACAGGGCCTGGCCACACCCAAGTACATGGAAAAAAGCTAAATTTTAAATTTTATCAAATAAAACTTTTAAGTAATAACAAAAATGTTGAGATAATAGGTTATTACCTTGGTTTTCGATCATTTAACACATTTTTATTAAATTCATGGGAATATGAAACTAATATTGTACATTTTTTTTCAAAAAATGTAAAATATTTTTTTTTTAAATTTTGGCTCCATACTTTGCCTAGCAGTATAAAATTAAAATCTAAACACTTTTTTCTAATAACTTTTTTCAATATCTTGTCACCTAATACCAGTTTTCCATGACAATATATATTTTTTCAATTTTGCCGGCAAACGAGTAATCACGTAACAAATGTCAAAATGAATTTTTAGGTTACCCATCATGCAGAGACAATCGGCATAAAAAGTTTTTTCAATATTCCAATAATAAAAAATTTTCCCATATGTGTCCAACTTTTTGCCGGTCACTGTATATATATATATATATATATATATATATATATATATATATATATATATATATATATATATATATATATATATATATATATATATATATATATATGTATATATATAATACGGTGCGTTTTTTTAATTCGGGACATGGGATTTGTATGGTAAATTTTTCACCCCATTTTAACTTTTGTTCTACTCGGAAGTAAAAGACGAAATTTGCAACAGCGGTTATATAAATCCTTAGAAGACGCCAGTGACTTATTTTTACCAGTAAGTCTACCAAAGATGTAAAAAATGTCTTCTTTTTTGGTAAACCGCAAGTTTTTTAACCTCTGTCAGGTATTTGATATTGACAGTTTCATGCATTGTTTAAATTAATTTGTAACTGTAAGTTATCAAAAAATAAAAGATTTTCCTTAAATTGGTACGGAATTGCTGAAAAAAAACCGTTCAATGCGAATTAAAGACCCTAAACTATGTACCTGCCGAGATTTGGCACACAATTTTTAATAGAACAAAAGTTAACATGGGGTGGAAAAATTGCCATCCAAATCCCATAAATCATCTGTTCAAACAGGAGGGATGTAATTAGATTTTAATGTCCTCAAAAAAAGGGGCCAAACCCAGCCCTCAGAATGACATCGGACAAATGACTTACTCAACAGTCATCAACGTCAGCCAAGACGGTATCACCGACACTTGAGTTCATGCTGTCGCAAAGCCACTCGATTCATTTGAACTACTTGAAAATATAACAGTAACGAACGTTACAAGGTGTGTGTGGCGCAGGGTTGCGCCAAGCCTTTGCAGCGCCCTGGGAAAAAGTAAGGCGCCTTCCGACGCTCCCAGTTGTCGACCTTTCTTGAAAAACCTCCAACGGCCGACATTTTCTTTACAAACGGTTGACCTATTTTTGGAAAAGCACCCCGGAATTAACCTATATCGACTTTTTTGAAAATTCTCCCGGAGCTAAACTGTCGATGTGATTTTTTTGGTACAACGTTCCTTGTGGCGCCCTAGACCTCTGGGGCCTGGGACACGGCCTCATTTACCCTTACAAACCTCCTGGTGTGGTGCATCTTTTTGTTTGTCATGTGCACAAACTAGTCGGAACCAATAGAACTGCTGGAGACCAGTCATGTTTGTAACGTTACCAAATAATCAAACGTGATTGGCGTTGACTCTTTTGAGATTTCTGTGGGAACAACGGTAATGATTGTATCAGCAGAAGAACAATGGCAGCGTCTGGGAGGAGGCGTAGAAGAAAATCAAAGCAGAAATGGTGGAGTCAAGAATGATTTAACGGAAATAGATTTAACAGGAGAAGAGACTCAGCACCGGGCAAGCTGTAAAGACGATTAACCAGAATCGTCGTCCATCCAAAGCTGGGAAAAGACCAAGGAAATTGGAAACTAACTTCCTTCGAAAAGACAGAGTTAAAGGTAATTTAACTTATAATTAATTAACACATATTTATTTAAAGACACTGAACACCACAGAATTACAAATTCCAAATGGTTCATCTACAACTAAAACTAGCTCAGAACAAAATGCGTAAAGGGTTGATTCAACGAACTGTAAAAACACACAAGATAAAAGTATGCTAGCCAAACTTCAAGTACCGCTTCAGAGCATCCAGGGATATGTTGAAGATATCGATGGGAGAGAAGAATCTGTCTGTGTGTATAGGTTGAACGAGATTCTCTTTGAAGATGACTCAGATCCCTATAGGATGATACACATTCCAGTTCGGTGTTGCTGATTATGTAGGTAGTCTTGAAGGGGTTTAAGCATCTGTGAAAGCTTATGCATTTGCATTTATTGGCATTGAGTTTCAGAGAGTTATCAAAACACCAGTCGGACAACGCGTCGAGGTCAGTTTGTAATGCATCAGAGTCAGGTGTAATAATAGACAAGAATTTAATATCATCAGCGTAGAGTAAATCGTGGGACGATCTGAAGCATGTCGATATGTCATTGATAAATAGGACCAACAAAACGGCCGATGTACGACTCCTGTGGAACTCCAGATGTCACACGAATCTCCCTAGACAGCAAGCCACCGACCGCAACGCGCTGCCGGCAGTCCGTCAGATAGGACACAATTCATTGGAGGTATGTAGCCATAATGCCGATATCAGATAGTTTTTAAATAGTAAGGAGTGGCAGATACTATCGAAGGCTTTGGATAGGTCAGTGTACACAACGTCCACCTGCCCACCAGCCTCGACTGATGATACAAGATGGCTGTGGTAGACTGCTAGATTTGTAGTTGTGGGGGGTCCCCGAAAGAAATATATATTAACGTGTTTCACGAGAAAAAGTGTATTGTTGCTAAACTTTTCCGACAAACTTTACAGGTAAATCTTTGGCCAAAAATAAGAAATCGCTGGAGCTTTGCAACAGCCGGCATATTTAAATTTAGTACAAAAGTTGAAAATTAAAATTTTTCTTTGATCTAACAAATTTAACAATAATTGCAAAACGAATGTTAAAATATTCTCTTTTGTACTAATATAAAACGATTATCAAATAGGCGAATTGCATTCATGTTTCAATACTGCAATTATCGGTTTTTTATACAGAAGGAATATAATATCACATGAATATATTGGTTTATTGTAAAATCTTATCGTAAAAACTTATGTTGTTAAAAGCAGTCGTTGAATAATTGCAAGAAGCAATGTTTAAAACTCCTGGTGAAGACACAAAATGGGTCCTCAAGACAGACTCAATACTATACAACTCTCTTGCTCTTACTCTTCGGCCTATGCAAGTCTACGGAATGTATCCAATAGACAACTTACCAAAATGGGTTTTCTATGTTCACGCCTTATTTTTGCATTGTATTCTGACTCTTCCTGTCTCACTTTTAGCATTTACCTATTTATTTGTTAACAAAGATAAGCTGGACCTCATTGCCATAATCGACCTCTTGTTTATGGTTTCTGAAATAGGAATAACCATATTAAAATACATGCCCATCAGGTTGCATCCAGAAAGAGTCCGACATACGTTTAAATGGTTGACTTTGAAGGAGTTTACCAAGTACCATCCAGATCAGGAAATCATTGCCAAAGAAACTTCTGAAATATGCAGGAAGGGCTATTTGTACTATGTTGCAACAGCTACTTTTACGTTACTTATTTGGTGTTTCAAACCTCTATTAGTGGGTGAGAAGGAATTTCCTAATGTGATATGGTTACCATTTGATCCTTACGAGAATATTTATATTTTTTGTTTTATTTACATTATGGTGATGTTGGGTGAGTTCACGTAATGGTGATGGTATTTATTTTTAATTTTAAAATGTAAGCCCACTGATCATGTACGGTACGACTATGTTGGTATTCAAATAACAATAAGATTACTTGCAATTGACATCTTTTGTACTAGTTTTTTTAATTTTCAGAATTACATAGGTTAATCCCCATGCTCAACCCCTGATTTATTTAAATTCTGATTAAACCTTTTACCTTATTCTTCAACACAATACACTTCTCTCAATGGTGCTCTTATATTTACATGGCTTTCTGGTGTCTGGTAACCAATTCAACCTCCTTAAACCACGTATTTACAGTAACAATCGCTTTATTATACCAGAATATTTTCCCAGGAATATTTCCTTTAATTTCTGAAATAGGCGATGGTAACGAAGGGCCAGATCAGGCGAATAAGATGGGGGTGGAAATTACTCAAAACCTACGTTTTGAATAGCAGCCATGACACAACTTTGCGAAAAAAGTGGACAAGAAAAGAATTTGTAAAAAATGTCTACAACTGGGATTGGAAGGCTCTGCTTAATCATCGCTCTCCGCTCAACATGGCCCATTGCTTCTTCAAAAGTTTGGCTCATGAGGCAGCTTCAGAAACCTGGATAAACAACCCATTTTAATGAATGTTTATTTGTTAAGAAATTAACATGATACAAATAAAAGAAGGCATGATACCAAACCGTGTCAAATTCGTCCGGGTTCGCGCATGACGTCACGCTGTGTCCTGTTTTTGAAATTTATAACGCGCAATAAGAGGTTACGTTAGTTATAGGCGATTTTATATAAATTCTATTGGCAATATACTTTGCCTCCTGCTTATAATACAAATTTTATAGTATATGATTTAAAATAATCATATACATAAAGGGAGAAATACATACATTAATTGATTGATTGTCCACATCACAACCATACACAGCACATCTCATTTTTACTTTTAAACTCCTAAAAGTAATATAAAAACACCAAAAAATAGTACAAAACACAAAGCGATCTTAAAAAAGACGTGTTTCGTTTACAAAATATCGAGGAATTGGCCACGGCGTGACGTAAATGGCCACGCCTACCTGCGCGGTATCATATTATCTTCTTTTATTTTGTATCATGAGAAATCAACATGACCCACTATTAATCCGAAGTCATATACGGGGAGGTCCAAAAGTAATGGTACACAGACCAACAGCAAATTCCGTATGTTGAAATAATGCGATTTATTCAAACTTGCCTAATTCCAAAGTTAATAATAACCAAGATACAGGGTGTCAAAATTTTAATTTTGTTTTCGATTTTTTCCAATAATTTCTCAACAAAACGACATTTCGGCACAGAATTAGGGATTTGGGGGTTTTCTGAGGCGAGGAATTCAAATTCGTTCATACTTTTGATGTCACTAGTAGAGGGCGCCACCTACGGCATTCCGCACTTCTTTTAAATGCCAACTTTTTTGAAGTTTAGTATATCGATCTGATTATTGGAAAAATAGATTGTTCTACTTCTTCTACGTCAAAAAGGTATACTTTATTGAAGTCGCTAGGAGTAACCGTTTTCGAGATAATCGCATTTGAAATTTCCTATGCAATTAAATATGTGTCGTTCAAAAGTAATGTGACATAGACCAACAGTGCCTTCAAATTATTAGGATTTAGCTAAATTTACTTAGTTCAAAAGTTGATATTGTAGTAGATACTTGAGATACTGAAGATTTTTTAATAAAAACACTTATTCATGCGGGAAAACTAATTTTATTTTAATGGAAGTCCGGATTTTAATCCTATGGACTTCTGTATTTGGGGTCATTTGAAATCCATTGTTTATGACAGTTCAATAAACAACCACAATGAGTTAGGTCAACTGACTTCAAATTATTATGATTAAGCTAAATTTACTGGTTCAGAAGTTGATATTATAGGAGATACCTGGGGTACTGAAATTTTTTAAATAAAAACACTTATTCATGCGGGAATACTAATTTTATTTTAATGAAACTTTCTTATTTAATAATTAGTTTAATAATACGTAAAAGTTGATAATGCTTTAACAAAATTATTAGAAGTAAAAATGATAACGTCTTGATAACAATTGCTCAAAAAGGCCACCATTGACCTCAATACATTTGGCTGTACGATTTACAAAAGACTGTTGGATTTTAAACAAAAGATCCCTATGATTTATGAGCAGATCAAGAGCATTTATAATTTTTTGACCTAACTCATATTGAACTGTCATAAACAATGGATTTCAAATGACCCCAAATACAGAAGTCCATGCGATTAAAATCTGGACTTCGCGCCGACCCAGACAAGGGGCCCACGGCCTATCCATCGTTCAGGAAACTGTTTATTAAGATAGTTTCGCACTATTTTGTTATTAACTTTGAAGTGTTATTAAACCGCATGAATAAGTGTTTTTATTAAAAAAAAATCAGTTGATTGGGGAAAGTAAATTTAGCTAAATCATAATAATTTGAAGTCACTGTTGCTCTATGTCACATTACTTACTTTTGAACCACACGTAGTTAATTGCATAGGAAAATTCAAATGCGATTATCTCGATATATCGGTTTCTCCTCGCGACTTTAATAAAGTATATCTTTTTGACGTAAAAGAAGTAGGATAATCGATTTTTCCAATAATCAGATCGATATACTAAACTTTAAAAACAGTTATGGCATTTAAAAGAAGTGCGGAATGCCGCAGGTGGCGCCCTCTACTAGTGACATCAAAAATATGAACGAATTTGAATTCCTCGCCTCAAGAAACCTCCCAATCCCTAATTTCGTGCTGCTATGTCGTTTTGTTGAGAAATTACTGGAAAAAATCGAAACCAAAATTAAAATTTTGACACCCTGTATCTTGGTTATTATCAACTTTGCAATTAGGAAAGTTTGAATAAATCGCACTATTTCGACATAAGGAATCTGCTGTTGCTCTGTGTACCATTACTTTTGGTTTGGACCACCCAAGGTGGTTGGATTAAATTTGAATTTAAACAATATTCTTTTTATTATGGATATCGATTTATTGCTGATTTTTAGGGACATCCAACGCATGCTTTGGAAACTGTTCTCTGGACTGTATTACAGTGGGCTTAATTTATCATGCTACAGGACAAATAAGAATAATCAAAGGAACATTACGGGATATTGTAAAACACGTAGAAGAAAAAATTAGACACGAACACGGGAATTTGTCTCCTACCGAGTTTGAGGTGTTGAAAAATCGGTACATATATGAGGAGATTTGCAAATGCGTTGATAGATATAATTTAGTTAAAGAGTACGTATACATTAGTGTAAGTCTAGGTACGTCCATAACGACACACTCCACTCACTGTAGATGACAGCGCATATAGGAACTTAGTGTAGGTCCATATTGGCTCATCGCATATCGCTCAGCACCTAGTCTTGTACTTACCACGTAAGTATATTCATTGACGTAAGCGCACAAGACCACAACGGCACAGATTACTCCTACCAGATGCGAATCTTACGCTTTCGACGGTGGCTCAATTTAGAGAATTTATAACGTGCCGGCAGTCACAATATTTAGTCTGTCGCCAAACGTTGAATTCCTCGGTGTTAGCGTGTGCGAGCGTCTCGGTGGAATAGATAGCAGGCTAATGTTATTACATCAGTTTTGTTGCGTTGATTTTATGGTTTAAATTGTGGTTGTACTAGGTTGTAGTGTAATTTTAATAAACGATATACGTTTTTGTATTTGTTAATGATATAATTTTATATAAAATGCCACACAATATCATGTTTTAATATTTTGAAATATAATCCATAATTTCTCTGAATTAAAACCTACCAAACGCGTGGAAAATTCCATTCACGGCATCGACGCTCAAAGCGACCGGCCGCACTGTCTGAAGCGCCAAGACCGCGGAATCTTGATATAGGAAATTTATTAAGAGATTCGCATCTGGTAGGAGTAATCTGTGACAACGGCATACCCGCCCATGATACAATAAAAGGAAGATTGATACCAAACCGTGTCAAATTCGTCCGGGTTCGCGCATGACGTCACGCTGTGAGTTATTTTTAGGTTAGTTAAAGGTGATTTTATATAAATTCTATCAACACAGTATTTTTTCAGTTGAAAATTAACGAAAAAAAAATTTAATTGTACTTTTCTTTTTCTTGTAGTCTTTTGAAACATTTTTTCATAATCCTCTTAAAACAGATACTAAAATAACTAAAGTTAACATAATGGTCTTTAATATTAACTATTTTTAATTTGATTTTTAGGTTTGTAAAGGATATTCAAGAAACGTACTCATTTTCATTATTCTGGCAATTCACCGCAAGTATTGTTGTTTTAGGTTTTGCTTGTATACAGTTTTTCTTTGTAAGTATCTTTTCAAATATTTTTAAAACTTGCAATGCAATGGATCGAAGGTCATTGGTTTAATTTTATATCAGTATTTTATAGCTATTTTTTAATTCAATAAACAGTATACCTCTGAAAATATTCAATCATCTATGTACGAGTATTTACCAAATAAGTAACCCAGTAAAAAAATAAGGAGATCCTGAATATATGCTTTAGCCTGTGGTATTTATGACTGCAGATAAGCATTAAGCTACAGTAATTGCGTTATTTTAGTAAAGCCTATCAATCTGAAAATATTGTACATAACTGAAACCCTGGCAACAGCCATTTTCGATAAGTAGGTGGGGGACATTGCTTAGCGGGTTTTAAATAACGGGAATCCCTAATTGCTCTAAAATGTAAATAATGGTATCTAGTTGATTTGACATCAATATTTTTTACATAGATTCTAATGTTTTTTGATCACATATCGGCTCAAAATTGTATAATGATTGCAACTAACGCACATACAAGATAAATCTCAACATGTGCCGAATTCTAAAAATAAATCACCCAAATCCTCTTTCTTTGCATAGGTCGTCGCTGGAAAGACAAATGGGCGTAACTCCATTTAACATATTTTTCAAGAGGAGCGACTGAAAATTAAGTCAGTATTCCATTGGTTACTGCACTTCGTCTGTTATAAAATATCACGATAACCATAGGAGAGAGAGAAGTTAGTTTGTATTTATATAAATATGACCTTGGGGGTAGATATGGTGACCATAAATCGAAATTAGGGTTTTCGGAGTTACGCCCCTTTGTCTTTCCAGCGACGAGGTGTACCATTTAAAACGAATGAGTGTTAGGGGATGTAGGTAATCTATTTCGGTTTAGAGAGCTGTGGTAAACACATGATAATTCATTTATTTGTACCTATTTCTATTTTTTAGGTAGAACTGTGGTCCATAAAATTCTTTGTAAGTGTGTCATGGACAACAACCATGACCTTGGAAGTATTTTTGTATTGTTTCTTTGGATCCCTTCTTTATCACGAGGTGGGTAATGAATATATTACATTACAGAAAAAATAGATAAAAAAGCCATTTTTATTAATAATAAATATTGTTTCAATGTTTTAGAGTTCTACATTTGTAACAGATATTTATTTAACAGACTGGTTGAATTTGGATCAGAAATGCCAAAAAGCTTTTATTATTATTATGGAAAATTCGAAACAGCCTCTGATGATTAGAGCTGAAAACATTATAGACCTATCCCTGGATACCTTCTCAACGGTAAACTAATATAATTAAATATAACAGTAGTAACAGTATCTATTCATAAAAAGTATACAGGGCGTCCGAAAAGTCTTCGTATGGGCAAATATCTTTGCTATTAGTAAAGATAGAGACACCAAATTTTAAGTGTATCTTATTGATTAATACATCCACATTTTCATATAATTTAAGTATTTTAACCCCCTTGAGGGTTGACGCTAGGGAGTTGAGGTCAAAAATTTTAAATACCGTATGGTACCTCAATTTAGAACTCTTCAAAAAAACATTTTAATGCAAACCCGAGGTCCGTATCTTAATTTGTTTTTAAATGGCAAGCCTTTAAAAATTAAAAATGGTGAAAAAAAGTAAAAATTTAAATACCCTTATTTCCCTTATTACTATAAAAGTTGTTCAAAATGGCAATCACGAACTTCTTGGCAGTAATAAAGTCGATTTTGGAACTCACTTCTCACAAATTTGAGAAGTGAGATCCAAAGTGAAATAAAATTATTTAAATTACTTTTTTCTTCATGATTTTTAATTTTTACGGACATCGGGTTTGCGGAAAATGTTTTTTTGAATACCTTTAAAATGAGGTACCACAAGGCATAGGGTTCCCTGAGGTTTTGGACCTCAACTCCCTAGCGTCGCGTTCATTACATGAAAAAGTGGATTTATTAGCAAATAAGATACACCGGACGGCGCAGAATTTCCTGGCTGCGCCACTTGCGAGACTGGTTTGGTCTTTCGTCAGCGGACTTGTTCCGCACAGCGATTTCAACGGTCAGAGTAGCCATGCTGATCAGCAACCTCCCCAGGAGATGCTGAGTGCAAGAAGAAACACCTAAAATTTGGTGTCTCTATCTTTACTAATAGCAAAGATATTTTCCACAACTAAGACTTTTCGGACACCCTGTATATTTAAAGCGCACCATTTTTACTTTCATAAGTAAAATATTGCAGTACCAGTGTGTTAACGTTTATATTAAAATATTAGCAGAGTTGTGCCTTTGACCGGCCAACAACTTTTTGGTCGATTGACCGGTCAAATGACCAGTCCGTTGACCGACAATCTGATCGGGCCCTCTTTCAGAATAGAATCATTTTCTTATTAAGTCAATCACTAATTTTTGCAATATTGCATTTTTGTAAGACATATTAATGATCACACTTTATAATACCGTCAGTATCAATTATAAAGGAAAATAAAGTGTGTGAAAATGAAAAATAAACTAAACTTGCTATATTTTCACGGCGAATAACGCCACAACGTCACTGAATAAAACGGGTTCTCCGGATTTCCCCGAAACTCGCAATACTCGCACAGACCATCGATCGCTGCCGGTGATTTCCCGAAATGTGTTTGTACAGGTCGGCCACATATCCGCACTTTATTTCGACATGGAGCAATTTGACCACCTAATATTTGACCGCGGTCAAATTGACGACCAAGGCACAACTCTAAATATTAGTGATGTGAGAAGATCAGATGTATAAAGTAATATCCCTTATATTTTCAATGTATTTTTTTTTATTCCAGATTATGCGAAGATCATATTCTCTTTTAGCAGTTCTTAACAAGTTTGGAGACTTCTAAACTAATATTAGACCTACATAGGTTGCACATAAAATACAAACTAATTTTTAGCAAATTCACTTACTATGGTGTAGCATAGAGCAACTTTGCAATGTTACTTTGCAGATAAATTAATAAAGTAGTATGTAAGAAGCAGATAATCTAGAATTTAATTTTCCTTGGAGAGAATACTGGTTAATCTCATCCTTATTCACTACAACATTTATAACTTTACTAGCTTTTATCCAAGATTTCGGTCGCGTGTCGCCTATAAGCTATATCCTTTACGTATCAATTAACATTCACATTTGTGGCGTACCCTGACATCATGAAAAATTAGTCTACGAGAATTGGATGAAAAGTCTACTGTTACACACACTGTTAAGAGAAAGTTCGCTCCAACTGAATTACTCCTAACGAAAGAATTTTTCTTCCTTGGGACTTGGTGCTATGTCAGGTCCTAAGGAAGCTCTATGCAAGATTTCAGCAAATAAGCAAAGCTGCTTAGACGTGACTTAGCAGCAGACAGACATATTTTTACATATTAGAATTGTATATCCCGGAACTAGGTATCCAGTCAGGATAAAAGGTAACCCTTCTACATGACATAACCTTTCTTTACGCAAAATTTATCCCCATCCGTTGTTCCGTTGAGTAACACATACAAACAGATTTTATGATAGGTTAGGATGATATTGATTTTGAGTAATATAAAAAATGCTTATTTGTCGCAATAGTTTAAAGCAGTGTTTGCTTCACTTTTATTTATAAAAAAATTAAACTTAAAAAAATAATTGTTATTAATTAAACAATTGACCTAGGAACGCAATTAAAAATAATTAAACAATTATATTAATAATTAAAAACTATTTCTTTGACAAACAAGGCCAACAAAGTAAATTTATTACATTATTTACAAAAGTAAAAGTTTTCGTTTGATTCTAACATATATTTTTAAAAGTTTAATATAGCGATTATTCTCTTTTAGTAATAAAAAGACACTAATTAAAGGCCGAATTTTGTTGTAATTAATGTTTTAAAAGACTAGAAATATTATACAAGGGACAAAACGGGGTACAGGGCATTTGATCTATCAGGTAGAGGCGTGTTAAGCCGGACAAACGCCCTGAACCCGCCAAGAGATTGCGCCCATTTAGATTGTTGATCTTTTGAGTTCCCTCGCTAGAGGAAGTACCTATTTTATTCGTGAAAAAAACACCTATCGAGATTTCTTCAGGTTATGTTTGAAAATCTTAGATTACGAAAAAGACTTTCCGATTACCGTCTGTCTGCTGATGAGAAAATTTAAAAACAGGGTACCACCTTTAAAAAAAGTTCTATATTTTGTTGCTTTAACTCAAAAATGATTCATTTTACACAAATTACATTTTGTATATAGCTAATGCTTTTACCGCTAATAGTATTTTTTATTGTTGCTTCAAAACGAAAACAGTATTCGGATGAACCTAAGGCGGGTACACACTAGAGAAATTAATTTTGTGAATCTCGTCGCATGAAACATAAAACTTGTCCAACCTAAATGTTTTGAAAGAGTATATTTCACGGGGCGGTTCAAGTGGGTGGTTATTGGTGGGCCGTCGACAAATTTTGTCTCTTTTTAACTTCCTAAAGCGCGTATGGCTGTTTCTCTCTTAGTCTTAATGAATTTATATCGTCCATATAAACCTATTTTTTTTTATCTGCAGACAGCCCACGAAGACCGACGTCTAAGTACTATGTACCGTGGGTGTACTGGGGGATCGACTCACACATCCAGAGCTGGAAACATCCCTAGGGATTTCACCAGCCATTTAAGAGGATGTGTGGGGTGGTACCACCTCGGTCGATGCCAATTTAAAATACGACCCGGCCCGGAACAAGCTTTGATATTTTCTGACTATGCGATGGCTTGGCTTGATTCTTTCTTGGGGAGTTTTCGTATGGAACTTGTACTTTTTTGAAAGAAAAGTTTGGTTTTAAAAAATAAATTACTTGATGGATCATTGAAAATAAATTTAGGTGGGTCATTGGCCAAATGACCTTATGGACGGGCCGCGCCCAGTGGCGCACACTGGGGGGGGGGGGGGGCTGCAGCCCCCCAAACCAATATCCTAAACACACAAAAATTTAAAAAGTGCACTACTAATTGAAAAAATCCGCCGAATTGCACTATTCAGTCCCCCCCCCCCCCCACCAAGACAAAATCCTGGGTGCGCGACTGGCCGCGCCTGTCCTAATGTAGTGCATCAAATAGAGTTTGAAAATACACTTGTTTATTGCCAAGTAGCAAATGGTGAACATTTTGAACAGTATTTTGTATTCGAGGGGGGGGGGGGGTAAAAAATAGGGAAAATTCGAAGTAACCTCAGTATTTTTATTTATTATTAATCAACTTAGGCACATACTCATATAGAGCAAAATAAATCACATAAGAATATTTTAAAAATTCATCCAAATCGGTGTTAATTTAATTGAAATTCTTTTTTTAAGGAACCTCAGGCTCTATCTTAATCCAACTTTAGAATTTAAAATACTATGATCTTTACTTAAAGCTAATTATTTTATTATTGTAACGCATATATCAAAAAGCTTTTATCTACAGCCAAAAAAATAATATTAATTTTCTTTTATTTAAATATCAAGAATAATTTATTATAATCGTAAAAGAAGTTTTAAAGCAGATAATTTTAAGAGCCATAGAATAGAATCGATTTTACAGGAAGAAATAACAAGAAGCTTTAGCCATTGTCGACGTCAGTTAGAAAAATGCGTAGAATATGAAGTTTCAGAAAAATAAATATGATGTGCCCTTAATTTTTTTAAAGTTTACTAAAATAAGAAATATTTCTCAAATGTTACATATATTATTATTTAATATTCTATCAGTAATTTTCTTTAACCTGTATGAGTCTGTAATTCTGTATTATACATTATAAATATTCTTTGCTCTCAAGTCAACATCTTTATTATTTTGATAAATACGGCACAGTTATCAAAGGTGCAATCAAATAAAAAAGGTGATAATGTGACTTGGAAAATTTTTTATTTTAAAAGCGTAATTTAGAAATTTCAAATTTTTACTTGAAACTATGGAATAAGAATAGGGAATATGCATATATCCCAAATAAATCTGAAATATTTTTTTTTATATTCTCTACATAAATTAAATGTTTATGGCGGTAGCTGTTATTAATTTATTTTGGTCTTTATTAACAAAAAAAAAGGATTTAAAACGGTAAATTTTCGCGCGAATTTCGAAACTTGTAAAACGGGATCCCATTGGCGGTGTCGTCAAAACTGAACTTATGACTCATCATGAGTATATGGCGAATTCCAGTGTTGTAGAGTCATCGACAACTCAATAAAAATGGTATTTAATGCCTAACTCATCCAATGAAATATCCCTGCAGTTAAAGTAGAAGGTTCCTAAAATCTTATTCATGTATACTTCAAGCCGAAATCGGTCCAGGAACCTTGCAATTTTTCAATAATGCATAACGTATATGGGATTTTAATTTTAATCATTTTGACCCCACAAAAAATTAAAAACCGTGAAATATTTGGGTCAAAAATCTAAATTTCCAGTTTTTCCAAATATTTCCATTTCCCAGTGATTTTAGGTTTAGGTAAATGTATTGCAAAAAAGTACTTGAGATTTTAAAGTTTCACTTATGAGTCAGTTCTTCGATCTGACGATTTGTTTTCGGATTATGAGGTATCAAAGAGGGTTCTGGAAATGGCATTTTTCGACCTAAAAAAATTCAAAAGAATTACTTGCCATTTTCTGATCCTCACCAGTTTCAGTGGAGTTCTGAAGCTCCAGGTCCCGTACAATCTCCAAAAATTTACATCGATTTAATTCACATTTGCGACCTGTATCCGATTTCAACGGAAATCGCGGAAATTTCGACTTTGACGTTTAATAGCTTCGAAACGAAACATCCTGCATAACTGAGTTTTCTACCGAAACTAGTTCCACTATTTCTCTATCAACCCAAAAAATTCGATTTCTCTCCCTCTGACTGTTTCCGAGAAAATCAAACCTGCTCGACTTTAAGTTAAGCTTTACGTTAACCTGTAGATTTTTGCTGATCTCCTGACGTCATTGATCTTACTCCGATTATTATTCTCTTTTATAGAGTAATTAATAGACAAAACTAGCACTAATAGGAACTTAATCATAATTATTTAGAACTTTTAAAATAGCAGAAATATTATACAAGGGGCCTAAATATATACCGTGTCAACAGATATATTAAGCTGCTCAGCGGGTTTAGAAAAATGACTTCGAAAAAGATTAGTTCTTGGGAGAACGCAAAGTGGGTTCTTGAAACAGACTCGGTATTATATAACTCTTTAACTGTAACTCTTCGAAATTTGCAAATTTATGGAATGTATCCAGTTAACGACATGCCAAAATGGGCTTATTATTGCTATGCTGGGTTTTTACATTGTACCTTAACCCTGCCCGTTCCAATGCTAGTTTTTGCCTACATGTTTGTTTACAGAAAAACTTTGGATCTTGAAACTGTGATTGATTTGCTATTCATGGTTATGGAAATGGCAATAGCTATTCCTAAATACACGCCAGTCAGATTTCGTCCAGAGAGAGTGAGACATACTTTGGAATGGCTAACTATAAAAGAGTTCAATACTTACCACCCAGATCAAGAAAAAATTGCTAAAAACACAGCAGACTTTTTTAGGAAAGTTTATTACTACTTTCTTGTGGCCTGTACTGTCACGTTATTTATTCTGATTTTTAAACCTTTATTAATTGGACAAAAGATTTTGCCGACTACAATTTGGTTACCGTTTGATCCCTTGAAAAATGACTATATTTTTGTTGGAATCTACCTTATAGTTGCATTGGGTAAGTTCTTTTTAATACCTTTTATTCAACTTCACCTATTAGTTTGCTTGTATGTATGTATGTTTGTTATATGTTTAGGTCAAATATTGCAATCAAAATTTCGGCTAGTTCTTATTATTAAGCTAGAGCTTTGAAATTTTGCACACATGTATAAGTCCAGGGACAATGCAATATAGTATATTTAATATTGTTCTAAATCCAATATGGCGGACGCCCCAAGATGGCGGATTACCTTTTCTTTACGATCCCCAAGTGGGTATCAAATAAAAGGGTTTAACGAGAAGAATACGATAAGTTATGTGCCGTCATTCTAAACTCAATATGGCGGTCGCCACAAGATGGCGGTTTACTTTTTTTCACAACCTCCTTGACATGGGTATCAAATGAAAGGGTTTGACGAGTAGAATACGATAAATGTGACATCATTCTAAACCCAATATGGCGGACGCCACAAGATGGCGGATTACCTTTTTCTTTACAACTCCCTTGACATTCGTATCAAATATGAGTGTTTGACGAGTAAAATAAGATAAGCTGTGTGGCGCGACAAGATGGAGGATTACCGTTTTCTTCACAACCTCCTTCTAAAAAATACTTTTTAAAAACAAGTTTTTATTATTTAGATGTACTAAAACGATAGTTTTCATTGTGACAATGCTGAATGCTATTTATAAGTGGACGTAGTTCACGTGGGTGGATCCTAATAAAAGTACTATCAAAGTTATCACTGAAACTGATGTGATATATTATGTTAAATTTACTGTCTTAAAAGCTTGTCGCGTGCATAGAAAAGAAAAAAAATACATACTCAGGTACCTACTTACAATTTCTGCCAAACAAAATTAATGCCCGTATAAACTTTTCGCGCGCGACGAGCTTTTAAGACATTAAATTTATAATATATCTGTTTCAGTGACTGACAACTTTTATTAGGATCCACCCACGCGAACTACGTCCACCTATAGGTACGTCCACAATGAAAAAACTATACTTGTTTTTTTTCGTTTTAGTACATCTAAATAATAAATGCTTGTTTTTAAAAAGTATTTTACAAGATTTTATTTACAATATAATGTTAAATGGCCATACTAATGCAGACGGCTCCCAAATTTTTTGCTGGATTAGTCGAATTGAAGCAGATCTGTCTTTGTATTAAATCAATGCTGCTGGCGTACTCTAAAGTTCAATGCTTGCAGCAACTCTACTGCTCTTGCCCATATAAACGGTCCACTTTTTTATCTTTGTACAACTCACGAATTCAGCATGCCTAAGTACTAATGTCCGTGGGTTGATTATAGTCAGTGGCGCACCCAAGGGAAGTGCTGCAGCCCCCCCCCCCCCCGACCAACATCCCAGACACACAAAAATTTAAAAAGTGCACTACTAATTGAAGAAACCCACCGAATTGCATTATTCCAGAATCCCGTTTGTAAGGCAAATGCGAGGGGCTGAACTATGCTCATTGAAAAACTGTTCACAGAATTTTGGATTGGGAAAGGGGGGCTGAACAATGGTCACTAAAAATTGACGGAGAGTTCCCACCCTGTGTATTTTCCCAATAATTTCTGTAAATAAAGTGAACAAATTTTCGTCACACTATACTTATACCACATTATATATAGTGTGTCCATGGATGGAGTTGGAAAGAGGAAAAAAACTTTATTATAGATTTTACGGAAAAAAGTCATTCTGTATAAAAAGTTTTGCTTGTCCAAAAAATAGTTTGCCATATAAAAATTTTAGATTAAATATACAGGGTGTTAATAAATTAGGAAAACATGAAAATGCTTCAAGAGAGAAGTACCATTATTTATTATTTTAGACAAAATTTTTATAAAACAAAGTTGTTTATAACGTAAAACGGTGAGTAGAGAACAGTACTCTAGGTTAGGTCTTATTTGGGAAACAGTGAGTGTGTAAGGGGGTAGGGGAGAAATATTTTCTGGCTCGAAAGAGAAAACTAAGCTTTTTAGCTGCTGATAAAGTAAAATAATATTGACTCTTGACTGCTTTTTGGAAGTCAGATAGAGCGCTTACCGAAACCAATTTTTTTTTAAATTGCTTATTACAAACTTTGCTTCACTAAATTGCTAAAAAATCAGTACATTGGGTGTACGATCTACCCATATACCTGAAAACAATAATCGTAAAATGAAAAGGAAAGTGAATCTATCTATCTATACCATTTTTGCGTAAAGCGGTTTTATGCGACTATGAAACACAAAAGTCGTGACTCTTATTTGACACATTAAACAGCGTTGTTATATAACTTTATTACAATAAATCTAAGGAAATTCAAGAGTTAAAAAAACAATAATACAGCGGCGTCGGATAGGGAGAGGGGCTAAAATTAGGTTCCGCCCCTTTTAGGGTTTCTAAACATAAGGAAGAAAAATCTTGGTTTGGGGGTTTGGGCTTGGGGTTGTTAATTGTTATGTGAGCCCGAACATTTGTCCTCATATTAAATAAATTATTATAGCTTTTTTACACAAAAGTCAATACAAATATATTACGTGTTATATAGATAATTAAAGTAGTCCTTTGATCTTGCTCAGAATAATATTCGCTTTTATAGAGTAATTAATAGACAAAATTAGCACTTAATAGGAACTTATTTCATAATTATTTACTACCCACTTTTAAAATACCAGAAATATTATATAAGGAGCTTAAAGACATACGGTGTCAACAGATACTTTAAGCTGCTCAGAGGGGTAGGAAAAATGGCTTCGAAAAAGAAAAGTTCTTGGGAAAACAGAAAATGGGTTCTTGAGACAGACTCGGTATTATACAACTCCTTAACTATAACGCTTAGAAATTTGCAAATTTATGGAATGTATCCAGTTAACGACATGCCAAAATGGGCTTATTATTGCTATGCTGGGTTTTTACATTGTACCTTAACCCTGCCCGTTCCAATTCTAGTTTTTGCCTACATGTTTGTTTACAGAAAAACTCTGAATCTTGAAACTGTGATTGATTTGCTATTCATGGTTATGGAACTGGCAATAGCTATTCCTAAATACACGCCAGTCAGATTTCGTCCAGAAAGAGTGAGACATACGTTGGAATGGCTAACTATAAAAGAGTTTAATACTTACCATCCAGATCAAGAAAAAACTGCTAAGGACACAGCAGACTTTTTTAGGAAAGTTTATTACTACTTTCTTGTGGCCTGTACTGTCACGTTATTTATTCTGATTTTTAAACCTTTATTAATGGGAAAAAAAATTTTGCCGACTGTAATTTGGCTACCGTTCGATCCCTTGAAAAATGACTACATTTTTGTTGGAATCTACCTTATAGTTTCATTGGGTAAGTTATTTTTACAATATAATGTTAAAGGGCCATACCAATGCAGGCGTCTCCCAAATTTTGTGCTGGATTAGTCCAATTGAAGCAGATCTGTCTTTGTCAATGGTTACTTATCTATCTTTCACTGAATCAATGCTGTTGGCGTACTCTAAAGTTCAGTACTTGCACCAACTATATCTCTGTTGGCTC
The DNA here is from genome assembly GCA_963971165.1 of Philopedon plagiatum. Lineage (NCBI taxonomy): Eukaryota > Metazoa > Arthropoda > Insecta > Coleoptera > Curculionidae > Philopedon > Philopedon plagiatum. The sequence goes on from OZ020194.1 coordinate 13,723,233, forward strand.
TTGCCCATAAATGGTCCACTTTGTTTTCTTCGTATACCTTAGGCAGCAAGCCTAAGTATGTTTGTGGGTTGATTATAGTAGAAAGCCGACTTATATGTGTAAATGTTTAAAATTTTTGTGTAACCATAATATTTACATCTGTGTACTAAAAATTACTGTGTTCGTTTTATGATACTTAGTGTCCAAAAAAGTATGCAACACATGGGTAACAATTTTTTTTATTACTGATTCCTCTAAAAATTTTATTCTTGATAAAAGTTGGTCCTTATGGTCAAATCAAACACTAACATATCAAGTCTTACGCAATGCTGTAAGTAAGGATGTAAAATTAAAAAAAATCGGTCAAGTGCAAGCACCATTAGTGTTCTGTGCCATCCCATTTAAACCAAGCAAATCTCGGCGGCCCGATCTCCGCCCATCTGCCGCGCTACCTGCTTCCGACGGCACCAACGCCGTATCACATCGCGTATGCGCGGAGCTCAGTGAGAGCCAAATTACAAATTTTGAAAAACGTGTTGTTTGGGTTTGCTTGGGTTTGATACATCGTGAGAAATATTTTTTGTCGAAAAACTTTTTCTCTAAAACCAATGGTTCAGCAGTAATAAGGAAATAAACAATTAAATTGTTTATAACAATTCATCGAGCTGGAATTTTTCAATCCTGATAATTTTGGCTCAATCTACATCTAACTCTCAATGTTCATGATTTGTTTTCGGATTTTTTCGAGCGATCCTTTTGGTGATAAGGCTGGGGGTTTTCCTTTTCCCAATTTACCCCCTGAAATTAACCCCCAGAATCAAAATTTAACTTTTTTTATTTCACGTCTATAATTGGGCCACCACACTCTATCTATGTGCTAAATTTAAAATTTTTACGTCGAATAGTTTCAGAGAAAATCGCCTGTGACAGACGGACGGACGGACACCGAAGTGATTTCATAAGTGTTTCGTTTTTCTAATTTTAGCATGGAACACTACAAAATCTTTTTGTCTATTTTAATTGTTTGTTCTAGGCTAAATTGTTTGGTGAAGCCTTTAAACTATGGGGGTAACACGCGTATATCTCAAAGAGCTAATATTATAAAGAAACATTAAATAATCTGCAAATTATTAATACAATTTAAAGAACTATAACAATTAGGTTACTTCGACATAAGTTTATCATAAAATATATATCATAATTAACCAGTGGTGCAGCGTTTTGGGAAAAATTGTAAAAAAAAGAAAAAATAATAAAATTTAATACATCTGTTTCAGATTTCACACTCAGAGGGAGGGGGGTTACGATTTTGCCTTACGCAACTGTTTACATAAGATTTTATGTTAGTCTTTAGCTTGACAATAAGCACAAGCTGTTTGTGTTTGTAGGGACCACCAATGTAGGCTTCGGAAACTGTTCTCTAGATTGTATTATAGCGGGTCTACTTCATCACGCAACTGGTCAATTAAAAATAATTAAAGGAACTTTAAAGGATATTGTAAAACACGCAGAAGAAAGAGTTTCGAATGAACATCGGAACGTAACTCCCCCAGAATTTGAGGCGTTAAAAAATCAGTATGTCTACGAAGAAATTTGTAGATGCGTCGACAGATACAATTTAGTCAAAGAGTAAGTATAAAATATAGAGTGTCTATAAAAGTTGTGTACAAATGAAACACTAGTTTACAAAAAACAGTTACTCTTTATAAAAATATATGCTTTCTAAGAAAATAATATTAACAGTTTAAATTTGAGAGTAGTCAAAAAATTGGAAAATCCAAAACTGTTCCAACAGAAAAGTACCTACCCTTAATTTTTATTTTAGGGCAAAATGTGATGGCAAGAATTTATTTAGAACTAGCTTCCGCCCGCGACTTCGTCCGTATAACAATTTTACTCCATTACAAACTTTAAACAGCCATTTCACCCCCTTAGGGGCTGATTTATTAAAAACTGTAAAACACGTGTTTAAACATTCACTTTTTAGAATACATCTATGAAGTTTCGACTTAATAGCACCATCTAATATTTTTTCCATATAGAGTTTGAACGAACCCCTATTCCATTCCTTTAGGGGTTGAATTTTATAAAAACCGTCCGTAGTAGATGCCTATGTTATATAAAAAACCCCTGAGCAAAAATTCAAGTTTCTAGACCCAACGGTGTGGGCTGTGCGTTGATATGTCAGTCAATCAGTCGGTCAGTCAGTTTCTTCTTTTATATATAGAGACTAGCTTTCGCCCGCGACTTCGTCCGCGGTATGGCAATTTTACTCCATTACAAACTTTAAACCCCCATGTCACCCCCTTAAGGGTTGATCTATTAAAAACTGAAAAACACGTGTTTAAACATTTACGTTCAGATTCACTAAGAAGGTTCAAGATTTAGTACTGGTTTAAATTAAGATCTTCTAGTTGATCAGTTATGTTTTAACAGGTTTTTGTCCTGTCATTAAAAACATGAATTATTGTGATATTTCAGCGATTTGCTAGATTCTCAAAGATTTTTTTATGTTGGAACGAGCTTCTGTAATGAATTTAGTTCTATTATTGTCGAAAGTACGTACTAAAATTGCCCTTTTCTTTATAAATTTGCTAAAAAGCTCAGAAATAAATTCATATTATAATACTTAGTTTTATTTATTCTTACACTTGTCAGTTTGGAGTGGCATAAACAATTTGTTTTAAATGGCCCCCACCTTGGACCAAATCTGCGGTGAAGTCATTCTTACCTCGCGACCGCTGGAAAACCGTCTTGTTGAAAATACATTTTTTGGCGAAAATATTTAATGGCAAATTTTCGAGTTCATCGCTAAAAAATGTATCCAGCATTTCCAAGTAAGATGTTCTATTGCAGATGATATTAAAAAAATATGGGCCTGCCATAGGGCTGCCAACTTTTAAAAATAAAAATAGAGGACGTACATAAAAGTTCATGAAACCATAGGCGTGCGCAAACTTCCTAATTAGGGTGGGCTTAGGAAGTGGCGTATTTAGGAATTTGTTTCGAGGGGTGTCAGCCACTAAATGGAAAGCAAGAAGGAGGAAAAGCGGCGAAAATTTGTCGGGGTCTCGCCCAAAGTTCGTTAAGAATTTACCCAACTACTATCTAATTTCGAAATAAAAATATTTTTCTGTAGGATAGAAAAAATATTTATTGCTTCCGCATATATTTCTTTTGACTCTTTCTTGTTCTTTCTTGCTTTAGTTTTGGTATCTATAAAAAATAGGACATTTTCTATGCGTCAGAGAAAAGAGGACGGTAAGACAAAAAAGAGGACTGTCCTCTGGAATAGAGGACAGTTGGTAACCTTAGCCTGCCATGAACAAATATCACGCACCACACGTTCACTTTTGTAAAATATTGTCTTCGTCTCATTAGTCTAAATTCGGGGTTTTCTTGAGACCAGTACCTGACATGCTGGGATTCTACAATTCCATTAGTAGATAATGTACATTCATCAGAAAACATAATAAATTTACAAAAATGCATATTTCCACTAAAAAATTTGGTCTCCCAACCATAAACAAAAATGTAGTCTTTTCGCTTTATCCCCCTCTTCCAATGTTTGGTTAAAGTGGGGTTTGAACGAAAAAATGTATTTTCTTTTAAGATCATCTGAATATGAGTTTTTCTCACAACTTCTAGAAGATGATTAGCACGATTTCTAAGGGACAGGAGTTTCTCTAACAGCCTGAAGAACTAAATCTGTGGCAGCATCGTTTTGGTCATATTTCTTCTTCTTTTTCTTGAAATTGAAAACCGAACCAGTTCTTTGGAACATTTTTATTGTGTTGTAGATTGTCATTTCAGTTATTATAGGATTCCTACAAGTTTCTCGCTAAATTGCTAAACATATTTCATATTTGCTCTTTTGGTAGAAAATGATAAACAAGGTATGTTTACTCTTACGCAAAATAACATTTTCGCATTTTTTATGCTCCCTGTATAGAAAATTAAATTTTTCATTACGTGAATCTTATTTATTTTACAAGCAAAACTTTTATTAGGAGTGACATTTTTAAGTATCTTGCAAAACTTGGTCTCATCTTGCTCTCATCTAAACCCCAACATAGTACCCACTTCTTTGTGTAGAAACAAAAAGTATAGTATTAAAAGAAAGTGTAGTTTTTAGTTCTGTTTGGTAATAAAAAAATGGTCTGTCTCTTTTTACAAGATCAGGACCTTAACGGGTCATCTTTTTGTTACCAATGAGACACTGAACATTTGACCTTTATTTTCTGCTTAATGTAACCCGTATGTTTTAGGTTTACAGAGGATATAGAAGATACTTATTCCTTTTCCTTGTTCGCCCAGTTCTCTGCAAGTATTATTGTCATAGGTTTTGCATGTATACAATTTTTCTTAGTAAGTACTTTTCCTGATGAAAATATTTACGCTAAAAAGGGGTATATAAAGTATATTAGTGTTATGTTAGTAAAACAAATTGTTTTTATGGTCATTCTCTTGCATCTACATAAGTATTTTAAAACCGTTTCAACAGGATATGTTACTTTTTCCTATTATCTGTTTAGAATACCTAATAACAACTTACCCAGTTTTCGATTTTTAGGTAGAAGCGTGGACCGTTAAATTTTATTTAATTATTATATGGATTATAACCATGACTTGGGAAGTATTTTTATTTTGTTATTTTGGATCGCAGCTTTATTTTGAGGTTAGTTTTGCTTAAATTTTATCCCTACTAATAATTTTACTAAATATAGGTGCGATTAGAATTTTTCTGTCTGTTTGCCCCTTTCTTGCTCAATTACGCCCAAACGATCTGACGTATTTTGTTAAAATTTTGCATGGGGGTTTATTCCTACGCTACTTTTATCCTGAAATACAAGTTGTGTCGCAAAGAACAAACCTATACAGGGTGTTCGGAAAATGCATCAGGATACTTGAACAGGTGATTCCATGTGGTAAAATAAAGGTAGTAAGCAATGTAATAAAAATTCGAAATCTCAAAATTCTACAAGTTACAGCCTATCAAATTTCATTTTTTTTTCTTATGTTTAACACATTTTGATTGTTTCCTAACTATAAAATTAATATTTGGCACAGAGACTCGATTTGGTAATTTATATCATTCTGTTACAAAAATTTTACTCTACTGTGCCACCAGAGGGCACTTTACCTGAAACCCCCATTTTATTTTTCCCATATTTTCTTTTGTTATGACAGATATTGCAAATACAATACTAAATAAAAAATATTTCATCCGAGTCGATAAACCTCACGGTTTAGTCGCAAATTAGAGAATTAAAAATTTTATTATCATTGAATCAGTTTTTCAAATGGAAGCAAAAAAATCAAGTTACCACGGTTTAAATCAGGGATTGTAAATATCATGATATTTACTGAAAATATCAAAATATCGGATATTTACGATATATATCGGATATTTTCATTGTTGTTAAAAATATTATTTTACTAGTAGGTAAAAGTTTTTGAAAAAAAAAATAAAGCAAAGATAGAAACCTTATCATTGATAAAAAACAACAAAATAGAATTTAAAAATGAAATTCATATTTTTTCTGACGAAAAAAACCAAGCCTAATACAAATAATTCTAGTCTTTACAAAAGCCGTGCTAGAGGCAAGTCATCCATATTGTCGGAATCGGAATCATCTAAGAGATCCCGCTCTGTCTCTGTTGCTACATTCTGCAGATTTCCTGATCCTGAGGCTTCACTGCACTGACTTCGATCCCAAACAAAATCTAAATTTGATGCTGTACTGGACATACTTTTATTTAATTTGTTTGTCCTTCACTTATTTCATTTGTGTCTTGGATCTGGGTAGAACTACTTCCAGTGTGCGTATCTTTATCATTGTTACAATTCTGAACATGTTTGTTCATCCTTTGAGGTATGCCTTGCATCTCTAAACCACATTTCTTGCAAACTGCCCATTTGCCACTATTATTTTCTTTAGATTTGCAATGAAAATATGTCCATATCGCATTTTTCTCTCGCGGCATTTTGTTTCTATTATTAATTAAGCGCGTAATCCCGAAAATATTCCATCAACACAGTCACAAATAAATATGCACGTTGTCCTATCTAGGGGAATTACCGTTTTAAAAAATCCCAGTATAGCGCGGTTGCATATTTGTACTTAAACGAAAGCCGCTATTGCCAGATTTAAGAAAAAATATTCTTTTTTAACAAGTTGATATATATCCAAATATTGATATTTATTTAGAGATAAATATCGCGATATATATCGTGATATATATCACTTGATATATATCTGCGAACCCTGGTTTAAATATAGGTTAATCTAACAATAACCTGATCGAAATATTATTAAAGACCCAAGCAAACCCAAAACAAAATTGCACTATTCAGCCCCCCTAAGATAAAACTCTGAGTGTGCTACTGTTCTGGTTTATATTTATTTGTTGATATTTATTCTTATGGCCCTGGCGATAGGCCTAGTACCTATCCTAAAAACCTATGCGGCTGGACTAGACATTGCCCAATAGCAAAGTACTATTTATTCTTACCTTAATGTATCCTTGTTTATTGCAGGGCTTATCGTTTGTGACGGATATTTATTTAACAGACTGGTTGGATTTAGATCAGAAATGTCAAAAAGCCTATCTTATCATGATGGAAAATGCAAAGAAGACCCTAATGGTTAGAGCTGGAAAAATTATCGATCTTTCTTTGGAGACTTTTGCAATGGTAAAATTAGTTTGTAGCTCTTAAGAAAACTATTTTTTTATTGTTATACTATCTAGAACTTATTTAAGAAGCAAGATTTTTATGTTACTTAATTTTATTAATAATATTATTAATTTTAACTAATATGAGATTTTTTTTAGATAATGCGAAGATCGTATTCTCTTCTAGCTGTTTGTAACAAAATGCTTTAAAAAGGCATGGACTAAAACGAAGATACCTAGTTCACTCTACAAACAACTTTATCAAAACCACTTTGTTTAGTACTGTAGCACCTTTGTAATAAGGGTAATTTAACGCAAAATATTAGTAAATATCCAGCACAAGAACGATTCTAGATTAAGTGTTGCAAGTAATTTTATCTAAATCTCTGTGTTTAATATTTTCGCAATTTAGAAATTTTATGTTTGCACATACCGAAGCATAGTAAATATATTAAGATGAATTCAGCATATTACAATTTTTTATTATTATATCCAATAAAACTTATAAAATATAGGCAACCCACAAATCCAAGCGCCGATCGCCGCCCACCCTGGCAAACCGACGCGGAACGACGCGTGTCATCGACAGGAACCGCACTGGTAGCGGGATCCGCACAGGACCAAATTACGTTACAAGATAAGTGGGATCCGCACTAGACAAAATTCCGTTACAGGATACTATTCCATCTGTGGATGTGCGGTTTTGTCAAGTACATACAAATGTTGTTGTAGTGTTTGTGCAAACAGAATGGTATCCTTCAACATTATTTTGCCCTCTTTTATTTACTAGATAAAATGTCTTAATCTAAAAGTATTCGCGATTTTTTTAGTGCTAGTAATAGTAGTAAAATTCAAAAGCGACATTCTTACCGATTTAATTTTTCACATTACCATGTAAAGTGCTAAGAAAGTGAGTCATATTGAGGCAATGTTTGTCAGGTATAAAAAAATGTGAAAATAATCCAGAATAAAGCATTTAATGAACATAGTAAAGCCACCGTATACAGACAACCTAACTTTATTAATATATAATGAAGTTAAGGCATGTTCGTAAAAAAAAATGTAGGCAAATTTGTTAGGGTACATTTTCAGTGTATTTTAAAAATCTATAGCGACAACAAACATTTTTTTATGTATTGATGATTTTGCGTTAATTAGGCATAAAAATGGGTTTTTTAAAATGTAATTTATTTAAATACAACCATTCAATCGAACAACACGGTCGAAAAATGATTTCTATGTCGATTTTACGAAGATATTCTTCTTTGCCAAAAATACCAGCATGTGATTTTGTTCCCAAAAAATATCAAGTAAGTTTATTTATGTATATATCTCTGTATACTCACCATACAACTTTCCGAATATTCAGCCAAACTTCTGATTAGCAACACAAGCGGAACCAATCTTATATGATTCAATACCCTGCCTAGCATATGTCCATAAGTTATCGTTTTAGATATTCGTGCGTTTTGTTTTACAAAAAAACGAAAATGTTGCGTGCTTTAAATATAATTTTACCACATAGCCTAGTGGCAACTTTAAACGAACGCCATATTGGAAAGGGGCAAGTCAGCTTTTTGAAACTGAACAAAGAATTAAAATATCTTTAAAATGAGGCATCACAACCCGTTTTTTGTTGCAAAAAACTCCAATATGGTGACATACATTTACATACAATCATTCATCACTCCTTAAAACGTAAAGATATGTCAAAAATCGGAAGTCGGAAATCTGCATGAATACATTACGAGTATTTTCCTTAAAGCATAGCGTCGACGTAAGCTGTGTTCGGACAGCAAAAATCGCTAAAAGCAAATAAAAATTGTAGTTAAAATAAGCAGACGTGTTAAAAGAAAAAATTAAATTAAAAAAAAGATTACAATGTAGACTCCGTGATTTTCAAAAAATAAGTGCTTTCCTTAAAAATTTAAAAGTAGATTCTTGACTGAATGAAACTAGAATTTCTTGAATATAATGTGTTATTTTTTTAAATAAATGTGTAAAGCTAGGTAAATTCTAAAATGAAACAACGTTATCACAATTAAAATTTAGACCGGATTAAGAACCGAATTCCTAAAAAAACAGCTATTTTTTGAAAATATGTAACTAGAGTCATGACCCCTAGAATTTTTTTGAATAAATAAGCACAACTAAATAAGCAGATGCTGGAATAGAACAAAATTTAAATATTAATCAAGTCCGGATCTACGGGGGGAGGGGGCACGTGCCCCGGGCGGCAAGCGAGGGGGGCAGCAAGTTGACAACCACTACAAAAATATAATATGTACAGTTAACGTTATTAAAATTTTATTTCTGAATATAAAGATTAAGGCAGAACCATCAGAGAGGTGCCTACTTCATAGAATGAATATGCTCTTGATATTTTAAACTTAATTCATTAAAGATATCTTCTTATGGACTTATTTTCTAATCTTCATGGTATTAAGGAATTTAGATAACTCTTTTTAATATACTGAAAATAATCAAAACCTTCATTCAACTAAGAGAGACTATTGGCTATGTTATCCCTTGAGATTGAAGCAACCAACAGGATCAGTTATGATAAAGCAATTGTGAAAAAAAGGACAAAATTTCGTTTTAAATCTTTTACGTCACAATGAAAATAAATATAAAGTTTACTTATAAAGAAGCTTAATCTAACAAACGATTTCATCAAACGATGGCAACGATTTCTAACAAACAATGAAAATGAAAGAATGGCGCAACAAACGTAAAGCAACATTCTAAATATTTTTATGACAAAATAGTTTATGGTAAGATATTGGCCCGAAAAATTTTGGTAGATTTTGGTAGGGTTTATTTCCTCATTCTGTATGAGGTCGACGTTCCTGGTTAATCATTTCCACAACCCTCAGATCTGAGTTTCTTCCACTGTTAAACCTGCTTTCTTTAAATTTAACTTTCTTTTCTTTAAACCATCTCTAAGCAAATCGACATAATCATTATCTCTTCTACCCGTACCACTAAAGTCCATTTTCCTGCATCTTCTTAGATATCTCTACAATCTTGATCTTATTTTTTTTCAAATTATGTCTCTTTCTGTTTTCTTCTCGCGCTGATTCGGTCACATGGCATACCTGAGACTTTTTCCAATTACCCATCCTGCTTCCACTCTGTGTTTAATTCTATACGAGTTAATAATTTTAATTTAAATAGACCCAAAGCAGAGAGGAGTGGTTTATAAAGAGCAATGGGTGATTTCATGGCAATTTATTTCATGGCATCGTAATTATACGCACAAACATTTTAGAACTAGCTTGCGCCCGCCACTTCGTCCGCGGTATAAAGATTTTACTCCAAACTCAAAAACCGGCTTTTCTTTTACTACATGCCCACTATTAAAAATACTACAGGGGCCATCATAACAAGAAATGGATTCTATAAGAAAAAGACACTTGAACCCAGCCCTAACAACCTATTACAGTAAACCACTGGCTATACACCAAGGATACAAACAGTGGGTCTTTGACATAAATGGAAAACGTTACTTAGACATGTTTGGAGGAATATGTACCATTTCCGTTGGACATTCTCACCCGTAAGTTTTTTAATTAATACTAATTTTACTACTAATACGTAACAAAATATATACAGAGTGGTCCTAAATCTCAGCTGAATATATCAGAGTGTGATTGCTGGCTTAAATTTGTCAAAGTTAAAAAAAAGTAATTAAGTTTCCTCAGGTCCAAACTGAATGTACCTATTCGACCATAGTTTAATCAATACTTGCCAAACCTCTTTAATGTCCTTACTAAATTATAATAATATTGTAGAAGATTAACAGAGGCTGTTAAGGAACAAATTGGAATATTGGGTCACTGCTCGAATATCTACTACCATGAGAAACTTCACGAATATGCCGAGCGACTTGCCGCTCTGCTACCTGAAAAATTAAAGGTAACGTGCATCCTATGCAGGGTTTAATACAAAACAGGAAGACTTTTTGGTCTGCTACAAAATTGCACCCTAGCCCTCAAAGTGTAATGACAATTAGTTTAAAAAAAAAATTCGAGAATAGTTTTTCGAAAATTGAATTTGATAATGTTAATGAAAAAATAATGATCCTCAATAAACATAAGCAAACTGGCACACACGGTTCTCTTTTATGTCGTAACATATTATAACTCCGAGTAAATGATTTACCACAATCTTCACACGCGTACGCCATGACTTTCAAATTAACTTGCTTGAACCGTTTTACTCAGCACAATGTTCTATACTAAAATTTAACCCCCCCTCCTACCCTCATATATACCGAACCACATTTAGACCCAACCCACTCGATTTTCATACCAAAACATGTTACACCCCAATAATAACTCAAGGTAAACTAACATCACAAATGTAACCTTGAAATAAGCGTCGTACACTTGGTCATCACCAAACAAAGAACACCACAAATGTAACCTTGAAATAAGCGTCGTACACCTGGTCATCACCAAACAAAGAAACAACTGCTCGCGTTCATCGAAAATATGCACCGCAAATGTAACCTTGAAATAAGTCTCGTACACCTGGTCATCACCAAACGAAGAAACAGCTGCTCGCATTCAAGGCTAAGTTCTTGGTCTTGACCTTGGAATAACACCTGCGCATATCAAGGCCAAATAACAATAGCACAGCTGGACGTTCAAGGTCGACCCTACTGCGCATGCGGAAACTCACGATCGGTCATATCCCTCTACTAACCTTATTTAATAATTAGTTTAATTAATAACACCAATGATATATGCACATGTTGTGCATATATCATTGATAACACGTAAAAGTTGATAATGCTTTAACAAAATTATTAGAACTAAAAATGATAATGTCTTGATAACAATTGCTCAAAAAGGTCACCATTGACCTCAATACATTTGGCTGTACGCTTTACAAAAGACTGTTGGATTTTAAACACAAGATCCTTATGATTTATGAGCAGATCAACAGCATTTATAATTTTTTGACCTAACTCATTATGGTTGTTTATTGAACTGTCATAAACAATGGATTTCAAATGACCCCAAATACAGAAGTCCGTAGGATTAAAATCCGGACTTCGTGCCGACGAAGCCAAGCGGCCCCCACGGCCTATCCATCGTTCAGGAAACTGTTTATTAAGATAGTTTCGCACTCTTTTGTTATTAACTTTGAAGTGTTATTAAACTAATTTTATTAAATAAGAAAGTTTCATTAAAATAAAATTAATATTCCCGCATGAATAAGTGTTTTTATTAAAAAATCTTCAGTATATCCTATAATATCAACTTTTGACTAAGTAAATTTAGCTAAATCATAATAATTTGAAGTCACTGTTGCTCTATGTCCAATTACTTTTGAACCATACGTATTAAATTGCATAGGAAAATTCAAATGCGATTATCTCGAAAACGGTTACTCCTCGCGACTTTAATAAAGTATATCTTTTTGACGTAAAACAAGTAGGATAATCGATTTTTCCAATAATCAGATCGATATGCTAAACTTCAAAAACAGTTATGGCATTTAAAAGAAGTGCGGAATGCCGCAGGTGGCGCCCTCTACTAGTGACATCCAAAGTATTGACGAATTTGAATTCCTCGCCTCAAGAAACCTCCTGATGCCTAATTTCGTGCTGCTATGTCGTTTTGTTGAGAAATTACTGGAAAAAATCGAAACCAAAATTAAAATTTTGACACCCTGTATCTTGGTTATTATCAACTTTGGAATTAGGCAAGTTTGAATAAGTCGCATTATTTCGACATAAGGAATCTGCTGTTGATCTGTGTACCATTGCTTTTGGACCACCCGGTAGAGGGTGGATTAAATTTGAATTTAAACAATATTCTTTTTATTACGGATATCGATTTATTACTGATTTTTAGGGACATCCAACGCATGCTTTGGAAACTGTTCTCTGGACTGTATTACAGTGGGCTTAATTTATCATGCTACAGGACAAATAAGAATAATCAAAGGAACATTACGTGATATTGTAAAACACGTACAAGAAAAAATTAGACACGAACACGGGAATTTGTCTCGTACCGAGTTTGAGGTGTTGGAAAATCGGTACATACTCGTATATGACGAGATTTGCAAATGCGTTGATAGATATAATTTAGTTAAAGAGTACGTATACATTAGTGTAAGTGTAGGTACGTCCATAACGACACATTGCACTCACTGCAGATGACAGCGCATATAGGAGCTTAGTGTATGTCCATATTGGCTCATCGCACATCGCTCAGCTCTGTAAAATAAGATATCTCTTATTTTATATTACAAAATAAAATGACTTTATAGACAAGTTGACAAGTTGTTTATTATCCACCAGTTGTAACGAACGTTAAACTAAATTACAATATAAGGTTTAAACAATAACACCAACTATATCTACATCTCTCTTTTTCAATTAAAGGTTTAATCTGTTTGGCATTTTGACAATACGGCCTGAACAAGTGGTTCTTATAAAACTGTCATTTGACCCCCCATTCTTTTGAATAACACTACGTTGCAAATTACTTTCACTCGGTGCTTCTCTATCATCTACTACATTCGTTTTTCTATAACTTTTCTCAGAACTATTTCCGTTATCCTCCTCTCGTTCACAGTATACACTATTTTCGTCCTTTTCACCTTCACCATTTCTTTCACCCTCACACTCTATAAACATTTTTGTTTGTGAATTCTTATGCAAGTTTGGATTATATTTTTGCTCACCACCAACCCTTGAATTTTGAATTGAGCTATGGTTGCTATTGTTACCTGTACTTTTAATAAATTTACGGTTTCTTATTAACACGAAACCATTGCTCATTTTCACTTTATACGTTCTCGCTCTTATTTTTTCAATTATGATTCCACGTTTCCAGACATCACGTGGTTTTGTCCGAACATAAACCTCCGATCCTATACTAATTTCTGGTAAGTTTCGAGATTTTGAGTTATAGTATTTTGTTTGAGATTCTTGTCTAGTTTTAATAAAATTTTCTTTACGCTTGAAAATTTTTGACCTAAGAGAATTTGTTGTACTTGGTAAATTTGACCTAAGTTTCCTAGAAAACATTATTTGAGCAGGTGAAATATTATCTTCTAAAGGTGTATTCCTGTAGTTTAATAGTGCCAGATGTAAGTCTTTTTTCTCTTCTATAACCTTTTTAAACATTTTTTTTACAGCCTGAATGTGTCTTTCTGCCATACCGTTACTCTGAGCATTTGTGGGTGACGATATTTTATGAGAAAAACCCCATTCCTCAGCAAATTTTTTGAACTGAAATGAGCTAAATTGAGGTCCTCCATCGGATACTAAATTTAACGGTATACCAAACAATGCAAATCTATCTTTAAGAATTTTAATTATACTTGAACTAAATGTAGTTTTTAATTCGATAACATCTACAAATTTCGAAAAATAGTCCACTAAGAGTAAGTATTTTGCACCAGAGATCTCAAAAATATCACATCCTACTTTGTTCCAAGGAATATTTGGAATTTCATGAGAAATTAAAGTTTCATGAGCTTGTGAATTTGAGTATTTGGCACATAGATGACAATTGCTAATTTTTTGCCTGATATCATTTTGCATTGTTGGCCAGAAAACAGACTCTTGAGCAAGTTTAAGACACTTGTTATAGCCAAGATGAGAGCAGTGAATCATATTTAGCATTTCTGCATTGAGGAAGGAATAACAATACAACTACCTTTAAAAATTAAATCATCTATAATACAAATTTCACTCTTATATGGTAAAAAAACTTGTATTTTAGTATTTAATTTATGAATATTTTTTGGCCAGCCATTTAAAACTACTTTTTTTTTAAGTTCTTGTATTCGTTCTGGTGTTGCATTTATCTGTTCTTTTATTAAACATACTTGTGCCTCAACATCATTATCAAAAACGGAATTGTCTATATTTGAATTTAAATATGCCCGTGATAAAGCATCAGCCAATATGAGATTTTTACCTGGTTTATAGACTAAAGAAATGTCATATTTTTGAATCTGTAGCATCATTCTTTGAAGTCGTGCTGGGCATTTATTAAGTGGTTTTTTAAATATTGAAATTAAAGGTTGATGATCAGTTTCCACAGTTACTTTTTTCCCAAATATATATTGATAAAATTTATCTAAACCAAAACAGATTGCAGACATTTCTTTTTCTATTTGTGCATACCTAGGTTGAGCTGGCTACATTGCTTTTGATGCATAGGCACAAGGTAATTTATCTTGTAAAAGAACCGCGCCTAATCCAGACTTTGAAGCATCAACTGAGATTACTGTTTCTTTTGAAATATCAAAATATTGTAATATAGGATGTTTCGTTAAAAGTTGTTTTAAATTTTCAAAAGCTTTGGTGTGTTCTTTATTAGTCCAAATAAAACTATTTTCTTTTTTAAGTAACTCGCGTAGTGGCAAAGTATTATCAGAAAAATTTTTAATAAATTTACTGACATAAGTAAGCATACCTAGCAGTCTCTGAACGTCATTTTTATTTTCCGGTTTTGGAATGTCTAGGATACCTTGAATTTTTGATTTATTTGGACTAATGCCATTTGCTGAAAATGTATGTCCCATATAATCTATTTTAGTTTTTCCAAATTTGCATTTTTCTAGATTAAATCGGACGTTATTTTCCTTAGCAATTTCAAGGACCTTTCTCAGATTTTGATCATGTTCTAATTTGGTTTTTCCCCAAATCAGAATATCATCAATATAAATTTCACATCCTTTCATAGAGAACAAATTCTTAAACCTATCTTGAAACACCTCCGGAGCCGATTTGATTCCGAATGGCATTCTCAAAAATTTATATCGTCCAAAAGGTGTTCCAAAGGTACATAGGTCAGAACTTTCCTCATCTAAAGGAATTTGATAAAAACCTTGCGTAGCATCAAGAGTACTAAAATATTGTGCACCTAATAACTGACTAGTAATTTCATCTATAGTTGGAATATTGCAGTATTCACGTTTGATATAATTGTTTAGATCCTTAGGATCCAAACATATTCGTATAGTACCATTTGGCTTCCTTACAAGAACCATTGCATTGACCCAATCAGATGCACCATTTACTTTTTTAATAATGTTCGATGATTCCAGCTCATCCAAAGCTTGTTGTAAACTGTCCATCAAAGGTAATGCAACCTTCCTTACAGGATGTACAACTGGTACTGCATTGTCAGCTAACTCTATGTGATAAGGTGTAGTTGCTATAGAACCAACACCTGAAAATACCGCGCTGTATTGAGTAATTAATTTATTATATTCACCTAGATTTTTGATTTCGTCTACGCGCATAATTAAATTAAAATTAATTAATGTTTTTAAACCTAAAATGAATTGTGTGTTAGAGTTTACTATGTAAAAATCAATCGTATGTTGCTCATTATTTTTTATGAATACCAAAGTACTTTTTCTCAAAATCTGAATATTATTACCTGTATAAGATTTAAGTTTGCTATCAGTTTTACAAATTTCTTTTATGGAGAGTCCTAATTTTTTATATACAGATAAAGATATAATATCAGCCATGGAACCAGTATCCAATTTAAACTTAACAGATTGATTATTTATTTGTAAATCTGTAAACCACTCTTTATTTTGTTTATTATGTTCCATGCAACCAACAAACATATATTTCTCGTGTTCGTTCTTATCATTTACACTGTCACAAACATAATCGTCTACGTGTACATTCTGAATATTTTTCTCTTGATTAGCATTCATTCGCTTAAAACATGCAGAAGCAAAATGATTCAGTTTGCCACAAAAGCTACATTTTCGTTGATAAGCTGGACATTTGTTAATAGGATGGTTTCCCAGGCAATTTCTGCAGTTTTCAATAAGCTTGTTTATAAATTTCCTTGAATCATTCAAACCTTTTCGGACTACGTTGACTTCATTTGAAGAATTTTCCATATCCTGACATCTTTCCTTGGCTTTTTCCATCATATGGCTGATTTCTATCGTTTTTTCCAAAGTTGCAGGATCTTCTTGTAATAATTTTTCTCTTATCACACTGTTTGTCAAACCACAAATAATAACTGTCTTTATAAGGTCGTCTTGTAAATTGCTTAGCTTGCATTTCATGCCTTGCTTCTTAACGTCTGTGATAAATTGCTGTAGTGATTGATATATACCTTGTCTCATACTGAAGAACTTGTACCTTTCATATGTATAATAATATTTTCTTTAGGGAGAAAATGTTGATCATATTTGTCCAATAAAATGTCTATTTTATTTTGGTCTTCTTTAGGTATAGAAAAAGTAGAAAAAATTCTAAAACCTTCTTCTCCAATATAATGCAACAGTTGAGCGCATTTTACAGAATCATCCTTTTTATTTGTTTCCGTTGCAATTAGGTAATTAGTAAATCTTGCCTTCCATATCTGCCAATTTTCAGCGACATTTCCTGACATATCCATATGGGAAATTCCACGATTGTCCCCCATTTTCACCCTTTTCTTATTTAGGTTCCTCGTATGCTTAGAAATTAGTTTTATAACCGACTGCGCCATGTAAAATAAGATATCTCTTATTTTATATTACAAAATAAAACGACTTTATAGACAAGTTGTTTATTACCCACCAGTTGTAACGAACGTTAAACTAAATTACAATATAAGGTATAAACAATAACACCAACTATATCTACAAGCTCCTAGTCTTGCACTTACCACGTAGGTATATTCATTGATGTAGGCGCACAAGACCACAACGGCATACCCGCCCGTGATACAAAAAAAGGAAGATTGATACCAAACCGTGTCAAATTCGTCCGGGTTCGCGCATGACGTCACGCTGTGAGTTATTTTTGAAATTTATAACGCGCAATATAGAGTTTACGTTAGTTAAAGGCGATTTTATATAAATTCTATTAACACCGAATTTTTTCAGTTGAAAATTAACGAAAAAAAATTTTAATTGTACTCTTCTTTTTCTTGTAGTCTTTTGAAACATTTTTTCATAATCCTCTTAAAACAGATATTACTAAAGTTAATATAATGGTCTTTAATATTAACTACATATTTTTAATTTCATTTTTAGGTTTGTAAAGGATATTCAAGAAACGTACTCATTTTCATTATTCTGGCAATTCACCGCAAGTATTGTTGTTTTAGGTTTTGCTTGTATACAGTTTTTCTTTGTAAGTATTTTTTTAAATGTTTTTAAAACTTGCAATGCAATGGATCGAAGGTCATTAGTTTAATTTTATATCAGTATTTTATAGCTATTTTTTAATTCAATAAACAGTATACCTCTGAAAATATCCAATCATCTATGTACGAGTATTTACCAAATAAGTAACCCAGTAAAAAAATAAGGAGACCCTGAATATATGCTTTAGCCTATGGTATTTATGACTGCAGATAAGCATTAACCTACAGTAATTGCGTTATTTTAGTAAAGCCTATCAATCTGAAAATATTCTACATAACTGAAAACCTGGCAACAGCCATTCTCGATAAGTAGGTGGGGGATCACATTGCTTAGCGGGTTTTAAATAGCGGGAATCCCTGATTGCTCTAAAATGTAAATAATGGTATCTATTTGATTTGACATCAATAGTTTTTACATAGATTCTAATGTTTTTTGATCACATATCAGCTCAAAATTTTATAATGATTGCAACTAACGCACACACAAGATAAAACTCAACATGTGCCGAATTCTAAAAATAAATCCCCCAAATCCTCTTTCTTTGCATAGGTCGTCGCTGGAAAGACAAAGGGGCGGTAACTCCATTTAACATATTTTTCAAGAGGAGCGACTGAAAATTAAGTCAGTATTCCATTGGTTACTGAACTTCGTCTGTTATAAAATATCACGATAACCATAGGAGAGAGAGAAGTTAGTTTGTATTTATATAAATATGACCTTGGGGGTAGGTATGGTGACCATAAATCGAAATTAGGGTTTTCGGAGTTACGCCCCTTTGTCTTTCCAGCGACGAGGTGTACCATTTAAAACGAATGAGTGTTAGGGGATGTAGGTAATCTATTTCGGTTTAGAGAGCTGTGGTAAACACATAATAATTCATTTATTTGTACCTATTTCTATTTTTTAGGTAGAACTGTGGTCCATAAAATTCTTTGTAAGTGTGTCATGGACAACAACCATGACCTTGGAAGTATTTTTGTATTGTTTCTTTGGATCCCTTCTTTATCACGAGGTGGGTAATGAATATATTACATTACAGAAAAAAATAAATAAAAAGGCCATTTTTATTAATAATAAATATTGTTTCAATGTTTTAGAGTTCTACATTTGTCACAGATATTTATTTAACAGACTGGTTGAATTTGGATCAGAAATGCCAAAAAGCTTTTATTATTATTATGGAAAATTCGAAACAGCCTCTGATGATTAGAGCTGAAAACATTATAGACCTATCCCTGGATACCTTCTCAACGGTAAACTAATATAATTAAATATAACAATAGTAACAGTATCTATTCATAAAAAGTATACAGGGCGTCCGAAAAGTCTTCGTATGGGCAAATATCTTTGCTATTAGTAAAGATAGAGACACCAAATTTTAAGTGTATATTTTCATATAATTTAAGTATTTTAACCCCCTTGAGGGTTGACGCTAGGGAGTTGAGGTCAAAAAGTTGTTCAAAATGACAATCACGAACTTCTTGGCAGTAATAAAGTCGATTTTGGAACTCACTTCTCACAAATTTGAGAAGTGAGATCCAAAAAGAAATAAAAGTATTTAAATTTTTACTTTTTTCTTCATGATTTTTAAAGGCTTGCCGTTTAAAAACAAATTAAAATACGGACATCGGGTTTGCGGTAAAATGTTTTTTGAATACCTTTAAAATGAGGTACCAGAAGGCATAAGGTTCCCTGAGGTTTTGGACCTCAACTCCCTAGCGTCGCGTTCATTACATGAAAAAGTAGAGTTATTAGCCAATAAGATTCACCGGACGGCGCAGAATTTCCTGGCTGCGCAACTTGCGAGACTGATTTGGTCTTTCGTCAGCGGACTTGTTCCGCACAGCGATCTCAAAGGTCAGAGTAGCCATGCTGACCTCCCCAGGAGACGCTGAGTGCAAGAAGAAAAAGATACACCTAAAATTTGGTGTCTCTATCTTTACTAATAGCAAAGATATTTTCCACAACTAAGACTTTTCGGACACCCTGTATATTTAAAGCGCACCATTTTTACTTTCATAAGTAAGATATTGCAGAACCAGTGTGTTAACGTTTACATTACAATATTAGTAGAGTTGTGCCTTTGACCGGCCAACAACTTTTTGGTCGATTGACCGGTCAAATGACCAGTCCGTTGACCGACAATCTGACCGGGCCCTCTTTCAGAATAGAATCATTTTCTTATTAAGTCAATCACTAATTTTTGCAATATTGCATTTTTGTAAGACATTTACGTCCAGATTCACTAAGAAAGTTTAAAATTTAGTACTGGTTTAAATTAAGATCTTCCAGTTGACCAGTTATGTTTTGACAAGTTTTCGTCCTGTCGTTGTTAATAAGACGTCATTGAAAATTTATGAATTATTCGGATATTTCAGCGATTTGCTTGGTTTTCAAATGATTTTCATCTTGGAACGGGTTGAACGGGGTGAATTTAGTTCTATTATTGTCGAAAGTGCGTACTAAAATTGCCCTTTTATTTATAAATTTTGCGAAAAAGCTCCGAAATAAATTCGTAGTATAAAAGTTAGTTATCTTATTCTTACAGTTGTCAGTTTAAAACTTTTGGTTGTCAAATTAGACCGGACTAGCGTTGGAGAATCTGGCTGTTAATGATCACACTTTATAATACCGTCAGTACCATGGAGTCAGTACCAATTATAGAGGAAAATAAAGTGTGTGAAAATGGAAAATAAACTGAACTTGCTAAATTTTCACGGCGAATAACGCCACAACGTCACTGAATAAAACAAAAACGGATTGTCCGGATTTCCCCGAAACTTGCATAGACCATCGATCGCGGCCGGTGATTCCCCGAAATGTGTTTGTACAGGTCGGCCACATATCTTCACTTTATTTCGACATGGAGCAATTTGACCACCTAATATTTGACCGACGTCAAATTGACGACCAAGGCACAACTCTAAATATTAGTGATGTGAGAAGATCAGATGTATAAAGTAATATCCCTTATATTTTCAATGTATTTTTTTATTCCAGATTATCCGAAGATCATATTCTCTTTTAGCAGTTCTTAACAAGTTTGGAGACTTCTAAACTAATATTAAACCTACATAGGTTTTCTTATGTGAACATACTAATTTTTAGCAAATTCACTTACTATGGTTGCAATGTTACTTTACACATAAATTAATAAAGTAGTATGTATGAAGCAGAAAATCTAGAATTTAATTTTCCTTGGAGAGAAATACTGGTTAATCTCATCCTTATTCACTACAACATTTATAACTATTAGATTTTATCCAAGGCTTCGGTCGCGTACAAGCTATATCCCTTACGTACATTCACATTTGTGGAAGCTCTATGCAAGATTTCAGCAAATAAGTAAAGCTGCTTAAACGTGACTTAGCAGCAGACAGACATATGTTTACATATTAGAATTGTATATCCCGGAACTACGTATCCAGTAGGGATAAAAGGTAACCCCTCTGCATGACATAACCTTTCTTTACGCAAAATTTTATCCCCATCCGTTGTTCCGTTGAGTAACACATACAAACAGATTTTCGCCTTTATGATAGGTTAGGATGATATTGATTTTGAGTAATATAAGAAATGCTTATTTGTCGCAATAGTTTAAAGCAGTGTTTGCTTCACTTTTATTTATAAAAAAATTAAACTTAAAAAAATAATTGTTATTAATTAAACAATTGACCTAGGGACGTAACTAAAAATAATTAAACAATTATATTAATAATTAAAAACTATTTCTTTGATAAACAAGGTCAACAAAGTAAATTTATTACATTATTTACAAGAAGTAAAAGTTTTCGTTTGATTCTAATATATGTATATTTTTAAAAGTTTAATAGAGCATTATTCTCTTTTAGTAATAAAAAGACACTAATTAAAGGCCGAATTTTGTTGGAATTAAGGTTTGACTATGACAGCTGTCATAGTCTACCCGGCCCGGGGTTGTCCATTTTCTTGGACTCCCCGTACATTAATGCAAAAAGAACGACACACTTCCACAGTCTAAAAAGACTGATACTATTTTATCGTTTAAATGATGAACCTATTCCCAAGAAACGCCCCAAAAAAATATATATTTAAAAATGGTTCAAGAAGCATAAAAATTATATATATATATATATATATATATATATATATATATATATATATATATATATAAGAAATTATTTACCTACAAATAAACACCGCGAAAATCATAAAATAGTTGGTGTAAGTATATTGAACATTGCTACTCTAGATGTTTATAACTTTTAATTTTACTTTTCTGCCGAAATTCCGTTTTCTTTAATAAATACAATACTGGCGGCTAGACATAGTAATACGATCTTTGACTACGCACGCGCAGGCTGACAGCTGTAGTAGATATGAGATTACCAATAATTTTAAAAATATTTTATCGAGGAACAAGAGCTAAACTTGTTGCCAATACACCTTTTGGAGCCGATCTAGTTTTTAAAATATTTTAAATTCCCGAGCACAGACTCGAACCCCCGACCTCTTGGTCCACTCGCTGAGACTCTACCTCTGGACCACGCTGCTAATGTGAGAAACCCCGTGCCGATGATGACTAACACTGGCGTTGCTGAGACATCTTATTTCTATGTTTAGCCGATAACACAGGACCACAAATGGGAACCGAAAAAGTCCTTTGGCGAGATTGATATCCTATATGTATTTTGGTGCGCTGATTACGAATCCGAGGTCCATATAACCCCAGCACATCACGTTCAAGGTCATTTGAGGGTCAAATGCATATATTACGGAAAAACAGAAAATCTGACCACGGATTCGGAAAGAGCGGGAAATTTTACGTCCAAATATGTAGTTTTCAGTTTTTCCAACATGACCCTCCAAGGTCATCTGGGGGGTGAAATGACTCACCGATAGACCAAATTCTTATTTCCCATATACATCATCACAACTACAGACTTTTACGTACAACTTAGTCAGGTATCTTTAGGTTTTTTGACGCGCTGATTACGAATCCGAGGTCCATATAATCCCAGCACGTCACTTTCAAGTTGTGATGATGTATATGGGAAATATGAATTTGGTCTATCGGTGAGTCATTTCACCCCCAGATGACCTTGGAGGGTCATGTTGGAAAAACTAAAAACTACATATTTGGACGTAAAATTTCCCGCTCTTTCCGAATCCGTGGTCAGATTTTCTGTTTTTCCGTAATATATGCATTTGACCTTCAAATGACCTTGAACGTGATGTGCTGGGGTTATATGGACCTCGGATTCGTAATCAGCGCACCAAAATACATATAGGATATCAATCTCGCCAAAGGACTTTTTCGGTTCCCATTTGTGGTCCTGTGTAATTAATAATACATTAATATCATGAAAATATTAGGTACCTAATTAGTTTTTCTTTGTCCAAATAAAAGGGGTAATTTGAGGTAACCGCAGTATTTTTATTTTCATTATTCAACTTAGGTACATACTCATATAGAGAAAAATAAATCACATATGCGTAATATTTTAAAAATTCACCCAAATCGGTGATAATTTAATTGAAATTCTTTTTTTAAGGAACCTCAGCCTCTATCTTAATCCAACTTTAGAATTTAAAATACTATGATCTTTACTTAAAGCTAATTATTTCATTATGTAACGCATATTATATCAAAAAGCTTTTATCTAAAGCCAAAAAAATAATATAAATTTTTTGATATTTAAATATCAAGAATAATTTATTAATATTAATCGTAAAAGAAGTTTTAAAGCAGAGAATTTTAAGAGCGATAGAATAGAATCGATTTTACAGGAAGAAATAACAAGAAGCTTTAGCCATTGTCGACGTCAGTTAGAAAAATGCGTAGAATATGAAGTTTCAGAAAAATAAATATGATGTGCCCTTAATTTTTTTAAAGTTTACTAACATAAGAAATATTTCTCAAATGTAACGTATATTATATAATAATTTAATAATCTATCAGTAATTTTCTTTAACCTGTATGAGTCTGTAATTTTGTATTATAAATATTCTTTGCTCTAAAGACAACATCTTTATTATTTTGATAAATCCTACGTCACAGTTATGTGCAATTAAATAAAAAAGGTGATAGAGTGACTTGAACAAATTTTGATTTTAAAAGCGTAATTTAGAAATTTCAAATTTTTACTTGGATCTGGAATAAGAATTCTTTTAAAATTTAAAACAACTTTTTCGTTTATACTATTCATGAAATTTTACGTCAAAGTTGTTTGATCTTACTCCGACTATTATTCTCTTTTATAGAGTAATTAATAGACAAAACTAGAACTAATAGAAACTTAAATCATAATTATTTATTACTTTTAAAACAACGGCAATATTATATAAGGGGACTAAATAGATACCCTGTCAACAGATACTTTAAGCTACTCAGGGGGGTCAGAAAAATGACTTACAAGAAGATTAGTTCTTGGGAGAACGGAAAGTGGGTTCTTGAAACAGACTCAGTATTATATAACTCTGTAACTGTAACTCTTCGAAATTTGCAAATTTTTGGAATGTATCCAGTTAACGACATGCCAAAATGGGCTTATTATTGCTATGCTGGGTTTTTACATTGTACCTTAACCCTGCCCGTTCCAATGCTAGTTTTTGCATACATGTTTGTTTACAGAAAAACTTTGGATCTTGAAACTGTGATTGATTTGCTATTCATGGTTATGGAAATGGCAATAACTATTCTTAAATACCCGCCAGTCAGATTTCGTCCAGAGAGAGTGAGACATACTTTGGAATGGCTAACTATAAAAGAGTTCAATACGTACCACCCAGATCAAGAAAAAATTGCTAAGGACACAGCAGACTTTTTTAAGAAAGTTTATTACTACTTTCTTGTGGCCTGTACTGCCACGTTATTTATTCTGATTTTTAAACCTTTATTAATGGGACAAAAGATTTTGCCGACTATAATTTGGTTACCGTTCGATCCTTTGAAAAATGACTACATTTTTGTTGGAGTCTACCTTATAGTTGCACTGGGTAAGTTCTTTTGCAAAATAATGTTAAAGGGCCATACTAATGCAGGCGTCTCCCAAATTTTGTGCTGGATTAGTCCAGTTGAAGCAGATCTGTCTTTGTCGATGGTCACTTATCTAACTTTCATTGAATCAATGCTGTTGGCGTACTCTAAAGTTCAGTACCTACTTGCACCAACTGTATCTCTGTAGGCTCTTGGCCATAAATGGTCCACTTTGTTTTCTTCGTATCACCTACGAAGGCAGCAAGCCTAAGTACTAATGTCTGTGGGTTGACTATAGTAGAAAGCCGACTTACATGTGTGCTTAAAATCTTTGTGTAACCATAATATTTACATCTGTGTACTAAAAATTACTGTATGTTCGTTTTATGATACTTAGTGTCCAAAAAGATATGAAACACATCTCTGTCTTTTTTTTATCTTCTGACAGCCCACGAAGACCGAAGTCTAAGTACTATGTACCGTGGGTGAACTGGGGGATCGACTCACACATCCAGAGCTGGAAACATCCGTTGGGATTTCACCAGCCCTTTAAGAGGATGTGTGGGGTGGTACCACCTCCGTCGAGGAAGAATTCCTCTACCGTCCTTTCGTCTTAACGAAAATATCAATCTAATACAAGAATATTGAATCATCTGTATACGTGCAGCTGACCGAGAGTCCAAACAAGGTCCATACACTAGATCAGCTTAGTTAGAATGACTCAGCACCAGCGACTCACATAGACTTCTCCTAAGTTGCCTATTCAGTATTCCTCTACTTCGATACAGATTTCTTAGAGTCATAAATGATCTTTGAACAATAAATTTCACCTGAGTTCTGAAAGGCAAATCCCTGTCAATATTTATACCCAGACTCTTCACCGTTTGCACCTAATCAATAACAACTCCGTTTATACTGATGACCCCAGATCCACATCAGCACCCCCACCGCCAAGGTGAGTCCCAAAACCTATTGCAATAGATTTATTGGGATTTAATTTTGAACCATGTTCAGTCGAGTAAATGTAAATTTTTTCAAGTGACATATTTAAATTCTGATAAGCTTCTCCAACCCCCTCTTTGGCATAACTGACATAGATCTGGGTGTCATCAGAATCTTGATGGATCGAGCAATCACCGGCAAGCTTGTGCAGATCCATAGTGTACAATACAAAAAGCAAAGGTCTTAACATTGACCCTTGTGGAACTCCTCTCCTTACCGGTCTTGGGCTGGACCTACTCTGGCCCAAAGTGACATACTGGTATCGATCAGTAAGGTAACTGCGAAACAGTTGAACTAATTCCCCCGAACAACCACATTAACGTAGCTTAGAAACAAAGCATCTCGTGCCCTATAGTGTCAAATGCCTTACTGTAGTCAAGTAGTACAAGTGTTGTTGCTTTTTGTACATCTGTTTCAGTTCTCATACTTAGGGGGAGGGGGGTTACTATTTTGCCTTAGGCAACTGTTTACATAAGATTTTATATGTTAGTCTTTAGCTTGACAATAAGCACAAACTTTTTGTGTTTGTAGGGACCACCAGTACAGGCTTCTCAAACTGTTCTGTAGATTGTATTATAGCGGGTCTGCTTCATCACGCAGCTGGCCAATTAAAAATAATTAAAGGAACTTTAAAGGATATTGTAAAACACGCAGAAGAAAGAGTTTCGAATGAACATCGGAACGTAACTCCCCCAGAATTTGAGGCGTTAAAAAATCAGTATGCCTACGAAGAAATATGTAGATGCGTGGACAGATACAATTTAGTCAAAGAGTAAGTATAAAATACAGTGTGTCGATAAAAGTTCTGTACAAATGAAACACTTGCTAATAAAAAAAGTTACTCTTTATAAAAATATATGCTTTCTGAGAAAATCATATTAACAGTTTAAATTTGAGAGTAGGTAGCCAAAAAATTGGAAAATCCAAAACTGTTCCAACAGAAAAGTACCTACCCTTAATTTTTATTTTAGGGCAAAATGTGATGGCAAGAATTTATTTAGAACTAGCTTCCGCCCGCGACTTCGTCCGCGTGATATGGGTGGTATCCTTTCACGTAGTTTTAATGTAATAAAACCGTATAACAATTTTACTCCATTACAAAATTTAAACAACCATTTCACCCCCTTAGGGGCTGATTTATTAAAAACTATAAAACACCTGTTTAAACATACTGCCAGATTCCCCAACGCTATTATAGTCTGGTCTAATTTGACAACCAAAAGTTTTAAACTGACAGGTGTAAGAATAAGACAACTAAGTTTTATACTATGAATTTATTTCTAAACTTTTTTGCAAACTTATAAAGAAAATGGCAATTTTAGTACGTACTTTCGACAAAAATAGAACTAAATTCATTACAGCAACTCGTTCCAAGATGAAAATCATTTGGAAACCAAGCAAATCGTTGAAATATCAGAATAATTCAAAAGTTTCAAATGACGACCTATTTGAAATGACAGGACAAAAACCTGTCAAAACATAACTGATTAACTACAAGATCTTAATTGAAACCAGTACTAAATCTTAAAACTTCTTAGTGAATCTGAAGGTTATTTTTTAGAATACATCTATGAAGTTTCGACTTAATAGCACCATCTAATATTTCTTCCATATAAAGTTTGAGTCCCTATTCCATTCCTTTAGGTGTTGAATTTTATAAAAAATCGTCGATAGTAGATGCTTATGTTATATAAGAAACCCCTCAGCAAAAATTCAAGTTTCTAGACCCAGCGGTGTGGGCCGTGCGATGATATCAGTCAATCAGTCGGTCAGTCAGTTAGAGACTAGCTAGCGGAATGACAATTTTACTCAATTACAAACTTTGAACCCCAATTTCACCTCCTTAAGGGTTGATTTATTAAAAACTGAAAAACACTTACATTTACGTTCAGATTCACTAAGGTTCAAGATTTAGTACAAAGTTGTAACAGTAAACAGAGTGTTAAGCTTGGCGGTGTTGTCACCCGAGAAGTGAGTGTGTTGTCTGGTGTGCCACAAGGCTCTCACCTAGGTCCAATTTTATTTTTACTTTTTATTGACAATGTGACGTCAATTTTTGGGAAATGTAAATGTCTACTTTATGCCGATGATTTAAAACTGTTTTGTAAAGTCAAATCTTTAGATGATTGCCAAGAAATTCAAAAAGATCTCCACAATCTAGTCAAGTGGTGTGATAAAAACAGCTTAGAAATGAATGTATCTAAATGTAAAGT
Source organism: Philopedon plagiatum (assembly GCA_963971165.1). Taxonomy (NCBI): domain Eukaryota; kingdom Metazoa; phylum Arthropoda; class Insecta; order Coleoptera; family Curculionidae; genus Philopedon; species Philopedon plagiatum. The sequence continues at coordinate 13,751,208 of OZ020194.1, forward strand.
AATGAAATTTTATAAATGTAAATACCCAACAGACTGTAATTATTTTATTGGCAACACAATTTTAGAGACCGTTACTAACTTTAATGACTTAGGACTCTTAGGAGTAATATTTAGTAGTGACTTAAGTTTTAATAAGCATATTGACGCAGTTATATTGAAAGCATCTAGAATGTTAGGATTTCTAAAAATAACCTGTTTAAAAATTTGTGATATAAGAGCAATTAAATCTGTGTATAACTGTTTCGTTTGTAGTGTGTTAGAGTACAACAGTGTAATATGGAGCCCGTTTTATAATTGGCAGGTGAACCGTTTAGAACAAGTTCAAAACACGTTTGTGAAGTTTTTATTCTATAAATTAAGATTTCCCTATAAGGAATTACCTTACCTAACGCGCATTAAGTTGGCAGGAATTAAAAGCCTTGAAAGTCGCAGGTGTGAGGCCTTAGGGGTCCGGAACGCTTTCCGGACACCCCAATTAAGAATCTTTTCACATGTCATCGAAAAATAAGGATTTCAAATAGTATATTTCTGCAAAAAAATTTGCGGAATATTCAGTATTTTTCTTAAAAAAAAATTATTGAAATTTGAAAAATTGCACAATAAAATGTCAGTTCTATGCGGTGGTGCCAAAATTTTATACCCACACGTATCACGCAGTCACAGTAAAAACTCAACAAAATAAAACAAATTAAAAATATACTGATGAAACCTAAAACTGAGCAAACCTGTCCGAGAATGTATTTCACAACTCCTTGGCCACAAGAAGAAATTATATTATTTCTAACAACAGCCTTAATGCCAAAATTTTACAAAAAAGAATTAATACACCAAAAAAACTACAAATGTGGCAACACTGTGTTCCCATAAATCCAAAACGTCATTCAAAATTGATTTTTACCATAACCTCAAATATGTTGGAACACCATCAAATAGGTGATAAAAATCATGTTTTTTTACTAATAAAGTAATTTCTGAGTTAAAATATTGTATTTTCCACATTAAAGATGATTTATAAACGTAAGTAGCATCGATATCAATAAAGAAAAGTGTTAAAATTCCAAAATTAAAGGTGTCCGGATAGTGTTATGAAACCATTTAGGGTAGCATTACGAACAACCAGATCTAGGCAACTTTTTTATTATCTACCACATAGAACAAATTATGGCATGCAGAGTTTTACTACTACACTAGCTAAGAACTACGATGATCGTTATGGAAATCTGGATATGTCTAATGACAGTTTTGCTTCTTTTAGGCGTAAGGTTAAGAATTAATTTTTAAAATGTTTAGCATTAGGGTACTATTTGGAGTTTATTGTAAATTCTGTAAGTACTATTGTGAATAAATAAATAAATAAAAAATGGATATTTCCACTAAAAAATTTGGCCTCCCATCCATAAACAGAAATGTAGCCTTTTCGCTTCATCTCCCTCTCCCAATGTTTGGTTCAAGTGGGGTTTGAACCGAAATAATTTATTTTCTTTTAAGATCATCTGAATATAAGTTTTTTTCACAACTTCTAGAAGATGTTTAGAACGATTTCTAAGGGACATCACAGGAGTTTCTTTAACGGACTGAAGAACTAAAACTGTGGCAGCATCGTTTTGGTCATATTTCTTCTTCTTGAGATTGAAAACCGAACCAGTTCTTTTGAACTTTTTTATTGTATTATAGATTGTCATTTCAGTTATTGGGATTCCTACAAGTTTCTCGCTAAATTGTTCTATGACGTAGCATCCTTTGTTCAGTAGGTAGCATTTTAATGAGAAGTATTTTAAATTACATAATTGCTTCATTTATTAAAGACATTGACAAACATGTTCATAGGTGTCATTATTGTTTAATATGTAGAAACTAGTACTCTGGTTAAAGGTGTGGGAGAAAATGTATGGGACTCTCTGGGGTTCTTTTGGTAGAAAATGATAAACAAGGTATGTTTACTCTTACGCAAAATATCATTCTCGTATTTTTTTATGCTCCCTGTACAAAAAATTAAATTTTTCATTACGTGAGCCTTATTTATTTTACAAGCAAAAACTTTTATTGGGAGTGACATTTTTATGTATCTTGCAAAATTTGGTCCATTTGTTCTCATCTAAATCCCAGCATAGTACCCACTACTTTGTGTAGTAACAAAAAGTATAATATTAAAAGAAAGTGTAGTTTTTTAGTTTTGTCTAATAATAAAAAAAATAGTCCGTCCCTTTTTACAAGATCAGGACCATGGATTTATTATATAAAAGGATTCGATATCCGTATACTGTGAGCGTATCGAAAGTGAAGCCTTATATTTTGTTGTTTGTTATTCTCTTGGGGGAGCTGTTTACGAACTACGAACATAGACAAGACTACGAATTACTACGTAATTGAATCAAGAATGGTAGTAGAAAGAGATAAAATAGCATTGGAGTGTTGGAGCTCAGAAGTGTTGTTGTCTGTGCTGATTGTTTAGGAAAACGGCTGAACCTCGGTCTGAACACTCGGTTACACGTACGTCTTTGTCTAATGAACTAGAAAAGAAAAAGTGCGACGTATAGATTTATATAGATTTATAAATCGGAGCGACTTTAAATAAACACCTTTAGAAATAACATAACCTATAAATAATAAAACCTTTTTAACTTAAATTTATTATTATTTAGCAGAAAATAAAGTAATTTAGGGCTTTTATTACTTTTAGCAAATCTTGTAATGCTTCTAACATATTTTTGGTACACAAATACAAGGTAAAATAAGATGTTGTAAGAATGGTTTGTTTTGGCTTCAAAGAATGTTACATCATCCCGTATCCTTTTATATAATAAATCCATGAACAGGACCTTAAAGGGTCATCTTTTTGTTACCAATGAGGCACTGGACATTTTTTTACCTTTATTTTCTGCTTAATGTAAACCGTATGTTTTAGGTTTACAGAGGATATAGAAGATACTTATTCCTTTTACTTGTTCGCCCAGTTCTCTGCAAGTATTATTGTCATAGGTTTTGCATGTATACAATTTTTTTTAGTAAGTACTTTTCCTGATGAAAATATTTAAGCTAAAAAGCGGTATATAAAGTATATTAGTGTTATGTTAGTATAACAAATTGTTTTCATGGTCATTGCATCTACATCATGATACAATAAAAGGAAGATATGATACCAAACCGTGTCAAATTCGTCCGGGTTCGCGCATGACGTCACGCTGTGAGTTATTTTTGAAATTTATAACGCGCAATATAGAGTTTAAGTTAGTTATAGGCGATTTTAAATAAATTCTATTGGCAATATACTTTGCCTCCTGCTTATAATACAAATTTTAAAGTATGTGATTTAAAATAAGCACGTAAATAAAGGGTTAAATTAATCCTCTACCACCTTCCAATTGGCAACCACAAAATATCCATGGTCGAAGCGGATTCGAACCCGCGCCTCTCGGTTGCAAAGCTGGCGCCGTACTAACTCTACCCAAATTTTTATTTAGAGGCATATTCTTATTAAAATATATACCTACAGAGTGTTCAGAAAATATGTTATAAATAGAAATTATGTTTGTTCCTATAATTTGTCAAATATTTTTTGCGGTGAACAACATCTGTACGTTTGCTACGGAAACATGGTTTTTAGGCTGGTCTTTTTGGGTTTTTTACACATAGTAAATTATTAAAAATTATTGCATTTTTGTATTCTTTGATTTTTCAAATTAAAAAAAAATCTTAAAATGCCAAAAATTGTTCTAAACAAAACAAAAATATCTAAATTTATGAAATTCGGTAAAACAAGAAATTATTTTTTAAGAAAATAGTCTTTTTTCAGTCTCTTTGTTTGTCGTATTTTCTCGATTAAAATTTGGTGATTCGTTACCGTGGAGATTTTTGCAATTGTTTGTCACAGTAAACTTTTTTATTGAAGCGAGTTTGTAAAAACATTAAACACATTTGACATTCATGACATGACACAATTTTGCTTTAAATTACCTTCATAATCACTTTCGTTAAAATGCCTAGAACAGATATAGCATTTTCACATTAAACTTATCTTCCCGTTTGAACAGACGCTTCCAAACACTTTGTGTTTCTTTATCTTTAGGGACGCTAAAAACTTTAATATCGGGCATAAAGCCCTTGCATTGATTGTCCAGATCACAACCATACACAACACACCTCATTTTCACTTTTAAACTGTCAAAAGTGAAAACACCAAAAAATAAATTTAAAACACAACGCGATCTTAACCAAGACGTGTCTCGTTTACAAAATATGGCGGAATTACTCACAGCGTGACGTACATGGCCACGTCTACCTGCGCGGTGTCATATCTTCTTTTATTTGTATCATACATCTACATAAGTATTTTAAAACCGTTTCAACAGGATATGATACTTTTTCCTATTATCTGTTTAGAGTACCTAATAACGACTTACCTATTTTTCGATTTTTAGGTAGAAATGTGGACCGTTAAATTTTATTTAATTCTTACATGGATTATATGCATGACTTGGGAAGTATTTTTATTTTGTTATTTTGGATCGCAGCTTTATTTTGAGGTTAGTTTTGTCTAGATTTTATCCTTACTAATATGTTTACTAAATATAGGTGTGATTAGAATTTTTTTTGTCTGTTTGCTCCTTTCTTGCTCAATTACGCCCAAACGATCTGACGCATTTTGCTATTTTGCATTTTTTCCTACACTACTTTTATCCTGAAATACAAGTTGTGTAGCAAAGAATAAACTTATACAGGGTGTTCGGAAAATGCATCAGGATACTTGAACAGGTGATTCCATGTGGTAAAATAAAGGTAATAAAAATTCGAAATCTCAAAATTTTGCAAGTTACAGCCCATCAAATTTCAATTTTTTTTTATGTTTAACACATTTTGATTTTTTCCTAACTATAAAATTAATATTTGGCACAGAGACTCAGTTTGGGGATTTATATCATTCTGTTACAAAAATGTTACCCTACTGTGCCACCAGAGGGCACTTTACCTGAAACCTCAATTTTATTTTTCCCTTATGTTTTTTTATGACGGATATTGCAAAAACGAATATATTATTTTAAAAATAATAAAATACTAAACAAAAAAGATTTCATCCCAGTCGATAAATCTTACTATTTAGTCGCAAATTAGAGAATTAAAAATTTTAATGTCATTGAACAGTTTTTCAAATGGAAGCAAAAAAATCAAGTAACCATGGTTTAAATTTAGTTAAATCTTACAATAACCTGATCGAAATATTATTAAAAATTATACAATACCTAGAACGTTATCGGATAATTAAATAACAACGATAACACTAAAGGTATTTATCCAACACATGACAGTTATGACTGTCATTATCAATGTCATTTTAGACAAGTAAACTATCAAATAACTCACTAGTGAGTTATGGATTATAACTCACGTTCATATTTAAAGTAGTATTCTATTTATTTATTACTATTACAAGCATAATTCACATTGATATTGAAATTAAAGGAAAACGATAACGGTTTATTCGAATTTGAAGTCATTGTAAAATTCGTTGGTTCATTGGAACCAGACACTCCCATATCGGTACAGCTGCTGATAGTGCTAGAAGACGCCGACACATTAGAACCTTGTATTTTTTTTGCAATTTGTATTTTGTTATGCACCGATTCTTCTAGGCATCCTTCTGCTACCGTCGAGGACTTCCATCCTCCGTGACGCTTCAAAGTAGTCATATTAGCCCCTGCATTGGCCAAAAGAGTCGCCGAAGACCTTCTCAGACAGTGACCGGTGTAGAGAGCTGGTTCCTCCAATTTCAAAAACATTGCAATTTTTGACAACGTATTTATTCCCACACACTGGCTGGTACACCTCCCATTTTTGTAAAAAACAAAAAAGCGGCTAGAACTAATATTCTTTGGTCTCAAAGACATGTATTTTTTACACAAATTGATCGGGTTGACTGGAAATCCTTCTTGTAGTATGGTGAATCTTCTCGATTTCTTGGTTTTAGTGTCTGGCAAAACTACGTGAAAATATTTCCCTTTGTCTTGAATATTTTCTATTTTCAAATTGACCAATTCATCGCATCTACATGCACCGCTAATCCCCATTATCAAAACCACTTTCATCAACAAGTACTCGTCGTCGGGAGCTTCGTTCAAAAACTTCTCTATTTCAGGTCGTTCTAATATCTTTGACTTCTTTGGTTTGTATCCCTGTGATTTGCTTTTCAAAAAGCTCGTTAGTTTGCCATATTTTGAAATGTCTTTTTTTTTGTAAAGGTGAATAGTCGAACGAAGCATCGAGTATTTGGTCCATAGCGACGATGGGGCTAATTTTTTTTGCAAATGTAAAAAGTAAGTCAATAGAACATTTTCATCGATACCTTTTATCTTCCGTGAATTCATCCAAGACTCAAACATTTTGAACTCCTTGTCGTAAGCATCTCGGGACTTTTCTGGCAAAATCTGCATCGCTGCTTCTTCCGCTTCCGTAAGGATATCCTCAGCAACGTAATTTTCATCGGTTTCCTCCATTTTCTATAGGTTTTTTTCTTCAAAAAAGCTTCCCTTTTCTGCAGAGAAATCTGACAAGTGTCAAAATTTATTTAAACATTTGCTTACAATGTATCATGCCCGTGGCAACCAAACAATCAACCAACTTTGACCAAAATGTAAAAAAATCACTGTCAAGTCATTCTGACATTTATAGGATACTGAGATGCAAGTAGCTTTGATTTGATCACGAAACATTAATTATTATCTCATAAAAAAACGATTTCTTCCACTTGTCATGTGTTGGATAAAACATTGTATGCCACTCGTGTGTTATGTTTTCTAAGTCACTTGAGAACTTATACCACTCGGCCTGACGGCCTCGTGGTATAAATCTTTCTCGCGTGACTTATTTTCAACATAACACACTAGTACCATAAATAACTATCATTTCTTTTTATTTATTTCTAATTTTATTTAATTAAATGAAAGCTTTGACACTAAATTGATACTTTTAAAAAAGAAAATAATCATAATACATTTTCAAAATGTCCTCCGTTCATTTCTATACTTTTCCTGATATTTAAAAAAAAATGTTGCCTAACCTGAAAGTCTGAAGAAAATACCGGCCGGATTTTGAATAACTGTAAATCCATTTATTATTCTTCGACGTAGAGTGTATATATATATATATATATATATATATATATATATATATATATATATATATATATATATATATATATATATATATCATCTACCGGCGTTTTATAGGCCCGAGGCCTTTTAATGTCCCGCATAAAAAAGATCCATGGGATAATGTCGGGCGAGCGCGGTGCCCAAAGTAATAGTCCGCAATATTCAGCCCCCCCAAGATAAAATCCTGAGTGCACTACTGTACTGGTTTATATTTATTCTTATGGCCCTGGCGATGGGCCTAGTACCTATCCTAAAAACCTATGGTGATGGACTAGACATTGCCCAATAGCAAAGTACTATTTATTCTTACCTTAATGTATCTTTGTTTATTGCAGGGCTTATCGTTTGTCACCGATATTTATTTAACAGACTGGTTGGATTTAGATCAGAAATGTCAAAAAGCCTATATTATCATGATGGAAAATGCAAAGAAGACCCTAATGGTTAGAGCTGGAAAAATCCTAGATCTATCTTTGGAGACTTTTGCAATGGTAAAATTAGTTTGTAGCTCTTAAGAAAACTAATTTTTTTATTGTTATACTATCTAGAACTTATTTAAGAAGCAAGATTTTTATGATACTTAATTTTATTAATAAAATTATTAATTTTAACTAATATGAGATTTTTTTAGATAATGCGAAGATCGTATTCTCTTCTAGCTGTTTGTAACAAAATGCTTTAAAAAGGCAGAGACCAAAAACTAAGATACATAGTTCACTCTACAAACAACTTTATCAAAACCACTTTGTTTAGTACTGTAGCACCTTTGTAATAAGGGTAATTTAACGCAAAATATTAGTAAATATCCAGCACAAGAACGATTCTAGATTAAGTGTTGCAAGTAATTTTATCTAAATCTCTGTGTTTAATATTTGCGCAATTTAGAAATTTTATGTTTGCACAAACCGAAGCATAGTAAATATATTAAGATGAATTCAGCATATTACAATTTTTTATTATTATATCCAGTAAAACTTATAAAATGTAGGCAACCCAAAAACCCAAGCGCCGGTCGCCGCCCACCCTGGCAAACCGACGCAGAACGACGGCGTGTCATCGACGGGAACCGCACCGGTAGCGGGATCCGCACAGGGCCAAATTACGTTACAAGATAAGTGGGATCCGCACTGGACAAAATTACGTTACAGGATACTATTCCATCTATGGATGTGCGGGTTTTGTCAAGTTTGACAAATGTTGTTGTAGTGTTTGTGCAGACAGAATCGTATCCTTCAACATTATTTTGTCCTGTTTACTTACTAGATAAAATGTCTTAATCTAAAAGAATTCGCGATTTTTTTAGTGCTAGTAATAGTAGTAAAATTCAAAAGGGACATTCTTATGCGGTGCCACTGGATTTGATGCCCATTTACCTTAGTTTACCGATTTTATTTTTCACATTACCATGTAAAGTGCTAAGAAAGTGAGTCGTTTTGAGGCAATTTTTGTCAGGTATAAAAAAAATGTGAAAATAATCCAAAATAAAGCATTTAATGAACATAGTAAAGCCACCGGATACAGACAACCTAACTTTATTAATGTATAATGAAGTTAAGGCATGTTCGTAAAAAAAAATAGTAGGCAAATTTGTTAGCGTACATTTTCAGTGTATTTTAAAAGTCTATAGCGAGGTTTACAAGTAACAGACAAAGATAACTGCAATAAGTCATGTCTTTCAGGTACCTTAGTCAAGCGTAACAAACACTTTTTTATGTATTGATGATTGTGTGTTAATTAGGCATAAAAATGGGTTTTTAAAAATGTAATTTATTTAAATACAACCATTCAATCGAATAACACGGTCGAAAAATGATTTCTATGTCGATTTTACGAAAATATTCTTCTTTGCCAAAATTACCAACATGTGATTTTGTTCCGAAAAAATATCAAGTAAGTTTATGTATGTATATCTTTTTGTATACTCATATAACTCTCCGAATATTCAGCCAAACTTCTGATTAGCAACGAAAGCGGGACCAATCTTATATGATTCAATACCCTGCGTAGCATATGTCCATAAGTTATCGTTTTAGATATTCGTGCGTTTTGTTTTATATAAAAAAAACGAAAATGTTGCGTGCTTTAAATTCAATTTTACCACATAGCCTGGTGGAAACTTTAAATGACCGCCATATTGGAAAGGGGCAAGTCAGCTTTTTGAAACTTAGGAACTGAGCAAAGAATTAAAAGATCTTTAAAATGGGGCATCACTTAACCCGTTTTTTGTTACAAAAAAATTCCAGTATGGTGCCCACTTAACGTCCGGTAGTTGCTAGAAACCCTTGTGCCAAAATTTACGTCCAGCTGCCTCGACGACTACGACTACGCCTACACAGACATACATTCACATACATCACTCCTTAAAACGTAAAGATATGTCAAAAATCGGAAGTCGGAAATTTGCAAGACTACATTGAGTATTTTCCTTAAAGCATGGCGTGGGTGTAAGCTGTGTTCGGACTAGTGATTGCAATCCCGCAGTGTTTTAAATCCCGCAGGGCATTTGCGGGATTGGTTCTAAACCCGCGGGATCCCGCATAGGTTTTTTAATTTAAAAAATTCGATAAATTAACTTTAATTAATTATTAAACCAACTTAAATTTTTTATTATAAATATCGAAAATTAACAGTATTTCAGTCAAAAAAATTATGTAATTTAAAGTCTAGCCTCTCTTAACTATACTACTATGACTATAAATCAGTGAAATTTCTTATCAATTAAATTAACAAGTAACTTTGTTCAAATTAATTTTAAACGTTTATTACTTTTCTGTCTGAGATAATAAGTCTTACTAGTTTTTATAGTAAATCACCTTTGATTCTAAGGTAAGTAGGATACTTATAATACAGTCTCATTAATTTTGATATTATAATACCACGGATATTTGGCAGATACACGTTTTCGCGTTATTTTTAAGAGTTTACAGCTTTTTCATGGCTATGCAGATCCGCATAGCTGGTGCGTCAAATGATGCGGGATTCCGAGGCATTGCGGTATCCCACTTTGCGGGATTGCAATCCCTAGTTCGGACAGTAAAAATCGTTAAAAGCAACTAAAAATTGTAGTTAAAATAAGCAGACATGTTAAAAGCAAAAATTAAATTACAAAAAAAGATTACAATGTAGACTCCGTGATTTTCAAAAAATAAGCACTTTCCTAAAAAATTTAAAGTGGATTCTTGACTGAATGAAAAATGAAACTAGAATTTCTTGAATATAATGTGGTATTTTTTTAAATAAATGTGTAAAGCTAGGTAAATTCTAAAATGAAACAACGTTATCACAATTGAAATTTAGGCCGGATTTAGAAATTTAGAACCGGGTTCCTAAAAAAACAGCTATTTTCTAAAATGTGTAACCAGAGTCGTGACCCCTAGAATTTTTTTGAATAAATGAGCACAACTAAATAAGCAGATGCTGGATTTAGAACAAAATTTAAATATTAATCAGGCCCGGATCTACGGGGAGAGGGGGCAAAGGGGGGTACGTGCCCCGGGCGGCAAGCGAGGGGGGCAGCAAGTTGACAACCACGACAAAAATATAGTATGTGTTAACGTTAATAAAATTTTATTTCTGTATATAAAGATTAAGGCAGAAACATCAGGGAGGTACCTACTTCATAGAATGAATATGCTCTTGATCTTTTAAACTTAATTCATTAAAGATATTTTCTTATGGACGTATTTTCTAATCTTCATGGTATTAAAGAATTTAGATAACTCTTTTTAAAAACTGGATTTTCTTTTACTGCATGCCTACTCTATTAAAAATACTGCAGGGGCCATCATTACAAGAAATGGATTCTATAAGGAAAACACACTTGAACCCAGCCCTAACAACCTATTACAGTAAACCACTGGCTATACACCAAGGATACAAACAGTGGGTTTTTGACATAAATGGAAAACGTTACTTGGACATGTTTGGGGGAATATGTACCGTTTCCGTTGGACATTCTCACCCGTAAGTTTTTTAATTAATACTAATTTTACTAGTAATACGTAACAAAACATATACAGAGTGGTCCTAAATCTCAGCTGAATATATCAGAGTGTGATTGCTAGCTTAAATTTGTCAAAGTTAAAAAAAAGTAATTTAGGTTTTCTCAGGTCCAAATTGAATGTACCTATTCTACCATAGCTTAATCAATATTTGCCAAACCTCTTTAATGTCCTTACTAAATTATAATAATATTGTAGAAGAATAACAGAAGCTGTTAAGGAACAAATCGGAATATTGGGTCACTGCTCGAATGTCTACTACCATGACAAACTTCACGAATATGCCGAGCGACTTGCCGCTCTGCTACCTGAAAAATTAAAGGTAACGTGCATCCTATGCAGGGTTTAATACAAAACAGGAAGACTTTTTGGTTTGCTGCAAAATCGCACCCTAGCCCTCAAAGTGTAATGACAATTATTTAAATTTTAAATGTATTCGAGAATACAGTTTTTTGACCATTTATCGTATCTTTCACTTTTTGGTCCATTCTTCTTGTCTACCCCATCAGACCTATTCGTATATTGTATATAAAAAAACAGCCTTGTGTTCCAAACAATATATTACTTTATTAAACTTGGCCAGCAGACCATAAATCATTCTTTAAAAAATATATATTTTGTACTTTTTCTTTAAAACGACGCGATGCGAAAATTCGACAATGTATTGAATGTTTGCGGAACACGGTTTAAAAGGAACAGTACAAAATACAACTTTGATTTTTTTAATGTCTTTCTTAAATATCTACTCTGGAAAGTCATTAGTTGTTTATAGCAAATAAATGAGCAACAAAAATGACAAAATACCCAAAATATTAATAATGGCGGCCGAGTTAGTAACTGTATGATGAAACACAATAACAATTATCATTTTTAGGTTATTTACTTAGTTAACAGTGGATCGGAAGCTAATGATTTAGCTGTTTTAATGGCACGATGCTACACTGGAAAATTTGATATAATGTCCCTTAAAAATGGCTATCATGGAATGACTTATCAAACAATGGCCCTTACGTCTAATAACTATTATAAATATCCAGTCCCTCAAAATCCTGGATTTCAAAAAGCAAGTATTTTTTTTTTAAATAAAAGAATATTGTATAGGAGTGTTGTTACAATTCCAACAATGGATTTTTTCGCTAAATTTTGATTTTGGAGGATTAAAAAATCCCAGGATTTTTTTATTATCGTAAAAAACCGATACCATACCCTGATCCTAAATGATTGTTAAAATTATGGAATTCAGGTTTAGTAAAAGATCCCATTGTAGGGTATAAATTACACACAAAAAAAATTAAAAAAAAAAACATAAAAAAGTTATTTATGCTTGGAAAAAATACCCTTAAAAAATAAACCTTGGTCACTTTCTTTATTTTAGACTATGAATCCTGACGTTTACAAGGGCCTATGGGGAGGAAATAGATGTCGTGATAGCCCTATACAAACAGATCGAAACTGTAGCTGTGCAGAAGAATGCGAAGCTGGAAAGAAATACCTGGAACAATTCCAGTGCGAACTAAATCACGACATATGTAAATCTGGCTGCGCTGCATTTTTCGCAGAATCTATTCAAGGTGTAGGCGGCGTTGTGCAATATCCTAAGAACTATCTGAAGGGAGTTTATGATATAGTTAAAAGTAAAGGAGGAGTCTTTGTGTCAGATGAGGTATAATTTTGATAATCGACGCAGATCTATGCACCTATCCCTTTCCCAAGATTTTCAATTAATCTTAGACTGGGGTGCCTGGGGTCTGACCTTGTTCAGTTCAACGCCTCCAAAACCCTGTCATGCTCCCTGTCACGCAAAAATCTGGCAACGTTTACCCCACCCACATGAATGGCCAAGCCCTACAGAACAATGAAACGTTCGATCTTGTTGGCATCGCTTTCGAACATGATCTCAGCTGGCACAAACACATTACTTTAATAGCCACATCGGCAGCTAATAAGCTTGGTTTTCTCTTTCGAGCCAGAAAATACTTCTCCCCTTCCAACTTATACACTCTTTGTGTTTCCCAAATAGGACCTAACCTAGAGTACTGCTCCCACATCTGGGGAACGGCATCACCTTCGACACTTAACATCCTTTATTCTATTTAAAAGAGAGTTATTCATCAATGACCCAGTCCTCACCAGAAAGCTCCCTTCTTTCGCTCATCGCCGCGCTTGGGGATTTATCCCTTTTCTACCGGTACTTCCACGGATTTTGCTCTGAAGAACTAGCCGGTATTATTCCCCCCTTGACTATTCCTAACAGAACAACAAGAGACGCGTTACGTAAGCATCCCTTTACTGTCCAGCTACAAAAGCCAAGAACAGACCACTTCTCTCACTCATTCATACCTAAAGGTCTCCAGATTATGGAAAAAATTGCCTGCAGATGTTTCTCCTTCCCGCCCCAACCTCCAATCCTTTAAATTCCGTGTCAATAGACTACATTTCCCTTCTCTTCAGATGCCCACAGTACGTTAGTACTTAGGCTTGAAGTCTGCAGGGGATGTTAAAAAAAATACAAACTTTTTTACCTAAAATCAGCCCAGGAATCACAAGCTGAAATATTTACTAAATGTTCAGGATATATAGCAGGTATAAACAAAACTGAGCAATTTCAGGTTCAAACTGGCTTTGGTAGAACAGGAGATCATTTCTGGGGTTTTGAGGGACACGATATTGAACCTGACATAGTTACTATGGCTAAAGGAATTGGAAATGGTTTCCCAATGGCTGCCATAGCTACTACTGCAGAAGTAGCTAAGAGTCTGACCACAGCAGCTCATTTTAATACCTTTGGGGGAAATCCCATAGCAGCTACTGTTGGAATCACAGTCCTAGATGTAAGTCGAATAGGTCCAGTTAACTCAATCGTATTAAACTGTAACTGACATTAATTTCCAAAGAACCAGTCAGTTTTTAGTCTAGTCGCTGATTAGTCGGGTAGTAAGCCGACTAGTCGACCATTTTTGTAGTCAGCTTTAAATTTGTATGTTATTTTATTAACATTAATGCAAGAAGACAGAAAATTACATTAATTTGTCTAATATACTTGGTCTATTACCTTACATTCAATTTTAGATTATTGAAGATGAACAGCTTCAACAGAATTCCAAATCTGTCGGGACGCACCTTTTGCTGGAGCTTGCAAAGCTAAAGGAATTCGAACACGTTGGAGATGTTCGGGGAAAAGGTCTCATGATAGGCGTTGAATTGGTGTCAGATAAAAATTCAAGAGAACCGTTAGAAGCAAGCAAATTCATGGAATTGTGGGAGATGTGTCGCGATATGGGCTTAATTCTTGGAAAAGGTGGATTACATGGAAATGTAAGTTTCAGTTCAAAAGCAAGAATTTTTGGTCCGTTTAAAACCAATTAAATGTAAATTTAAGATGTACCCATATTATTATATATGTATAAATATACAGGGTGTTCGGAAAATGCATTAGGAAATTTGGAGAGGTGATTCTACATGGAAAAATAATTGTAGTAGTTGTATAAAAGAAATTTGGAAATCCCAATATTTTCCGGGTTATAGCTGTGCAAAGTTTAATTTTTTTTAATACTTTTTTGTCATACTGAATTTAATCATTAACGTATTACATTAAAATTTTGCACAAAAAACTAAGTTCAATGGACTCTACTCGTATAATCCTAAGATTTAACTTCATATAAAAGTTTTTAGTTGTTCCTCTAAGAAAAGAAAATAAACTAATTAAAATAAAAATAGTTATCGCGCCCATAAGAATTCATGTATTTGAAACATCACTTGGAACACATGCGCTGCTTGTGGCGAAATCGTAAAGCTGAATTACTGATGCAAATTTGAGACCGCGTACGTATTGCGATCGGTCTCCTTCCTTCAAGTCCTCCATAGTCAGACCGTTTGTCAAAATTTGTAAGAGATCACTTAAAAAAATTATTGTTCTCAAAGCCCCTACTTGTTATTTATTACTGTTTTTCGTTTAAAAAAATGGCTGAAATGAGGGTTTATCAGAACTTTGAAAAGTATATGTTAGTTTGCTATATTGAATCGAATGAAAATTCGCATGACGCCGCAGAACTATATTTTAAGAGGTAGTACGATTTTATATCCATTATAAATTTATCTTTGGTTTTTTTTTCTATATTCATTCTAGATATCCAGACAGAGGGCAACCTTTTCCTGATATATTTTCTAGAATTACAAAAAATAGTTAATTATGGTGCGTTTAGGCAGCCAAGACCAAAATCCTATAATAAGGAAAATCGAGAAATCGACGAGGTTAGGTGTATTGTTTCTTCTTGGGTTTTTTTTTTTTTAATATATATAAATTTGTAAATTTATTTATGAAAATAAACTTATTATTATTATAGTAGAAGCAACTCCTACTTCGTGTAGGGCAATTGAGAAAGAAGTTGGAGTGAACAAGGCTCGAGCACAAGCTATATTACACAAATATAAATTTAGACCATATAAAGTCAAAATCGTTCAGCATTTACATCCCGTGGATGTATAAAATTATACTTTGCACGGCCATAATTCGGAAAATATTGAGATTTCAAAATTTCTTTTATAGAACTACTACAATTATTTTTCCATATAAAACCACCCCTCCAAGTTTCCTAATGCATTTTTCGAACACCCTGAATATAGGGTTATTCACGGCAAGTGGCCTATTAGAAGAGCTCAAGAGGTAATAAAGATATGTTTTTAAAATTTTGGTCAGAGGCGAGACTAATTTGTGTAGACTAGTCCTTAGAAATACTTTGAAAGATGCAACGTGCCCAGCTCTACCACCAGCTTCAAAATTCCTAATATAAGTTGTATGAGGCACTTTATGTCTAAAATTAATAGTTTTTGAGATACTGACATTTGAAAAAAAGCAATTTGTGTAATTTATCAGCCGGTAGTTTAGTAATGGTGCATCTTAGAAAAAAATGGCTTACATGTCCCTCTGTGATATTTTTTCAAATATGTCAACTTCCGGTTTAACCGAAAATAGCCGCAAGTTAATTTTGTTACTGTCTGGCAAACCGAAAGTTGCCTTTTTTGAACATAGAATAAAAAACTTAGGCAGTTATATGTAAGCCCTTTTTCTCTAAGATGTGCCATTAGTGAGTTATAGTCACACAGACTGTCAAATTACAAAAAAAGTCATTGTCGAAATGTCTCGAGTCGAATATCTCGAGAACTAGTAAGTTTAGAGATCCGGTGCTTCATACAAAGTAAGTTCACAATTTTGGATAGAATTCCACATACAGAGTGTTTTATTTAAAATTCGGAAGTTGATGCCAGTTAGTAGTAGAACTGGCTAGTTGGGAATAAATAAATAATAATAATAAAAAATTTGTTTTAGGTATTAAGAATAAAGCCACCAATGTGCGTTACTCGAGAAGATGCCGATTTCACTACTGATGTTTTAAAACATGCTTTATCTAGTATTTAATAAAATTTTTCCATTAAAGTTTTTTGATCATTTCTAGAGTACAACAAAAATTATTGATATTCGGCCGCTGCGTTGGCAGAGGAGGGCCTACAGAATGGCCTCCCAGATCCCCCGACCTAACTCATTTAGATTTCTTTTAATGTGGGTTATTGAAAATCTGAAGCATACTAAACACAACCAAATACATTACATTTTTGAATTGTTTCTAACAAAATCAGAAACAAACATAAAATCATTGTATTAGGTTCTCAAAATGACGCCATTAACCAGTGACCGGATAACCATATTTTTTTTTGTGCTCTAGAAATGATTAAAAAAGCTTGGACACGGAATGCTTAGTCTTGTTACATATAAACGCGAATCGCGAAATGCGAATGTTGTCCTTATTGGTCAGTTGGACATTAAAATTTGAATCTGACCAATTAGAATAATATTCGCAATTCGCATTTCGCGATTCGCGTTGATATGAAACGACTAAGGTTGTATTTTTTTGTGCGAAATAATTCAAATTAGACCTACGATTGAATTAAGCTGAGCACTGAATAAATTGATTTTTGTGTTTGTTTTTGGTTTTGTTGAAAATAAAGATTAATTTCTTTAATATAAAAAATTTAATTTCATTTTATCTAGGACATCCCACGTAGACTTCAAGTCTAAGTATTTACGTACCGTGGGCGTCTGAAAAGAAGGGAGATGCAATCAATTGGCAGGGGATTTTATAACATAAAACTCATGTACCGAACACTAACAGCATTCGTAAAAATCTCATTTTTATTAAGCAAAACATTTACAGTGTCATCATAGCCACATCAACTATCTTACTTTATACCACTCAACAGTATAGTACATTCCGAGGTGGAAAGTGTTTTATTACTGCCAAAAGATAAGATGGTCAACTAAATCTCGAGACGAGAATGAAACTTTTCACCGAGGTTTGTATACTGTTTTATTTTCTACTATAATTTTTTAATTTTATCTTTTTTTCTTTTGAATTTTGTGATGAAAAAAAATTGAGTCAACCATGAAATTTATTTGTGAGTGACTGATGCGAAACCTTTAAAATGTACGAAAACTAGTGCACGGAGAAAAACGCAAGAAATATTGCCTTAGAGACTGTTCTACTAGCTTATTTTGGCGATATTGGCAAATATAAGAAACCGTCTACATTTTGGTCAATATACAGCATAATAAAAACCATGTTAGCTCTTAGGAAGAGAGTTGATATTTCGAAATTTGGAAACCGCCTCGCCGTCCTGAAGAAACAAAATGTGTGCTACAAGCCAACAAAGTCTAATATTTTTTCAAGAAATAATATAGAAGATTCTGTACAAAACGCATCAAAGGAATTTCTTCCTTTCAAGGTAAGAAGTTTTACAATTTATTTTGAAAAAAAAAACAGATATTTTAAAAAATCACATTTTTTCTTAAATTATCATTTTTAATTATTCCTTTTTCCATTGTTTCAGGTGGCGTTTGTAGTCGGCGTATAAGGGGTATGCCGAAGTGATGAACTGATGAAAAAGAGACTGCCAAATATCAACGTTTTAGAAGAAAAAGTGTTAATTGAGATTCCAGAGACAAAGACTTACGGGAGTAGATCCTTTCTAATTACTGTGTGAGTTGTATCAAGATACCAAGAGAATATCTCAATCTTCAGGAAAACATTCAAAATGATAGATTTTTTTGGCCAGGAAGGCCACCAATCAACCTTTCGGGCACAATTCAATCTCACAATTTGCAAAGAAAATGCAACATTTTTGAAGTTCCCCCAACCAGAAAGGTTTACCGGCCACATTACTTGCTAACAGTGGTGCAGATGTCCTACAACTTAAAAGCCTGGGAGGGTGGAAGTCGAGTACAGTCGCTGAAGGATACGTAGATTCATCCTCGGACAACCAATTCAAAACAGCAAAAATGCTGTCCACTCCTTTGACGTCCCATACGAGTCCCAATACGTTTCCTTCAGTAAACATGAGTAGGAATAATACGAGTAAAACAAATCAAGAAATTAACGTTTCGACTACTGATCCCAAGTAGCATTTTTAGACCCATTTTGGTAAATGTATCTAAACTATTGTTTCTGACACAAATTGGAAACTGTTACCAACAAATATGGAAATATTTTCGAAACGTATATATTTTAAATGGCGCATTTGCACGTGTTTCCAAGTGGTTGATACTAGCTGTAACTTTCGCTGTTTCGACACACAATCGAAAGTTTTGTCGAAAATGTTTCCGAAATATTTCGAAAATATTTCTAAACTGTAACATCAAATGTGTTAATTCAAGAGTGACACGTGACAGTTCTATAATTCTATAATTCAGCCTGCCTGCGAACAAAGACATTTGTGAGAGTTAAAGAGGCGATCAAAATTGTTTAATCGAATATACCTACTAAATAGTTTCTCAATTTTTAATTGTAAATGTTGAAAGTCCTAATTCCAGAAAAATAGATACACTTTTTACTGGCACCGTGATTTCAGCTTTAAACTGAAACCAAACGTTTATAGGGCACAACTGACACTCCTTTCTCAATAACTAAAGAATTTTCATTGATTTCCTGGTAGTTAATCGGTCCCATAACACCCGGTCCAAGTAATGTGAAGCATCGAACAAATATACAGGGTGTTTCATAATTGAATGTCAATATTTAAGGGGGCGATTTTTGGGTCCATTCTAAAAAGAAAACTTCATATGAACGTATGTCCTAAACGTCTTAACTTTTGAGATACAGGGTGGTAAAGTTTTCAAAAATAAATAGTTTTTTATTAATATCTGTAATACCACTTTAGATATTTTACTTAAATTTGGCATACATGTACTATGTATCAAGAGGCATTATTTAGTGTACCACAATTTTTTTTCTTTCCACCAGTGGCGTTCGTACGGAATTTCACCTGCCTATTTTGGCAGACATTGATGGTACGCCACTGATTTGTCGTCAAATTAAAATTATTCCTGAAATCCCCAATCATTTCTAAGCTAATTTGATCTCTTGAATTTTTTCAATCCTATGCACGGTTTTCGCTTAAAAAAATAAAAACCTTTTCTCTGCATGATCATAACAATATCGTTAATATGACAATATCTCCATGCAGAGAAATCGATTTTATTTTTTAGATCAAATTTGCTTAGAAATGAATAAGGAAGTTAATTTTTGAGATCCTTATTCATTTCTAAGCAAATTTGATCTAAAAAATAAAATCTATTTCTCTGCATGGAGATATTGTCATATTAACGATATTGTTATGATCATGCAGAGAAAAGGTTTTTATTTTTTTAAGCGAAAACCGTGCATCGGATTGAAAAAATTCAAGAGATCAAATTAGCTTAGAAATGATTGGGGATTTCAGGAATAATTTTAATTTTACGAGAAATCAGTGGCGTACCATCAATGTCTGCCAAAATAGGCAGGTGAAATTCCGTACGAACGCCACTGGTGGAAATAAAAAAAATTGTGGTACACTAAATAATGCCTCTTGATACATAGTACACGTATGCCAAATTTAAGTAAAATATCTAAAGTGGTATTACAGATATTAATAAAAAACTATTTATTTTTGAAAACTTTACCACCCTGTATCTCAAAAGTTAAGACGTTTAGGACATACGTTCATATGAAGTTTTCTTTTTAGAATGGACCCAAAAATCGCCCCCTTAAATATTGACATTCAATTATGAAACACCCTGTATATACCTCACGTAATATTTCGATAGTTGTTAGCCAGTCGCAGATTTATAGAACACAGAAATTTAAGCTGCTAACACTTTATATAAACTTTTTAGGTATGTGTATTCTTTACACTGCAACATCTTATGGGACAGGCTCAAATATGACATGTTTACGTTTCTCATAACACAAGTTTTTATTAGTTGTAAAAAGCCAGGAAAGAAAAAAAATGAGAAACAGAACATGAGGGAGAGACATAATTGATCTCTCCGTTGTAAAATGTTGTTCTGTCATCATTCTCCATTCAAGTTGGATACATCATAGTAATTTTTGGCGCTCTCAGTGACGCCAACACGGGGAAACAATTAATTTGTTTGTACAGATTGTACAGGGTTATTCATTATATTTTGACTCTCACCTACAGCTCTTATTACAAGTTATAGAAAAAAAACTTTAAATACCTAAGTTTTAGGTTTTTTCACGTAGTATCTTTTGGTAATAGCGGAAATAAAAAATCGACTTTACAACATTGAAAAAATTAATTGAGTCATATTTTTTTAAATGGAACACCCTGTATATTATTAGCTCAAATGAAAGATCTCTTTGTTCTGATTCCAAATATATATAATTTGTTGCATTTGATTCAGCCACTTTTGAAATATTTGAGTTTATAACTTATTTTTCCACAATTGGAGATCATCAGTCATCAAAGTTTGTTGCCTTAATATAACCAAGTTGTCTCGAAAATGTATTGTAAATATTTGTTGTACTTTAAATAAAGTACTTTTTTTCAACTCAAATATTTCAAAAGTGGCTGAATCAAATGCCAACAAATTATATATATATATATATATATATATATATATATATATATATATATATATATATATATATATATATTTGAAATCAGAACAAAGAGATCTTTCATTTGAGCTAATAATATTACATTTAAAAAGTATGACTCAATTAATTTTTTCAATGTTGTAAAGTCGATTTTTTGTTTCAGCTATTACCAAAAGATACTACGTGAAAAAACCTAAAACTTTTGTATTTAAAGTTTTTTTTCTATAACTTTTAATAAGAGCTGTAGGTGGGAGTCAAAATATAATGAATAACCCTGTACACCCCATGGATTTGAATTGACAAACTCTGTAAATTTACTTAAACCATTTGCTAGTTTAATATTTTCTTATATTACTTCGAATTCTATATCTGAACTTACTTATCATAAATACACAACATTTTTTGTACATTATAAACATTTTAAATGCTACAAGTTCGGTCAAAAGAACTGTACCAATCGTTCACAGTCCAAACGCAGCATTGCGCATAAGACTGAGAATCACACGCACGAGCTTTTTAACCACACCTGTACCTTTATACAGGAAGCTATATAAATACTTTAAAATAATTTAATTAGTAAATTAAACGATTTTCATAATAACCCGTCTAACACTTACTTAACCTATTCCCAAACAGAGGCTTCTTAAAACCATACACCCTCTTCATCCTCCGGTATATTCTCCGGTTCCGGTTGCATTTCTTGGTGATGACCATCTTCGTCCTCACTATCACTAACTGCTAAATCGTCGTGAATTTTTATGTCCTGACCCTGGATCGGATCTTCGACTTTCCTGACGGCAGTCAGGCCGGACATCAGGAAATCGGAGGGGTCGTAATTTGGATCTACATCCATACTCTCTTCTGCAAGAAAAATTAACAAACCTCAACAAAAAAAGACGATCAGAACACGAAACTACAATAATAAAATTACAAAGAATGCCATGAAAAACTGACAGCGCTAAATAGACGCCTTTCATTGGTTCATTAAAACTTGCTTTCTGATCAAAAATCTTCGTAAATCCCTGAATATCTGAACTGGTACTCTACCTTTAAACATCAAAGTTTCGGCCTCGTTTATATCGCCTTGCTGATAAAAGGCTACAGAGCCCAACTGTACCATGGCTTCAGCAGCTTCTTGACTATCATCAATAGTCCCCTCCATGGGTATTTCGGCAGAAATCAATATTCCCTTTTGATCTTGATCGTTTGGATCGGCTTCAAATTCTGTTAATGGAACCTAGAAAGACCATTCCATATTTAAGTAATATACGACTAATATAAAAGTAATAAGAATATATTATTATGTCAAAAAAATTTCTTTTTAGTGTCTTTTCCATTGATATCCATGTTTATTTTATGAAAACTTTCCAGGAGGGCAATCCAGAGTTAACGTGTACTCGTCAAGATGTATACGTTTATTTCCAAAGCTTCTTAACGTAGGGAAGCTACATACAAACGTATACCAATCGACAACTGATATACAATATTTTCTCGCACAATGCATCAATTGACACACGAAACTGTTAGTAGATTGCTTCAATCAATCACATGAAGGATGCAAAGCCCATCCAAAAAACGTCCCGACTATACCCGATCTTCATTTCGGAAATAAACGTATAGTTCTCTCTAGACGAGTACTCATTAACTCTGGATTCCCCTCCTGATATACTATACATACAGGGTGAGTTTTTTAAAGTGTTACAGGGCGATCTCTCGAAAACTTTGGTGAGTTAAAAGGGATGGAGGGACATATTTAAACATATTTTTGATATTCACCCCCTCTCTCTATTTTGAGGGGTAATGGGTAACTTTGGAATTTTAAATGGGATGATGTACTTTTGCTTATAAAATTCTAATCTACGTAAAAACTACGTATGTGTACACAATTTTGTTTGATTTGCTCGTTCGGTTACTCTTACGGTACCCAAGCAAACTAAATTTTGATTAATTTTAAAAAATAAATAAAATTTACCAATAAATCAAGTTCACTTATTTAAAAATTACCATTCGTTTCCATGGAAATGCGTTATTTTTTACTAAAGTCAGTTGACAATTTTGACGTTTTAACAATTATTTCTCAGTTTATTGCTCAATTAAACATGGAAGCGAATTTTAATGCCCGTAATCATTTGAATGAAGTGATAGGACGAGCTGGTCTGGTCAACTGGCCTGCGAGGTCCTCGGATTTGACCCCCCTTGACTTTTTCTTGTGGGGTTTTATAAAGGTCAAAGTGATGGCGATTGCACCTACACCTTTAGAATACATCATACCATTTAAAATTCCAAAATTACCCCCACCCTTCAAATAGAGAGAGGGCTAAATGTCAAAAATATGTTTAAATATGCCCCCCTCCCATCTCCCTATTAACCCACCAATATTTCATGAAAATATTTTAAACCACTTTCGAGATATTGCCTTGTAACACTTTAAAAACTCACCCTGTATATATTTGACCATATAACATGTTATTAAGAAATTCTACATCTAAAAATATAAAAATAAGTTTATATAAACATGGATCGTTATACGCTTCTTTTTCGAGATACGGGGTGTTTAATATTATCTTTTTTAAATGTTTCTTTTTAATTTCGCGAAAATGCATTAAGATGTTTACATGAATTTTGGTTCACGCCAGCATGCAATCAAAGGGTAGCTTTACGTGCAGTGGCGTGCGAGCTGGTAAGTCTTTATTTTTAGCGAGAAAAATGGTACGCCACTGATTTTTTGCAAAATTGATCGTTTTCTTTAAGCTCAATTAATTCTGCGTGAAAAGTGTCTCTTGAGTTTTTTTGGTCTGACGCACAGTTTCCGAGATAAAAATTAATTTATTTCTTACAATAAAAACAAATAAATAAAATGATTTTTTTTAAATATTTTTTGTTCAGAAACCGGTGATTTTTGATTTAATCTTATAGTAGATGCTGGAAATGACTCCTCCATGCTTCAATACATGCTTTCAATCGTCTTTGCATATTTATCCTAGCTCTTCGGAATACTTGCGGTGTGAAAATATTAAACACCCTGTATCTCGAAAAAGAAGCGTTTGAGGATCCATGTTTATATAAACTTATTTTCATATTTTTACATGTAGAATCTGCCCTTAAAATTTCTTAACATCTCTTTGTAACACCCTGTATATATATCCTAAAATGCTTCGTTGTTAGTGTACCAGGTGATAAAATGTTCAGGTAATGTACCCTTGGACCAACATAACTTATTTTTTTGATACACTACCGAACCTCCAATTTTCTTAGATTTCTTGGGACGTATCAAAACTACAGCCTTTAAAAAAATTACAACATAAAGCTACCAAGCGCGTTTACAGATTACCCTTTCGTGGAACCTATAAATCAATAATTGAGCAACTATTTTTACTGGAATTCTTTTTACTGTCACTTATGTATAATAAGTTTTCCTATTCTAAACTATATATAGAGCGTTCGGCAATTCAATCTTTTTCATCGTTTTGCTCGGAATTTTTGACAGGCACGTGATCGGTCGTACTGTTTACAATGATAGGTCATGTGACCGTCAAAAATTCCGAGCAAGACGATGGAAAAGATTGAATTGCCGAACGCGCTAATAGTTTCTTGGGAATGATTGAAAAAAATTATAAAATTAGTTTTAATTATTAAAAATATTAATAATAGCAAAGTTCTAAAAGTTGTAAAAAATATGATTGGGTGAACTTACTTCATCTAATTCATCCTCACTAGAGAACTGGAGATCCTGTTCGAGAGTGGCAGCTTCCTCCGACTTAATACGCTTTTTCGATTGCTTAGGTATAATCAACGTTTCGTCTAACTGTATGTCACCTTCCACATCGACAAAATCGTAATCGTCCATGTGAGACGATTTGGACGGCGAAAAATGATCAGGCGAGCTTGCTTGACTCTAGAAATTGTATTTTAAAAACTTTATAGGGGCAGTTAAATTAAAATCAAAATAAAGTTTTCTAACACAAAGCTGCTTGGTATTATGTTAAAAGTAAATTTTGATTAAATGCTATTAGTATTTTCAGGAAATCGTGTATTTTTTGTTAAGAATGTTAGAAAATGTTAATAAAATTTTGTTTTAGTCAAATAACAAGTGTTTAAAAATTTAACATTTTAAGCTAGAAAATACTCTAAGGAGTGTGTTAGCAGTGTCATCAATTTGAAATTAAAATTACACTTTAGTACCACCTTTTTCTACCATTTTACTTTTTAAATTATTTTATTAGACGAAATACACAAAATTACAGAAACTTTTTTTCCATTGAGTATATGGAAAATTTGGTGTGTTGCGTTAAATATGTCTAGAAGTATGTCGTCTTGGTATACAGGGTGTCCGAAAAGTCTTAGTATGGGCCAATATCTTTGCTATTAGTAAAGATAGAGACACCAAATTTTAGGTGTATCTTATTGGTTAATAATCTACTTTTTTATGCAATTTAAGTTTTTTAACCCCCTTGCGGGGTACTATCTTGGAGTCCAAAAATGCTTTTAACAATCGCATAAAAGATAAAGTGCTTTCCTGTCCCAACGGCAGCAAATCTTTCTGGTCACTTGCATAAAACATTAGTAAAAACTTCTGTAGAAGCACTTTTCCTCCCCTGGCCTCTGACAACGAAATTATCTCCACCTCTAAAGGGAAAGCTGAACTATTTGCCAAACAATTCGCTGCTAATTCCACCCTAATCCCTTCCGCCAATTTCGCTCTCTCAAACGCTACGTCTGTACCCCACAAAATGTCAGACATAGTACTTAAGGTCAAACAAGTTCAAAAAATTCTTCTATCCCTTGACACCAAAAAGTCCTCCGGTCTGGATAGTTCTAAAAAAATGCGCTCCAGAATTTGCACCTATCTTAACTCGTCTTTTCCAGATCTCTCATGACAAGGGTATCTTCCCAGATAGCTGGAAGACTGCTCGTGTGCAGCCTGTCTCGAAGAAAGATTTAAAGTCCCTTCCATCTAATTACAGACCTATCTCACTTCTCTCTGTTGTCAGGAAAGTTATGGAGAAAGCGATCAACTTGCAAATTCTAAAATATCTAGAAACACACAAAATCATCAATGACAGTCAGTACGGATTTCGTCACCAAAGATCCACAGCTGATCTCCTTAGCTTTGTCACACATAACTGAAACAAATCTCTCGAATTTCATGGCGAATCTCAGATTGTTGCTCTTGATATTTGCAAGGACTTTGACCAAGTATGACATGCCGCACTCCTCAACAAACTACCTTCTTACGGTCTTCCTACCAAACTATGTACCTGGATCGGCAGCTTCCTCTCTAATCGGCACATATCTGTTGTGGTTGACGGTCACTTATCTAACTTCCATCCTATCAATGCTGGTGTCCCCCAAGGTTCAGTCCTGGCATCAACTCTATTTTCTCTTCCCATTTACGACCTGCTCTCTTCAACTACCAATCCCATCCACAGTTATGCTGACGATAGTACTCTTCACTCGAATATTCATTTTTCCAGACAAGTCTCGAATCAAGAGCTGGTTCTAACAGAACAACAAGAGGCGCGTTATGTATGCATCCCTTTACTGTCCAGCTACAAAAGCCTAGAACAGACTACTTCTCTCGCTCAATCATTAGTAGGGTCTCCAGATTATGAAACAAATTGCCTGCAGATGCTTTCCCTTCCCGTCCCAACCTCCAATCCCTTAAATCCCGTGTCAATAAAATTCCCTTCTCTTCAGACGCCCACGGTACGTTAGTACTTAGGCTTGAAGTCTACGTGGGATGTCTTAGATAAAAAAAAGGGGCGTTGCGAAATTCCTCGCCGGTCAACCCTTGTATTGGATTAGATCGAATACGGTGCGATTCGTGTCAATTACTAGATAAACTAGCTTGTTAGTGAATAGAAATATTTTCGTGTTCAGTTTGTATGCTAGTTAAAGGGTAAAACCTGTGCATTAAAAGTGTTATTAACATGGTTCTATTGAGTGAAAGAGACCACTTTCTTTTTTTATTTTTGGTTTTAATTTCCTTTACATCAGTGTGTTTCTAATGAAATTTAATTTGGCAGTATATGTAAAATCAACCACACTAAAACTAAAAACATACCATACTTAATACCATAATAATGTGATTCCTTAAATCACTTAAATACCTACCACCCTATCGTGATCCGTCATGTGGTTATCTTCCTCTTCAGTTACCATCCAACTTTCATCATCTTGTATCGCCTTCTCTTGCTCTAAAGCCAGCTTAATTTCCAATGCCGTCAAGTGCTCATCAAACTGGAAAATATATAAATATATTACGTAAATGAATACATATCTTTAACTAAAAATTCTCTAAGCTTTCGGAAAAGTAGCACTAAGCCCTAACATACGAGATATTTCTATACAAATATATCTCTAATAAGTCCAATAACTTACTTCGTCCAAAGCTGCCTTGCAGGTTTTTACCAACATTTCCGCTTTTTCAGTAAACGGCGAATCTTTCCCATTATACAAGATACAATTTTCAAGTATCTGCTCGACGTCAACTAAGAAGTCATGACGATTGTGATATCTATGATCTGCAAGTAAAAACAGGATCATAATACTTATGTTAATGCCCCAGCGCTTGGTAGCACATTCACCGTCTGTACTCACACTAGTCTGAGGTTATATACTGTTCCAAAAGTAAAAAAAAAAATGATTTTCCTAAAATTGCACGTTGTGGTAGTATTACCATGGTAATGGTTACCATGACATTGGTTACCATGGATACGGTATCCATGGCAATGGTTACATGGCAACCTTTACTGACAAAACGAGGGATTTTTAGTCCTTACTATGTACAGGGTCTTTGATTATATTTACGTGGCTATCTGGAGCCTTTATTTTTGAAGATAGAAAAAAATGTTTTATATAAAAATTGTAGTTTTTTTTCCATATTATCTTTTGAAGTTATCAGTAAAAAAATATCGCATTAAAAAAATGAAAAAATATAGACAACTTCAATTTTTTTAAATGGAACACCCTGTATATTATGCTCTACAACGAAAGATCTTTTTTTTCTGATTTCAAATATATATATATATATATGTTGATGATATTTGGGTGAACCATTTTTGAGATATTTTAGCTTAAACTATAAATAAATTGAAAAAAAAATTCATATTGGTATCAAGAAAGCCATGGAAACAATAAAATTGTTATGTTTTATAAATTTATAGTTTAGTTATTTTCTACAATTTGATTGTTTCCATGGCTTTCTTGATACCAATATGAATTTTTTTTTCAATTTATTTATAGTTTAAGCTAAAATATCTCAAAAATGGTTCACCCAAATATCATCAACATATATATATATTTGAAATCAGAAAAAAAAGATCTTTCGTTGTAGCGCATAATATACAGGGTGTTCCATTTAAAAAAATTGAAGTTGCCTGTATTTTTCCATTTTTTTAATGCGATATTTTTCTACTGATAATTTCAAAAGATAATATGGAAAAAAAACTACAATTTTTATATAAATCATTTTTTTCTATCTTCAAAAATATCGGCTCCAGATAGCCACGTAAATATAATCAAACACCCTGTACAGGGTTATTCATTATATTTTGACACCCATCTACAGCTCTTATTACGAGTTATAGAAAAAAACTTTAAATACAAAAGTTTTAGGTTTTTTCACGTAGTATCTTTTGGTAATAGCGGAAATAAAAAATCGACTTTACAACATTGAAAAAATTAATTGAGTTATATTTTTTTAAATGGAACACCCTGTAGATTATTATCTCAAATGAAAGATCTCTTTGTTCTGATTTCAAATATATATAATTTGTTGGCATTTGGTTCAGCCACTTTTGAAATATTTCAGTTTAAAAAAAATACTTTATTTACACTACAACAATACGTTTTCGAGGCAACTTGATTATATTATTAAAGCAACAAACTTTAATGACATGATCTCCAATTGTGGAAAAATAAGTTATAAATTCAAATATATCAAAAGTGGCTGAACCAAATGCCAACAAATTATATATATTTGAAATCAGAACAAAGAGATCTTTCATTTGAGCTAATAATATACAGGGTGTTCCATTTAAAAAAATATAACTCAATTTTTTCAATGTTGTAAAGTCAATTTTTTATTTCCGCTATTACCAAAAGATACTACGTGAAAAAACCTAAAACTTTTGTATTTAAAGTTTTTTTCTATAACTCTTAATAAGAGCTGTAGGTGGGTGTCAAAATATAATGAATAACCCTGTACAACTCCCCACTTTCATTTTCGCTCAGAACTCCTACATTTACTTACTCATTATCCTTTTAGAAATCGTTTCCAAATCCATCGGCCTCTTAACAATCGTATAGTAATCTTTGACATTCTTCTTATTAACCGGTTTGTGGAAAGGCCACGACTCAGACAAAGCCTTCAGTTTCGTGTTCATTATATTTTCCAAGAGGTAGGTAAAAGCGACCTGATCGTTGTCCAGTAACGGATTGATGGCTTTTTCGAGCCGCATCAGTCGATCTTCTTTCTCTCTTAACCTCTCTACGCATTTGTTTAGCATTCTTGTGGATGCCATTGTAAGCTGACTCTTCTCACCATTGTATAACGAAGAGTTTTCGACTATTTGATTTACGTCGGCTAGAAACTCTTCACGACTCTGATACTTCTTTTGTCTGAAAATGGATGAAAATAGTTATAGATGGGGTTGTGGTGTATGTATGGTAATTCTTTGGCCAAAAATTAGAAAAAAAGTCCTATTAACATAGGTCTGGAAACATGTTCGTTCCAAGGCAC
Source organism: Philopedon plagiatum (assembly GCA_963971165.1). Lineage (NCBI taxonomy): Eukaryota > Metazoa > Arthropoda > Insecta > Coleoptera > Curculionidae > Philopedon > Philopedon plagiatum. Next base: position 13,781,026 of record OZ020194.1, read on the forward strand.
AGGATGATACAATTTTAATTTTATTATCGTTTTCCTTATTTATCTTAAACGTTTTCAGAGATACTTCATTTAAATTTCGTATATATAACACTTTTGAAGGTACCTATGGAATAACCTTCTAAACATTCAATAGTATATTAAGTAAGTATTAAGGTCACTAAGGGTTTTTTACTGGTTAAGGATGTTAATATCCGAAATCAGTAAGACACTTGCTGTTGGTATTGCTTATGACGTTTTTTGTACGCTCAAATATTGAGTAAATTAATTTAAAATATTTTAAAAAATATATAATGATTATACAGTTGTTTAAGTAGCATATGAAATAGTTGCTATGACACAGAGTTTATTGTTGAAAGAAACTGCTGTCATTAGAAGTTTGTCACAGATTTTTAGTTTAATTTTTGTAAGACATCAATCAACAAAGTGGCGATTTTGATTTGAAAAATGCCTGGAAGGTAGGATGTTCCGCGATTACCCCGAGAAGTCCAGAGGCAGATATGAAAAATCTTTCCAGCAATAGGGAATATGCATATAGCCAAATAAATCTGAAATGTATTTTTTAATATTCTCTACATAAATTAAATGTTTATGGCGGTTGCTGTTATCCATTTATTTTGGTCTTTATTGACAAATAAAAATGATTTTCTACTGCAAATATTCGCGCGAATTTCGAAACTTGTAAAATGCGATCCCATTGGCTGTGCCGTCAAAAGTGTTTTTATGACTCATAATGAGTACATGGCGAATTCCAGTGTTGTAGGGTCATCGAAAACTCAATTAAAATGGCATTCATTGCGTAACTCATCCAATGAAATATCCCTGCACTTAAAGTAGAAGGTTCCTAAAATTTGATTCATGTATATTTCAAGCCGAAATCGGTCCAGGAACCTTTCAATTTTGCAACATGAATTTTCGAAAATTCCAATTTTCAAAAATTTTCAAATTTTGCACGTCCCGGATGCAAATAAACCTATTTATTTATAACTTTAACGAAAAAATAAGGGATTTAAATTAGTGGGAGGTATTCTTAGATAATTAACGGATAAAATAAACCCAAAAAGAATCACTGAATAAGGAAAATAGTGTGGAATAATGTTGGTTAAAAATAGGATTTGTCGGGAAAAATCAAGAAAATTCGGTTTTTACCCCTTAAATACGCTCCTGGATCGCCCATTCGGTATTCATTTTATCTCTTTATAAGATAGTGTTAAACAAAAAAGTCAAAAAATCGAAATTTAATCGGCGACTGCTCCCTTCGTATAAATAATGAAGAAACTAAAAAATATGGATATCATGTATTTCGACGAGTTCTTTCCTATGACGTATATGGGATTTTAATTTCAACCATTTTGACCCCACAAAAAATTAAATACCGTGAAATATGTGGGTCAAAAATCGAAATTTCCAGTTTTTCCCAACTATATGTTTTCCAGTAATTTTAGGTTTAGGTAAATGTATTGCAAAAATCAAGTATTTGAGATTTTAAAGTTTCACTTACGAATGTATTGGGTACCAAAGAGGGGCCTGCAAATGGCATTTTTCGACCTAAAAAAATTACTTGCCATTTTCCGATCCTCACCAGTTTCAATAGAATTCTGAAGCTCCGGGTGCTCTACAACCTCCGAAAATTTACATCGATTTAATTCACTTTTGCGACCTGTACCCGATTTCAACGGAAATTGCGGAAATTTCGACTTTGACGTTTCATAGCCCCGAAACGAAACATCTTGTATAACTGAATTTTTTACCGAAGCTGGATATACTATTCTTCTATCAATCCAAAAAATTCGATTGCCCCCCCTCTGACTGTTTCCCAGAAAAACAAACCTGTTGGACTTTAGGTTAAGCTTTACGTTAACATGTAGATTCACACTTATTTTTGCTGATCGGACGTCATTATTCACTAAGGACAAATGGCTGTTTTTTTAAATTGTAATAAATTATACCGAAAAGTAAACATTTTTTGTAGCTAAATTATCCTAGTAATTTTCTTTAAAATATTTTTTTTTGGGTTTGTAATGACTTCCTTAAACGATTTATGTAATAAAAAAAATATGTGCATATTCCTTATTTAACATTTTCTGTATCTCTCACCGTTTACGAGATCACAACACATGGATATCAAATTTGTAACACCCTTAATGGAAAAAGTTAATAAAACATGACCATACAACACTTACCTCAAATTTTCACGAATAGTTTGTAAATCCATAGGTCGCTGTATAATTCTGTAGTAATCCAGAACCATTTTCGGATTAACAGGGAAGAGAAACGGTTGAACATCCGGCATGTCCCTCATTTCGTTGAGGATGTTCTCTAGAATTGTAGACAAGACCACGACTGGATCCGTTCTGCGTCGATTGGCAGGTTTATTATGTCTTTTTAGGTAATCACAGTGTATGTCTGAAACACCTCAAAGTAGATTAAAAGTTTCAGTATGTATTTTGAATCGAACAATAGTTATATATATATATATATATATATATATATATATATATATATATATATATATATATATATATATATATATATATATATATATATATATATATATATGAATCAATAACATCATTATTTGTCATCACAAGACGACTGAGCAGGATTGTTGATAAGCAGTTTTACTAACATTCTCAGTTACAGGCAAATGAGAACCTTGCATTGAAAATAACGTCGAATATGTGCGATCTCTGGCTACACAACAAGTTCTTTCATAAAAAAAAGAAGCAATTTTTATGAAAAATTAATACCCTGGAAGGTTAGAACAATCCATATACCTCTTTTTCGTTTCTTTCCCAGCGCATCTTTCGGAACTTTCAAAAGAAGACTCCTGCGCTTCATTTCTTCGGCGTGTTTGATTAATTTTCCGGACAGCTTCACTTTGGTACCGTCAACGTTGACCAAATCTTCATCGTCGGTATTTAATTGTTTTTCAATTTCCTCCTCTTGTTCTTCGGTTAAAGCAACGTTCATGGGAGTACCACCACCACCTAGTAAAATACAAACATTGTCGTGTATGAATTGGCTCCTTACATTTTTTTTCTAATCTTATTATGTACTGTATAATATTGTAAAGAAAGTTGATTTTCGGTTCGTATAGCCCTTTTAAAGTTCCGTGCAAAAAATATGAAATAAAACAGAAAAAAATTTGGATTTGGTAAAATCTTTAATAATACAATCAGAAGTAGCGTTAAATATCTATATATATATATATATATATATATATATATATATATATATATATATATATATATATATATATATATATATATTAAAGTTCCGTGCAAAAAATATGAAATAAAACAGAAAAAAATTTGGATTTGTTAAAATCTTTAATACAACCAGAAGTAGCGTTAAATATATATATATTTAACGCTACTTCTGATTGTATTAAAGATTTTACCAAATCCAAATTTTTTTCTGTTTTATTTCATATTTTTTGCATGGAACTTTAAAAGGGCTATACGAACCGAAAATCAACTTTCTTTACAATATTATACAGTATATAATAAGATTAGAAAAAAAATGTTAGGAGCCAATTCATACACGACAATGTATATACCGGGTGTCAACGAGATCACTTTCCGGCTGTCATTTCTTTATTATTTAATCGACCAAGATGAAACTTGGCAGCAGTCATAGGCTCACTTTTCGAGGTACTTGTCAAATTTCGACGACTTCTGGTTTAGCCGGAAGTGACACCAACTTTAGATTTTCAAATGAGACACCCTGTATTTTTCTTGATTTTTGGAATCTAGGGATCATTTTACATACAACTGTATTATTTTTATTCCTTTTTGTGTCAATTTACCGTTTTTAAAACAAGTTTTTTGTTTTAATCTAGAGTGCCACGACCCACCTTAAATCGTTCTAATAGACGTTTACATCTGCACAAAAATACCAACACAAGTATCACCTTTCATTTGTCTTACCAGAGCGTTCAAAGTTGACTAAATCACTTTTTTGAAAATAACTTAAAAAAATTAAATACAACTACAACACTTTCATAGTATAATTAGATGTAGTTTTTTATTACGAATCCAACGGTGCATCACAACATAAAAATTCTCTTGGATTTTCTAAAGAAAACTACATTTTATTGCAATAGCCATTTTATATGGTTTGATCGAACATGCAACTGCACGACGCAACGATCAAATATTATATCCACTTAGCCATGACAAATCTGAATACTAATAATGGGTGGCTGTAAACAATTCGCTACAAACCAGAAACATAATATTAAAGACCAGAAAAAATTATTGTTTACAAATTTGTAAAATTCTATCATTTATCCTGAATTCAATTGTTTTCTATGGCAAACTTAACAATATTTTGAGGCTCTATTCCGTAATTTTTTAAACAGCTATAATTTACTTGTTTGTCATGGCTAACTGGATATAATATTTGATCGTCGTGCAGTTACATGTTTGATCAAACCATAACAAATGGCTATGGCAATAAAATGCAGTTTTCTTTAGAAAATCCAAGAGAATTTTGATGTTGTGATGCACCGTTGGATTCGTAATTAAAAACTACATCTAATTATACTATGAAAGTGTTATAGTTGTATTTAATTTTTTTAAGTTATTATCAAAAAAGTGATTTAGTCAACTTTGAACGCTCTGGTAAGACAAATGAAAGGTGATAAAATTGTGTAGGTATTTTTGTGCAGATGTAAACGTATATTAGAACGATTTAAGGTGGGTCATGGCACTCTAGATTAAAACAAAAAATTTGTTTTAAAAATGTTAAATTTACACAAAAAGTAATAACTATAATACAGTTGCACGTAAAATGATCTCTAGATTCCAAAAATCAAGAAATATATAGGCTGTCTCAAATGAACATTCAAAGTTGGGGTCACTTCCGGCTAAACCGGAAGTCGTCGAAATTTGACAAGTACCTCGAAAAATGACTTTTTACTAGCCTATGACTCCTGCCAAGTTTCATCTTGTTCGATTAAAAACTAAATAAATGGCAGCCGGAAAGTGATCTCGTTGACACCCGGTATATATATATATATATATATATATATATATATATATATATATATATATATATATATATATATATATATATATACACAGTATGTCCACGGATAGAGGTCAAATGGACCCAAAATTTCATTGTTCGAAAAAAAAAACATTTTTGGTAAGCTTCTGCTTCTTAAAAAAATACGGTCTACGAAGGAATGTTTGACTTTTTTATACAGGGTGCTCAAAAAATACAGAAATAATAAATTATGCGAAGAATAAACTACCTTTATTTTTCATTTTAGAGCAAAATGATAAACACAAAAGATATTTAAAATTCCAGTCAAAATTTAAATTCAAAATATCGGCTGAATATTGTACTTTTTATTTTTGTGTTATAATTTTATCCAATATTACTGTACCTACGTTTTCTAGACAATTTTTGCCTTGTTCACCTCGTCTCACTATCTTTTACGACAAATGTCAGAAAATTTTAAATTTTGTTGGAAAAATTTTAAATTTAGGTAATTTTTTTGCCTTGTCCACCTCATCTCACTATCTTTTACGACAAATGTCAGAAAATTTAAAATTTTGTTGCAAAAATTCTAAATTTTCTGATATTTGTCGTAAAAGATACAAATCTACAATTTTTCTAATTTAAACATTTAAATATCTCTTCAAATAAAAAAAGCTATCCATTCGTCCAAATATAAATAACCATGAACATCAAAAATAGGGTATTCCATTCAGAAAAATATAACTGATTCTTAACAACCCCCAATGGGCGCTGAAGTCTTCCATGGGGGCGGTAGCGGTCCCAGAAGCAAATGGGGGGCGTTAAGGCAGTCAGGGGGCGGCGATGGATAAAATACTTTGAAAATACTTTTTTCCTGAAAAAATATTTTATCTATCTCTAAAATTTTTCATCTTATTGTTATCGCGTAAATAACAAGCATTAAAACAATTTAATTAGCATTAGGTATACATACGAATACCTAATTCGGTTTTAGTATTGTCGGTGACAAGTCTGTGCAAGTTGGTAAGCAACGACACGATTCACGCAATTAAGCATGTTTCGACAAAAATATGGGAGCTTGTTACGACTTATTTACAGAGCAAGTGCACCGGCATCGCAAACAAGCGAATGAGTTGATGCGTGCACGACATCAAATCTATAAAGGATTATTACTAATAAGGACTATTGGCGAAGCATACAAAAATAATGAGATATTCCTAGCTATCCATGCCTTTTATAGATTTGATATCGTGCACGTATCTATCTATCAACTCATTCGCTTGTTTGCGATGCCGGTGCACTTGTTCTGTAAACAAGTCATAACAAGCTCCCATATTTTTGCCGAAATATGCTTGATTGCGTGAATCGCGTCGTTGCTTACCAACTTGCAAAGACTTGTCACCAACAATACTAAAACCGAATTAGGTATATGTATACCTAATGATAATTTAATTTTTTTAATGCTTATTTACGCGATATCAATAAGATGCAAAATTTTAGAGATAGATAAACGACTAACGCCTGCCATTTGCCCCTGGGCCCGCTATCGCCTCCATGGAAAACTCCAGCGCCCACTGGGGGACGGTACCGCCCTCGTGAAGAACCTCTGGTCTACAGCAAAATCAGAATTTAGTGCAAAACCCCATTTTAAAGAAATACAAAATTTTAACATCTCTACGTATCGTACGAAGCAGTGAAAGTATACATTAAACGCTATAGAACAATATTTAATAATTTTCGGGAAACCCTGTAACTTGCATCATATCTTACCTGAATTTTGATACAAAGGACAAGCCTTGTTCGTCCTCATATGTCCGACGTTGCCACATGCGCCGCATTTAAGTTTAAGGTCAGGCTTAAGTTTTGTTTTCCTTCTCGATTTCGGCGGACTTTGCGTGACGCTTTTTGTGGGCGTCGACGGCGTCGGCGTCGAAGGCGACTCGTTAGGGTTTGGTAATTTTTCTGCGGTCACGTTCGGAGTGAACATTGGGCTCGGTGTATGGTGTTGACCCACACCCATTCTGAAATATGTTGTTTCTTTTATTTATATTTTTAATTACCTGTACCTAAAGTGTTTCAGGAAAATTAATACCAAATAGGAAAAATTTTTCGCTCACATTCAACAAGAGAGTGAGAGAGAGAGAAAGAGATAACCATTTCCTTGGGCGCAGCCCATTCAAAGGGCTATGATGAAGGTTAACTTATTTTAGAAAGAAAAATAAAAATCATGGGATAAGAAAAAATAATTTTTCAGATTTCACGCATATAGCTTACCTTTCCTTTTCCTGATTTCTCTTTATCCTTCTCAACTGCTCCTGTATCCTTCTTTTTTCTCTCTTCATTTCTTCCTTTTGCGCCTCGTCTAATGTAGCGAACTGTCTAATAAAACTGTCATCTTTAGTGGTACGGATTTTTACGTAGGCATCTATAACGGCCGCCTTCCGGACGTATTCCACTCGTGTGAATTCCTTTCCTTCTGGATTTCTAAATGTTCTTATTATCTTTAAAACTCTACCTAAAAATATGACATAAATAAATATCAAAAAATATATTAATACACGGCTTTTCAAAAAAACATCGCTGGTTAGATTCCTCGCTAAAAATTAAAAGAAATTGTTCCTATCAACGTGAGTACGCTCTTGGTTTCTTTCTGAAGTACAGGGTGATAAAGTGTGTTAATTATATACATGCAATAATATACTCTTTTACCACTGAAGATGCGGGCGCACTTATTAAATTTACTTAAACCATTTACCTTGTTGGGCATAATTGGATTGTTCCTGATTCTCCTCCTCCTCTTTCTTCTTTTCTTTATTTCTATCCTTATCGCCCTCCATGATCATCTTCCTAAGCTCCTGTCGTTCTTGCTCCTCCCTCTCCAGCGACAACTGGGTGCTAGTCTTTTTATTTGCCAACATATTTTCGATATTTTTACCCATTTCCTCAATATCGTCGTCGCTTTCATCTTCAGAACTTTCACCTAGTGACAATGACAAAAAAAATAGAATGCTATAACAAATTAATTATTTGAAAAATTGCAAGGAGCTTATTTAGAAAGAATCAGAATAATCAAATTCAGGGTTGATAAAAATCATGATTTTTTAAAAAAATCAAAAATCGGCGAGTTTTCTTAAAAAATCATTGATTTTTTTTCTAAAAATTTTATTTTGGACTAATTTTTATTAATACACATATTTTCTAACTGTTCATATCTTGTTTAGTCGAACTTATAATGAAAAAAAAATTTAAGACTTGCGGAAAACGCTCGGCTTTATAAATGACACGCGCCTATTCCAGTTATCAGTAAAATTTTTGCTTATGAGAGTAGTGTAGCACGAAATTTTGAATCATGACAAGTCGGGGTATAAAGGAATTTAGTATTTGGCAACATTTTATCAAAATGAAAGTGGTTGACAAACTAGGATACAGAGCGATGTATAAAAAGTGTGGTAAAGAGATGTAAGGTTTAGTGGATAGACTGAAAAGTCAGTGGGAAACCTGCAAAAGTAAAACTAGTGATATTGGTGGTCTTGAAAGTGATTGTGAATTCCAGCCTGGAACTAGCAAAAATGAAGTTATCCAGTCGGCAAAGAAACAGAGAATGGACAAGGGAAATGGAGGTGGAAATGAAAATAGTGGAAATACCCTTAATATTCTATAATATGAATTACCTTCGTCTGTACTAAGAACTTCAGCACTAGCCAACACACGATTCTGCAAATCAAAAATTCTCTGACACTCTTCCTTATATCTCTCCTGGTGTTCTGCAATCGAGAATCTGTTTCCTCTCGAAAACTTATCCATACCCTCTTCGCCCGCTTTAGCTTTTTCTGTTGACAGCGTCCGGACGACGTCGATTACTTCCCAACGGGACAACTTTTTTATTTCCTCCTCTGGCACGCCGAATTTACGCAAGAGAGCTTTGGCATTGTTTAAAGAGAGTCTTCGTAAATCAGCATCGGTGCCTAAAAATTAATATACACAGTAAGAAAGTTATCTCCAACTACGTATAATACAGTTTATTAAAGAAAATATAAATAAATACAATAAACTTTTTCCGGTAAAATTATTGCTAAAAAAGGTTTTCATTTGTAAAATACATATTCAGACGCAATGCATACCTTACCTGTAACAGTTCTTTTTGGTTGAGACTCCTGCTCCTCTTTGCTCTGTGTTGGTTTATTCGGTACCCTGACGTAACTGAAGCCCTCGCCACATCCCGTCGGATCGGCGGGACCAGTTAATTGCAATAGACATTTGCCCTTCATGGCTTGAATATACGCTCTGGTAGTATTCCATGGTGCCACCTTAACTTCGTCGTCCATTTTTAATTGCATTTCTTCGTCGTCGTCTTCAGCGGGGGTAAGTATGAATTTTTCTCCGTACCCCGCATCTTTCAGTCTAAAAAATAATTATTAGTATGTGACGAAACGGTGCGATGTTAATTTTAGTACTGTTAAGCATGAAATGCCAATACTGTAACATCATACTATTTATAGTTTGCAGCTCTTAATGTCGGTTACACACACCTTTGTTCTGCTGCAACCATACTAAAGTACGCACAACACTGTTCTGGTGAAACCATAGCTCTTATTTCTTCTTCTGTCGGTAACCGAAATTCCGGTTTGATAACCCACCAGTTCGAATCCATACCGGTCCTTTTGAAATCCGCACAAAGTTTTAACCTCTTCCTGATGCTGCTTTCCGAATGTGAAGGGAACGCCCTCTTGATGTCGTCCATTTTTATCCTGCGAGGATTGTCCTTGCTCTTCCAAAAGAGTCGATAGATGAATACTTGCAGGAAATCTCGGACAAAATTATTGGCTCTTTTGGAGTTGGGACCTGGAACTTCGTATAACGGACATTGCTGACCGGCTACGTACAGAGCATCTACTTCTCTGATGTAGTATTGCTGGCGTGTACGAATAACAAGGAAATCTAAAATTCAATACAAGTGTAAATACATATATGTAAATTACATACATATATAGGGTTAAAAAAATTCCTCCGCTGCTATACTTCATAACCGTTCATCCCACCTCATCAGAATTATAAATAACATACTTTTAACCGATATCCTAAGCTAACTTTTCAAACCGAAGCAAATCCAAGTCTGCCACTTTGTCTATGTGTTTATCTATGACGCAAGCGACGCCTCGGGCAACAGCTAATATACACCAAAAACCTTTCCGGAGGACTACTCCACAAGGTAGTAAAAGTCTCATTCAAATCGGTCCTGTGGTTCTCAAGGAAATCGCAAACATACCTATATACACACAGATCAAAACCTCCTTTTTTTAAGTAGGTTAAAAAGTCAGTAGACAAACTCTTAAAAAATGACAGTTAACCTATCATTTATTATACAAAAATTTGACGGACGGACAGTTGATATGATTATTATACATATTATAATATAACACACAACCTTCTGTTCTTTTGAAGTCGCTACAAACTCTTAAAAGGTGACAGTTACTTTATCATTTATTATATAAAAGGTTGATGCCGGACGAGCAGCTGTTGAGACTATTATATCATAATATAATAACACAGAACCTTCTTATTTGAAGTCGGTTAGAAAGTCAGTACACAAAATCTTAAAAAATGACGGTTAACTTGTCATTTATTATATAAAAAGTTGATGACGGACGGACAGTTGATGATATTACTGTATCATAATATAACACAGACCCTTCTTATTTGAAGTCCGTTAAAAAGTCAGTAGACGAACTCTTAACAAATGACGGTTAACTTTTCATTTATTATAAAAAAGTTGATGACGGACGGACAGTTGATGAGATATTATGATATAATAACGCAGAACCTTCTATTTTGAAGTCGGTTAAAAAGTCAGTAGACAAATTCTTAAAAAATGACGGTTAACTCATCATTTAGTGAATAAAAAGTTGATGACGGACAGACAGTTGATGAGATTACTATATCATAATATAATAACATAGAATCTTCTTATTTGAAGTTGGGTAAAAAGTCAGTAGACAAACTCTTAAAAATGACAGTTACTTATCATTTATTATATAAAAAGTTGATGACGGACGGACAGTTCATGAAATTACTATATCATAATATAATAACACAGAACCTTCTTATTTGAAGTCGGTTAAAAAATCAGTAGAGAAAGTCTTAAAAAATGACGGTTAACTTATCATTTATTATATAAAAAGTTGATGACGGATGGACAGTTGATTATATTACTGTATCATAATATAATAACATAGAGCCTTCTTATTTGAAGTCCGTTAAAAAGTCAGTAGACAAAATCTTAAAAAATGACGGTTAACTTATAATTTATTATATAAAAGTTGATGACGGACGGACAGTTCATGATATTACTGTATCATAATATAATAACATAGAGCCTTCTTATTTGAAGTCCGTTAACAAGTCAGTAGACAAACTCTTAAAAAATGACTGTTAACTTTTCATTTATTAAAAAAAACTTGATGACGGACGGACAGTCGATGAGATTATTATATTTTAATATAATAACGCAGAACCTTCTATTTTGAAGTCGGTTAAAAAGTCAGTAGACAAATTCTTAAAAAATGACGGTTAACTAATCATTTATTAAATAAAAAGTTGATGACGGACGGACAGTTCATGAGATTACTATATCATAATATAATATCACAGAACCTTCTTATTTGAAGTCGGGTAAAAAGTCAGTAGACAAACTCTTAAAAAATGATAGTTTCTTAACATTTATTATATAAAATGTTGATGACGGACGGACCGTTCATGATTACTATATCATAATATAATATCACAGAACCTTCTTATTTGAAGTCGGGTAAAAAGTCAGTAGACAAACTCTTAAAAAATGATAGTTTCTTAACATTTATTATATAAAATGTTGATGACGGACGGACCGTTCATGATTACTATATCATAATATAATAACACAGAACCTTCTTATTTGAAGTCAGTTAAAAAATCAGTAAACAAAGTATTAATAAATAACGGTTAGTTTTCCATTTATTAATACAAAAAGTTGATTATAATATAATATCGCAAAACCTTCTCATTTTAAGTCGTTTAAAAAGTCAGTAGAGGAAGTCTTAAAAAATGACAGTTAACTTATCATTTATTATATAAACAGATGATGGCTGACGGACGCGTTGATGAGATTATTATATCATAATGAATAACATAAAACCTTCTATTCTGAAGTCGGTTAAAAAGTTACAAATTCTTAAAAAACGAGAGAACTTATTATTTATCATATAAAAAGTTGATAACGGACGGACAGTCGATAAGATTATTGATATAAAAAACGGGTTTTCAAAAAGTCGAAAAGAAACCATGGATAAAAGATTAAGTTTGGTTAGAAAAAATTGAAATATACTTAAAATTTCTTTATACTCACCTGAATGAGGTATCTGATGACCGTAAACAGGCGCTCTATACATATTATTTTCTATAGCTTGAATAGATTGACCCGGATGTAAGATTCCCAAGAACGGCGAAGTATGGGCGTAGGCAGTCTCTCCGTATTTATAAGACGGAGGACCACTGTCTTTAGCGGCTTTTCTTTTATAGTAATTTTTGATTTTAGAGCACATGCCAACCTAAAAAGTTTTAACTTTTTTAATTTAATTATCATTACTTGCAACTTCAAGAATGGAGGTTTGAATTAAAAAGAAATAAAGAAATCTACCCAAGGTTTCAAAATATACCTAAAATTTGAAAAAATGTAGAAAATAAATTATTAATGTCATCTAACCTGATTCATAAGTGGAGGATGTTCTTCGCAAAACTCCACCAAAATTAAGTCACCATCTCTTCCGGTGAGATCCTCTGGTGTCCTCATGAAGAAAACATCGCCACCTCCTGAAGCCATCCGCTCTTGCTCGCGCTGTTTGGCCTTCTTTTTTATATGTTTCACCTACATCAAACAATATAAGTTCAAAATTACGTATTTATTATACCAAATTTCATCAAAATGGACTTTTCACTCAATTCCGATTTGGTTCTCATTGTATAAATCAAGAAACAATTAAATTTTTGACTATTTTTAAAAAATCCCCTGTAGAGAGGAAATTATAGACTATGGACGGAATATGACTATGGACTAAAAATGACACATTTTCTCTAATTTAACCGACCTCGTATCTTTTACCGTTTCGGAGATAGCAATAGTGGTATCACCTATTTTAGACACCCTGTATATCACATACCATAATTTTTTTAGATGTTAGTATTAAAACTATAAAATTCAGACTTAGTGAAAGGGTCCCTTCACTTTGTCTATTTTTCTTATCGAGGAACATACTTAAAATGTAAATTTTATAATAAATTACCAATGGCATAGCGGGATGTGGTCCAGGATGGGCCAGAGGTCCGTGGGAGAAACGCTTCATGGGCGGGCGATGGAAGTTCCTTAGCCTCATGGGGCCCATATGGGTCTGAATGAAAGGTGCTCGTAACTCGACCACGGGCGTGGAATGTTGAATGAGGTTAGCGCCACCTACTTTTAGGCGTAGTGTGGATTCTGACGTGCGAAGCTGGTAATATCTAACAAAAATAAATGTAAAGATTAGTATTAACATTAACAAAGAATATACGTAAAAAATAAATTAACAAGAATTATTTCTAAAATATAAATATCACTTACATATCATTTGAAATATTAAATGGATCTCTGTCTGGCGATTTTGGTGGCGGCGGGGGAGTGTCTTCCTGAAGTACGTTTATAACCCCAGCTTTCCCAAGCAAAATTTTTGACTTTTTGACGTGAGGATGGGGAATTTTAACTTTCACAGGAGTTGGCTGTCCGGCTACTTGCTTAGATGGATCTATGTCATCAGGTATACCTAAAAAAGCAATTTATTTATTACTGTATCAGGTTTGGTAACAAAGGACGGTTGGAAAATCAAAGAACGGAAAAAAAATGGCGTAACAGGTCTACAGATCGTCACAAACAATCAGACAGAATTACAAAATGAGATGAAAAACTTTATAAGGAGGGAAATAGGAATCAAAGTGAATGTAAAGCACGCATATAGGATGGGACCAAATACCTGCAAAGGGGAACTTAGAAATACAGAGGAAAAACTGAAGATAATGAGAAACAAGAATAAACTAAGGAAACATAAAGAGAAAATTTTTATAGATAATGAACTGACAAAGAAAGAAATGGAAGTACAAAGAGAAATAAAAAAATAGCTGAGATAGAACGAAATAGAGGAAAAAAAGATAAAAGTCGGCTACCAGAAAATAATGGTAGATTCATTTATGCCTTATAGATCTTGAAAAGGCTTTCGATCGAATACAAAGAACGGATATATGGAGAGTATTAGAAAAGAGAAAAGTAGACAAGAATTTAATAACAATAGTAAAGGCCATGTATAAAGACAATACCAACATAGTAAGAACAAACAACGAGGAGTCAAGAGAATTTATAACAAAAATGAAAGTAAAGCAAAGATGTGTTCTGAGCCCACTACTGTTCTTGGTGGTACTGGATGAGGCAAAAGAATGTAAGAAATGAAAAACCTAAAATTGGGACATTGGAAAATGAAGCAGACACAAATAACAGAGCTGATGTTTGCTTGGGTTACAGGTTACAGGATGTTGAAATTTTGGAAAGTGCATGTCCTTAAGTGAACACGAAAAAAAACAACAGTCTTTTCGAAATAACAGTTTATTCTCTCGTACTTTTTAAAAGTTTCTCACAGGCAAAACCACAGTCCAATTTTCCTAGAGGTAAAAAATATTAATTTATTTTTAAGGTCTATTTTTCTATATTTACAGAAATAGTGCCAGAGGTTTGTTGCTGTGAAATTTTGTTAAATATGCTTCCAAAAATGTGGCAATCATTTCAGTAAAAGACAAACTTTTCAGTTCTTTCAACTAGTTTTCCCTGACACTCCCTGACTTCCATGACTTTCCAGGAAAGTGGGCACCCTGTATATGTATATCTGTAGGAAAGTCTTTGGGTTTTTGGATTTGAAAAGGAGTAACAAATGTATTAAAAACTAATATTGGGTCTGTATTACCATTTTTCAAATTGCTAATTAGAAAGTGCGGACAAAATTATGTAAAATAATTTTTTCCCAAGTTTTCTTGTCGCTAGAAATTCCCTAAAAATCGATTTAAAGTTCAAATTCTTTGGCGAATATCGTCACTTTAGGTGACATATTCACTTCCCTGAACTTTAAATTGTTGCTATCACGAGGCGACTGAACAGTGTTGTCGATGAATATTTTTTTCTCGCCCTGCAAAAAGGCATTTTTAATATTTTAAAAATAATAAAATAACAGAATTTCTTTTATTTACCTTTTCTCAGTTACGACTATACAAAACCATCGTATTCAAAGAATAAATTCGTTGTGGTGGCGTAGTGTGTTAGTAAATTAGACAATACGGTGCGATTCATATCAATTACTAGTTAGACTCGGTTATTAAATATTAAAACCTGTTATAGGTAAAAACAGTAAGTGCTAGTTAATAATTTAGATGCATTTGTAAATTAGATGACATCCACTTCCGTTACCAATTAAAATAATAGTTTAATACGATTAAGTGAAACAGATTCATTTTTTGTAGGACCACAATAGATTGTGCCACCATAACAAAAAATGTATATGAATTTAAATGTAGGTGCACTTAACGACTTTAAATGACTATGAATATAATTATTATTTGGATAATAAAGTTATTTCTTATTATATTTTTACCTAAAATAATATTCTCATCGTTTGGATCTAATGTAAGAATAGAAGGCTTGGGTACAGTATTCATACTTTCGGCATCCCATATCACATCGTCTTCCCATCTTCCGTAAACCAAATCCTCATTTTCAACTGGGAAAATCGAATACCACGTGTCGTCTTGTTCTTGGTCAGTTCTTGGTTTTACGGGTAAACTACAATGACAAAATTTGGAATGTAAAACACTAATTTTCTTTGATAATTTTTTTTTAACTTTCTTTGATTTTGTACGACGCCGACGTTTTGTCGAATAAAAATTCATTAAGAGAATAATAAGCTTCTTAAGCAAGAAAACTTTTAAAGCGTTTTAGAATTATTAACATGTGTAGGGATTTTTATTTCTAAAGGAAGTTTATTGTAAAGTAATAAACAATTTGAGAAAACTAGTACTTACATCTGGGTTTTTGGTTTTATTCCTGATAAAGCAGGATTGGTGGTCGGTGGCATCCTAACATTACTACTACCCACTTTACCAGGTTGACTAAAGGCTTGCGCGGTTCTATTCCCACTACTTGGAACCCAGCCTGCAGCATTCGTTTTACTGTTTAACTTCTGCAAAACCTGAAAAATTATTCCTTTTCCCTTTGAAATCAAAATGCAACAAAAACTACAATAGTGAAAACTTGAGCGTCATCTTGGGTGAAGATATACAGGGTGGCCCACAGAGCAACTAGAGATATCAAAGATTAAGATAGGGAGTTAGTAAAATGTTGCTGGTTA
The DNA here is from genome assembly GCA_963971165.1 of Philopedon plagiatum. Classification (NCBI taxonomy): domain Eukaryota; kingdom Metazoa; phylum Arthropoda; class Insecta; order Coleoptera; family Curculionidae; genus Philopedon; species Philopedon plagiatum. The sequence goes on from OZ020194.1 coordinate 13,797,462, forward strand.
ATGTATGTTAAATGTGGAAATTCATATTTGGAATTTGGCAGTAATTGGTGATTTGTCCCAAAAGAAAGTCTTCCTGCTTCCTTGAAAAAAATTAAAATAATCAAATTATAAACTAAAATTTTAAAGTATTTGTTGTGATTATTATTTTTTATTTATTTATTTATTGAACAATAGAACGGAAAGCCCTATTTTACAATTATATAATATAAAATTAAAAAATAACAACATTGCCATGATAAACTACAAAAGTTATAACAGATATCATCAAAAACACATCACAAATATATATATATATATATATATATATATATATATATATATATATATATATATATATATATATATATATATATATATATATATATATATATATATATATATATATATATATATATATATATATATATATATATATATATATAAATGAAATAAAGATTACGGGGATTCGGCCAGAAAGTCTTTATTATATTTTTCTTATAATGTGCCTAGCTTTCGAAATGTTTCATTTCTTCCTCAGGGCACTAAAAAATTAAATTAATTTATAATTTATTTTTAGTGCCCTGAGGAAGAAATGAAACATTTCGAAAGCTAGGCACATTATAAGAAAAATATAATAAAGACTTTCTGGCCGAATCCCCGTAATCTTTATTTCATTTAATTTATTACACGGCCGTTATTTGTACAACAAATATATATATATATATATATATATATATATATATATATATATATATATATATATATATATATATATATATATATATATATACATATATATATATATATATATATATATATATATATATATATATATATATATATATATATATATATATATATATATATATATATATATATATATATCATAAAGACCAGTAAAACTGTCAGTGAGCCTCCAAACGGATCTAAATTAGGATGAGTATTCAAATATGCCAGGGATCGAAAGAGTGGACCGTGAATACCATAATTTGTTCTGTGGAATGGTACAGAAAGTAACTGGTGATTTCTGAGCGATCTGGTAGGTATTTTCCATTGTATTTGGCTGAGAAGGGAGGGACAGTCAAGGTTACCATTAATCAACTTATAGATAACAGTTATGTCAAAGAACCCTCTTCTAATTTCCAAAGGTCGTAGATTAAGAGCCGAGGATATTTCATCATGCCAACAATATTAAGATTAAACATACCGTATTTGATAAATTTGTTCTGAACATTCTGCAATTGGATTCTGTGGACGTACAAACTTTAAAAGATGGCCCTGGTGTTGAAGCTGCGATCAAGTTTAAATCTTTGTTACACAAAAATCCGAATGTCGCGCAACTACGTGATATTGGGCAGTGCGTCAGTGCTGAAAATTGCGGCAGTAACTTCCAGTGTTTTAGATACGCAAACATTACATCTCTGGATGTAGAGCGTTCATTTTCAAAATGCAATGCAATATTTACTTCGAAGTGAATAAGATTAACAAAGTCTAGTGTAGAAGGTATTTTAATGCTACAGGCGTTTACAAAGGCTCAAAACTAGAGTACACACGTTTGGCCTTAGGGTATATTGTGGTATCCAGACACTGGGTGAGTAAAATATTTTTCTATTACTTTAACCTTAGGCTTTTGGTATTTCGCATTTTCAAACTACACAATGTAGTTGTAGGTAAATAAATATTTGTATTTTATTTTCAAATCGAATCCTAATTTTATTTCCAAATAGTGTAGAGACGCCCCTGGAATCACCTATGTTTACAACTCATGAGTCATTACTCATAAAACGGACGATTTATATATTTATACAGAATTTATAAAATAATTTAATAAATTAGCTGTATCTGACTGGTCATCAAACAACGATAGAGAATATAGGTTCTACCACATTTATTAAAACAATTATTTGTTCATTATTTTCACATTTTTTATGGAAATTAAAATGACTCACTTTTGGGACAATCATCCATACTTGAGCAGACTCATATGGTTTTTTTCAATGACAATTAACCTAATATAAAAACTATATTCTAAGTATTAAATTCAAAATTGGCAAAAACAGGCTGTTCTACTAATTAAAAATGTATGACATTTTCTAGCTATTCCACTATAATATCTACCTTACCTTGTGCTTGATATCATTCCCATCCCAAACAACGTCATCTTCCCAATGCAGCTGAGTCACCATAAGAAACGCGTCATCTGGGAATGGTTCGCCTTCACGCGGTTCTTCGACTCTTTTAATCTGAAAACAAATAAAAATGTCAATGATAAAAAAATAATCAGCAATAAAACGTGTATACCTCTTTTTTATCATCAACTTTAAAACCATAATCAAAACCGTCTCCAGTTTCTGGTACTTCTAACATGTCATACCAAATCTGCGCCGGTCCAAATCTCCAATCAGCTGCTTTTGGACCAGATTCATCTTTTTTCTCAGTTTCTTTTTTGTTCGTTTCACTCGGTTGCTCTACCGGCTTTAAAAACTTTTCCTAAACATACAGAATAATTTTTAAAATAATTTCCCCATCTCAGAACCAGATAATCAACATGGTTTACCTCATCATCAGATTTGATCTGCTCTGGTGGAATATTAGTGGCATAATCGAAAAACCAACCGCGATTTTTTGGTTTTTCATCATCTGATGATTCTGAATCATGCGGGTTCTCCTTTTGTTTCCTTTTCTTCCTCTTCTTTCTTACATTTTTCCAGATATTTGGTAAACTGTTTGGTTTTCCTGGACCAAACAATCGGGAAAACCTCAGCACCTAAAAAGATATTTTCCACCAAAATTACATATTAAAGCTCGTCTCAAGCTCCTTCGTTGACCTATTGCCGGCAATAAACTATAAACAGGATCGGCCTTAATAAAATAACAGGTAACGATAATTTTTAAAAAATCAGTAAAGGGTATGAATAAAGTATCTTTTACCTGGTCTAATAATTTCGAAATATTTTAGTTTAGTTCCTATCCGTTTGGTAAACCGCGCAGAAAGACGTTGATCATAGTGCCTCCGGTAGTGGTAATTTAAAAAGAAATTTTATCGCCCGATGCCAAGCAAATTGCTAAAAATTTATCGTTCAGATTCACTAAGAAGGTTTAAGATTTAGTACTAGTTTAAATTAAGATCTTATAGTTGATCAGTTATGTTTTGACATGTTTCTGTCTTGTCACTGTTAATAAGTCGTCATTAAAAATTTATGAATTATTTTGTTCAGCGATTTGCTTGGTTTCCAAATGATTTTCATCTTGGAACGAGTTGCTGTAATGAATCTAGTAGAATTAAATTTTCGAAAAACCTCCGAAATAAATTCATAGTATAAGACTTAGTTGTCTTATTCTTACACTTGTCAATTTAAAACTTTTGGTTGTCAAATTAGACCGGACTAGCGTTGGAGAATCTGGCTATTTATCTTTCTTTATTGAACAGGGGTTTAATGTAAATGCAGCTGCAGCAGAAACGTCTGCATTAACATAAAACTTCATTGTCTACAGTTAAAGATATTGTGACAAAGCAAATTAAAGACAACAAAGTACGTACTGATGCTGGTAAAAGCCAGTGTTTTGACGAAAGCGACAAAGACAATTCGTGGATAAATTTATGCTATGTGCGAAGAGCAAATTGTGCCTACGTTGGTTTCATTAAAGCAGCGACTAATGAAAGATGAATCCAACATTTCTTACAGCAGGACAAGCGTCTGGAGAATATTATCTCAAATGGGTTTTACATATAGGACCATTAATAAAAGACAAATATTAATGGAATCACAACGATTACGACGGTGGCGCTTTGATTATTTAAAATCTATAAGAAAGTACAGATTAGAAAATCGTTCCATTATCTACCTCGTTAAAATATGGTTTGATACGCATGACACCCCAGCAAAAGGTTGGGTAAATCCATCAGGAAAATGCCAAACCAAGCCCCATAGAATAAGGGAAAAAGAATTACCATTTTACATGCTGGTTCCGAAGATGCTTGGGTTTCAAATTGTTTGTGGTCGTCCTCTAAAAATACTGAAGATTCATCCTTGGACTACCATGACGACACCACAGCAGAACTTTTTGAAGGTTGGTTTAAAAATTACCTTTTGCCCAATGTGCTTAAGAACAAGGTAATTGTAATGGACAATGCTAGATATCATAGCTGTCAAATAAATAAAGCTCCCTATTAGGAAGTTTCCATTTTCTTCATTTTCTCTTAATAAATAGTCCTCAAAATGTAAAAAATGTCTGTATTTTTCTTTTTTAATTATCTGTAGAAATAAAAATGTTATCGTCCTCCAAAGTTTGAGATGCCACGCTCACGTTGACTGAGGCTCGATGACGTCACAACACACGACTCGGTCAACAGCGGAATAGGCGCCCGTTTTATGATTAGTATTATTCTTACCGGACAGGACACTGCGTAACGTCGTTGTAGTTTTTGTTTGTTTAACATTTTAATCGTTTGAAAAACAAAGTTATGCCTAAGATAACAGGTTCGTATAAACACTGTATTGTTCCAAAATGCACCAATACCAGTGTAACTAGTCCAAATAAACATTTTTGATAAATCTGACATATTTTCGAATATAATTAAACGTGAGGATACGTTAGAAGATATTTATATGCAATACAAAAAGCGTATCATAACATCTAATTTTCCATTATTTACTTTATATTATGGATTACACGATGTACGCTGAAAAAGTAACCTATTTTTTTGAAATATTTTTAAGAAAAGAATTAAATCTATATTATTCTTCAAAAAAACCTGCTGGTCAGTTGGTTTAAAACAGTTGATTCTACCGATATTATTAATAAAGGCAAATTTAGTCCCAGGATTATGTGGAATTAGTTTAATTCAAAGGTAAGCCCTCTGTGTGTTAAAAATAAATGAAAAAATGAACATTTCCAAGGGTTTTGTAGTGACAATTGTCTATTTAATCACTGAAGGGCTAACATTTTGGGCAGTTTCTGTCTTATACAGGATTTATAAAATAATTCAATACAATTTCTGTAATTGGTTGGTCATCACGCAACAAAAAAGAGTACAGGTTCTACAGCATTCATTAAAAGCATTGTTTTTTTGTCAATTCACATTTTTTATGGAGGATAAAAATAGTATAAAAATGATTTTTGTGGTCATCACCCATAAAAACTTACCTTTCCATGTCTAAAATCAGGAAATATTTCAGTCACATCAACATCCGCATATTTTGAAGGGAGCATCGCAGCTAACGGTGTATCCAGCTTTTTCTTCTCTTCTCCTATAGTACTTTCTGAAATTGCCGAAGCAGGAGCATCTTGAGGTACTGGCGGAGGCGGCATAAGGGTTATGTCCTTTTTCGTCACATTTTCATCATCAGCATCGTAATTTTCATTTAGTGGTATATCCTTTAAATAGAAACAGTACGGCTGAAAATTCCATATAGTAAAGTTCCAAGGGAAATGCTAAAATTTTTATCAAAACTCTTTCGCAAGTTAAAGAAGCATCAGTATCAGGTTAATACTTGTAAACCTATTTATTTTTCTGCTTTCTATTCCAAGAGATAAGTAAGGTCAGCATATCACAGTAATATTTTAAAATTATTTTAAACTAATATCCGCCACAACTAACTGATTAAATGAGGGGAAATCCCCATTCCCGTATTTTGATAACTGTATATAAAATTGACTTTTAAATATTTATTGTTAAATAATTATCTTTGCTAGATTAGTTAGTGTTTCACATACAAGAATTTTTTAGAAAATTGTAAGGGAACTAGGAAGAAAACTATTTATTCTTGAAGATGATTAGCATGTTCATGAAACATTGTACACATCCTCAGATATCTATATTTTAAAAATCTGTATTTGACTGCCTAATATTTTATCATAATTATTTAAATTGCAATCAGCCATGGAAAAACCTTAATATAAGAAAGATTTAAGCTGAGAAAAAAACAATACCGAAATTATAAAATAAATAAAAATAAATTAAAACAGTTTATTTTCAACATTATTATACAGGGTGTTTTCTAATTGAATGTCAATATTTAAGGGGGCGATTTTTGGGTCCATTTTAAAAAGAAAACTTCATATGAACGTATGTCCTAAACGTCTTAACTTTTGAGATACAGGGTGGTAAAGTTTTCAAAAATAAATAGTTTTTTATTAATATCTGTAATACCACTTTAGATATTTTAATTAAATTTGGCAGACATGTACTATGTATCAAGAGGCATTATTTAGTGTACGACAATTTTTTTTATTTCCACCAGTGGCGTACGTACGGAATTTCACCTGCCTATTTTGGCAGACATTGATGGTACGCCACTGATTTCTCGTAAAATTAAAATTATTCCTGAAATCCCCAACCATTTCTAAGCAAATTTGATCTCTTGAATTTTATCAACCCAATGCACGGTTTTCGCTTAAAAAAATAAAAACCTTTTCTCTGCATGATCATAACAATATCGTTAATATGACAATATCAGCATGCAGAGAAATAGATTTTATTTTTTAGATCAAATTTGCTTAGAAATGAATAAGGAAGTTAATTTTTGACATCCTTATTCATTTCTAAGCAAATTTGATCTAAAAAATAAAATCTATTTCTCTGCATGGTCATATTGTCATATTAACGATATTGTTATGATCATACAGAGAAAAGGTTTTATTTTTTTTTAAGCGAAAACCGTGCATCGGATTGATAAAATTCAAGAGATCAAATTTGCTTAGAAATGATTGGGGATTTCAGGAATAATTTTAATTTTACGCGAAATCAGTGGCGTACCATCAATGTCTGCCAAAATAAGCAGGTGAAATTCCGTACGAACGCCACTGGTGGAAATAAAAAAAATTGTGGTACACTAAATAATGCCTCTTGACACATAGTACATGTATGCCAAATTTAATTAAAATATCTAAAGTGGTATTACAGATATTAATAAAAAACTATTTATTTTTGAAAACTTTACCACCCTGTATCTCAAAAGTTAAGACGTTTAGGACATACGTTCATATGAAGTTTTCTTTTTAAAATGGACCCAAAAATCGCTCCCTTAAATATTGACATTCAATTAGGAAACACCCTGTATACTATTTACAAGACAATCTTGGAAGTACAACTAATCTACCTTAAACTGAGCCTGAGCTAACAATATGTACTACTCGATCTAAACAATACAAAATAGATACAAACCAACACCAAGCAGACAACGACAACACTGTGAGGAATACAAATATGATTTTAAAATTTCTATCTTAAAAATACAAAAGAAAAACGCCATACGCTCGTACAGGATGATGACTAGTTACACTGCGGATATTTACAAAAATAACTATAATCAACACTAATTCAATTCACAAAAAAGTATTAAAACCATAGACTAGATAATTTGGTTACTAGTTAGAAATGACCTTATTTTATTTTTAAAAGTAAGAGGTGCACAGTCAAAGTTTATATCAGATGGTAACCTATTCAAAAGACTCATAATTCGTTTCTTCCAACATCCATTCTGCTACTGTTAACCAAAAACAAGTCCGTCAATCTGGTCGACGGTGAAGGAATCCTGAAATTCATCCAACTCAAGAGCTCTGGGCAACTGATACCACCACTCACAATCTTATGCCCAAATGAAAGCGTTAGTTGACCTCGCCGTGTTTGTTGTTGTTTGTTAGTAAAGTAATGTACTATGGTTAAAATCCAGGCCCAAAATTCCCAACTTTTAAGCTTGTTTCATATAGACTCCAATCGAAAATTGCAAATACAATAACAAAATTTAATTTAAATTGACCATTGAGAACGATATTCGCAATTTGCAGTTCCAGTCTATGTTGTTAATATGCAAAATATAGTATTTTTAAGAAACTACATATATTTATTTTCAAGAGTATACAAGGTGACTTTTTAGAAGTGTTACAAGGCCGAGGGGGGCATATTTAAGCATATTTTTGACATTTCCCCCTCTCTCTATTTTGAGCAATGGGGGGCAACGTTGTAATTTTAAATGGGATGATGTACTTTTGTTAATAAAATTCGAATCTATGAAAAAAACTCCGTGTACAATTTTTTTTTGACTTGCTCTTTCAGTTATAGAATTATTGTTAACTAAATTTTGAGTGAATTTAAAAAATAAATAAATTTTACCAATAAATCAAGTTCGCTTATTTCACAATCATTATTCGGTTCAGTTGAGAATTTTGACGTTTTAACGATTATTTCTCAGTTTACTACTCAATTAAACATGGAAGCGAATTTTAATGTGCAATTTGATATGTTGTTAAATTTTGGGGAAAATATTTGAAAACAGGTGGATTGGACGAACTGGTCCGGTCAACTGGCCTGCTAGGTCCCCGGATTTGACCCCGCTCTTTTTGTGGGGTTTTATAAAGGACAAAATAATGGCGACTGCACCTACAATGCATGACATGAAACACCGAATTCGCTTTGTCTGCTTTCAGTGACACCTGAAATGTTACAATGGGTACGAAATTCGTTGAGAAAAAGAGCGAGAAAGTGTTTGGTTTACTTGGGGGACATTTCGAACAACTTCTCAAGCATGACAGACGATAAATAAGTTGAAATTAAATGGTAAATAATAATAAATTATAATTCCGTAACCGAAGGAGCAAATAAAAAAAAATTGTACACATACATAGTTTTTATGTAGATTCGAATTTTATAAACAAAGAGAGGGGGTAAATGTCAAAAATATGTCCCCCCATCTCCCTATTAACTCACCAAAGTTTCATGAAAATATAGCATATTTATAGTACAGTTGGTAACCCTACGTCCATGTTACACAGCAGTACTCAAATTAGCGATTTTGTTGCAACCAAATAAAAATATACACTAAAATATAACTCGTGAATACAGAATTCTAATTCGTTTAAATATGATTGAAAAATATGTGTCCAAAGTGTCAGAGATAAAGAATATAACTAAATTTCGATTCTTCTCTTAACTTACCTCATCTTCAGCAGTTTCATTTATGTCAAAAAAGTCTTCTGCTGATGGGGATTTTTGATCAACTAGAAAAAGGAGAGAGCAATCATAAATGGCAATAGATCATTACTTTTATTACATAAATATTCTTTTACACTGTAGATTATAAAAATTAGTTTAACCATAATTGCCAAAAACGAAATTTGTTAAAAAAATTTTAAACCCTTATAGCGGGATTCATTAAAAACGTTTAAGATTAAAATGTTTTAATTGATCAGTTAGATTTTGATAAGTTTTTGTCTCATCACTATTAATAATAAGTTGTCCTAAAAAAAATTACAGCTTATTCTAATATTTCAGCGATTTTCTTGGTTCCCAAATGATTTTTATTTGGAACTTGTTGCTAAAATCAATTTAACTCTATTATTGGGAAAATACATGCTTAAATTTTCTTTTCTGTATTGTTTTCAAAAAATCTCAGAAATCCAGAGGGTTAAAAAATAAAAGCATATTTTAGTTCACGTTTATACTTAGTGGGGAGGTTTAACATAAAGCATAAAATAATATATAGACAAAAATCAAAAGTTTAAAATTTTCATCATTTTACTAAATACAACAGCATATTTTAGTTCACGTTTATACTTGGTGGAGAGATTTAAAAAAAGGCAAAAAATAATATACATAAAGGATTTGACAAAAATTAGAGGCTACAAGGTCGTTTCAGAAGTTTAAAATTTTCAACATTTTATTAAATACAACACCATATTTTAGTTCACGTTTATACTTGGTGGGGAGATTTAAAAAAAGGCAAAAAATACCATGCATAAAGGATTTGACAAAAATCAGACGCTACGGGGTCGTTTCAAAAGTTTAAAATTTTCATCATTTTACTAAATATAGACATATTTTAGTTCAAGTTCAAAAAAACTAAAGACAAAGTTATTTACTATTCAAGGCAATCAATCATTGAATCTGCACTAAAAACTGGTGGATTGTATTGACGGGCAACTGCAGACGGTTGCCAAAGTATACACAATGTCCTGATTGATGCCATCCAAGCAATATAGTATTATACATTTATTCGACTATATCTTCATCTAATAAAATTAGCACAAATAAGTATTAAGTAATAAATAAATAGACATTTACAGCCAGATTCTCCAACGCTAGTCCGGTCTAATTTGACAACCCAAAGTTTTAAACTGACAAGTGTAAGAATAAGACAACTAAGTTTTATACTATGAATTTAATTCCAAACTTTTTCGCTAATTTGTAAAGAAAAGGGCAATTTTGTTATGTATTTTCGACAATAATAGAACTAAATTCATTACAGCAACTCGTTCTAAGATAAAAAATCATCAGAATAATTCATAAATTTTTAATGACGACTTATTAACAATGACAGGACAAAAACCTGTCAAAACATAACTGGTCAACTATAAGATCTTAATTTAAACCAGTACTAAATCTTAAACCTTCTTAGTGAATCTGAACGTTAATGTTTAAAATCTGTTGGTTGTATCACATTAATTGATTTTTTTTAGTAATTTTTTTATCTATATACTTATACAAACTTGCACACTTTAACCATTTTATTTTATTTAGCTTTGTTAACAAAATATTTTATATTTTTTTAACAATAAAGCATATTTTGACTTTGAGTCTTTATAATGATTATGACAATAAACGGTCACAATTATTGTCACCGCACGCCAATCCAGAAATCAATTCAATCAGTCCATTCAATCAACAAAATTTAGTTCTTTTGGATTTACACCTGTCAGTTTACAACCATAAATTGTCAAATAAGACCAGTCTTAGGGATATTGAATCCTGGAGTAAGAGCTTAAATGAATAATTAATAATGATAATGACAACCGATTTATCATTTAAAAGGTATCAAAATAATTTCTTTTGAAAAATTGTAAATTTAAGGCTTTTAAAATATGGAGAATAGGTACAAAAAAGAATGGTAAACATTATAATAAAAGATTTTTTAAAAATTCTTATCTCTCATGAAATCTGAATTCTTGCTAAGGCTAGAACAACAAACTTCAACCTCAAAATTACCAAATATGTTTTAGTTTATAGGTATATCTTAGCTAAATATTAACAGCCAAATTTTCCAATGCTAGACTGGTCTAAATTGACAACTAAAACATTTTAGGCTGACAAATTAAGAATTAGACAACTAAGTTTCATACTATGAGTTTCTTTCTAAGGATATTAGAAAAGAATTATTAAGAAAAGGACAATTTTGGAAGATGTTTTCTATAATAATAGAACTCGATTGATTTTAGCAACATGTTTCAAGATGAAAATTATTTGGGAACCAAGCAAATCGATGAAATATAACTCACAAGTAAAGAGTTGTAAACATGTAAAAAGTTGTAAACATATTATGTAGGTGAATCCAGGGGCGTCTTTACACTATTTGTAAATAAAATTAGTATCCGATTTGAAAATAAAATACAAATACTTATTTACCTACATTGGGTAATTTGAAAATGTGAAATACGAAAAGCCTCCAGTTAAAGTAATAGAAAAATATGTTACTCACCCAATGTACGGATACAACAATATACCCTAAGGCCAAACGAATGTAATCTAGTTTTGAGCCTGTGTAAACGCCTGTAGCATTAAAATACCTTTGTAGACTCTTTTAATCATTCACCCTTTAGAGTAAATAACCTGTTTACTACATGCTTTTCACCAAATTGCAAGAACAATTCAAAGCACGTATCCAGCACCAAAAAGGTTTTTACAAAATCTCTACAACGGATATAAAATTTCAGTAGTTGTGCCCCAGAATTACCGAACCCCCACAGCCCATACTAACAAGACGATGAATGTGGCCAAATGCTGCATTTTATTATAATCAACATTTCCACGCTGTTAAATCTGTACTTTCTCATTTTGACCCAAAAGTTGCCATCTGCATTAAAGAAGTCAATAGCACTTTAATAACCCTAAAATCAAAGTAGATTTGCGTACTATAAACGCAAATTTTCGTGTATTAGTAGATGCTATTGACAGCCTACAACATAGTTATCTGTCACTTCCTGACTCACTGCACATAGATGATAATGTAAATACAGCTCTACAAACTTTAAAAGATGGTCCTGGTGTTAAAGCTGCGATTAAGTCTTTGTTACACAAAAATCCGGATTTCGCGCAACTACTTGGGCAGTACTGTGCTGACATTTGTGGCAATAGCTTGCAGTGTTTTAGATACGCAAACATTACATCTTTGGAAGTAGAGCGTTCATTTTCAAAATATAGTGCAATCTTTACTTCAAAGTGTACAACATTAAAATAGTCTACTGTAGAAGGTATTTTAATGCTACAGGCGTTTACAGAGGCTCAAAACTAGATTACACTTGTTTGGCCTCAAGGTATACTGTGGTATCCATACATTGGGTGATTAAATTATTTTTCTATTACTTATTATTATTATTTTTATTATTATTATTATTATTAAAGAGTCCAGGCAAGCGGCATAGCCGATGAAGCTGAACTTAAAACTATATTTGCTGTTTTTCTGTCATAAACTGTAGTGCACAAGTCTAGATTTCACTTCACCCAATTCCTTCTCAATTCTTGCCTTAAACTGGTTGACACTAACAGCAGTCACAGTTTCTTCCTGTGAATCATTCCATGTATACACCACTCTGTTTGTTAAAAAGTTCTTCCTTTGTAGCCTGCTGCACCTTTCTTTCTCCAATTTCTTTGTGTGGCCTCGCAGATGTCTCGATGTACTTAGTTTAAAGATGTTTTCACATGAGTAGTATCCACTAGTCCACTTAAAAGTCTCGATCAAGTTTCCGCGGGAGCGTCTTTCTCTCAAAGTTGTTAGTTGTAGTTTACTTAGTCTGGCTGTGTAATCCATGTTCTGCAAGGTCGGAGGGATTTTAGTGACTCTCCTTTGAACTCTTTCTAGCATCTCAATGTCCTTGGTGAAATATGGTTCCCACACTGTTTGAGCGAACTCCAGTTTTGGCCTTATATATGTTTTGTAAAGTTTGAGAACCAAAGGCTTTTTGTATTTCGCATTTGGAAATTACACAATGTAGGTAAATAAATATTTGTATTTTATTTTCAAATAGTGTAAAGACGCCCCTGGACTCATCTATGTTTACAATCCTTTACTCATAAGTCTTTAATGATGACTTATTAACAATGACAGGCGAAAAACCTGTCAAAACCTAACTGATTAACTAAAATATCTTAATTTAAAGCCGTATCAAGTAAATCTTAAATCTTTTTAATGATTTTGACACCCAAAAATATTCAAAATAAATGGTCTCCAGTAATTTAATACTCCTACTTACAGTCTTCTGAAAAAAATCCTGATTCCTGGCTACTACCTATTTCTTGTTTTGTTGTAGTTTGCTGACCGTCCAAGGAATCAAACTCACTTTCAGACCCTTCACGAATTGATTCTTCACCTATCACCTCTTTAAGAATGGAACCAAAAGCAAGTCTAAGAGCAAATAAAAGGTAAGTATATTAATATCAATACGGTAGTATAACTTCACGACCTAGTTATAGTGAATGTAACTTACCTGCCCAGGGAAGCTAATTGTTTTTGAGCCTCTAAATCTAATATATCACTTTCTAAATTTCCTGATTCATCAATATTACCAAACAGAAATCCTGTTAGATTAATGCCAGTAAGGTTATCATCAAATCCTTCATCGTCACTGTCTGCCATAATTTGTTAGTTCCTTATATTATCTGCAAAAAAGTGAATACAAATCATAACGATGGGAAAAAAGAGTGGGGCTTTAAAAAATATTTTACAGTTATTTTCTATTTTCTTTTGCTTCTGAAGCTTTAAAATGTTCAAGTAGGAATGCTGAAGTTAATACAGACATTGTTTTAACAATGTTTGATAACTTTACAAGAACACTGAAAAGCTTTTTTCCTATATAAAAGTAAAACAAATAAATATCAGCTTCTTAAAAGATAGACTATTTATTCAATTACAAGAATACATGGTAACTCGTAAATTGGTCATTATCGTAGTATTTTTATACTACTTCAGTACTGGGCACTGATAGTAGTGATAAGTTAAATTTAATAATATAATACTTAGATACTGAACCAAGTTAGCTTTAGCTACCACAATAGTTAACTGTATTTTCTTATAAAGATAATTTTCGTAAAAGTAATATTATTTAATAAATAGAATAAACGAAAACAAATTTAACTACAAAAAAACCCAAGCATACCCTTCTATTTTCTTTGCAAAAAAACAGCCAACACAACTACACAACAATACAAAACGTAATACAATAATAATCACAAATCACAATAAAGATTATTGTAATCCAATTATCGGACTTTTAACCAAAGAGGTAAATACTAAATACAACGACTGTCATTTGGCTACATGTAATGTCACCAATAGTATAAAAAGAAAATCTCAGTCAACAATAATAGCGTTGCCAACTGTGGTTGCCAGCAAAGGGAAACGCTAATTATCTGCCCTCGATCAGCACCTTGCAGCGAATTCGGCTAGCCTCTGTTCATCGTCATAGCCGACCAAAATCATTCCTCGCTTTCGGATGGAAAACGGTGACGTCAGGGCATCATTTTGGTCTGTCAATATAAGAACCGGCCTCGTTATAGCGGTTTGTTATTGTTACAACAGCTGATCGTGTGAATTCGGCGGGAAGCCCTTTGTTTACTTATCAAAATGGAAACATTAGAAAGCATGCATTTTATGAAAAATCAAATCAGTGTATTTTGAAGAAACTATACCTAGATATATGCGTCCAGTTATTAAGTTAAGTTATTAAGAGTTATGAACATTTATTGGTTAGCAAGTGTGAAAGTGTTGTTACAGTGTTTCGCCTATTTTCACTAATTATTCTCATCAAAAAGTGCCTTTTTTACTTCCAACCTTAGTTAACTACTATGCCTCCGTGCATATAATACTTATATGCTTTTTACAACAACCTTTTACTGCCATAACTATGTCCATATGATGGCTTTGCCATTAACTATATTACAAGAGCTATACTCGTTGGCGCACATGGTATTAAATCAGAAAATATTGAAAATATTTTAATTACTAGGCCAGATAACCAGTTAAAAGGAAAGGCATTAAACCACAAATGAATTACGACCAATAAACAATACAAACTGACAACTGACTGACCAACGCATTCGGCCGGCGAACGATATGACGTCAGGGTCAAAATTCCTGTCACTTTTATGTCAACCAGACACAGAACCGGTAGCCGGCCGAAAACGATGTATGTCAACGTCAGCATCGTCAACACATTTATTTATCTAGGTGAAGTTTACCTCGAGGCTGCCTTGTTCTGTGAGGCTGCCTCAAACAGAAACTAAAAGCAGGTCTCCAAAATTAAACATTTTGTGGCAGTTTTTTTACTTTTATATGTGAAAGAATTGAACAATCGGCAGCATATGACATATTTTTTTATTAAAAAAGAAACTAAGAGAATCAAAATTGATAAAAATATATAAAAAATATGTAAGCAGGTCTCCAAAACCAAAATCTTTCTTGCTGGCTTTTCACTTTTACACTCAAGAAGGGAACAATCAAATGACGTATTTTTTATTTCTTTAGACAATTTAGAGAGGCCACAAGGACAAGAAACGATAAAAAGCCTTTAAGGTTACTTTAAGGATATCTTTAAGATGTCCCAGTACCTATGTAGTTTTCCTCGAGGCAGCCACAAATAGACTAAAAGCAGGTCTTCTCCAAAAGTAACCGCTTTTTTCGCAGTTTTTTCACTTTTACATGAAAGAAGAGGAACAGTCCAAGGTGTATGACATCTTTATATTAAAAGAAAAAATTTAAGAGGGTCAAAATTGATAAAAAAATATATAAAAAAACTGTAAGCTGGTCTTCTTCATACACAAATTTTTTTTCGCTAGTCCTTCACGATTACGTGAAAGAAGGGAACAATCCGCGGCTTATATATCGTATTTTTAATTTCTTTAAAACAATTTAGGGGTGCCACAAGGGCAAAAAACGATAAAAAGCCGTTAAGGTTACCTTAAAGATATCTTTGAGATGTCCCAGCAAGTAGTTTGCCTCGAAGCAGCCTCAGACAAAAACTAACAACAGATCTCCAAAACTAAACATGTTTTTGAAGTTTTTTCACTTTTACGTGAAAGAAGGGAAGAGTCCGCAGCATATGACGTATATTTATTGTAAAAAACTTTAAGGTGGTCAAAATTGATAAAAAACATAAAAATACATTGTAAGCAGTTCGACCTGCTTCATAGAAGGAAACGATCCGCTGCATATGGGTTATTTTTTATTTAAAAAACCTTAAAGTTGGTCAAAATTGATAAAAATACATAAAAAATACAGTCAGCAGGTCGATCAGCTTACAGTGTATTTTGTTTTGTATGAATCTTTATCAATTTAGACCACCCTAAATTTTTTAATAAAAAATACGTCATATACTGTGCCCTTCTTTCATGTAAAGGTGAAAAAACTGCGAAAAAATATTCAGTTTTGGAGAAGACCTGTTTTTAGTTTCTGTTTGGGGCTGCCTCGGGGAAAATTATCCACTGGGACATCTTTAACATATCTTTAAGGTAACCTTAAGGGCTTTTTATCGTTTTTTGCCTTGTGGCCCTTCTAAATTGTTTTAAAGAAATAAAAAATATGTCATGCATAAGACGCGGATTGTTTCCTTCTTTCATGTAAAAGTGAAAAACCAGCGAGGAAGGTTTTGGTTTTGGAGAAAACCTGCTTACAGTGTATTTTTTTTGTATTTTTATCACGTTTGACCCCCTTGCTGTTTTTTTTTTTTTAAAAAAAATATATCATATGCCGCGAACTGTCCTCTTCTTTCATGTAAAAATGAAAAAACTGCAACAAAACGTTTAGTTTTGGGGAAGACCCTGCTTTTAGTTTCTATTTGAGGCAGCCTCGAGGCAAACTTCACCTACATATTTACACATTCGCGGTGGGGCTGTTTTGTTCGCGGTTTTAGAATAGCGTTTTTACACCGGTGTTGTCGAATGTTTGTTATTTGTCCGTCCGATTGTCGGATAGATGATAGATATACAGAGCCTAATTTGTATTTTTTGACAGAGCTGTCATACAAGCTTTGTGGTGTTGCTGCGTTACGTATTTCTGTTTTATATTTTTTATTTATTATTGTTTCCTGTTTGCTTAAAACTTTCAAATATAAATATTTGTGATATACCATACCGTAAAGACTTTTATGCGAGTACAAAATTAACTCAACTCAGGTAGGATCATATTTTATATGTGAGGGGGGCGAGTGGCTAGGCCGTGTGTAAAACGGAATAGGGACAGATTATACCTAATTAAATATCTTTTTGGATTTCGTAATTGTTCTTTTTATAATGAACATCTTTTGCCCAGCTAATTTTAATTTAGTATAGCTGGCAATTTGGTTTAAAACTGTGTTTAGTGAGGTTACCAGCTAAAGCAGAGTTTCATAATAGAATTTTGATTAATGTCAAATTGACTGGTTTGGTTTTAAGGAAACAATGCCTACAAATGTGCGACCCAGCAAGGGTTCTGGTAGTACAAGCAGAGCACCACCAGTCACCCCTATGTCTGAACGTCAGCAGATGGCGTTACTAATGCAGATGACTTCTTCGGGAGAATCTGGATCACGCAGCCCTAGTTCTGGATCCAGATCGAGAGACCGCAATGAAAGAGGTGAAACCCCATTGCATTTAGCGGCTATTAAGGGAGATGTAGAGCAAGTCTGTAGATTGTTAGCACAGCGTAATGATCCTAATGTAGCTGATTTTGCGGGTAATTTTAAAATTTAATTCATTTCATCAGTGTCTAAGGAAACTGTCATCAGTCCTTATTCATTGACCAATAAAAGAAATGACACAATAGAAATTTTTTTGAGCAAAAATACTAAAATTTTGATGAGAATTTACAGGTTTTCAATATGTTTTAAAAGTTTATTTTATATAAAAATTTTACTTTCATATAAAAATTTTACCGCACAACTTTATGGACAGTAAATCATTTTAGCTGAAAAGATCTCCAGACTTTTATTACTATATTACGTAAAAAAAAGTATCTGTATTAAGGTTCAACCCTTTGTAGAACAATAACCACAATTTTTTTAATCAAGATTACTTGGAACTTTCTTATATTTCTTTTACAAACCTGGAGTGTGCACATAAATAAGACCTGTAATAGGTGAGTATATATATTTTAGCACTGATTGTCTAAATTATTGCAGCAATTGATGTTCAGTCATCATTTTATTGGAAAAGCCTTTTAAAAGCTATTGTTTTCAGGCTGGACCCCTTTACATGAAGCATGTAACCATGGGTGGTATGAAGTTGCTTTTCGCTTAGTTCAGGCTGGTGCCAACATAAATGCTAAAGGTAATTTTTTTACAGGCTTATTTTTATTACTTTAAATCATTTATTCTAACTATTTCGGTTGATATTATGATGTGTGCCATCTGCTTAATAGATGGGGCAAATGTGTTCGTATAAATAAATTTTATTTCTAAGGAAGTAAAAGTGTAGTCCACTGAGCTCCAAGGGTTTCATTGTAGGTACCTGTTAACACTTTCATGCTTGATGTTGGTCAGACAGTGGAAATATCAAAAGTTTTGCTATTTGCTGATGATTTAAAATTGTAAAAGTATTACATTGGAAGTAGACAGTAATTTATTAAAGAGAATTCATAACCATAACTATTATTTCTGTTTCTTTAACATTGTTGTTTCGCAGTTATCAGTAACTTTAAATCACTACCAATCGGATTATATTTGTATCTTCTGTATACCTACTTCATTTCATAATATACCGTTGACCTATTGACTGCACTAAAATCTCTGCCCTTTAAACATGTTAAATATTTAAATCATTGTCCTTTAATTGTTCTCAAATCTCATGTTAAATCGTTTAAATTAATTTAAATCCAAAGTGATTTAAAATCTGTACACATTTTTGTTGACATATCCACCCCTTAAAATATGTTAAATATTTAAATCATTGTAGATCTCATGTTAAATCTTTTAAATTAATTTAAATCTAAAGTGATTTAAAATATGTGTAGACATTTTTGTTGACTTATCTGCCCCTTCAAATGTGCTAAATATTGAAATCATTGTAGATCTCATGATACATTTTTTAAATCAGTTTACATCTAAAGCGATTTAAAATCTGTGTACACATTTGTGTTATGGTATCCGCCCCTTAAAATATGTTAAATATTTAAATCATTGTAGATCTAGTGTTAAATTTTTTAAATCAGTTTGCATTATAGTGATTTAAAATCTGTGTACACATTGTTGTTAAGCATCCGCCCCTTAAAACATGTTAAATATTTAAATCATTGTAGATCTTATGTTAAGTTTTTTAAATCGATTTACATCTAAAGTAATTCAAAATCTGTACACATTTTTGTTAAGTTATCCGCTCCTTAAAACATGTTAAATATTTAAATCATTGTAGATCTCATGTTCAATTTTGTAAATCAATTTACATTAAAGTGATTTAAAATTGTGTACACATTTTTGTTAAGTTATCTGCCCCTTAAAATATGTTTAATATTTAAATCATTGTAGATCTCGTGTTAAATTTTTAAAATTAATATACATTAAAATGATTTAAAATCTGTGTACACATTTTTGTGAAAACCAAAGCAAAAATTCAACTTTTTTTGAAAATTACAAAATGTTTTTTTTTTCTTTACCAAAACATTCCCAGTGGGCTCACTATTAAAACTAATAAATTTGGTACGGGTCCTTTAAGTAGGAACAGAGATATACAACTCTGAAATTTCACCAGCCGCCACTGCCTTAAAACATATTAAATATTTAAATCATTGTAGATCTCATGTTCAGTTTTTTAAAACAATTTACATTAAAGTGATTTAAAATCTGTGTACATATTTTTGTTACGCAATCCGCCCCTTAGAACATGTTAAATATTTAAATCATTGTAGATGTCATGTTAAGTTTTTTAAATCAATTTACTTCTAAAGTAATTTAAAATCTACACATTTTTGTCAAGTTATCCGCCCCTTAAAACATGTTAAATATTTAAATCATTGTAGATCTCATGTTCAATTTTTTAAATCAGTTTACATTAAAATGATTTACAATCTGTGTACACATTTTTGTTAAGTTATCCGCCCCTTAAAACATGTTAAATATTTAAATCATTGTAGATCTCATGTTCAATTTTTTAAATCAGTTTACATTAAAGTGATTTACAATCTGTGTACATATTTTTGTTAAGTTATCTGCCCTTAAAATATGTTAAATACTTAAATCATTGACCATTGTAGATCTCATGTTAAATTTTTTAAATCAATTTACATTAAAGTGATTTAAAATCTGTTTACACATTTTTGTTAAGTTTTCCGCCCCTTAAAACATGTTAAATATTTAAATCATTGTAGACCTCACTTAAGTGTTTTAAATCAATTTATTTCTAAAGTGATTTAAAATCTGTGTACACATTTTTGTTGATTTATCCGCCCGTAGTTTGTCTTTTAAATCGCAAAAATGAGGTACCTCTATTGATATTTTCAACGCGCAGTTTTAAAGAGAAAGTACAAAACAAAATGTTAATTTCTAAAATGAATTATATGCTTTCTATATGTCTTGACCGGCATGTCAAGGTTTTTTTTTATAGCAAATAACTAAGGAACAATAATGTTATCAATCCCAAAAGGGGATGGCAGCTGATTAACAATAATTTGCTGTGCATCATATTAATGGGATTGTTTTGCAGGTTTAGATAATGATACACCTCTACATGATGCAGTAGTTAATGGGCATCTTAAGCTTATCAAATTATTGGTAGAAAAAGGAGCTGATATTCACGCTAAAAACTCTAAAGGGAAGTCTCCCTTGGATCTTGCATCAGCTACTGTACAGCCTCATTTGCTTAATGCCAGTTTGCCTCTACCAGGTTAGTTTAGCTTAATACTGTGTTTTTGATGTGTTTATTATTTTTGGTATTCCATTCGTCACAGAGGTTTATAAGAGTTACAGGTATTGAATTGACATTTTTTGGCACAGTTATAAAATTTCTGTATACTTCATTTCTTAATATACCGTTGACCTATTGACTGCAATAAAATCTACAGGAGAACTATTCTGTAGAGAGTCCTAAACAAACAATATACCTTAGAGGTGGCAGGGTTGGATTTGCTTTAGTTTTAGCTAAGAAACGAGTAATTTTTATGACTCAGTAAAACGTGGTAATAATAAAATTGTTTCTATGATTTATTTACTTTCATTTAATGTAATTTAAAATACAACTTTTAAATATTTAGAGCATTACACTTTCTGGGGTTAATCTTGGATGAAAATTTGAGTTGGAAAGCCCATATTAATAATTTAAGAAATAATATATCACCAGTAGTAGGAGTATTATATAAACTTAGACATTTCGTTAACAGAAAAATATTGATGAATATTTATTATGCTTTAATTTACTCAAAATTTCAGTATTTGATTTTGATTTGGGGATCTGCGTGTTCAAGTATACTAAAACCACTTAAAAAATTACAAAATAAAGTAATAAAATGTATTTATAAATTACCACATTTGGAACCCACAGCAAAATTGTATAAACCTAAACAACTTTTTGATCTTCAACACCTTTATAAATTAAAAGTAATTATATTAATACACTCAATCAATATTTCTCAAAAAAAATCTAACATGACATTTATAAGGGTTAATACCTTTCATTCCCATAATACCAGGCATTGCGAAAATTTACAGATTGCATTAGTAAGAAGTAATTTTGGAAAAAAATCTCTCCTTCATGAAGGAATTATAATGTACAACGATTTACCAAATTCCATCAAAAAAATTACCTCAATACCTAAATTTAAAAAAGCAGTAAAGAAATTTTTATTAAAATGAATATAACTAAGAAACTTCAAATTTTAAATGTATATGTTGTATAATGTATGTATACGTATGCATATCTCTATATGTATATAGTATATTACAGTTTCGATTTTTTTTTTGAAATTGTTAATTTTTACTTTTATTTTTTTATTTATAGTAAAATAATATTATTTTTTTATTAATATATGTATTTTTTCATATATTTCATTTACTTTTTTGTTTAGAGTTATAACTTTTGACAATTTATTATTTCAACATTCCCTGTAATGAACCACTAGTGTTAGTTGGGAATGAGTAAATAAATAAAAAAAAAAAACTAACTAATTCTGTTTTGCTATCGCCGTCTTCATCATTTACACTAATTTTGAGCGTTTGAACGTTATGTATGTGAAAATGAGAACCTTCAATTTCTATGGCATGCCTAATAGAATTTTTCCAACTTTCTGCTAGAAACAGAATCTATACTTTTCTTAATCAATTCTATAATGCTGGCTAGAGTTGTGACTTTGACCAACAAACATATTTTTTTACTGCATAAATCGTTTAATTACAAACCCAAAAAAAATATTTTGAAGAAAATTACTAGGATAATTTAGCTACAAAAAACGTTTACTCTTCGGTATAATTTGTTACAATTTAAAAAGCAGCCATTTGTCCTCACTGAATAACGACGTCAGGAGATCGGCAAAAATAGTGTGTCTCTGGAAGAACACAATATGTCAAATATGGAGGCTGTACTTCTAAACCTATTTTTGTACCCTCTGGTGTCCCTCAAGGGTCCCATTGTGGCCCTGTGTTGTTTGACATTTTTTTGATAGACTTGGTTCACAGTGTGAAAAGCGGTCATCTGTTGATGTTTGCGGATGACGTAAAATTGTTTTGCCCGGTTGCCTCGACACTGGATTGCCTTAATTTGCAGAATGATTTGACCAGTTTTCACCAATGGTGTTTACATAACAAAATGGACTTAAATATTAATAAATGTAGTGTAATAACAATTTCTAGGTCTTGCTTGCCATTTCTATACAATTACTCAATAAATAATAATCCGTTGTCTAGAGAACATAATGTGAGGGACCTTGTTGTAACACTGGATTCAAATTTTACCTTTAACCGACACATTTTAAATATTTGTATAAGAGCTATGAAAGTCCTTGGCTTCATTAAACGTTTGAGTGCTGGTTTTTCTGTTGCAGCTTTTCGAAATCTTTATTGCACCTTAGTGAGACCGGTGCTGGAATATTGCTCAGTAATCTGGTCTCCTATTTACAGGGTCCATGTTGAGGCTGTTGGGCGAATACAGCGTAAATTCTTAAGGATTGCTGCCTTTAGGTTGGGGTATTCTCGTGAGGAGTTTACCTATGATGAAATATTCTGTTCATATTAGGATTGCAAACCTTGGAGTCCAGAAGATTTGTTAGTGATTTTTGTTTTTTGCAGAGCATTATTATTAGTGGTCATATTGACTATCCTGAAATTCTATGTCTTATTAATTTAAACACTGTGGAAGGACGTGGTAGCCATACATACCTATATATATATATATATATATATATATATATATATATATATATATATATATATATATATATATATATATATATATATATATATATATATATATATATGTATATGTCACATAAGGTCCATATCATTTGGGATATTTTTTTGTTATTTTGTTAATTGGTTTAAGTAATTTTTGATTTTGCCGCTAGTTTTTGCTTAAAAAATGATGAGAAATCACGTGACTTCTTGCAACTGTCCCATTTCACATATTTTCTAAAAAATGACGAAACATAATTTTCAAAATTTTGAAAAATTTTGTTGCAAATTAAATTTTGTTGCAAAAATTTTAAATTTTGCAAATATTTTAAATTTTGTTGCAAACATCTGAAATTTTCTGACATTTGTCGTAAAAGATAGTGAGATGAGGTGGACAAGGCAAAAATTACCTAGAAAACGTAGGTACAGCAATATTTGATAAAATTATAACACAAAAATAAAAAGTAAAATATTCAGCTGATATTTTGAATTTAAATTTTGACTGGAATTTGAAATATTTTTTGTCTTTATCATTTTGCTCTAAAATGAAAAATAAAGGTAGTTTACTCTTCACATAATTTATTATTTTTGCATTTTTTGAGCACCCTGTATAAAAAAGTCAAACATTTTCTTCGTAGACCGTATTTTTTAAGAAGCAGAAGCTTACCAAAAATGATTTTTTTTCGAACAATGAAATTTTTTGTCCATTTGTCCTCTTGTGACCTCTATCCGTGGACATACTGTATATACATATATAATATATATATATATATATATATATATATATATATATATATATATATATATATATATATATATATATATATATATATAATAACAAAAAACAAAACCAGCTTGTCTTGGGGTATCAGTCTTAGAGAGGGCTTATTTTAGAATAAAACCCTTTTAAGCTACTTCAAGCTTTCGATAATGTTTATTATCTTCGTCAGGGCTACAATATCAAGCAGTAATAAGTTAACCTATATTTGAAAATTACATATCTAAATACAACATACAAGATAATATTTTTTCTTTCCTTATAAATTTACTTCCTGCTAATGCATTACTTAATAATTAAGATAGGTTCTACAGAAAACGGACATTGTATTATTTGAACCAAGTTGTTACAAATATAATACAATGTTCGTTTTCTGTAGATTTTTCTCGTAATTATCATCTTAAACACTATCTAAGTTCCAAATTTCAAAGCTCTAGCTCTATTGGAAGTACCCTAGATTTATGATGATCTATCAATCAGTCAGTGAATGCCCAAAAATGTGATTTTTGGATACTCATATCTTGGAAACTATTCCACCTAGACGTATGAAATTTGGATTATTGCTTCTTTTTGGTAACCTTAACCCCCTGAAATAGTTCAGTCCTATAACGTAACTAGCCTCCTAGATAGAAGGGACTGAAAAGGGCTCGAAACGGTTCGTATAAATATTGCATAGTGGCGCACTCTGTGCGCTTTGATTCATAAACTAATTGTTGTCAAATAAGCAAAGTAAATTGAGGAATATTTTTTAAATAATATCGGAAAAATCAAAATTTGTTCGAAAATATTTGGCCTGACCTCCCTGATGCTAAATTAAACCGATTTCATTGGGCTCTTCTAGCCAAAATCAATACAAGCTACTCTCGCCTCTTTATCGTCGCGGTCGATTTCTGCGAGTCTCGGAGCAACCGCTATGCTTTCCGCCGATACGACGACGCTGGCCTTGCGCTCGCCGCTGTTCCGTCCGATTGCCCGTACGCCGCCGGCATCCAAAACATCCATTTTCTTGGCGAAAACGCTGACTTTTGCTGGCAAAACAGCGGCAGTGAGTGCGGGGACAATGAGGCGTACGTCTCACAGCAGTTCTCACTCTTCCCAGCCTCATAAAGGTAAAAAATATGATGTTGCATGTGAAAACGAGATAACACAGGAGACGTGTGTGCGTGCCCGTCTGCCACTATTATTCGATCCTGCAGGTAGCAGGAGACCGCGGCTGCTGCCTTTTAATACAATACTCCTTCCCGATGTGTATTGTTTGTAAACACAATAACGGCATCTATTCGTGCAAGGTTAGGTTGTCATCGGGCGAGGGAACGGTATTTTAATTCTGGTTTGGCGACTGGTCGTGATGCGATTTAATTAACGAGCGGGGGATTAAGTTCAATGCCCTGTTTAAATCGTTATATGTGTGCAATTACGGATCCTTGTTGAATCCGGTTTTAAAATGAGATTGTTTAAAAAATGTAATCATTTTTAAAATCGCTACATGCTTCGAAATTTCAATTCAGTATTCAGTGATTGAAGCATTAATAGAGTCTGGTTAATCGTGAACATGAAATTTAAAAAAATATTATTTGCGTTTTAAAAATACTAAAAATTAGGTCACTCGGACGACACAAAGACAAAATAGAACAAAGTGTGTAATGTATTAGAAAAAAACGTATTGCACTCAATACCAAAAAAACGCACGTTTTGGCCAGGCAAGGTTCTCACGACAGAAACGGGCAATGCACGGAAAAAAAGTAGGTTGCACGGGATTATATTGCAATGTACGACAGTTAAAGAGGTCAGCTCGGCCTCATTTAAGGTTGTGTTCCTGCGAAAAGAGACAGACTATTTTTATAGACCGCCAAAGGCGGTCTATATACCGAGCCGTGATCGAGAAAAATGCGTGTGTGTTGTGTATTTTGACGTTTACACAATTTCAATTTTTTTTCTCTAGAACGGTCGGAGGGGGAGCAGCCGAATTTTATGGGTTGGTAGAGGGATAGTGCGACTAGCTTCGGTAAAAAATTTAGTTATACAGGGTGTACGGTTTCGGAGCTATTAAACGTCAAAGTCGAAATTTACGCGGCTTCCTATGGGATCGATTACAGGTAGTGTATTAAGGGGTTATATATACAGTCAGGAGGCCTAAAAAAGCGATTTTTCAAGAATTTTTCCTGAGAAGACTTTTAAACTTATTAATGTGAAAATTTGTACACATATTATGGTAACTTTTAACTGTATTTTAAGAATTTTGTATTTGTAAAAATAAAAATTTTGAAAGCTGCTATAGCTGATCTCCAGGAGTTCCTCTCAAAAAAGGCATCTTATAAAAAATATATTTATCGGTGAGAAAAAACCTTCAATTAATTAGTAAAAAATATACTTAAGAAGCTTGTGTTAAAATTTGAGACTGATCGGTTCAGTCGTTTCCGAGAAATCTTCGTCACCGACTTTAAAATCACAGTTTTGAGAAAAACGCGTTTAAAGTTTCAAAAGCACTTTACATATCGTACAATGTACAATCGCTCTGACACGTCTTTACAAATATGCGTGTAACTTTGAAAATAATCGCCGGATTGCCTTGAAATTTTCTGTGTGTGTACTGAAATATATGTACATTTCGAAAATGAAATTAAAAAAAATCGATTTTTTGAAAATTCTAACTCCTAAAAGACAACGTTTTTTTTCAGTCTCGGAATATATATGTGTGCAATTACGGATCCTTGTTGAATCCGGTTTTAAAATGAGATTGATTAAAAAATGTAATAATTTTTAAAATCGCTACATGCTTCGAAATTTCAATTCAGTATTCAGTGATTGAAGCATTAATAGAGTCTGGTTAATCGTGAACATGAAATTTAAAAAATTATTATTTGCGTTTTAAAAATACTAAAAATTAGGTCACTCGGACGACACAAAGACAAAATAGAACAAAGTGTGTAATGTATTAGAAAAAAACGCATTGCGCTCGATACCAAAAAAACGCACGTTTTGGCCAGGCAAGGTTCTCACGACAGAAACGGGCAATGCACGGAAAAAAAGTAGGTTGCACGGGATTATATTGCAATGTACGACAGTTAAAGAGGTCAGCTCGACCTCATTTAAGATTGTGTTCCTGCGAAAAGAGACAGACTATTTTTATAGACCGCCAAAGGCGGTCTATATACCGAGCCGTGATCGAGAAAAATGCGTGTGTGTTGTGAATTTTGACGTTTACACAATTTCAATTTTTTTTCTCTAGAACGGTCAGAGGGGAGCAGCCGAATTTTATGGGTTGGTAGAGGGATAGTGCGACTAGCTTCGGTAAAAAATTTAGTTATACAGGGTGTACGGTTTCGGAGCTATTAAACGTCAAAGTCGAAATTTACGCGGCTTCCTATGGGATCGATTACAGGTAGTGTATTAAGGGGTTATATACAGTCAGGAGGCCTAAAAAAGCGATTTTTCAAGAATTTTTCCTGAGAAGACTTTTAAACTTATTAATGTGAAAATTTGTACACATATTATGGTAACTTTTAACTGTATTTTAAGAATTTTGTATTTGTAAAAATAAAAATTTTGAAAGCTGCTAGATATAGCTGATCTCCAGGAGTTCCTCTCAAAAAAGGCATCTTATAAAAAATATATTTATCGGTGAGAAAAAACCTTCAATTAATTAGTAAAAAATATACTTAAGAAGCTTATGTTAAAATTTGAGACTGATCGGTTCAGTCGTTTCCGAGAAATCTTCGTCACCGACTTTAAAAACACAGTTTTGAGAAAAACGCATTTAAAGTTTCAAAAGCACTTTACATAGCGTACAGTGTGGTCCACGTAAGATGACCCACTATCTGATCTCAGACTCTGTAAGGGCTACAAAAAAAAGTTAAAGACAAAAGTTTCTTGCCTTGACTTTAATTTTTTAGGTATTTAGTTTTTACGTATACAGGGTGTTTGGTTTTTTTCTGGCCAAGTACCAACTTTCTTATTTTAAATGGAACACCCTATATATTTTTACATATTCGGATTTTACGGTTGATTCTAAGTAAATTTTAGTATAACATGTTTATTGAAATTTTCAGTAGTTTTCGAGATATTTTAATTTTTAAAATTTTTACAGCGAAATCAGTCATTTGAAAAATATCATGTATTTATGTTTAATATTGCTCAATTTCTAAAATAATTTAAGATTAGCTTCCCTATTCGATACTCAGTTCTTTTTTCTAAACTAAACCAAAAGCATCATATAGGGTGTTAAATATATTAGTCCAAATTAGTCAATTTTTAAACTTCAATATCTCAACTTTTTTAAATGGAACACCCTATATATAAATGTTTTATATAAAGCAGCATTTAATTACCTATCATTTGACTATAATATATCCTATTCCTAAAATCAACTGTTTTTTAGATATTGGTATATTTCCTAGCTTATTTTATTAAAATTATTAAGTGTTGGCAAAAGTTCGACTAAAATTAATAATATTTACCTGTATTCGCTTATGATATATTTACGAAGTAGTAATAAATATATATTACCCTTATACCATTGGTAGTAGTTTGTCCATCACGTTGAAACAATTCAAAATTCTTCATTATTCGATTCTTTAAAAATGGTAAAAAACAAAATTTATCCGTTATGAAATTATCGTCACACAAATGTCATTTATATAATGTTGTTTGCAAAAATACTTCTATATACCGAAAATAAGATATATTAGGCTAAATTTGTTAAATTTTTATCAACAAATCATAAATTTTTAAAATAGATTTCTATTAAACGATTATAATAATTCCTATATCTAAATCAACAATTTTGTAGAGGTAAGTAAATTTCTTAAAGTTATAGCTTTTTTAATAACACTCACTAAAATGGCAAAACTAATACTACAGTTGGAAATTATAAGTTTTTAATGGGCTTGTTTAGTCATTTCGCGTTTTCAATAAATATGTTTATATTATTGCACAATCAGTCAATCGAAACATGCACACAAAAAGTTATGTCGTTTGGACGGATAATACCTAAAATATTAAGGTTTAAATTCCACAAAATTGAAAAAAAACTACTGCCAATGGTATTACTATAAGGGTAATATATATTTATTATTTGGTAAATATACCATAGGCGAATACAAATAAATATTATTAATTTTAGTCAAACTTTTGCCAACACTAGATAATTTTAATTAAATTAGCTACAGGCTTTAAGAAATATACCAATATCTGCAAAACAGTTGATTTTAGGTATAGGATATGTTATAGTCAAATGATAGGGAATTAAATGCTGCTTTATATAAAACAGTTATATATAGGGTGTTCCATTTAAAAAAGTCGAGATATTGATGTTTAAAAACTGACAAATTTGGACTAATATATTTAACACCCTGTATGCTGATTTTGGTTTAGTTTAGAAAAAAGGAACTGAGTATCTAATAGGGAAGCTAATCTTAAATTTGTTTAGAAATTGAGCAATATTAATCATAAATACATGATATTTTTCAAATGACTGATTTCGCTGTAAAAATTTTAAAAATTAAAATATCTCGAAAACTACTGAAAATTTCAATAAACATGTTATACTAAAATTTACTTAGAATCAACCGTCAACTCCGAATATGTAAAAATATATAGGGTGTTCCATTTAAAATAAGAAAGTTTGTACTTGGCCAGAAAAACTAAACACCCTGTATACGTAAAAACTAAATACCTAAAAAATTAAAGCCAAGGCAAGAAACTTTTGTCTTTAACGTTTTTTTGTAGCTCTTACAGAGTCTGAGATCAGATAGTGGGTCATCTTATGTGGACCACCCTGTACAATGTACAATCGCTCTGACACGTCTTTACAAATATGCGTGTAACTTTGAAAATAATCGCCGGATTGCCTTGAAATTTTCTGTGTGTGTACTGAAATATATGTACATTTCGAAAATGAAATTAAAAAAAAAATCGATTTTTTGAAAATTCTAACTCCTAAAAGAAAACGTTTTTTTTTCAGTCTCGGAAAAACACTAAATAAAAGGCCGGCTGTTTTCCGAAAAGAGCGATTTTTTTGGGAAAAAAAACATTTTTTAGATTTATTTGCAGTAAAACAGCATACAATTTTAATTAACAGTTATATGGAAGGCCAGGGTTCTATTCAAAATTTATTTTATAGGATATTGCATCACGAAATGATTGTGATCCGTTCATATGTGGCAAGGACTTTGTGCATATCAACCCCTTAAACTAGTGGCTACTCGTTTGTTTCAGTTGGTACCCACATCGGCAGGATCTAAAAGAAATTGGTCATTTTTTCAGCATATTCATTCTAAAAAAATAAACGACTTACAAACAAACGAGTGGAAAAACTTGTTGCAATTCGCAGTAGCCTTTATCTTAGGGATGAACAACTACATAAAAAAATCCAAAATAAATACTGACTGTCAATACTATCGCCAAATACCAGCCACATCACCATGCCATTTTTAATTCTTTGACTTTTTTTAAATCTTTATAGGCTTGCCATTTAAAAACGAATCAAAATACGGCCCTCGGGTTTGCGATAAAACGTTTCTGTTTTGAAGACCTTTAAAATAAGGTATCACACGGCATAATTGGGTTGCATTTAAAATGTTTGACCTCAACTCCCTAGCGTCACCCCTCCACGGGTTTCAAAAAGTTAAACTACATAAAAAAGTAGATTTATTAACCAATAAGGTACACCTAAAATTTGGAGTAAAATAAAAATAAGTAAAATTAAAACACCGAAATTTCGGCCGAGAATGCTATAATAGGCCAGCGCTCAACACACGCCGCGCCGCCTGACACCGATGTACAGTTGACCAAGTAAAGTTAAGATAATTTTCTCTCGACGTTACTCTAGTGCCGAGCTGAACTGCTTTTATTCGTGCACCTTACTTTTCAACTTGATGAATATAGGGCAAAAATCGGCTCCACCGATGGGCTATTTATAAAATTTAATACGGAAAATTCTGCTAGTCATTTAGCTGCATTCGTGACAGTACTGGTAAATTCGCGCGCCTTTTATGTAATCGCACCAGGAAAGACAATTATGTGCAGTTATCGTTGATATTATTGTTACCTGTCGGTTGTTAGTTTTGTAGGCTATAGACTGAAATATTGGATGTTGTGTATAATTTAGTGAACGTTAAAATATTTTTTAAATACACTTATGAGGAAAAACTTGCGCTAAAAAATAGGGGTAGGCTATACCAGATATATTGAGACAGCCGGTGCTGGCAGAGATAAACGCGTCGCTTTAAGAGAATTCCTCATCTGATCATAAAAGGCGCCCGAATTTACCAGTACTGTCACGGTAAACAGCCCATCGGTAGAACCAATTTCTGCAGCAAAAAATGCCCTTTTTTGCTTTCCGTGTGCACTTTTCGAAGGCGATAAAACAAAATTACACGCAATTTATTTCGGTAATTTAATTTTATTTCAGAACACCTATAATATTTTCCCATGAGCCGCCAATGAGTCGAATGGAAACTTCCTTATTATTTAGCGTTAATTATTAGAATTTTATGTACTTCACTGCCTGTTAAAAATTGATTTATAGCTCTCGTTACATTAAAAACATATTTAAAACTTTATTTGTTTGGTTTTACTATGGTAATTATGACAGAAAATATTTAAAATTCTAATAACCAACACAAGCCGACCAACTAGCTACATTTGCATACTTAACAAAAATTAGTTAAAAAGTGTAAAATATTTTAAAAGCAGTCTTTGCAATTTTTATAAAAATAAATTTCTGTTTTAATTATATGGGATATTGAAAACAAATTTTAAAACTATGCAATGACATATTATGTATAATTAAAATAATATTTGTGAACTATAAGGTGAGTTTTTTGAAGTGTTAAAAGGCGATAACTCGAAAACTGTTTAAAATATTTCCAAGAAATTATGTTGAATTAGTAAGGAAGTGGGGGGAGGGTATATTTAAATATATTTTTGACATTTACCCCCTCTCTATTTCGAGGGGCGGAGGTAACTTTGGAATTTTACATAAAAAACAAAAACTACTCATGTGTAAAAATTATTTTTTGATTTGCTCTTTCGGTTACGAATTGTTAAGTAAATTTTGATGGAATTTAAAAAATAAATAAATTTTACCAATAAATCAAGTTCACTGATTTCAGAATTATTATTCGTTTCCATGGAAATGCGTTATTTTTACTTTAGTAAATTGAGAATTTTGACCTTTTAATGATTCTCAGTTTATTGCTCAATTAAACATGGAAGCGAATTTTAATGTGCAAGTTGACATGTTAATTTTGGGGGAGTGCAGAAAAAAATGCAGAGAAGCTGCACTAGTGTGGGCCGAAAGGTTTCCTAATAACCTGAAATGTCACATGGCATTTAAAAGGCTGGAAACAGAAGTCGTACTACTGGCAGTCGGAAGACGAAACCACGAGTTCGAAAGCGAACTAAAACGGACGAAAATACGGCAGATGGCGTTTTAGGAGCGGTAGCTATTGACCTGCATATAGGTACCAGACGGCTTGCTAGAGATGCTGGAATGAGTCAAAAATCAGTTGTAACCATATTGCACTTATATTGGTTATTTGGAAAAGCTCATAAGTGTTCGAAACAAAATTTTACAGCAGAAACATAAAACTGGTTGCAGTGAAAATTTAGGCACACAGAGTTATATCAATTTTTGCATGGTAGTTGGTAGTTTAATACATGTAATGACTCTACTTAGGCACTAAACCATACCAAACCTTAAGGAAAAAATACAAAAAAAAATTTAAAACTTGTGCCCCTTTCTAAACTTATAATGAAAAAATCAGTTATGGAAAAATATATAATAAAAAACACTTTACACAAAGTTTTATGTTCTAAAAGCTTAAATCCAAAGAAAATGGCTTAATGATCTGCAGGTTCCTCTGTTGCTGTTGTTGGCCATTGGAAAATTATGTTTTAGAACATTTTCTTGTCCTCAGGAATGTACTGCATAAGAGATTTTAAGTTACTGATTTTCTTAACAACAATTAATTGGCACTTTTGTAGTATACGCCTTAAATGTTTCTTTCACTGGTAGATTCGGTCGTGAACCAGCAACCTTTGCCAATGCAAACGAAGAAGTGACTATTTTATCTATAAACTGTAAAGTGATAAAAACTCCTTGATTTTCAAAATCATACATAAACTCATTGTACTGAGAAATTTGAAATGAGATCTTGTAAAAATGTTAAAACCCAATTAATTTCAAGATATTAGAGGTAATTCAATGAAATTTGAATTCTATCAATAAAATCTGATATAATGTATGAAAAAAGCTTGGAAGTAAATTTTTCTTCAGAACTTTTTCAGATCTCAGGTGAAGCGGTCCAAAAAATTAACCTTTTTTCGCAAATTTTATAATTAAATATTTTTTTTACGAAAATGTTTCTAGAGTACCCAATAGTAACATGCTATAATTTGGTGTGGGTCCCATGCGTAGGAAGTGAGATACGACACATCTAAAATTTCAGGAGCCGCCACTGATCATAAATATTCTGTTACAGTATTTTGCATATCATTTTCGAATTTTGCCACAAGATACCTTACATACAGCTATTTTCGCCAATGTAACTTAAAGAAGTTTAAGTTTATTGACTAGTGATCAGCATTAATATCATAAATAAATTTATGGAAATTCTTTGTTTGAGAGAAAGTTATCACAGCGCATTTAGAAGCGCTAGAATAAAAATATTGAGCGACACGGAGACTACATATGTAGAAAAGTAAAAACATTTTCGTAGAACATTGCTTTATTTATGACAACACCTAGATAGGTGAAAATAGTCGATATCTAAACAAGGCAAGTAATGTAACCATGAACAATAAGTTCTTATCGTACGTATTGATAATAATTAGGTTTCCATCGGTACCGGTTAGTACCGGCCTCTTGACCCCGGTAGTTTGTCGTGTGATAAGAAAATTACGTGGTATTTTATTTTTAATATGGTTTATTAAAGTTCTAAGATAAACGCAGGTGCATGGTATATGGAAATTTTACATAAATACAATTTTTCCTCTTCTGGAAATGAGTCTAGGTTTTAGCTGGTGCATCAAGGTTGGTTAAGACGTTTTTTGCATAAACATGATGTGGGTTATAGTAATTTATTTGTTTATTTTAAAGTAATGGATTTTTTTTGCATTCTTTTCAATAAATAATAAGAGCACATTTTTTAATTATTGCATATTATATTACACTTAAAAATGGAGAAATTGAATTTCAAATATTATTTAAAATCTCATTTTGTTCTATTAGCTAATTCACCATTATCGCGGCTTTATTTATTAATAACTAATTAGTGAATACTGCTTTTCATCACTACTCAGTCCCACCGGGTAGATGAATTGTTCTATCTTTTTTTAATGTAAGTAAACTACTATTATTTAATCATTTGCCTTAGCTAGTAACAATTTTGTATCAGGTGTGAAATACTTTTGCAGAGTCAGCCAGTGCGTCGTCGACCAGGGTCCCTTTGCGTTCAAGGGATGATAAGAAAGTTACTGCTGGATCGTCGTCAGAAAAACAAAAGAGTGGGGGTTCGACATCTTCCTCAGGCGAAGCCATGGACAGCAAATCAAATTCGGCTGTCGACGATGTTTACGAATTTAAATCTGTCAAGGTATTTATAATTTGTCATCTATTAAAACCATTATTATAATGTAGAGGTTGTCCCAAGTAAGATGTGTCATCCCCTTACTTTAAAAGGTATAAGAGTAATTAAAACAGTTAAATAAAATTTAAATTATGGCAGGGTTACTGTCTTACTCTTCATTTTGTTTGCGTTTTCCTCGGCCAGCGTTCTTAAGTAATATATACTGCGTGTAAAAAATGAAAAATGCTTCAGATAATAGCTCTTAGTCTTTCAAAAATCTATAATTTGGAAATTAGTTGGAATATACAGGGTTGCCCAAAAACAGGGTTCCCAGCGTCAGGCAAAAGAGGTAAATTTTAGGGGATTCAAAAACCGCCAGGGAAGATGGAAAATTTTTCAGTGGTAAGTAAAAATAAAGATTTTTTTCCTAGTCAGAGAAAATAGCAATTTTCTTATTTTTTTTAGTTTATAAATATTATGATTAACCTTTGATTATCATAATCTAAGTGATTAACCTATTTCGAAGGTCCTAATTTGGCTTTTTGGTTTAAAAAGAACTACTACTGGTTTATTGTTCTTACATTGCAGAGAAAACGATTATTTTAAATAAATTTTACTATATAACCGAGAGTTGAATGTTTGCTTTTGTTGACTGGAATAAAAAATTGGCAGGCAGAGCTGTAGTGTAGCAGTTATACACAGGTGGTCCGAAAAGTTGTAGTATGGGCAAATATCTTTGCTATTAGTAAAGACAGACACACCAAACTTTAGGTGTATCTTATTGGTTAATAAATCTACTTTTTCATGTAATGTAACTTTTTCAACCCCCTTGAGGGGTGACGCTAGGGAGTTGATGACAAAAAATTTAAATGCAACCCTATGCCGTGTGGTACCTCATTTTAAAGGGCTTCAAAAAAGAAACATTTTAACGCAAACCCGAGGTCCGTATCTTAATTGTTTTTTAAATGACAAGCCTTTCAAAATTAAAAATCGTGAAAAAGAAACTGTCAAAAACGTCCCGAGATATTGACTAAAGCCCCCCCCCCCCCAGACATCGTTCTTTTTTAGCAGGATTGCCCGATACTCAAAACTGTTCGGGCAAAATGGTCGGTGTGTGGCGAAAAACCGTCGTGATTGCCGGCGCACATAGGGGCCAAAAGCATCAAAAATTGACCTAAATTAATGGGTTGCTATTTTTGTTTCAAAACAGAAAAACTACAAAATATAAAGTTAAATACCAGAATTTACGAAATAAATGTTAGTACGATTTTTGACATAATCCTTTAACAGATTTATTTAATCTTCTATATTCTTCTTATTAGAGCTTCTCATTTCATTGTACAAAACACATCCTGATGGACGATCAGAACTCGATCCTAAAAAAAATTGATATAATTAATTTTTAGTTCATCAGAGAACAGTATGTACTATCGATAAATATCGTGTAATTAAAAAAAATGGCGCAAACATGCGCAAACTTTTCTGCTTGAAAATACAACTAGGCAAGTTAATTTATCAGAAAAAAGCAAAATGTTAACATACTAATAGCGTGGGCATTTGAGGAAAACTGAATAAAACAAGCAGTGTGTGGAGGTACGCGTTCTTCGTGATTACCCGTAATCGTTTTGCCCGCCGGGCAATTCTGTCCAAAAAGAACGATACCTGTGGGGGCCTTTAGACTTCAAATCCTGCCTAATATGCAATACAACAAACAAGTACTAGCGTAAATATAAGAACTTAAACTTTTTAAATTTTTCCACTATTTTCTCCGCCCGGTATAAAGTCCAGATATCCTTACTCAGGCAAAACAGCTTCCTGAAACGAAATTTAAACAAATCGGCCTTTCAGGATCTGAAAAGCTCATCAAAATCCGTCAGTTCGTTTTCAAACTACAGCAATTTAAAACTGATGCTGAAACTTTGTTTATCCTTTCTTTTTTTCTGATGAGCAGTGTATTTGCTTTATTGTCATGCTAGGGAATTTGTCTTTAGTGTCAGGGAAACATCAAGGAATTTCGTTTTAGCAAAGCGTTGAGAACCCTGAAATCGTTGGGACAAAGACAAAGATATATAAATATTTTCTTAAATGGAATAACCCATTTTTGGTTTAATTTCTGATTCTGCTTAAAATTATAAGTTTATGTTACACTCTCTATACCAAAACCAAATAATTCCAGAATTTTGCATCTCTGCAACTTGTCTAGCTTTTAAAATAAACAGCCGGCCTGGGTCTTTTTACACACGTATGTGTTATAAATGATACATATTTTTAATTACAAAAGTATATATTCTTTCTAGGATACAGATTCTTCCTCAGAAAAAAATA
Source organism: Philopedon plagiatum (assembly GCA_963971165.1). Taxonomy (NCBI): domain Eukaryota; kingdom Metazoa; phylum Arthropoda; class Insecta; order Coleoptera; family Curculionidae; genus Philopedon; species Philopedon plagiatum. Next base: position 13,834,449 of record OZ020194.1, read on the forward strand.
CTGAAGGAGCCGATTCAGAAATGGAGGTGACAGACCCTCTATCGGTGCCTTCAACTAGTGCCAATGAGGAATCTAACAAAAGAACCTATACCGAATTTGAGGGAAACGATGATAACGAAAAGGATGAAGACAGTAAAAGGAAAAAGAGAAAGGACGATAATGGGAAGGATAGTGGGAAAGTGACGCAAAGGGGAACAGGTGACGGCTATCTTTTTTAACTTTTATTTCTCTTTATTATTATTTGTGCACTACATGGGTTTTATTTTTTAGATAGTACGTGTGGGTTGATTCCTATGCTTCGCCACTGTCCTACTCTTAATGCGTCAGGGGTGGAGCATGTGGATCAACCCACGTAATTACAGTACTTGTTTTGTAATGATAAATATTTCCTATTTCCTGTAGGTCAGGGTAAAGGGCAAAGCAACAAACAGTCGTTGAGTAATCCAGGAAAATATACAGGGTCTAGTTCATCAAAGTCAAGCGGTGCCAGTGCAGATAAGAAGAGTCCGGATAGCAGTCCTAAACCTAGTGCTGGAAATAGTAATTCCAGTGATGCCGAGGTTAGATTTTTTTTAGTATTTAGAACCGTAGGACTGGAATGTAATAATTAATTAATGTTCAACTGCAGGTGGATGGTTCTTCTACTTCAGCCGATGGTAAGACGGACCTCAAGGTTCCTCCACTTAAAATCGTAATTCCTCAAAGTTCAGCAAGTGAACAAGATACTGGCACCAGTAGAAACGGTAAATTTTATGTCGCCAGTCGCCAGTCACTCATTGTATCACTTTGTATTCTTTATAGGTAAAAATAACTCTCAACGAGCCCACCAGGCTTTGCCCTACGTTGTCGCCAGTTCTAATAGTAACGATTCGGTCGATAAAGAAGCTATAGTTAGTACAGCTAGTCCGGAAAGTAGTGGACCTTCAAAAGAACCCGACAAGAAAGAAACGACAACGGCACAGGCAGAAGAACAGGTTCATATTCTAAATTATATTCAGACTTGTATAAATTTGATGATTTTCAGACTACTAACACCGCTGAGGAAGAACCTAGTACATCTTTACCTAGCAGCTCCAATTCGACTCCTCCGGCACCACCGCCTGTGGAACTCCATCCGCGCAAGCGCAAAATGAAGCAAAGAGAGCAGGCGAACGCGCAGGCGCAGCAGCAGGCCGTGGAAACGACCGAATCGGCGGCGGAAGCGCGCGAAGTACATCCACACGAACAACCGATTACGAATTGTTACAAGTTATTTATGAGTATTAGGAAACAGGTAAATATGGATGATATTTTTTCTATAGAAAAGGTTATTTGTACTCATTTAATTAGCATTACTCTAGTAACCTTATTTTTCGTTTAAATGCTGCGCAACAAATTCACAGTTTTATGAATTTTTCTGATGAACATGTTTTTCGAAACTATACCTTTAAATTTATTATAGAATAACGTAGTTAAGGTCTACTGGTTGACCATGATACAATAAAAGGAAGGTATGATACCAAACCGTGTTAAATTCGTCCGGGTTTGCGCATGACGTCACGCTGTGAGATATTTTTGAAATTTATAACGCGCAATGTATAGTTTACGTTAGTTATAGGCGATTTTATATAAATTCTATTTTCAATATACTTTGCCTCCTGCTTATAACGCAAATTTTAAAGTATATGAATTAAAATAATCCTGTAAATAAAGAGATAAACTAATTTAAAGTAATAGATGTTGGTGAATTGCCTGCCAATTGTGTTCTATGTATTTATTTACGTGAAAAGAAAAGGTAAATAATTTTATAAAATAAAACTATGCGTAATAATTAAGATAATAATTTTAATTTAGAGGCATATTCTTATTATAATATATAATGTAATATACATGTTACCCAAGCAAAGCCAAGCAAACCCAACCGAAAATATGTTATAAATAAGAATTTTGTTTGTTCCTATAATTTGTCTAATATTTTTTGCGGTGAATATCATCTGTGTGTTTGCGACGGAAACATGATTTTTAGGATAGTTTTTTTTGGGTTTTTTACAGTTTAAATAGTAAATTATTAAAAATTATTTAATTTTTGTATTCTTTGATTTTTCAAATTTAAAAAAATCGTAAAATGCCAAAAATTAATCTAAACAAAACAGAAATATCTAAATTTATGAAATTAGGTACAACAGGAAATTATTTTTTAAGAAAATAGCCGTTTTCAGTCCCTTTGTTTGTCGTATTTTCTCGATTAAAGTCTGGTGATTCGTTACCGTGGAGATTTTTAGCAATTGCTGTCACAGTAAACTTTTTTATTGAAACGAGTTTGTAAAAACATTAAACACATTTGACATTCGTCATATGACACAATTCATGCTTTAAATGCTTTGGGGGGCACCAAATTTCTTTCCTTTTATTGGAGAGTATGTGGTCATTGTAGGCAGTGAATCTCTGAAGGGGGCGCGGGAGCGCCGTTATAGGGGTGTTTGCGCTCCCATAGACCCCCCCCCCCCGACAGCACGCCACTGTCAACAAACTACCTTCTTACAGTCTTCCTCGCAAACTTTGTATCTGATAATTACCAATGCTACCATTATTTTGCTAAACAATTATAATCTCTGAAATCTCATATTAATCTTGTTTGGTTCTAGGAAGTTAATGTTTATGTAATTTTGCATATTGTAAAATACAATTTCTGTAATTTTTTTTTTGTTATTTTTGAATAAATCTTTTTTAGATTGAAAAGCGACGCAAAGGCTTATTCCTGGTCCAACCAAAACCCCCACAAGGTTTTAAAGACTACCTAATGAATAGGTGTACATATGTGTTGGCTAACACCGCACCAACCACTCCAAATATTAACTACCCTCCCACTTTACCAGCGCAACTAAAAGATCTTTTTGCCGAGCAAGAAAAGGAGAGGTATAGACTAAGAATGCAGCACGTTATAGAAAAGGAGAAACTTGTTCTTTCAGTGGAGCAAGAAATATTGAGGGTCCATGGAAGAGCCGCAAGGGCCTTGGCGAATCAGTCCCTGCCGTTTTCAGTATGCTCAATTTTAAGGGATGAGGAAGTGTATAATTTAATAACTCCAGAGCAGGAAGAGAAAGACAGAAACGCTAGATCCAGATATAATGGTCGGTTGTTTTTGAGCTGGTTGCAAGACGTAGATGATAAATGGGAAAAAATTAAGGAACACATGCTTTTGAGGCATCACCACGAGGCGGAATCTTTGCACGCGGTGCAGAAGATGAACTGGGAGTGGAAGTTGAAAGAATTGAGTATGTGTGATAAGAAGTCGACGCCGAAAATAGATGAACTTCACGTACCCGAAGTTCATGTTAGTGATGATTTTGATCTCTTACCAGCCTGAGCTTTTGCATTGTTAAGTATATTTTTATTTTATTCGAATATATACTTAGTTTTGTAAGGTATAAAAATATACTTTTAAGAATACATTCGTTTTTTTTTTATTTTTACCACTTGGGTACACAAGATAATGTAGTTACATATGTTTGGAAATTATTCGGAATGAAATTTTGCATTAACCCTAATTTTGGGTCGTAAAACACGAATCCAAAATCAGTTTATTTTCTTTTTCGTGGCAAAAACATCACATTTTATTTAGGCAAAGATAGCTAAGAAAAATATTTATTTCTTTCGAAAATTTAAATGGCTATTAGCCGCCGTCACTTACACACCTGACAACAATGCGGTGCTGCCACGTTTACTTATTTTTCCTGAAAAATTGTAAATTGAGATTAAGAAATAAAAGCTAACCACAACAAACTAAATTACAATTCTGTCCAACTTAATCAACATTTTTTATGTTTAACTAGAGTTGTGCCTTTGACCAGTCAAAACTTTTTGGTTAATTGTTCGACAATTTGACCGGGTTCTCTTTCAGAATACAATTATTATTTTTTTATTATCGATCAGTAATTTTTGCCATATTGCATTTTTGTAAGATCTATTATTAGTGATCACACTATAATACCGTTAGTATCCATTACAAAGAATAATAAAGTGTGGAAGTGAATAAACTGAACTTGCCAAATTTTCACGGCGAATATCACTGAATAAGCCGGGGATTTCTCCGGAACTTGCATAGACCATCGATCGGTGCCGGTGATTCCCCGAAATGCGTTTGTACAGGTCGGCCACATATGCGCACTTTATTTCGACATGAAGCAATTTTAATAAGTATTTGACCCCCTAATATTTGATCGCGACTAATTGACCAAGGTACAACTTTATGTTTAACCCACATCAAATCCGGTAATTATTCGGATTAATGGAAACGCCGAGTTTTTTGATGAAATTTTTCTCGGGTTTGCTTAGGTTTGTTATTTTGCATAGACACACTATGTATCACATTAATTTGCCCATGCTCGAGATTTTGAGTAGTACATATTAGATTAGCCATTATATATAAAACAACACACTAACTGGCGCTAACCCGGCCGAATGCGCCTTTTATTGTCAGTTTCATGTGCGAAAATCAGTTCAGCTTTTAACCGGCCAACAACAAAAAATCATAATTTTTAGTGCTTGCTAAGAATATTCTGTCGGTAAATAGATAATATTCAGTACCATAATTAATTACTAAGACCTTTTTTAAACCTTAAGTCTTAAAACTTCTTTGTGAATTTGTGGGTAAATGTTTAAGTTTTAGCAACGCCTTAAGTCTACCCCCCCCCCCCCCCCCCCGTTCCTAAATCCTGGATCCGCCCCTGTTAGAAAATATTTATTATTTTTGAATGCCAAAAAAGCGGAGAAAATTTTACTTTTTACCGGTTAGTAATTAGTAAACACTTGTTTAGCAAATATTTTTCATTACAATTAAAAATTTTCAAACGATTTTTTCTTACAATTACATTACCTATACATAATTTGATACTTTTGTTTTTAAAGTTACCGCCCATCAGTTTCTACGAAGTTAGCGGCCGTTAAAATTATGCTGCCAACATAATTTCTCGTTCGCCATTGTATAAAAACTAAATACGCTTCCAAGCATGGGTGGGCCATTTTTAAAAACTAGTTGGTATAAAACCCAACCTGTTGTTCTGTGGTTGGTATTCTAGTTTTTTAGAGGCTGATATGGTTGTGCTATGGCAAAAGAATGTACTCGCATACATACATTAATTGCTGATTATTGTCTTAACTGAGCTCAGATAATCGGAGCTTTGTGCTTTTGCCTCCTCAATTATTTTTGTGGAAGACATCCATTAGAAAAAAAATCGATGTAGTTTCGTGCAACACAAAAGAACAAATAACCTATAATTCCAAGGGTTTGTTTAAATAATCTAGGCCCTGTGGTACAATTTTATACAGCCCTTAATGCACCACAGTGGAGGAACTAACTTTTATCGTGATTAACTCGTCGTCATCGGAAGCTGATTTTTTGAAAAACTCCTGGGAAGGGCCCAAATCCTACATTTTCTGGGCTACTCTGTATGTTTCGAATTTGTTTGTATTATAGCTTTGTTCGCGGAGACGATCCGGAACTAGTCCGGGACAAGTGCGCGTGCGCTTTGCGATTATTTGCGTTCGCGGTGCAGAAAATCACTGATTTTGACAATAAATTTGGCGTTCGCGGTGATGCGAGAACAAGTTCAGGACACATCCGTAACCAGTCAAAACGATCCGAGGATTATGGGATGAATTATTTGTCCGCGCAAGTGCAGTGTGACATTTGTTTGAAAATTGTCGTTTAATTTTGGGCGCGCTGTATTTTGCGATAACGAACAGTTAAATTTCATATGCTGTTAGTTGTATAAAGGTAGATATAAATTGGTATATAATATGCTCTAGTATATTCAATTATTCTTGTATTTAAAATTACTCATCACTCATAACAGAACAACTATGTCTTTATGGCAATTTTAATCATTACATAATGTTAAATTAGGTTGTTCAGTCTAAAAATTTAATTCAAAATAATAAAATATGTTAAGGTTAAGTGATTCGCAGATGTTCCGGACAAGCACGTTCACCAAAAACGTTCCCGGAGATTTGTCAATTCCTGATCGGTTTCGGATCGCACATGCGCATAAATGTTTGGGATTATTTAACTTGTACAGGTTACGGACTGGTCACGGATCGTCTCCGCGAACAAAGCTAATGGCGACCGAAATTAAAAAAGTGGCGTCCCCATCGACCGATTTGCTAACTACTATCACGGAGAATCGGAGAATGTTTTCGCTTCGTCTTTGTCTTCATTATCGTGTTATTAGGCATTTTTGTCAATTTCCTCGTCTAGTGAGCCATTCTTTCCCGTTAAAAATCAGCTAATTGCAACTGGCTTTTTTAATTTGAGTCACCAATACATACCAAAGACGATGCTGTTGGTTGCTTTCAGTTATTCAACACCAGTCGAAATTAAAATTAACCTGCTGAGTACCGTCGCCAATCCGCCGAATCGTAAGTGCACGGAACCACCTTTTTGTCGTGTCTATATATATCAAGATATACGCCCGTCAAACAAATGTTTATTCGCGACTCTTACCTCTGACATTTCGACATTTCCCCTTATGACGTTTGCAAGTAGAGGAACGGTCAACGTCATCTTTTCCATTTGGAATAGTGTCATGTTGTTTTTAGTAAAATAGTGTAAATATTACTATAAAAGTGTTTAAAAATGGTATGTCCCTTCTTATAAGATGTTACTTTATTAAAATATATAAGGGCCGGCTATATTATACTTGCATGCACTTCGGTTGCATCTTGTTTTACCTCAACGGTATATAATTATTTTTTTTACTTTTAGGTCCTTATAGCTGCTGCTGTTTGCACAAAAGCGGGCAAAAGTAAGTTTTTTTTTCTGTTTTCCTGTGTTCAATATTTAGAGGCTTTTTTAAATGCAGTCGGACAATATTTTAAACTAACTTGAAGGTCTAGTTAAAAGCTGGTAGAGTATTTTACCCAGAAACATTAATTTACATAATATTCACTAAGAGACACTTAAATTTTATGTTCAATCGAACTAACATATATAACATGATCACTTTTTAATTGCATAAAGTATGCCAAATCATTATTAAATTAGTCTTCACATGAGTCTTAACAACATGATCACTTTTTAATTGCATAGCATGCCAAATCATTGTTAAATTAGTCGTCACATAAGTCTTTTAACAACTATTAACATTTATACCAAAGAAAAATATATATATCTCCTCTGTTTTATTTATAGGCCTAATTATTTTACCAGTTCAATAAAATGTACCTACAAAATATGTTAAATGTAAGTTTATTTGAATGAAGGAGAAATAAGCGGGTCTTTCACACGGTAATGAGAAAGCCAGCTTTGTCTGTAATTCTTTCATAACTATCTGTTTTATTCATTTACCTACCATTGACAATTTTAAAATGATGAAATGTTGACTCAGATTCTGCAACTATGTTTTTATAAAATACACAATAGTCAATCTTAACTAAATAACAATAGTTACCAAGTTAAAACTTAAATTTTGACTTGTGTTATACATACTAATCCTGTTGTAGCCATGCAATAGAATATGTAAATTTTTAAAGTATCTATAGGGAATAAAGGATTTGTGATAATTCAGATAATATCTTGACTTCTTGGAATTTTTTTAAAATAATTACTTTTTTATCTGCTGTAAATAGCTAAAAGTTTTTGCAGTATAAGTAAATATTTTATATTTATCTAAAGTAAATATTGGCACAGTACAAAGATTCAACAGAGAGTATTTTCCTTCAGCAAGACTTTCCTATATCCCACTTATCAACTGAAAATACAGTTCTGGATAAAGTTATGTCAGGAAATACCAAAAAATCGCGTAAAATATCACTACACACTTATATTCCAAACTGCCTGGAAAGTACAAATACAGAATTACCCCGTGCAGATTCATCAGATTTCTCAGTAAAACAGACGATGCCACGTGAAGCGACGTTGCCACTCTCACTCTAAATTTCGTTACCATGCAGTGGAAATAAATTCAGTATTAAAAATTTATTATCATGAAAAATAATGGTATATTGGTATATAACTATTTAATAATAACAACAAACGTGTTTAGATCTTCACTAAATTTTTACTCTTAAAACATGACAATTGTCTCGACACACAGTGTCTTCTTCGGATGGTTGGTATCATAACCATCCAATGAAGACACTGCGTGTCGAAACAATTTTGTCATCTTTTAAGAATAAAAATTTAGTGAAAATTTAAACACGTTTGTTGTTATTATTAAATAGTTTTATAATGGATTTTCCTCGGGATTTTCATCAAGTAAAGGCAACATCAATTCAATATATTGGTATATTTTATTAGTCATATGCTTTAGCCTATTTTATTTTATTATTATTTTGGTATTTATGATTGTAGAACAGTATTAATCCACAGTTATTGCGTTATTTTAGTAGAGTCTATCAATCTGCACATTTTTTACATAACTGAAAGCCTTGCAACAACCGGTCACAAAAAGTAGGTGGGTGACCATATCGTGTAGCGGGTTACAAATAGATACATAGATATGTGTTTCTTTATTCAAAAGACGAGAGGCATAGAACAGTGTCAACCGGTTTGCAGTACATATCTTAATAGATTAACTAGAGATGTGCCATGAGAATGTTTTCAAGCGAATATTTCTGGAGAACGATAAATTACCGAGAATATTTCCGAGAACGAGAAAGTTCTCTCGGGAAAATTGTTCTGGAGAATGTTCTCGGAGAATTTATGAGAATCTACGGAAATTTATTTTAATTCCACTATTAAGTATATCACAGATGGAGCTTGAGGCATCTTTGTCTTTTTTTCTGTGTTTTTTTAAACAACTTGTTTAAAATTATTGTAAAAGCTACTGTTGGTAAAAAAAAAAATTCTTTCAATTTATGCAGTCAGAACATAAAATTCTCCAACATATAAAATAAATTCTCCAAAATTTCCGATAAATTTTCATTTTTCTCAGAGAATATTTCCGAAAAATAAATTCTCGAGAATGTGCCATCTCTAATAAAATTAACATATGAAAGAAACATTAAAAAAAAAAAAAAGATTTTAAAATACTGAAATATGATAAATAGTGATTTTACAAGAAAAAAGAATACTTCATAAATTCCAAATATTCAAAATTACGCACTTTGGGACCACAGGAAGTACATATAAATATAAAATATGACGTACGGATCACACACAGTGGCGTGCCGTGCCTTTAGGGCCGGAGGGGCACAATGATTTGGGGGGCGCCAAAGTATTTTCCTTTTATTGGAGAGTATGTGGTCATTGAATAACCGGGGGGGGGGGGGGGGGGTGAATGCGCCGTTACGACGAGAGCGGGGGGTTTGCGCCCCTTAACCCCCCGACGGCACGCCATTGATCACACACAGCAACAGCACCAGGCACAATCATTGATTTGTAATAATATAAAAGTCAATGGGCACAATACAGAAAGAATAGGTTATATCCCAGTTTATCACAACTATGTCAGACCATTCCTATCTGAGCCATTATAAAAGTCATTTATGCTATGCCTTTCCAATTAAATACTTCCCTATGATAGTTCTAACTCGGACCTGAGGTAGGGTTCTTAACTGCTCTAGAAAACTATTGTAGATTTTTATCAGTGTGTAAGGAACATTTTTATGAACATAACTAATATTGCATTTTTCTGTTAATAAATTGGTCTTATATCGAGTTGGATAGCAATGTTTAAGAGTAGCATCTTCAAACAAGTTTTTGTTTCTATGGACAAATATAAAATAATCCAATATGTACAGGGTCTTCCAACGAGGACTGAACAGGGGCTCATTTTTGAGCTTCCTTGTATTTAAAGAAAAATCTAAAATAGCCAATCGATGTACTTTTTCCTGCAGAATTCAAAAATGAAACCAAAAATTTACTTGAACCAGAAACAAAAGAGTTACGCTATGGATAAGGTGTTTTTTAAATGGAACATAGCTTTTTTTATACGATTTTCGGAACGAGTGATTTTTTTTATGTCCGTTCTGATTAAAATATTTAATATTGTGACAGCTATTTTTATTAAATTTTAATGTTTTATCCAGTATAATTTAACTTCAACCTGTTTGAAACATACACTAGGTAATAAAGATAAAATCACCTTGAAATCTTTCAAAGTCAAAAATTTGACAAATTTACTATAATATTGCCGAAATGAAATATTCATTAGATGAGAGATTGCAGATTGTTATCTTGTTCTACAAATGCCAAGAAAATGCAAGAGAAGCAAGGAGAAGATTTATTGCAATCTCTCATCTAATGAATATTTCATTTCGGCAATATTATAGTAAATTTGTCCAAATTTTTTGACTTTGAAGGATTTCAAGGTGATTTTACCTTTATTACCTAGTGTATGTTTCAAACAGGTTGAAGTTAAATTATACTGGATAAAACATTAAAATTTAATAAAAATAGCTGTCACAATATTAAATATTTTAATCAGAACGGACATAAAAAAAATCACTCGTTCCGAAAATCGTAAAAAAAAGCTATGTTCCATTTAAAAAACACCTTATCCATAGCGTAACTCTTTTGTTTCTGGTTCAAATAAATTTTTGGTTTCATTCTTGAATTCTGCAGGAAAAAGTACATCGATTGGCTATTTTAGATTTTTCTTTAAATACAAGGAAGCTCAAAAATGAGCCCCTGTTCAGTCCTCGTTGGAAGACCCTGTACATACAAAATAAGGTTAATATTTTCTTGCTTTTGAGGTATTAATATTCTGTCCAGCTCTGTTAAATTTCCGCAGAATATAAGGCCATATCAAATTTTAGACTGAATGAAAGCATTATAAGCTGAGATCGCAGCATCCATGCCAACACTCTCAGTAATAAACTTGGGATTCCCTGATTGCTCTGAAATGAAAATAACGGTATCTATACTTAATTCGAAATCAATGGTATTTTCACATTTCATATTTGGTGAAATACAATTTTCTCACAGATCAGAGCATTTTTCACTTATTTAGGTTATGCATATTATAATCATTTTACAAAAACAGACATTAAATTACCCTGGTTAATATCAGTTGATACCAGATATTTTTTATTTATATATTAGAAAAAAAATATCAGCTGATAATTGGGTCTTTTCATTTTAAGAGTAGAAACAGAAATATTGACAGCTTATAAAGCACAAATTTACATTAAGTGAGCAGCAGCAACACGTAACCTCAAGCTTTAAGAGATCAAAGGTGGTGACAGAGGGTTCCGCGCTGTCTCTTTAACTTTAAACTGTAATGTTGGTAAAAAAAAACAATATCATGAAATAGATGCTTTACAAATTATATAAATTCTTTTTAAAAGAAACAGGTATAATTTTCTCAAAGAATACAACTTTTATCAGATTGCTGATAAGCAGGCCCAAGAAACACTCTGTAGAGGACTTTTAATAAAACCCTAGGAACATAGGTTTAAACATAGCGTCTACTACTAAAAACAAGTAAAGTGTCATATACAGTGTGTGTAAAAAGGCCCGGACCAGCTGATTATTAAAAAAAATTAGATACAGTCGGGAGATTAATTATTCGTCCACTTATAAAGATTTTAAAAATTTGGATTAAAATTAAAACTACTTAAGTTTATTTGATTTTCATTACAGAAATAAAAACAACTATTCATGTGCTAAAAACACTACTTAATATAAAGTCCAACCTAAACAATACCTTTCAAAAATAAAACATAATTTGTTAAAAACCGAGGGAGAAAAATTATTCGTCCACAAACATTTTTTTCGAAATTCATCCAAACATGACAAAATTAATAACGTGTGGGGTCCCCTTTTGATTTTATAATTTGTTGTAACCTGTTGGCTCTACCAATTTTATAACAAAACCTACTTCAATTTTTGACCATGCTTCTTGACATCTTGCTTTTAACGCCACTTTGTTGGAAATTTTATGTTCTTTCACCCTTTCTTTGGGTTCCCACCATAGATGGTCATTCGGGTTAACGTCTGGGGATTGCGGTGACGTTTCCAACACTCTTGGTACGCTATTATACAGTATCCACTCTTTAACGAACCGCGCTGTATGCTTTGGACCGTTGTCTTGTTGAAATATAAAATTGTTTCCAATTCACATTTTCTCCGCACTTTGTCTTAAATTCTTTTTTAAAATGTCAATGTAGACGAACCGATCCGATATATGATGTATATTTTTTGTCCGGTTTTTTTAGGGAAAAACTCTTAAAAATTTCTGTCCCCGACCCTAACCACCAAAAGGATCGCTCAGAAAAATTATGAGTATATTAAGCATAAATTTATTTCCTGCAAGCAATTTTCAGTCAATTATTTACAGTTTCAACGTGTATAATGATTTTATTTAGAAGATTAATATTTAAGAGATCTATGGTGTCATTTTCTCTGTCACTAGGACCTCAATATTCTTTTTAAATATTGTTTTCCCAAAATATCTTGAAATTTTTATTAATACGTTAAAAAATACCCATAGAATATGAATCTACGGTTAATATTGTCAAAATATTCATACAAATGAAAAATAAAGGAAAAAATTATGGAAATTTAGGAAGTGACTCCGCAGCCGGCGCCGGCTGCCGTCATGGATGCCGGCGCCGGCAGCCATCATAGATGCCGGCAGCCGAGCTGTTTGCCGGGGAAGTGGCTCCGATGCCGGCGCCGGCGCACAGTGTTCAAATTTGATGAAAACATGATCGAAATTAATTACGTCTAAATTGTAAAACCAAGCTAACTGAAAAGTTGAATTATTTGATATATACTGTAGAATGAATATAGAAAAATAATGTTTTGATTTTTTTTGGAAGTTTTGAATGAGGGGCGTTCTTTTCGGTTCCCACCCCTTAGAGTGTAAAATATTTTTAAAAATGTCGTAAATGTTTAAGAGCTTTAATTCCTCTGTTATTTTGCTAAGAAATGTTTTAGAAAGGCATTTAGTACGGTTTATATTCCTTATCATTTTAAGTATTGAGAGGAGGTGACTTAAATGTAAACAAGTTTTTGCTTAATTATCAGCACCTTTTTATTGTAGGTGGCAGTATTACTATTTTATTTATACAAGTATAAAAATTAAGCATCTGAGTCCTCCGATATTTCTTCCCCATCGTTTTCATCGTCTTTGAGTTCAAGTTTTTCCGTGTCTGTAAGGTCTAGCAAAGGAAGCATGGGGTTTTTTTGGAGGGCTGCAACGAAGACAGAAGTGGATCTGAACTCAATAAAAGTCTATTGAATAAGTCCTCATTGATTTTACTAGGACTGATTTTTTGTGTGTGGCTGTCACGGTATTTCCTTATGTCCTTATTTTTTGACTCCTGTGCCTCTTCTGACAGTTCACCGATGGGCAGTAGGGCTTCCTTAATGACCACAGCACCATGCATGAGAATTTTATGTACTGAAGGTGGCATATAGTACCAGTTGTATAAGGATACTTATAATTCTGCAGTGGCCTTACAATATTCTTCAAACTTACCAATATTAATAGAATATCCACTATTTAACACACGCAAAATGACACCAAATCGTTGAATCAGTGTCTCATCCATACCTAAAAGAAATGGTAATATGGATTAATTATATATACCCTTAACTTGAGACATCATTACTAACCCGTAATTTGTGACGATAAAGTTGGATTTGAAAAGACTCTTCGAGCAGTGTTACCATTATTAGTGGATCCAGCTCCTTGTTTAGGTATATCCACTAGGAGTCCCATTTTACTTCTAAAGTCTTGCTGAATTTCCTTTTTTCTTGAATCATACGCGGCTTTCTTCTCTTTTGGTACATACAAAAAATATTGTGTGTACTTGTCTTACACTTTAAAATAAAACATGCTTACCTTCCGACTTTTGATTTCAAGCCTGTAAGCCACGTGTAAAAGACATTCGAAAAATCTTATATATGCGTGTAGCACTGAAAGTCCAAATTGCAGACCTTCTTGATGGATTGGGCGCGGAGATAAATCATTCATCTTCGATATTTTGACGTCACACATGTAACATGTCATGCTTGAGGTTTCGGTCAATGCACTACATACTTTTCCATCCACCATTGTAAGTTTTAAGTCGAACTTAATGGGTCCGAAATTTGAGAGGTATGGTTGTAACAGTCCTATTTGCTGCTCAATCTCCTCTTGCTCTAGCCTTGATATTGCATCTGTCTCGTGCACCCATTGCAGTCTTATTGGACGACAGTAACTTTTGGATGACGGCCGGGGATTTTTCCACACTATTGCATTTGAACTTTCATCAATTACTCGCAGGGGTACTAAAGATGTGGTGAACAAGCCTTCCTCAGCCCTGGTGCTTTGTCCTTCTCGAATTTGCCTATACGATGTATACCCAGAAGATCCGTCAAAACCCCATTTGCAAATTAAACAAAATGTGCTTTTCTCCGATATAGTTACACATTTCATCAAACTTTCACAAGTTTTGTGCAACAGGTTTTGCAGGGGAACTTCACATTTCGTCTCAGACACAAAAATGTCACTCGGGTAAAGTTGTTTTTTGACTTCCAGTATTTTATGGTATGGAGGATATAGATCGAACCCATGTTCTTTGGCTCCACGTCGTAAATCTTTGTATAGCTGTACTGTCATATTTTTTGAAATAATTAATGCTAAGGCTTCATGTAAGGAATAGCTAGACAGGGGAACATTAGAATATTTTTGCCAACAAGTCAGAATTCTCTTTGCACTGGTGGGCGTAGTCGTAGTTGCCTCTGTTACCAATTTTGCCGCCGACACATTTCCTTCTTCACGCAATTTCATGGTCGCAGCAAATGATATTTCTGCTGCTGTTTTTTGCTGTCGAATTTCTTCAGTCTTTCTACGTTTAATAATGTCTGAACTCTCTTCAAATGTTTTTGATGGACGACCAGCTATAATGATTGAAAACTTTAGAATTCATGTCTATAAATAAATGAATATTTCACTAAAAAAAATATTTAGAAGGATTACACGAACGACTTCACATCTTCTGATCTGTATTTTGGTTAATGAATTTTACTTTTAAATTAAATAATAAGTTTATCATAGTAAAATATAAAAGAAAATATCAAAGAATAATTCCAATTTTAATGTAATAATGAATCCAATATAAAATCTTTGTATTTTTTAGGATTCTGAAATATATTGCTTTGAATTTAACTTACCACCACTTGTAGATGCTGAACCTCCAGGAATCGCAAGTCGTTGTTGACAACGAAATACTTCATTTGGGAAAATAAGTTCCACCCGTAGCCAATCTTCATACCTTGACAAGAACTTGCTCTCCTTCCTTCCAGCAGCTTTCCACTTTGTAAGGTAGTGCGGGAAAAACGATTGTCTCATAAAATTACTAAGCGCAGTGGTTGCAATTTCATCTCCGTTTATTTGAAAATGTTCTTTTAAGAAGTCCAAAACACGAATTTTCTTTGCAGAAAGATCTTGGCCACGTGCTTCCATCATTTCTTCATGGAGATGCAGACGTGTAATTGCCATTGTCACCAAATGCCGAAAATGTACTTACTACACTTAAAAAACAAAACGCAACTCTCTTAACGCCACCAAATAGCACAAACCACACTCAAACGAAACTTTGCACAAACTAAACTTATGACCGGACTGAATACGAGCTACTAAAAGACTGAATACGTTCGGTACTCGGTGCAAACAAATGCCTGCTACGCCCTGTTGCGCACCCTTGCGCAGGTAAAACCATAAGTTCTTAAATTCCCTACATTGTAAACATTCATTTGCTGTATAATTCACTAATGAGCAAGCATTAGCAATAAACATGAAGCGTCAATAAAATGGCATTTCTTTAAAAATTGTATAGGATTACAAGCAGCGGATTCTACCTGAAGATAAAAACACCCTCCTTTATGTTATTCAGGTTACTTGAATCTTTAAGGTATGTACTTTTCCCTGGTATAATTATTTTTACACCAAAAATGATACCTGCAGTAGGTAACACCGAAGCAAAAGAAAAGAATTTCGCACTAAAATATGCCGTATGAAAATTTAATTAATTTTGTAGTTTTTCGTTATCAATATCTATGACCCTGACAAAGACAGAAAAGCGGTTCTTGGTAAAAAGTTGTATGATGACGCGTACAAACAAATACATAAATTTCAACATTCTCAGGAAAACTTAAACTTTTTAATTACGATCACTTTTTTGCAAATTTTGAACACTGTGCGGCGCCGGCAGCAATCACGGATGCCGGCAGCATTAGAAAATTAGTGTCAAAATAAGATGAGAATCAAAATACCTTAATTCAATCAAAAAATATTAATTTATTATAGTAGTGTAAACTTTAACGAAACTTAAATCTTCCTACAAAAATATGACAATTGTTATTATTCTGCGAATTTAAGGGTAGAAATAAGAAAAATAAACCCATATAATATACCTTCAATAAGAGTGTTCAATTTGTCTGATATCAATTTGATTGGAATTCTTGCCTTCTATGGATATATTGCCATTTTTTGAGGTAGAAATAACTAGCAGAGCCTGTAACTCTGTGTCTCTGTTTTGCTATAAAATTGAAATAAGCTTTGGATGAAGTATGATTGTGATTTCGTTCAATCCCCAGGATGCATAGAAATTGTTTACACTCACTTACTTTCAAGAAAATGCTAGCCTGGCAGCCTTTCTTACACGTGGAACACTTCCTTGTTGACTTTTTATTTTTTGTCTTGAATGGTCTTCCACCTTTAACACAGGCTTACCGCAGACAATAGTATTTCTGCTACCACGCAACCAAAACTCATTGTTTGCGGCTTTCTCGTATTCCACCAAAACACAATTAAAATTTTCATATGAAGAAAATTTATCACACACTCATATTTTATAGTTTTTACGCAAAATTAAAACAACACAATGTTTACATATCATTTAAAATACGTAACTATAATTATTTTAGGTTAGAACTGCCGGCATTTCGTTTTGGCCGTATCTGAACCGGCGCCGGCATCCGAGAAATTGTACTCGGGTGCCGGCGCCGGTATCCATGCATCAAAATTTTGGGAACCGGCGCCGGCTGCGGAGTCACTTCCAAAACTTATACTAAAATAAAATTAAGTTGGCAATAAATGGGTGTGGTTGGCAAGTGAAGCCTTCAAATAAAGTTTAATCCAAACCTTCAACATATTCCTTAAACTTAATAGTAATATGATATGCACAGAGTGTTATATTATTTATAATTTTATTATAATATGAAAAAGAACATTTTTAATAGAAAATTAAGTGTGGCCAAATCATTAGTATGATTTTTGAGCTTGCAAGCTGTGTAACGCTGGACATTCCGGACATTTTTAATTACAAGCAAAGCAGAAATTCCTTGTTCGCATAAATAATTCACGGAAAAGAGCATAAGATAGCGCAAGGCAATTTTCCGAATTTCAGAATATGAAATTTCGTTTTTACACCAATACTCCTCAAGGGAAACATATTCAAACGCGTTCTCACAGTTTCTATCATTTTGTAATTCAATAAGCTCTTCCTGGACTTCTTCAGCAACCTCTCCAACATTAAAACCAAAAGGGTTACGAATCAGCCTTTGGATACCTTTCGATTGATAAACGATTGAATCTCCAGTAAAATAAATAATTGTTTAAATGTTTCGTGGACCATATTTTAGTTGTCGCGGACCACCTGTGGTCCGCGGACCACCTGTTAAGAACCACTGATTGGGTTGATTGGGTAAACAATACAAATTCCAGCATATTTTTATACATACTTACTTTTTAACATTTAGCTGTAGTTAACACGTCCTGTGAATAAAAATACATATTGTTTATATTTCAGCAATTGTCTCGCGACAGTTTGTGGAAATGACAAAGGCGCGGATTGAAGGTCTGCTGGCGGCTTTTCCTAAGCTTATTCCTACTGGAACGCAGCACACATTTGTAGAAACAGATTCCGTTCGATATGTTTATCAACCTCTGGAGCGTCTCTATATGTTGCTTATTACCACCAAGGCCAGTAACATTTTGGAGGATTTGGAGACCCTTCGTTTATTTGCCAGAGTTGTAAGTATAGCTACTCCTATTTCATACAGAGGGTGTCCCACTTTTCCTCTACACACCTTTATATTTCTTAAAAAGCATTTTTTCCTGTCTTTGATTTTAAATAGAAATATATGAGTATTGGAGCTCACATTAAGGGGCCCGTCTGTAATTTTGCCCGAGGACATGCCGCAAGAGCTCGCGCGGCTCTGCTTATGGGTGGCAAAGATAGCTTGGTGTATTGCAAAATGGGCATGTGGTCTGGTTTTATATTAATGTAAATCTGGATATGCCAGTATTGTTCTAAAGGTTCAGATTCAAATTTTAAAGTGAAATTGCCTAACGGGGAGAATATTCGCGATTCGCTTTTATATGAAACAAGAATAAAAATTCTGGAATGTTGAAAGGAGTGAAATTCGGCGGTGCACGTGCAAACGCAAACCACCAACCTCAAGTTTCAGCAGTCGCCACTAGAGGGCCACTAGAATACCTGATTCGTTTCCATACACAACGAAATCCGTACACGCAATGTTAGGAAAAATTAGTAAAAATATAAAATTATGGCAATGTTGATCCGCGTTGTAGTATTTGTTAATTAAAGGGGACTTTTAAAATGCTTTGCAATCCCGAGAAACTTTTATTGATAAACCTGTAACTACGTCAGGTTTCAAAATCTGTTCGGTTCCACTTAATGAACAAACACAAAAGAAATGTATGACTATAATTATTATTTTGTTATTCCTATAAAAAATACGGAATTGTAGAATAAAAAATATGATAATTTATGTGAAAATAAAAATATACCCACCTAAATAAAACTTCAAATTGTGTTACAGACAACATCAAAAAGAAAATAGACATTTATTATCATTTCTTTATCACTTTTATTTTATAGTCCTTTTATCATCGCACTCGGGAACTAATTACAATTTTATTATTGTTTAAAAGATAAAATAATACACAGATTTTTTTTTTGAGAAACGCCCATAGAGAAAATATATAATAGAGAAATAATGTCATTTGCGAATGTGGCAAATTTACCAAGCTGAATCCGTAAACACAGACGGTCTTCTGCGGGCTTGCGCCTTGTCGAACGTTTGCCTTGTGATAGACAGGACCGTACTTCAAAATTTATTTCACATGACGTGAATCTTTTATCGAGTAATAAATGCTAAATATATTACTTGGAATTATTCTTTTTATTAATGATAAAACTGTAACCATTAGTGAGATTTTAACAAAAATTGTATAGTTTGTTGGCTTAAATTTGAGTTTTCTTGCTATACAGAATTGTCGATAATTCCTCGAAAATAGCTCAGTTTATACATATACAGTGCGTCTCTTTAATGTCCCCCCTCTTAATTTTTTAAACGTTACATTTACAAAATTGAAAGTTGAAATAAAATATAAACATAGTATTCTAAACAATAGAAATAAAATATGCAACTGTTCTAAGAAGTAAAATAGTAAATAAAAAAATTACCAAAACTATGTGTATATTTTATTGGATTGGCATCCCATCCTGTATAATTATTGAACAAACCAAGTTCTATGGTAAGATGTAAATATTTTTACACCTATTTACAGTCTGTGCACTTGATACTTTGGTGAAAGCGCTACTTACTTACGGCCCCATGTCAATCTAATCCACTGATATCTTAGCGATCCTTTGGCGAAAGTGCTTTTTTCTTTCGCCATCCCTTTTAAAATACTCCCCTCTACCCTAATCCACTAGTATTTTTAGTGCCCCTTTGACGAAAGCGCAAATATGCCTTTTGGACACTCACCCTTCTAATCCACCGATATCTTAGCGATCCTTTGGCGAAAGCGCTTTTTTCTTTCGCCATCCCTTTTAAAATACCCCTCTACCCTAATCCACTAGTATTTTTAGTGCCCCTTTGGCGAAAGTGCACATATGCCTTTTGGACACACCCTTCTAATCCACTGATATCTTAGCGATCCTTTGGCGAAAGAGCTTTTTTCTTTCGCCATCCCTTTTCAAATACTCCCCTCTACCCTAATCCACTAGTATTTTTAGTGCCCCGTTGGCGAAAGCGCAAATATGAATTTTGGACACTCACTCACCCTTATGCAATATAAGGGAAGGAGGCATTGACACTATATATGACCTTCTTACACCATCTTACCCCTTATACAATGCCCCTAATGCACACACACCCCATCAGTGCCTTTCTGACACCTTGACCACACTCAATATACGTCACTGATAAATATTTCTACTTCTCCGTGTGTGTGTTCACTTCAACACCGGAGTGCATTTAAGATAAAAGTTAGAAAATTTATTTGGTTAGAGTTAATCTTAATAACTCAAAACTTAAAAGTATTTTTGCAACTTCAGCATTTACAACAGCTGTATTCCATGTGTTTCCTTCAGTGATTACAACTGGGTCCGGTTCTGATCGCCGAGTTGCGTCATTGAGTTCAACAACCGCTTTTGCTAGACGTCCCGAGTGCGCATGCCTCGAGAGGACCGTCGTGTAAAAATCTGACTGGCGCCCAATGCGTACAAACGCACTTTTTCGCCCATACATTGGACGGATTCAGCTGGTGTCGCGAATACGTTGTGATGGTCTAAATATATTTTGTCTATGGAAACGCCTTTGCCAAGAACTTTAAAACTTACATTCCAGTATCTGTTATGTTTTCTCTAGATTCAGCTCTGTTGTATTATAGGCATTTGAAAGTCCATAAATATCAGCTTGATATTCCTTCCATCTAAAAGAAGAAACTGACTGACATATCAGCGCACAGCCCACACCGCTGGGTCTAGAAACTTGAAATTTTGCACAGAGGTTTCTTGCATAATGTAGGCATCTACTAAAGAAGGGTTTTTCAAAATCCAACCCCTAAGGGGATGAAACAGGGGTTCAAACTTTGCACGGAGAAAAAATATTAGATGGCCCTATTAACTTGAAACTTCATAGAAGTACTCTAAAAAATAAATGTTTAAAAGCGTGTTTTACAGTTTTTAATAAATCAACGTTTGTAATGGAGTAAACGTGATATCCAGCGGACGAAGTCGCGGGCGAAAGCTAGTATTTTCATAAGGATAGGATGTGCTTAATTTGTTCCTAACTAATTAATGCCAATCCTTGTTCGAATAGGACAGAACCAAAGATTCAACTTTATAGAACATAATTTGGAACACAAACCGTTATGTGGGTATTCATTTATTCTATTTCGGCAATAACTTCCTTGCTACATCCATGACGGCCATGTTTGTTAAAGTTAATGTCATGGTCCCGTGACAAGAGACATGATTTTTTATTATTAAGCAAAATTTGAAAATATTGCTTTTTTACAGCCTTTTGTTGATCCTACAGGTTAACATACATACAGCAACTAGTCTAGTCAGAGAAGAAATTTAAAACAACATTGAGTTTTCAGGATTTAGTGTACAGGGTGTCCAATTTTCGACACTTCTGCAGGGTATCTCGGTTATCTTTAAAGATAGAGAGCTGCGGTTTTCGCAATACTGTGCTACATTTTCGTGAAACGTATGATGCTATAAACAGACTTTTCATAGCCCCCTTCGTTTCGGAAATACAGGGCGATTTTGAATATGTGCCATTTTCAAGCACCCCTCGTATCTGTTACCTTTTAACTTATCGGTAAGGTAAAAACTAATACTCACATAGTTTTTTGCGTAGAATCCAGTGGCGTAGTCAATCTTTTTCTAGAAGGAACGAATTTGAAGATAAAAACCAAAGTTGCATTTTTTTAAATGTATATTGTGTTTTCATTCGATTGCTTTTTTCATAAGCTTTTCAAAAATATAATATAATCGTTGGTATTATCTTTCGGAATAACTCCCGAATTTTACAATTAAAAAAAGGGGTTTAATATTTCATTGATTGATATAATTATTTGAAACAAATAAATAGAGACATTTAACTAACATTGAGATTTATTTTTAAAATTTTAAATCTTAATAACATAACTGAATCAAACTTTGAGAAGAAAATTCACTGTTGCACACAAATTTAGACAAAAGAGAAAATGTTTTTTTTTTTAAATGTACATCTAAAGATCTGTGTTTATATTTTATAAACTACAAAAGTTGCTCAAAATTGTTACCTTTTTCTCTAACACAAAACTCGCACATTTTACTTATTCGTCGTGTGGAATTTAAAAGTATGATCGATCTTCCCTGCAAATTTTGAAATTCGAGTGCAGTGGCTTCACGCAGTTCTTCTATAAGTGCGATGTCGAAACTTGTACACTTTATTTTGTAACCCCATAAAAGTCAAGGACGGAAAGATCGAGTGATCGTGGTGGCCATCTTACAGGACCGTTGGTTCCTATCCATTTTCCAGGAAAATTATTTTATAAACAAGGGCGTATTATTCCTGCATTATGGGAAGGCGCGCACCGATCTGTTGGAAATATATATTGTTTAAGTAAGCCAAGGGAACACCATCTAGCAATTCAGGTACAACAAGCAACGCTGAAACCGAATCTTCCCTGCTGCTCCCGCTCAAAGTAAAGATGATTGTTTTCTTGATACCAATGTATGGTATTGTATCTATTGAAAATACCAGAGCTT
Organism: Philopedon plagiatum; assembly: GCA_963971165.1. NCBI lineage: Eukaryota > Metazoa > Arthropoda > Insecta > Coleoptera > Curculionidae > Philopedon > Philopedon plagiatum. Next base: position 13,856,940 of record OZ020194.1, read on the forward strand.
GTGAAATACGCCTCATCGGACCATACCACAAATCTTCCAGAATTCACATTTGCTTGAGTTTGCTGCAAAAACCAATTGCAAAAAATGAGATGACGGCGACGTTCAGCATCCCCAGGGTGTAAATGCTGAACGATTTTGACTTTATATGGTCTAAAATTTATATTTGTGTAATATAGTTTGTGCCTAACCTTTGTTCACTCCAACTTCTTTCTCAGTAGCCCTACACGGAGTAGAAGGAGTTGCTCCTACACAGCCTAAAACATTAATCTCTTCGATTTATCGATTTTCCTTATTATAGGATTTTAATTATATAATTAGATAGATTAGATTAACTATTTTTTTTTAATTCTAGAAAATATATCGGGAAAAGATTCTGTCTGGGTATCTCGAATGAATATAGAAAAGAAGCCAAAGATAAATTTAAAATGGATATAAAATCGTACCAACTAGAACGTCCTCGGCATCGTGCGAATTTTCATTCGATTCAATACAGCAAACTAACATATACTTTTCAAAATTCCGATAAACTCTCATTTCAGTCATTTTTTAAACGCAAAACACAGTAATAAATAACAAGTAGGGGTTTTGAGAACAATAATTTTTTAAAATAATCTCTTACAAATTTTAACAAGCGGTCTGACTAGCAGCCATGAAAGGATACTATTATATTCATTTGTTTCAAATCATTATATCACGCCCTACTATGAAATATACCCTTTTTTTATTGTAAAATTCGGAAATTATTCCAAAAGATATATACCAACAATTATATATTTTTGAAAAGCAATCGAATGAAAACAAAATGTGTCCCATTTAAAAAAAAATCAACTTTGGGTTTTATCTTCAAATTCGTTCCTTCTAGAAAAAAAATGACTATGCTACTGAAATTTACGAAAGAAACTATATAACAATCAGTTTTTACCTTACCGATGAGTTAAAAGGCAACAGATACGAGGGGTGCTTGAAAATGGCACATTTTCAAAATCGCCCTGTATCTTCAAAACGAAGGGGCTATGAAAATTCTGTTTGTATCATCATACGTTTTACGAAAAAGCACATTATGTCGCTGTTTAATATGTAGAAAATAGCAGGGTTGGCAAATATCATGATATTTATATAAATATCAAAATATCATAATATCGGATATATATCCGATATATATCAGGAATTTCGTTCTTATGCTATATGCAAAAAAAAAACATGAAACGTAAAATACCTTTATTTTGGTAAACAACAAAAATCAAACTTAACTTAAAATAACAAAAAACAAGACAAAAATTATTATTATTTACGTAACAAAAAATAACATTATCCTAAGTATTTATCCTACGTAAATATCAAAATAACTTGTCGTTTGGCATATTTTTAAGTTTCGCACAATCGGGCCAAAGGAATATCATCATTATCTTCACTTAACACGACTTTATCACTTTTTGAGAAGACCCAGTCCAAGCTTTTGGCTTTTTTATTGGTACTTTGATTTAAACATTTAAAAACAAATCCTAGTGTACTCGCTTTTTCGTTTCCCAGACGATTTCTTAATTTAGACTGAACTATTCCAAAGCTTGAAAAAATTCTTTCTAATCCAGCTGTTGCCGCTACTGCACTGAATAACTGCTCACATAGTTGTAAAAATTCCTTTTTGGGCCATTCCGACTCAGAAATCGCAACTGATTTCCACCAAATCATTGGGTTTGTTGTTTGAAATTGTGCGGAAAATAAATAGTTTGGAAATGGAGAAGACTTTGTAGTAAGAGCCATAACAAGCGGAACAAATTCAGGGTTTATTGAATTCAGAATATCGAAAGCCTGTTGTTTTTGGGGTGGTGTTAAATTTTGTCCTAAGAATCTGTGATCGAGCATATTCGCCAAATAATGATGTTATCCCAATGACATATTTTTCCTCTTGTCAAACGCTTGTTTTACCATACTGGGTTGATCCTTCATTCCCAAATCTTTTTCCAGTTGGTGCCATATCTCTACTGCAACTCCAATTGTAGTTTGATCCCGTTGCATACGGTCTAATGCAATACTAATGGGATTAAGTCGGTTCATGATATCCATCGCATTTTACATAATATGAGTATCATTAATTATTTTAATAATTTCTTTATCGACAACATCCTGGTGGTCTTGACATAGCTGGACCAATATTCCCCGGTTATCCAAATATGACTTTATTGCATCGCACATTGTGTTCCAACGGACTACCTGAGGCATAACTAGTTTTTTTCCTTTCATTTCCTTATAAAAAGCAGCTGGTAAATGCTTATTTCTAAAGTATTTAATAACTTTTAAAATATGCTCGGTGACTCCTGGAATATCGAGGTCTTCTGCAAGCAAATTAAGGATGTGAGCAGAACATCCATAGTGAATTATCTCAACATTTTTGACAAGTTCTTTTCGCATCTTCATGACGTTGCCCGTGTTGTTGGTAACGAAGCTTCCTACTTTCACTCCAAAGATTTGTTCCGCCTGCTGGATTGCATCTGTTGCCACTTCTTTTAAATATTCCGCGGTATGTGGATGTCCCGATGTGTCAAGAGTTGACACTAAGTAGGAATCTCCACTTTGAGTCATGATTGAGCAGCATACAATGGGCTCGTTATGAATGTTGCTCCATCCATCAAGAGACATGGAGACGACCTGACCTTCTAGTTTCTGTTTACACTCTTCCAAGATTGACTGATAGGTATCATCCAAAATTTGCCCACCAATTTGACGCCTTGAAGGTGGTTTATATCCAGGCCTCATTATTTTACATAGCTCTTGAAATTCTGCATGATCGGCATGATTGAAAGGCGTATTTGTAGCATAGAAATATCTGCCCACTTGTAAAGATATACGTTTCGCGTAAGACTCTGACGTAAAAATTATGTCAGCATCATTAACAGTATTTAAATGAGATTTTTCTGTTCGTCGAATTTTCGCTGGTCTCGGCTTGTTTTGACTTAGTTCTGTTTCTGTAGATTGTATTTTTGATGTTTGTTGTATAAAACTATCCCAGCAAATTGTACTGCCACTTTCACTGCCAATACTACTGCCAGATGGAGTTGGTAAAGCTGTCTTGGCCTTGGTTATTGAAGCCTCTGACACAATATCTCCTACCTCAACTTCCTGTTGACGGCTGGAAGGATTTTCTAATCTGATGTTTTCATTTGTTGGTAAAGTTACGATTGATGTTGAGGGTCGAGGTTGGTGGTCTATAATGAAAAAAAAAAATTATTATAACCAAGTCGATTATGTTTTTCAAGTTGTTCGACATGCAGAATTTATTGTTTGAAGACAAGTTTCTGATTTTTTTGCATGTAGCCAACATTGCAGAGACACTATTATATTTAATCGGATCCTGAAGAATTGAATATCCACAATAAAAAGTTTTATAGTTAGTAAGTTAAATTAAGTTGAAAATCATTAAAAATTATTACCTATATTTATAAAAAAAATTTTAATTAGAAATAAATAGAATGCACTTTCGTACAAGGCCCCCAATCGGTTTGAAAAGGTTTACTTCAGGGACGGATACAGGATTTTAATACATATTAAAAATTTTAAGACATCAAAAAAATCCGAGTTTAAAAAAAAGACATAATTCGTAATATGATTACCTGTTTGCTTGTTTGATATTACATCAACCTCCTTATCATTTGAATTCCTTGAGTTAGTTTCCGATTCTGAGTCTGAGAGAGTCTCTGCATGGCCTGTACATATTTTTGAGTGATTCGTCATTCTTGAGGGTATACCTTGCATTTCCTTCTTGCACTTTTTACACACAGCCCATTTACCGGAATTGCCTTTTTTAATTTTACACTCAAAATTAACCCACACGGGATGCTTATTTTTCGGCATTTTCTTCGTAAAACAAATACGTCTAGATACTTGAAAACGAAAACAGTCACGTTATAACACGCTTAAAACTTAAAGGTGAACAAACATACGACCTAATATCAATTTGACTTAACGAGTTGTGTGCGCGATGCACCTACAAAGAGTAAACAAAGCCCGGGGAATCACCTAAGAAACGAAAACCGTGCAATCGTCGGCGTCGTATTGTGAATCACCTAAACCAAAAGCAGGGAATCCCCGAATTGTAAGTTGTAACAACCGACAAACGCACTGTTGCCACGTTTTTATTTTTATTCAAAATATCAAGAATTTTTCAGTCTGGGTATTTATTTTGTGAAAAATTAATAAGTGATATATATCATGATATATATCAATCAATAAATATCGGATATATATCAAGATATATATCATGATATATATCACTTGATATATATCTGCCAACCCTGGAAAATAGTACTCTGGTTCAAGGTGTGGGAGAGAATAGTTGAGACTTAAAAAAACACTGATAAAATTTTAAAGTTTATATTGCAACTAATTAAATATAATCAGCACATTACTAACCTACCCCGTACCTCTTTTTATTTTGTTGTTGGTTGGTTTTGTATATTTGCTTTAATAAATTTAGGCTGGGTATTATGTAAGTTATTAAGTTATGTTGCACAGTATAAGGAGCTGTTTTATTAAATAGAATTTGTCTTTCTAGATTCCAGAATATTGCAGAACTCTAGAAGAAAACGAAATCATCGAAAATGCCTTCAATTTAATTTTCGCTTTTGATGAAATTGTAGCTTTAGGATATAGGGAAAGTGTAAATTTATCTCAGATTCGGACATTTGTTGAGATGGACTCTCACGAGGAAAAAGTATATCAAGCTGTTCGGCAGGTACAGATCAGTGTTTTCATTAATATTACTGAGATTAATATACAGTGCATTGTTTTTAAAACGGACCATAAAGTTTTACGTGTAAAATTTTTAACCCCATGTTAGGCTCTGTTCTATTAGAAGTATAGAGATATAACTTAATATAGGTAAATTCAAGTCTTAAGATTATGTTTATTTACCAATTATGCCAAGAAAGCTCCAAAAATTCCTAAAAAATGCATTTAAAATTGTTTAAATGCATTTATAATAGTTTTAAATGTCTTACCATAATCTTAAGACTCTGAAATGTACCTGCTATCAAGTTTTATCTCTATACTTCTAATAAAACAGGGCCTAATATAGGGCTAAAAACTTAACTCATAAAACCATGTGGTCCGCTTTAAAAAAATATGCACCAACAACACATATATACACACATATATACTTGACTAATAGACTAAGAGAGAGCGACGTCAAAACCTACACAACTTTTTCACAAAAATTGATAGCCCTTTTGTATAGAGATGATACAAAATACTAGGTACTACAGGTACCTTGTAACAGGTATGAGCGCATACCAGTTAGGTACAGGTAACAGGTATCGATTTTACCAAAAATACTAGGTTCCTCTGTACGCGTATTATTTACTCGTCGGATCGGAGTCACACGTCGGCCGTTCAGCAGATAAATACTTTTACAAATATAATTTACGTGAAATACGCTTGTTGAGCAGCGAGTGCCGCCGATCCCGGTATCTGTCTCGGTGTTTGGAGTATTTTCAGTATTTTGATATTTGGTACGAAGTAATAGGTACGATTATTGATACGTATTTCTCTGTCACGCTGTTCAGCTGTTATTTTATAATTCCCATATTTTCCCCGAAAGCGTATTCCCGCACACAAGATATCAAGTACAGATTAAATTATTTTATTACTTATATTATACAAGGTAAGTCCGGAGGAACGCACCAAATTCTAGGAGTGTACTCTACATCCAAATACGAATATAAGCCCAAAAAACTCAAAAGTTGTAACCAGATTTTTATTTTTTTTTTCAATAACAAAGTTTTAAAAATATGATGAAGATGCTTGATCTTTATTTTTTTGTCGGTGTATAGATATAAATTGAGGCAAAATGTTGTCTTTCCAGATGATATAAAGTGCGCGCGAATTTACCATTAAGGACTGTCAGGAATGCAGCGAAATGACCAGCAGAATTTCCCGTATTAAATTTTATAAAAAGCCGACGGTGGAGCCGATTTCTGCCCTATATTCACTAGGTTGAAAAGTAAGGTGCACAAATAAAAGCAGTTCAGCTCGGCACTCGAGTAACGTCGCGAGAAAATTATATTAACTTTACTTGGTCAACTGTACGTCGGTGCCGGGCCGCGCGGTGTGTTGACCTAGCGCTGGCCTATTATACTGCTAGCATTCTCGAAAATTCGGTGTTTTAATTTTACTTATTTTTATTTTAAGGAATCTGTAATTATTTACTGCAAAGTATGAAAAAATTAGTCAAGTGGCTTGAAAATTATGGTGGTTCTGCAGCCCTTAAGTACCAGCCGCCCCTGGTTGTGTATACTTTAAAACAAAATTGACCATTATCTGAATCGTGAAAAGTCAAACGATGTACAGGGGAGAAACAAAAATTAGCAAAATCGCGTTGGTAAAGTACCGTTTTTTTTTTTTAAATTTGACAAAATGTTATTAGGAAAGGTTGTTAATAATTTTGTTAATAATTGTTAATGGGCTCCTATCTAAAAACTGTAAGGGTATTGGACTCATTTTTTATGTCCTGACAGCCCACGAAGACCGAAGTCTAAGTACTATGTACCGTGGGTGTACTGAGGAAGTCCGACTCACACATCCAGGGCTGGAAAAATCCGTAGGGACTTCACCAGCCCTTTAAGAGGATGTGAGGGGTGGTACTGCTTCGGTCGAGGAAGGAATCCTTTACCACCTTAAGCGATTTTCAAATTTTTGTTTTTCCCGTGTGCATTTGGTTTTTTACGACTTTGATAACATTCAATTTTGTTTTTGAGTTCGAAACTTTTCGTAATACCTACATTTTGATAAACTCATTAGTAAAATAATTTCACATTTGTCGTAAACTTCCTGGACCCAGGCGCTCAATGGGCTGTTTTGACGTCGGTATATTTTAGTCTAATACACTTGCACTTGACTAAGCTTTTGTTTTCTGCCTAGACTCAAGAAAGGGAAGCTAAGATTAAGATGATTGAAAAAGCAAAAGAATTGCAGCGGCAAAGAATGGAAGCCGCCAAAAAGGGAATCAAACCTTCCTTTGGTAGTAGCGGCGGTTTTGGCACCACATCAAATAACTATACACCTACTTCTTCTGTGGATGTTGTCAGTGTCCAAAATGATGTTAAGCCTCCGCCTCATTCAGCTTCACAGTAAGAAAAGATAACTAAGTGTGGTGAAAAATCTTAAATTTGACGGCCGCGTAGGGGTGGAAATAATAAAAGTAACTTGTAGATTAACAGATTTGGCATAAAATTCCATCATTAGGAAGTCCTCCTTGTCGGCCTCGGTCAATCGCCGTATTGCGAAAATCTTTTTCATCGTAAAAAGTAATATTTGCAAGCTTCAAATATTAGTCGATGACGTCGGCGTCGTGGTGTTCTTGGTTTGCTCAGGTGTCTGTCCTATATAGGGTGAATTTTTTAAAGTGTTACAAGGCGATATCTCGTACACCATTTAAAATATTTTCATGTAATTTTGGTGAGTTAATATGGAGATGGGGGGGCATATTTAAACATATTTTTGATATATACCCCCTCCCTCTATTTTGAGGGGAGGGGTAACTTTGGAATTTTAAATGGGATGATGTACTTTGTTCATAAAATTCGAATCTATGTAAAAGACTGAAATGAGTAGAATTTTTTTTGTGATTTGCTCTTTTGGTTACAGAATTATGATTTATTAGGTTATAAGATAAAAAAAAGTATTTACCATTTAATTTCAACTTATTTATTGTCTGTCATGCCTGGGTTGTTCGAAATGTCCCCCTTCAACATACAAACACTTTTTCACTCTTTTTCTAAATGAATTTTGTACCCGCTGTAACATTTCAGGTGTCACTAATGTAAACCTAAGTAAAGCCACAAACGTCTTAGAATTTGTGATCTTTTGATATTGTAACAAAAATATCCATCTTAGAATGATGAACCTCACACCTTTTTTATAGTTTAGAATGATTTCTATCGATTAAGAAAATAAACAATACCTGAAGGATAGATTAGTAGGGAGGAGGGGGGGGGGTGGACTTATTCGAAAATGGTTTAAAATATTTGTATGAAATTTTAGTGAGTTAATAGGGAGATGGGGGGACATTTTTAAACATTTTTGACATTTGCCCCCCTCTCTCTATTTTGAAGGATGGGTGGCAACTTTGGAATTTTAAACAGGATGATGTACTTTTGTTTATAAAATTCGGATCTACGTAAATAACTATGTATGTCTACAAATTTTTTATTTTGATTTGCTTTTTCGATTACGGAACTATGATTTATTAGGTTATAAAATAAAAAAAGTATTTACCATTTAATTTCAACTTATTTATCGTCTGTCATGCTTGAGAAGTTCCCCCTTCAACTTCTAAACACTTTCTCGCTCTTTTTCTAAATGAATTTCAAACCCGCTGTAACATTTCAGGTCACTAATAAACAGGCAAAGCTGATTCGGTCTTTCATATCATATAAAGTTGTAGGTGCAGTCGCCATCACTTTGTTCTTTATAAAACCCCTCAAGAAAAAGTCAAGGGTGGTCAAATCCGGGGACCTAGCAGGCCAGTTGACAGGACCAGCTCGTCCAATCCACGTATTTTTAAATATCTTATTCAAGTCATTACGGGCCTGTATTGCATAATGGGGTGGTGCTGCGTCCTGTTGAGACCGTATGTCAGGATTTATGTTTTGGTTTAATAATAGGGGTTTCGTAAAAAATCTGTGTACATTTCTCAATTTATATGTCCTCTTCCAGTGGGATTTTCCGATGCCCAGTAGTGCATATTTTGTCTATTTACCTAAAGGAAACAACCAAACATAAACAAGAAGTTAAATTTCTACTGATAAGGGATAACTTAAAATCCTACCTGCCCACAATTATGGAAAGTAGCTTCATTAAAAAAATAACATTCATTAGGAACCTGTTATTTCCTTGCATTCGTGTTGTGACCCAATTGCAAAATGTAACGCGATTTTCAATGTCTTGCCCATACATGTAGCTCTTGGTGGAGTGTAATGTGGTACGGATGAAAATTATACAAGTGCAATATGGACACAACTGATTTTTGACTCATTTCTGCATCTCTGGCGAGCGTTCTGGTACCTACATGCGGGTCAATAGCTACCGCTCCACGCCAACTGCCCTATTTTCGTCCATTTTAGTTCGCTTCCGAACTCGTGCTTTCGTCTTCAGACTGCCAGCAGTACGACTTCTGGTTTCCAGCCTTTTAAATGTCATGTGAGATTTCGGGTTATTAGGAAACGTCTCCGCCCACACTAGTGCAGCTTCTCTGTAGTTTTTTCTGCACTCCCCCAAAATTAACAACATATCAACTTGCACATTAAAATTCGCTTCCATGTTTAATTAAGCCATAACCTAAGAAATAATCGTTAAAACGTCAAAATTCTCAACTGACTTAAGTAAAAATAACGCATTTCCATGGAAACGAATAATAATTCTGAAATAACTTGATTTATTGGTAAAATTTATTTTTTAAATTCAATGAAAAGGTTATTAGTCCGCAACCGAAGAGCACACATACGTAGTTTTTTACGTATACTCGAATTTTATAAACAAAAGTACCATCATACTATTTACAATCCCAACGTTACCCCCACCCCTCAAAATAGAGAGAAAGGGGGTAGATGTAAAAAATATGTTTAAATATGCCCCCAATCTCCCTATTAACTCACCAAAATTTCATGAAAATATTTTAAACCCTTTTAGAGATATTGTCTTGTAACACTTTCAAAAACACCCCCTGTATAGAAATTTGAGCAATTCTGAGCAAATCCGTAGTGAACACGGCTTGCCGTATATTTTAAAGGTAGCAACTAATAAATTTCTGCGACATTTGCGAGAAAGTTATTAAAATTTTCTGACTTATTGACGTTATTTTGGGTATGACTCTTAAAGAAGCTTAGGTTTACGAAAAAGTGAGTTACGGATTATGCCAAGTGACATTCAAATATCCATTTCAATTTTGAAACATTTTCACAAATGAAAGTCATTTTAAAAACATAAAAAGAAAAGTTGCGTTCCTAACCTTAAACCCAAATATATATATATATATATATATATATATATATATATATATATATATATATATATATATATATATATATATATATATATATATATATATATATATATATATATATATATTATTTATATTACCATTTCTCATTAATGCTATTTAGAAGCTTGCAGACAAATATCGTGATTTATTAAAATTATTTGAAAATACGGGAGCACAGAAAAAACGTCCAAATATATAATAAACAAGCCTAAATCAGGGCTAAGGCAACTACACATGGCATAGATTTCAAACGGCGCGCCGCGCCGATCCAATCGAGACGACGAAAGCGGTTATTATCAAACACATGTTCAACCGACAAATGCAGTGCGTTGCTGTCAACGGATTTTAAGATATTTCACTACGAAAAGATGAGTTAACATATTGATTCAAATATTTATGTGGTTTTTGTATTGCAGAAAACCTCGTGGAATGAAATTGGGAGGCAAAGGTAGAGATGTCGAATCGTTTGTCGATCAGCTCAAATCGGAAGGAGAAAAAGTAATTTCCGCTGTTTCAAATAGTATTTCTCAGGCAGGTACTAAGACGCCTAGTATTAAATCAGATATTGATGAGTAAGTATTGTATTGTAACTTGTAACACAATAAATCCCTGTTTGTCAACCAACTTAAAAAAAAATTCTATGTTTGGCCCATATACGTATTAAATAAATATACCTCGGGTTCCCCATTTACCTAATGTGCGGTTTTTGATGCCAACAATGTGAAATGGAGATATATAATCTCGCATAAGTCTATCCTTTAGTCCGATATTTCGTAAACTGCGATTGTGCTAAATTTTGTGTTGCTATTGGCAATCTAACGGCGCCACGCTTCATAAGTTTCTTGACAGGGCTGGTTTTTTAGTATAATTGAACTAGTTTATTACTTTTTGTACATCAGGGCATAAGTTAGCACACTTCAAAATAAACCACAAGAACACCGAATACAAAATACAACACGACACAAAGAAAAAATGGCGAATGGCGATCCAACTGTAAACTAAAAAAACCAGAAGGCTGAAAGAAGCCGAAATAGACGCACAACAGCCGATGATTAGTACAATTCACCATCTAATTCAGTACGATGTCTGACCAATGAAAAAATTCGTATTAACGCATGCGCATATACAGAAATATCAGACTAAAGGCTAGACTTATGCGAGATTGTATATCTCCATTTCACATTGTTGGCATCAAGAATTCCAGACAACCCGCGGTATATTTATTTAATACGTATATGGTTTGGCCTATATGTACAGGGATATCCAAATAAAGGTGAACAGACTTTATAACTTTTTATTTTTCAAGATGGGAAAAAATGTTAAATATGAAAGTTTTGGCGATTTTTATGGATCATTCATATATCTATCATCAAAACAATTGAGCTGAATTGAATAAAAAGAATATAGTATAAAACATCGATTTTCTTGCTTATTTTAAATTGAATAGTATGATTTTTATCATATTTTTGAATTCTAGAAGTTCTAGACATATTTTGTATAATGCGGTTTTTCAATCGTTTTTAAAATATTTCAAATTAAAAATGATTTCGCATAAATATACTTTAAACGTAACTATCCATGTTGCGAACGAAATTCCTGCTACCTTTTTAAATTTTCTTCGTAGGTAAGTCAAAGTTAATGTCAAGGTTGACAATAATACTTTAGTCACCGTGAATTTATAATTTTATTTTTATGCAAAATGAGTTAGTTATTCAATTAAACAATTAATGTTGATTTTTATCAGTTATTCATATTTGAAAGCAATAACTGGTGATTATAAACAATAATAAATGAATTATAACATAAACAGATAAATGTTAACATTGCCGAATAAATATCAAAAGAAATTTTCAACATGTCCGCTATTTAAATTCTTCGCACTTCGCAAAATGAGTAAATATTTTTATTAAGATAAACAATTTATAATAAGGTTTAAAAAATATTCCCTATTCTCCGATATATTATACGTGGTGTTACAATAATATGTTAAGAAATTTCAAGGACAGATTCTACATCTAGAAATATGAAAATAAGTTTATATAAACATGAATCCTCAAACCCTTCTTTTTCGAGATACAGGGTGTTTAATATTTTCACACCTCAAGTATTTCGAATAGTTAGGAGAAATATGCGAAGACGATTTAGATTTAGAGCAAGTATTGAAGCACGGAGAAGCCATTTCCAGCATCTACTATAAATTTAAATCAAAAAGCACTATTTCCTGAACAAAAAATATTTTTAAAAAATTCATTTTCATTATTTGTTTTTATTGTAAGAAATAAATTATTTTTTATCTCAAAAACGGTGCGTCAGAACAAAAAAGTTTAAGAGACACTTTTCACGCAGAATTAATTGGGCTTAAAGAGAACGATATCAATTTTGCAGAAAAACAGTGCCATTTTTTCGCTAAAAATAAAGACTTACCAGCACGCACGCTGCTGATGCAAGTACTTTAGAAATGAAATTTTTACACGTAAAGGGACCCTTTAATTACATACTGGCATGTACCAAAATTCACGTCAATATCATTTCAACGCATTTTCGAGCAATTAAAAAGAAACATTTAAAAAAGAAAATATCAAACACCCTGTATCTCGAAAAAGAAGCGTTTGAGGATCCATGTTTATATAAACTTATTTTCATATTTTTAGATGTAGAATGGTCCTTAAAATTTCTGAGCATCTTTTTATAATACCCTGTATAATGAAAATGGATCTCAGCCTACCTGCAAACAGTGACGTTTGTGTGAGTTAAAGACGCGATAAAAATTGTTTAATGGAATATACCTAGTAGTTTTACAATTATTTTTAACTCTAAAAGTCTTAATTCTAGAAGGATAGATACACTTTGTAATGGCACTGTGACTTCAGCTTTAAACTGAAACCAAACGTTTCTAGGGCGCAATTGTCACTCCTTGTTCTCAAGTTTACATCGGGTCGGCGTTCCTGTTACTCATTCCCATAACGCCCGTTCCAAGTAAAGTAAAGAAGAACAAATATGTACCTTGCGTAATATTTCAATAGTTGTTAGTCAGTCGCAGATTCACAGAATACAGGAGTTGTTGTTTTTGTTGTCCTGCTGATACTTTATATAAACTTTTTAGGTATATTTTTACACTGCAAAAACAACTCGTGCAAATAATATGTCATGTTTATGTTTCTCATAACCTAACTTTCTAGTCTTTCTACCAGTTGTAAGCATTTTACGAGTATGAGAGAGAAAAAACATGAGAGAGAGACATAATTGATCTCTCCGTTGTAAAATAGGCTTCTGTTATTCTAAAATCAAATTGGATACTGTACCTTGTAGAGCAGTCCTCTATGAATTGTATATATATATATATATATATATATATATATATATATATATATATATATATATATATATATATATATATATATATATACAATATCAAAGAATCACATTTTAGTGTACACCTGAGATTAGAAGAGAAACTCATAGTGCGGGTAGGCCGAGATGGAGGCGTACAACAGTTTGAAGTATTAGGTTTGGTCACACTTCACATTGGAAACGAAAAATGGGGCAGAATAAGAGTGCAATTGGAAAACAAAGATACAAGAGGTGTTCAGTTGCAGACACATCCACAAGTTGATAAGGAATTGTTTAAACTTCGTTCACAGGTAAAATTAATACAAGCTACATACGGAATGCCCTAAATTTGAAAGTACATTAAAATTGTAAAAAATATTGGATAAACAGTCCAAAAGGGTTAGAGTTTCATTTTTTTTTTAGATTGGTCTAAAACAAGCAGCAAAACCGTTCCCAATGCATTCAGACGTCGGTGTATTGAAATGGAGGTTACAAAGTACCGAAGAATCTTACGTGCCTTTACTTATAAATTGTTGGCCCTCAGAGTCGGGAGACGGTACTTGCGACGTCAACATCGAATATGAACTTACCCATACAAATCTTGAACTTGCCGATGTAAATATTACCATTCCACTGCCGTAAGTATATATCTTTATAAACCTAATAGGGTCATTATAATATTGGGGTCAATTTTAGTAAACGTAGATTCAAAAGAAGCATGAGATCAAATATACCAAATCGCTGATCGTGTTGTCCGCTTATACTCGATCCCGTTTTCTCTTTGCACTTTGCATTAGTAACCACCCGAGTGCGTATTTATTTTGATTCCGTATCCGTATTCAAGTTCTCGGCCGGTTACGGATAATACGGATTCTTTTAATATTCGTATCCAACGGATTTTTGAATACGTATCCTTACATCACTAGTCGATAAGGCGACAGGCAGTTTCGTACATGTGTATCGCAGTAATGGCGATTTGACCTAATCATTTAGCAGAACCGAGTCTTCGCTCACCACTCACTTAACTGAGTCGTGCATTTTGAATGATTCGTTCATGTACGACCCATCGCTAGTTTAAACTGTTGTTCTCTGGATTGTTTTATTAGTGTTGTATGTAGTCTTTTAACTTTTTGAAATTGAGAATTTTGGAAGAGTTAGTAGGATTTCTTTCTTTAAAGGTAATCTAATAAAAATATTATTTCTTCAAACTTGTTAGATAGAAACATTGTTAAGAGACCTGGCAACACAACAACCTAGCTCACTGTTCTTTTGTTCTTTATATGGCCATGTGTCAGTGTGTTATCAGTGGTGTGCAGTGTTTAATTTTTTTTGATTACATTTATAGCTGTTTTTCCCTAATCTCAATTCAATATATGCAGTGAATTTTATAACATATACAGGGTGTTTCAAAGAACATGTGCCATCGCTTAAAGGGAGATTCTTTGAAAGAAATTAAGGCAAAAAGTTTATATGAACATGGGTCCGCTGATGCTTTATTTCAAAGATACAGGACGTTCAATTTTTAAATGGTCTTTACATGTTAAAACCGATGGTTGGGAAAACTAAACCAGTAAGACGGTTAATAAAATTACATTTATCTCCTAAACGAAACGAAAATTGAAAAAATATGAGGAGACAAGTTTTGTTAAGAATTTAACATTCTATTTGACCGATAAAGTTGTTATTGTATATTTTGTATTTACATAGTATTATACATATAAATGTGTGTAGTATGAACAATTTGTTTATGTTCATTTATTTGTTGACAATTCCAATACATGTAAATGTCTATGGAAATAAAAATTTGTAAATTTGTATATACGAAAATGTGAGGAAATCAGTGGCGTACATGTTTTTACTGGAAAATTATTGTACCGTCTTCTCATATGTACGCCCCTGGAGGACATGTCAAAGTCTTTTCATGGTCAGAATTATACTTAATTTAAGTACTTTACACAACGTCAATTTCAACAAAATTGATGAAGCCATTTTGAAAATATTTTTTAAAAACTGAAAAAAAATTAAAAAATTTAACACCCTGTATCTTTGAAACGAAGCATCTGCTGCGGACCCATGTTTGTATGAACTTTTTGCCTTAGTTTCTTACAAGGAATCCCCCTTTAAGCGATGGCACATGTTTTTTGAAACACCCTATATATATATATATATATATATATATATATATATATATATATATATATATATATATATATATATATATATATATAATTGTTGGAGTTATACAAAAAATGATCTACTGGAATCATCAGAGATCCATAAAGCTGGCAATTTTGCAGGATCTCGGATGTCGCATTATGAAGTATGTATATTTTTGAGGATCTCACATTCCTTCTTTTTACAAGGATCTCGTAATGCCCAAATTTACCTGTAAAATTTACTTTTTCGGTATGAAGTAAACTTTACCCCTCTCATGGAATTTTGGGTACAATTCTTGTTTTAAATGCTGTTTAAATAAATATATTGTTGTAACTACATGCTTAAGAGTGGATCTCGGGTTGTGTAAATTTGTCATCCCCTGTGTATTTTTAAAAGCCGACAACAGTTTTACATGTTAAGTTATTAACCCCATGTTAGGCCCTGTTCTATTAGAAGTATAGAGATAAAATTTGACATGGGTATATTTCAAAGTCTTAAGATTATGTTTATTTTTTATACATCGATGAATATAAAACTCGCCCCTATAATAAGTACTATAAACCTTTATTTTTCAGTATTGAATGTTCACCAAGTGTGGGCGAATGCGATGGCACATACACACACGACTCGAGAAAAAATCACCTTGTTTGGAGTCTCCCGTTGATCGACAGCAGTACCAAAACGGGATCCTTAGAATTCAACGCTCCCAAAACCATCCCCAGCGATTTTTTCCCATTAACAGTTTCGTTTACATCAAAATCGTGCTACGCGAACATTAAGGTAGGTTGATATAAAAAGCAGTTTTAACCGAAAAAATCGCAAAAAAAGTTTTTTGCGTTTTTCGCAAAATTAAGTCCGAGGGACATGTGGGATTTCTAAAATAAACGATTCAACTGTATGTTAAATTTTAAGCTACATAGTTATTTATTAACACTTTTGTTCTCTTTTTATATACAGATAACAGACGTTCTGTTGGTGGATGACGACTCTCCCGTTAAACACACCGTGGAATCGGTCCTTTATCCAGAAAAATTTGAAGTGGTATAATGCATGTAATGGACTAGATTCCGGGCAAATAAGTAATATTACAATTATCCAATTATTAATTATAGATCACTTTGTATAAATGTTTACTAATATGTTTTATTCATTACTATTGAAATGTTAGTTTTTGTAAACAGAGTAATAAGTATCCTTTCATTTTAAGTTTTGTCTCCCAGTAAATTAAGTATTATAAAATAAAGTAAAAATATCAATTCAGGTGTATTTTTTTACTGCGGCAGCGCAAAATTCGAGTTGTAATGCAACATAAATTAATCAAGTGCAAATTGGGAGGTTAATATCGCCCCCCCCCCCCTTACCCTCTTAACCCAAGACACTATTTTTAACGAAGAAATAATAAATGATCGATGCGGGTAAAACAAAAAATTTAAAACCGTAGGTGCAGAGGCAGTACACGTCTCTAGAATTGATTGTGGCCTAGATAAAATTGCATGCATGCTTTTTTAACAGAAATTTTGAATATACATAGGCAATTTTTTTTTTGTAACACACTAACCCGACGATTGGGCCAACCCAACACCTACTAAACCGCCCCCCCCCCCCTTTTGAAAAAACACACTAACCCGACCCGTGTTGCTACCGCGCTGGCTATGTCAGGGTGTATTGTGAGAATCGTACGCGCCAATCTCGGGGTGTTGCCGTTTGAAGGCCATTGCGTTATCGAGCTGGCGGGAAGACGAGATATTATTCTGTCTATCTTATTTTTCTCTGATATTACTATGTAACAAAGAAACAAAGTTATACTGCAATTAGCACTTCAATCAGCACGTTCGACTGTTGAACAGCATACAGGATAAGCACGTCTGACCCTTGGAGAGCACGTCTTTCTCCAGCCCATATTCAAGTTTCTAGGCGATAAGAATTTACTGCGCGTCAACATACGTTTGTCTAAACACCCTATACAGGATAAAATTATGTACGTCTGCAATTAGGCACGTCTAGCTCCTATATAATTAGAACGTATCATTGACTTTAAGTGCCATTGCACAAGAGCGGTACTAATTCGAACGCACTGCAAATTATGGGCTAAAACGTTCGCTGTTAAAATACAATCAATGGGGAAGTACACACGAGCGTCAAGCTCACAGCAATAAACAATGTACATATCACGTACAACGCACAATAACAACGGATGTTTTAGCGCATAATTTGCAGTGCGTTGGAATTACCGCTCGTGGTACGGGCACTATATACGTAGTATTTCAGCAATGGCTTTAAAGCTTGTCGCCCACTTGTCCGTCACAGCACAGCACAGCAAAAAATACAAATAGAGCAGCACAGTCCGTCCCGTCAAAATCCGGATAGAATTGAAACAATGCAATTCAATGGACGACCGCCCACTAGGCCGGCACAGCACGGCCCAGCGCGAACGCCGACGGAGTCTCCGATCCTCACAGGCAAATAACGGAACGTGCCGTGACGGACTGGTCAAGTAAGCGCGTCGCCGGCCAGCGCCGGTCACCAATAACTTTTCTAAACCCATATGCTTGTTTTGCAATATTTTAAAATATCTGAAAAAATTTGTCTCGTCTCTTTTAGATTTTCAAATAGATGATGGAACTCCAAGAATTGCCCTCTTTTGATTAATAGGATGGACCCACATCCTCCTTTTTTCTTCATATGTCCTTTTTCTTCTAATAATAATAATGCGGACCCTAATAATTTCTTCGTCATTAGAATTACTGCATATCGTGAATCTCTCACTGCTAGATGTAAACTAAATTTTCTATAAAATCTTCGTTGACAGCACACAGCCTACCGGTTGCCGCCGGAAAAGTAGGCGATGCTACTATACGTCGCCTGGCGGCGACGGGCAGCACCGGCCTGTGCTGTGACGGATAAGTGGGCGACAAGCTTAAGGCTTATCTATCGCTGATATGCATTCTGGGCATGAAACAGTGCTAGGCGTAGGCAGAGTAGGCCCTTGCCCAGAGGCGCCAAATAGTAAAACTATAGTCTATAAGCTAATTAGGTCTTGTTATAAGGGCGCAAAAATCTTGGCTTGCCTTCAGTCTCTAGCCTAGCTACGACACTGGCACAACAATTTATTCTTCCACAATATTCTTAAAGTTAAAAGTTAAAGTTTTCAAAACTAGACTCTTAATTTATAGAACTTTTAATCCCCTCATAATTACAGAATAAAATTCATCTGTAAAGTCGGAATTTTTTTTTTGGAAAACTTCAATTTTCTTCTGGGGACAAAATTTTTTCAGAACGTGGCCAGAGGCGTAAGAAATTGTAATCTAGCCTTTACATATTTTTAAATGCAAGGATGCTAGCTTTACCACCAACATATAACAAATTCTGAATTTTAAATAGAACCTACTATTGAATAATATACCTATCACTGAAGTCTACCCAAAACTCTGAACATGCTCTGTATGTTTCGTACTGACCTTTGAGAGAACGACCTTGGGGAAAATATGTCTGGGGAGCGGAGAACCTTGGAAAAGTGTTTCTATGTGTAGGTGTTTGTATGTATGTAGTGATACGGATACGAAAGGCGGTCTATTCTTGATCATCAGTCTGAAGGAGTGTGACATCTTTCTTTATATGTGCTCTAGAAACACGAAATTTTCAGAGCATGACAATGATGGTATTGCTGCATTATAGAGCCCCCTCGGGAGGGGGGGGGGGGGATTAGGCGGTCTACGCATCTAGCTACCAAGCCTACAATGACATTGTGGAGCGAGTCCAGAATAAGTTTTTGAGAGCTGCTGCTATTAAGATGGGGATTGACTTTCAGGACTATCATAGGGCTGCAAGAATTGATTTGATGACACTGGAGCGAAGGAGGCAGTTCTTGGATGTCTGTTGTAGTTTAGAATTGGATTAACTGTTCCGAGTAGGAGTTTAAGAAATTTGAACCTTTTTTACGAGAACTTCCACAGTCACAGGACTAATTACGGTACGAACACACCGCTAGAGAAAACTCTGCATACACTTAATGATATCAGCAGACCATTGGACATTTTTAATCTGTCGCTGGGTGCTTTCAAGTGTAAAAGTTTAAGATACTTTAAGGATTTGTGAACACATTATACTTCGTATCTGTTTTAGGGCTGTGCCTTAGTTTTTGATTTTCTTTTGCTTATGGCTCTTATGTAGTTAAGATATGTTTGACAATTTTGTTAAATCGGTGTTGTATTTTTATTATTGTAAAAATGGGGTTTCCCTAATATTTTAAAAATAAATAAATGAAATAATTTTCATGTTTCATGCGATGAGATTAACGAAATTAATTTCTCTAGTGTGCCACCCGCCTTACATGAGACCACAGTTTGTGCTTCATCAGCACAACCTTTTAAAAGCCAAATGAATACAGAATTGAACCAGCTTAATAGAAATCGTATTCATTATAGTTCCTAGATGTATTTAAATGGTAAAAATTCTATTATTTATATGACAGTTTTATCGGATATACCACCTACTGTTGAATAAATAAATAAATAAATAAAAGTTAAGACAGACAGGGTCTCATACCATAGACAAAATATATTTAGACCATCACAACGTATTCGCGACACCAGCTGAATCCGTCTAATGTATGGGCGAAAAAGTGCGTTTGTACGCATTGGGCGCCAGTCAGATTTTTAAACGACGGTCCTCTCGAGGCATGCGCACTCGGGACGTCTAGCAAAAGTGGTTGTTGAACTCAAGACGAACCTCGGCGATCAGAACCGGACCCAGTTGTAATCACTGAAGGAAACACATGGAATACAGCTGTTGCAAATGCTGAAGTTGCTATTTCCCTTTGCAAAAATACTTTTAAGTTTTGAGTTATTAAGATTAACTCTAACCAAATAAATTTTCTAACTTTTATCTTAAATGCACTCCGGTGTTGAAGTGAACACACACACGGAGAAGTAGAAATATTTATCAGTGACGTATATTGAGTGTGGTCAAGGTGTCAGAAAGGCACTGATGGGGTGTGTGTGTATTAGGGGCATTGTATAAGGGGTAAGATGGTGTAAGAAGGTCATGCCTCCTTCCCCTATATTGCATAAGGGCGAGTGAGTGTCCAAAAGGCATATTTGCGCTTTCGCCAAAGGGGCACTAAAAATATTAGTGGATTAGGGCAGGGAGAGTATTTTAAAAGGGATGGCGAAAGAAAAAAGCGCTTTCGCCAAAGGATCGCTAAGATATCGGTGGATTAGAAGGGTGAGTGTCCAAAAGGCATATTTGCGCTTTCGTCAAAGGGGCACTAAAAATACTAGTGGATTAGGGTAGAGGGGAGTATTTTAAAAGGGATGGCGAAAGAAAAAAGCGCTTTCGCTAAAGGATCGCTAAGATATCAGTGGATTAGATTGACATGGCGCCGTAAGTAAGTAGCGCTTTCACCAAAGTATCAAGTGCACATACTGTAAATAGGTGTAAAAATATTTACATCTTACCATAGAACTTGGTTTGTTCAATAATTATACAGGGTGGGATGCCAATCCAATAAAATATACACATAGTTTTGGTAATTTTTTTATTTACTATTTTACCTCTTAAAACAGTTGCATATTTTATTTCTATTGTTTAGAATACTATGTTTATATTTTATTTCAACTTTCAATTTTGTAAATGAAACGTTTAAAAAATTAAGAGGGGGGACATTAAAGAGACGCACTGTATATGTATAAACTGAGCTATTTTCGAGGAATTATCGACAGTTTTGTATAGCAAGAAAACTCAGATTTAAGCCAACAAACTATACAATTTTTGTTAAAATCTCACTGATGGTTACATTTTTATCATTAATAAAAAGAATAATTACAAGTAATATATTTAGCATTATTACTCGATAAAAGATTCACGTCATGTGAAATAACTTTTGAAGTACGGTCCTGTCTAACACAAGGCAAACGTTCGAAAAGGCGCAAGCCCGTAGAAGACCGTCTGTGTTTACGGATTCAGCTTGGTAAATTTGCCACATTCGCAAATGACATTATTTCTCTATTATATATTTTCTCTATGTCTCATACAGAATAGGTTCGAAATTATGGGTCAAATTCAAATGGATACAAAGCGTTCCACTTAAAATTTAAAAGTGGTTACACCTTTAGAAATATTTTTAAAGGATGCATTACAATCTCTAACGTCTCCGACTAGAATGTTTAAAATGTCTGTATTAGTTCCTCTAATTGTCTAGTAGGGCACTTACCATATATGATATTTGTTCTGCCAGTTTTAAGCATATGTAACAGGGATATCCAAATAAAAGTTAACAGGCACTATAACTTTTTTATTTTTTAAGATGGGAAAAATGTTAAATATGAAAGTTTTGGAGATTTTTATGGACCATTCATATTTCTAATCAGCAGCATCGAATAAAAAAAATAGTATAAAACATCGATTTTCTCACTTAGTTTAAATTGGATGGTATGATTTTTATCATATTTTTGGACTCTAGGAGAAGTTCTACACAGATTTTGTATAGCACACCCTATGCGGTTTTTTAATCGTTTTTGAAATATTTCAAATTAAAAATTATTTCGCATAAATATACTTTAAACATAAACGTAACTATCCAGGTTGCGAACGAAATACCTGCTACCTTTTTACATTTTCTTCGTAGGTAAGTCAAAGTTAATGTCAAGATTGACAATAATACTTTAGTCACCGTGAATTTATAATTTTATTTTTATGCAAAATGAGTTATTCTATTAAACAATAAATGTTGATTTATATTAGATATTAATATTTAAAAGCAATAACCAGTGATTATAAACAATAAATGAATTATAACATAAACGGATAAATGTTAACATTGGCGAATAAATATCAAAAGAAATTTTCAATGTCCGCCATTTCATTCTTGACACTTTTCATACATTCCTCTGCCTCTGAAGTGTGTTTATAATACTATCAGTATCATTTTCGTTTAGATTTCTTACTTCATTTCTCACCTTCCTCTGAATTTCTTCAATATTTTCATTATGAATAGCTGTATACATTTTTAAAATGACCCCAAAGAAATGTATCTAAAGGTGTGAGGTCTGGGCTATTTGCAGGCCAATGTAACGTTCCATATCTACCGATCCATTCGTTACACTGATGGTTTAAAAAATTGCGAACCTCAATTATATTATGGGGAGGCGCTCCGTTCTGTTGCCATATAATGCGCCGACGTTCTTCAAGTGGCAATTCGTTGAGAATATCTTCGATTTCTGTTGCAATATGCAATACCTAAATGCGTGCCACTGTATCCGCGGCGCCACCTGTCATTTCGTCTACTTTCTTTATCCGGATTGCGTTGGACAATAAAAGTTTGTTTACTTTGAAAATGACAAGGGGCAAGTGTCAATTTTAGTGTAAAAAAACAATCAAGCAATTTGCAGCGGGTTTTACTGTATTACCATCGGTTTTAAAAAGTAAAAAGTTCTGTTATTCAAGGGTTTAAGCCGTAAATGTTTATACAATGTACAACAATTTATTCATGAAGAGACTAAATTAAAATATTGTATTGATGACCGAGGGTTTCATTTGTTGACCAAACCAAGAAATACAGTCCACTAAGAAGAAACCAGGATCAAGCTGCGGTAGCTGAACAATTTCATTTTCTAAAAAATTAAGATAGCCCTGGCCAGTTAATGCTTAGCGGAAAAACAATGGTGTTAGAATTTTATTTTGTAATATCCCACACCAAACGTTGATTGAATGACGCCCCTGAAAAGCAATATCTTCGACGGTAAACGGATTTTCATCCGACCAAACATGAACGTTTCGTCTATTAAACATTCCCGCAGTTGTGAAAGTTGCTTCGTCTGTCCAAACGATAGTATGAAATAAATTAGGATCTTGCCACATTCTTTCGTTACAAAAGTATATCTCCTTTCTCTTTGAACTGGCATAATTTTATATGGTCCACACTTAAAATACTTTAACGTTTTTTGAACTGTCCCATAAGTCAACATTTTATCTCTTCTTCCATATCTAAGATACCGCACACAATCGGGAATTGATTGTTTTGGATTCTCTTGAAAATATAATAAAATCGCTAGGGTCTTCATTTCTTTCCCTTCTTCTTTTTCCATTGCCTCTCTTTCTTCTAGTCTTCTATTTGTTTTTATTATGGTATTTAATGATAGAGTTATTTGTCCCTCTTCATATTATCTTTGAGCCGCTCTAACATTATTGTTATTTTTTAAATGTAATATTAACATTTTGTATCTCTCATTAATATAACGCATTTTGCATAAAAAACGATAAATTTACGGCGACTAAAGTATTACTGTCAACCTTGACATTAACTTTGGCTTACCTACGAAGAAAATTTAAAAAAGGTAGCAGGTATTTCGTTCGCAACCTGGATAGTTACGTTTTCGTTTAAAGTATATTTATGCGAAATAATTTGTAATATAAAATATTTCAAAAACGATTGAAAAACCGTATAGGGTATGTTAAACAAAATATGTCTAGAACTTCTCCTAGAATCCAAAAATATGATAAAGTTATACCATCCAATTTAAAATAAGCGAGAAAATTGATGTTTTATACTATATATATTTTTTTATTCGATGCTCAATTGTTTTGCTGATAAGATATATGAATGATCCATCAAAATCCCCAAAATTTTCATATTTCACATTTTTTCCCATCTTTAAAAATAAAAAAGTTATAAGGCTTGTTCACTTTTATTTTTTGGATAGCCCTGTATATTGCTCTACATTTTGATTGGTTTAAAGTCAATATGAAACGCCAAATTCTTTAATTTACATGTATATGCACTGTAATAAATAATACATGTTTATGATCTCCTTATATATTTGGTAACGCAAAATAAATATTACATAATTTATTCCACATTCACTAAAAATTAAGTCTTATAAACAATACGTTATTCTTTAACTATCGAATCGAGATTATTTAGTAGAATTTTATTTCAAGCCACAAAAAGAATGCAATTTTACGATAAAAAAAAAGTTACAATTTGATAAATTCAATTGATTGAATATTAAGGTACTAGGTTAGTACTCAATTAAAAATTATACCATTTTGTCAGTGCCAAACTCCTCTTATCTATAACTTCCGCCGCCTCTATGATAGTTCGACCGTCCTCTTTGATAACTATCGCGCCCGCCTCTCTGATATTGCTGGTTCTGCTCTCTCTCCTGAACGTACTGATCAGCGTAGGTGGTTTTGTTGCTCTAAAAATAAAAACATCACTAAACACAGAGTGCTTCACCAAGTTGAAAAAAGTTCGTAACCGTTCTACTTAAAATCGGATAGATTGTTAACTTATTTAACTAAAAAATACAAAACTAGCACTAACTTTACATTGACGTTTCAGGTTTGATACTTTACTAATTTTAATGATTTTTATATTAAATTGCAAATAAAATCATTAAAATACTAGTAAAAAAATGTTTTTAATAATGTATCATATACCGAAGGTAAAAAATATTTATTTCTTGTCTTCTGTGTTTAAAACGCCCTTGAGGAGTAGTTACACAGAAATTTAATGACTCAATAGTCTTTATTCAGAATTTACAACCAGAAAGATATGCTAAGTCAGTGGATAGGTAGCATTATTGTGCCTATTTATGAAGAAAAAGGAAACTATGGACGAATGTCATACACGATAAAGATTTGGGAAAAGATTAGAGAACGGAAGCCCTTTGCACATTTAGCTCCTGAAAAGTAACCAGGCGTGCGTGCCCCAGGCTACCAGTTTTCAAAGTTACCGCTCAAAAATTGTTATTAAAACCCTTTCTTTTGCGCTAACACATTCTCGCATTGACGTTTCTTCTTGTGTATAGTAGGGACAAGTATATGTAAATTTAAATAAGACAACAATGTCGTATTTAAATTTATAGTTACTTTACATCTTTACGGAAATAAAACGCCAAGAACTTTGCTGAAGCTTCCTCGCAGCGGATTTTAATTACTAATTAGGTTGGTTTCTTTCTAAATATCGAGCAATAATCGTACAAAAAAAAAAAAGGTGTTCTGAGAAAGGAGCATTAAAAAGGGATTCCTTATTATTTAACCTCTATATTTCATCTCTAAATTTAGTTGGAATTACCGGAAGAAAAATCATAAAAAAAATACAAAAGTTGCATTTTACAACCCAAAACAAAGAATTAATTATTACGCAATTGAACAAACTTTTTGTAGAATGATAAGGAAATGAATCCTTATCACTTTTAAGTACAATTTCCAGAAACTATTTGTGTCATATCTATGACCCACCAACGCGTGAAAGTTTTAGATAAATTATTTCCTGGATATAAATTACAAAACACTCCAAATTATAAAACCAATTTTTATGACAAATAATTATGGCGTAACGTGGTTTAAAGGGCAGCAGGGACGAAGCTAAGTCTTGTTTCATATAAACGCGATTCGCGAATATTATTCTAATCGGTCAGATTCAAATTTTAATGTGAAACTGACCAATGAGAACAATATTCGCATTTCGCGATTATATGAAACAAGACTAGGGGCACTGTTTTGCCCATACATATTTTCCTTTCTCTCATCGGATAATAAAGTGTTCTTGCGACTTATTTTCTCGTTTCCTATCACCACAAATCACCATTCGAGCGTATAACAGATATGTACAAGCAACAATTTTTCGGCCCAAACGCCAACATTTTCCTCTATAATTATCCTGCCCTTTTGACAACTACATCGGCACCTCTGAAGATAATGTTGGACCTGATTTTATTATACAGGGTGTTTCTTTAATATTGCGAAAAACTTTAAGGAACGATTCCATGTCAAAAAATAAAGGGGGGTTTTCCATGTAAACTTATGTTCAAAAGGGTCTTCTATCTGAGTTACATCCCTTTAAAGAGATAGGTTAAAATTCAGGTTTTATTGTATTTCTTAAATTTGGAGAAACATAGAAGAATGAAATTTGGGACACAATTTTAGGTTTTCAAAGGCTTTCCTACACCAATATTGTTAATCATCTGCTACCCTCGGAAGGGGTTTCAAATTGCAACCGTCTATAGTTTTTTCATTGTATCTTTTTACGGGTGGGAAACTTGCAATTTAAGAGAAGCTATTTAAGAGCTTGAGTTACTTAGACACCTTTTTGTCTCTTTCATTTTTTCTATGATTCTCCAAATTTAAGAAATACAATAAAAACTGAATTTTAACCTACCTCTTTAAAGGGGTGTAGGTCCGATAGAAGACTCTTTTAAAAATAAATGGAAGACCCCCTTCTATATTTTATGACAAGGAATCGCCCATTAAAATTTTTCGCAATATTAAAGAAACACCCTGTATATATTTTTGTGTGCAAAGGACAATTGTATAAGGATGCTTTCAAAGTTATCCAGAAAAAAATAATTTAACGTTAAGTTAAGACGCCAGTTCATTGTATTCCACACAATGAAAATTGGTTTGAAGATGAATCAAACAAGGTCCGAAACGTCGCCACGATAGTATATGGACTGACAAAAATTAAAGGCTCAGGGTACAGATCCTGCAAAAAGGCAGCTGAACCGTAGACTGCTTAATGTATAATTTGGGATTGTAAAATATTAACGCCAACGGCTAACTTCACCGGCCATTCGTAATAGCCAATGTCACAAAGCTTCCTCTACCCTTCTTAAATAATATTTTAAACTTTAAGACAACGCTGCAACTTACGGAGTATAGGGATCATAAAGTATGCATTCACTATTCAAAAAATTACACAAAAGACCATCTACGAAAGTAAAAACGACACTGTTCGTTGCTAGGAGGCGAGAGGGCTGGTCGCCTATTGCCCCTCATACGCCACGCTACTGTTATCAGAAATAAATTATGTCTGTCGGCATTACAAAAATAAACTCTGTATCGATAGTATAGTATGTAGAGTCATTGACTGACAATTCAAACTTTCGGGTCTAAATGGAAGCACAATGCGTATCTGAAAGTGTTTAGTTGTCAATGGCTGTACTTATAAGCATTTTAAAACAAATTAAATTGTTACTGTCAAGTGACAGTCATTCGCGTTTTATCTAAACTCTTTCTCAGAATCCACGAATTGTACCAAAACTTGTCTGCCAACAAAAGCAACATTTTTAGAATTTTTGGTATTCTATTCAGGGATTAGGCATATAAACGAAGTCAGGATATTAATTTCTTTGATTGGACGTTCATGTTCTACAGGGTGTCCAGGAATGGATTTCCCTCTTCAAACTCAAATACCTTGGCAACCGTGTAACGAGGATGGGTAACCGGCATTCGAACTAGAGCTTGGCCTGTCCCCCTAAACAAATGATAGCAGAAGTCGAATCTTGCCGATTGTTCGCGATACTTGATATTTGCCCATGCTTGAGATTTTGAGTAGTAATGAGATTACCAATAATATAAAAAAACTTACCATCATATGAAGTGATAACCCGTTTCCAATACACCTTTTAGAGTCGATCTCCGATTCCTCCGTTCGTTCGACGACTTCGAAGAAAAACATTCCTTGTTTTGATGCACGGCTACACGATTTGTTCGAACATAGTAATTTATCTCTCTTAGATTGTTTGTTATTAATATACTTTTATTTAGTGATAACATCCACCACCTTCTAGTACGTCTTTTACGTTTTTTTTTCAAGTAATAACTTGGAACAGGACAATACTACATTGCAACATCACTATCCTCCATTTTTGAACCAACCAGTATAGCGGAAACATTTGTCACGCCAACTGTCGAACTTAATTAACTCAAACGTACGGTCCAACGTTGAAGTTAGCGTTCGACGCATCGTGAAGCGCTGGCTTTAAGCGAGAAGCGAGCAACGGCAGAGGGGGGATTTACAACGCGATAAGCAAATGCGCGGACTTATCAGAATATCTTTCGATGATGCCAACGCCTTGCATACACGTTGAAAATGCGCCAAAAAAATCAAAGGTCCCGAGAAATCCAAGCTCCTTCAAGTGCTAAGTTGAGCCCAGTGGCGGATCTACAATGAAGTCATCGGGGGGCTACAATTACCTAACACAACCCCATATTATACTCGTGGTTCAAGTCTGTCGAATCATAAAGATACTAAAACTGCATTTTCGCTGTGACTTATTTAAAATTGCATGCAAACAGTTTCTTGCACTGTTAAAGCCATTGTTAACACAAGTACTTAAGTATTAGCACTACACTACTACACAAAGGACACAACACAAATATCAAATAATATCCAAAAATATATTACACAACAAAATTAGGAAAACCGAAACACCTCTTAAACTAATAATAAATGCCGGCGCCACATAATGGAATGTAAACAAAAGTTTATGTAAATTCAATGCGCCTGTCAGGTAATTAGTGTTTCTTTGTCTAACCCAAATGTTTTGCAATAGTATATTTCACGGAGGGGTTGAAGTGTATTTCAACAGTGGCACGGGACTACCAGAGAACCGGCGGCGTGGACGGCCACGCGTACCCCGAAAGCAATGATATTGGTGGGTCGTCGACAATTTCGTTATATATTTGTCTCTTTTTAACTTCCTAAATCGCGTATGTTTGTTTCTCTCTTAGTTTTAATGCATTTATATAGTTTTCTATTTCCATATAAACCCATGAGGTCAACTTAAAATACGGCCGAGCTCGAAGCAAGTTTGTCTAGATTCTTTTCTGAGGAGTTTCGTAAGGAACTTGCACTTTTATGAAAGAAAAGATAAGATTATTTTTTGGTTTTAAAAAATAAATTATTAGGCGGATCATTAAAAATATAGGTAGGTCATTGACCAAATGACCTTATGGACGAGCCGCTCCTGAAAAACAGTGTAGGTTAGTGCAGTTTCGTGTAACACAAACAACCAGACCTAATAAGCTACTAAGTGCGTCGACTATTTACTAACAAAAATACCAAATACCCCGTTAGTAAGTCCAGACTACATTCCGTTCCTTACCTGAAAAGAATCGTAAGTCTTAGGACGCTTATTCTGTTGATAATCTTGACTGTAGCCACCACTATCACGACGGTTATAACTATCATATCCACCTCTGCTGCTATAACTATCACTTCGGTTGCTGCTTCCTCTACTGCTATAGCTATTCCCGCCATAGCTATCGTATCCTCTGTTCTCGAAGGAACTATTACCACCTACAGGGTGATTATTTGTTAAAACAAATAAAAAGATACTCACAACATTAAATAAATATTTATTTGTATAACAAAGTATAAAACCTCAAATCGTTATCGGTTACCTGAATAACGCTTCTGGCTATCGTAGTCGCCTCTATTTGAGTAGCTACCACCGCCTCCTCTACTATCTTGGTAGCCTCCAGAACCTCTGTTGGACTTCTGGAAATCATTGGAGCGACCTAAAAAATTATAAAGCGTCTTGGACGTGACTTAACCTCAGCAATATCTGAATATATTAAAAATGATGTTAATTTTATTTTCCCCTGCTTTTATTTTTAAATCCAAACAATAACATACGGTCAGCTTAATTTTTAAAAAATATACACCATTCGATTTGGAAAGGTAAAAAAAACTCAACAGTGTATTTTCATCCAGTTACCAAACGACGTGTCAGGAGGGCGCAGCTTGTCTACTATCAGTCAAAAACAATGACTTCAATTAAAATGGGCAGCCGGTATTTAAAGTTTCATTCATAAATATACAGTTGCATAAATTGTAAGATTTTATTCTGTGATTTTTTTAGATTTTAGCTGCCTGTTTGTTTAAATTTTATTATCCATTGTATTGACGAAATAGATGCCATTTATTCATTGTCAATGAACAAATAAATATATATTTACATCATATTATTGACTATCTTATAACAATCTTCTTTTAACATGTTCTTGGTACGTTCGTTAAATTTTGTATGAGAAAGTTTTTTCTTTTTAATTTTTCATCCTTACAAATTCTAAACTTATAATGCAACAAATCGTAGTTGCCAGCACGAACTACAGTTTTCTATTTAGCAATAAAATATGACAAGAGAACTTAAGTTCTAAAGCCAAAGAAAAATGTTCTTATAAAGTTTCGCATTTGTCTATGAAAAATCTTAAAAATCTTTTAGGAATTACCCCATTTCGTCACTCACTACCATCATTGGTTTTGCTGTAATGTGCTAATATATTTCCAGTTTATCAATATTCAGAGTGTAAAAAACTAAAATTCCCAGCTTTAATTTTTCCCTGTCAACAGTTTTAAATTTGGTATTACATTTTACAATACGGATTTACATGTAAACTAAGTTGGGATTTTGGGACTTCTGGCATAGTAACACTACACACTTTTCCACCAAACATTGAAATATAATTTTTGCTCTTGACTCTCGTCTCGCGAAATAAGCTACCATCGTGTATTATGCTGTGTTAGTATCATTTTGGTAATACAGTTAACGAGAGGCGCGTCGAATGCACAAATCTCATTTTGATGTGGTGAAAAACTGTTCGCAGTATTTTCACGCTAACCTAAGATTTACTTTCTTTGAGTCCAAGTACAGACCATAAAAGGGCTCTTTCGGAGTTTTCTCTGATGGTCTATTAAGAAATCTGCAAGCACCTTTATTTCGCTTTGCGACTGCCAGATACATAGAGCTGACTTACATATAGTTTTAATTGACGTAGCTAATATCAATATCTTTATGAAAAATATTCTTTAGCTTTTAAGTTTTCAACTGATTAAAATAAGTATTTCTACATGGACATTGGCGTATTAAACTAAAAATTTACTAAAACTCCTACAAACATGTAGTCTATGTAAACTGATATAACACAATACACAAATAATAATACCGGTCCTGCTCAATAATTTAACCTTTCAACTGCGCATGCGTTCCTGTGGCACTGCGCGCAGTCGGAGAGAGGCATTCTTGGTTCAAGCAATGCAATGGCTTTGTTTATAGAGAAATCACAAACCGCTCAGCGCCAATCAAGTTTCAGTTATTTGGTAACATGACAGTCTGCCGACTGCTTTCCAGTAATTTCATTGGCTCTGACTGGTTTGTGACTCTTCTGCGAACAGAGCTTATATTAGTACAATTTAATTTGGACGTCATTGGTTAACAAGCCGCGTGGTTAAATGGCTAGCGCAGTCACGAATTTTAATAGTGTTGCTAAATTTCTTCTGCAATAAATGCCCGAGACAAAAACGGACTGCCGACGATGTAATGGGAATCCCCATTCACTTGGCTTCCCTGCTCGATAGTTCTTGTTAATTTTATGTTTTATATCTTATTTGATTTATTGTCAGTGCTGCTCAGTGCATTATGGCTGGTTAACAAATGTTCTTATTTTAACTGCAGCCAGACTCCGCAAACGCTCAGGTTTGCGATTATTTCGTTTTCAAGTGGAAGAAGAAGACAGATGGAGTGTATGCTTTACACAACTTTGTATATAAAAAACTTATACGGCGTGTCCCAAAATAGTTGATGTAGAGGGCTTTTGTATCAAATGCTTCAAGCGCAATGTTACGTTTCTAGAAACAGGGTGTTTTTAGCTGTTTAGGAGTTGTTTACCGAAACAGGGTCTGTTTTTAGCTGTTTCCAGAAACAGGACCTGTTTTAGCTGTTTTAAAGATGTTTCCTGAAAGAGTCTGTTTCTGGAAACAACTCCCCAACAGCTACAAAACAGCTAAAAACAGGCACTGTTCCTGGAAACAACCTAAACAGCTACGAAACAGCCAAAAAACAATGCTTGTTTCTGGAAACGTGACATTTGACTTTGACGTGTGCGTGCGCAGCTCTGGCGCATGCGCAGAGAGCTTGGAGCACTTGATGCAAAAGCCCTCTACTACAACTAGTTACTTCCCAAAACATCGTAGACAAATGGGAAAAATGTTTGTCTTGCCAAAAAATACAAAAACATTGCAGAACCTTCAGTTTTTAAAACGTGACTTGTTGAAATATGTATGTAAAATAAAAATACGTCCCCCTCTTAGTAAAGAAAATAAATGGTTTTCCAAAAATCACCACAAATAATTAGAAACTCGATAAAGAAAAAGGATTTCAATGTTAGAGATTTTTTTGTTTAACAAATTTTTTCCAAAATTTTTAAAACGGAGCCACTAGGCAATATGGTAAAATCAAATTTAAAGCCACATTTTCATGATTTAGTAAAAAAAACGCATGAATATCTAAAATAACTCTTGGCTATATGCCACGCAGGGTATTAGATCAAATAGGATATAAACTTCATTCGCTTTTTTCTGCTAACAGTTTGAATGAGTGTTCTGAATGTTGTGTGGTGACCACACCAGAGCATTTTTTTATATCATATACTCTTTAGTTATTTAGCAAAATATGACTTAAAGCCTTTTAAAAGTCTTCAAAATGGAAACATTTTACCGCAAACCCGGGTCCGTACATTAATTCGTTTTTAAATGGTAAGCCTTTAAAGATTAAAAATCGTGAAAAAAAGTAAAAACCTAAATACTTTATTTCTCTTGAAGAAGTTGTTCAAAGTGACCACCAAGTCAATTTTGGAAAACTCACATTTTCGAGAATGGCAGGTATTACTTCTTGGCAGAGCTCCAAAATCGACTTTTTACTGCCAAGGAGTTCATGGTGGTCATTTAGAACAACTTTTAAAGTACCTAATAAGAGAAGTTGGTGTATTTAAATGTTTACTGTTTATCACGATTTTTAATTATTAAAGACTTGCCATTTATTTAAAAACGAATTACGATACGGACCTCAGGTTTGCGTTAAAATGTTTTTTGAAGACCTTAAAAATGAGGTACCTCACGGCATAGGGTTGCATTTTAAGTTTTGACCTCAACTCCCTAGCGTCATCCCTCAAGGGAGTTGAAAAAGTTAAATTACATAAACAAGTATATTTATTAATCAATTGGATACCCCTAAAATTTGGTCTATCTTTACTAATAGAAAAGATATTTGCCCATACTAAGACTTTTCCGACACCCTTTATGCCTTTTTTATGCATCTTCAGCAGAAAGGTATTGATTCCTTACAACAAATAAATTAAATTATATCTAAAAAAAATTAATTGCATGTAAAAGCTGATAATAATCAAAAAAAGATAAAATAACTGTAACATATCTCAACAGCAAAATTTAACCTTACTAGAATTCAATGAGTCTGAAGCGTTTACCTTCATTACGATTCTGTCCGCCTCCTCTACCAAAACCGCCTCCTCCACGTGAGCCTTGGGCGCTACCACCCCTATTACCACCGCCACCAAACCCACCTCCACCAAATCCACCTCCACCACCACCTGTAGAGCGTTGTTGCCAAGAAGGCATTTCTGGTGGAGGTGGAGCCTGCTCCCAACTACGACCACCACGATCAGGAACCTAAAAAATAAAAGTATACATATAATACTTTCATAGGTTTGTTTTTTTTTAATACTTCTTTTATATATTATATTATTTTTATTTATATTATTGTAATTTTAAAATAAAATAAAACAAAGTTTATGCAGGGGAAACATAAAAGTATAAGAAGTAAAAATAATTTGAATTCTTTTACGTAAGTACTTAAATGAATCTTCCAGGGTTGCCATATCAACCGTTAAACATAATTTTTAGGAAAAATACTGCGATGATGCTTTAAGCGTTAATTTAATTAGTTTTTTTAACATATTTTATAATTTATGTATTCCGGGACTTAAGTGCCCAATCCCGGAATTTCTCGGGACTGAATTTTTAACGGGATTTCGGGGCCGGGATTGCAAGCCCTAGTCTCTACCCTATTTATTTAAAAATTGAATTTATTTTATGTGTTGAATATAAGATAATTTCGCCCTGTAGCTCGTCTCTTTTATTTAAATAAACACATTATTTTATAAAAATATGCAACATTGTAACTGTAAAGCAACTTTTCTTAATATTTTAAATTTTCTGTTTATTTCCCTTCCGATAAGCATAATTTATTAATATTAAAAAAATGTATATCTCTTTACCTGACCAATAATAACTTTGTTCACAGCAGTTTTGGTGTTCTTTCTGACATTGGCGCTACTCGTCTTTTCTATTACAGCCACGTCCGTTCTTGCGGCTATTAACTCAGAAATATCTACATCGGGATCTGCCTTTAACAATTTCCTTTTTTCATGATATATCCTCTCAAAAAGGTCATCTTTACCCCTGGTTCTATCTGACCACTAAAATTTACATTTTTTAAAATACTTAGTAACTTAGTATTAATTTAATTCAAACAAAAATCATTAAGAAGAGTGATCTACTTTTCCAAAGCAAAAATAATTTCTATTTAAGTACAGAAATATTATACAAAAACTAAATTTTTATGCCCGGAAGGCATGCAAGAAGTAATTAAGCCGCGAGGCTTAAAAAATTACTTATGTGTGGTATAAAGCAAAATCGTTCTATGTCATATTGTGCCCTGACTAAGTTTAAACCAAAGTCTTCCCACTTCCGTTTTGTTTTCAGATTGTGTTAAAGTCGTGTGTTCTAAATAATTTAAGCAAAAAATGAAAATCCTAGATCAATAGTTTGAAAAGAAAACTTGATTTTACCATTTTTTTTTAGGTTAACAGGCTTTATTTTATGAAAAAGCGTGGTATAAACATTTTTTTAAGGCGTATAATCTTCCTTCAAGTCCTGGGAACAATATCTTCTTAGTGAAAATATTTAATATTTTTAAATGGCTTTGATAAACCTAAAAAAATATGAGAAAAAAAGTTTTTCGTACTTTTTGGCACCTATCTCTTAAATAATACGATGGTTTATAATTCATATTAAAGATAAAGCAATTATCTACAAATCAAAAAAAAAATGGTATCTATCTACATCTGTTCAAAAGATATAGGGGCAGGTGGGGTAATTGTAGACATTTGTCTTCAATTACCCCAGGGAAAAAAGTAATTCAAGTTTGCCGTACTATATGAAAGTTCTATAAGTGAAGTAGTTGCATGACTTTTAAGCAACATTAGTACTATCTTTCAGTATAGTTAACTTTCTGAAATTTTAAAGCAGGTACAAAAAAAAAAAAATTTTTTAAAACTCTGCAGTTGTCTACACTTACCCCGGTTGTTGGGGTAAATGTAGACAAGCTGTGAATCCGTATTTCTCTTTGTAGTAAATTGATCCGGGTAACTGTAGACATAAGAAGAGGCATCTTCTAATTGACAGACTTTTTTTGCTTTTTGGAAAAAAATTTATGGTGAAATATCGTACTATAATATAAACAGTGTTTATTGCCATTTAAACTTCCTATGCTAACGAAACTTCAACTCTAAAAAACCTACATAGTAATTATGAAAAACATTGCTATTTTATAACAAAAGAACGAGAAAAAGTTGCCAAACGACAAATGAGGCGTGTTTAACGTAAGATTACGTGAAATAAATTCAAAAAAATAGCAGTAACTCAAACCTACTCTAAGTACTGTAATACTAGGTAAATAAAAAATAAACTACAGTGTCTTTTGGAAAGTTTTCCATATTTTCTCCAATTCTAATGGACTAAGCAGAATTGAAAAGGTATATTGAACAGTATGGCTAGGTGCTGGTTTTTTACGCTTGTAGTTGCGGGGCATCGTAATTGCTTCTTCTTATGCGTCTATTCTCAAGATATTTGTAACAATTTATAAATATTATAGTGTCTACAATTACCCCTGCTGGTTGTCTACGCTTATCCCAATGAGTAGAGAAGTTGGGGTAAACGTATACAACTGAATTTTTTTTGACTAAGTTATAATTAAAAACAGAAAAAAATCAACGTAATAAAGCAATAAAAATACCACAGTTTCATGCCAAAATAAATGTATTAGGTAGATTCATAAAATCAACAGAATATCTAAATATAAGAGACTGAAGAAAATGTAGGCAAAACGATATTTTTCTAAATATTCATATGGCCGCCAAATTGTAACACAAAGCCAAAGATCCATGATACAACAAATGAAACTGGTATATTGAAGTATCTTCGAAAGCCAGTACTACTTACCTGAATTCTGACCATACCTCAAAAATTATTTGAGGTGTCTCCAATTACCCCAGTCTACGCTTACCCCATCTACCCCTAGATAATAAGTTGAAAAATTCAAATAAAAAATTATGGATTCAGAATGTTGTGATATATCTCAATAATTATAAGTTATGGTTAAAACTGTTCATCATTTTCAAAAAGTTGACTCAATTTCAAGCAAAATGAAAAAAAATCATCTTTTA
This sequence comes from Philopedon plagiatum, assembly GCA_963971165.1. NCBI lineage: Eukaryota > Metazoa > Arthropoda > Insecta > Coleoptera > Curculionidae > Philopedon > Philopedon plagiatum. The sequence continues at coordinate 13,893,547 of OZ020194.1, forward strand.
ACTGGAATAAAACCAAAGATAGGATCATCGGAAACTGTGTCCGAGTCTACGCAACGGAGTTGACAGTGCCAACCGCGTAGAGCGCTGACGAAATGTATTTAATAGCTGTATTATAAATTTTTTCAAGTTTTACTTACTTAGTGAAAATTGAAAATTAACTTCTTTTAATTTAATTTCCTTTAAAAGAATTATTTTCAATGTGTCATTTTGTCCTTTTATATAGAATGATACACTGAAAATAATTCATTTAAAGGAAATTAAACTAAAAGGAATTAATTTTAAATTTTCACTAAGTAACTAAAACTCAAAAAAAACTTAATACAAATGCATTTCGTCAGCACTCTACGCGGACGCGGTTGGCACTGTCAACACGGTCGCGTCGGAGCGGACATACAGTTTCCGACGATCCTATCTTTGGTTTTATTCCAGATAAAAGATGATTTTTTTTTCATTTTGCTTGAAATTGAGTCAACTTTTTGAAAATGATGAACAGTTTTAACCATAACTAATTATTGAGATATATCACAACATTCTAATTCCATAATTTTTTTGTTAGAATTTTTCAACCTTCTATTCCCTATATCTTTTGAACAGATGTAAATAGAGAGGCATTTTTTTTTTGATTTGTAGATAATTGCATTATTTTTAGGATTATCAAAGTCATTTAAAGATATTAAATATTTTCACTAGGAAGATATTGTTTCCAGAACTTAAAAGACTATATGCCTTAACAAATTTTTATACTACTTTTTTTCATAAAATAAGGCTGCTTAACCTAAAAAAAAATGGGAAAAATCAAGCTTTCTTCTTAAACTATTGATTGGGGTTTTCAATTTGGGCTGAAATTATTTAGGCCATACCATTAACACAATCTGAAAAAAAACCTTTGGGTAAAACTTAGTCGAGGCACACCGTAATGTACTTACAGTGCCTCACTTAGATATTTATACCCAGAGTAAAGAAAAATAAAAAATAGCTTAAATAATAATTTAAACTTATAATTAAATTTTATTACTCATAAATTGCATGCACATGATAACAAAACTGGCAACTCTGTGTACGAATATCCAAGTGAGTCACTATATAAGAATCTTAAAAATCCGACCTTAAAATTACAAGTAAATCTTAAAAACCCAAAATTTAGTTACCATATGCAACCATAGGACAATTCTTAATACATACCTGGAACGATTGTATTGTGACATCCAACCTAGTTAGTAACATCTCCCGCCTTATTTTATACTCATTGTTCAAGTCACCTTGAACTCCTCCCATTATCTCCCACTGTTTGTCCGTTAATACTCCATTAAAGATACCTTTCCCTACTAAATCAAGCCCCGCCTTTTTAAGAACTAGCGGAACGGTGGTGTCCAGTTTGTCAAACAGTTGCTTTGTAGTTATGTTGGAAGGAGGTTTGGGAAAACGCAACGTTTGTAAGATCTGTCTCATGTCGGCACCTTCAGGAGTTTCTTGCTATAATTTTAATAGGCAGTCAAAATGTGCTCTCATCTCACGATTTCCTTACTTTATTGTTAAGATTGGGGTCTTGTGAGAGACGGTTTTTAACATTTCGATATTTTTTTCTCAGTATCTATATATTTCAGAAGCAATTAAATAGCCAAAAATTCCAGTCTAAGAATATTTAAAAAATAAGAATTTAGCTTAGTAGTTCTGCTAGCATAAACTTATGTTAGGCGCGTTTTTTTTTTTAAACAAGGTGTAGTAAAATTAATAATAAGATAATAAGTAACCAACAACATAGTCAAAAAGTTATGACAGGAAAAAATTAGAAAGGCTTTGTGGCTCTGCCTGTTTATTTTTGTGAAAGGAATTTCCTCCTGAAGTCTTTTTCACAATTAATTAACACTCTGTCTAACAAGGCAACAGGAGGGGTATAAATAAGCTACCCCAATTTTAAAAAAATTACTTTCTTTTTATTTATTTATTTATCAACGGTAAACCATTTTCTAGAACTTTACATATGTAAGGGATATCCAAATAAAAGTGAACAGGCCTTATAACTTTTTTATTTTTAAAGATGGGAAAAAATGTTAAATATGAAAGTTTTGGGGATTTTCATGGATCATTCATTTATCTTATCAGCAAAACAATTGAGCATCGAATAAAAAATTTATAGTATCAAACATACATTTTCTAGCTTATTTTAAATTGGATGGTATGATCTTTATCATATTTTTGGATTCTAGAAGTTCCAGACATATTTTGTATAGCATACCTACGAGGTATTTCAATCGTTTTTGAAATATTTCAAATTAAAAACTATTTCGCACAAATATACTTTAAATGCAACTATCCAGGCTGCGAATGAAATACCTGCTACCTTTTTAAATTTTCTTCGTAGGTAAGTCAAAGTTAATGTCAAGGTTGACAATAATACTTTAGTCACCGTGAATTTATAATTTTATTTTTATGCAAAATGAGTTATTCTATCAATGAGAGATACAAAATGTTAAAATTATATTTAAAAAATAACAATAATGTTAGAGCGGCTCAAAGACAATATGAAGAAAGTATTGAAGAGGGACAAAGAACTCCATCATTAAACACCATAAAAAAACAAATAGAAGACCAGAAGAAAGAGGAAATCTGGGCAATGGAAAAAGAAGAGAAAGAAATGAAATCAAAATCAAAATCAAAATCAAAATTTTATTAACGCATTTAGCATTTACAATTGTAGCAAATAGTATATAGTACAAAAGCAGTGTCAAACAGTATAAAATCAAATTGAAACTATTACAATGTGTATATAGGAAAAAACAACACCAAATATTATTGCAAGAATAAATTCCAGTGATTCACTTATATAATAACTTTTTAACTTTACTTGAAAATATGTTCAGATTATCACAAAATATATCTATATCACATGAGGTCAATATTTCATTCGCCAATATACACATTCTATTCAAAGGTGAGTTGAGACCATAATTGGTTCTATGGAAGTCAACATTGAAAAGGACCCTATTTCTAGTACTAATCGAAGGAACATGAAAACCAATGCCAGAAAGGAGAGTAGAATGGCACAAGCCATTAATAATTTTATAAAAAATTGAGATATCTGAAAACTTTCTTCTATTTTCCAAAGATGTTAAATTAAGAAGTTTCATTATGTCATTACAATCAATCTCATCATAGGGTATTCCCAATTTAGATCCAATCCTTCTAAGGAACCTTCTCTGGACTCTTTCCAACCTCTGTTTGTGAACAGTATAGTATGGTTGCCACACACAACTGGCATATTCAAGTATAGAACGAATTACAGTACAGTAAACCTCTTTAAAGGCAAATACACTCTCGAAACCTCGTAGAGTTCGAAAGACAAATCCCAGTAGGCGCAATGCCTTAGTCGTAATGAAATCAATATGCTTAGTAAATGTAAGCTCATAGTCTAACCAAACTCCAAGATCTTTAACTAGGGTTTGTCTCTCAAGCTCCACAGAGTCCAGGTCATATTTAAAGAAATAAGGATTCCTGGATCTAGTGAATGACACTATTCTACATTTGCTGATATTTAGAGACAATTTATTACTTTTAGACCATAATGAAAATCTATTCAGATCGTCTTGCAATAATTGACAATCAGATGGGGATTTAATAATTTTGAAAATTTTTAAGTCATCAGCAAAAACCAGAAACTGGCAGTCATGAAAAGCATTTTTTACATCATTGATAAATATATTAAAAAGAACTGACGACAGGTGACCGCCCTGCGGGACGCCAGAAGTAACAGATATTTCTGAAGATATGTAATTTTTAATTTTAACAGCTTGTTTCCTTCCTATTAGATTGCTTTCAAACCAGTTGAGCAGAGTTCCATAAATTCCAACCGCCGAGAGCTTTTTAATTAATATGCCATGATCAACACTATCAAAGGCCTTCGAGAAGTCGGTATAAACGGTGTCAACCTGGTACCCACTCTCGAAAGCTCCCAACAGTATCTGCTCATAGCATAACAGGTTCGAAACAGTTGATCTCCCCTTTATAAAGCCGTGCTGTTCACTAATCATAACCTGTCTAAAAAGTGGAGTTATACTATCTGAAACCAAGGCTTCAAATATTTTTGAAGTTAAACACATCTTAGAGATGGCTCTATAATTTTTCATATCTGCCCGATTACCATCCTTAAAAACTGGTGTAACATATGACTTCTTCCAATAAGTGGGAAAAATCCCGCATCTAAGTGATAGGTTATAAATTTTACATAAAATATCAGCCAGGACAAACTTACAATTTTGTAACAAAATAACAGGTATGCCATCAGGCCCTGGTCCAAGACTAGATTTCAACATACAAATCCTATTAAAAACATCAATCACAGACAAGTTTAAAAATCCTACACTAACAGACCTATCACAATCAAAAAAGACGTTGGATTCCTCATGTTCCAAGTATACTGAGGAGAAATACTCATTAAACATTTCTGAAATCTCCTGTGGATCACTACTTAGATTATGATTAAGAGACATACACTGTGGATATTCATTGTTTCCTCTTTTTGAGTTTACAAACTTCCAAAAGGAAGCTCTATCAGTCAGCTGCGCCTCAACCGTTGCTATATGTTCATGGTGAACGGAATAAGACATATTTCTACATTGCGTTCTCAGATTTGAAAAGATAGTGTAATCATGCAATGTCCCTGATTGTTTAAAATTTCTGTGAGCTTCCTTTTTATTTATAATTAAGGCTTTCAAGTCGGAACTCATCCATTTCGGAAACTTTGGTGTTTTATATTGTGAAATAGGTGTAAATAGTTCAATTGCAAAATACAGAATATTATAAAATTGAGAAACTACAAAATCCACATCAGTACACTCAGAAATGAAGCTCCAATCAACACTAGCCAGTAACAAGTTAATTTCAGCGTAGTCAGCACGATTAAAATCATAATAAAAATAATCACATGAGATATTATTTGGTATGGGACTTCCCAATTTATAGTTACATTCAAAAGCTGGATGGGGTGCATCTAGTCGCACTAAAGGTTTATCACAAATTGTGACATGTGTATCTATATGATTTGAAAACAGTAAATCTAAAAAATTTCCATACTTATTTGGAATGGTTATATTTTGAAACAAGCCTAAATAGGCTGCGCAGTCCGATATCACTGTAGCCTCACCTGACACATTTCCGGTAGGAGAAGATCCATTTTCATCATTGATCCAAGACACTCTGGGTAAGTTGAAATCACCCCAAAGTAGCACATCAGTAAAGTCAGTCTCATCACACAATTGCATAATAGAGAGACAGAAACTTTCGTACAGTTCTACAGTTGAGACACCAGGTATATATACATTGCCAATCAGAATTCTATTTGCACCAACAGTGATCAGGACAAAAACTTGCTCCACACTATTTAATATTGGAACAAGAAGATGACACTGTAGTGTACCCTTCACAGCAATGAGCACTCCACCCTGAGTCACACAATTACTAGTCGATTCCGATCTGTCACATCTAAATACACAATAACCATCAAGGCCAAGTTCTCCCGACAAAACAGTGGTATCCAAGAATGTCTCAGTTAACAGTATTACATCATAATTCTCAGTAAGAACATTACACATAAAAGATTGGATTTTTGACTTAATTCCTCTAACATTCTGGTAGTAAAACACTAGGGATCCATCGGAAAAGTCTGTGATCGATGAAAATTTTGATGTATTGCCTTTGATTTATGCCGATATGTAAACGGTCTAGCAATTACATTATTTGGCCAAAAGTTTTTGTTATTTAACACATCATACAAAGTTTCACATACTCCCACCTTAAAGCTTTTAGAGTTAGATTTGGAGGGTAATTCATTAACAACAATCAAGTTATTATTACTTGTACCTGTTTTATTCACAATATAGTTAAGAACTACCTGCGATGAGGCTTCATTATTAACTCGTCCCAGGAATATCCATTTCTTGCCCGGTACACCCCTGAAAACTCCCTCCACATTTGTTACAGAATCACTATTAGTATTTTTTGCTGTTTTGTTGCTATTTAAGGGACTATGGACTTCTGCATTTATTTCGGTAAAACTAGACAAGATAGTTTCCACCATCGCTCCACTTACAGCTCTTTCAACTTGGCTATTTGAGATGTGTTGAAAATTAGTCGATTTATATTCAACACCACATTTGCTCGGGGAATCCAATTTTTTATTTTTTTTTTACTTTATTTTTGTAATATGTTGAAATTAAGGTACCTAGGTACCTACCTTTTAAAATATCGGTACGAAAATAAAAATAACCACTTTTCTAATACTTATTTTTTGTAACATCTTATTAAAAAATAAACGAAGAAAGGGACCTAGCGATTTTATTATATTTTCAAGAGAATCCAAAAAAATCAATTCCCGATTGTGTGTGCTATCTCAGATATGGAAGAAGAGATAAAATGTAGACTTATGGAACAGTTCAAAGTATTTTGAGTATAGACCATATAAAATTATGCCAGTTCAAAAAAAAAGGAGATATACTTTTGTCACAAATATTAACGAAAGAATGCGGCAAGATCCTAATTTATTTCATACTATCGTTTGGACAGACGAAGCAACTTTCTCAATTGCGGGAATGTTTAATAGATGAAATGTTCATGTTTGGTCGGATGAAAATCCCTTTACCGTAGAAGATATTGCTTTTCAGGGGCGTAATTCAATCAACGTTTGGTGTGGGATATTACAAAATAAAATTCTAGGACCTATCTTAATTTTTTATAAAATGAAATCAAAGATATTCTCGATGAATTTCCACTTTTTTTATGTTCTGACAGCCCACGAAGACCGAAGTCTAAGTACCGTGGGTGTACTGGGGAAATCCGACTCACACATCCAGACCTGGAAACATCCGTATGGACTTCACCAGTCCTTTAAGAGGATGTATGGGGTGGTAAAACCTCGGTCGAGGAAGAAATCCTCTACCACCTTCCTTGAAGGTGAAGGTGTTCCTTGAAGTTGAAGAACGTCGACGTATTATATGGCAACAGGAGTCTCCCCAAAATATAATTGAGGTTCGCAGTTTTTTAAACCATCAGTATAACGAATGAATCGGTAGATATGGCACGTTATATTGGCCTGCACAAAGCCCAGACCTCACACCTTAGATACATTTCTTTGGGGTCATTTGCAAAATGTCTACAGCAGTCATAATGAAAGTATTGAAAAATTCAAAGGAAGGTGAGACAAAATATTTTTTTTCTTTACCAAACATTCCTAGTAAGCTTACTATTAAAACCCCTGAACTGGGCATGGGTCCCTTAAGTAGCAACAGTGATATACAACTTTAAAATTTCTGGATAAGCCACTGGTATGGTTCTTATATTTTATATTAACACCATGTAAATACTCAAACTCGTGAATACCGGTTATTCCCCGGCAGTTCACAAGGATATTTCCCGCGATTGGGGAGCTTTCGAGCGAAATGCTTAGGTCGCCTTTGAGTAAAATTTCGTTTAAACGTATAAAGTGTGTTGTAAGTGCCGATACGTGTTGGTTTTGTTAGTAATAAAGTACAGTTTAGAGAAATGAGTTAAATATGGCATATAATGTATTGCCGATTTATATCGGTCTCGGCATTTCATATCGGCCGATACCAATATATCGGTATCGGCAAAAAATGTATATATCGGTCGAACCCTAAATAATATGGGTTGATTTAAATCAACTGATTTAAATCAAGATAAAAATCATGATTTAAATCAACTGATTAAAAAAAAATCACAATTTAGGTACTGATGTCATTTCATTTTGTGTATACTCTGTGTATTATAATTTGAAATAAAGAAGTATTATTATTATTAATTTGGCTCAATAATAAAAAATAATCTGTTACTTTCCACAAGACCACAATCTAAAATTTTCGTTATGAAAAAAAAACACCTGGTCCTAAATTTTCCACAGCAGAATATCAATAATGATGAAAAAAGGGTAATTATTCGGATTATTGTATGCACCGAATTTTTTCATGAAATTTTGCACAGACCCTAATTTTGGGTCGTAGAACACGAATCCGAAGTCAGTTTTTGGCGGTCTCGAATGGTTTTTCCAAAAAAAAAAATTTAACTTTTAGGTTAGCCTTTTCAATGAATTTCTTTAAATTTCGGCACTTTTACTTAAACAGATCTATACAAGTCATTACACACTATTTTTCTGAACCATATTTAGGCAAATTTATGTAAAAACACATTAAAAAAACAGAGAAAATATCAAAAAACTGAAAGAAAAAAACCACGCAAACCGTGGTATACATTCTCGAAATTTCTGATTGAAAGACGCGATGTTGCCCAAATTTACAAATCGCTTTTCCCACAAATTTTAACAGTTGGACAAAATCTGTGCAAAAAGTTGTATACACCCAAGCAAACCTGAGCAAAAAGGTGGTCAGGTTTGCTCAGTTTTCATTCACTTTGTTTACACCGCGTGGACCAATTTAGTCCAAGTACTAAAATAGGTACCAAATTGATTTGGTGCTCATGTGTTTACACCGTAGTTGTGTAGGACCTTTTTAGTCCAGTAGGAGGAGCCATTTGGTCCAAACTTTGATAGAAAACAGGGTGGTAACCTGACATTTTGGCTTGGTCAGTTTTGTTTTTGTAATTTGTTTATTTGTTATTTCAGACAAAATAAAAATGAAGGTTTTTAGTTCTTTGTTAATTCATTATTGTAATAATGTAAATAGATCAAGAATTTCGAACAAACGGCACAAAGGTTTGAGGAATCCTCTGTTAAAGGACCTTGTGAGTTTAACTGGAACCAGCCCCTATTTATTAATATTACCATCATTAAGAGAAAATCACAGAATTTGGACTAAGCCTAGGAGCTCAGAAAACTGGGATTTAATCATGTTAAATGAATATAATGATCAGGATTGGTTAGAAAACTTTGGAGGTTAGTTGTTTTGTCAAGTATTACCAACTGTCATATATTTTTATTGGTTGGCCATTCTGATATTTGGTCCTCGAGTGTTTACACCGTAATTTACACGTTTTAATCTACCCTTGTTAGTTCGAACCAAATTCGAGGACCAAAAATATAGTCCTAGGTGTTTACACCGTCAAGAAAGTACTCGTGACGTCATTTGGTCCTTGGACTAAATATTTAGTCCACGCGGTGTAAACGTACTAATTGATATAGATATATATGTATCTATATCAATGAAAACTGAGCAAACCTGACCACCCTTTTGCTCACCCAACCAACAAATAAATAAATAAATAAATAAACCTGAGCAAAAAGGTGGTCAGGTTTGCTCAGTTTTCATTGATATAGATATATATGTATCTATACCAATGAAAACTGAGCAAACCTGACCACCTTTTTGCTCAGGTTTGCTTGGGTTGGGTATACACCTTTTTGTTAGCTTTTTTATTATTCCTAATTTACAACTTTTTCATGAAAAATAAGTAAACCTGGCAACGCCGGACACTTGACAGCTGGGAAAATAATGGCGGCTAGCAGCAAGTAAAATGGAATTTTCTATAGGAAAAACCAATTTTCTTAGCTATTTTTGCCTAAATGTGGTGTTTTGTGTATATATATAAGTTTACAGATAATGTTTAAGTGAAAGTGTCGAAACTTAAAGGAATCTATAAAAAAGGTAACCTAAAAGTTAATTTTTTTTTTTGGAAAAACCATTCGAGACCGCCAAAAACGGACCTCGGATTCGTGTTCTACAACCCAAAATTAGGGTCTGTGCAAAATTTCATGAAAAAATTCGGTGCATACAATAATCCGAATAATTACCAAAAAAAGTTATTGTTTATGTAAATAATGTTGCACCATCTTTTATGTTATTGTATTATACAGGTAGGTAATACTTACAAGTTTTAGTTCAATTCTCTTCTCTGGCTTTTTTTCTTGTAATATTCGTGCTCCCATTAATTCAGTCAGTAAATAATCAATAAGAAGTAGCCTATCCGATACATTTTGCAGTCTTTCAGAAACCAGTCCTTGAGTTAATGCGGTATATGGACAATCTAAAAATAAATTTTGTTACTTTCATCCTCACTACTACCATTTGTGCCTGTTAAGAGTTAAGTAGCATAAAAGTAAACTCACTTAATTCTTTCAAAAAAGAGGTTACTTCCATAACAAACGCAACAGAATCCTCAGGTGAAGAAATTGCATTGACTTCCTCATCGATACTGAGTAGTGTTCGTATCTCGTTAGTAAGAAAGGCCACCAGCTTGGTATACCCTTCATCCTTCTGTCCAATTTCAGCAGCTTCTTGAAGCTGAGAAAATTTTGATAGAGGTCCGGAGTACCTGCAAATGTTAAAAAAGTGTACCTAAGTACTCAACGACGCTATTCTAGAAATTGCTCAATATTACCCTATATCTTCCAGACCCCTTAAAATTTTGTCCTCCATCCGAGCCATATTCCCCGAATACTTTTACAACACGCTCGGGGTAAATGTAAATATATTTCATAAATTTAATAAATCGGCGAATATTAAAAACGAACGCAAATGACAGTGACAACCGGCTTCCATTGAAATGTGGCCAACGGCCAACCAAAATAACCAAATACACCATCGAGAAGCAAGAAACTCCCTAAATGGGAATATTTCCAATGAACCAATAGTATAAAGCAAAAACATTATTCCGATAACATTCTTCCTATTGCTAACATTCGGTGTGGTAACTAAAGCCTCACGTTTCAAAAGTTGCGTGGCTGTATTAGTGTCCAGTGATCAAAAGCCAAAACAAAAAAAGAAGAGGAATATATTAAAAGAAAAAAAATCTATTTTCTTATTTATAACTTATTATTAAGTATTTGCTAAATATTCCTGAAAATTAAAAGAGAACTTGTTCCTTTAGAGACCAGCAGAGTTTTTAATTGGTACGCGTACTGTTTAGTTTTAAAATAATTTGTAATAAAATAGCCTATACTCTAACCTATATTTGTGATGTAATTTTCAGATAAATGGCCATAGAAATTGGCCGTTTAATGAAAAGGTACAGTCTTGTAACCCTTATTCCTGCCTTTGTAGTGAGCACCATATACGCAGACTGGTCCTACACCCAGCAGTGTAAATTTAGAGATAGGAGACGCCAGCAGGTCAGCGATGTACCAAATTGTTAATAAAAACTTGCTCTTGGGCATCTTTCCTCTTGTTGGTTTCTTGTGTGGCCATTATTTAGACAGGTAAGTTTAATGATATAAAGAATTTAAGCTAAAAAAACTTTAGGGGTCATTCACAATTTATTCTCTGGTATAGTTAAATTATGGTTAAGGCCCACCAACACTTAAAAGTGGCGTAACCAGTATTTCAATTGACTGAAGAGTTAAGCATATGGTTCATGGAAATGAAATGTGTACACACCATGTTTCTTTCAGACCTGAATCTTCAGGCATTCGTAGCTCAGAAATAATTGCTTACCAACCTGAATTTTCAAGCATTTATGGTTTAGAATAAAATATGTAAAGCTCGTTTCAAGCCCTTTCATTAACCTATTGCCTGCAATAAACTATTATCGACATGTGCTGTAATAAAACCCAGTAAATTTGCAACAACTGTAAACATGGCCGGCCCTAATAATAAAATAATGGGTAAAGATATCTTGACAAGAAGATGGTTGGGTTCCAAATTGTTTGTGGTTGTCCTCTAAAAATATTAAAGATTCATCTTTGGACTACCATGACCACACCACAGTAGAACTTTTTGAAGATTGGTTTAAAGATCACCTTTTGCCCAATGTGCCTAAGAATAGTGTAATTGAAATGGACAGTGCTAGTTATCATAGCCGTCAAGTTCCAAATTCAAATATTTATTTATTTATTTATTCAAACAGTACACTACAGAACTTACGTCTAAATGGTACAACACATTATAAATATTAAGAATTAAAATATAAAAGTAAATCTCTCTTTAATACCGAAAGACTTATGGCAAAAATGTCACAATTTAAAAAATGTCTATTATAGTTGTATAACAGCCTCTCGATGAAAGCACTGCGACTGTAGTTAGTTCTATGTGTTTGATTATGAAATAACTTCACCTGCCTGGTTCTCCGCAATGGTACGCAAAACAAAACAGCTTCAAGTAAGCCCCTGCAGTCCACTGAACCGTTAAGCAGCTTATGAAGAAAAATCATAAGGGCTCTTTGTCTTCGGTATTGTAAGGATTGAAGACCGCATAAAAGAATTCTAGTTTCATAAGGAATATTATTGTGTGGAAAATTATATTTGAACAGCAGATATTTCGTAAATTTATTTTGAACTCTTTCTAGTCTAGTGATATGATACTGGTAGTAGGGGTTCCATATCATAGAACAATACTCCAATATACTGCGGACCAAGCAGTTGTAAAGAGCAGTCAGCGCCTTGGTATCATAGATATGTCTTGTATGTCGATTTATAAAACCCAACATCCTAAAACCTTTAAGTATTATACTGTCTATATGCAGGGTGAATGAAAGGCTACTGTCGAAAATCACACCAAGATCGTTAAAATAGGACACCTCTTCCAGGTTAACATTATTAATGGAATAAGTCTGATTTTGCAGATTGTTACACTTGAAAAATTTTAAAACCTTACACTTTTTTACGTTAAGCTTCAGGTAGTTACTATTACACCACTCCACAAAACTATTAAGGTCAGCTTGCAAACACATCTCATTAGGTGAGACAGCCGAGTACAACTTTAGATCGTCCGCATACAAAAGAAAGCGAGATTTTTGAAAGCAATGATGGACGTCATTTACAAAAAGAACAAACAAAATAGGTCCGATATGTGACCCTTGAGGGACTCCAGATGTCACGGAAACTTCACAGGATACTGATCCACATACAGTAACGCGCTTACTTCGTAATGTCAAGTATGATATCACTAAATGAGAAATTCAGAACTATATATTGTTAAAAAATGATAGAAGTATATTTTGAAAATACATATAAAAATGATCTAGATATAAAAAACATTTAATATTAAGAAGAAATATGTATGTGATACCATTGCTGCTATTGGGCGCATACAGTTTTATGCCTTCCCCCCTATTACTGTATTTTTAACCCAATTGAGCATATGTGGCATCAGGTAAAATCAAATGTTACAGCAGAAACCACTTCTCCGCCTTTAGGTGCAAGTGGTGTGACATTAATTAGAAAAGTTGTAAATAGCATTCCTATAGTTGGAAAAATTCGACTAACCGTGTTATTAAAGTGAAAGATTCCTATTTTTCATTTACTAATAACATAGAGCCACTTGTTTTTAATGTGGATGAAAATGACTGTTACTACGAAACCGAATTAAATTTAAGTCATAATTTTTTATTGTACAAATGAATCAAATGACATAAATCAATAAAAAATGTTTAAATCATTCATAATTTAACAAAATTTTCTTTTTTCCAAAATTATTCCGAATTTAAATCACTCCGACTCTGGCGCCTTTTAAGAATCTTTATTTGAATATTTATATTTACATTTATTGAGGTACTTACCATTTTGTCAAAAGGCTACGAAAGAGCTTGAAATGACCTTTACCAGATTAATTGCATCTAATTAATTCTGAATAAAGGCATAATAGTCAATAACTGGCTAAATTACAATTACCTCTTACCCTATTCTTTCATCTTAGTATTTTGTTCTTTATCTTTTAATTTTTAGGCTGGAGACAGAAAGATTAAGTTTATTTAGGGACAAGAGTGCCTTGTATGGAAGAGTACTACAGGAAGGAGAGAAGCCCACGTGGCCATAAAATATTACTGTGTTAGAATGTAGTAGATAGTATGTAAATAAAATAAGTTATTTAAATACATTGCAGTTTTTTTGGCTGTTAGTTCTCGTTATAAACATTGCAGGACAAGCAATGGCGGCTGGTGAAATTTCAAAATTGTATATCTCTGTTCCTACTTACAGGACCCGTATCAAATTTAGGGGTCAAGTAAATGGTTAATTAACGAGTCAGCATTTTGCGATAATGATTGGAATTTTGAGTTAAGTTGGAATTTCAAAATATGTAAGTTAAAATTCTGATTAACATTTCGAAATCAAGTCGAAATTTCGAGTAAATAAATCAATATTTTGAAACAAAAAATTAACATTTTGAGGAACTATGTCGAAATAAAGCGCCTAGAAATCGGAATTTACAAATAAAAATGAATGCTTAAGTAATGTATTTAAAGCTTCGTATAAAGATGTTTATTTGAGAAAATAGGAATATTTACGAGGTAATAAAGTTATTCTAAAGACTTATATTTATTTTCAATAATACAGTATGAAAGATCTAAATTAAAATCACTTATATATTTACAACCTGATGTATCTCAGCATTCTACTTAACTAATCCCAATTTTTTTGCTTCCACTTCATATATTAATAATCTCCACATTTTTACAACAAAAACTTCTGCCTCTTCGTCTAAGACCTAAAAAAGAATTTATTACGAAAACGTTTTAAATATTTTTAGTAATACAATTTTATATTTCCAAACAGATATACCTAATATGAGAAAAAATTAAGGAAGTTATATTTTATTGTGCAAGTTGGTATGTTGTTAATCTTGGGGGAGAGAAATATTTGAAAACAGGTGGATTGGACAAGCTGGTCCGGTCAACTGTCCTGCTAGGTCCCCGGTTTTGACCCCCCTTGACTTTTTCTTGTGGGGTTAAGGACAAAGTGATGCATCTACAACTTTAGATGATATGAAAGACCGAATCCGCTTTGCCTGCTTATTAGTGATACCTGAAATGTTACAGCCGGTACGAAATTCATTTACAAAAAGTGTGAGAAGAAAGTGTTTGGAAGTTGAAGGCAGTGGCGGCTTGTGAGGTATTAAACTTGGTGTTCAACTCGGTGGTTATACAAGACAAATACGAAAAGAAATATTGCAAAAAATGCATACCAATTTAAGGTTATCTATGTAAAAAGTCCATTCTCCTGTTCTTCATTTTTGCAAAAACTTCAATTACGCGATTAAAATTTAAAATCTGGTACTGCATTTTAATCAAAATAACCAGTGGTAGCTGGTGAAATTTCGAAGTTGTATATCTCTGTTCTTACTTACAGGACCCGTACCAAATTTATGGGTTTTAGTAGTGAGCCCACTGGGAATGTTTTGGGTAAAGGAAAAAAAACATTTTGTAATTTGCGAAAAAAAGTTGAATTTTGGGTGTGTCCCTCCTAAGAAAAAAATGAACACGTCTAGGTATTTTATTTATTATTTTTTCTAGACAAATTTTACATCATTTTGTCGACAGTTTTTAAATTTTGAGGGAAAAAAATGTGTTAGTAGAAAGTTATAGTCATTTGAATTTTTTCTTAAATTATATTTTAGGCTTAAGAAAATTCAAACGACTATAACTTTCTACTAACACATTTTTTTCCCTCAAAATATAAAAACTGTCGACAAAATGATGTAAAATTTGTTTAGAAAAAATAATAAATAAAATACCTAGACGTGTTCATTTTTTTCTTAGGAGGGAACAGCCAAAACCTTTTTTCGCAAATTACAAAATGTTTTTTTTCTTTACCAAAACATTCCCAGTGGGCTCACTATTAAAGCCCCTAAATTTGGTACGGGTCCTGTAAGTAGGAACAGAGATATACAACTTTGAAATTTCACCAGCCGCCACTGAAAATAATCTCGAAAATAACCTACTACCACTACTAGCCATCTGGGCTACCGCGTATATCACCATTCTATCAGCTGACTACTGATATGATTCAGGTGCATTGTGCAGTGCACGCCAGAACGCTAAAATTTGCATCACTTTGATACGACGATGTTTTGTCTCACGCGCCGGACTCCTCTTTTTCCAACACACGGTCTTTGCCGATACTTTCGGCGTTCAGTTCTGATGTTGAACGCGCTAGAGCTCGTATTAATGTTAATGTTAGACGGTGAAAGAAAAGAGCTTGACTGTTATGAAAATACAAAAATCTATTAAGTATACCGTTGTAAAAGTAAATGTAAAATTTTAAATTATAATAAAAATATTAAAACAAATTATGGTTGATGTGTAATAGTATATTATAGTTATAATGTATAGAAAACCATCTTTTTGCGTAGATTTTTAGGGTGTTCACTGCACAATTGATCCTACACAAAAACCGCCACTGGTTGAAGGGGGACTTTAGTTTTGTAATATTTTTATTTGGAGATTAATTAAAATGAGTCGAGTCAAAAATGCGAGAAATCGGAATATAATAATTCTGCAGATACTTTTCACAGGTGAGTAAACAGAAATCTAGCATTTATGAATGATTTGTGCCATCTATAGGTAGTAAATCCTTGATGATACCACTCATAATCACAATTCAACCCCTTTAACACAAAATAATTTGTCTTTATTCTTTATCAAAAATAATTTATGCTAAATTAATGATTAAGAAATACTCTTATTTAAAATACACTGAATATTATAAAGCAATTAGGTAATTTTATTTTTGTCGCTGACAGTACTTTAAACCAACAAAAGCCGCATAATATTTTCATTTCTGTTATCCGAATGCTATCTCACTCCTTCGTCCGCTCAAGTATGAAATTTTTCAGAGGCAAAACTATATTTGATAAGCTATATGTATATTTCTTACCATCTGAACATCTTCCAATATGGTCTGAGGTAACGATCCCGCGAGTACTTTGTTACAAATAAAATCGACTAATGTAGGTTCCGGTTCTCCAATATATTCGATGATTTTCTTATTTATCCATGGACGTATTTTCAGCTCCATTAAACCATTATCTATTTGAGACCAGTCTAATTTATACGCAAATAACGCTTCCTTTTCCGTGGGTATTCTTTCGATCAGAGTCTTTATGTGTCTTCTTTTTTCTTCTTGAGATTTCGTTTGGTCGACTTTCTTGTCGCCGTTTTCCTTGTCCTTGTCCTTGTCTTTGTCTTTCTTCGTCTTTTTATCTTCACTATAATCTGCGACATAAAAACAAATCCGTTTATATCAGATAAATGGTAAAAATAATTTAATACAGGGTGTTCGAATAATGCATTAGGAAACTTGGAGAGGTGATTCTTTATTCTACATGGAAAAATAATTGTGGTAGTTCTATAAAAGAAATTTGGAAATCTCAATATTTTCCAAGTTATAGCTGTGATTCAAGACCAAGTTTAAAGGCAGAATACCGGAGTAAATCTATCAAGTTCATTTAGAGAGGTAGTCTATGTCAGAGGGAAAAGTAAACAATAAAGTACAAAGGAATTTAGTAAAATTAATACACTTACCTAAGGGAACTAATTTTCTCTTTTTCACCTGAGTGGCAGTGTCATCCTCATCAGGATTAAACACATCCTTAAGATCTAATTTCTTCTTCCTAGAATCTGACGACCGACCCTAGATAATTAAAAAAAGACTAAATATTCACTATCAGTAAAAAAAAATATTTCAAGCTCTTTGCAGCCTAAATAAGTTTCACTAATATATTACCTGTTGTTGCGTGGGAGAATGTGAATTATTAAGCGTTATGGGTTTAGAAAGAGTTATCTTCATACCAGACGACGGTTGTTCTGTCGCGTGTTCAACGGGCGAAGAAAACGATTGTCTAGAATCTTCGTCGGGTGCTTGAACTTGTGTCCACTAAAAAATAATTATTTTTCTAATTTTGACATATAAAGTAACACTTTTTAAAACCGATGAGAGTTTTGAAACATAACTAGTTACGAAAAGAAAAATATTTCCTAACTGGTGATGAAATATTAATTTCACAACTAGTTCTGAAAAAATTAAACACAAAAATATGAATATTTCGTATTTCTCTCGACTTCTCGGGTACAGCAGAAAATAGCGAGTTTTGAGCTGCCTCTTAAAAGTTCACTGCAACTGTCCGTCTAGATTTTCAAAATGGCATTAACTGGAAAACAAGTAAAAGCTGTCCCTGCTATATTACCCATAAATTTTTTGGAACTTGAAGAACAAAAAAAGAAACGTAAAAAAAGATGGTGGGTTAAGCCTTTTCTAGCAAAACGACTAAAGTATGACGTTCAGTTGACTCTACTGAAGTCATTTTGAATTCTCTCTCAGCTCCTCGTAACACTTTTTGCTTTAAATCCAGTATTTTGTAAAGATTACTTTTTATGTTCCTTAAATCAGCGACGGATTTAGCCCCCCCCCCCCCCCCCCCGAGCCTTGTACAAAAAGAATTTCAATAGCGAATTTTATAAAAATAAATATTGTAACATAAACATTAACCATTTCTACATATTCTACAAAATATTACAAACAAAAATAAACATTTTGCCGCCTGTGTAAGGTCATTGAAATGAATTATACCAAAAAATATGAATAATAGATAATATGCAATATGAAAAAATGTCCAAGCCTTTTTTGGCATTTTTGATTTACATGCTTTTAGATTGTTTCTGGAAACATTCCTTATAGGTCGGGAGCCGGTGACACTGAAAGTACCGTCATCGCGGAATCAAAATTTTTTTATGTAAATTGATAGTTAATAGTCATACGAACAAAATGAGCTCGGTACGCCGGGATTCATGAAGCCGAAAGTATTTTTAAAACAATTAATTATTATAAAAAAGCAAAAATGTTTTTTTACCCAGGGTGTTTTCTAATTGAATGTCAATATTTAAGGGGCGATTTTTGGGTCCATTCTAAAAAGAAAACTTCATATGAACGTATGTCCTAAACGTCTTAACTTTTGAGATACAGGGTGGTAAAGTTTTCAAAAATAAATAGTTTTTTATTAAAATCTGTAATACCACTTTAGATATTTTAATTAAATTTGGCATACATGTACTATGTATCAAGAGGCATTATTTAGTGTACCACAATTTTTTTTTCTTTAAACCAGTGGCGTTCGTACGGAATTTCACCTGCCTATTTTGGCAGATATTGATGGTACGCCACTGATTTCTCGTAAAATTAAAATCATTCCTGAAATTCACAAACATTTCAAAGCAAATTTGATCTCTTGCATTTTTTCAATCCGATGCACGGTTTTCGCTTAAAAAAATAAAAACCTTTTCTCTGCTATATGAACGATATTGTTATGATCATGCAGAGAAAAGGTTTTTATTTTTTTAAGCGAAAACCGTGCATCGGATTGAAAAAATGCAAGAGATCAAATTTGCTTAGAAATGATTGGGAATTTCAGGAATGATTTTAATTTTACGAGAAATCAGTGGCGTACCATCAATAAATCTGCCAAAATAGGCAGGTGAAATTCCGTACGAACGCTACTGGTTTAAAGAAAAAAAAATTGTGGTACACTAAATAATGCCTCTTGATACATAGTACATGTGTGCCAAATTTAATTAAAATATCTAAAGTGGTATTACAGATTTTAATAAAAAACTATTTATTTTTGAAAACTTTACCACCCTGTATCTCAAAAGTTAAGACGTTTAGGACATACGTTCATATGAAGTTTTCTTTTTAGAATGGACCCAAAAATCGCCCCTTAAATATTGACATTCAATTAGAAAACACCCTGGGTAAAAAAACATTTTTGCTTTTTTATAATAATTAATTGTTTTAAAAATACTTTCGGCTTAATGAATCCCGACGTACCGAGCTCATTTTGTTCGTATGACTATTAACTATCAATTTACATAAAAAAATTTTGATTCCGCGATGACGGTACTTTCAGTGTCACCGGCTCCTCACCTATTACACATCTTACTGTGATCTTATCATAATTTGCGCCGGATAGTTTGGGCTTCTAAACGAAACAAATAACTAAATAATTTTTTTTAAAACATCTCTGGAAAGTAAAGTAATTTTCGAAAATGGATTAATGAATTTTTGCAAAAATACATTATCGAATACAAATTTGGAACCTACATTTTTTCAAAAATGTCCTGACCGCTTTTCAAAGATCCTTTTTAGAAAACGGATTTATGAAATTTTTAGAAAATATCTCCGTATTTCGAAAGTACATTTTTTCAAAAATATCTCCAAACAAATAATTTTTAAAACAGGTACATTTTTCGAAAATATATTTTTTCGAAAACAATATTTAGAAAATTAAATTATGAACTCTAGTAGTTTGGAAAATGTAATGAAAAAAAGACAATTAATTAAACATTTAAATTACTTTTATCGTGTTTAATTGTGTGCATTTTTTAAATTTTTACTGGAGCTTTAATTATTGGTCAGTGGGATATTTGATACATTTATATTACGTGTAAGTGGCGCCAAATTGGATCTGTTTATTGGCCCACACCAATGATGGCGAAAGTATACCTTTATTTTTGGTAAGTACATTGATAGGTTATCAGCATGTGGCATTAATGAACTAAAATTAGTAAACCCCCCTCAAGCAAACTGTCCCCGCTATTCGATGACTTATTGTCATACATCTTGGCCTTTACTATAACAACCATTAATTGATGGCGTAAATAATGGTTATAACTCTTTAATGCTAAAATATGTACTATTGAAAGTACTACATATTTACAACCCAAATTGTATTCAAATTTCTATTCGGAGATATTTTTGGAAAAAGAACTAAAAAATAAAAAACTGCAACCTATCTCACAAATAATGCTGATAGAAATTGTCTTATTGTTGGATGAGAAATCTCCCCACGAGCACTGATATTATGTTTTTTAACACACTCCAAATATGTCTAAATACCTAAAAAAATTCATTTCTAAACAATATTCGCTAAAATAATAAAAGGTAACAAAAGTAATAAACACAATTTAGATTAAAGATACTTTTACTTACTTGCGCAGAATCGGAATTATCATTAGAAATTGAACCCGTCTCAACGGCTGGCGAGCTAAAGTGATTAGTATCCATATCACTATCACTATCAATAGGTTCAGCTTTGACAGCCTCTAATTCTTTAGCAGCCTGAGCCATTACATATCTACAAACAAAAAATGAATTAAGAACTTATTGTTTCACCACGCAGTGTAGAAATTTATTTACTTCTCTCTTTCTTCTCGATGCCGCCTGTCCCGCTCCATTTCTCGCTGCTTCTCTCTTTCTCTCGCCCTTTGTCTTTCTAGCTCTCGTTCCTTTTCTCTCTCTTTCTGTTTCCAATGTTCCAAATTCACGTCGATTAGAAGTTTAGGCCTGTATTGTTCTTCTCTTTCTTTTATAGCCTACAGAAAAGAGGTATGATAATTATATGTAGGGATGTCGCGAATAGTAGTTTTTACTATCCGGCCAAACGCTAACCGCCGGATCCGGATATTCGGCCGAATATCCAACAGTTTAAAAGGACGAATTGAATTAAAGTTTGTAGCTATGTAAATCGAGTCGCCATGTGTGTAATGCAGACCGATGACCTGCAGCAACCGTGCGCCGACGCCGTCAAGCGTGCAAAGTTGAAAACATTCGCGGGAATCCCCGAAATGACGGGCGGGTGCCTAAGACTATAGAGGCCGAGGTTCAGTCTTATTTGAATTTGCCATTAATCGAAAGAACTGCTTCTCCATATACATGGTGGAAAGGCGAAAAGAAAAATTTTCCCATCTTATCGGAGTATGCTTTCAAATACTTGTCAGCACCCGCATCCACAATTTTTAGCGAACGACTTTTTTTGGAGGCAGGCAATGTGTTTGAAGAAAAGCGGAATCGGCTTTCCTCCGAAAATGGCGAAATGTTAATTTACTTGCACCACAATCTTCCATTAGATAATTTTAAATATTAAAAATTTAAGTTCGTATTTTCGTTACATAAATTTACTAGTACTAGTACTAGTTTTCAGTATTATTAGGTTTTAGTTTTTATTTTTATCTAAACTTACCTAAGGTTTTCGTGTTGTATGTTGTTTATTTTAAAATAAAAAATCATTAGTTTTCCATGAAACATAATTATTTTTTATTATAATTTATAATAATAATAAACCGTCTCCATACAATAAAATACATCGGATATTCGGTCGAATATTTAATTATCCGGCCAAACCAGATATCCGGCCCAACCGGCCGGATATCCGGCTCCGGCCGGATAGACCGAATATTCGCGACATCCCTAATTATATGTGACCTAAATGGCGTTTAGTAATTTTTTTGTAAGCACAATAAACCTCAATGTCATCTCACCTAATCAAATTCAAAAGAATTTTAAAAATCTCAAAAAAAAATTATGTCGAATGTTCACATTGTTAATAATTCCATTCCTCTGCGATCGGTATTTTACCGGTCGTAAAATGCTGTACAAATTAATAATAATGTTATATTAGGAATATATTAATTTGTAAATATGTTTTTTAACGTCACGTAGTGATTGGATGTTAAATCTGTTTTAATGTAAAGATTGATTTATTTTACATTTTTTGTTTCAAGTACATTTGTCTTTTCAAATAAATTGTACTTTGTGTAATTATTGGTTTTCATTTTACCCTAAACAATGTATCTGTGTTTCAAATATACCTTCTTCACAATTTTTATCATGTAGGAATATCGATTATGCAAATAATGAGTTAATTTAAAACGTCAATTATTTGATTAATCAGGAAACTATGTTTAGACAACATAACATGTCAAAAATCCATTTTCTTGAAAATACCCAATTTAGAGGATTGAGTCTTTTCTGTTTTGTTCAGTCTGATTGAGTGCTGTTCTGTCAATATCAGTTTTTTATATTCTTACAACCCACGAAGGCCGCAAGCCTAAGTACTAAGGTACCGTGGGTTGTATATCGCGCAACCGACTCACACACCCAGAGCTGGAAACATCCCTAAGGATTTCACCAAGCCTTTTAAGAGGGTGTGTGGGGTGGTACCTCCTCGGTCGAGGAAGAATTCCTCTAAGTTGTTGATGGTTTTGTTCAGACGCATCGTAAGTAGTAAATTTCCAAGTCATTTTTGGCAGGAAGGAAATCTACAGTATGCCAATGACATAGACGACAAATGGACCAAAAAGTAAAAGATACGAAAAAAGGTCATTGTTTATAAAAGTTGTTTTTTCTTCGTACTATGCAAAAAATACAAAAACGTAAAATTTAGTTAAGAGTAAAGCTGCATTTTTTAAAATTTTAATGTAAAAAGTTTAATAAAAAAGTTGTTTTAAATTTTAAAAGAATTCTTATTCCAGAATTTCAAGTCAAAATTTAAAATTTCTAAATTACGCTTTTAAAATCAAAATTTTTAAGTCACATTGCCACCTTTTTAATTGATTACACCATTGATGTATTTGTCAAAAGAATAAAGACGTTGTCTTTACAGCAAAGAATATTTATAATCCAAAATTACAGACTCATATAGGATAAATAAAATTACTAATAGAATATTAAAGAGTAATTGTAATATTCGAGAAATATTGATTTTATTTAACTTAAAAAAATTAGGGGCACATTATATTTATTTTTTCTTATTTCTTCCAGTGAAATCGATTCTATCGCTTTTAAAATTCTCGGCTTTAAAAGTTCCTTTGTTATTTTCAATGGTCTTTCATGTTAGTTGTTTAATGCGTCCCCAGATAAACCTATCACAAATTGTCAAATCGAGACTCCTAGGGGGTCACAAAATTGGATCATTTCGGCCCATCCATCGATTTCCAAATCTGCGACTGAGCCAATCCCTTACTTCTGCAGCATAATGTGCAGGACACCCATGGTGCTGAAAGTACATATTTCGCCGATATTGCAGAGGCATTAACTTGTCTGACAAAAATAACTCCAGCATATGTAAATAAGAATGTCTGTTACAGTCAAAAAAAATATGTTATAACCCCATAATAGGAAATGGTTTTTCCATACCCCAGTATCTCATATGCCGCGAAGCTACAGTGCCGTTTATACTAAAGGGTGACTCATCTGAGAACCTTATGAAAGTTCACGTTGATACTTATGATTGATTTTACTGAATTTCATCACCGACTCACAAACAAAAATCAAAGAGTTTGTAACTGTCCTCATCTTTAAAGTTTGGTTAAAACCTGGTTGAAAAGGACCAATTTTATTTTCCTTAAACACATTATAAATATGGCTATTTTACACAATAGGGAATATGCATGTAATCCAAAAAATCCTGAAATATTTTTTTTTGTATTCTCTACATAAATTAAATGTTTATGGCAGTTGCTGTTATCTCTTTATTTTGGGTTTTATTAACAAAAAACAAGGTTTTATTTTGCAAATTTTCCTGCAAAATCCAACATCTCGTAAAACGGACTTCTTTTGTTTGTGACGTCACTTTTTTTATTGCGTCAACGTTTTATAATGGCTAGTCACGGCTAGTGTAATGTAAATTTCAGTGTAAATCCATTTTCTTGAGTTTTTCCCAAAGACTAGAATATTTAGTCGATAGAAAATCTTTTGTTTTATTAAACAGACTGGTTATAAATGACCAAAACGGCATTTGTGCAAAGAAAATCGGAAAATTGGCTGGAAGTTAGTGCTGGTGGATTTGCCTTTACAATTTAGTTAAAAACACTTATTGTTTATTATACTATAAAAATAAATGTACAGCAACATATGGTTACTTGAATTTAGCGATACTAACCTTTACAGATACCTCTTAATGTAAAATTTTTGATTAAATTTGCAGTAGGTACTTTCTTCGACATCGGTTTTTTGGGCACATGAAAAAGGAGGTTTGCAGTGCACACACAGTGATACTTTTGCACATTGGCATACTACAATATTTGTAGTTTATATTTTTAATACATTTTAACGTTTAATAAAAAGAATTATACACAAATAGCACTGTAATAAAAACACAACCGCTACCAGCATAAACAACTAAATCAGCTGGGAAACTAATGCCGGTCTCCATATAACTCTGTACTGTAGCTGTCAGCTGTCTTCTTGTCTTAGTCCGAGAGTCGGTAATCATCTTGTGTTTCCTCTCCCAGAAAAATGTTCTATAATTATTTTAAAAAAATCACCTTTTTGACTTTAGGTCTTGTCGACTGACATTTTTCTATTCCTAAGCATATAACTTTACAATATTAACAATCAGTTTGGTAAATCAATTGATAGAGGATAGAGGTACAATCATTCGAGAAAATACTGACTTGCTTTCGGACTATCACAGGAATTCTTGATTTTCTAGACGTTTGTAGGTAGGCAGCCCTCGGTTCAGCTTTACGTTAACATGTAGATTGCCACTTATCCTTGTGACGTAACTTTTTTGAGCCGGCAAATGGCTCCTTTTGAAATTGTAATAAATTATACCGAAAAGTAAAATTTTTTTTTAGCTAAATTAACGCAGTAATTTTCCTCAAAATAGCAGTTTTGGGGTTGTAATGACCTCCTTAAACGATTTATGCAATAAAAAAAAATGTGCATATTCCTTATTGTAAACTTCGTGCTCGTTTTCTTAAAGACAATAGGATTTCCATCCACAGATTGCAAAATTAATACTGTAGAAGCATCGTTTTCGCCGTATCTTTTCTTGGTCTTCTTTACATCACTAACGGATCCAGTTTTTTAAAATTTAATTACTAACTTATGTACTAAACTTCTGCATAATTACATCTGGAAACTTTTCTTGAAACTTATCAATAATGTAGCGGTAACAATTCTGGCCATTTCTGTAATTCTGAATTATAAATATTCTTTGCTCTAAATACATCTTCATTATTTTGACAAATACGTTACAGTTATCAAAGGTGTAATCAAATAACAAAGGTGACAATATGAAGTGGGGACATATTTTGACAAATCTTTAATCTCTACATGCTAAATTGTATCTATAGCAGGCGCGGCCCGTGAAATTTTAAAGTTGTATATCTCTCTTGCTACCTATGGGACGCATACCAAGTTCAGGTTTTTTAATAGTAAGCCTACTAGGAATGTTTTGGTAAAGAAAAAAATATTTTGTAATTTGCGAAAAAAAGTTGAATTTTTGAATTGATCCACCTGGGAAAAAAATTAACACGCTTAGGTATTTTATTATTTTTTCTAAACAAATTTTATATCATTTTGTCGACAATTCTTAAATTTTAAGAGAAAAAAATGTGTTAGTAGAAAGTTATAGTTATTTGAATTTTTTTAAACCTAAAATATAATTTAAAAAAAAAATCAAATGACTATAACTTTCTACTAACACTTTTTTTTCTCTTAACATTTAAGAATTCTCAACAAAATGATGTAAAATTTGTCTAAAAAAAATAGTAAATAAAATACCTAAGCGTGTTAATTTTTTTACCAGGTGGGTCAATTAAAAAATTCTAACTTTTTTTCGCAAATTACAAAATATTTTTTTTTCTTTACCAAAACATTCCTAGTAGGTTCACTATTAAAAAACCTGAATTTGGCATGGGTCCCATAAGTAGCAGCAGAGATATACAACTTTGAAATTTCACGGGCCGCGCCTGATTTATAGTAGAAAAAGGCACTACAAAAATCGAGAGAATCACTAATATAAAAATTGTTGATTGTCGACTACGGATAAAAAAAGAAATATGGATACGGAATGAGTTAACTCGCTTTGATGCGACAATAAACATAATTATAGTACAATCTAAGGTTCACTGTAAACAAATAATTTTGATGGGCAGATGTGTGGCCGAGACAGAAACAGCAATACTTCGTGGGGAACGATTTTCAGGGTGCCAATTGTTGAGCCGGACACCATACACACGCGAGAAAGTTTCGAGAACTGCAGCATGTAATTACAATGAGAATTAGTTCAAGAATCGGTCCGAATAAGTACACACCCTTCACTTTAACGAGCTTATAGTAGAAAGGAATACCGCGTCCATATTTCATTTTTCGTCCATGTTGCCGATATATCTTCAGGATTTATGACTTTTCGTTTCGGCACTTATGGTGGCTCCAAAACGTAAGATACTTTTGAAGTTGAATGGATTGGCAAAAGTTTAGATGATTTAGTTAGATTTGTTTTATTACTTGGTCTGCAATTATGTAGATCTTACGATTCAAAATTGAATCAAGACGAAGAATCTCTCAGATTTGACAAAGACTGACAGTACTGTATAACCTTGCATTTCTTGTCAAATATCTGGCATAAAAATATTTCTAACATCGTTAAAATACAGAGAAAAGGTAATGTTGCCAATTTACTTTGCCTTATAAACATAGGGCGAGTTTTGAAAAGGTTTGTTCCTTTGTGTTGCACGAAACTGCACTAATCTGCACTGATTTTTTGCTTATGGCTATCTTCCACGAATAAAAAACAACTGCAGGTTAGTGCAGTTTGGTGCAACACAAAGAAACAAACCAACTTCTTGATGGAAAACATCAATAAATTTATATGCATTATGTCATTGACGTCATATTAGCACTCACTTGTTCTCGCAGTTTTATGGTTAATAAATATTTTTAAAACTGCAAGAAAATTTTTAATTAGCCTTCAGAAAGGGAAATCCATTCCTGGACACCCTGCACTTTCATTTATTTGTTAACTAAACGGGGACGCAATTGTAATCTTTTTTGGCTATAATATATTGAAAACGCAAAAATTTGCTTATGTTAACCTGGCATTATGACAGTTGACCTCCCCTACCAGGTATCCATCGGAAACATCCATGATACAAATAAAAGAAGATATGATACCGCGCAGGTAGGCGTGGCCGTGTACGTCACGCCGTGAGTAATTCCGCCATATTTTGTAAACGTCTTTGTTAAGATCGCGTTGTGTTAGTATCATTTTTTGGTGTTTTTATATCACTTTTAAGAGTTTAAAAGTGCAAATGAAGTGTGTTGAGTATGGTTGTGATGTGGACAATCAATGCAAGGGCTTTATGCCCGATATTAAAGTTTTTAGCTTCCCCAAAGACAAAGAAATACAAAGTGTTTGGAAACGTCTGTGCAAACGGGAAGATAAGTGTAATGTGGAAAATGCTAGAAACTGTTCCAGACATTTTAACGAAAGTGATTATGAAGGTAATTTAAAGCATGAATTGTGTCATCTCATGAATGTCAAATGTGTTTAATGTTTTTACAAGCTCGCTTCCATAAAAAAGTTTACTGTGACAAACAATTGCTAAAAATTTCCATGGTAACGAATCACCAGACTTTAATCGAGAAAATGCGACTATTTTCATAAATTTAGATATTTTTGTCTCGTTTAGAATAATTTTTGACATTTTAAGATTTTTCTTAAATTTGAAAAATCAAAGAATACAAAAATACAATAATTATTATAAGTTTACTATTTAAAACGTAAAAAACCCCCAAAAAATATCCTAAAAAACATGTTTCCGTCGCAAACATACAGATGTTATTCACCGCAAAAAATATTTGACAAATTATAGGAACCAACAAAATTCTTATTTATAGCATATTTTCGGAAGACTCTGAAAGAATATGCCTCTAAATAAAAATTATTATCCGAATTATTAGGCATAGTTTTATTTTATAAATTTATTTACCTTTTCTTTTCACGGAAATACATAGCAATTGGCAGGCAATTTACCGATATCTATTATTTTAAATTAATTTATCCCTTTATTTACATGATTATTTTAAACTATATAAGTACTTTAAAATTTGTATTATAAGCAGGAGGCAAAGTATATTGCCAATAGAATTTATATAAAATCGCCTTTAACTAACGTAAACTCTATATTGCGCGTTACAAATTTCAAAAATAGCTCACGGCGTGACGTCATGCGCGAACCCGGACGAATTTGACACGGCTTGGTATTATACCTTCTATTTATTGTATCATGGGAAACATCGGAGTTTAGGTGTGATGAATCCGAAGAGCAATCTGATAAAAATATGGTGAATATGGTAATTTAGGAAAAGTTTGATGAAAATTAGGGATGTAACGGGTAGCGCTTTTTAGGATCCGGCCAAACCGGGTACCCGGTCAATTAAGACCAGGTAAAACCCGGTACCCGGCCGGGTACCCGGTCCCGTGTACCCGGTCTTGCGGAATATTACTATTGGCAATATCTTCTTTTACTTCTAATCAGTGGGTCATAGCAGAAAAGTTGCTGGAGCTGCTACAACCATTTGAACAAACAACTAAACATTTCAGCTGTACACACTGTACTATATCGGAAGTAATTCCTACAGTTTTTTCGCTAAAGAGGTTTTTAAGAGAAACACAAGTTCCAGGCTTAGGATCCATGCAAGAAAATCTTATGGAAGGATTAAGTCGAAGGTTTTCGAATATCGACACGAACAATAATTATCTGGTTGCATTTTTTACTGACACAGATAATTTGAAGGAAAAAGTAATAAAATATATCCTTGAAGCAAATTTGTTAATCCAAAATAATGAAGTTAATTTGTCATCCAATTCAGATTCAGATGACAATGTTCCTCTTAGTTTGTATACAGATAATCCATCCTCATCAAAAAGACCTAGAGAAGATAAACGCTCAGTTTGGGACGTGTTTACCAGTATTGCAAACACGCGAGATACAAATAAAAAATCATCTGCTAAAGCACCAAACATACAACAGGACGTGGAGGATGAAATAAGTTCATATTTGGCGTTGCCGTTAATTGATAGACAGTCAAGCCCATTTTCGTGGTGGCAAATAAATTCGCAGAGATTTCCTAATCTAGCAAAGCTTGCTAAAAAGTTTCTTTCAGCACCTGCCTCAACAATATTTAGTGAACGGTTGTTTTCAGAAGCGGGTAATATTTATGAAGAAACCCGAAACCGACTATCCTCTGAGAATGGTGAAATTTTAGTTTATCTTCATCACAATTTGCCATTAATTGATTTTAGTTATTAAATGTTTTAACAAAGTTTATTATTATAACCTTTTAAAATCTGTTTTTTATGTATTTTTTATCATCACAAAAATACACCGTTTCAGTTCTTTTATGTTTTATTTTATCAAAAATAGAAAACATAATAAAAAAACCGGGTACCCGACCGGGTAACACCTGAACCCGGCAAAACCGGGTATCCGGCCTTCCCGGCCGGGTACCCGGTTTTGGCCGGGTAGGCCGAGTACCCGTTACATCCCTAATGAAAATGTGATTAATACGCCTTAAACATCGATGAATTTAATAACTCGCCCATATATTATTGTGATGCAGGGTAAACTCTTGCGATGTTTGATCAGATGACTTTTTTTTGTTTATTCAAAAAATACTACAAAATCAAAAGGTAAGAATGTCGACAATTCTATTTTTCCTTGCTCTAGACACTGGCAGCATCGACATTTAGTAAAATAACACAATATTTGTTACAATTTCTTTTAAATATAACATAAAGCTTACCTTTTCAAATGCTTTATTAGGGTCTTCATGCTCCTCGGCAAATATCCTTTTCCTCAATTCTTCCATTTCTTCTTTTTCCTTTAATCTATCTTTAGTATCAGCTTCTGCCTCTCTAAGCCTTTCTGCTACACGCCTTTGTAGTTCCCTTCCTCTGAAAACACAAGACGTGCAAATATGAAAATAAATGACAATTTCTACAGAAAACATCTACTACTCGTGTAACAATTCTTACTAACTTGTAATATTTGACATCGTCGCGTTCATCATCATAGTCTTCCAAAAACTCTTTAAGTCTCTTCGCATCTCGCTCGCGTTCCTCCTCTTTAAGCCGTTCCCTTTCGCTTTCTTTTTCATACTCTTTAGCCTTTTTTCGTTCTCTCGATTCCCATAATCTAAAAACGTTTTCAGTAAAAAAATACGTGGTAAAAAGCGAATTCTTTCTATTTCACCAAAAAAAAAAACTACACGTATGAAAACCATAGCATTGACCTAGATGTGCTGAGAGAGTCTGCCTCCGGCAGCGATGTAAATACCTTTACCTTAATCGTTCCTGGTAGGCCGCTTCCTTTTCCCTCGCCCTTCTTTCAGCTTTTTTCTTCTCTTT
Source organism: Philopedon plagiatum (assembly GCA_963971165.1). Lineage (NCBI taxonomy): Eukaryota > Metazoa > Arthropoda > Insecta > Coleoptera > Curculionidae > Philopedon > Philopedon plagiatum. The sequence goes on from OZ020194.1 coordinate 13,924,188, forward strand.
GTTCTCTTCTTCAATTTCTTTCTCTCGCAGAAGCTCCTTAGTGCTGAGCTTATCCAGCCTCCTATCCTCTCTATCTCTGTCCTTTTCTCGTTCCCGTTCCCTTTCTCGATCACGGTCGCGTTCCCTTTCTCTCTCCCTTTCACGTTCCCTTTCTCTTTCCCGTTCCCTGTCTCGCTCGCGTTCGCGCTGCTCACGTTCTTTCTCACGTTCGCGTTCATGCTCACGGCTTCGTTCATGAGTCCTACAAAAAGAGAAGTATGCAAAAACAAATATATTTGGTAAATCAATTACAGAAAAAATTCTAATAAACGCAATAAACCTCAACAACAAAATTTTATTAAGACTGTTTATTATTATTATTATATTTATCTACTATTGTATTAAGTCCAATAAATCATTCTAAAAAGCAATATGTAAATATCCTAATGTTTACACAATATGATTACCTTGATCGAGATCGCTTCTTCTTCTCCTCTCTTTTCTCCTCCTCTCTCTTCTCCTCCTTCTCCTTGCGTTTGGGAGTAGGCGAGCGGGACTCGGACTGAGACTTCTCTCGTTCGCGATTTCTCTCCTTCTTTTTAACCTCCCTCTCTTCTTCTTGTTTCTAAAAAGAAAACGAAATGAACACATCGTACGCTAACTTTTCGTTCCACAAACTGAGAACTGAAACCACATACAAATAATAAAAAATCATACCAATCGCCGATACGCTGCGACTTCGAAAATCTCCTGCTCGAGATCAGCATTAGAAGTATGCTAGATCGATTTTATTTTGGCAAATAAACTGAAAAAATTTACATTACACATTTGTAGAAAGGACACAATGCATAGTAGTATTTTATGTATGATAGAATATTTATAATATAAAAAATAAATACCAAATTAATACTATATTAACATTTCTATATAATTAAAAATATATTTCTAATTCAGCTTTACTCTTCAGATCAATTTTATCAAATTAGAGAAGTCCAATCCACTAAAGAATTTAAAAGTTGTTTCTGCCATAAAGCAAAAAAATGTCTAAACAACTAGTTCGTTTTTATTTAATGGTTTTAATGGACGTTTCTGTAAAAGCAGACATACAATTTGTAAAAATAGAACTTTCCGTTTATATTTTCCACCACGAAACTTTAACATCCTTAATTTTATATAATTTTGTAAAGAGACAATAAAGAAGAGGCAATTCTGGAAAATTATAGGACGTTTTTAGGTAAAAACGTAGATAACGCTATAAATAAAAATTGGAATATTTTGTCCGTACCTTGCACGGTTTACTGTGGTTATATTTGATATACTATATATATATATATATATATATATATATATATATATATATATATATATATATATATATATATATACAGTGACCGGCAAAAAGTTGGATACATATGGGAAAAATTTTTATTATTGGAATATTGAAAAAACTTTTTATGCCGATTGTCTCTGCATGATGGGTAACCAAAAAATTGATTTTGACATTTGTTACGTGATTACTCGTTTGCCGGCAAAATGGAAAAAAATATATATTGTCATGGAAAACTGGTATTAGGTGACAAGATATTGAAAAAAGTTATTAGAAAAAAGTGTTTAGATTTTCATTTTATACTCCTTGGCAAAGTCTGGAGCCAAAATTAAAAAAAAAATATTTTACATTTTTTGAAAAAAAAAAGTACAATATTAGTTTCATATTCTCATGAATTTAATAAAAATGTGTTAAATGATCGAAAACCAAGGTAATAACCTATTATCTCAACATTTTTGTTATTACTTAAAAGTTTTATTTGATAAAATTTAAAATTTAGCTTTTTTCCATGTACTTGGGTGTGTCCAGGCCCTGTATCTGGCAACCATTTTGGTAGACACGTTAAAATTTCTTCAAAATTAGAGCAAACGGTCTTTCGTAAGCATATTGTTCCAGAAGTAACTATAAATGGTAAATATGGTTGCCAGATACAGGGCCTGGCCACACCCAAGTACATGGACAAAAGCTAAATTTTAAATTTTATCAAATAAAACTTTTAAGTAATAACAAAAATGTTGAGATAATAGGTTATTACCTTGGTTTTCGATCATTTAACACATTTTTATTAAATTCATGGGAATATGAAACTAATATTGTACATTTTTTTTCAAAAAATGTAAAATATTTTTTTTTTAATTTTGGCTCCAGACTTTGCCAAGGAGTATAAAATTAAAATCTAAACACTTTTTTCTAATAACTTTTTTCAATATCTTGTCACCGAATACCAGTTTTCCATGACAATATATATTTTTTTCAATTTTGCCGGCGAACGAGTAATCACGTAACAAATGTCAAAATGAATTTTTAGGTTACCCATCATGCAGAGACAATCGGCATAAAAAGCTTTTTCAATATTCCGATAATAAAAATTTTTCCCATATGTGTCCAACTTTTTGCCGGTCACTGTATATATATATATATATATATATATATATATATATATATATATATATATATATATATATATATATATATATATACAACCAACCCTAATATGTTAACTTCTTGTTACGTATACTGGTTTGACCATGAAATATCAAACAATATAGTGTAATATATACAGGGTGAGTTTTTAATGTTACAAAGCGATATCTCGAAAACAGTTTAAAATGTTTTTATGAAATTTTGGTGAGTTGATAGGGAGATCGGGGGACATATTTTTTGACATTTCCCCCCTCTCTCTATTTTGAGGGGTGGAGGTAACGAATTTTAAATAGGATGATTGGGTTTGATTGACTTTTATTTATAAAATTCGATCTTCGTAAAAACCTACTGTGTACAATTTTTTTTTATTTGCTCTTTCGGTTACGGAATTATGGTTAACTAAACTTTGATTGAATTTAAAAAATAAATAAATTTTACCAATAAATCTAGTTCACTCATTTCAGAATTATTATTTGTTTCCATGGAAATGTGTTATTTTTACTTAAGTCAGTTGAGAATTTTGACGTTTTAACGATTATTTCTCAGTTTATTGCTCGGTCCCCGGATTTGACCCCTCTTGACTTTTTCTTGTGGGGCTTTATAAAGGGCAAAGTGATGGCGATTGCACCTACAACTTTAGATGATATGAAAGACCAAATCCGCTTTGCCTGCTTATTAGGGACACTTAAAATGTTACAGCGGGTACGAAATTAATTTAGAAAAAGAGTGAGAAAGTGTTTGGAAGTTGAGGGGGACATTTCGAACAACTTCTTACGCATGACAGACGATAAGTAAGTTGAAATTAAATGGTAAATGTTTTTTTACTCTATAACCTAATACATCATAATTCTGTAACTAAAAGAGCAAATCAAAAAAATTTTTGTACGCATACGTAGTATTCTACGTAGATTCAAATTTTATAAACGTAGGTACATCATCCCATCTAAAATTCCAAAGTTACTTCCTGTTAAAGAAATAATTTAATGCAGGTTTTCTAAAGCTCTGAGCATGTAAGTTTATTTTCTAGTGGAACATCTAAGGGGAGTTTTGTTAGCATTGACAAACGGGAAATTTTTGTGGGAATTATTATGAAAGGAATTAATGATAAAATTTGGCAAACATAAAAATGTATTATATTGAAAACAAAAATCGCCATGCTACTTGGATGAGCAGAAGGGGGAGGGGGCGACTGGATCGATCGTGCAGCCTTCAGAAATGATCCGAAACAACAATGGACCAGTTTTATATGGGTGATTGCTCCAAAAGTGCTAATTGATTCTAAAAATGTCAGTTTCGTGCGTGTTTCAGTGACGAGCTACAATATTAATTATTGAGAATTCTCAAAGAAAGAGTTTAGTCTTTATTATTTATGCCTTAAGGATGTTCAAAATTTTAAAAAAATCTATGCTCAGTTCCCTAAGAATTAATGTCAGTTCCGTGTGAGGATGTAAATACTGTAAAAAGTGGAAGTAATATGAAGGCGGCAAGGAAGCTCTGGAAGATTCACCATCTCACCTGCAGACTGCATAATCTCCCCCCCCCCCCCTACGATGGCTTCGATAACATCGGGATTGTTTTTCCTAAAGATTTATTTTTATGCATACCAAATTTGATCATTCAAATTGTATTAGTTTCTTTCCTATGAATTCCGAATAAATTAAATTATAACCTTAAATAAAAACAAAAAAACAGAAAACTCTAAAACCTGACATATCTCTCGAAAACTAAGCGTTATTCAACGCAAGTTTGTTAATGGACTTTTAAACATAAAAATCATATCTAATATTTGAGACCACACCTGTAAGAAAAACCCTGTATACTGTATATCTAGGACGGTCTTGTAAAAAGAGACAGATTATTTTTTATTATTGAACAAAATTTTAAAAATACGGTTTCTCTCAATCAACTTTTGTTAATTATGCTTTGTATACTAACCTTTAAAAACAACCAAACCTTAGAAAATAAACTGTATTTTCTAAGGTTTCTTAGTTTAAAAATAAAAAATAGTTTTCTCCTGTCACAAGACTTCGACCTTAAACTGAGCTGAAGGCAACTGTAGCAAATTATTATCTTAAACTGGGTTTCGAGTTAATTTTTCAACTTGTTAAATAAAGACTTACATTTCTCTACTGCAATCATACCTGCTAATTCAAAAAATAATCAAGGACAATTAAACGCCGTAACATAGTATAAATAAAACAGACAAACTCTAATGCCCATGTTATAGTATTATTATAAATAATCATCTGCTTAAAATAATATTATATCTAGAATTAAACCTAAAACAACTTTCAGTAAAAAACTTACTTTCATAACATTGCTGGCGTAAGGATCCTAGAGGCGATTAACATCCCAACACACTGTCTATATCTTCGAAACTTGATGAGAACCTCAACTGGGACCGAAACGATATTAAACACGAAACTGCAATACCGTAACTTACAAATACGGTATGCAGTTGTATAACTAACTCTAAGGTGTTTAAACTAATAAAAACGCCTAATTAAGGTAAAACAAAGTAATTGTCAAGGTATAAGTAACAATATGGCGTTAAAAGCCAGCAATATCTTAATTTTATGTTAAAGGTTATGTTTTGCATGAAATTGTTTAACTTTCACTGTTATATTCATGTTGTTTTACAACGTCTGCATTCAGCGAAAATTACGGAGATCTCTGATCTCAGTTATAGGAATTGTTACGAGGTACTTCCCGTAGCTTCAAGTATTATCATAACCTCAAAGTCAGACAACCACTCCAATGGTTTTTATAGCAACAAACTGAAAAACGGCAAGGCTAATAAAAATTCTCCGAAGATGAGATAACCAAACACAGTATCAAAAATAAAAATAAAAACGAAAATAAGTGCACTGATTTGGAAAACAGAGGTTCTAAATACACACAGACAGAACAAAGTACTTAGCTCAAAATTAGTCAAAAAGATTAGGTGAAAATGTAGATATCGGAAAAGTAACAGCAGATCACTGATCTGATGAACTTCCCATAAAAGAAAGTTTTTTTCTTATGATAAAGGTCCACTTGCGGAAAGGTTTGTAAACTCTATAAGGACCAAACTCGCTGCGAATAACACAATGCTAAAAAACAAAACAATAAAAAAAAACTCAGTTCAAAACACATTCTCGAAGACAACAAACATTGATTGACCAAATATATTGACTTTTTTCAGTTAGTACCTGTGTTTAAATTTACTGGGACCCTTACCGCAGTATTCTACTCAATGGAGAAAAAGCGATAACTTACTCTACACACACTGTAAAAACCATAATAACAAGCCCTGTATGCTTTAATTTGAAAAGAAAAATCACGAAAATAGAAAAATATTAATCGACTTTAAGGAAACAAGGAAATATTATAATAAAAAATGTATTTTTGAAACTTGATACACTTGGTAAATACTTTAAATTATCAAATAACTATAACCCTCGAAAAATCATAATTTTGTGCAAAATATGCTTCTGTAAGCGTCTCAAGTAAATCATTGTCATCATCAGCCATAAAACTTGATTCGTCCTGGATACTTCTTAAAACGCTTTCAAACTGTGCAAGTTTTTGTCTATATGATAGACAATTTCATTGAATCAAGTTCCACGGTTGTTTTTCTAACACTGTTGCCACATTTTAGTATAATCCTGTTGACGAACAATACACATTTATAATTTTTTTTTCGTTAATGAAAGACACTGATTGTCCAGAGTGGAGACTACTAGTGAAAATCGCGATCACTTTAAAATAAAAACACTGTAACCTGGTACCATACATCTCTCGTCATGACTGGGTTAAAACTCTGGGTTATATTATCGAGATGCTCTTAACCACAAAATCTTTGAAATTACACGACAAGGCCTGTGTCGGTTAAAATTTTTGTTATAAATAAAGACAAAAGTGTTTTGTAGATGTTGGGGCTGATTTTTTGAATAAAAGTTAACACTCTAATTGTTACTTATACTTGCAATTAAGAGGCAAAAATGAAAAGTTTAAATCACATACTAGGTTACAAACTAACTACAAAAAGCAATATTAACAAATTAGGCAACTTACCACATCTTGATAGTCATTGTAATAGTATATCACTTTTAATAAAAATCAATATAAATCGTTAAGAGCAGTACGCAGCGCTAGTTGCTATTTTGGTTTTTAAAACATTGCTGTTGCTCAGTTACTTGCTATCCAAAAACCAAGGACATTCGAGTATAGATATATAAAACAGACATTTAATTCATTAAAGAAATCTAAGTTTTATTTTGTATTTTTCCTTTAAAATCGCGTGTCTTAAAACTTCATTCAATAGACATCGATTTTTTTCCAGAACCCGGTCTAAAAGGAAAAGCACAACAAAATTCAGCTTCTGTAATAAATTATATATTTTTTTTGTCTACACTGGACTTGGTATTTTTATAGCCAATAACTGAGCAACAATGTTAAAAAAATAGAAATCATAGACGCTGACTACTGTTGCTAAACGATATATTTATAGGAACTTCATTTTAAATTTTAGGTAATTATAATAAAATTTCCTTTATCTGCTTACTTAATTTAAAACAACCCACCTTCAAGATATACTGCCAAAATGAAAAATCTGCTTCCAGTCTAAAACACTATAAACATAAATCGACACAGATATTTTTTGATTTTAATGTCTACTACTCAATTAAATATCTTTTCTGCCAGAGTCTGACAGTTTTAGAATACCACCTGTATGTGATTTAAACTTTCACCGGCGTTACGAACTAATTGTTGATATGAATAAAATTAAAAATTATGAATTGTCAATTTGTTATCATTTTACTCACCAGCGGCGCCACTGGCCGACTCTGGATGGGGCTGCGCCGCGCTATTCCATGCCTGTTCGGTTTCAACGACATAAGCGCAAACTTATCTCTAATATATAATATAAGAGTTGTTGATTTCTGCGCACTTATTGTGAGCAAGACATTTGGTCCGACTCACAAGAGGTAGCAGTAAGGAGTAACCAAATGCCAATAGTAGAATATCATATTCAGAAAAGAAAATCGTGGACACAACGCTGTCCTCGCCATTAGTGAGGTAAGGCAGGATTTTAAATTGATAGAAAGAATAAATAATGCCTATTTTTAGCTGATCAATGAAGGGGAAACATGTAAATCGGGATTCTGCTTTCAATAAATTTTTCTCATAATTACATTATAAAACAATTTTTTTTAATTAAAAAATTTACAATTTTTAACAAAAATTGGGATCAAAAACTTTTTATGTTGTCAAAAAAAAATTGGAAAGTAGTATTTCCATTTTTTTTAAAGATGTTTTTCCAAAAAAGGTATTTTCAGTTAAAACCACCGAACTAAGACTTTTCGGGCACCCTGTACTCTGTATATATACATACAAATAAGTCTAAAAAATAATGACTTAATATAGAATAACAGACCACAAAAACAATATAAAAAATTCACTAAAGGCCAAAACCTCTGATTAGGGTGCCTTCTCATTTAACAGGTGTCTTGCCTAAAATGCCAACAAAAACGTAATTAAAATTTTAGAAAATTATATTTCTACGCAAGATAAAGTAGTATCTGGCTCTACACTCTACACCAAAAAAAAAACAGAGTAAAATAAAAATGGTGAGTTTTCTGATCAAATTATATTTTTACTGTTTACCTAGGAGATTTTGTTAAAGGCCAAATTGTTAAAAAAAATCAATTTTAAACATTCGTGGCTGCACAGCAAGCTGAAATACCTTTAATGAAGAATGAAACTTGCCAAGCCCCATTTTTTTATTTGATATTCAATTTGTACTTTTCTTCAACTATACAGAGTGTTTTAATTAAAACTCCAAACGATAATATCTTGGAAACAAATAAAAATAAAATTCTGTGAAAAGGAATTATTAGGTGGGTTCAAACGCAGAAACTTGAAATTTTGCACAGAGGTTTCTTATATAACGTAGGCATCTACTCAGGAAGGGTTTTTCAAACAGGGGTTCAAACTTTGTATGGAAAAGAAATATTAGATGTTCCTACTAACTACAAAGTACTCTAAATGTTTAAACACGTGTTTTAAGGCGGTGAAATGGGGGTTTAAAGTTTGTAATGGAGTAAAACTGTTATACCGCGGACGACGTCGTGGCCGAAAGTTAGTCTTTTCATAAAACATGGGTGTTTGATCACACTTATTAATTCCTAATATCTTTCTTTGGGTCCCCCGTTCGGGGTTGTAAGTGAAAAACCTGGCATATACAAAATTTTATATCACTATAAAAATAATTTAATCTTATTAAAAGTATAATTGGTATTATTGAAACTAAATCAGCAAATACATAATTGTACAGGATTTGTTATAACTTTTTCACAATAATTCTTTGTTAACTCGTGTTTCTTAAAGACATTGGCATTTGATTACCACAAAAGAAAAATTCATAAAAAATATAAATAATTTTCACAATGTCTTACCTTCATAATTTCCCTGAACTTTCCTATTTCTCTAGTAATTAAATCACGCTTTTCCTCTTCTACTTCCGCATCAGCCAATACTTTATTCCATGTCGTCATTACTGGAATAAGAGCTAGTAGTAATAAAAACATTATGTTGTGAAACAGAATTTTATCAAATCACAAAAAAATAATTTTCTTTATACAGTATGCCCGCGAATAAGTCCGAAAATAAATTATTTCCGTTCAAACACCACTTAACCAAACATTGAAACAGGGAGCTGAAGCAAAAATACTAATTTTTTTTATGGGTGGGAGACCAAATTTTAAGTGGAAATATCCATTGTTATAAATTTATGATGTTTTCTGATGAATGTACATTTTCTAATGGAACTGTAGCATCCCAGCATGTCCGGTACTGGTATCGAGAAATCCCCGAATTTAGAGTATGAATACCTGTGCGATATCTGTGCATGGCATTAAAGGCCCATTTTTTGAAATAACACCTGCAATAGAATATCTTACTTAGAAATCAGAAATTCCTTCAGATATCTGGAAAATGGAAATATTTGGAAAAAACTGGAAATTTAGATTTTTGACTCAAATATTTCACGGTTTCTAATTTTTTGTGGGGTCAAAATGGTTCAAATTACAATCCCATATACGTCACCGGAAAGAGCTCGCCAAAGTAAATGTTATCCATATTTTTTAGTTTCTTCATTCTCTATAGGAAGGGAGCAAGACAAGACATCGGTACATTTGAATCACCCTGTATTTTTTCCTATCTATTTTTTTCCCAATTTTTCAACACTATCTTATAAAGGGATAATCACACTTTAAAATGAATATCTATTGGTCATCCAGGAGCGTATTTAAGGGGTAAAAATCGGATTTTCTTGGTTTTTTTCCGACAAATCCTATTTTTAACCGACATTATTCCGCACTATTTACCTTATTTAGTTATTCTTTGTGGGTTTATTTATCCGTTAATTATCTAAGAATACCTCCCACTAATTTAAATCGCTTATTTTTTCGGTAAAGTTATAAATAAATAGGTTTATTTGCATCGGGGACATCTAAAATTTGAAAAATTTGGAATTTTCGAAGATTGCCATGAAAATAAAGAATTGCAGTTCATTTACTCGAAATTATTAAGATGATATGTCAAAATTTCGCCGAAATGCCAATTTTTTTGCAAAATTGAAAGGTTCCTGGACCGATTTCGACTTGAAGTATAAATGAAAGATTTTAGGAACCTTTTACTTTAAGTGCAGGGATATTTCATTGGATGAGTTACGCATTAAATGCCATTTTTATTGAGTTTTCGATGACCCTACAACACTGGAATTCGCCATGTACTCACGATGAGTCATAAGTTCAGTTTTGACGACACAGCCAATGGGATCACGTTTTAAAATTTTCGAAATTCGCACGAAAATTTGCAGTTTTAAATCCTTTTTTTTGTTAATAAAGACCAAAATAAATGGATAACAGCAACCGCCATAAACATTTAATTTATGTAGAGAATATAAACAAATATATTTCAGATTTATTTGGGTTATATGCATATTCCCTATTAGAAAAATGTGTTGAATATCGGGGTGGAGTTTTTGAATTTTGATATCTTTTGTATTTGCATGTATCTTTGTATTGCTTAGTTTATATCACATTCTATTGAGTTTAATTAAATGTTTGTATTATTTTAGAATTGTACTTGAATTAATTAATAATTTTGAACTAAATAGGTGCTTCATTTAATAAAGATATTGACAACCATGTCCATAGGTGTCATTATTGTTTAATATGTAGAAACTAGTACTCTGGTTAAAGGTGTGGGAGAAAATGTATGGGACTCGTTACTTTTAATATTTAAATTATTTAATGAAATCTTGTACTTCGGCTTAGAGTTTAATATAAAACATATTTCATATTCGTTCTTTTGGTAGAAAATGACAAACAAGGTATGTTTACTCTTGCGAAAAATAATGTTTTCGTATTTTTTATGCTCCCTGTATAAAAAATTAAATTTCTCATAACATGAATTTTATTTATTTTACGTTACAAGCAAAAACTTTTATTAGGAGTGACATTCTTTCGTATCTTTCACTTTTTGGTCCATCCCCTATCCACGGACATACTGTATAAAGTCTTAAATTTTAATTACTTCTATAATATAAGTAATTTTTCTGCGATGAAAGCATTTCAAGACAGTTTCAAAGTTTTAACGCTGAAGACATCGCTCAGTTGATGCACAAAAACGACCCGTTTTAAAATGGCTACGTCATTCATTTGAATACATAACCCTATTTCTATTTGACATAACCTGTACCAATATCAACTGGGAATCACGTCGGTAAATCTGAGCGAAAAGTTTCTATTTTGTTTTACGTATCAAAGTAAATTTTATAATAGCACACAGCACAAATAATAAACGAATGTAGGTTACTTGTGACAATCCAGTTTTCTCACCTCCAGTTTTGAAACATCTATCCGAGCACTTTCAAAACGGAATGAAACAGTCTGGTCTATGACGTCACCATTTCAACACTAAAGTGCCCCAGCTGACTGCACTTTGAAACAGTTTCGAAACGTTCGGCGCAGAAAAAACTGTATAATTATACCTAAAGTTAAACCGCCGAACAGATGGAGCAATAAAACTGCGTGATCGACGCGTATCAGGGGACGCCGGGTTAGACGAGCGGGGTTTCATAGATAATGGTAGGCTAAATATCGTTTACTAGGCGGTGATAAATTAAAAACATTGGCATCAGGTGCGTAAAGTGCGTCAGCGCGCGTGGTTGCACCTGTTCACTTCATCTGTTCGGCAATCCGTGTATGGTTCAACTGTTTCAATATACCACGTGAGCAAACCTCGGCCGCCCGATCTCCGCCCATCTGCCGCACTATCCGCCGCCGCACAGTCGTCCGAAAATTCGAAATCCTGGCCAGAAGTCAAAAAGTGAAGTTACTACTTTGGGATTTTTAATACTGGTATGTGTTACCAAGTCCCCCTAGCAACTTTTGCCGAGATTAATGGCCAGCAAATGGTTTTATATACCTGCTCAGGTCATTTTAAAGTTGAACATCTAGCGAGTCGTATCGCTCTGCTTGGTTGCTCGAAAATATTCGTCAACTTTAAGCTGTTTGACGATGGAATCTCCTCGTCAAAGTAAGTCCAATAAAGTAGTTTACTTGAAATTTTTCGCAATTATGTATTGTAATAATTATTCAACAAAATATGCGGGCATGCATTTCGTGTCCCCTTTTTTTTATTTAATTAAAGATAAGTTACCAATCCCGCGCAAAGATTCGTTATGATATGTTCATAGATTATTCAGAAATAGAATAAAATGAAATCCAGCTGCCCCTAGCTGCCCCTGTTTTTTATTAACAACTTTATACGGAAATGCACGAAAATTATTGTAAAAACTTCTTATTTCCCTTATATTTTTCAATGTTATGATTTCATTTATACAATACTAACAACAAACAAAGTTTAGTTATTATTTCCATTATTTTTGTGAAAAATTAAAAAAAAAATTGTTTAGTATTTTCACAGTTTTTGTGAAAAATTAAAAAAAATTGTTTAATATTTCCATTGATCCTGTGAAAAATTTAAAAAAAAATGTAAAATCAAAATTTATTATTGTCTAATATAAAATAATCAAAATTTGTAACAAATAGTCATTGAAAATACACATAAATATAGCAAAGATCGAAGAATATTTCTAAATTAAAACGAATCTATACGTTAATATCTACACTTGAGGAGGGCCTTCCGTGAAGGGACAGCAAGTAACACAGCAGATATTCATCCCGATCCGTTAGGACCTACGCTATCAGTAACCCTGCTTACAGTATCTTAATCCGGATTGAGATTATTACATTCCACTATTTCAGATAGTGGAATGTCAACCCACTATTTGAAGACAGATCTATTCACAGATAAGAGTGTTACATTAAATATCGGGCAAGACTTTACTGCAAATTACTGTAATGTAACGGACAATGATACTGACGACGATACTTAAGAATAAATACGTAAAAAATCAGTTAAGAACTTTTTTATATGAAAGTATATAAATTTTTATGAAAAGCCGCCATTTTGTTTTTCAAAAAAGTAACAACAAATTCGTAACCAGCGACCCAAAAAACCCTTTATAAGTGGTTTACCACCAAGAAATTTTTAATTTTTAATAAAAATGTCCGCCATTTTGTTTTTCAAAAACGTAACAACAAATTCGTAAGCAGTGACCCAAAAATCCCTTTATAAGCTGTTTACCACCAAGAAATTTTTAATTTTTAATAAAAATGTCCGCCATTTTGAAGCCGTCATTTTGTTTTTCCAAAAAGGTACAACAAATTCGTAAGCAGCGACCCACAAAACCCTTTATAAGTGGTTTACCACCAAGAAATTTCTAATTTTTAATAAAAATGTCCGCTATTTTGAAGCCATTTTGTTTTTCAAAAAAGTAACAACAAATTCGTAACCAGCGACCCAAAAAACCCTTTATAAGTGGTTTACCACCAAGAAATTTTTAATTTTTAATAAAAATGTCCGTTATTTTGAAGGCGCCATTTTGTTTTTCAAAAAAGTAACAACAAATTCGTAAGCAGCGACCCAAAAAACCCTTTATAAGCTGTTTACCACCAAAAATTTTTTAATTTTTAATAAAAATGTCCGTTATTTTGAAGCTTATTTTGTTTTTCAAAAAAGTAACAACAAATTCGTAAGCAGCGACCCAAAAAACCCTTTATAAGTGGTTTACTACCAAGAAATTTTTAATTTTTAATAAAAATGTCCGTTATTTTGAAGCTTATTTTGTTTTTCAAAAAAGTAACAACAAATTCGTAAGCAGCGACCCAAAAAACCCTTTATAAGTGGTTTACCACCAAGAAATTTTTAATAAAAATGTCCGCCATTTTGAAGCCGCCATTTTGTTTTTCAAAAAAGGAACAACAAATTCGTAAGCAGCGACCCAAGAAACCCTTTATAACCTGTTTACCACCAAGACATTTTTAATTTTTAATAAAAATGTCCGTTATTTTGAAGCCGCCACTTTGTTTTTCAAAAAAATAACAACAAATTCGTAAGCAGCGACCCAAAAAACCCTTTATAAGCTGTTTACCACCAAGAAATTTTTAATTTTTAATAAAAATGTCCGTTATTTCGAAGCCATTTTGTTTTTCACAAAGGTAATAACAAATTCGTAAGCAGCGACCCAAAAAAACCTTTATAAGTGGTTTCCACCAAGAAATTTTTAATTTTTAATAAAAATGCCCGTAATTTTGAAGCCGCCATTTTGTTTTTCAAAAAAGTAACAACAAATTCGTAAGCAGCGACCCAAAAAAACCTTTATAAGCCATTTGAATTGAGCCTTTTGAAGCCATTTTGTAAAAACATGTATGTAACATACTGACATTCATACAATTTTAGAACAACGCCTTCATATTTTAGCCACGATTTTGGACGACTGTGCGCAGACGGCACCAACGCCGTATCACAGCTGAGTGGGGAGCGTTTTGACAGGGCCAAATTAAAAATTTTCAAAAACATGTAAGGACAAAAGTTGTTCTTTACATCGTGAGAAATATTTTTTGTCAAAAAACTTTTTCTCTAAAGCCAATGGTTCGGCAGTTATCAGGAAACATACAATTACATTGTTTATAACAATTGATCGCGCTAGAATTTTTCAATCCTGATGATTTTCGTTCAATCGAGACATAAACTGTTCGGACTTTATAAAATTAAAATAGGGCAGTTAGGCTTTTTCTGCCACATCTAAACTTATGATATTTTTAGCACATACATTTTTTAAAATAATTTTAAAATATTCACGACAGTTTTCTTTCTTTATTGCTATTATATTTGGATTAAGACAAGAAACTGCCATCAGCTTGTCTACAATTTTTGAAATTGTAGCGTTCAAAAATTTTTAGAGCCTTTTCAAAATAACAGTTTATCCTCTCCTTTCACATTATACTTTTTTAAAACTTTCTCACAGGCAAAACCGCAGTCCAATTAAATTGTTCTAGCGGTAAAAATATTAATTTATTTTTAAGGTTTATTTTAGCCACTAGACAAAATATTTTCAATTTTGTTAAGAAATGAAATTATTTTTATTAATATGACAGATCCCGATAATTTTTAGTTTTGTTATGAAATAAAATTATTTTAATCTAAAACTGTAAAAGGCAAATTTTCTAGGTTTTCAACTAGTTTTCCCTGACATTCCCTGACAATTTTTGAATTCCCTGACATTCCCCGACTTGCCATTAAAGTGGGAACCCTGGGGACAGCAATTTTTAAACATTTTCCCCGAAAAATGTTTTAAAAAAATGTATAAAAAATACGTCATATATGTATAGTGTTGAATTCGTGCTTCAATAAGCTTTCATTTTATACCCGACACGATGCCATTAAAAAAAATTTCGGTTTCCCAGTTTATCACCCGAAATTAACCCCAAGAATCAAAATAAAACTTTTATACTTCACGTCTATAATTGGGCCACCACACTCTATTTCTGTGCTAAATTTCAAATTTTTACGTCGAATAGTTTCAGAGGAAATAGCCTGTGACAGACGGACGGACGGACACCAATGTGATTCCATAAGCGTTCCGTTTTCACGGAACACTAAAAAATGATTCACGCGTAAGTCGCTTCTAAGTAATGATGATCCCTTTGTACAAACGTCAAACAAGTCACGTGATCCATTAAAACAGTTTCACACACCTAAGCACAAAAAAACAAAATCCAATATGTGGTAAATGAGTTTGGCCAAGCAACTACACATGGATTTCGCACGGCACCCAGATCCAATCGAGATGACGCGAAAAGTTTCCTAATAAGATATAGCTCACCTTCTTTTTTGTGATCATAGTTATTCATTTCATCCTTGTATTCAGCCAGAATCTGTTTAATTCTCTCACGCGCGAGAGAATCCAAGTACTGGGTCTCCTCATCTAGTTCTTCTTCTTCAGGCTCGTCTTGCAAAGGTGAAGATCTTTGCCTTTTACGTCTTTCAGCTTGAAAACACAGAAATAGTTATCTCTACGAAGTGCACTTTTTAGGATACTTACGCTTATTGATAAAAACAGATTTGTTTCTATGAAATACCATCAAAATCTTTAGAAATAAATAAAGGTTAAAAAGGTTTTGTTTAATTTCCTACAGATTTAAGGCCTTTACTACTACTTTGGTTTTTCTGACGTTGTTGCTCAGTTATTTGCTATAAAAAACCAATGACCTTTCAGTGTAGCCATAAAAAATTTATAATTAAAGAGATCAAAGTTTTATTTTATATTCTTCTTTTAAAAACGCGCCTCGAAAAGATTCGAAAACACATGTATTGTTTTATAGGAAAAGTACAAAATACGATTTTGCTTTCTCCATTGGATTATTTCTTGCATGTATCTATTTCTTATGTGTCTATACTGAACATAATTAAGCAACAACAATATTAAAAGACACAACGGTAGTAATATCAGCTTGTGTACTCCTCTAAATACATACATATTCCCAAGTTCATTAGGTTTTGATTTACTGATAAACAGACAACATTTCTGGAATCATTTTAAAACTGCTACTTATAACAAAAATACTGCAGCAAGCACCACATACTTTGTTTCTTACCTTTATACTCATCTAAAACCGCCTGAGTTTTAGCATCTACCTTTGCTACTAAACGTTTATCGTACACCATCAAATCGTGCAGCAATCTCACTGCTCTTAACCCAGCATCAGGCCCGGCGAGCTCACAAAATCCAAATGCTTTCACCTTTTTCCAACTGATAACGTGGCCACAGGCAGCTAATACTTGCCTGACCATGGTGTCTGGTGCTCTTTCAGTAATATTTCCTAGAATTAAAAGTAAAAGAGAATTGTTGAATTGAGAGTTGCAGAAAGAAAACAGTTTGTCTTGTAATCACTTTATAACTGCTACTGAAATTAGGGCCGGTAATATGCATTTATTAAATTTTGTATGTTACAATATTCAATGCACACATAAAAAATATATATTTTTAAACAGAATTCAAAAAGCCTCAATTTCTCTACTAAACTATAAAAACTGATGTGAAATAAAACGATGTAAAATCAGTATGCTCCTACGTTAAATAAGGGTCCTTGAAAAATTATTCATTAAAGGAATATAATCTTGGCAAGAACTTCTCTAAAATTTTGTTTAAAAATGTAGATCTCTGTTTTTGAGTACTGTCTCTAACAATTAAATCTATAAACTTAATTAAATCTTTGTATTACTTCATTTCTAGACATATTCATTACTAATCTTAGAATATACACTTCCCCACAAAATTAGCTGTTTATTTTGTTTCTTATGCTTTCACAGTGAGTTGGGCAACTTTATTTAGTGAAACCAATACCAAATGAACAAACAAGAACGTCGAGCGAGAAATCTTTCACAAAACAACTGCTCTAACTCTCATCGAGGGAGGGTGAATCCAAGATCAAGGGGCACCGCGCTTGGGACTAACGCAATCAACAGAAGGCGAAACTTTTTAGTAGAAAATTTTGAAAAGCATTTAATTATAAATTCTTTTCATAATATATCAAATTAAAATTTTAGCCTAGCTATATCTGTATTATTATTGTATTCTATTAATTTAAAAGCTCTTGTAAACAACTCTTTTTAAAAACAAGCTTTTATTATTTAGATGTACTAAAACGAAAAAATATAGTTTTTTCATTGTGGAAATGCTAAATGCTATTTATAAGTGGACGTAGTTCGCGTGGGTGGATCCTAATAAAAGTAGTATCAAAGTTATTACTGAAACAGATATAATATACAGGGTGTCTAAAATAGGTGATACCACTATTGCTATCTCCGAAACGGTAAAAGATACAAGGTCGGTTAAATTGGAGAAAATGTGCCATTTTTACTCCACATTTATATTCCGTTTACGGAGTTGCCAAATTCTCTATACTTTCTTATCTACAGGGGATTTTTTAAAAATAGTCAAAAATTTATTTATTAAATATCTCGAAAACTATTATAGTTAGAAAAAAGTTGCTTTAAGGGGTTGTATACCAGTTAGAATTTTCAAAAAATCGATTTTTTTTTTAATTTCATTTTCGTAATATACATATATTCCAGTAAACACAGAAAATTTCAAAGCAATACGGCGATTATTTTCGAAGTTACACGCATATTTGTAAAGACGTGTCAGAGCGATTGTACGCTATGTAAAGTGCTCTTCAAACTTTAAACGCGTTTTTCTCAAAACTGTGTTTTTAACGTCGGTGACGAAGATTTCTCGGATACGGCTGAACCGATCAGTCTTAAATTTTAACACAAGATTCTTAAGTATATTTTTTACTAATTAATCGAAGGTTTTTTCTCACCGATAAATATTTTTTTATAAACAATTTAAGGCCAAAATTTTGGTTAAAAATCGCTTTTTTTTAAGAAACCGCCATTTTGTGAAAAATTTTTATTTTGCTTATTACTTCGATTAATTAGAAGATTATACATTACTTTAACGAAATCCGTTTGGTTTTTTCATTTTCGATGATCCAGTCCAGAGATATCGGTATCACCGCAAGATGCCTTTTTTGAGAGGAACTCCTGGAGATCAGCTATAGCAGCTTTCAAAATTATTATTTTTACAAATACAAAAATCTTAAAATACAGTTAAAAGTTACCATAATATGTGTACAAATTTTCACATTAATAAATTTAGAAGTCTTCCCAGGAAAAATTCTTGAAAAATCGCTTTTTTTTAGGCCTCCTGACTGTATATAACCCCTTAACAAAAATCACACGATTTTTTACCTTCTCTAAGGTAACTTTATTGTTTTGTTTAAACCATTTGTTTTCATTGAGTTACTGATACTAACTTGTTTTTTTTTTCAAATACGGACCTGGCCTTTTTGCTGCATTTTTTGAAAGAATACTTCATACCCTTTACAACTGTGTATCACTTGATTATGTTTTTCGACGTTTTGGTGAAGAATAGTATCATCATCAGGATATTCTACCAGTACGGACCTGGCATTTTTCAAATTAATGCGCCATTTTATGACCTATTATGGCGACAATTAGGTCAGAATCAGTAACTATGGATTAAATTGTTTTAACTGGTAAATTCTAATTATAATCATGAATACTAGCCAGGACCCTCAAGTTTGTAAAATTGGTCCAACGCCTGAAAAAAGCATAAGCTTAGTTTTAATTATAACAAATCCTAATAATTAGTAATTCTTAGAGGCGTTATTGGCTTCGTGTGGTCAGTCCAATCGCGTCCATCAACCTGTTCGTCCGCCCGTCCATATGTTATACTTATAATTCAACGCAACGTCAAAAAATAAAGTAGAAAACGGATTTTAGATTCGAATTCCTTATAATCCGAACCCAGTATGACAATGGTTTTATGCTAGAATATAGTTAAAGGTCTTTAATTTGAGATAATATGGTTTGTTTTCAAAGCCAGTAAATAGTAATTCAACTGTACCAGCAGAAGGAGTTCCAGCAGAAATGAAACTATTAGGTTAAATAGGATTATTTATTATTATTTTTTAAACTGAAAGGTGATTTTTGGATACGAAAATCTTAAAAACGTAAATAATGAAGACGTATCATCAAGGGTGCCTTTTATAATATGTGGTAAACGTAACCACTAGTTAGGTGCTGTTAATAAAGGCCGCTAATTATATCTAATCTGAGTCTGCTAAACTTTTGCTGTCAATAGCTCATTGGCTTAAGTGCAATTTGACAAACTTTAATGACCAAAGGGTTCTGATTAGTAATCATGAACATAGTTTAAAATTAATCAGTTGAATAATTTAAACCACAGCGATAGGTTGTGAAATTGTGCCGTAATATGGAAAATCCCAGGTTCATATCGATAGAAAATCCTGATGTTATTCGCCCGATCAAAAGGTCGAAAACCATAATCAAGTGATATATAGTTGTAAAGGGAATAAAGTATTCTTTCAAAAAATGCAGCAAAAAATCCAGGTCCGTATTTGAAAAAAACAAGTTACTATCAGTAACTCAATAAAAACAAATGGTAGGTATAAACAAAACAATAACGTTACTTTAGAGAAGGTAAAAAATCGTGTGATTTCTGTAAAAATAACTCTTTTCTAACTATAATAGTTTTTGAGATATTTAAGAATTAAATTTTTGATTATTTTTAAAAAATCCCCTGTAGATAAGACACTATAGAGAATTTGGCAACTCCGTAAACGGAATATGAATAGGGACTAAAAATGGCACATTTTCTCTAATTTAACCGACCTCGTATCTTTTACCATTTCGGAGATAGCAATAGTGGGATCACCTATTTTAGACACTCTGTATATTATATCTGTTTCAGTAATAACTTTGATACTACTTTTATTAGGATCCACCCACGCGAACTACGTCCACTTATAAATAGCATTTAGCATTTCCACAATGAAAAAACTATATTTTTTCGTTTTAGTACATCTAAATAATAAAAGCTTGTTTTTAAAAAGTATTTTTTACAAGATTTTATTTTAACATTTTTAGTTAGGTACGTCTTAACCTATGCATTTCTGATAATGCATCATTATTACAAGACATTTTACCTGTTATTGTTATCGTATTCTACTCGTCAATACCCATATCAAGGGGATATATACATACTTATACAAGCAAACTAACAGGCGAAGTTAAATAAAAGCTTGTAAAAATAAATGCCGCTTACTATCAAAATCAATTACCTATTGTGTTTTTTTTATCATCTAACCCATGTATTTTTCATGTTTACGTAAAACTGCTAATATTTTCGTTAGAAAAGATTTATTTATTATATTTTTCTACAATTTAAAAATAAAGATTTGACTTTAAAAATCATACCATGACCATTTCAGTGTACTATAGCATATTCCAAGTTTAATCATGTAGACTATAAATTTTAGCTGTTGGTGTAATGTCAGGTGTTTGTAGAAAAATACGTTGACTGCTTAGATGTATAATAATTATACTTATTGTTTCCTTTTGACGTGTGTAACTGTACTGTACAGGGTCTTCCAACGAGGACTGAACAGGGGCTCATTTTTGAGCTTCCTTGTATTTAAAGAAAAATCTAAAATAGCCAATCGATGTACTTTTTCCTGCAGAATTCAAAAATGAAACCAAAAATGTATTTGAACCAGAAACAAAAGAGTTACGCTATGGATAAGGTGTTTTTTAAATGGAACATAGCTTTTTTTATACGATTTTCGGAACGAGTGATTTTTTTTATGTCCGTTCTGATTAAAATATTTAATATTGTGACAGCTATTTTTATTAAATTTTAATGTTTTATCCAGTATAATTTAACTTCAACCTGTTTGAAACATACAGTAGGTAATAAAGGTAAAATCACCTTGAAATCCTTCAAAGTCAAAAAATTTGACAAATTTACTATAATATTGCCGAAATGAAATATTCATTAGATGAGAGATTGTAGATTGTTATCTTGTTCTACAAATGCCAAGAAAATGCAAGAGAAGCAAGGAGAAGATTTATTGCAAATTTTCACAGAAATATATCCGTCAATACTATTCTAAGGATAAAGAACCTATTCGAGGAAAATAAAACATTACATGACAGAAAAAGGATTCCAGAAAGGAAAAGAAATCGAGACCGTGCCATTGTGAATTATTTTCGGTAATTATTGATATTACTGTAAACAGCGAATTTTTTCATGAAATTTTGCACAGACCCTAACTTTGGGTCGTAGAACACGAATCCGAAGTCAGTTTTTGGCGGTCTCGAATGGTTTTTCCGCAAAAAATTTTTTTAACTTTTAGGTTACCTTTTTTTATAGATTCCTTTAAGTTTCGACACTTTCACTTAAACATATCTGTAAACTTATAATTTTTATTTTATTTCGTCACACAAAACACCACATTTAGCCAAAAATAGTTAAGAAAATTGCTTTTTCCTATATAAAATTCCATTGTATTTGGTAGTAGACGCCATTACGTTCCCAGCTGTCAAATGTCCGGCGTTGCCAGGTTTACTTATTTTTCAAGACAAAGTTGTAAATTAGGAATAATAAAAAGTTGGCGGGAAAATGCGAAAATGAACCAAATTTAACCAAAAGGGCAAAAAGATGACCCCAACCAACACCCTGGGGCACCGATCCCTCTTCGCCTGCGAGGAAAGAGACTGGTCAGGGCCCCTAACCAGGTGCTAACCCTGTTCCGACCTTAGGGTGCCCTCCGATCCACCGTTCGTATCAAAAACTTTTCTAAGTCGGTGAATTAGGTGACAGATCTAATATTTTCGATATAACGGTGGTATAACGGTGGATCGGAGGGCACCCTAAGGTCGGAGCAGGGTTAGCACCTGGTTAGGGGCCCTGACCAGTCTCTTTCCTCGCAGGCGAAGAGGGATCGGTGCCCCAGGGTGTTGGTTGGGGTCATCTTTTTGCCCTTTTAGGGAAAATAAAATGCTATCTGTCTTATTTTACTCTCATATTGCCATCTCTTTTTTTGGATTTATTTATGGCCGGAAATTGTTAAAATTTGCGAGAAAAATGTTTTGTAAACGTGGCAACGCCGGAAAATTGACAGCTGGCAAAATAATGACGTCTAGAGCGATAAAATGGAATTTTCTATAGAAAACAGCAATTTTCTTAGCTATTTTTGCCTAAATGTGGTGTTTTGTGTGACGAAAACTAATAAAAATTATAAGTTTACAGATATGTTGAAGTGAAAGTGTCGAAACTTAAAGGAATCTATAACAAAAAGGTAACCTAAAAGTTAACCTAAAAGTTTTCCAAAAACAATTTTTTTTTGGAAAAACCATACGAGACCGCCAAAAGCTGACTTCGGATTCGTGTTCTACGACCCAAAATTAGGGTCTGTGCAAAATTTCATGAAAAAATTCGCTGTTTACAGTAATATCAATAATTACCTTATTTTCGACTGAATCCAACCAAATCAATTTCGGACGCAGTTCGGGACGTTCAATACGGCGGCGGTGTAAGACGCAGAAGAGTTACCCAAGGAACTGTTCACAGGACTTTAAGAAATCATAAATTTAAGCCTTATCATATCCTTCCACTTCAACATCTAACACCGGCACAAAAAGAACTTTGCTTCCAATTTGTTTCCCAAACTGCGATTAGGCAAGAAAACGAAGACCCTAATTTATTCAGAAATATCTTATGGACTGACGAAGCCACATTCACAACATCGGGGGTTTTCAATAGACATAATAATCATCACTGGGCGATGAGATCATGCAGAAAATTGTGAACGAAATAAATCGCCTTAACCAGGAAAATGACATTATAACAGCAAGTTTGGAAAGGCTACAAAGAGGTTATCGCTCTTGTTTCGAGAACAACGGAGGTCACATTGAACATTTAAATTATTAGTGTTTTTTTTTTAGTTAGTATAGAGTTGGAATTCTTTTTCTGTCATGTAATGTTATATTTTCCTCGAATAGGTTCTTTATCCTTAGAATAGTATTGACGGATATATTTCTGTGAAAATTTGCAATAAATCTTCTCCTTGCTTCTCTTGCATTTTCTTGGCATTTGTAGAACAAGATAACAATCTGCAATCTCTCATCTAATGAATATTTCATTTCGGCAATATTATAGTAAATTTGTCAAATTTTTTGACTTTGAAGGATTTCAAGGTGATTTTACCTTTATTACCTAGTGTATGTTTCAAACAGGTTGAAGTTAAATTATACTGGATAAAACATTAAAATTTAATAAAAATAGCTGTCACAATATTAAATATTTTAATCAGAACGGACATAAAAAAAATCACTCGTTCCGAAAATCGTATAAAAAAAGCTATGTTCCATTTAAAAAACACCTTATCCATAGCGTAACTCTTTTGTTTCTGGTTCAAATAAATTTTTGGTTTCATTTTTCAATTCTGCAGGACAAAGTACATCGATTGGCTATTTTAGATTTTTCTTTAAATACAAGGAAGCTCAAAAATGAGCCCCTGTTCAGTCCTCGTTGGAAGACCCTGTACATAACATGAATAAATTACTATTATTATTATTATTGTTATTATTATTATTATAATTGTACCTATGTATGTGCTTTTAAAATTTTCGAATTTCTATACATTTTGCATATTTAGGGTAAATTGTTGCATATTTTTGTCAAAAAGGATGCATGTCTTGAATAAATTTAGATGCATATATTCCACTCTCGGTTTATGATCATTCATCATTAGAAAATTATTAGCAATTGCAGCAGGATCTAGATGGTTTTGCCTATAGTCCAGGAGTTAGAGACGTCCAGCCTGTACCGGGAAGCTAGTGATATGAGGCCTTTGTGTATTGACTCTTAGAAATTGGATTAACAGGGAATGACATATCTGCCGACCTGCTTTTGCCTGGAAGGTTAATAAAAATAGGCACTTTCGGTTATTTTTTTTAAACAAATTTTTCCTTTGAGCCAGTGGCGTGAAAATTTGGATGCAGGTAGGGAGCGATAGATGATAAAGGAAAAAAACGTTTCTGCCGACCTTAATCCGCGGAAGTGGTGGCAGAAGCGGATTAACTTGCTCCATTTTTCGACAATCGCTATCCCCATGACCAAGCATCTTGAAATTTTCCATGCAAGTAAATTAACACCCTTTCAGAAATTTTTGTCTGTCAGCAGTCTTCCGCCCGGAAGGCACTTCTGCAGGCCACTTTTTATAGACCGCCTGCTATGCGGTCTATATACCCCCGTGATCGACAAAAATGTTCGTGTGTTGATTAACCGTGTTTTTTGACAATCTCAATTTTTTTTCTCCAAAATGGTTGCAAGTGAAACGTTTAAATTTTCTGGGTTAATAGAGGGATAGTGCGACTAGCTTCGGTAAAAAAATTCAGTTATACAGGGTGTTTCGTTTCGGAGTTATTAAACGTCTAAGTCGAAATTTCCGCGAATTCGTATGGGATCGATCACAGGTTACAAAAGTGAATTAAATCGATTATTTTCGGAGGTTGCAGAGAACTGAGAGCTTCAGAACCCTATTGGTTCGGAAAATGAACTGGTGAGGATCAGAAAATCGCAAGTACTTAATTCTTTTGAATTTTTTTGGGGTCAAAAAATGTCACTTGCAGACCCATCTTTGGTACCTACTTAATAACTCGAAAACAGAAAGTCGCATCGAAAAACCGTTTGACACGTCAAATTTTAGAATCTTAAATTCTTTCTTTTTGAAATATATCTTCCTATGCCTAAAACCACTGGAAATTGGGGAAATTTGGGAAAACCTGGATATGCAAATTTTTGATGGTTTTTTTCTTCGCAAAGAGTTGGTCAAAATACGTGAATTTAATATTTTTATAATCAGGTTTTAAAATGAATCACCAATGGGCCATCCAGGAGAGTATTTACGGGGTAAAAACCATTTTTTTTCCCATTAAAACTCATTTTTAATTAGCATTATTCTATATTTTTCGCTTTACCAGTTCTTTCTGGGTTTATTTTCTTTCCTCATCATCTAAGAACTAATTAAAATTGCATATTTTCTCGTAAAAGTTATAAATAAATAGGTTTTTTTGCAGTGGGGCAGGAAAAATTTTAATAAATGGACATTTAAGACGACTGCCATGAAAAAACAAAAGAAGTGAACTTGCTTTATATCGAAATTAAATATGATGTGTCAAAATTTCGCAAAAATGCCAGTTTTTGTTGCAAGATTGGAGGGTTTATGTTTATGGACCGATTTCGGCTTGGAATATGCGAGGAAAACGATATAATGGACGTTCTATTTTGGATTCTGGTACATTTCATTGGACGAGTTACTCATTAAATACCACTTTTATTGATTTTTCGATGACCCTACAATGCATTATAGAATACACCGAAATCAGATTCAATAAGTAGAAATGTATTAAAATACGAAATGTCAAAATTTGACAAAAATGGAGTATGTTAATCCGCTTCTGCCATCACTTCCGGGCGGATTAAGGTCGGCAGAAGCATTTTTTCCATTACCATCCATCGCTCCCTACCTGCATACAAATATTCACGTCGCTGGCTCAAAGGAAAAAATTAAAAAAAAATAACTAGAAGTGACTATTTTTATTAACATTTCGGGCAATAACAGACCGGCAGACATGTCAGTCCCTGTTAATTCAAATGCTAGCAGTCAATACAAAAAGGTCTCATGTTGCTAGCTTCCCGGTACAGGTCCCCTACTACTAGTGATGTGACCAAAATGACTTGACTCTGAACATTTAAAAAGGTAAAAATATTAGTTTTTTTTTAGAGTTTAAAACACCTATTTTGTATCAAGTTAATAATGCTATTATTGAAAGGGTTAATACAATAAATAATGATCTAGTTGTGATTTAGTTTATATGCCATATTACAACTGTATGCCACAGGGATTTGAAGCTACTGGGATGTTTGAAGAAGTTTAATAATAGCTCTTTATCAAGAAATGTATACTGTGCAATAATTAGGCCTACACTCGAGTAAACATATGTCAAATTTGGTTACCACATTTATATGGTTTATATATCGACCTAAAAGAAAATATTTTGAAATGTTTTTCAGGACACACTGCCCATAAATTGTACACTTCAAATAAAGAAATTAACTATATTGATCTATTGCCTTTGTTAAACATTACTACTTTAGAAAAACATAGAATTAACTTTGATCTTTGTCTCCTATTTCTCCTAGTTCTAAATGACATTATTTTTTACATGTTTGTATCGCAAATAATTAATTTAATAACAGAATAATAAGTATTTTTTAAAATAAAATTTACAATAAACGTATGCAATTTGTATGAATTAAAAAGAGCATATAAAGGACAACAAAAGTTAAAATATAGCTGGAATAAAAGAAGAAATAAAGGCGAAACTTAAATCAAAACACTAATATAGCAAAAACAGCAAAAAATGTAAATCTGTTCAACAGAAAAATAAGTATAGGTACATTATAAGAACATTGTTTATTAATATTTTATATAGTTTTTGTAATATTTTCAGCTGATATTTTCCAAGGTCTGATATTACTTAACACCCTTAAATGTTCTATATTTGTTTAACGAACCTTACTGCTCTAATAAAGTAGTGATTACTTACCTACAAACACTGTAACAGCAGGGCCATCCATTTTCTTCTGATCATTACGATTTTGATTTAATTTGGGAAATGCCCTAATTTGAGGAGCACCAGATACCTGTATGGGTACCATCTGTTAAAATAGACCAGAAATAATTCCAAAGAAAATTTTACACAATGGCCTAATGTACAACTTATGCAGTACCTATCATCATTGCCAGCTTTCAATTGGTATTAAAATTGGTAACATTGGTAAAATTTCAAATTTATAAAGTACCTATACACATAATGCAGAGTGCAAATCACTGCCAAATGATTAAGATTTACCTGTACAAGTTTCACATTAGACCATTGTTAAGAAAAATTCACTTACATGCTGGATGGGCATAACAGCAGGCATAAGAGTAGGAGCAGGTCCCCCAATTGGCATAGCATACATAGGAAGACCTTGCATCATGGGTGGTCGACCTGGATACGACATTTTTAACCCAAGTGTAATTTGACGAAATCAAAATAATTTTAAAAATCCGTTATAGGAACAGAACTATTCACATACAATACACAATCCGTCACTACACGTAACACCGAGCAGTCTTAATAAATTGGATATACAATGGCTTATTTCTTGCTAGACATAATTAAATACTGGAATAAGGAACACTTTCTAAATATAGTTTCAATAATTTACTATGGTACGCGTTCAACCCTACGTTTAAAAAATTACCATCGCCGCCATCACTCTTTCTGCTTCCACTAACGTCAAATAAAAATGAATGACACACGAGACATATATGAATGAAATGCCAAGCCAACACAGAAAAATAGAGATTGCCAACCCTCAACTCAATGCGGAACGTCAAACTTGCGTCAAACATGTTAAAATGATGTTAAAGGTTGCCAACCATTAGATTTCGAGAAGTATGTTGTGATAATAAAAAAAACTAGTTAATCAAAAAATATATCAACAATTCACAAAAACCATAAGTTTGTGATCAAAGACCTATTTTCGTTTTAGTTAAATAAAGTTAGTAATATCCATATATGTATTAAATAATATCCGTTTCTTGCGTTTCACCGTATCGTTTCATTTTGGTACGACGATACGGTGCAACCCAAGTGCAACCTTCGATAATCTAATATCGTTTTCGGCCGGCTAGTGGTCAAGGTCACTCATGGTATGGCTCACGGTTGACAGTTAAACGTTAAACAATAATATAGGTATCTTCCTTTCACACCAAGGAGGAGCTCCCGTACAGCTCCTGAGCCGCACACAGTTGTTCCATTCAACTGGGGCATCAAGCACCTGAACCGTTCGAGCCCTATCCCCCCTGCCCTCTCATGCATTACTTGAATTGAGCTTAATGTCAAACTTGTCAATCTGTTCCTTTCAGAACGGTGTCGAGTGACTCCGGGGCTAGTCGCTCCGGGGCGTCAGACAGAAAGGAATATTACTAATAGATAAACTTCATCTGTCAACCAACTGGCATTGCATTGAACTCCAGGGACACATTCAGAATCGACGCCGGATGTTCCCGGGTAAACAGCTGACCGTGAGGCCAGCCGTTGTTTCTTATGGCCGTGACGTCATTAAAAAGTCTAACCGGGAACACCCGGCGTCGATTCTGAATGTGCCCCAGGGGCACATTCAGAATCGACGCCGGGTGTTTCCGGGTAAACAGCTGACCGTGAGGCCAGCCGTTGTTTCTTATGGCCGTGACGTCATTGACAAGTCTACCCGGGAACACCCGGCGTCGATTCTGAATGTGCCCCTGGGGTAGGAGGTGAATGACTTCACCCTCGGTCCGCAAGCGGTTCAATAAACTAATGACGTGGCGATTGTTTCCTAATTTATTTTACAAACTCCCCCACAAGGGCGAGATCATATAAGAACAAACAAGAGTACATATTCCAGAGTGATTCGTATTGCGTCTTATTACTACTTATTAGATACGGAACACTTGTTCCGATTGTATTTTCGATGGTGAAGGGAAAAAGCAAAAATAACGTTAACATTAAAATTATATTTTGTCGCTTCGTCCTCTAGATCACTTTAATTTACTATGTAGTACCGCTTTTCGGTGCTAGATGACGCACATATTTTAAAGAAAACTCTTGTTTTAATAGACAAATAGGTAACTGTTTTACCGACCAACTTCATCTCGCTTTTTGTGCTAGAACGGCGTACACGCGTTTGTAAATCAGGTAGAGTATTTTCTTAATAATCATTGAATAACCTTTTTTTTAGATACTACAGATACGATGGGAAAACATAAGAGATCTCACCGGTCATCCTCCCGGGAAGATAATCGCAGTGCCAAACGACAGAAAGTTGAAAAATTAGAGGAACGATTACGGCGTTTGGAACGCCATTTTCAAAGTCGGCTTCTCGACACCATCGTTCCCGTTCCCGGTCGAGGAATTCAAGTCGGCCTCTCCGCCGATCACACTCTAGGTCAAGAAGCACTCGGGCTTCCAGAGCTAAGAATGGAAGTCCTCCTTCTAGGAGAAGTAGCTTCTCTTCTAATGGTTCGAGAGGTCCCACCCCTCTCCTTGGTTCGAGGGGTTTCACCCCCCTCGCTGGTTCTGGAGGTTTTACCCCTCCTTTAAGCATTAGGGATGTAGCCTTAGAAAGCGACCTTAATGCAGAAATTCTAGAATGTCTAGGTGAGGACCCTGAGAAGTCCAAGGCCATAAATATCGAGCTTCATACAGCCTTAATCCCAAGATGGACTAATACTCTAAGATATGGCCTATCTAAAGAAGACAGGGCAGACTTATTAAAGAGATATCCTTGTCCAAAGGATCTTGAGGCTCTGAATAGCCCTATTCTGAATCCTGAGGTTTCTCAGGCAGTATCAAAAGTGTCTTTGACCAAGGACAAATATCAGATTCTAATGCAAGATCAGCTGGCATCAAGCATTTCGGCTTTAGGTATAGTTTTTACCAAGGTTTTGACAGACAATAGTGGCTTTGCCAAGTCTTTAGTGCCAGAACTGAGCAATACTGCAAAACTATTGACAGATTTATTCCATACCTTCTCGATTCAAAGAAGGGGTTATCTATTGCCCCAGCTGAACCCAACGGCTATGTCTGTGGCCCGGTCCACTAAAATAGACCAATTTCTGTTCTCTGCTACGTTTAACGAGCAGCTAAAAACTGCAAGAGAAGTGGAAAAACATAGTAAGGAGGTCAAGGGCACTACAATAGATCGCCCTGGTTTAGTTAAAAAAGCTGGTAATTTAAACTGGAGAGGCTCGTCTCGGGTAAAGAGGAACCCCAGACAATACGAGCAGTCCTCTCAGAACCGTTTTCAGCAAACATCATACCAACAGCGTCGGAGACGCTAACAGACAACGTTGAGGTGAGTATTGCAGGTAGACTGAAATATTTTTTAAGCCACTGGCAACAGTTGCCCTTCATAGAAGGTAATACTAAGATCCTAGAGTGGGTTCAAGGCTATAAATTGCCTTTTTTAGTTAAACCTAATCAGTCTCACATTTGCCAACAACAAATAGAGGGATCTGAAAAAACAGAGTTGCATGCAGCCATCAATTTATTACTTGAGCAAGGTGCTATAATACCCTGCGAAGAAGAAGTAGACCAGATTTTGTCCCCGTATTTTTTGGTCAAAAAATCTAATGGAAAGCATAGGTTTATACTAAATCTAAAGCGGTTGAATAAATTCTTAGAAGTACCTCATTTTAAAATGGAGGATTTCAGAACAGTTCTACTTCTTATCCAAGAGAATTGGTACATGGTAACGTTGGATTTAAAGGATGCATACTTTGCAATTAATATACATAGTAATTACAGGAAGTACTTGCGTTTTGTTTATAACAATCGCATTTATGAGTTCACCTGTGGCCCCTTTGGCCTAGCACCTTTACCATTTGTGTTTTCAAAGCTCTTAAGACCTGTAATAACCTTTTTGCGAACCAAACGCATTCAGTGTGTAGCTTACCTGGATGATTTATTAATTTTTGGTAAGAATGAAATAGAATGTATTTCTAATGCAAAACAGGCAATATCAATTTTAGAAAATTTGGGCTTTATAATAAATCGTGAAAAAAGCTGTCTAATACCCTCCACTAGATGTAGGTATTTAGGTTTCATTTTTGATAGCCGGAAACTTACTATAGAGCCTACACAGGAAAAACGACAAAAGATTTTAAATCTAGTAAAAATATTTAAAATTAAAAAATCTTGTGTCATAAGAGAATTTGCTCAGTTAATTGGTCTCTTAGTTTCAGTTACACCAGGTATTAAATATAGCAGGTTATACATTAAAGCTTTTGAAAGAGAGAAGTTTTTAGCATTAAGACGAGCAAATAATAATTATAGCACTGTTATGATTTTGGATAAGGAAAAATTACAGGATGATTTTCTCTGGTGGGAAAATAATATTTTACATAGAAGAAATGATATTAGGCAGGATTCTTTTGAAATAGAACTGTATACAGACAGTTCGCTCACAGGTTGGGGTGTATATTGTCATGGCCAGACTGCGCATGGCTGGTGGAATAAATTGGAACAAAAAGAACACATAAATTATTTAGAGCTTATGGCTATTTACTATGGTTTAAAATGTTTTGTTTCTGATAGGAAATCTTGTAGTGTACTTATTCGAGTAGACAATTCAACGGCTTTAGCTTATATAAACCGTATGGGCAGTGTACAAAAATTAAAGCTTCACAAATTAGCAAAGAAAATATGGCAATGGTGTGAGGTCCGCGACCTTTACATTTATGCCTCGTACGTGCCTTCAAAGTCAAATAAAGCAGACAAAGAGTCGAGGGTAATTTCATTGGAAACAGAATGGCAATTGGCAAATACTGAGTTTAATAAGATTGTTAAGTTTTTTGGCAAACCAAGAATTGATTTATTTGCTTCAAGAGCTAATGCTAAGTGCGACTTATATGTATCATTGTCTCGAGACCCGAGTTCATTTGCAGTCGACTCATTTACTATTTCTTGGACAAAGTCCTATTTTTATGCATTTCCACCATTTTCGTTAATATCAAGAGTTCTTAAGAAAATTATTTCTGATAAGGCAGAGGGTATTATAGTAGTGCCTTGCTGGCCATCACAACCATGGTACCCTTTATTTTTGAGGTTGGCAATAAGTGACCCCCTTTTGCTAGGTCCCTCTAGAGGCTTATTATCTTCTCCTTTTAGGAATACTCACCCTTTAGCCAACAGCCTTATCCTAGAGGTGAGACGTTTATCAGGGCAGCTTTTCAGTTAAAAGGTATTCCTGAATGTGCATTGTCGACTATGATACAATCTTTGGCAAAATCAACGCAAGAACAATATAATACAGTGTATAGGAATTGGTGGTCGTACTGCGTTGAGAAGGGCATAGACTGCTATAAAGCAGAGGTATTCGAGGTGTTAAGCTTTCTACAGCTACAGTATGATCGTAAATCATTCACGTACGGTACATTTAACACATACAGATCAGCGTTGTCCCTTATTCTACCAGGGAATATCGGCCAAAATATTCAGATTCGTCGATTCCTACGTGGAATCTCAAAACTGAGACCACAACGTTATAAATACAATGTAACTTGGGATCCAGATTGTGTTTTAAAATGGCTAGGTTCTCAATATCCAAATAAAACTTTGCCTCTGGACGTTCTTTCAAAAAAGCTAATTACTCTCCTGGCCTTAATAACAGGCCATAGACTCCAGACGTTATCTTTAATAAAGGTAGAGAATGTGATAATGTCAGATGAGGGAGTTCAAGTTTATATAGACGAGCCTATCAAAACCTCGAAGGCAGGTAATAACCAACCTTGCTTGAAGCTTCCGTATTTTTTAGAAAAGCCAAGTTGTTGTGTTGCTTCTCTTTTTTGCGAATATGTAGAAAGAACTGCAGCCCTAAGAATACTCGGTCAAGAGTTCCTTTTTATCACTTTACGACCTCCGCATCGTAGAGCGAAAATTGATACGCTAAGAAGGTGGGTGAAGGAAACACTTTTGGCTGCAGGTGTGAATACTAAAGTTTTTTCAGCACATTCCACAAGACATGCATCCACATCGAAAGCCTTTAGGCGTGGCATATCAATAGAATCAATCAGAAAGACTGCTGGATGGTCGGCCAATTCCCAAGTTTTCGCGGAATTCTACAACAGGCCTTTGGACAATACTTTTAGTTTTGCCAGAGCGGTACTGGCCTAGTACTGTTAGGTGAGAATTGTCTATACGTTGTTGTGTAGGTACTTACCTTACAGAATTATGATTTATTATCTATATGTTAAGTCTCATATGTTGCTTGTTTTTTAGCATTTTATACCTACAATAATGTTTGTATACTTTGTGTTGTATTCTCTGGTACCTTCTGAATAGAGAATATAATATGTTCTAGTGGATCATTGTTTATCTAAGAGAACAAGACTTATGTTAAAGCAAAATTTTCTGGTCTTTAAACATCTACATAGTAAATTAAAGTGATCTAGAGGACGAAGCGACAAAATATAATTGAACGATCAAACGAACTTACCTGTGAAGTTCGATCGTAATTATATGAGTCGCTTCGTCCGAATAGATCACTCCCACCCAACCCAGATATTCCCTAAGAAGAAAAATTTGCTCCAGGCAATTTTAAAATTAAAGTTTTAAAAATTGCTTCTTTAAACTCGATGAAGTTGGTCGGTAAAACAGTTACCTATTTGTCTATTAAAACAAGAGTTTTCTTTAAAATATGTGCGTCATCTAGCACCGAAAAGCGGTACTACATAGTAAATTAAAGTGATCTATTCGGACGAAGCGACTCATATAATTACGATCGAACTTCACAGGTAAGTTCGTTTGATCGTTCAATGGTTGGGTGCGAACTCCAGTAAAGACGCTGGCTGGATGTCAGAACGCACGTGCCATTTTATCTGCAGTGAAGAAGTTGAGGCAACATAACCTTCGTTTAGATTTTCTTTTGACAAGTTAGAAGTTGTATTTTTTGGTTAGAAGAGTTTTATATCTAAACATGAATAACGAATATGCTTCCAGACTTCTACCTCCGGTAAAAGAAACAACTCGAGCAGCTTGTAAAAAATGTGGATATGCCGGCCATTTAACCTACCAATGTAGAAACTTTCTCAAAGTTGATCCGAATAAAGAAATAGTGCTAGATGTAAGCAGCACAAGCAGTGATTCAGATTTGAATTATGTTACACCATTAACGGAACTACGCAAAAAGGAACTGAAAGAAAAACTGAAAAAGCAAAAGAAGAAAAAGAAACATAAAAAGAAATCTTCGAAAAAGCACAAAAGGAAACATTCATCCTCAAGTGATGATTCAGATGAAGATTCAGAAAGTGAGGAGGAAAACGAACATAAAAGGCATAAAAAACGCAGTGGAAGTGATGAGGAAAAAAGGAAAAAGAGCAAAAAGAGTAAACATAAAAAACACAAAAAAAGAAAACATGCAAGTAGTGAAAGTTCAGATTAGATAATTACCGAAAACATGTTTTCTTTTGGGATTCGTCATTAAGACTAATAATTATTTTAATAATAGGACTATATTTATTTAATTGTAAAGTATAATAAAATAAAGCATTTTACAACATAACAAATTTTCAATTATAATTTATTAACGCACAGAATGCATTATGTGTTTATAAATATACAGCTAAGTAAAATTCTTTTAACCTAGTGCAATTAACAGGGCAGGTATTTAACTTTATATTATTTAAAAATAGAAAGTTTTAGAGCCATTCATGTGCATACAGTGTTTCTCTAGATAAGATGTAGACTCTGCTCAAATGAATGTCTTATTTCTGAATTTTTTTTAATGAATTGAATTCAGGAAAAGTACTAACACATAGGTAAAGGATCCAATTTATACAAAATTCAAGTTAAATAATTTTACAGGTAAATACCGACCTAACCAGTGAAACCACACTATTTTAAATTGTAACATTTTAGTACGTAATGTTTCATTTTTTTAGTCTTTACCAATCCTTATTGGCGACTCAAATTGAGAACGTGGAGTCCCCTTCAGCCGATTTTCTAACTACTATAACTAGGGATGTAACGGGTACTCGGTCTACCCGGCCAAAACCGGGTACCCGGCCGGGAAGGCCGGATACCCGGTTTTGCCGGGTTCAGGTGTTACCCGGTCGGGTACCCGGTTTTTTTATTATGTTTTCTATTTTTGATAAAATAAAACATAAAAGAACTGAAACGGTGTATTTTTGTGATGATAAAAAATACATAAAAAACAGATTTTAAAAGGTTATAATAATAAACTTTGTTAAAACATTTAATAACTAAAATCAATTAATGGCAAATTGTGATGAAGATAAACTAAAATTTCACCATTCTCAGAGGATAGTCGGTTTCGGGTTTCTTCATAAATATTACCCGCTTCTGAAAACAACCGTTCACTAAATATTGTTGAGGCAGGTGCTGAAAGAAACTTTTTAGCAAGCTTTGCTAGATTAGGAAATCTCTGCGAATTTATTTGCCACCACGAAAATGGGCTTGACTGTCTATCAATTAACGGCAACGCCAAATATGAACTTATTTCATCCTCCACGTCCTGTTGTATGTTTGGTGCTTTAGCAGATGATTTTTTATTTGTATCTCGCGTGTTTGCAATAGTGGTAAACACATCCCAAACTGAGCGTTTATCTTCTCTAGGTCTTTTTGATGAGGATGGATTATCTGTATACAAACTAAGAGGAACATTGTCATCTGAATCTGAATTGGATGACAAATTAACTTCATTATTTTGGATTAACAAATTTGCTTCAAGGATATATTTTATTACTTTTTCCTTCAAATTATCTGTGTCAGTAAAAAATGCAACCAGATAATTATTGTTCG
The DNA here is from genome assembly GCA_963971165.1 of Philopedon plagiatum. Lineage (NCBI taxonomy): Eukaryota > Metazoa > Arthropoda > Insecta > Coleoptera > Curculionidae > Philopedon > Philopedon plagiatum. The sequence continues at coordinate 13,959,904 of OZ020194.1, forward strand.
TGTCGATATTCGAAAACCTTCGACTTAATCCTTCCATAAGATTTTCTTGCATGGATCCTAAGCCTGGAACTTGTGTTTCTCTTAAAAACCTCTTTGGCGAAAAAACTGTAGGAATTACTTCCGATATAGTACAGTGTGTACTGCTGAAATGTTTAGTTGTTTGTTCAAATGGTTGTAGTAGCTCCAGCAACTTTTCTGCTATGACCCACTGATTAGAAGTAAAAGAAGATATTGCCAATAGTAATATTCCGCAAGACCGGGTACCCGGTCGGGTACCGGGTTTTGCCTGGTCTTAATTGACCGGGTACCCGGTTTGGCCGGATCCTAAAAAGCGCTACCCGTTACATCCCTAACTATAACGGTACCTAAAGTTTTCATTTCATCTTTCTTCATTATCATGTCAATTTTGTCGCCAATTGGCGACTCAAATTAAGGAAGCCAGCTGCAATCAGCTGATTTTTAACGCAGAAGGGCTCACTAGATGACAAAATTGACAAAGATGCCAAATAATAAGATAATGAAGACAAAGACGAAACGAAAACATTCGCCATTACAGTACTTAGCAAATCGGCGGAAGAGGACGCCACATTCTTAATTTGAGTTGCCAATACCCTCTGGTAAAAACAACATACAGGGTGGTCCATAAGTAATGGGAAATAGAGCAACAGTGGATTTCTGGCATCAAAATTTTACAATTTAGTCAACTTTGTTGTGATTATAACAGGATAGTTAGTAGGCGACAATTTTAATTTTGATTCTCTATAATATTTTAAAAAGTTGTTGACGTATTACCATAGAAATCGGTGTAGGGGGTTTTTGACGGCGAGAAAAATAATCCGATCTCAATCTCAATTTTACCGTATCTGATAGAGGGCGCTATGCACTGCATTAGGAGTGTTAATCCCGGGATTTTTGAGATTTTGTTGTCTAATCCCGGGATTCCTCCCGAAAAAAATTTCAAGGGATTCAAATATTAAAATTTTTAGGGCGTCCAGTGTTTCGTCTTTCAGGCTGAACGTATTTTGTTGCAGAAAACTCCTGCAAAAGAGAAACATCTCTCGGGTTCTATGCTTGTGGGCTGAATGGTTAGTAGGAATTCAACGGTTTTTTGAAGATTACGTCCGCGACTGTCATCATCTGCAAATAATATAAATTTGTCGAGAAAGGATTGCGGACATCCGGGTATTATTACTGATTTTCTTTTGTAATGACTCTGAACATTTTAGTAAGGCTTTTTGCAGTTTGATGTTGAATGGTTCATTCTCTTCGGCACTCAGAATTTCTGCAATGGGAATGTCATCTTCGTCGCTGATTTCTATTTCACTTTTGTTGTCTGTGTCTAGCCTGATTAAAAGTGTTTCCATTTTGTTCAGTGTTTAGAATTTCGGGATTTTTTAGATAACAAAGAATGTCAATAAATTGTTCTGCGTTACTTAATCCTTGTTATCAATGACTCCTATAGTTCCGTACCGAGTGGTGTTTAAATTCTGGATAATTCCTTCAAAATTAACTTTTAATGCCGCATCTGCTTTACATAAATCCATATCGTGACGGTATAGGGTTTCAATTGCAATTTTTATTGGTTGGAGAACTTTTACAACACCTTTAAGAACCCCACTTTCTAAATCAAAAACTGGTGTTATGTTTAAATCAATAAGATCTTTTTTTATGAAATTCTCTAATAGTGTAAAACGCTCGAGCACGTCAAGTAAGCTGCTCCATCTCGTTTTGCAATATAATATAACTTTTAGCTCTTTTCAACGATAATTTTTTACAGTGGCGACTGGTCCTAAAGGGCACAAGGGCACGTGCCCACTCTAGATTTTCGACAAATAAAAAATCTTTTATCAAAAGTCAAAAATAAATAATACACCGCCGCGCCTCAATATCTCTTTCCTTGCATGTCACACCACGGCGAACGCGACCGCCGGCGATCAAAACTTATCTCCGGGGACACTGCAGATTTGTCCCAATTTCATCATCAATTTTGGTGGCGACGCCGGACTATGCGTTGGAGAATTAGGGTTAAAATCGCGTGCTATCGGCATTTCGATGGGCACAATATTTCGTGTCTCCTAGCACTTGTTTATTGCTTGGATTTCGAGCGGCGTCGTCCTTGGCGCGGCGGGCGGAAGAGATTATTGCACAATTTTATGTTTAGTTTTCTTGATATATTAACACGTGAAGGCCTAATAATTTTTTTTGTGATCAGTTGAGGGATATTTTTTTATTTAAATAGTTTATTAATTATTAGTAGTGCATTAGTGCGTAGTATTACTAGTAATTCTAGTACTGTGTATTTTGTTTTGTTCTTACTTTTGGGTTTTCCCGATCCGCCGTTTCCAAAAAATGGAATCAGAAATAAACTCAGTGCAATATTTATTACAAAAGACTGTCTTACAATTTTTTAAGTAGTTATTATTTATTGATTTGTATTTGTATTTGTCATGATTATTGGTAATGATTACTTCCAAAAAGTCACTTTTTTCCAAAACTTCCACCTTATTCCATACCTTCAGTGTCTTCTATATCGCTGTCGGTAAAGAACATTTCGAGACTAATCCCGAAAATATTAATCGATCCCGGGATTTTCGAGTCCGGTTTATATTCCAGGATCCCGGGACCCAGGGATTGACACCCCTACATTGTATACCTTATGCTTTAAAAAGACTCAAACTTTTTGTAAGTAGATCTATGGAACTTTTTATGCAAAGATATTATCCGATTGTCCTTTTTAGAGAAAAAGACTATGAATGATGCTAAAGTTAAGTTTTCAAAGTATTTGCCATTTTGGCATCAGATATGCAGCATATTTTTCACATTAATGTGGGTGTTACTTTACAACAACAAGCATATCTGAGGAAATGTAGTAAAAAACGTAACTTTAGGGATAATTACGAGCTTTATATGATTTGGATAATAAATGAATTTTAAGTTTCATCTATTAAGGTTGCCTATTATGGTAAAAAAACACCGTATCTGATATTAATATGGAAAACATTTCGAAATATTCAAGGCAATATTTTTTCATTAAAAGTTCAATACGTCTACTCAAAAAAGTTTGAGCGTTTTTAAAGCGCCCTCTATCCGCTACAAGACAATTGAGGCCGGATTATTTTTTCTCGTCCTCAAAAACTCCTCTATACCAATTTTTACAGTAATATATCAAAGACTTTTGAAATATTGAAGAAAAAAACCGAAATTAACATTCGTACTTCAACCTGGTACCTCTGTTAATATCAACTTTCGGACTTTGTTGGGCTAAATCGCAATATTTTGAGGCCAGGAATCCACCGCTGCCCTATGTCCTACTACCTTCTGACCACCTTCTATATTTATATTTAGCAGGTTTATTATCCTTTTCTCTATACTTTTATGGCTAGGTATAATTTTCTTTTAACAAATAACTATTTTTTTTCAGTAAATATGTGTCTGTGTTGATCTGTAAAATTAGGCACTAATAATAAAGTCACAACTGTCCATTTCCTATACAGATAGTCCAGCTTTTTGACGACACCTCTGCATCAATGCACGCAACATGAACTGCTTTCTCGATAAAGTCCTAACTTGTCTTAAAAATACATCCAAATCAATAACGCCACATCGCAGTGCCTCACCCATGTAATAAATTGCATCTTCTAAAGCCGCTTCCTCAGCAAATGCGTTGAGTAATCTATATGAAAATGTTTTGTAAATCTCTTTTAGAAAAAAAAAATTTCTAATAATTTTAATACACCAACTTCTAACATCTGAAATCAGGGTTTGTTGCATGTGCTTTAAAAAGAGCTGTGAATTGTTTCATAATTTTTTAATAGGGCAATAAAAACTATTAATTTTTTTTTTATGTTCTGACAGCCCACGAAGACCGAAGTTTAAGTACTATGTACCGTGGGCGTACTAGGTTGGGTTTAATTTTAATTGCATTTACTGGTTTGGGTTTAATTTTAATTTCATTTACGAATTCGTGTGCCATCGACATTTTGTGACCACGTCATGTTATACTAACGTCACTTGCATGATACAATAAAAGGAAGGTATGATACCAAACTGTGCCAAATTCGTCCGGGTTCGCGCATGACGTCACGCCGTGATTTATTTTTGACATTTATAACGCGCAATATAGAGTTTACGTTAGTTAAAGGCGATTTTATATAAATTTTATTGGCAATATACTTTGCCTCCTGCTTATAATACAAATTTTATAGTATATGATTTAAAATAATCATATAAATAAAGGGACAAATACATTGATACATACACTGATTGATTGATTGTCCACATCACAACCATACACAGCACATCTCATTTTTACTTTTAAACTCCTAAAAGTATATAAAAACACCAAAAAATAGTTAAAAACACAACGCGATATTAAAAGACGTGTTTCGTTTACAAAATATCGCGGAATTGGTCACGGCGTGACGTAAATGGCCACGCCTACCTTCGCGGTATCATATCTTCTTTTATTTGTATCGTGCGTCACTTGTTAATGTTTTTTTGTTCTGGTTTATTATCACCACAGTCTTTTTAAACAAGAGAGCCATGAAGTAGATGATCTGGCAACATAGCACAGTGGCTGGAAACAGTTACCAGGTTACAGCGTTTGAATATGCGCGTGAAAAAATACCTAAAAGTTTAATAAAGATAAAAGGCCGCGGCGGTTTTGTAAATTAAATATATTGTTTTCTATAATCGGCAACGATATTGAATAATAATTTGGGTTGGACAAAGAAAAACTAATTAGGTACCTAATATGCGCATTGTATTTGCATTGTATTAATGTATTATTAATTAGCGGCTAAATATAGAAATACAATCTCTCAGTCACGCCAATGTTAGTCATCAAACATAACAGCATCGGCACGGGTTTTCTCACATTAGCAGCGTGGTCCTGAGGTAGAATCTCAGAGAGTGGACCAAGACGTCGTGGATTCGAGGCTGTGCTCGGGTAACCTTTTTTTAAATTTTTGATATTTAAAAAATTAGATCGGCTCTAAAAGGTGTATTGTCAACAAGTTAGCACTTGTTCCTCGATAAAATATTTTTAAAATTATTGGTAATCTCATCTCTACTACAGCGGGCAGCCTGCGCGTGCGTAGACAAAGATCGTATTACTATGTCGAGCCGCCAGTATTGTATTATTAAAGAAAACGGAGTATCGGGAGCTTCCCTAATTTTATTTTACGAATAATCATTCTTTTAGTAAAAGGCGCGACCTCTATCGAAGAGACGCAGACGTATCAAAACGGGAAGCTGTTAACAATTCTAGACTAAGACACATAGAAAAGTAATACTAAAAGTCATAAACATCTAGAGTAGCAATGTTCAATATACTACAGTACCTATTTTATGATTTTTGCGGTGTTTATTTGTAGGTAAATAATTTCTTGGCAAAACTAGACACATTATTAAAAAACCTTCCTTAATTAAAAAAGTGTATTTTGTTTGCTGCGTTGATATCACTAGTTGCCCACAAAATTTTGACCCAGGTGTAAAAAAACTTTCGCCTGCTATTTACATTGATTTTTAATATGCCGCGAAAATGTATGTCTGGCTATAAAACAAGTTATGATAATGTTATTAAAACATAATATTATCAAACCTGTGTGCTGATGCCTTGCCAAAGAATAAATCAAATTCATATTATTCCACCTTTCTGCCATAGTTCAATTCATTCTTAGTAACAAGGAACTGGAAGCAAAGTTGTTACAACAAAGAACCGTGTATGACATGTTACCTTTTTCAAACTTAAATTAGCTTTGACATTTAATTTAAAAGTGTAATTCTGCAATAAGAAAGTACTATGTAGAATGTTCAAAAGAAGTGCAAGAAAATTTTCATCTAACTTACGCATATAATACTGGACTAAAGCAATACGTATAAGGTTACTAAAACTTACATTACCTATTTCAAATTTGTTGCGAAACACGTGATATTTTGTTTTTACAGGGTGACCACTTTTTTTCAAGACCAACATTTCTCAGACTTTTCCCGGGTTTCCAGACAATATCTGAGTTTTTTCCCTGATTTGACGGTATACCATGAAACTATGTAAATATAAATATGTCTTAGTCTGGCAAAATCTAGATTTTTTCTTATTACACTGTACAATTTTTGTCTAACACAAATACCTGTCTCGTCATTTAACGTCTGTAGCACTAATAATGAAGTAAGTCGTTCGCACAGTCAGTAAATGCCTTTGCAACATACTTCGGATGAGTAGTTTCCATTTAGAATTATATGTCTTCCAAAACTTACGAAATTATTCTTTATTTAAAATAAATAACGGCACATTACATGACCACAGCATAATAAATAAATCGAAAAGAAATTGTATATAAGGGCGTTGGCCCCTTTTTTTTAATGGATGTGTTGCACTGTTTACGTGCATTATACATAAAGATTTCTTAGAGACCAATAAGTTTCGCTGACAAACCACACATATTATTTGCGACCCATTATATTTTAAATGAGGAAATTCCCATATAAACCTTGTAACACTGTGCGCAAACAGTCGCGTGTTACTGCACACTTTCGGCATATTACGAACTACCAAATTCACAGCGACGCGATAGAATAATAGAATCAAGTGGCTAAGCTAAACTGAATTGCTGCTATGGCCGAGTTCCCCGCGATGTAATGCTACTGGAGCGGCACTCACCCTGGGCAGCCTTCGTTATCAGTTATAATAAGGTAGTTTCTGGTAGGGAGAACACCTACTGTAGATTTTTAGTAGATGATTGTGGGGTATATATTTCGATAAATATTTTATCTTTATGTGTTAACTGAGTTAACAAACAGGGTTTCACATATGAATACTACACAGTGAATTATTTATGAAACTCTACGACATGTAGATAACCTAAATTTTAAAACTTACTTTTGGGATATACTTACTGTTTATATAAAGGCGCTGTAGTCGTAACTGCATCATCTACATCTATTGATTCCTGATTCCCAATTTTTTCAATGGCAGTGTTCAATTCCTGCTCCTTATCTTTTAGAACTGTTATGTTCTTATCAAGCTCTTTCTAAAATACAATAACGTTTAGGTTCTCTTTTGGTCCCGTTATAAAAATATATTTCCAGTATATTTTACTTTGTCCAGTCCCTAGTTGATATTTTCCTTAGATCTTCATAATAAAAAAAATATCCTTATTGTCAGATACTGGTAAGCAATTATAATAACAGCATTTATTATTATTATTATTATTATTAATTATTATTATAATTGCTTACGTTTGTTGTGACATCTGACAACAAGGATATTAAAAAAAAATTTTAAACATCCTTATTTTTCAACTTTAAGAAATGGACAGACGGTTTGCTTATTTTTTTATCAGTAGTTTGTAAGCTGAATTTATATATATGTATATATATATATATATATATATATATATATATATATATATATATATATATATATATATATATATATATATATATATATATATATATATATATATATACAGTGTGTCTACTTAAGTTCGCAGCATATGGGAAACTTTTTTATTATTAATTTTACGAAAAAAAGTTATTCTTCATAAAAAGTTCTGCATGGTCCTAAACCTATAATGCAACCATCATATATCGAAATTTCCCAGATATATACGAGGTGTGTCAGAAAATATGAATTTTACCCTACAGTAAAATACTTTTTTGACAATATCGAAAACTTTTATGAAGAAAATTTATAGAATTGTAAACTAATTTGTAACAAACAGTTATCTCTTTAATAATTAAAAATTTGATAAAAATAAAAATTGTTATGATTTTGTACATTTTCCCATTCTCTACCCTACAAGAGTGAACACATTGATATTAATGCATTTCTAATTAGGTTGCCATGATATTTACATATCTGCCATTAAATGTCAAATAGTATTAACTTATTACGTAATTATCACAACATTAGTACTGTATTCAAGTTGATAATTGTAAAATAAATTATTTTGTTATGTATCAATTATTTTAATGCATCATCAAAATACTGCAACACAGAGGTTAAGAAACGTAAAGGTTATCAAATTTTTAATGGATAAAGAGATAACTGTTAGTTCACAATTCAAAATAAATTTTTTTCATAAAAGTTTTCGATATTGTCAAAAATAAAAGTATTTTACTGTAGGGTAAAATTAATATTTTCTGACAGACCTTGTATATGACTGGGAAATTTCTATATCTGCTGGTTGCATTTTAGGTTTCGGACCATGCAGAACTGTTTATGAAGAGTAACTTTTTTTTTGTAAAATTAATAATAAAAAAATTTCCCATATGCTGCGAATTTAAGTAGACACACTATATATATGTATGTATATATAGTATCAAGTCTAGTCAAGGGGCATAATTTTTTTAGATCTTGTTTTTACCTGTTCTTTGTCAAGCTTGTTCAACATAAAATCTAATTTTAATTTTCCTTGCTTTAATTCGTCTTGCGTCTTCTTGAGCGTCTGCAATTCCGCCTGATTCTGATCAAATTGTTCTTTCATTTTCCTCACCAACTTTTCCTCTATGGCAGTCAGTAACGATTCTCTTATATGTTCATCCTTATAAGAAGTAATTCAGAATTAGTTTGTGTTTACACAACCTTTGTTCTACCAAGATATTAACTAAAGTTTAGTTGGTTATAAAAAATTTATTATATTTAGTATTAATTTGTACTTACTTTTATTGTACCTGTGCTTACTGGTGGACTAGGGGAACCAAACATGTTTGTTGGTGGCGGGTAAGAAGGAAATGAACTATTAGGATAGGGAGGAAAACTAGGGAAAGCATTGGTACTTGGGGGATAAGGCGGATAGCCTCCAGTAAAACCGCTTGACGGAGGATAGGGTGTGGCCGATGGGTAAGGAGGCCCTCCAAATCCTGGCGGTTTGGGCGAATAAGCTAAAAATGACATGCAGTATATACATAAGTAATTTTTTAAACTGTTAACAGAAACAGTTAAATAAGCTACTGGCATTATGTTCAATAATATAAAAGTTCAATAAAAAAATCGAATTTTACACTTTTACTATTTTTTTTTTTGAATATGCTGTCAGTAAATAAAATAATTTTCGTTTCTTAATACACTTAGACGACATTTAAAACTTCATTGTAACAATTTTAAATACATTTTTTGGGTATTTTTTGGAGCTTTTTTGGCACATTTGGAAAATTAACATAATCTTAATACACTGAAATTTACCTAAGCCATGTTTTATCTCTACACTTCTAACATAACAGGGCCTAACATGGAATTAAAAATTTAACATGTAAAACACTATAGTCCACTTTAAAAAAAAATTACTGTAGAATACTCACATGGGTAAGGTAGATTACTATCATTTTTTGGTCGGGCAAATACAGGAGGCTGGTCCCCAAAAGTAACAATCATTACTTGTATTAATCCAAGTAAATCAGATCCGTTCTAAAAATGAAATAGTAAAAATAGCATATATAAACAGACTGCCAGACACAATAACCTTTAGTACTAATACTAAATGCATATATTTTAATTACCTTTTATGCAGGACTAACCACCCCTATTTGTATATGTACTATACTATGATATAGCATTTGACATTCAGAAAGTTGAAATGTATTCAGTAGCAAAAGATTTTTTCAAATTGGTTTAACAGTTTGAAGATTATTTTTTCCCGCGTTTCACGTAAACGAAGCCGCGGCTAAAATTGCATATAGCCTATATACCATATAACACTTAGAAAGTTCTAGTCTTATATCATTTAGACAGGTCTAGTCTACGCAGCTGCAAAAGATTTTTTCAAACTGGTTTCATAGTCTGAAAATTAATTTTTTCCGCTTTTCACGTGAACGAAGTCGCGGGTAACAATTGTACATAGCCTATATATCGTCTAATACTCAGAAAGTTCTAGTCTATTCAGCTGAAACACATTTTTTTAAACTAATTTGCTCAGTAGTCTTCTTTCCGTGTTACACATGAACGAAGTCGTGGGTACCATTTGCATATAAACCTATAATACTCAGGAAGGCCCTACCTTTTCAAATCGGTTCAGTAGTTCCTGAGATTATTATGTGGGTGGTTTATGTAGAATACGGGAAAAAAAAAGAATTTTCATAAATATACGCCGGCAAAGCCGCGAGTAACAGCTAATGTGACATAAAACATACTCACAGGCACCCAGTCATGTAAATATGGCAAGTAAATTTTCCCATTTTGATCTACAAACATTGACACTTTAACTGACATGTCTGGCGTAGGTCTAACATAACATATGGGAGCATTATTGGGGTGGGTATCAATCAACCATACACAAATTGGAATGTTGTAAGTTAATCCTTTGTAATTGACAGGAATAGTTCCTGACAGATTGACAAGATCCATCGTTGTGCCATCCACAAATGCTGAAAAATTATATTAAATAGAGATTAGGTTTCTAGTATGTATGACAGTTTATGTAGTGGCATGAAATGAATATCTTGGCTGTCAAACATGACAAATATTTCACTACAAACAAGTATCATAAATGTGCTTTATTTTTTATGTCTGTGAAGCTGACCCCCAAAAGCAAAATTTATCAAAAATCGAGTTGCTGGTTTCGTATAAAGAGTTCTTGTTACGTTTTATTACTAGTTCTGTTAATTTACAGGTAAAAAACGATATTTCAAATGGGGGGCTAACGAAACGTAGCCCCCCCCCCCCCCCATTATTGCCAAAACAAAAGATTGGCTACAGTGCTTTGCTTAATAGTTCTGAAGGAGTTCTGCTACGGTTCTTTATTATGTTCTAAGCCAGAACTCTTATTAGCAAAAACCTTATTCCATGTTTTGTGCTCCTTGGAAAGTAAAAAATTGAAAAACAAAATGTCATTATAACTATATAGAACTGTAAAACTATTGCAGCACTAACGGAACTCGTGAGTTTGAACCAGAACTCTTCTTAGATACTACATTTCATGGGGGGGCAACTTCACAGTTTCTCAAATGTAAAAAATTTAAGTTGTAAACAACAGAATAGCTTGCTAATTCTATTGAACTGTGGAACATGAACTCATGAGCTTTGAACCAGATCTTTTGATATACATATAAGTACTAGATATATTTTATGGGAGGTGACGGGTGTCAAGTTAGCTCCCAATGAAATATAGTATTTAAAACAGTTCTGGTTCAAAACTCATGAGTTCCCGCTAGTGCTGTAATAGTTCTTTAGAATAAGCATGGTATTTACAACTTAAATTGTTTAATGTTGAAAAATAGTACCCTCATGAAATATAGTATCTAACAGTTCTAGTTCAAAACTTGTGAGTTCCCAGTAGTGCTACAATAGTTCTCCAGTTCTGAAGAATTATAATGACATTTTGTTGTTGAATTTTTCACTTCCAAAAAGCACAAAACATAATACCATTTTTCTAATAAGAGTTCTGGTCAAGAAAATCATAAATAACTGTTGCAGAACTCCAGGAACTCCTTTAGTACTATTAGGCACAATAGTCAAACTTTTGTTTTGTCAATAATGGAGGGCTGTAGAGTTAGCCCCCCACTTTTAAAATATCGTTTTCACTCTTAATTTAACGGAACTATGAATCAATAAAAAGTTTAAAAAACTCTAGAAATCTTTAATGAAACTAGGAACTCCATTAATTTTAAAAAAACCTGTGCATTTGGCCCGCTAAATGTATGTATATGTATACACTCTCATATTTCAGTTACTAGAAAATCAATTGTGTGCAAATATTTAAGAAATGGGCAGGGATGTCAAAAAAAATCAAATGAAATGAAGTGAATGATAATGTAATTTACTCCTTGGTGTGCTTTGTCAGAGGATAAATAAATAGTGGGTCGATTTCTGATAAAAATGCTTAATTTAAATAAATATGGCAGAAGAGGTTTAAAAGAAACATTACTTTTTCTTCAATTTGACAACTAGTATTTTGAGTTACTGCGCCGATATTCGTGCACTTTTAATAAACTTGAGAAAATAAAGAACCGTTTCTTAAAATTAATAAAATTTGTAAAGTATGTATGACACGTGAAAATTGGGTTATTCACAAATTTGTGAAAAATTGAATGTGAAATTTGTTACTGTGGGAAACGGCGCTTAAAAAAAAGCGCAATTCAAGAACAAATATTATATCTCATATTTGTTATAGAATTAACTTATTAAAACAATTCTGTAAAATAATATAAAATACATACATATAAAATACCACAATGTAATAAAATCTTATTTCCATATATTACGTACATAAGTTTCTTAACAATACAGATAATATAAAGACTAAATACCGTGCTGCAAAATAAATTAAAACATCCAATATCCATTAATACATCAGTCTTGGAATGAATTATATTTTGACATTTATAATTTGTTATGTATTAATTCTTATGTCCGCGGATGGGGTTTAGAAGAGGACAAATGGACCAAATTTTGCAAGATATGTAAAAACGTCTCTCCTATTAAAAGTTTTTGCTTGTAAAATAAATAAGATTTACATTATGAAAAATTTAACCCTTCAGTACCCGTTTGCGGTCTGAGAGACCGACGAGGTATTTATTCCTATGTTTTAAAGCGGCCGAAACCCCCACCCACGTGCCGCTCCCAATACCTTCCTGAATCTGAATGCCAGACATCAGTAACTAAGCAGTGTTTCAATTCAAGTAGTGCTTTAGTTATTGTAGGTGTTTTCGGTCTGTAAGACCGAAACGGGTAACGAGAATACAACGGGTTTATATGTGTTTTTAGAAGGTAAGTTTTTTTTTATTTTTTACTATGTACTTTTATATCCATTAATTACAAATGACTCCATTAAAAATATAACATAATTTAGACAGCATTTCTAAAGAATGTTTAAGAGTAAATACCTTTTTTATATTTTAGCCATGGGTGAATACGAGAAGGAGCAGACATGACTAGAAAATGTTGTTTGATAAATGATGTTTAATAAATACTTTAAAAACCATCTATTATTTTTTATTTTTAAAATTTGGTTATTATTATCGGTATTATTGTTATTGGTCTCTAAGACCAATATGGGTACTGGTGCACACAAACTGTAAATGGGTAATGGAGGGTTAACTAGAGTACTAGTTTCTACATATTAAACAATAATGACACCTATGAACACGTTTGTCAATGTCTTTATTAAATGAACCAATTATTTAATTTAAAATACTTCTCATCAAAATGCTATCTACTGAACAAAGTATTTTTACAGTTCAGTGTTATGAGGATGGCCAAGTATCATACCACCTGTGTTTGGGGAAATATGACCAAAACAATGCTGCCACAGTTTTAGTTCTTCAGTCTGTTAGAGGAACTCCTGTGATGTCCCTTAGAAATCGTGCTAAACATCTAGAATATTTGGTCCAAGGTGGATTGGTAGAAATGGCCCAATTTTGTGGTCCTCAAGGATCCCCGACTTAACATTGGCCGATATGTTTCTATGGGGGCTATTTGAAACAAATTGTTTATGCCACTCCAATATCAAATAATATTGATGTGCTAAAAGCCCCAATTATCCAGGTTGTTCATTCAATATCCCAGAAAAAAATCAGAAATTCCTTCAGATATCTAAGGAAGCAATTAGAAAAATATGTTGAATATGGGGGTGGAGTTTTTGAATTTTGATATCTTTATTGTATTGCTTAGTTTATAACATATTCTTTTGAGTTTAATTAAATATTCGTATTATTTAAAAATTGCACTTGAATAAGAAGTATTTTGAATGAAATAATGGTAATTATGTAGTATACGGTTTTCAGCTATTTTTGCGTTTTTTGGGAAAATTCTTTTATGGTCACATTCTACTGTCTTTCCTGATTGCAAATATAAGTGCGCACATAATAAATTATGAGCAAACCTGACCACCTTTTTGCTCACCAACCTGAGCAAAAAGGTGGTCAGGTTTGCTCAGATTTGATTGATATAGATATATATGTATTTATATCAATCAAAACTGAGCAAACCTGACCACCTTTTTGCTCAGGTTTGCTTGGGTGGTGAGCAAAAAGGTGGTCAGGTTTGCTCATAATTTATTATGTGCGCACTTATATTTGCAATCAGGAAAGACAGTAGAATGTGACCATAAAAGAATTTTCCCAAAAAAAGCAAAAATAGCTGAAAACCGTATAAATACTACATAATTACCGAAATAATTATTGATTTATTTAATAAAGACATTGACAAACATGTCCATAGGTGTCAACATTGTTTAATTTATGTAGAAACTAGTACTTTGATGAAAGGTGTGGGAGAGAATAGTTGGGAATTGCTAAGGGTTTAATTTAAATCATATTTGCTCTTTTGGTAGAAAATGATAAACAAGGCATGTATCCGGACATACTGTAGATTACCTAAGGATAATAAAAAATTTAAAAGTTCATAATGCCAAAATCTCCTCTGACTGTAGTATTCTTAAAATTAATTTAAGAACTTGGTTTTTGTTACAATGGGTCTGCACAATGAGTCATCTTTCATAAATAATAAATTATGATAAAGCTTGCGTTCCAACACCTCGTCATTCAAATTACTTTCTAAAGAACAAAAAATTTTCTTTAAGCATTTTATTTAGAATGTTCACTCAAGTACTAGGTACTCTATCAATAGACTAAACTCGATATAATGCACCTTCATCATGCAACATTTCAAAAAATTAAGCTTAGGATATTTTTTAACAAATAATAGGTATAAAGAAATGTAAATACGTACTGTAAGATTCTTGTTGAGGCTGTAATCCCTGATAATGATTCACTGCACTTGTAATATCGCGAAATGCAGCTTCTGGATTCTGGTACTAGAAACACAAACAATATACTTTCCCAGTAAAAAAACAATAACTATGTAACGTATTATTACCTTTGACAGCCATTGTCGTAGTCTCCCTGGATCCATGTTATACTATTTTTCAGTATGAAAGTTTTAAAAAATTCAATAGATCACAAGAATCCTCTTATTGTTATTCTTTTCAAATGTCAGAATGCCACTGTCAAAATGAAAGAAACGTCAAAGAATGTTCTGACGTCATGTTTCATTTCTAGTTGGGGGTGCGTTCACAGTTCTCCCCTATCAGGGTAAATTTTACCGGACAAATTTTTTTGCACGACTGATATACAATAAAGGATTAAACTCACAGTTGGAGACCTTTTATTCTGATTAAATTGTGAATGCTTAACCATCGTGTTTGGGCCGGGTACATTCGGGGCGTGTACCGTTGTCAACTTCGGTTACGGTTTTGTGTCCCGTAAGTATCGGTAATCTGAAAAGTTGACAGATTGGAAACGCAATATCTGTCATTAATGTCACCAAAGAAACCGATGCGGTTAACCAGGTTTGACAACGGTACACAGCCTCGATGTGCGATCGTCACATGTTGTGGTCTCATGTGATAATCGAGCGAGTAAAATCACATTTTTCCAAGGTTCATCCACCGGCCATTTCTAGTTTTCAAACTTCTATTGGCAACATTGATATAATTCTCAACAGATGACAGATTGGATGTTTGGACAAACAACAGAAAAACGGTTGGAAAATCCGAAATTCAACGGTTTTTGGTACTGTTTTAAAATTTATCACACTTTTCTTCTTGAACCAATAACCCAAACAAAATTTGTAAGTTCTTGATACATACTGGATTTTTCATTTATAATAAGTGCAAGTGTTACAAAAAGGCTAAAGCCAGAATATAAGTTCTTTTCCTTTTAGTACATGGTAAAAGATGTGTGATACCCCATTTAAGACACCTTTATCTCACCAGTCGAAAATACCAGCGAAATACAATGAGGGTTTATACACCCCCAGAACTTTGTCTGAGAAATCAGACAGTGAAGAGAGTATTGCAAGTGGAACTTCAGAGGGATCATCAGCTTATACAGGTATACTTTTTATTTCTTATATTTGTGCGTAGTAGTAGCTGTATTTTGAAAAAATGTTAAACTTAAGTTTGAACGGTAATTATTGATATTACTGGAAACAGCGAATTTTTTCATGAAATTTTGCACAGACCCTAATTTTGGGTCGTAGAACACGAATCCGAAGTCAGCTTTTGGCGGTCTCGTATGGTTTTTCCAAAAAAAGTTTTTTTTGCAAAACTTTTAGGTTAAATTTTAGGTTACCTTTTCTTTATAGATTCCTTTAAGTTTCGACACTTTCACTTAAACATATCTGTAAACTTATAATTTTTATTTTATTTCTTCACACAAAACAGCACATTTAGGCAAAAATAGCTCAGAAAATTGCTTTTTCCAATAGAAAATGTCATTTTAATCGCTACTAGATGCCATTATTCATAGATTAAGGTTAGTTAGGGGGCCATTATTTTCCCAGCTGTCAAGTGTCCGGCGTTGCCAGGTTTACTTATTTTTCATGAAAAAATTGTAAATTAGGAATAATAAAAAAGCTAACCATAACAAACTAAATTCACTATTCTGTACAACTTAGTCAACAACATTTTTTAATTTTAACCTACATCAGACGTAACCAAAATCCTATTTATCAGCAATCCAACACCTGCATATGCTGATGCATGCAACCATATCTGAACAAATAGGTGTATACCCAACTCAAGCAAACCTGAACAAAAAGGTGGTCAGGTTTGCTCAGTTTTCATTGATATAGATACATATATATCTATATCAATGAAAACTGAGCAAACCTGACCACCTTTTTGCTCAGGTTTGTTTGGGTGTATACACCTTTTTGCTCAGATTTGGTTCATTTTCGCATAATCGTTTTTCCCTCAAATACTGCTAGCTTTACATAAAGTTGGCGGGAAAATGCGAAAATGAACCAAATTTAACCAAAAGGGCAAAAAGATGACCCCAACCAACACCCTGGGGCACCGATCCCTCTTCGCCTGCGAGGAAAGAGACTGGTCAGGGCCCCTAACCAGGTGCTAACCCTGTTCCGACCTTAGGGTGCCCTCCGATCCACCGTTCGTGTCAAAAACTTTTCTAAGTCGGTGAATTAGGTGACAGATCTAATATTTTCGATATAACGGTGGATCGGAGGGCACCCTAAGGTCGGAGCAGGGTTAGCACCTGGTTAGGGGCCCTGACCAGTCTCTTTCCTCGCAGGCGAAGAGGGATCGGTGCCCCAGGGTGTTGGTTGGGGTCATCTTTTTGCCCTTTTAGGGAAAATAAAATGCTATCTGTCTTATTTTACTCTCATATTGCCATCTCTTTTTTTGGATTTATTTATGGCCGGAAATTGTTAAAATTTGCGAGAAAAATGCTTTGTAAACGTGGCAACGCCGGAAAATTGACAGCTGGAAAAATAATGACGTCTAGTAGCGATAAAATGGAATTTTCTATAGAAAAAAGCAATTTTCTTAGCTATTTTTGCCTAAATGTGGTGTTTTGTGTGACGAAAACTAATAAAAATTATAAGTTTACAGATATGTTGAAGTGAAAGTGTCGAAACTTAAAGGAATCTATAACAAAAAGGTAACCTAAAAGTTAACCTAAAAGTTTTCCAAAAACAATTTTTTTTTTGGAAAAACCATACGAGACCGCCAAAAGCTGACTTCGGATTCGTGTTCTACGACCCAAAATTAGGGTATGTGCAAAATTTCATGAAAAAATTCGCTGTTTCCAGTAATATCAATAATTACCGTTTGAACTTATTTGACTTTTGAAGGCTCTTCTAGCGACCTTACAATAGTAGCGCTTTTTGACGACCTAATGCGTCTAATGAAGCACAAGCGAGATAAGAGAATGGAAGATGCATTTTTAAATTTTGCTGAAGAAGCTAGAAGAATGTTTGAGAAGTACAACCAAGCAGTAGGTGATTGCCAGAGACTAAACAACTTGTTAGATATGAAGGTGCAAGAGAATAGTGAAATTGAAATAAGGCTAAACAGGGCAAGACATATTTTAGATGAAGAAAAGAAAAAAACTTACAAAGTTATGCGAGAAAAGGAAGAAATGGTATGAATTATTAAATAGAAGCACATTTTTTCTTATATCTACATTGATTTCCATTTACTATGTAATCTCTTTATAGCTAATTTAATATCTTTATAGGTTATCTTTATTATTGCTAGTTACATTTTGTTGTTATATACCGGCAACGGCGGTCTACATACTGAGCCGTGATTGCGGAAAATGTGTGTATGTTGTCCGTTTTGACATTTTCACAATCACAATTTTCTTTCTCGGAAACGGTCAGTGGGGGAGCAATCAAATTTTCTGGGTTAATAGAGGGATAGTGCGACTAGCTTCAGTAAAAAATTCAGTTATATGGGGTGTACGGTTTCAGAGCTATTAAACGTCAAAGTCGAAATTTACGCGGTTTCGTATGATATTGATTAAAGGTTGCAAAAGTGAATTAAATTGATTAAAATTTTCGGAGGTTGTAGAGGACTTGGAGCTTCAGAACCCTATTGAAATTGGTGAGTATCGGAAAACGGCAAGTAGTTTTTTTCAGTCAAAATTGGCATTTGCAGACCCCTTTTTGGTACTTAATAACTCGAAAACGAAAAGTCAGATCAAAAAACGGATTCAGACGTGAAACTTTAAAATCTCAAATACTTTCTTTTTGCGATACATTTACCTATATCTAAAATGGCTGGAAAATGGATTTATTTGGGAAAAACTGGAAATTTCGATTTTTGAATCAAATTTTGTACGGTTTTTAATTTTTTTTGGGTCCAAATGGATCCAAACAAAATCCTACATACCTTTTCTGAAAGAGCTTGTCGAAATACGTTATATCCATATTTTTTAGTTGCTTTATTCTTTATAGGAAGAGAGCAATCAACGATCAAATTTCGATTTTTTGACCTTTTTTCGATGACATCTGTACATTCGAATCATTCTGTATCTTTTCCTATCGAATTTTTTCCAAATTTTTATTTTTTATTTATTTTATTTTATTCATTTACGGCCGTAGCCACTTCTAAAATACATAAGATTACACATATCTCAATCAGTAACTTCTACAATCCATGTCTAAGCACACCTATGATTCCTAATTTAAAAATTTAAAATTATCAACTAAATCTATGTCCTTATGATCACAAAAGCCGTTTCCAGACTTACACAACCGCGTGGTTGAAGATGATATTCCATAGTTTGTATGATGAAAAGGTATATGAAATAGTGTATTATTATAATTTTATAATTTTTCAATGCTTTCTTATAGAGAGATAATAAGGCTTTAAAATGAATTTGATTATATTAGATTAGATTACAGGGTTCCCACTTTTCTGGAAAGTCAGGGAATTCAAAAGTGGTCAGGGAAATCAGGAAATGTCAGGGAAAACTAGTTGAAAACCTGGAAATAACAACACAAACCTTACACTTATCTCAAATTATCAGGTCACTGTTTTCAAATTCATCCCGAGAATAGAAAGCCCTTGAAATTAAAATATCTTAAATGTTATTTATAAATTGTAGAAGTGGACTGCGACAGGCTATTAAAATATTTTATTGCCAAAAATTTTGGCCCATTCTGGCATTTTTTAAGTCGCAAAAAAGGAATCTGGAATGGGTTATCCAGGAATATATTTAGGGGGTAAAAACTGATTTTTTTTTGAATTTTTTTTCAATAAATCCTATTTCTGCTAACTTTTGTATTAACTAGTTAATTAGTTATACCGAGCCGTGATCGGAGGAAATCTCGGAGAAAATGTACAGGGTTATTCATTATATTTTGACTCCCACCTACAGCTCTTATTACAAGTTATAGAAAAGAACTTTAAATACAAAAGTTTTAGGTTTTTTCACGTAGTATCTTTTGGTAATAGCGGAAATAAAAAATCGACTTTACAACCTTGAAAAAATTAATTGAGTCATATTTTTTTAAATGGAACACCCAGTGGCGCAGCCACGGGGGGGGGGGGGGGGGGGGGGGGTTGGGGTTAACCCCCCCCCCCCCCCCAAGGCCTAAAGATTACCCTACCCATTTCCCAAATTAACGAAAATAAAGCAATATTTCTCAAAATGTTTTGTCAAACCCACCCCCCCCCCCCCCCCCCAGAGCGTATTTGTCAAAAAATTTTGTCAAAACCCCCCCCAGATCGTATTCCTGGCTGCGCCACTGGGAACACCCTGTATATTATTAGCTCAAATGAAAGATCTCTTTGTTCTGATTTCAAATATATATAATTTGTTGGCATTTGGTTCAGCCATTTTTGAAATATTTGAGTTTATAACTTATTTTTCCACAATTGGACATCATCAGTCATTAAAGTTTGTTGCTTTAATATAAATCAAGTTGCCTCGAAAACGTATTGTTGTAGTTTAAATAAAGATTTTTTTTTTAAACTCAAATATTTCAAAAGTGGCTGAACCAAATGCCAACAAATTATATATATTTGAAATCAGAACAAAAAGATCTTTCATTTGAGCTAATAATATACAGGGTGTTCCATTTAAAAAAATATGACTGAATTAATTTTTTCAATGTTGTAAAGTCGATTTTTTATTTCCGCTATTACCAAAAGATACTACGCGAAAAAACCTAAAACTTTTGTATCAAAAGCTTTTTTCTATAACTCGTAATAAGAGCTGTAGGTGGGAGTCAAAATATAATGAATAACCCTGTACATATGTCCGTCGTCGTGGATTTTGATATTTTCACCATTTCAATTTTTTTTCTCAAAAACAGTCAGAGGGGGAAAAATCGAATTTTTTAGATTAATAGAGGGATAGTACGACTAGCTTCGGTAAAAATTCAGTTATACGGGGTGTACTGTTTCGGAGCTATCATTTATTTATTTATTCACACATTTATTAGACTTAAAAGTTGAAATTTACGCTGTTTCATATATCGATTACAGGTCGCAAAAGTGAGTTAAATCATTTATATATGTATTTCTATGTTTTTTTTTACAACCCATGAAGGCAGCAAGCCTAAGTACTAAGGTACCGTGGATCGTATATCACGCGACCGACTCATACACCCAGTGCTGGAAACATCCTTAAGGATTTCACCAGCCCTTTAAGAGGGTGTGTGGGGTGGTACCTCCTCGGTCGAGGAAGAATTCCTCTACCACCTTCCTTCATTCATTCACCATGCACACGCTTCATTCATACTGACAATCACAGACACCCAGACCTGTACTTTTTTATTTTTATCGTACAGCACCGGAATCGAACCAGGTACGGCGCCGTGATCGAGTGAGCCTGCTTCCCATCTCAGCGCTGCCCACCCAGCCACCTGGGCCGGTGTGGGTGTTTCAGTGTTTCTATATATGTAGCTAGTGATTGCAATCTCGCAGTGTCTTAAATTCCGCAGGGCATTTGCGGGACTGGTTCTAATCCCACGGGATCCCATATAGTTTTTTTAATTTAACAAAATTCGATAAATTAACGTTTATTTAATTAATTAATTGAACCAACTTTTTTCGCAAATTACAAAATGTTTTTTTTTTCTTTACCAAAATATTCCCAGTGGGCTCACTATTAAAACTCCTAAGTTTGGTACGGGTCCTGTAAGTAGGAACAGAGATATACAACTTTGAAATTTCACCATACGCCTCTGACTATGACCCAATCAAACCCAATCAATCAAATTTCTTATTAATTAAAGTAACAAGTATCTTTGAGTAAATGAACTTTAAATGTTTATACGGGGGATCCCGCGAACGTTTATTTCATTAATTAAACCAACTTTAATTTTTTATTATAAATATCAAAAATTAACAGTATTTCAGTCAAGAAAATTATGTAATTTAAAGTCTAGCCTCTCTTAACTATACTACTATGACTATAAATCAGTCTAATTTCTTATCAATTAAATTAACAAGTAACTTTGGGCAAATGAACTTTAAATGTTTATTATTTTTCTATCTGAGATAATAAGTCTTACTAGTTTTTATAGTAAATCACATTAGTTTGATTGTAAGGTAAGTAAAGGTACTTGTATTACCTAAGCAGTCTTATTAATTTTCATATTATATACCACGGATATTTGGCAGATACACGTTTTCGCGATATGTTTTAAGAGTTTACGGCTTTTTCATGGCTATGCGGATCCGCATAGCTGGTGCGGGATCCCCCAGGCCGTCAAATGATGCGGGATCCCGCGGGATTGCGGGATCCCACTTTGCGGGATCGCAATCCCTATATGTAGCGATACGGATACGGATACGAAGGGCGGTCTATTCTCAATCATCAGTCTGAAGGAGTGTGATATCTTTTATAATACAGGGCCTATAAACACGAAATTTTCAGTGCATGCCAATGATGACAGCGCCGACATTATAGTTATTTGGCTGGAGATTTTTTGCAATAGATTTTAAGAGTTTCATATTAAACATAAATTAGAAGACATTTATTTTAATTTTTAGGAAGAGCAATTGGATCAAGTACGAGAACTTCTGTTTAGAGATAATCGCGTTAAAATAGGCGATGATGCTAAAGAAAAGTTATCATTCCTAAACAAGAAAAAAAGTCATGATGGCAATGTTTATGGAGGCAAAAACCTTACTGCTATTCAAGAAATTAACTCTACAGGTAGACTTCTTTTCAATATCTGTTCCTACTAGGCCTACAGAAATTACAAACTAGTCAGATTCAGTGATTCTACTGAAAATCACTCAGCAGACTACTATGGGTTACCAAATAACTTGAATTTGATTGGTGCTGAAAGATTAAATTTTGGTGTAAATCTAAGTAAAGCCACAAACATCTTAGAATTTGTGATCATTTGGCAGGCCCGGATTGGGACAGGCGAGCGACCGAGAAAATCTCGGTGGGCCGCCGGCCCAAAGGGGCCGGTGAGGTCGAAGGACTGGGCACTTAGCCTCTATCCCACTTCGAAACTTCGAATCATAATATTTCCCAACCCCAAACATACAAAGGAAAAACCTTGAAAACTATGTAAATTATTATTTATTATTTGCATTTAATGTATACTTATTTATTTTTTATATTATATTTTTCAATATCATTTACCTCACGTGTGAAATAGAATTAAAATTAAAACTTTTTTGGGGTCATCCGCAATGTGCGCAGGCCCGGATTGGAACAGGCGAGCGAGCGAGAAAATCTATGTGGGCCGCCGGCCCAAAGGGGCCGGTAAGGCCGAAGGCCTAGCCACTTAGACTCTATCCCACTTCGAATCATAAGATTTCCCAACCCCAAACATAAAGAGGAAAAACCTTGAAAACCATGTAAATAAGGAATATTTACATATTTTTGTATTGCATTAATCGTTTAAGGAAGTCATTACAATCCCAAAAAAAATATTTTGAAGAAAATTACTAGGATAATTTAGCTTCAAAAAAAGGTTTAGTTTTCGGTATAATTTATAACAATTTAAAAAGCAGTCATCTGTCCTTAATTAAAAATGACGTCAGATCAGCAAAAATAAGTGTCAATCTACATGTTAACGTAAAGCTTACCTAAAGTCGAACAGGTTTGTTTTTCTCGGAAACAGTCAGAGGGAGAGAAATCGATTTTTTTGGGTTGATAGAGGAATAGTTCAACTAGCTTCGGTAAAAAATTCAGTTATACAGGATGTTTCGTTTTGCAGTTATTAAACGTCAAAGTCGAAATTTCCACGATTTCCGTTGAAATCGGGTACAGGTCGCAAAAGTGAATTAAATCGATGTAAATTTTCGGAGGTTGTATGGGACCCGGAGCTTCAGAACTCCACTGAAACTTGTGAGGATCAGAAAATGGCAAGTTTTGAATTTTTTTAGCTCGAAAAATACCATCTTTGGTACCTAATAACTCGAAAACAAAACGTCAGATCGAAAAACGGATTCATAAGTGAAACTTTAAAATCTCAAATACTTTTTTTTTGCAATACATTTACCTAAAAGAATCACTGGAAAATGGAAATATTTGGAAAAAACTGGAAATTTAGATTTTTGACCCAAATTTTTCACGGTTTTTAATTTTTTGTGGGGTCAAAATGGTTCAACTTAAAATCCCATATACGTCATCGGAAAGACCTCGTCGAAGTATATAATATCCATTACTTTTTAGTTTCTTCATTCTCTATAAGAAGGGAGCAATCGCCGATTAAATTCCGATTTTTTTTATTTTTTTGCCCTCGACATCGGTACATTTGAATCACTCTGTATTTTTCCTATTTAATTTTTTCCCAATTTTTCAACACTATCTTATAAAGGGATAATCACACTTTAAAATGAATACTCAACGGGTCATCCAGGAGCGTATTTAAGGGGTAGAAATCGAATTTTCTTGATTTTTTCCGACAAATCCTATTTTTAACCGACAGTACTCCACACTCTTTACCTTATTTAGTGATATTTTTTTGGGTTTATTTTATCCGTTAATTATCTAAGAATACCTCCCACTAATTGAAATCGCTCATTTTCTCGTTAAAGTTATAAATAAATAGCTTTATTTGCATCGGGGACATCTAAAATTTGAAAATTTTTGAATTTTCGAAGATTGCCATGAAAACAAAGAATTGCAGTTTATTTCCTTGAAATTATTAAGATGATATGTCAAAATTTCGCAGAAATGTCAATTTTTGTTGCAAAATTGTTACATATTTAGTAATTTTTGCGTAAAAGCCAAAAAATATGTTCTGAGATTATTCGCAAAAAATAAAACTAAGCCTAACAAAATTGAAAGGTTCCTGGACCGATTTCGGCTTGAAGTATACATGAATAAGATTTTAGGAACCTTCTACTTTAAATGCAGGGATATTTCATTGGATGAGTTACGCATTAAATTCCATTTTTAGTGAGTTTTCGATGACTCTACAACACTGGTATTCGCCATGTACTCACGATGAGTCATAAGTTCACTTTTGATGACAGCCAATGGGATCACGTTTTACAAGTTTCGAAATTCGCGCGACAATTTGCAATATAACATCCTTTTTTTTTTTCTTAATAAAAACCAAAATAAATGGATAACATCAACCGCCATAAACATTTAATTTATGTAGCAAATATAAAAAAAAGATTTCAGATTTATTTGGATTATATGCATATTCCCTATTATTATTTGTATATTAATTTTTACTTATTTGTTTTTTATATTAAATATTATATTTTTCAATATCATTTACCTCACGTGTGAAATAAAATTAAAATAAAAACTTTTTTGGGGCTTTCCGCTATGTGGGTATGTATCAAATTTATATTTGGATATTATTCAGTAGGAATGTGCAAAGCAAACGTTCAAACGTATCAAAATTGTTTGATTTAGAATTTGTAAATTACAAACCAAAACTCATAAATTGTTACAATAATTGTTAATAGAAAATTTCCCACTTTTGTTAAAAACAAAAACAGGAAATTTTCCCAGTTTCGTTAAAGATATCCCAGAAAACGAGAAATTCCCCACGAGTTGGCAACACTGGGCCGTACACAACTAAATCCTCGATTAGTGATTCCTCGTCAGCGAGGAATTACTAAACCGACGCACAGTGTAACGAAATCGAAAATTCGTGGACTTTGGCACTTTACTTCGCTGTTTTGCAAAAATTGTGGCGTATAAAAACATAAAAACATTGGAGTTTGTTATTACTGTACTAAATTTAGACCTACGTGCAGTAACTTACTAGGTATCGGTCGCTCAAAAAATATAATTATTTTTCGACAACATAAATAAAAAAACACTGTTTTCGGTTTAAAGTACCTAACTAAGTTAAATAGACTTAAATATTAATTATGAAAAACATTCTTTAATTAACCTAATTTTCACCATCTGAGCTGGAGACTAATCTATCAGAATTGTCTTCCTCAACGTTAGTTACTTTACAAAGTGTTTCAGTTTCTGAGAACACATAATTTTTTTCGCAGTTTATTTCGGTCTAATAAAGGAAATAAGGAGATTCAAAGAAATTAACAAGTTGTGCAGTATGTCCTGAATATTCTCGGTCCGTCCTCGCTTTCACGCGTAATGTTCTCGGAATTTACGAAACTCTTTATTTCCAACTTCTGGTGCCTCTTCAGATAAATGTCCAATTGGAATATAGGAAATGTTTTAATAACATGTGAACACTTGATGGCATATAGTACCAACTATATAATGACACGTACAGCTTTACACAGAGGCGGACCGTGACTTTTGGTTTGGGGGGGGGTTGTAGGTCACTTTTGGTTTGGGGGGGGGGGGGGTTTGGTAGACAAAACCCTTGTTTTTATATAAATATGTATATACTACCGTGCTGTATAATGTTTATAATTACTACTATAAGAGATCAAGGGGGGGGGGGTTAACCCCAACCCCCCCCCCCCCCCAGCGGTACGCCTCTGGCTTTACAGTATCGCTCAAATATTCTCGGAAAGTATCAACATTTAAGTTTCGACCCGAAGAAAGGGCTTAAAAAATTACAGCAAATTTTTTAAATTAAATTTTTGTTCAATCCAGTGATTGCTGCTGATTTTTCGTAATGTCTAAAAAAAGTTCTAGCAGTATTGCCGTCGTTTGTAGTGCCCTCACTCTGTTTACAACGTCCATTTTAATTAGTATCGCAAGTTCATTTTGTATTTTCTTTTTTCTTTGCTCTTTTATTACTCTCGTTTCACCCGTAGTGGCATCTGCAACTAAATTACAAAGCGTACTTAATGAGTTAACTTATTACCTACTTCTTATAATTTAGAATAAAATAATATTTAATAAAATAAGATTTTCGAATTGGGTATAATAAGGTATTTTTAAAACTATGTAGGTAAAGTATAGACATCTCGAAGATAGACCGATGTAAATATTAACCCTACACGTCATAGTCAGACGATCTCGTCGAGCCTCCACCAGCTTCCTATTCGTATTGGCCGCCCGGACATTAAATTGAAAGAGGCGTGGCAGACAGCTATCGGCGGTATTTCGCAGGATTGTAATTAGGCTGTCTAGTGAAAAAGGCTAGTCGACTTTCTTTGGAGTTTTGACTTGTTTTGTAGTTTTAATTTTTTGCGTTGATTTTTAATCGCTGTTTTGTTTGTTCGGTTGTCAAGGCTGGCAATTATTTTAGTTTTTATTTAATTGTAAACAGTTTTGCAGTTTAAAGTTTTCCTTCTCATTATCAATGCGGCCTTGTTCAATTTCACCGTTTGAACCGATTACTTGTAGGCAGCGTGCATCTGTTTATATTCGGTCTATCGTCGAAATAAATAGACTTTAGGTACTTAGATTCATGAATATTTTATTTAATATTATTCTAGCCACTTTTCTTAGATAAAGTTAAATTAGTTAAAATTGACTTGTAACTTCTTAGAAAATTTAATATGATTAATAACATACCTGGAAAATCTTCAAAGCGGCATTTAAAAGCAACTTTGGACTCCTGCATGTGCGACATTACTATAAAAATATTCTTTTTTTCAATAATCGGACAAAGTTGGATGGGATGTTTGGATATTCCTAATATATAATAGTTGTGTAATCTTATGTATGTAACAACGACCGCATATTTAGGCATTTTTTAAAAACCACACCAAACTTTGTTTTCTCTTCGACTGGGACCACGGTTCTTTAAAATTCCATGATATGGAATTATGTAAGTAAACTTCACAAGTATTTCCTCTAAAATTTGTAATTTTAGAGGAATTTTTTATAGAACACATAGATATAAATTTTTTAAAGTTATTTTCGCATCTTTTTTATTGCTCTCAGACAAGTCAAGTTTTCATTTAATAAGGAAGTACTTTACGATGATATATTTGAAAAAAAACTAGTAAACGACTAAACTCCAGATATTTTTCGAATAATCTCGGGGCAAAACAAATTAAAATTCGATAGTCGCTGTTTTGCCCTATGTGCACGAAATATCAAATCCGTTACACTGTGCGACGCAATCGCGTTCAGTGCTGCCCATGCAATCATCCAACTTTCCCCACTTCGAGTGTCCAATATACCAGCACTGGCCTTAAATTACCCGCGACACTGAAAAACATAAACATTTGTTAAAAGGATTTTTGAAAAAAATTATATTTAATGTTCGGGTATTAGGATATAAATTTACAAGTCGAAACTCTAGGTAGAATGTAGAACATTGTTCCACATTTGACAATTCGTTGTGCGTCAAAACCGTGTTTTTTAAATAAAGTCAGGCGCAAGATGTAATAGATTTTATAGTCGAAAAAAGTGACAACGAGAAAGTTATTAACTATGATTTTTTTCACAATCACATTTTATTTTTACTGTTTAAGGCTAACAAAGTATTCTTTTATTTTTGGGGTTTCTGTTTTGTATAGGAGGCCGCGCCGGCTGGGGGCCGGTCTGGACTCAGCTCGGTAAAAAAAAATCTGCCAATCCGGCCCTGTCATTTGGTATTGTAATAAAAATATTCATCAGAATGATGAATTTAACACTTTTATGGTTTAGAGCAGGGTTGATAAAAATCACGAATTAAAAAAAAATCTAAAATCAGCGATTTAAAAAAAATGATTTTTTTGATTTTTTTTCTAAAAATTTTATTTTGGACTAATTTTTATTAATACACATTTTCTAACTGTTCGTATCTTGTTTAGTCAAACATAATGAAAATATATTGTTAAGCATAAATAATACAGAAAACGAAACAAAATTCGACAAGTCAATTCGGAAAAATTCCGTTCGCAACTTCGTCGAAACTTGTAAAGACTTTCGGAAAACGCTCGGCTATGTAAGTGACACGCGCCTATTCCAGTTATCAGTAATATTTTTGCTTATGAGAGTAGTGTAGCACGAAATTTTGAATCATGACAAATCGGGGTAGAAGGGAATTTAGTATTTGGCAACATTTTACAAAAAAGAAAGTGATTGGCAAACTAGTATACAGAGCGGTGTAAAAAGTGTGATAGAGAGGTGCAAGGTTTAGTGAATAGACTGAAAAGTCACTGGGAAACCTGCAAAATAAAACTAGTGATATTAGCGGTCTCAAAGTGATTGTGAATTCCAGCAAATAATTAGTCAAAATCTTAAATACTTATCTTTTATTAGATATCCAATGTTTAAAATGTTTTGAACAACCCGACGTAAGCATTATACACTGTTATACTTAGACTTGGTGTTATCAACCAAATCATGAGATTATTAAACTTGAGCGTATAAATAACGAGGATGTGTGTGTTGGTGTTAAAAGCTTAAAAGTTACCAGAGCAGTTGGTCCAGATAATATACCAACTTATATTGTTAAAGGTCTGGCGGGTTTCTTTGTGGAACCATTGAACATATTATTTAATCTGTCCATTCAAAAGTCACTATTCCCAGATAAATAGAAAGAGGTCAAAATATGTCCGGTCTTTAAAAATGAGAACGTAAATGACATGAAGAACTACTAACCTATCGCTATTCTATCAGTCCCAGCAAAAATTTTTGAATCCATAATTTATAAGCTAATATATATAGTCTTATATTTAGATATGTGTCTCAGTTTCAACATGGTTTTATGAACAAAAGATCTACGGTAACAAACTTAACGAATGTCACTCAGTATATATCTGAGGCTTGACAAAAAATCACATGTAGATGTTATATATACGGAATTTGTTAAGGCTTTTGACAGGGTATCACACACTATCCTCTTGAATAGGCTTCATAATGAGTTTGGATTTCACCAAAACGTATTTTTTCTAAAATCATACTTGCAGGGTCGAAAGCAGAGGGTGGTAGTGAGGGGATATTCCTCTGATCACTTTATCCCGACCTCGGGAGTCCCATAGGGCTCGAACTTGGGTCCATTACTTGTTCATTCTGTTAATTAATAATTTGATTAAGCAGGTCAATTCTTGTGGTGTCCTAATGTTTGCTGATGACAAAATTGTATTCAATCATTAACAGTGAAAGAGATTGTCTGCTACTTCAAAACAACCTGGAAAGATTATTTAACTGGTCAATGAGTAATAAATTGCAATTCAATGTCAATAAATGTTACATGCGTACATTTGCCAGGAAAAAGAATACCATAGGATTTGACTATAGTATGGGGGATGTGGTGCTCGGGCGGGTTGAACAAATGAGGGATCTTTGGGTTGTATTTGATATGCAGCTAACGTTTGGACCTCACATGGTTGATACTGCAAATAGGGCAAGCAGAATGTATGGATTTGTTGTTTGCCCATTTCTTTATAATTTTGCAAAAAAAACTTATAATTAAATTCATAGTACAACACTTAGTTGTACCATCGTTACACTTGTCAATTCAAATCCTTGACTGTCAAATTAGACTTGTCTAATACTGTAGGGATAATGAATTTGGCTGACATTTTTTTTTTCATTTTTGATAAGAATTTTCTGTTACACCCCCTATAAATCCATCGAATAGATATGAAAAACTGCGCATCATATCTTACCTGAATTTATTTAAACTAATTTTATTATAAAATATGTATCAGATGATTTTTTTTTGTATGCAAATAAGATGAATATTATTATCATAACTATAATCACAAAATGTTTTTTGTTCTAGGCTTGTGTTATGTATTTCATTTCTTGATAGTTTTGCTTGTTTTAGGTTCTATGCTTTCAGATTTTAGTGTGTCTCGTTCCGAAGATGACTTAGATGTATCGCGACATATAAGACCAGGTCGGGAGTGGAAGAAACATAGGGCTAGTACTGGGGTAGCCGACGCGGAGCCAGCTACCAAGAAAAGGAGGTCTTCAAGTAAACATATAGAAGTAAGTTGATCAAGAAAGTGTTATTTGGGCGATTGCCACACTATTTGCGTCCCCCATAAAAAAGTGAAAATAATAATGCTTTTAACGAGTATGGTAGAATCTATACTCTCTGTTGTTGTGTTAACCAATTAAATATAGCTAATTTATTGAATTGTTTTATAAATCGTCAGTTTTTTTTACTGAAATTTGACACATCGTCAGTTTGTGAATACAATACGATACGAAACTGACGGCCACGAAACTGACATTGTTCGTCTTAATTACTCACTAATATAACGCCAAATAAGAAAACTTCTACATTAGTTTGCACTAGCGATTTTATATATATTTTTTTCAGATTGGCCCTACAGACACTGTTAGAGCAACCACAACCGTAACAGTAATTAAAAAGGGACCTATCACAGCTACATCTATTATTGAATCTATTCCAAACTCGGACAATTGTGTTGGTTCTGACGGGCTTCCAAGCACCGTAAGTAACCTTATGTGTGTCCATAGGTGCCAATTTAAGGGGAATATTTTTTGGGCACCATCTTCAAAGTCCCCTAGACTCCCCCCTAGCATTTACCAACATACATATGTTGAATGATATATATATATATATATATATATATATATATATATATATATATATATATATATATATATATATATATACACGGTGTCCCATATAAGAATGCACACTACAGGGATCTCGTAAACCAGAAGAGATACAAAGATGATTAAATTAGAGAAAAGTTGCGCTTTGCTGAACCCTTCAAAGTCGCGATTCGAAATCTAAAAAAATCCGATTACTTCCGAAGATATTTGGGAAAAACCGAATTTTCCCGATTTCGTTTTTATTTTTTTCTGACTCTATTTAAAAAGATATTACAAAATAAATTTCACATTCTCATTGCCACTTTTTCTGCTCTACAAGCCGGCGTTCTTAGATTTTCAATGCGACGTTTCGTTTCTTGGCAACCATCATCAACTTAATTTTTTTAAATAGTCGAAAAATTTTGTTTTATTCCTAAAAAATTTTACTTTTAATTCTAAATCCCACGACATACCGCTTCTTACATTTATCCGACGTTTCGGACGAAAAAATCATCAATATTATTTGATGATTATTACGAAGGAACGAAACGTCGGATCAAAAATCGAATTACGTTATCATGTAGAGGAGAAAAAATTACACGGGAATGTGGATTTTATTTTGACCTGTCTTCTTTTGTGAAATCAGAAAAAAATTAATTGCCAAAATTTATGTTTAAAATTTCAAGAATTCGTAGATTTTTTCTGATTCTACTGTAAGAGATAGATTAAAATAAATTTTACATTTTTATTGTCGTTTTTCTCGTCTACAACATGACGTCATTCAATTTTTGATTCTACGTTTTGGCTTTTCTCGACCATTATCAACTTTTTTTTAAATAATCGGAAAATTTTATTTTAAAACAGTTAAAAAAAAGTTGATAATGGTCGAGAAAAGCCAAAACGTAGAATCAAAAATTGAATGACGTCATGTTGTAGAGGAGAAAAACGAAAATACAAATGTAAAATTTATTTTAATCTATCTCTTACAGTAGAATCAAAAAAAAATCTACAAATTGGTGAAATTTTAAACATAAATTTTGGCAATTAATCTTTTTCTGATTTCACAAAAGAAGACAGGTCAAAATAAAATCCACATTCCCATGTAGATTTTTCTCCTCTACTTGACAACGTAATTAGATTTTTGATCCGACGTTCCGTTCCTTCGTAATAATCATCAAATAATATTGATGATGATTTTTTCGTCCGAAACGTCGGATAAATGTAAGAAGCGATATCTCGTGGGATTTATAATTAAAATTAGATTTTTTTAGGAATAAAACAAAATTTTTCGACTATTTAAAAAAATGAAGTTGATGATGGTTGCGAAGAAACGAAACGTCGTATTGAAAATCTAAGAACGCCGGCTTGTAGAGCAGAAAAAGTGGCAATGAGAATGTGAAATTTATTTTGTCATATCTTTTTAAATAGAGTCAGAAAAAAATAAAAACCAAATCGGGAAAATTCGGTTTTTCCCAAATATCTTCGGAAGTAATCGGATTTTTTTAGATTTCGAATCGCGACTTTGAAGGGTTCAGCAAAGCGCAACTTTTCTCTAATTTAATCATCTTTGTATCTCTTCTGGTTTACGAGATCCCTGTAGTGTGCATTCTTATATGGGACACCGTGTATATATATATATATACATACAGTGTGTCCGCTTACGTTCTGTACATATGGGAAACTTTTTTATTATTAATTTTACTAAAAAAAGTTACTCTTTATAAAAAGTTCTGCTTCCTGAGAAAATAATATTAAACTATTCAAACTTGAGATAGTGTGTACAGCATAGGCAAAAATTAAAAAAATCAAAATTGACCTAGGAGAGAAGTACCCTTAATTTTAGTTTTAGAGCAAAATGGAATAAGAAAATGTTGCTTGGCATTAAAAACTCTATCTGCTTATACTCTTAGTATACTATTATTAAAAATAAACTTAAAAAATTAAATCTTAATTCTTAATGGCATGTCCAATATCTTGCCACAATTTCCCACCTGAATTTGAATTGTAACTGTCAGCTTATGGTATTTGTCTGAAACATCAATTTGACTATTTAAGTAGATAAATATGCTGTTGAAATTGAGTATGTAAGATAAAACTGAAATAATTTTCATTTTTAATAATAGTTAAAATTAAGAGTATAAACAGATATAATTTTTAACGCCAAGCAACATTTTCTTATTCAAATTTGCTCTAAAATTAAAATTAAGGGTACTTCTCTCTTAGGCCAATTTTGAGTTTTTTTAATTTTTGACTATCCTGTACATAGTATCTCAAGTTTAACTAGTTTAGTATTATTTTCTCAGGAAGCAGAACTTTTTATAAAGAGTAACTTTTTTTCGTAAAAGTAATAATAAAAAAGTTTCCCATATGTACAGAACTTAAGCGGACACACTGTATATATATATATATATATATATATATATATATATATATATATATATATATATATATATATATATATACCCCTAAAGTTTTCTGATGCAGTTTTATTGTATTCTAGTTTATTTCATGCCAAACTAAAAGATTTTTCTTTTATAACTTTAAGGACGATGGTATTGGATCTACAGCTCCAAGTGCACCACCGCCTCACATGGTGTTTGAATCCTGGGCGAGAAATGAAAGCCCCAGGAAGCCTCCACGTTCCAGTAACCTTAAGCCCGACCAGAGGCCACATTCGCTACAACAAAAAACGATTGTTATGCCGGATTCTTGCATTTGCTGCGAAAAAAGGATAAGGTAAAATTTGCACTAGTATATTTCAAATTAAATGTCAAATTGAAAATAGGTTTCGTGAATCAGAGTGCCGGATCATAGGCGCCGGAACTATAACTACCGCGATGTGCCGTGACTCGCGGCTGCGATGTATCAATACATCGACATGCTTTGCGCTGGGAAAAGGTTACCAAACGTCCGTAGAAGTCACCTGGGCCCTATAACACAAGACCTACAATTGTAACAAGTGTACAACCAGACCTACAACTGTAACATATTTCCGTACTTATAAGTCCTACAAAGGTTAGTACAAGTTCAGTTTGATTGGGTTTATAAAACAGTTACAAAACTTAACAAGTCTCCAACCAAAAGCCTACACTTGTTGCACTTGTATGTCTTGTGTTATAGGGCCCTGCTATCGCAGAATATTTACTGGGAAGTGTTTTTAGTATTATGTAAATTATCTCTTGCTTTTAAACAGATTATTTATGGTCCCGCAGCACATTGTCAGTAGGTGTGGGCAAAATAATCGATTATTAATCGATTGAACGATTTCAAAAAAATTAAAATCGATTTTTTGATAAATCGATTTTGTCGATTAATCGATTCTTTTTTATAATCATAACTCGACTATGAAAGATGTATTCAACGAAATAATTTGAATGCTTTTCGATCCGCGCTTCTTTAATTTTTACGGGTCTAAAATTTAAATCGCCCGCCGGAATTGTGTTCAAGATAGGCAAGTGGTAAGCGCTGGAGTCACTTTCATTATGTCATTAGTAATGATATAATTTCGACGAGTTCAGTAATTGATTTTCTCGATTAATCGATTTTTCGATTAATCGATTAATATAAATTTTATCGATTAATTGATTCTTCGATTAATCGATTAATTGATTTTGTCGATTAATCGATTTTTCGATTAATTTCGATTATTCGTTTTTTCGATTAATCGATTAATCGGAAATAATCGATTATTTGAAATAATCAAAAATCGATTAAATCTTTTTCGATAATCGCCCAGCCCTAATTGTCAGCAGAGTGGAGCGATGGTATACGACAAAAATTTTATTTTTTGAAAATGATGTTGCCTGACTTTAGGAGAGTTGTGGTTGGAAAAGAGAAGTTTTTTGGAATTTTAATTTTTCTTTTGCGAGTGTACTCTCCACCGCACGGTGGGATAAAAATTGAAAAATATGGTCATAAGCATGTAACTCAGCTGAATATTGAAAAATCGTCTCAAAAATCGTTACTCGGGGGTTTTTGGGGTCGCTGAATTCGAATCTGACAATATTTTTTGAAAAGCAAAATGGCGGATCCAAAATGGCGGCCAAAAATTTTTGAAAGTCAATGAATATTTACCACAATCGATACTTGGGGGTTTTTTGGGTCGCTGAATTCGAATATGACAATATTTTTTCGACAAACAAAATGGCGGATCCAATATGGCGGCCAAAAAATTTCAAAAGTCGATAAATATTTACCACAATCGTTATTCGGGGGTTTTTGGGATCGCTGATTACGAATCTGACAAAATTTTTCACTTCTTCTAACAGATATCTGTTTGACAGAGCTCATTTCTGAAAAAAGAATCAAAATTACATTACTCATTATAGAAATAATTCGAAAATTATCCATTTTGCCATAAATTGATTTTCAAAAAATGAATTAAATATTCTTGAAATTTTTTATTTAGGTTATACACTAATTCACTTTTTTAATCGATAATCTGATTCGTAAATAGCGACCCCGAAAACCCCCCAGTGACGATTTTGGTAAATATTTATTGACTTTTTAAACATGTCGGCAACTACAGTGGATCCGTCATTTTGTTTTTTAAAAAAATATTGTCAGATTCGAATTCAGCGACCCCAAAAACCCCCGAGTAACAATTGTGGTAAATATTTATCGACTTTTGAAAATTTGTGGCCGCCATATTATATCCGCCATTTATTTTTTTAAAAAAATATATTGTAATCAGCGACCCCAAAAACCCCCATGTGACCATTTTCAGCAACATTCATTAAGATGGACTCAATTTTTTAGTCATTTACATTTTCTTTATATTTTGTTTATATATGCATGTTTATATACAAATTAGTGTAAACAACGGGGTAGCAGGTTGTAGCAGCTAACTCCCTCATGAATTCATAGTTCAGGGGTTATTAAACAATTTCCAGTGATAGCCATCGATCGAGTGAAGTCGAGTGGTAAACTTTTTTCTCAATGTTTACAACAATTTTTGCATTTAAATGACAAAAACATAGATTTACTTAATTGTTTATAAATATTTTATGGTTAGTAATTAAGAAAATTGTAATGTTTTGTTGAATTCCACATACCTTGCTGAGAAGAGTCCATAGCAAGACTCATCAATATGTTGTGCTATCCTCAAATTCACACAGTTTCACTTTCGCATTCAGACCTACATGTATCTACGTTCAGGACGTGTTTCCTTCAACGGTCAACTTCCGAATGGCCCTATGCAATGCTGCGCGGCATCTAGCGCTTGAAAACGGGTTTTCTTTGTAGTTTGGGGTTCCTAGAAACGGTCGGGACAGATTGTAGTGTTAAACTAGAACCTTCGATTATCACCAAATGGCCAGGTTTTTCCGATTTTATCCCACCGTGCACCGCCCCAAGATAAAGAAAAAGAAAAAATATTTTTTTCTCATTTGGTTGTCCATCCTATATTTGGGAGATCAAACGTGCCTTCATATACAAAATTAAATTTTTGTAAAATTAATTGTTTTTGGGTTGGAGCAACAAAAAATAGAACTTAACGTTCACACGGTGGCTACTTTCTGGAAAAGTCATGTAATTTAGTTAGTTATGGAAAAGTCCTGGAGAAGATATTAAATTTTAACATTTTTTTGTTGAAAGTCATGGATTTAATCTGAAAAAATTTCACCAATGGTGAAAATAATTTTCTGTAAATAATAATTATTTCTGATAATATGTACTATGTATGTAAATACCATTAAGTACATATTAGATTGATGTCGACGCGAGTTGATTGCATATTTTATACTGGTAAAAGAGGATAGAGTACAAAGCCTGTGTATACATTTCTTTCAATTTAGTTTAATAGATTGACCAGACGAAGAGGCATATAATCGTTCTCACTAAAAACGGTTTTACAATAATTTAAACATTTAACATTAATTGCATGGGAAATTTTAAATGCGATTATCTCGAAAATGGTTACTCCCTTAAAGAAGTAGAATAATCGATTTTTTCCATAGTCAGATCGATATACTAAGCTTAAAAAGTTATGTCATTTAAAAGAAGTGTGGTATGCCTAGTGATGTGCCATGAGCATGTTCTCAAGGGAATATTTCCGGAGAACGGTAAATTACCGAGAATATTTCCCAGCATAAATTCTCGAGAATTTATGATTTTAGAAAAAATATAAATTACTGGAAAATTACCGAGCATATTTCCGAGAACGAGAATGTTCTCGGGAAAATTCATATTTTCCGAGAATTCGAAAATTTATGAGAATTTACGGAAATTTAAGGTAATTTATTTTAATGCCGCTATTGTATCATAGATGGAGCTTGGAGCATTTTTATTTTTATTTCTTTTCTGCTTTGTTTTAAACAACTTGTTTAGACATGTTATTTTATACAATGCGTTTCTAAGTTGTGTTTTATTTATAAATAAAGTTACTCGAAAATAATGGAAATAAAAATTTAATGTGTCTTTATTTTGACTAAGATGCGTAATCACGTTAATTTACAATTTAAATATTTTCTAAATTAGGTATTGTGCAGTGCTATCTGTTTATTTTTTCAGATAAAATTATTGTAAAAACTACTTTGGGTAAAAAAATATGTTCTTCCAATGTATGCAGTCAAACAAAATATAAAATTCTCCAAAATTTCCGATAAATTCTCATTTTTCTCAGAGAATATTTCCCAATAATAAATTCTCTAGAATGTTCTATCCCTACATCTCTTTATTTTTTCACATAAAAAAAATTATTGTAAAAATACTTTTGGTAAAAAAATATGTTCTTTCAGTTTATGTAGTCAAAACATAAAATTCTCCAACATATAAAATAAATTCTCCAAAATTTCCGATAAATTCTCATTGTTCTCGGAGAATATTTCCCAAAAATAAATTCTCGAGAATGTTCCATCTCTAGGTATGCCGTAGGTGGCGCCCTCTACTTGTGACATCAAAAGTATGGACGAGTGTGAATTCCTTGTTCCAAAAAAACCCAAATCCCCGATTTCGTGTCGCTATGTCGCTTTGTTGAGAAATTACAGAAAAAGATCAAAATCAAAATTAAAATTTTTATACTCTGTATCTTGGTTATTATCAACTTTGAAATTAGGCAAGTTTGAATAAACCACATTATTTCGACATAACGAATCTGCTTGGGTGCTCTGTGTACCGTTACTTTTGGACCACCCTGTATATAATTTTTGAAAACATATATTCCAAAAAGTGTTTGTTTAAAATTTTTCATAAGTTTAAAATGACTACCAAATAAGCTGGCAGTGCAGATAAATTCAGCTTTATCTCAATATCGTTTTAGGGGCTGACTGAATGGCAAGCCTGCCCAATCCAAAAACAAGCCTCAGTATTAATTTTGTTTGTAGGTTTGGTAAAACCGCTTTGAAATGCAAGGAGTGTAGATCTGTTTGCCACTTAGAATGTAGAGATAACTTGCCATTACCATGTATTCCTGTTGTGAATACACCTAACCATAAGAATATCTTGGTAAGTAATACTTGACAGCCTTGTCTGCTTTTGGGGATTAAGAGCCAGCGCTCATTGTTATCATTTTGTGTTTTTTTAAACATTTTAGTTGCTCATCAGTAGAGTTTAACAAATGGGGGTAATTCCAGAGACGGCTTCTAACCTAGTTGGAAATAAAATTAGGATTCGATTTGAAAATAAAATACAAATATTTATTTACCCACATTGTGTTATTTGAAAGTGCGAGATACGAAAATATCATACAGGGTGTCTGAAAAGTCTTAGCATGGGCAAATATCTTTACTATTAATAAAGATAGCAACACCAAATTTTAGTTGTACCTTATTGGTTAGCAAAACTACTTTTTTACGTAATTTGACTCTTTCAACCCCCTTGGGGGGTTACGCTAGCGAGTTGAGGTCCAAAATTTTGGATGCAAACCTATGCCGTATGGCCTCTTCGTTTAAAAGTCTTCAAAAAAGAAACATTGTTTTAGTATTTTAGTATTTATGTATTATTGTAATTCATTTTTAAATGGCAAGCCTATAAAAATTATAACTCGTAAATCGTATAATCGGGCGGGGCACAAGTCGACCATTAGTCGGCCACTTGTGCCAAACAGTACAAGTCGGCGCTGCTATTTTTTGTTTTGCAGGGCACTTTTTTCTAACTTTTTTCCAACTTTACTTCTTCATTTGTCGTTTTTATATGTTTTGTTTTTTGACATCTGCGCAGTAGACCAAAATGCGTACCACGCGCAAACCGAGCGTGCTAGACATGCGCACGGAATTTCAGGAGTTGGACTTTGGTGTCTACATTTGAACCCATTCATTTTTCAGAATATATCTCCAGTAGTTAAGGTACCACTACGTATTTAACTTTATAACTTTGTTCCCAAGTTTTTTTCGACTTTATTTTTCATTTTTTGCCATGTGCGCAGTAGACCAAAATGCGTACCACGCGCAAACCGAGCGTGCTAGACATGCGCACGGAATTTCAGGAGATGGACTTTGGTGTCTACATTTGAACCCATTCACTTTTAAGAATATATCTCCAGTAGTTAAGGTGCCACTGCGAATTTAGACAACAAAGTACATCCCCTGAAATTTCGTGCGAATGTCTAGCCCTCTTGGTTTGCGCGTGGTACGCATTTTGATCAATGGTAAAACTTTTTCCCCAAGTTTTTTTCGACTGTATTTTTCGTTATTTGCCACCGCGCAGATAGCAAAAAAAGAAAAATAAAATCGAAAAAACTTGGGAAAAACGTTATAAAGTTAAATACGCAGTGGTACCTTAACTACTGGAGATAGATTCTTAAAAGTGAATGGGTTCAAATGTAGACACCAAAGTCCATCTCCTGAAATTCCGTGCGCATGTCTAGCACGCTCGGTTTGCGCGTGGTACGCATTTTGGTCTACTGCGCAGATGTCAAAAAACAAAACATATAACAATGACAAATGAAGAAGTAAAGTTGGAGAAAGGTTAGAAAAAAGTGCCACACAAAACAAAAAATAGCAGCGCCGACTTGTACTGTTTGGCACAAGTGGTCGACTAATGGTCGACTTTTGCCCCGACCGATTATACGATTTACGAGTTATAATTTTTATAGGCTTGCCATTTAAAAATTAATTACAATAATAAATAAATACTAAAATACTAAAACAATGTTTCTTTTTTGAAGATTTTTAAACGAAGAGGCCACACGGCATAGGTTTGCATTCAAAATTTTCGACCTCAACTCCCTAGCGTAACCCCCCAAGGGGGTTGAAAAAGTCAAATTACATAAAAACGTAGATTTATCAACCAATAAGGTACAACTAAAATTTGGTGTCGCTATCTTTATTAATAGTAAAGATATTTGCCCATGCTAAGACTTTTCAGACACCCTGTACGATATTTTCGTATCTCGCACTTTCAAATACACAATGTGGGTAAATAAATATTTGTATTTTATTTTCAAATCGAATCCTAATTTTATTTCCAACTAGGTTAGAAGCCGTCTCTGGAATTACCCCCATTTGTCAAACTTTACTCATCAGTTACAAAAAAAAAATACTTTCCAGTTCAAAATTTAATAATGTTATTTTTCTTTTAAACCGTATTCCGCAGAAATGCGATATGTCTGTCGAGTTTTTGCGGTGCAAATGATAATTGTTTGCTGAATTTTCAGGGTATAATAAGTGATTATACTCCAACCATTCCTCCCATGGTCCCGGCGTTGGTTGTACACTGTGTAAACGAAATTGAACTCAAAGGTCTCAATGAGTTGGGATTGTACAGGATTTCTGCTTCTGAGAAAGATGTGAAGTTACTAAAGGTAAATAAATAACTGTTTAGTCCCGAAAACAATGATTTCCTAAATGACTCATTCTTTTTAAATTAATATATCGTTTTAGGAAAAATTCTTAAAAGGACGTGGTTCCCCTTCCCTGACACAAGTTGACATCCACGTCATATGTGGCTGCGTAAAAGACTTCCTTCGTACACTCACAGAACCTATAATTACTTACATTCTGTGGCGCGATTTCGTCCAAGCAGTGGAAGCGAGAGATCCGCAAGATGTCGTGCCTGCATTGTACCAGTGTCTTTCCGACTTGCCGCAACCAAATAGGGATACTCTGGCGTATATGGTTTTGCATTTGCAAAAGTAGGTATTTTGATAAATCAGTTTTTCTTATAGATCAGATGCCAAGTAACGTAAAATCAAAAATAAAACGTCCTCAGAACTGATAAATGTAATGTACGATACATATTATTAGTAATATACAGGGTGTTTTCTAATTGAATGTCAATATTTAAGGGGGCGATTTTTGGGTCCATTTTAAAAAGAAAACTTCATATGAACGTATGTCCTAAACGTCTTAACTTTTGAGATACAGGGTGGTAAAGTTTTCAAAAATAAATCGTTTTTTATTAATATCTGTAATACCACTTCAGATATTTTAACTAAATTTGTCATACATGTACTATGTATCAAGAGGCATTATTTAGTGCACCACAATTTTTTTATTTCCACCAGTGGCGTTCGTACGGAATTTCACCTGCCAATTTTGGCAGACATTGATGGTACGCCACTGATTTCTCGTAAAATTAAAATTATTCCTGAAATCCCCAATCATTTCTAGGCAAATTTGATCGCTTGAATTTTTTCAATCCGATGCACGGTTTCCGCATTAAAAAAATAAAAACCTTTTCTCTGCATGATCATAACAATATCGTTAATATGACAATATCACCATGCAGAGAAATAGATTTTATTTTTTAGATCAGATTTGCTTAGAAAAGAATAAGGAAGTTAATTTTTGAGATCCTTATTCATTTCTAAGCAAATTTGATCTAAAAAATAAAATCTATTTCTCTGCATGGTGATATTGTCATATTAACGATATTGTTATGATCATGCAGAGAAAAGGTTTTTATTTTTTAAGCGAAAACCGTGCATCGGATTGAACAAATTCAAGAGATCAAATTTGCTTAGAAATGATTGGGGAGTTCAGGAATAATTTGAATTTTACGAGAAATCAGTGGCGTAACATCAGTGTCTGCCAAAATAGGCAGGTAAAATTCCGTACGAACGCCACTGGTGGAAATAAAAAAAAATTATGGTACACTAAATAATGCCTCTTGATACATAGTACATGTATGCCAAATTTAATTAAAATATCTAAAGTGGTATTACAGATATTAATAAAAAACTATTTATTTTTGAAAACTTTACCACCCTGTATCTCAAAAGTTAAGACGTTTAGCACATACGTTCATATGAAGTTTTCTTTTTAAAATGGCCCCAAAAATCGCCCCCTTAAATATTGACATTCAATTAGAAAACACCCTGTATTCATATTTGATTTGATTTGAATTTTGAATCACACATAAATTGTTTAGGGTTGCCGATTCACCGGAATGCAAAATGCCGATTGAAAATTTGGCTAAAGTTTTCGGTCCTACCATAGTGGGATTTTCATCAGATGATCCCAGTCCCAATAATTTGTTAAAAGAAACAAGACAACAAATAATGGTAAGCGATTTTAAATTGTATGGGTTTGGGTATCTGAATAGATGGATTTATATATCTCAGCTTGTTTTTTGAAAGATGAAGGAAGACGAGTGATGTGGTAACTCTAAAATTTCCCCAGTTTAAAGTCCACTTGTTTTTTGGGTGACTATTTCACTCATGTATTTTACACAGAAAAATTACATAGCATAGCAAAGATCTGTTTTAAAAGTCTAAAAACATCTACCTTGCAGTTTTTCCGGCCTTTACCTGAACCAATCATATTACAAATTCGAACGACCTACATCGCTTTTCAGCCAAATTTCCACTTTTATTTAATACTTTATAACATGACGTGTTTCTCTACACTATAGCTTCATCGGATGTTTGTTACAGACTAAACCTTAAATTAAGAGTTCACAAAGGTGTCATAAAATACAACAATCTAGGTAGATAAATAAAATTTTAATTTAGGTTTTATTATTATACTAATTTACTAAGGGGAGAACTGGGCTTCATTTCTATTAGGTAAATAAGTTTAATAAGGGTGAGTTATTTAATTTTAATTGATCATTAAGTAATATGTCGGAATTTTCAACCGATTTATCTCAAGACTTTCAAGTA
Organism: Philopedon plagiatum; assembly: GCA_963971165.1. Lineage (NCBI taxonomy): Eukaryota > Metazoa > Arthropoda > Insecta > Coleoptera > Curculionidae > Philopedon > Philopedon plagiatum. The sequence continues at coordinate 14,003,012 of OZ020194.1, forward strand.
AATTCAATTTTTTACCATTATTTTCTACATGTAGTATTTTATAATTGTTATCAAATGTAAAAGATGGTTCGAATATGTAGAATTATTTTTATTATTAATAAAACTTATTTTATTTTCTGTTATACGTGTTAAAAATGATCTGCCTGTTTGGCCTATGTATCTTTTCGGACATGATCCACATGTTAACTGATATGCACCTGATTTATTATTTTTAGTGGTTTTACTTTTTGAATTTTTCAGAAATTTTCCCTGTGAATTATTTGTTTTAAATGCTGCTTTTACGTTTTTTTGATTGATACATTTTTTAGTTTTTTCTGCTGTTTTCCCGAAATAAGTAATTGTTTTAAAATTATTGGGTTTTTCTTTTATCTTAGGATGGACTGCAGCAATAGCTTTATTTTTTAGTTTTTTTGACAAAATTATATCAATAAATTGATGGGCAATAACCGGTATTTAGTGCAACTTGTTTAATTAAATTTAATTCGTAAGTGAAATTTTCCGGGGATAAAGGGACACTTATTAACCTATGTACCATGCTATGATACGCTGCTAACTTATGTTGTACAGAATGTGTGGAATTTTTGTGAATTGTTGTGTCTGTATGCGACGGTTTGTGGTAAATTGAAAAACTGTGTTTATTTGAAATTTTCGTAATAGTTAAATCTAAAAAAATTAAAGAGCTGTTGGTTTCAATTTCTATTGTAAATTTTATGTTTTTATGTAACGAATTTAAATATTCTAAAAATGTATCTAATTTCCTGTTTGTACCTGTAGAACACGTAAATATATCATCTACGTATCTGTACCAGTACAACATGTTATTTGTTGTATTAAGTAAAAGTGGAAATTTGACTAAAATTGTCTATCATTATGTGTTCAAGAACTTTTTAAAAGTCTAAAACATTATACCATTTGGCAAATAAAAGGATCTTGAAATCACTTCCCATATGGATCTCGCCTTTTTCGTAGCTACAGAAAAGTGGTATTAAAAATTAAGTTACCGTTTTCCAGTTAGGTGGCCGTTTCATAACCTACCGATATTATTAAATCGTTAATTTTAACGTGGACGATATTCGTCGATCATTTCAGAATGTGTTTCAATAATAAAAATAATATGAATAATTCGAAAATTTCTAACGCTAGGACGCTGACTTACACATAATTTGCATAACAAATTTCTAAAAGTTATGCATATTGTGTAAAAAAGTGCAACATTTTTGTTAGAGATCGCACGATACTGATATTGATACCGATATATCGGCATATCGGCGGTTGTTGCCGATTATCGGTATCGTATCGTATCGGCAGGAAAATTGCCAAAATATTGTCACATATATAAAACGAAGAATTTTGGGTTCTTACTGCATATACCTATGAAAGGTAATACTCGTAAAGATAATAAAATACATTTTTGTGCCTCTTCTAATCTCACTAATAATATCTAATCAATTATAACATAACTGTAGTATAACTGAGGCCTTTTTCCTGAGAAATAAATTAAGAATTTCACAAAGCAATACTGAAAACATTAAACAGGGACTTCCCCGAAACTTCACCAATCAGAAACGTTATACCGCGTTACCGCGTGACGGAATGATAAACCGGGACTTCCCCGATTTTCGTTTTCGCCCAAACAGAAAACGCACGAACGAAAAACGGAAATTGATACAGAATACGTACAGGATTTAGCGAATTGGAGGTACAGAACCGTATTTTGTATTTTTTTATTTATATTCGACGTTATAAAAACCAGGGTTGGTACGAATTAATTCACGAGTTGTCTTGACTTTTTTTTTATAAAAGTCATGACTTTTTCCCACCCTGATTAAAACTAAACCTTGAAATATGTACGTATGTCTTTGCCGATACGATATATCGGTATCGGTATATCGGCATGTAAATATCGGTATCGGCCGATATCTCGTATCGGCAAAATAGTCATATCGTGCGATCTCTAATTTTTGATTTTTGTGACCGTGTACAACAAACAAATATTTGTAAATGAGTTTTACATTTTTGTCTAAATTTTTAATACCTGTTTCCAGAAAAACATTTAAACATTGCAACCGTCAAATTTGTAGTAAAGTCAGTTTTTTTAATCAAAAATCAACTTAAGTTGTCACCCGGTATCTTCCAAATCTGCAGTAAAAAATTTTAGGTTATGGAACATTTATTACGTTTGCCCACTGACTATTGGTCGTCGTTTGTAAATGTAACGAATCAGCAGCCTACAAACAGACTGCAACAAACCCCCAGCACGGACTCATTGCTGAGGCCCAACGGTCGATTTTTTACACCCACAAGGTAAGATTTTTTTATATGAGCCCATGAAACCCAGAGTGGTCTAAGTCAAAAAAGTAGTTTGGAGATATTAAAGCCCAGGCAAGGAATAAGAATTGTCGAAAAACAAATAGCGAATGTGTTTAGCAGATTTGTTTTTGGAAAAAGCTAAATTTAGATTTTGTAATATTTGATATTTTAAAAAAATAATTTTTGTCCCTATTGTTTTAAAATTTGTTCCCTTTAGACCACTATGGCTTTCATTGTTTGTGTGTTTGCTTTGGTTTGATATTTCGTAAATAATAATTATATTTACTTATATATATATATATATATATATATATATATATATATATATATATATATATATATATATATATATATATATATATATATATTTACTATAGATAACAAATTATTATGGGTACCCTAATATTATTCTATTTTAACATCGGAAGTCGCCAGTCGAAAGCGTCGTCAAGATTAAAATAATGCGAATCTTTGGAAAATAGGCAACGTTGTTAACAGGTGGCATCGTTCTTCCGGTTCACAGGTTAATAGACTGGCGTCTACAATAATAATGGCGTATCTAGCTGCTTACTGAGTGGTAATTTGTATTTAAGTTCCGCCCACCTAATTTTTTATTGTTTCCTCACCCTTTCGACGCATACAATTTACCATGTGTCGGACTATACCGACCTATTCAAGGTTTCGACAGCATCTATCATTCACTTATTTTTAAAAAAAACTTTCTAAAATTAATATAATGGGAATTTATCTATTGTGGAGCGAGTCCTATCTCCGTAATCGTCTGCAGCTTATTGAGGTGTGTGGCTCTTTTTCGCACATTGGACTGGTGTTATTTCTCTTAGTTATCAATGACGTTATGTACTGCTATAGGCCTTCCCAGGTTATTAATATCAGCTTAAATGGTTTGCAACCCAATATGGACAATTTTGTTTCCTAGTTCTCTTCAAACTGTCTAAATATTAACTTATCTAAATGCAAATCGGTCAGTTTCTATAGATGTAAAAATCTCATTATTCTTACATATAAAATTAACAACGAATCCATTGGAATTGAAGACTCAGTCAGCGACCTTGGATCTTCGACAGACAATTATCCTTTAATCAACATGTTGAAGTATAGTTCTCAAGGTCTTCAGGATGCTTGGATTCATAAAACGCAATATCAAATATATCTACGACACAAAAGCTCTTGTGTGTCTCTGCAACTGTCTCGTTGGAAGCATCCTTGAGTACTGTTCAGTGATGTGGATTCTGAGTTACACCATTCATAAGAATATACTTCGAGAGGGTTCAGAACAAATTTACAAAATACCTATTATGCAAGCATCGTTTTCCCTCGACCAGACTGATATTGTGTGGGATGAGGCATCTTGAGCACAGACGAAAAGACGCACTTTTTTTCGTGCACAAGCTTTTAAATAACCAGATTGATTGTGATATATTGTTAGAGCTGGTTTCATTATTGGATGCTGCAAGACGCACAAGGCAGCAACATTTCTTTTATGAAGTCTACCACCGGACCAACTACGGTCAAACCGCTTTTGTCAACAGAGTGGCGTGGAATTACAATTTTTTTACTCGGACTGATATTTTTAGAACTACTTTATAATCTTACCTTTCTGTTTGGTTGCTTGTGTCTATGCTTTTTTAGTGTTTCTTCTATATTTTATTTGTATGCATTGCTTTTTTCTGTTTTAATTTGTACCATTTGGAATTGATATTCCGTAGTGTATACACATGGATTTATTATATAAAAGGATTCGATATCCGTATACTGTGAACTGTGAGCATATCGAACGTGAAGCCTTATATTTTGTTGTTTGTTATTCTCTTGGGGGAGCAGTTTACGAACTACGAACATAGACAAGACTACGAATTACTACGTAATTGAATCAAGAATGGTAGTAGAAAGAGATAAAATAGCATTGGAGTGTTGGAGCTCAGAAGTGTTGCTGTCTGTGCTGGTTGTTTAGGAAAACGGCTGAACCTCGGTCTGAACACTCGGTTACACGTACGTCTTTGTCTAATGAACTAGAAAAGAAAAAGTGCGACTTATAGATTTATAAATGACTCGGAGCGACTTTAAATAAACACCTTTAGAAATAACATAACCCATAAATAATAAAACCTATTTAACTTAAATTTATTATTATTTAGCAGAAAAATAAAATATTTTAGGGCTTTTATTACTTTTAGTAAATCTTCTGATGCTTCTAACGTATTTTTTGTACAAAAATACAAGGTAAAATAAGATGTGGTCAATGTTTACAAATTGTGTTTACAGTGTCGCTTAGAATGGTTTGTTTTGGCTTCAAAGAATGTTACAGCATCCCGTATCCTTTTATTTAATGAATCCATGTGCATACACATACATATATTAAAAAAATAAATAAATACACATTTTCAGGATTAGGTTTTATGCTTGTTTACGACATACCAGAGTACTATTAGATTTATTAATTGATTTTGACATACCTATTGATTTTTTTAATGACGTGTGAGGGAACCAGTTAGTACTTGTTTTCTGATCCGGATCTCTAAATTTTTTCGAAAATGTATTTTTTCGAAAAATGTCCCTGATTGTGAATTATACTGGCCTTATCAATGGCAAATCTGGCCGTTTAGAGTTTAAAATTCAATTTTCAAAAAAACGTATTTTTTAAAAATTCAGAAAATAGCAAAAAATTGTTTTTCAAAAATTTTTCGTGGATCCATACGTATCGACTAGAAATAATCCATCTCTTTTCATAAAATTCCGTCCTTAATTAATAAATATATGGATATGCAGGAGAGATGATTCCTTTTTTAATAATAAGAAAAAAAGCATTATTTAGGAGCATTTACCTTCAATTTTAGGTACAGTGTCGAAAAAATATATAACTGAATTTTATTTATTTTCTCTTTTTATTTTTAGGCATGTTAGAAAGCAAAGATTCTTTGCTACACCGCCAGCATACAAAATTTAAGTAACAGTAGTGTCGTTAATTATATTTTACTTAATTATTTTAAAAAGTTTTATATATCTTTTCTACTCGTTTTATTATAGAAAATGTATTATTTAGTATATAGTTGCAGTTTGCAGTTTAAAAAAGTATTTGTATTAATAAACGTTCGTACTTAATACAAAAAAGTTTGTTTATAATTTATTGTTTCTTGTTTTATTCCTTGGTCCAATTCTTATACCACTCATAATAAGTAAAGCTCCCCACTTTCGCTTCACTTCCAATATTGTGCTGTCGAGGAAAACTAATTTTCAAGGGTCGAGAATAACGGCATGCCGCAGAATTCAAAATCTCGTTTAAAAAGTACCAGCAAAAAAAATTAAACTACTAGACGCTGATGCGCATAAGCAGGAAAGAATTATTTTTTCCTTAAAGAATATGATACGAGGAAATTGGGATAGAGCAGTGACGGCTCGTGAGGTAGTGCCACGGAGCCATGGCAGTACCTTATATTTCTGTAAAAATGTATTTTTTAACTTCATGTATCATTAAAACATATTTTTATACTTTATGCATTTCTTCCATTTTTTTCATAAATTGTAAGTCTGGCAACAGTGCACAATTCATCGTCGTCTATTTAAGTAGGTATTGCGTCTATCCACGCGTGAAGCCCTACTCGCTAATAAAGCCGAAACCCCCCGATTGTTCTGTGACAACGCTGTGCCGTGTATTATTCGGCTCAAATGAAAAGACGGAGATCTTAACGGGATCGTGTGTGAGCGACAGAGATGGGAAACCATGAGTTCCCCGAAGCATTTCGGAGTTATTTATTATTTTTTCTAAACAAAGTTTACATCATTTTGTCAAAATTTTTTAAATTTTAAGAAAAAAAAAGTGTTAGAAAGTTATAGTCAGTTGATTTTTTTTTAAATTATATTTTAGGTTCACATTCAAACGACTACAACGTGCTACTAACATATTTTTTTCTTAAAATTTAAAAAATTCTCCGGAAAATGATGTAAAATTTGTTTAGAAAAAATAAAAAATGAAATACCTAAACGAGTTAATTTTTTCCCAGGGGGGCTCAGCAAAAATACAACTTTTTTTTGCAAATTACAAAATGTTTTTTTCTTTACCAAAACATTCCCAGTGAGCTCACTATTAAAATCCATAAATTTGGCACGGGTCCTGTAATTAGGAACAGAGATATACAACTTTGAAATTTCACCAGCCGCCACTGGGTGTAATGACCGGTTTAATGCAGTAAACTACAGGACTATTTTAAAAAATATATATAATGTTACCTAGCGTCTCTGAACATTTTCCTGACAATAATTTAATTTTGCAACAAGACAATTGCCCAGTCTGTCCAAAAAATTATATTTTTTCTCTAGGCTTGCCCCAAATTTTTCAATTAACACAAAAATACTTGTTTATAAAAGCATAATTCAACTCCGTTTTAACTTTTGTGCTAGCCTTCTGTACTTATTAGATAATAATAATAATACTAAAGATTCCTTGGAAAAATTACAAAATAGAGCATGCGAATTATTTTACGTTGTAGCCGATACACTCGTATATCTATGATGTTGGAATGTCTCGAATAGCGGTCAGTTCAAATCTCACTAAAATACAACACTATGATTTTTGTGCATAAAATCCTAAACGGCCTTCTTCCACAATATTTACAACAGTACATTACATTACCTGTAATAATGAAATTCATAATTACTTCATAATGCGGGCATGGTCAGAGAATGGCTTTATTATTATTTCATTATTTATTCTCTATTATTATTTTCGAGACAATGTTATGGCCTTCAAAGAGTCCCGACCTTAATGTTATTGAAAATGTGTGGGGTCCAATAAACAAAAAAATGTATGATGTAAACTTTCGATCCGAAAATAGAGATACCCTCGTGATTGAGATAGAAAAGATCTGGGACGAACTGAGCTATAATCCGGAATTAACTAGAATTCTCTATTTATCTCTATCAACTTATGTATATGTCATTCTTACTATCTACTTTATATATATATATATATATATATATATATATATATATATATATATATATATATATATATATATATATATATATATATATATATATATATATGTATATATATATATATATATATATATATATATATATATATATATATATATATATATATATATATATATATATATATATATGTGCCGTATGCCGGACAATAGGATGATAAAGAAGTGTGTGCCAGGAAAGAACAAAAAGGGAAGATCAAGAAAACATGCATCAACTGAATTAAAGAAGAGGCAGAGAAAAAGGAAATAGCATGGGAAGAAATTAACCCAGGACAGAAAACAATGCAGAAGAAAGCTCATAAGCTCAACTCAAGCAGCCTAACACCTAACGGTAGAAAGGCTTAGGATTAAGTAACTAGGTAAGTAATAAATGATACAGATTTTCATTATGAAATCGCGTTATTAGCCAATTTGAAACCCATTCCTTTTAAATCAGTGGCCTCTTTATTGTACAAATGATCAGACTTTGACAGTTTTTTCTAAAGAATTTAATTTGTTTAACTGCTGCAAAATAAATAAATGATCATTTTAATATTTATTTATAAATGATCGTAGAAAAAATAGTGTATGCAACTCTCATGTAATGGCTATTAATACACACGCGTTCGTAACGACACTTGCCAAGGCTCGTGTCAGTACTTTATGCTCGTGTATTAATAACCATCATAACATATTCGTTGCATAATAATCATAATGTACTAATACTTCAAATTAAAATTTATGAATCGGGCTTACGTAAGTAGAAACCACAAAAATATATTTTTTACTCTTGTTTATTGATTTTACTAGGTGTTACCTTCATATTTTTTTATTGCACGGTGTGCACGTAGGTACTAAATTTATTTGAAATAGAATCTCAAATTAATAATTTCAAAAAAATTAAAGGAACGGTTGTATAAATTATATAGCAATTTGTTTTTCTTGACAGTTAAAAAGGTTTACTGTGCTTTTATTTCTCCATTATTTTTTATTAAAGAACAATTGAGTACAAGGAACACAAAGCTTCTCTTTAATTATGCTTACTCTAGCATTCACTTTTAAAATCAATTATTAAAACATTAATTATGTCTATCTCCAATAGCTTTATCAAAATATAGCATTCAATAAAAATGTTTATTAGATATGGCTACCTTTTTGTCAAAAAAAGAAAAACTAGTGGCACCACGGGGTAGGCACAGTATCTTTCTTCAGGATATAAAATATAATTTATTTTTAGACGTGTAGACTTTCAAGGTTGTTGAAACTACTAAAATGACCTCACTTTTTTTATTCCATACAGACAACAGTTTCAGAGTAAAAGAGCTTTAAAAGATGACCCGTCCTGGCCCGCGCATACATGGAAGCGCATATGGAATACTTAGTTTTTAGTTGTTGTTGTACAAGAAATTGTGTTGGCGGTACACTACTTACACTTTTCACACGCAGGCGTTTGTTGGTGAAGTGTAGAAGCCTGCCAGTACCGTCTGGGTATTGAGCCTGCACGCTTCTCATTTGAACTAGTGCGGCTACTTTTTACACCTCGTCTGAAGGAGTTGCAAAAAGTGTAGCTCAGTGCATCCTAACCTTTATTTTTATAATAAAGTTTGCAATTTCGCTAAAAATAATAAAATGTTGAGAAAAAATTACTTGAAACTAAACAAAGTAAAAGGGATGACCCAACTTTTCGTCTGTTGGTAGGTGGTACGTTTAAAGAATGGTGGGTCAAAACAATAGGGGACTGTATTTAACTAGGAACGTTATTTCGCGCCGACCCCCTGCACTGGGTTGGAACAAAAGGATTTTTTGAAGATCACCTGACTCATCTCTATTGGATTTTCTTCTATAGGAACAGTTAAAGATAAAAATTGACTAACCCAAATATGTGGAAGATTTGCAGAGCCAACAAATGCCGTCGCAGCGCTTCAGCCATTCTTCGCAACGTCTGACAATATTGTATTACTGTGTGAAGCTGACTAGTGGACATTTTCAATATTTAATATATTCAGGCGTACTTTCGTACTAACAAACCTCCTTGATTTGCTTTAAAATGCATTTGCTCTACAACCAGTCAATAACATTAAAAAAAAGTAGAGCTACATTTTACAGCTACAATTATCAGCTTTAAAACGATGTCACAAGACCCCCATTGTCATTTAAAGAATTTGGGATAGCAGACATTCCCGCTGAGGGGTAAAGTTACATCGATAAAAATATCTAAAAAACGAGCCTTCTTCCTAAAAAGAAAATGACGTATACGAGCATTTTTTGAAATTTTCATTAAAAAGGCATCCGCCGAGGTGGGTTGTTTTCGATGACCCATCCGGTATTTCCCGATAGATATATCATGCACGTGCCTACAAAAATAGGGTATAATTTATAACCAAAATTACTAGTAATTTTCAGCAGTTTTGGGTATAGAACTCACTCTGTTTGATCTGTGTGGTGTTTTAATTCCTTATGACCTATTAAGTTTCCATTAATCAATTGTCACAACTAAAATTCACGGCCTCGGGCTCTCTGTTTAAGTATTTTGGTACTTATACCAAATTGGAAAGATTGTATCGTGGTCAGTCATTAACATTACTTTATTAATCAAACAATTTCTAAAATAAACATCAATGATAAAACATTTCATGTTAATCGAAATTTTTCGACATATGAAACGTAACAACGCTATAGTAGCGTTCTTAGTTGCTTTATATTTTGTTGGAATTATTGCCAAACTTCACCAACCAAGTGTTGAAAAATCTCTTAAAGTGATTCAAGCTGTTATCGACACCATATTTTTCAAAGAACAAGTTATCTGTTATGTGTTTGAGGACGTTCATTTCGAGAGTGGCCATGTTATAAAATATATTCGAAAATCTCTCATAGTCCAGGAGCTGAAGAGCTTTAAACCTCTTAAACTGTGCGACGGATACATCACCAGTGTAAATGATTTAGAGTTTTTGACAGAACAACTGTTCGAGAGGAGACAAAATTATATAGCGCCTATATACAAAAAAAGGTTAATTTTGGTTAATAGGACGCAGGGTTTAGTAAAGGTGCCTTATTTATTAGGAGCAGTAAATAGTTTTAAAATGGTATTATATGATCCTGTAGTATCAAACTCAAGTTTTACTGGAGTAATGCTGTACGCTCTTCCTCAGGAGCACGAATTGTTCAAATGGGACTCGTCCAACAAAAATTGTTCTTTGAGTAAACATCTGCTCTATCCTTCACAAAGCAATGCTGAAAATTTAATTAAGTACAGCCGTAAGTCCAAATTCAGATTTGCTGCATTTAATTGTCCCCCATTTATTGAAGTTAAAAATAGGACTATTACTGGAGGCCTTGAAATTTCAATGATGCGAGAAATTCTTAAACATTTTCGTGTGAAATATGTTATTGTCAATGACAGTCTGGGTGATCCATGGTCGTTGGTTAAAGAAATGCTTAAAAATGGTACTATCGAGTCTGCTGGATGCTCTCAGTTTATGCAGGGTAATATTATGAATATAAGTGATTTTTCTTATAGATATATGCAATGCTGTGCAACATTTTTGGTACCGAAGGCCAGACCTTTGCCTGATGCAACGATAATTTTTCAACCGTTCAGGTTAATAACGTGGTTGTATTCAGTTGGAATGCTCATATTTTTCGACAATGTTTTTAAATGGTTTGTTCAGTATCACAGTTACATTTTTAACCTAAGATGTGCATACACAAAGATGGCAAACTTTATTGTTATACTTCGAATGTACACGTCTGGGGCTTGCAGTGAGCCCAAATGTTTATACAATATATCCGTGCGTTTGTTAATTTTAAGCTGGTTAATACATATTTTCTTACTATCAGCCTACTATAATGCGGGGCTGAATAGTATACTGGCCAAACCAAGAATAACAAAGAGTATTAACACCATTCAGGATATTGTAGATAACGAATTACATTATTATCAAGAAGGGAACAATCTTGGTGACATCTTTAGAAATATGAATTCTTCAATATTCAACAACTTGGCAAATTTATATAGACCGGGTAAAAGAGGTGGCATTATGGACAATGAAACCATCATATACGTAAAGACTATCGGCTCATATTATGTTACAGATATATGGTCCTTTAATAAAGAAAGGCTTAAGTACTATAAAGCTCTCAAAGAATGTTTCGGAAATTTTTACATTGGGTTTATTTTAAAGAAGTCCTCACCGTATACTAATTTTATCCATACTAAAACCATGCAACTTCAGGAAGGAGGTCTTCTGGGACATTGGACCAAAAGAGAAGTATTTTTCGAAGCAAGAGATCACAAGCAATATTTTACTCCATATGTTAGCAAAAATCTTTTTGTAATGATTGATTTGGAACGGTTTTCAGGAGCACTCTTATTACTCGGCATAGGTCTTTTAATAAGTATATTTATTTTCATTGGTGAAATATATCATTATAGGTCGGGAATAATTGTAGTTTAATTTGTTGTGTTTTAGAAATCTCTTACGAATAAATATTATAAGACTTTATGTGTTATTCTTTCAATACCGTTCGTTACTTCTTGTACCAATCACCAACTACCAGGCGCGGCCCGTGAAATTTTAAAGCGGCATATCTGTGTTGCTACTTATGGGACCCATGCCAAGTTCAGTTTTTTTAATAGTGAGCCTACCAGGAATGTTTTGGTAAAGAAAAAAATATTTTGTAATTTGCGAAAAAAAATTTTGAATTGATTCACCTGCTAAAAAAATTAACACGCTAAGGTATTTTATTTATTATTTTTTCTAAACAAATTTTACATCATTTTGTCGACAGTTCTTAAATTATAAGAAAAAAAATTGTTGGTAGAAAGTTATAGTCATTAGAATTTTTTTCAACCCAAAATATAATTTAAAAAAAATTCAAATGCCTATCACTAATACATTTTTTTTAACAAAGTTTTGTCAATTTCTGACAATTTCTGTTTCTGGGAGACATTTTTCTTACAATATTTATTACTTTAAAGTGATTTTTTTGGCCTCTTTGGTCCCCGTTCTTTGACATGCTCGGGGGGCGATTCTTGTTAATTACTTAAGAAAGATACACGGTTACAGGACCAGGTTATACCGAATTAATATAGAGACTTCGCGAAGCAATCAAAGAAAAACGCCGTGGAATATTAACAAAAGGTGTAATCTTCCATCAGGATAACACGCCCAGTCATACTTCTTGCATTGCCAAACGCATGTTTTGAATGACTTCCACGCCCACTTTATTCGCCTGATCTGGCCCCTAGTGGCTATCGCCTATTTCCGAAATTAAAGGAAAATATTCGTAGAAGATAATTTTCGTGTGATGAAGAAGTGGCTGCCTCCGTAAATCAGTGGTTTGAAAAGGTTGGATAACAGGATTGGGAAAAATCATGTTTTTTTTTTAAATCAAAAAAATCAGATTTGATTTAAATTAGATTTTTTTTTTTGATTTAAATCAGATTGTTTAAATCAAAAGCTTGGTTTTTATGTTTTTTAATTGTTTTATATACTTACACAAATTCATTGAACCCTAAAAATACAAGATGTAATTAGACACCAAGAGAAATCTTTATAGGTAAGTACGAACATAGCGACATGTTATTAAAAAATAATATAAACAGTACTTTTTATAACATAGTAATTGTAATAAATTTTTGCACAATCATGTTTTTTTGTCACTTATTGTCATTATTAACAGAAACAGTAAGTTGATGGTACTGAATGATTATTATTTTTTCTAGCAGTAAGTACACAAGCCGTATCTAGGCCGGTAAGTGCAACTTATCGCACTAGTGCAGTAAGTGAAGTTGTGCTTATATCTGCAGCTAAAAATTGACTAAAAAAGAGAACACAGGTGTTATTTATTTAAATTAAAGTTAAAAGTACAAATTGATTGTTGTCCTTAGCATTGAATATGCCACCCACAAACTTGCAGGAGATTTTAAACTTGAACTTTTCATTACAAAATATACCAGTAAGCTTTTTTCATAAGTTACATTGTTTTTCTCGTGTAGCCAGTTTTTAAAAACTTTATTTGCACTTGCGCACCTTTCACATGATTTTAGTAGGATTAGCTTTGAACAACTCTCCATCTTGCCTCGATTTCAATATTAACATTTTCCGCTTCATTAATCTCATATCAACATTTAGATTCGTTCTGTTACGCTGTGTCAAAAATTTCTTGAATAATCGGAATCGACAAATTCAAACTGACAGTAACAAGTACCACAAACCATTGCATAGCAACACACATTAACCGATTAAATCCGGGTTTTTTCAATGTTCTACTTTAATTTTATCCAAACTATGCATATCCTACAAAGAAAGTTTTTGTTTCAAAAATATTCGTTGTAAGTATATTGGGTTTAGACGAATCACATTCTTTTTATTTTTTAACATTTTGTATATTTGATTTCATCTGCGATAACATTAAAAATGTGTTTAATTCGTGCAAGAACTTTTATCAAGAATACTCATAATTTTCTTAAAAATAGAGAACGAATTTTTTTCCATATGACACGAACTTTATGGATGCGGCATTGCCGTTGTACATATAAAGAAATAAATAATACATCCACATAATCATTGACTCATTAGTTTTAATGTTTTATTAAAATTTTTTTAAATAATTGTGCTGTATTTACACGAACCATTTAGAGCACTTTTTATCGTAACTTTTTCAAACTTTTTCGACTTCTTCATTTGTCGTTTTTTATATTTTCCGTTTTTGACATCTGCGCAGTATACCAAAATGCGTACCATGCGCAAACCGAGCGGGCTAGACATGCGCACGAAATTTCAGGGATGTGCTTTGGTGTCTACATTCGAACTCATCCACTTTCAGGAATATATCTCCAATAGTAAAACTTCCACTACATATTTAACATATTTCTACGATTTTGTGATGTCTTACTTTTTCGAACATTCTTAACTATGTGACACTGTAACACCGCACAACAAGAATATGGGATAAAACATCAGCAAATTTATTTAAAAATATAAACACTATCTTACGGTGGTACGGAATCCATGAATTAAATTACACAGGACCACAAATGGGAACCGAAAAAAGTCCTTAGGCGAGATTGATATCCTATATGTATTTTGGTGCGCTGATTACGAATCCGAGGTCCATATAACCCCAGCACATCACGTTCAAGGTCATTTGAAGGTCAAATGCATATATTACGGAAAAACAGAAAATCTGACCACGGATTCGGAAAGAGCGGGAAATTTTACGTCCAAATATGTAGCTTTTAGTTTTTCCAACATGACCCTCCAAGGTCATCTGAGGGTGAAATGACTCACCGATAGACCAAATTCTTATTTCCCATATACATCATCACTAGAGTTTAACAAATGGGGGTAATTCCAGAGACGGCTTCTAACCTAGTTGGAAATAAAATTAGGATTCGATTTGAAAATAAAATACAAATATTTATTTACCCACAGTGTGTTATTTGAAAGTGCGAGATACGAAAATATCATACAGGGTGTCTGAAAAGTCTTAGCATGGGCAAATATCTTTACTATTAATAAAGATAGCAACACCAAATTTTAGTTGTACCTTATTGGTTAGTAAATCTACTTTTTTACGTAATTTGACTCTTTCAACCCCCTTGGGGGGTTACGCTAGCGAGTTGAGGTCCAAAATTTTGGATGCAAACCTATGCCGTGTGGCCTCTTCGTTTAAAAGTCTTCAAAAAAGAAACATTGTTTTAGTATTTTAGTATTTATTTATTATTGTAATTCATTTTTAAATGGCAAGCCTATAAAAATTATAACTCGTAAATCGTATAATCGGGCGGGGCACAAGTCGACCATTAGTCGGCCACTTGTGCCAAACAGTACAAGTCGGCGCTGCTATTTTTTGTTTTGTAGGGCACTTTTTTCTAACTTTTTTCCAACTTTACTTCTTCATTTGTCGTTTTTATATGTTTTGTTTTTTGACATCTGCG
This sequence comes from Philopedon plagiatum, assembly GCA_963971165.1. Classification (NCBI taxonomy): domain Eukaryota; kingdom Metazoa; phylum Arthropoda; class Insecta; order Coleoptera; family Curculionidae; genus Philopedon; species Philopedon plagiatum. Next base: position 14,018,252 of record OZ020194.1, read on the forward strand.
CAGTAGACCAAAATGCGTACCACGCGCAAACCAAGCGTGCTAGACATGCGCACGGAATTTCAGGAGTTGGACTTTGGTGTCTACATTTGAACCCATTCATTTTTCAGAATATATCTCCAGTAGTTAAGGTACCACTACGTATTTAACTTTATAACTTTGTTCCCAAGTTTTTTTCGACTTTATTTTTCATGTTTTGCCATGTGCGCAGTAGACCAAAATGCGTACCACGCGCAAACCGAGCGTGCTAGACATGCGCACGGAATTTCAGGAGATGGACTTTAGTGTCTACATTTGAACCCATTCACTTTTAAGAATATATCTCCAGTAGTTAAGGTACCACTGCGAATTTAGACAACAAAGTACATCCCCTGAAATTTCGTGCGAATGTCTAGCCCTCTTGGTTTGCGCGTGGTACGCATTTTGATCAATGGTAAAACTTTTTCCCCAAGTTTTTTTCGACTGTATTTTTCGTTATTTGCCACCGCGCAGATAGCAAAAAAAGAAAAATAAAATCGAAAAAACTTGGGAAAAACGTTATAAAGTTAAATACGCAGTGGTACCTTAACTACTGGAGATAGATTCTTAAAAGTGAATGGGTTCAAATGTAGACACCAAAGTCCATCTCCTGAAATTCCGTGCGCATGTCTAGCACGCTCGGTTTGCGCGTGGTACGCATTTTGGTCTACTGCGCACATGGCAAAAAACGAAACATAAAGTCGAAAAAACCTTGGGAAAAAGTTATACAGTTAACTACGTAGTGGTACCTTAACTATTGGGGATATAGTCTTACAAGTGAATAGGTTCGAATGTAGACACCCAAGTACATCTCCTGAACTTTCGTACGCATGTCTAGCACGCTCGGTTTGCGCGTGGTACGCATTTTGGTCTACTGCGCAGATGTCAAAAAACAAAACATATAACAACGACAAATGAAGAAGTAAAGTTGGAGAAAAGTTAGAAAAAAGTGCCCCACAAAACAAAAAATAGCAGCGCCGACTTGTGCTGTATGGCACAAGAGGTCGACTAATGGTCGACTTTTGCCCCGACCGATTATACGATTTACGAGTTATCATTTTTATAGGCTTGCCATTTAAAAATGAATTACAATAATAAATAAATACTAAAATACTAAAACAATGTTTCTTTTTTGAAGATTTTTAAACGAAGAGGCCACCCGGCATAGGTTTGCATTCAAAATTTTCGACCTCAACTCCCTAGCGTAACCCCCCAAGGGGGTTGAAAGAGTCAAATTACGTAAAAAAGTAGATTTACTAACCAATAAGGTACAACTAAAATTTGGTGTTGCTATCTTTATTAATAGTAAAGATATTTGCCCATGCTAAGACTTTTCAGACACCCTGTATGATATTTTCGTATCTCGCACTTTCAAATAACACAATGTGGGTAAATAAATATTTGTATTTTATTTTCAAATCGAATCCTAATTTTACTTCCAACTAGGTTAGAAGCCGTCTCTGGAATTACCATTTGTCAAACTTTAACACCTTGAAAGTGACGTGCTGGGATTATATGGACCTCGGATTCGTAATCAGCGCGTCAAAAAACCTAAAGATACCTGACTAAGTTGTACGTAAAAGTCTGTAGTTGTGATGATGTACCTATATGGGAAATAAGAATTTGGTCTATCGGTGAGTCATTTCACCCCCAGATGACCTTGGAGGGTCATGTTGGAAAAAATAAAAACTACATATTTGGACGTAAAATTTCCCGCTCTTTCCGAATCCGTGGTCAGATTTTCGGTTTTTCCGTAATATATGCATTTGACCTTCAAATGACCTTGAACGTGATGTGCTGGGGTTATATGGACCTCGGATTCGTAATCAGCGCACCAAAATACATATAGGATATTAATCTCGCCAAAGGACTTTTTTCGGTTCCCATTTGTGGTCCTGTGTTATTTTTGTCAAATACCGTATACGTACGTATACGGCATTGTCGCCTCTGGAAACAGACCAACCGTGCCAGCCTTACTTATCAGTTATATAACCTATACGCACTCACTTATTTCCGCCATCGCCGCCTCTTGCTATTTACTCAAGAGTTAGCCTTGCCATAGTTATCGAGAATTTTGTGTTCTGTGAAGAAGTGTTGAAAAATTTGGTAAGGTAATTTTCACAATAATCACATAAATACGCTAGTCGCTAGAGCATTTTCGAGGCTGGGTTTTATTCTGCGACATTGCAGGGATTTCTTGCCTAACATCACGTATGTGCGTCCTTGTTTGGAATATGTATCTATTGTCGGGTCATCATATGGTCAAACTCGCATTAGGTCCATTGAGCGAGTTCAGGTTAGGTTTCTTAAGGCATATTCTCGTAAGATTGGTCTTAAGTTGTCGGACCTGTGCAATAGTGAGAGATGCAGATTGTTGAATTTCCATACTTTGAAGGTTCGTATGCATTGTCAGGAGCTTTGGTTTCGCTACAAACCAAATTTACTTTGGCTTCTGCATGCCATACTCATCATAATATAAGGGACCACACTTTTTTCTGAATTCCCTTTCACCATACTAACTATGACTTCAATAGTCCTATGTCCAGAATTCAGACATTTTAATGCCAACTGTAATAGACTTGCCCATGCCTTTCAATTCCTTTAAGAAAGCATGTAATCTAGAGTTTAACAAATGGGGGTAATTCCAGAGACGGCTTCTAACCTAGTTGGAAATAAAATTAGGATTCGATTTGAAAATAAAATACAAATATTTATTTACCCACAGTGTGTTATTTGAAAGTGCGAGATACGAAAATATCATACAGGGTGTCTGAAAAGTCTTAGCATGGGCAAATATCTTTACTATTAATAAAGATAGCAACACCAAATTTTAGTTGTACCTTATTGGTTAGTAAATCTACTTTTCTACGTAATTTGACTTTCAACCCCCTTGGGGGGTTACGCTAGCGAGTTGAGGTCCAAAATTTTGGATGCAAACCTATGCCGTGTGGCCTCTTCGTTTAAAAGTCTTCAAAAAAGAAACATTGTTTTAGTAGTTTAGTATTGATTTATTATTGTAATTCATTTTTGAATGGCAAGCCTATAAAAATTATAACTCGTAAATCGTATAATCGGGCGGGGCACAAGTCGACCATTAGTCGGCCACTTGTGCCAAACAGTACAAGGCGGCGCTGCTATTTTTTGTTTTGTGGGGCACTTTTTTCTAACTTTTTTCCAACTTTACTTCTTCATTTGTCGTTTTTATATGTTTTGTTTTTTGACATCTGCGCAGTAGACCAAAATGCGTACCACGCGCAAACCGAGCGTGCTAGACATGCGCACGGAATTTCAGGAGATGGACTTTGGTGTCTACATTTGAACCCATTCACTTTTAAGAATATATCTCCAGTAGTTAAGGTACCACTGCGAATTTAGACAACAAAGTACATCCCCTGAAATTTCGTGCGAATGTCTAGCCCTCTTGGTTTGCGCGTGGTACGCATTGTGATCAATGGTAAAACTTTTTCCCCAAGTTTTTTTCGACTGTATTTTTCGTTATTTGCCACCGCGCAGATAGCAAAAAAAGAAAAATAAAATCGAAAAAACGTGGGAAAAACGTTATAAAGTTAAATACGTAGTGGTACCTTAACTACTGGAGATAGATTCTTAAAAGTGAATGGGTTCAAATGTAGACACCAAAGTCCATCTCCTGAAATTCCGTGCGCATGTCTAGCACGCTCGGTTTGCGCGTGGTACGCATTTTGGTCTACTGCGCACATGGCACAAAATGAAAAATTAAGTCGAAAAAAACTTGGGAAAAAGTTATAAAGTTAAAGACGTAGTGGTACCTTAACTACTGGAGATATATTCTGAAAAGTGAATGGGTTCAACTGTAGACACCAAAGTCCATCTCCTGAAAGTCCGTGCGCATGTCCAGCACGCTCGGTTTGCGCGTGGTACGCATTTTGGTCTACTGCGCAGATGTCAAAAAACAAAACATATAACAACGACAAATGAAGAAGTAAAGTTGGAGAAAAGTTAGAAAAAAGTGCCCCACAAAACAAAAAATAGCAGCGCCGACTTGTGCTGTATGGCACAAGAGGTCGACTAATGGTCGACTTTTGCCCCGACCGATTATACGATTTACGAGTTATAATTTTTATAGACTTGCCATTTAAAAATGAATTACAATAATAAATAAATACTAAAATACTAAAACAATGTTTCTTTTTTGAAGATTTGTAAACGAAGAGGCCACACGGCATAGGTTTGCATTCAAAATTTTCGACCTCAACTCCCTAGCGTAACCCCCCAAGGGGGTTGAAAAAGTCAAATTACATAAAAACGTAGATTTATCAACCAATAAGGTACAACTAAAATTTGGTGTCGCTATCTGTATTAATAGTAAAGATATTTGCCCATGCTAAGACTTTTCAGACACCCTGTATGATATTTTCGTATCTCGCACTTTCAAATAACACAATGTGGGTAAATACATATTTGTATTTTATTTTCAAATCGAATCCTAATTTTATTTCCAACTAGGTTAGAAGCCGTCTCTGGAATTACCCCCATTTGTCAAACTTTAGATAACTTAGTAAGTAGGTAAAAGATTTGCTTTGTGTCTTTTAGAGACTTTTATATTTTATATTTTCTGTCTCAGGCCTAAGTAGTATTTTGTTATCCGTTATCTTGTGAAAGATTTAATAATACATATATGTTTGTTTCTTTTTATTGTAAAAATGGAGTTAGCATTGATAACAAATTAAATAATAAAAAAAGAAAAAAAAAAATAAGACGTGAATCGACGTAAATATTTTCATTGAATTCCTCATTGCTTACTTGTTTGTTACCACAAATAAATGAAAAAGGGCAACCCGTTTCGCACTCTTTTCCTTCTATATTTTGTTCAAGGCCTATAAGTCACATATCCCTTTTCCCTAAACATTCGTTTATATTGGTCTCAAGGTGGTCCCGATCCTAGTCTATATATTTTATTTAAACTCGAGGACGATTTTATAGACCAGACATTTTCAATTGGATTAACCCAAAAATACCCTAATACCTGATTTTAAATGAGACCTGTCCACTCGTCGAACCGAATTTTAAGAAAGGGGTGTCAGTGACTAATAACATTTATACGTATTTTGCTTCTTTTGCCTCTTTTCCTCCTCCTGATGTGACGTGTTAGTATTAAGAGTCTCAACGAGCATTATTATTTTCACTTGATGTTTGCATTTCTTTAATAAAAATGTTTATTTTTTGCTGATACAAAATTTTTTTAATTCTTATTTATTCTGTGCAACACCGAATTCAAATGCATTTTTCCCAAAAAATGTTGCTTCTAGCATGTCATTGTCACTGCATAATACAGAATTAAAAAAAAACATATACAACAAAGAACCTAAAATTGTAAATTTAAACTAAATGAGAGACTTGTCCACCTTCTACTTCCAAACATGTTCTCATTCTGTTTTTACAGCATCAAAAATATTGGCGAGCACTTGGGGGGAGTTTTTAATCTCCTTAAATTTATTTGTAATTCCTCACCCGTAGGTCTTCTAAATTTTCACAAGGGGTTTTGAAAACCGGGTTTTTAATGTGTGGCCATAAAAACAGTCGCACGGCGTGAGATCGCAGGACCGTGGTGGGCACCTAAATGGCATATTAGGACTAATGATTCGGTTTTCGAAAAATTCATTCAAAAAATTTAAATTATCAAGAATTACGTGAATTGGTGCGCCGTCCTGCTCGAAGTAGCCTTGTCGCATTTTTTATCGTCTAATGCGTTTACAAAATTTTCTAAAATTTCATTATCGCCACGAATTGAGAGCCCCTTAAAAAATGGTTTAATTAACCTTTTCGATATGACCGCCCACACGCCAACTTTCTGTGAATGCAGAGGTTTCTCTATACAGATATGTCTGGATTTTCAGAACTCCACATTCTCATTTGTTGAGAATTTACGTAACCAGAGAGGAAAAACCATGTCTCGTCAGTAAAAAAGTTTTTTTTTCAAATACCTTTTCATTTTTATGCAAATTACACATAAACCTTTCTAAAAATTGCATTCGCTGCGTTGTCGTTTAGTAACTGAGCTTAGACGATAAGCGTGCATCTGCAGGACACATTTTACGATTGTATTGCAGGTTTCGTATATAGGATACATTTACTTGCTGACCGAAATGCCGAATAGGGGTTTGTGGGTGTTCATCAACAATTCTTCTACTTTTTGTGCAGTGCGAACTTTGGGTCTCCCACTGCCTTTGTTTCTAGTCAGACTTCCTGTTTCTCTAAACAAAGCCACAGATTTAGTCAAAACTTGGCGAAACTGGTCGAAATCCATGACTATGTCTGGAAATTCGGTTTGAAAATCCTGAATGGCGTCCGTGTGGAATGAACCCACTGGCCTTCAACCCTTCCATCATTTCTAAAGTAACTTTCGATCATAAAAGCTTTTTGTTCTGCCGTAATTACCATATTTTCTTAAAAATAAAAACTTCAGAAATTGACAGTTCTATTTTTCAATCACATATACCTTTTACGAACGTTTTTTTTTTGATCTTACGTTATGTCTTAGAGTTCAAAATCTGGAATTTTTTTATCACACTGTAAAATTCTTCTCTAGTACAAATACCTGTCTCGTCATTTAAAGTCAGTAGCACTTTTTGCACCTCATCTACTATTCTCAAGGATTCACCAAAGGATAGTCGTTCCCGCACAGCCGGTAAATGTCTTTACAACGTACTTTAGCCGGGCAATTTCCATTTAGGATTATAATATTTCTTCCATAATTGACGAAATGGTTCTTTATTTAATATAAATAACGGCACATTACACGACCACATCATAATAAGTAAAGCGAAAAGAAATTGTGTATATGGGCGTTGCCGTTGGCCCCTTTTTTTTAATGGATGTGTTGTACTGTTTACGTGCCTTATGCGAAAAATTTCTCAAAGGCCAATAAGCTTTGCTGACAAACCATCACACATAGTATTTGCGACTTATTATATTTTAAATCAAGACATTCCCATATAAACCTTCTAACACTGTACGCAAACAGTCGCGTGCTACTGCACATTTTCGGCATATTACGAACTACCAAATTCGCAGCGACGCGATAGAAAAATAGAATCAACAAGTAGTAAAGGTAAACTTAATTGCTGCTGCGGTCGAGTTCCCCGGCTACTGCTACTGAAGCGGCACTCACGGTGGGCAGCCTTACTTATTATCCAGAAAAACCCAGAAACCCAGAAAAGGTTCGTTTGGGTTTGTTCAGCATCTTTTTTTGTCTTTTTTCATTAACATTTTCCAAGCTACTAGAGTTCATAATTTAATTTTCTAAATATTGTTTCCAAAAAAATATGTTTTCGAAAAATGTACCTGTTTTAAAAACTTTTTGTTTGGAGACATTTTTGGAAAAATGTACTTTCGAAATACGGGTTTTTGGAGAAAATATTTTAAAAATATTTCATAAATCTGTCTCCTAAAAAGCATCTTTGAGAAAGCGGTCAGTTTCGAAAATGTTTTTGAGAAAATATTTTTGAAAAATTTCGTTTCATGCATTCCATCCATTTTCAAAAAAGCTGTTTTCGGAAAAAAATTACTTTCCAAATAGAGAAACTAAAGAAATTATAGGGTTATTTGTTTCGTTTAGAAATTTTGATAAGATCGCAGTGAGATGTGTAAGGAATGTTGTCGGAAACAATCTAAGAGCATTTAAATCAAAAATGCCAAAAAAGGCTTGCATTTTTATATTACATATTAATATTGATCTATTATTCATATTTTTTTGGTATAATTCATTTCAAAGACCTTACAAAATGTTTGTTTTTGTTTATAATATATTGTAGAATATGTAGAAATGGTTAAATTTTTTGTTACAATATTTATGTTTATAAAATCGCTATTAAAATCCTTTTTGTACAAAGCTCTAGGGGTGCCCCCTGCGCCCCCTAAATCTGCCACTGCGTAACCAAACTTATTTATTGTCTCACATATTTAAAATTCAAACAAAATAACATTTCTAATACCAGAGACATGAGGGTGTGTATTACTGTGTACACTCGTCTTTAAATCGTACACCTTATTCACAGTCTAACTTTGGCTAATGGATTTTTTAGGGAACTGACACATATAATGGGAATTATTATTCTTTTTACGGTGCTGGTCGATCCCAAAAATTATAATATAATTAACTTTTTCAATTAACATCAACGCAATATTAAACTACAATACAATTTTAAATCACTGCTTGTATAGAGCTCCTTCACATATGAAAGCAACCCTTTAATTCACGTACTAGCACCCTTAAACCATAAAATTTGCTCCCCTACACCGCTGTTCTCACCCCACAAGCTCTATCCCTCCTCTCTATCCCGGACGCCCCGACCCTTATTAGGGCTCAGCGTTCACATAGAGCCACCACGTAATTTAGAGCGCTTGCGCTCCGTTCCAGTCAATGAATGAGTTTAGTGCTGCTCTAGCTCGAAATCTAGTAAAGCAATCGGGCCCCCTCACTTTCAACAAACATTTTTATTTAATTAAAATAGCGGTGATGTGAGAGACAGTAATTGTTAACAATTTGAGGTCGTTTTTTCGATGCGTGTCGACGGTATTCTTTGTGTTAACAGGCTAGAGTTGCGCTTTCGCTGATTGTTTGTTCAATATCGCTCTTTTCTCCGAATATGGTGTTATTAATGTTGTAAACAATGACTCTATCGACATTCTCTGATTGCGGATTGACGGGTGTTGTTTGACTGTTATTGTGACAATTTGTTCCGAACTTTTAGAGGACGTTTTGACAATATTTCATTAGGTTAATGTTCGCTATCTTCGTCTAGAAAAAAGGAACTAACTTTAGGAAACAATGTCAACATAGAGCTTTAATTGCTTTCTGAGGTAAGTTTTGTTTATATATGAATATTTTATAGTGTCCATCAACAAAGAAGAGATTCTGTCTTCATACGTTGGTGGTAGTTTTTTGTCCTTAAAATAAGAAGTACAAATACAGCATCAAACGCAGTCTAACGATGCACGGTTTAAAATTAATATTTAACGGTATTTACAGAGAAAAATATGTAAGTAAGATAGGGCTAATAATTATTAACCAGGGTCCTTTCTTTAATACCCCAATATTGTCCTTGATCCTTGGTCAAAACTCTTGACGTTGCGTTGTTAAAACCTCGAAATGCGCACTTAGCAATCAGGATCAGTTTTGAGGTTGTTCTTTGTAATTTTTTTATACAAGGGCCAATATTTAATCTTTATAAAAGTTTACTACCTATATATTTATTTGTGAGATCGTTTATTGCAGCTTTAATTTCAACGTAATCATCTTTTGGACTAATTTTATACGGATTTTTTGTTAGTATATTGTGTATTTGTGCTACTATACCGGATGTCGCAAAATAGTGGCACATCCTTATAACCTTTTTCCTAGAAAAGGTATCAAAGCAAAATTCTAGATAGTCAAATCTTGTTTTATTTCCGAGTTTCTGCTATCAAGTTTTGGTTTTTAAATGGAATAATGTATTTTATTTATTTTTGTTTAGCTTGACATTTTGAATACAACTATGCCTCATTTGTCACTTTTTGACATAAAAGTGTCTTTTTGTAGAATTTGTCGGCCAGTTTCTCCAACGCTAGTCGGGTCTAATTTGACAACCAAAAGTTTTAAACTGGCAAGTGTAAGAATAAGACGACCAAGTTTTATACTATGAATTTGTTTCTGAGATTTGTCGCAAATTTATAAAGGAAAGGGCAATTTTAGTATATTCTTTTCGACAATAATAGAACTAAATTCATTCTAGCAACCCGTTCCAAGATGAAAATCATTTCGAAACCAAGCAAATCGCTGAAATATCAGAATAAATCATCAAGTTTTTAATGACGATTTATTAACAATGACAGGACAAAAACCTGTCAGAACCTAACTGATCAACTAGAAGATCTTAATTTAAACCAGTACTAAATCTTAAACCTTCTTAGTGAATCTAAACGTTTATTTTTAAATCTACTTAAACTGCTCATTGTTTTAAGTGTGTGGTATCAAACAACTTTTACAAAAATATTATTTCTTTTTAACTCATTCAACCACACTGTTTGTATTTAAAAAAAAACTACTTTTAAGGGAAAATATGTTTTGATATTTTTTGAGTAAAAGAAAACGTAATAAGTCCAAAAGTAAAATTAAATTTTTCCTCAGCTTATAATTCAAAAATAGTCATTTTACTTAATCCACAGAGCTTTAGATTTAAGAAAAATACTTCAGATGTCAAAAAGTGACAAATGAAGTATTCAAAATGTCAAAGTGAGCCGATATAGGCAAAAATATATAGGGTGTTCCATTTAAAAATGAAAATTGATAGCAGAGACTTGGAAATTAAACAAGAATTGACAACACTGTCATATTCAAAAAGTGCAAAACTTTTCCTTATGTGACTATATTTGTGTGTGACTAAATTTTGGGGTGTTGTAAATTTAACGACAAAATTGTACAGATGATTCTTTGGACAAAAATAAGAAAGAACGTTTCCATTAATATAGGTCTGAAAATACTTTATTTCTGATAAAATGTTAATGTTATTTTGGCTTTTCTTATTTATTTTACAGGTTTTTACAGATAATTCATTCAAATTCCGTACATGCAGTACTTTTTGGAGTATTATACCGACGGAATATTCTTGTTGTCATTGGAAATAATCTACAGAGCGGTATTTTTTAGGAGTCACTTTCTCGTGACCCAGACAACACTAACAATCCTTTGGTAAAAAGAGGATTCTTTGACTTTTTGGCATTTGATTTGGTGATATTTGGCAAAATATGACTTAGTGTCATGATATATTTTTATTATGGTCTATTAACCTTAGTGAATTCAGTTGGAAAATTATCGGTCATTTCGAATGGTTACAAAATTATTTCATAGGGACTCCAAAAATGTTTTATGTACGAAATTGACACGAACTATTTTTGTGTTAAATAAATACGAAAAACCAGAATAGAATAGTTAATAGGAACTTCTTAAATAACGATAGTGGCATAATTTGAATTTCTTAAAAATGCTTCAAGCAAGCTAAGATGCGAGGGCTGTATTTACTGTCTCTAGCATATGCAACAAAATTCTTTTTCAAAAAATTCTGGGCTTTGATTACAGAATTCTTGAAGTGCTGTCGTAACGTCATCTTCGCTGTCAAAGGTTCTTTTAAGACTTTATTTTATCTTTGGGAATAAATAAAAATCACTAGGAGCTAGGCTAGGTTAATATGGTGGATGAGTCATTAGTTCAAAACCAGCATCGTGAATTGCGTTCAAGGAAACACACTGAAGCGTTGTCCTGATGATAGAGAATTCCACGAGACAACTTTCCTCTTCTTTTTTCTTTAATGCAATCACAAAGTTTATTGATTGCCTATTACTGACCCGTGATTGTGTGGCCACGTTCTAGGTAATCAATAATTCCTTCAGCATCCCAGAAAATTGTAGCCATAATCTTATCCTCGGTGTCGCCATTCCTTATTTTGAAGTGTAGACTCTGAATCGAAGTGGTGATCCTACGTTTCATCAACTGTAACAAACAGGCCCAGATAACTTTTTGGATTACTGTTAAACAACGTCGAATTCGCTTCTGAAGTGGTGGTGGTTTCTTTCCATTTTTCAGAATCTTTGCACAAATTCTATTTTTACTTAATATGATTTGCTAACAAATAAGGAGCCAAAAACTAGTTGTGACACTTCGTTTGACAGATAAATAATAAATAAGTTGTTATGCCAACTTTCCTTTCACAACGCCTACTATGTCAGAGACAATAAATACTGCACAGCCCTCGTATATTTTTAATAATGCAGCTTTATTCATATTTTCAATAATGTTATACAGTGTGTAAACCTATTGGTGAATTTACGAAAGGAGATATTCGGCCCAAAAGTTTCATTTTTTGGAGTTGTTAATTTTTATGCAAAAACGTTTTTCTTCTTTTATTATAAAAATATACAATCATTTCATACTTCCAGTTTGTGGTAGTTCTGTTAAAAATGTTTGCTGTTTAAAATAATTAAAGCTCAATACGGGAAAAATGTAATATCCATTTTTAATTAACAACCGACAAATTTCGTCACTTCAACACGAAGAGAAGTTGTATGAAATTAATAAAAACCCTCAACGAAATTGATTAAGAACTCAAGAATAATAAATTTTGCAAGAGGCCATTAAGCCCACATTCATTTTAAAAGTATCCGTCTCCAATAACTCGAAATAAATTTGTTTTCATGAAAAATGCGGAAACACGTAAAAAGATCTGCACAGCGATACAAAAATAGAAAGAGTTCTGATTTTTGGCGTCCACCAGTGGGGCAACAAGAATTTTAGCTCGGAGAGGGTTGCACCCTGCTCGCTTAAAATTGAAGACGCGAAGGGGGGATGCGGATCCAAAATTATAGCTAATTAATAGACGTAACTCCAGCGAGCTTGGGAGGGGTCTGAACCCAAGTCACTCAGGGAGGGGGCTGGAACCCGACAGCCCCCGATTGCGCTCCTGGCGCCCAGCAAGGGACAAAACTAAAAGCGGTTGTTTTTACTGTTTGTTCTTATCATCGTTCAATCGTAGTCCATAGACAAATGTTTTTTTTTGCAGTTCTTGAATTACTTGATGGGAATAGATCTTTTAGGTATATATGCTTTTGTTGTACAGGGATATCCAAATAAAAGTGAACAGGCCTTATAACTTTTTTATTTTTAATGATGGGAAAAATGTTAAATATGAAAATTTTGGGGATTTTTATGGATCATTCATATATCTTATCAGCAAAACAATTGACCATCGAATAATAAAAAAATATAGTATAAAACATCGATTTTCTCGCTTATTTCAAATTGGATGGTATGATTTTTATCATATTTTTGGATTCTAGGAGAAGCTCTAGACATATTTTGTATAACGTACCCTATGCGGTTTTTTAATCGTTTTTGAAATATTTCAAATTAATTATTTCGCATAAATATACTTTAAACGTAACTATCCAGGTTGCGAACGAAATACCTGCTACCTTTTTAAATTTTCTTCGTAGGTAAGTTAAAGTTAATGTCAAGGTTGACAATAATACTTTAGTCACCGTGAATTTATAATTTTATTTTTATGCAAAATGAGTTATTCCAGTAATGAGATACAAAATGTTAAAATTATTTTAAAAAAATAACAATAATGTTAGAGCGGGTCAAAGACAATATGAAGAAAGTATTGAAGAGGGACTAAACACCATAATAGAAACTCATAGAAGACTAGAAGAAAGAGGAATTTTGGGTAATGGAAAAAGAAGAAAAGAAAGAAATGAAGAAAGGGATCTAGCGATTTTATTGTATTTTCAAGAGAATCCAAAAAAATCAATTCCCGATCGTGTGCGATATCTCGGATATGGAAGACGAGATAAAATGTTGACTTATAGAACAGTTCAAAGAACGTTAAAGTATTTTAAGTATAGACCATATAAAATTATGCCAGTTCAAAAGTTTAGTGCCGATCAAAATGAAAGGAGATATACTTTTGTCACAAATATTAACGACAGATTGCGGCAAGGTCCTAATTTATTTCAGACCATCGTTTGGACAGACGAAGCAACTTTCTCAACTGCGGAAATGTTTAATAGACGAAATGTTCATGTTTGGTCGGATGAAAATCTCTTTACCGTCGAAGATATTGCTTTTCGGGGGCGTAAGTCAATCAACGTTTGGTGTGGGATATTACAAAATAAAATTCTAGGACCATTGTTTTTTCGGGGAGCACTAATTGGCCAGCGCTATCTTAATTTTTTAGAAAATGAAATCATAGATATCCTCGACGAATTGTCACTTGAAGAACGTCGACGTATTATATGGTAACAGGACGGAGCTCCTCTCTATAATATACTTGAGGTTCGCAATTTTTTAAACCATCAGTATAATGAATGGATCGGTAGATATGGGAACGTTACATTGGCATTAGCTTGCAAATAGCCCAGACCTCACACCTTTAGATACATTTCTTTGGGTTCATTTGAAAAATGTCGTATACAGCAATCATAATGAAAATATTGAAGAAATTCAAAGGAAGGTGAGAAATGAAGTAAGAAATCTGAACGAAAATGATGCTAAAATATTATAACACACTTCAGAGGCAGAGAAGAATGTATGAAAAGTGCGAAGAATTAAATGGCGGACATGTTAAAAATTTCTTCTGATATTTATTCGCCAATGTTAACATTTATCTGTTACTGTTATAATTCATTTGGTATTGTTTATAATCACTGGTTATTGCTTTCAAATATTAGTAACTAATAAAAATCAACATTTATTGGTTAATAGAATAACTCATTTTGCATAAAAATAAAATTATACGTTTAGATTCACTAAGAAGGTTTAAGAATTAGTACCGGTTTAAATTAAGATCTTCTAGTTGATCAGTTATGTTTTGATAGGTTTTTGTCCTGTCATTGTTTATAAGTCGTCATTAGAAACTTAAATTATTCTGATATTTCAGCGTTTTTCTCATTGATTTGTAATATGGATCCGCAAACAATAATCGCGAAAGTGGCAAATTTCTGGCCTTGCGCATGTAAACAAAGCTGATCGGCCATGGCCATGCACACTGCAAAATTTGTCAGCTGTGATAGTCGATCCCACTCTGATTGTCAAGGAACATAAAAGGGTTTGCTGATTGTTTTCCAGCTGGTTATGCAAACCGTGTAGCAGATGACAACAAGCGAGTTGTGCGCATGCCCCTCGCCGATCTGGCTCGAGAAATATGACCGGTGGCCGTGCGTACAAACACACTATTTCACCCTGGTAACTTAACTTTTGTTTGCGCAGGCTGTCAGGTGTACGGGTCTATACGTATATAAAAGTCAATGGTTTTTCTTCGTTTCCAAATGATTTTCATCTTTTGGCTTGCTAGAATGAATTTAGTTCTAGTATTGTCAAAAGTACGTACTAAAATTTCCCTTTTCTTTATAAATTTGCGAAAAACCTCAGAACAAATTCATAGTAAAAAACTTAGTTGTCTGATTCTTACACTTGTCAGTTTTAAACTTTTGGTTGTCAAATTAGACCGGACTAGCGTTGAAGAATCTGGCCGATAAATTCAGGGTGACTAAAGCATTAGTGTCAACCTTGACATTAACTTTCACTTTTACCTACGAAGAAAATTTAAAAAGGTAGCAGGTATTTCGTTCGCAACCTGGATAGTTACGTTTAAAGTATATTGATGCGAAATAATTTTTAATTTGAAATATTTCAAAAACGATTGGAAAACCGCATATGTCTAGAACTTCTTTTAGAATTCAAAAATATGATAAAAATCATACCATCCAATTTAAAATAAGCGAGAAAATCGATGTTTTATACTAGATTCTCAATTGTTTTGCTGATATGAATGATTCATAAAATTCCCTAAAACTTTCACATTTAACATTTTGTCCCATCTTTAAAAATAAAAAAGTTATAAGGCCTATTCATTTTTATTTGAATTCTCTGTACAAATTACATGTCCAAGACGCGTCTTCCTGGTACTGGTTCATAGGTCTGTCATAATGTTTCTAAATAATATAATTGGATATTAAACATTATATTATTATTTTGATACGCAAAATAAAATATGACACTGTGAATCGGATAACAAACTTTTTGTATTATTTCTCTCATATTTTGCCGAGTTCCGGAAAACAGATTATCAATTATGTGCCTCATATATCAATAAAATTGTTGGATATTTGTTATCAAAGGGAAAACGTTTTTTTCGGCAGAATGAGAGAAATTGGTTTTGTTCTACTGTTTATTAAACAGAATTAGTATTATAAATAAGCGTAGTGAAATATTACAAAATCCATAGCGACAGCGTGTCTCATGTGCCAACTGTACTTAGGTTAGCATAGCAATTGCTTTCGTCGTAGTCTCGATTGGATCGGCGCACCATATAATATCCACGTATAGTTGCTTGATCAGGCTTGTCTACCTTATATTTAGATCTGATTTTCTGGTAATGATTTTTATCGGCGATCGTCTATCAGAGGTTTCCAGCCTTTTCTGGACCACCACCCCTTTACACAAAAAAAATTTTCCAACGCTTCCTCTCCCATAATAGGTTTACCAAATATTAAAATATTGTTAGGGTCTATATTTTATCTATCTATCGATCTATTAAGAATCACAAAGTAGAAATTAAAAAGACCATCAAAAGTAGAAAATTGTTTATTAAAAATTTACAAATTAACACAAAAATAGTAATAAAAAAATTAATGAGACGGTTGAGGCTGGTGAAGTTTTATCTATTTGTTAGTCGGGTTCCAGTTTTGTCAACACCAGTCGCAAATCGCCACGCTCAGTGATCTGCAGTCTGTTCCTCTTCTTAGAAAGTAAATTTGCTACTGCACTGAACCCACGCTCAGCCAAATACGATGAAGGCAATTAAAAATTTCTGTACTATTTCCCACAATCCAGGGTAGAGCGCTGGTATTGATTTTTGAAGCCAGAACTCTTGGTATCCATTTCTGAATTATACTTTTAGTTCTTCGTTAGTTGTGAGTTCCACGAGTTCCTCTTCTAAATTTAATGATTCTGCTATATCTGCATTTGCGAAAATGTGCTAAAACCCAACTCGGTATATTATTTTCATGTCTAAAATATCCTGTACTCGCGTAAAGGCAATTTATTAATAATATTTTAACAATCAGTAAGTTCTTTTGGATTATCTTACTTCATATTAGTCTTTGCATAGTAACCTCTAGAATCAACACAAGTTTGTATCAAGAGAAAGTGTGTTTTTTTAGTTTTATTCAGGAATAAAAGAAAAAGTCTTTTCCTTTTAACAAAACCACGACCTTAAGCTATATTTTTCGTAAATGTTTGTTCAGTATCAGTTAATAGAGTTAGGTTACCGATTGGCTTTAAAGCAAAGGTAAATATAAATGTACCTTTGCAAACAAAATTGTTATCGGTAGTGTTTGACTGTGGACCGGGTCGAATTTGAACTTTATTAGGTAGTTTACTGACGATTTGTTAACAATTTTAACGGATTTTGTGACAACATTGTATTGAGTTTTTTGGGCTATCGTTGATAAAAGTAGTAATAAGAAACTTTATGGGAATCTTTATAAACATGAGCGACTCAAGCTGCAAATGGGTCTCGAATGAAACTATTATTTACGAGAATGGAATGAAATGTTTCCGGGCTAACAAAGAAAATAACAAAATATCGGTTAAAAATTATATTTTTTTCTATATAGTCTCCGTGTAGCTTAATACATTTATTTCAGCGATGTTCAAGCAAGGGCCTTTATACCAGGCGCGGCCCGTGAAATTTTAAAGTTGTATATTATCTCTGTTGCTACTTATGGGACTCAACCTTATTATAAATTGTTTATCTTCTATCTATCTCTATTTTTTCTTTATTTATTTAAAAACTTTTCCTCCGATCCTTTTATTGCAAATTATTGGTTAGAGGGATATTGTTACTGGGTAGGAAAAAATTTTAAGTATAGTATAAAATAAGACGGTTAAGGTGGCTATACTGACACTGATTTTGCTTAATAAAAACGAGATTTTTGCAAATGCTATTTGTGTTCAGTAAAAACAAAGGTCTTTTGCTATAAAATGATAAAACTTACGTAAGTATTTTGACAGGTTAGACATTTATTTTTTATGAAAATTCCGATTAAACTTTCACGGTAGACAACCAGAAATACTTGCACAAACAAAGCCGACAGTGATAAAATGTTTGATTCTTTTTTATTGGCAACATAGTTTTTATTTGTCTTTTACTAATGCCCCTTGGCTAACAAGGATAGAAAGCAATCGGATCCCGTTGGGAATTTTATCAGGAAAAAAAGAGAATTTTGCGATGACTAATCTTTCGAAGTATATATCCAGCAATACTTCCACAAGCAAAGAAGGTACGATAAAAATTTGAACAAATTCTTTTTTTATTTCTCTTTGTCTAGTGCACTTTCGCCAACACCGATAGAAAGAAATCTGATTCCTCCGTGATTATCAGGAAAGAAAAGATGAATATTGTGATCGCTAAAATATGTAAACTGTGAATTGAACTGACCTATGGGGTGAATTCTTGTTTAATTGTTTTTTCTGTCATCATTCTCACATAAAATTGGATACAATATAGAGAATTATTCCCGGAAAAGGTCATCTCCGGCTTTGGAATCTAAGCTGGCCGACCAGGTCTCCCGACCTCACCCCACTGAACTTTTTGTTGTGAGGATACCTCAAAAGTAAAGTTTATGTTGATAGATCTATCACTTTGCAAGAGTTTAAAAAATGCGGGAGAAATTAATGGAATACCACCTGAGATGTGCTTGGC
Organism: Philopedon plagiatum; assembly: GCA_963971165.1. Taxonomy (NCBI): domain Eukaryota; kingdom Metazoa; phylum Arthropoda; class Insecta; order Coleoptera; family Curculionidae; genus Philopedon; species Philopedon plagiatum. The sequence continues at coordinate 14,036,545 of OZ020194.1, forward strand.
AGTTTTTGACCACATGTTTGACGGCATTGTAATAGTGTTTTGACCGAAATGGAAGGCACCTCGACAATATAATTTTTAAGACATAAAATCCTCATATATTCGGTATATTCTTGCCTTAATAAATTATTTTTAAAACATCAAGAAAAATTTGTATTAACCTTCAAACAGGGAAATGTATTCCTGCACAGCTTTGTATAATGGTTTCGTATCACCTAATCAAGGAGAGTATTACCCAAGTGATTTTTAAAACATTTGAAGCTTTAAAATTCCAAATAAAATTTTGTATCCATCACTTTGACCGAACTTTCTGATTCTTGGAGAATGCCAATAATAACCGGAAAATATAGATTTTCCATTCTAATTTTTTATAGGTACATGTGATTTTGTATGCTTATTAATTTATATTTTAAAATGTAAAAAAAACATTTAATAAACAACTATTAAGTTTAATTAATAACTACTAATTAAACTTTATTATGACAAAACGTCGCTACATTTTGAGTAGCTAAATAAGTTTTCCTTCCTTTATCTAACCTTAACTTACCTCATTTCCTTAATGTTTCTTCAACATACGAATCCTTTGTTCTATTGTTAATTAAATTCAAAAGTAAAGTGAATGTGAATATTAATTTTTTCACTACAATACCTAATCCAATACTTCAGTATCTAATTATGAAATTTGTTTATCACCGTATTAAGTTTATTTGTCCACCAGTTTAACTAAATTAAAATTTTTATCCATTGATATCTATTTTATAATTAATAAATAGAAAATAAATAGGCCCAACGGAAATTTGTATATTTTTATAAACAGGGTGTCTCAAAATGTCTTAGTATGGGCCAATATCTTTGCTATTAGCATGGACTAAATAATACCTAGCCAAACACTGCCGTGCAACGAAAAGCGGGTATCCCTTGAGACATTTGGTGAATTTACTGGTTTATGGTATAAAAGTTTGTTTATCTACCATTATAAAAATATGCATACTATGTATCTACATGTATATATAATGGTGCACAAACAAACTTTTAAACCATAGACCAGTAAACCCACCAAATGTCTCAGGGAGACCGGCTTTTCGGTGTATTCGAGTGTCTGTCTATATTCTTTATAGTCTCTGCTATTAGAAAAGATAGAGTTGCCAAATTTCAGGTGTATCTTATTGGTTAATAAATATACCCTTTTATGTAATTTAACTTTTTTAACCGCCTTGAGAGGCGACGCTAGGGAGTTGAGGTCAAAAATCTTAAATGCAACCCTATGCCGTGATTGTGGTACCTCATTTTAAAGGTCTTCAAAATGGCAAGCCTTTAAAAACTAAAAATCGTAAAAAAAATTTAAGCACCTTTGTTTGTTTTATTATTTTAAAAGTTGTTCAAAATGATCACCATGAACTTCTTGGCAGTAAGAAAATCAATTTTGGAACTCATTTCTCACATTTTCAAGAATGGCAGGTGTTACTTCTTGGCAGTGTTCCAAAATCGACTTTATTATTGTCAAGAAGTTCAAGAAATAAAAGTATTTAAATTTAATTTTTTTTAACGATTTTTAACTTTTATATGCTTGCCATTTAAAAACGAATTAAGGTACGGACCTCGGGTTTGCAGTATTTCTTTTTTGAATAACTTTAAAATGAGGGACCATACGGTATAGGGTTGCATTTATCTTTGACCTCAACTCCCTAGCGTTACCCCTTAAGGTGGTGGAAAAAGTAGATTTAGTAATCAACAAAATTTGGTGTCCCTAATAGCAAAGATATACTAAGACTTTTCGGAAACCCTATATAAAAAAGTATGGATTCTTGATAAATTAATAACATTTTATTATATCCCTTTATTTGTTCCTTAATATTCTTCTAAATAAACAGTGATTCAAGTCGTGATCAGAATAAACCACGATATGATAACAAACGGGATAATAAACCTCTTTTATTGTTAATAAAAGTATCTTATCTTTGTGTTTATAACCATATTTTTGTGGCAGTTAAACCAGTGGCAAAAGGGAGATAATTTAATTCAATATTCAGTTCACGTTATAACTATTTTAGTTCTGTTAACATTGTTGTTGTCCAGTTATTTCCTATAGTAAACCAATTACTTTCCACTGACATAAAAATACATCATTCCTAAGGAAATCAAAATTTTACTGTATTTTTTAAACCACGTCCCGCGAAATTTCGATACATTTGTCGAATTTTAGCGGCGAACGGTTAATCGATGCAAATTAGAAAACTCATATTGGTACTTTCTTTCTGTGTACCCTAGATATGACAATCTTACCCGCTATCACTGTTGGAGGCTAATTTTAATTAGTATAATATCTAATACGTACTGATACATTTTATTTACCTGCTATACAGCGTTGAGTTATATAAAAGACCTTTTATTTTTTCAGCTAAAAATACCCCTAACAAATTGGCGAGAAGCCTTCTCTCAGTTTCTCGACATATAATACCAATATCCAATCCCACATTTAAAAAAAATCGGTCAAGTGCAAGCTATTTCGTGCCATCGTGAGAAATATTTTTTAGTAAAAAACTTTTTCCCTAAAACCCATGGTTATAAACAATGGATATAAACAATTAAATTCCGCCCATCTGCCGCGCTACCCGCCCCCGACAGCACCTATGCCGTATCACATAGCATATGCGCGGAGCACTAAAAAGCGTGTAAGGACAAAAGTGTCTTACGCATCGTGAGAAATATTTTTTAGTAAAAAACTTTTTCCCTAAAACCCATGGTTCACCGTTATAAGGATATAAACAATTAAATTATTTATAACAGTTGATCGCGCTAGAGTTTTTCAATCCCTATAAATTTCCAATTTACATCTAATTTTTGATGTTCATGATTTTGTTCAGATTTTTCTGAGCTATCCTTTTGGTGATAACGGGGTGGGGGGGGGGGGGGGGGGGGGGTGGGGGTTCAATTTTTAAGCGGTTTTCTTGAAAAATGTTTAAAAAAATGCATCAAAATACATCATATATATTGTTAAATTCGTGCTTTAATAAGCTTTCATTTGACACCCTACACGATGCCCTTGAAAGATTTTTTTCATTTACTAATTTACCATTTATCGAACCTCCAGAATCAAAATTCAACTTTTTATATTTCACTTCTATAATTGGGCCACCACACTCTATCTCTGTGCTAAATTTCAAATTTGTACGTCAAATAGTTTCAGAGAAAATCGCCTGTGACGGACGGACACCGAAGTGATTCCATATTCCATAAGTGTTCCCTTTTCACGGAACACTAAACATACCCTAAACCACCCCATACCCGACACTTTCAGCTGCGAGGCTTCCAAAATTAAATATTACCTTGACATCTCACTTTTTTGTAGCAGTTTTAGTGAAAACCGAAAATAATCCAAAGCATTTTTAATTCCAAAGACTTATTTTACTAAAATTGTGTGTTTTAATTTAATAGCAATTTCTTTACTTAACATGGGAAAACTTGGACCATACCCTCGCGGCATTAGGTTAAAATTGTAAGCAGAAGGAAACAGGCTATGTTATATCGTTAGCACAAAGAATTATGACTAATTACGTTATTAATGAGTTAAGCATTATTCCCACTAACTTAATCTTTCTATAAAAAAGGTTACAAATCAAGACGCAATACGGTGGTCGCACTAGAGTAGGGTTTCCATAAATCATCTGGCTTATATCGGGACAAAAGGCCGGGGGGTGGGGGTGGGGGGGTTGAGTTTGGGGGGGGGGAGGAAGGTTAAATTTTTAAAAATTTTACCTAGATCTGAATCCCAAAACACAAGAACAACTATATTAGGAACGAAACCTTTATTATAACTAATATTCCCTAAAACTAAATCAAAAAAGTTATTTAGGATTTGCCAATTTCATATTTCTCCGATGAGGTGATTTTCCTTAGAACATCTTTCTGATCTTGGATGTACTTGTAAAATTGTGAACATGATAATTTAAAATTATACTGGCATTGCAGAATGACCTCATCGGATTTAGCTAATAAAAGATTTCTTTCTCTTAACCACTGGATGGACATTAAGGAAAAAATTCGTTCGGAATTTGCATTGTGCGCAGGGGTTGCGAACAGGTGTTCCAAAGAATACCGACTCGACGGTACGCATAAATCCTCAAGATAGAGGTCTACTGCACCACGCTATTGTAGTGCGTTATACGCAAAAGCTTTCTTTTTAAAAACCTTTCAAAATCATATTTGTTTGTACGTGTGCCTTTAAAAATTTAATTTAGAAAACGTTGATAACGTCGATCGGGACTTTTGATACCTTTGTCGGTACGTCGGGACATGAACTCAAATAATGGTGACAGTCCCGATATATCGGAACGGATGGCAACCCTATACTAGAGCCTCACATAATTTACCAACACATCCATTCCGGTGGTCGCACTAGAGCTTCACATAATTTACATACTATTTTATCACACTAATTGAGCATAAATACACAGTATTCTGTATTTTAACATTATAACCAAACTTCTTTGATACAGTAGGAAATTTTGTTAAAAAAACATTCGTAATACTTCCTCGGCCTCCACCTGATTGGTCCGCTAACCACGTGCTGTCAGCTGCTCAGATGACAGAAGTGAAGTTAGTATCATGGATGAGTATTGATGAGATGAATAATGTGTAAATTTTTGCTTTCTGTTTATTAATTCGTGAAAAATAGTTTTTGGCCCCTTAATAGTGCTATTAGTATTAACAAAATATCGTAGGCGCTTAAGGCTTGTTTACACGGGTACAGTGAATAAGTGGTAACTAAATTTTAAGTTACCGCTATCGTGGCAAGTGTCGTGTTCACCGACTTCACACTTACCACTTAACGCACTGTTTACACGCGTTCAAGTGATTAAAAATTAAGTTAAAATTTAGTTGACTGTCTCCGTGTAAACTAGCCATTAGTCTTTTGAATTATAAGGTAGTAAAACCCAACATTTCTGGATGGTAAGTTGAGCATCGTTATTTTACTCTTGGTTTGAGCAGCTGTTCTATTGAGAATTTTGGAAGAGTTAGTAGGATTTCTTTCTTTAGAGGTAACAACAATATTATTTTTTCAAACTGAGTTACATAGAATTATTGTTGAGAGATTTGGCAAAACAACAACCTAGCTCACTGGTTTTTATATCCCCATGTGTTTATTAGGCTACGGTTATAGTGGATGCGTGTTCTGACGTCAGAATATTTGTTCAGTTAGCAGTGGTTATAGTAAATGCATATTCTCGCGAAATAGTTTTATTTTATTAAATATCCAATATGGATGACACTGATAGTTTTGAGGACGAATAGAAGTTTTTAGAAAGCTATTTATTAAAAATTTTACTTATGCCCAGAAAAACCGAATACGTAAATGAAGTGTTTGCTTCAAGACCAATTAATGGAGAATATCATACGTTATTTCCAGATCTATTAAGCCAACCGAATAAGTTTTCAGAGTATTTCAGGATGTCACCAGGTACATTTTTCTACATTCTGCAAGAAAGTTTGTTACCATTGTTGTTGGAGCTTACGGTAAGCAAAGTGATGGAGGAATATTTTCTCTGTCAAATGTCTATCAACGTTTAGAGACAAATACGTTTAATAATCCATCTAATGCATCTTTACCATCAACAGATATTATAACTCCTTTTGTATTATTAGGGGATGAGGCCTATCCATTAAAGCCATATTTTTTATTAAATCCATATCCCAGACAAAATCTTTCCAATGAAGAACGGATTTTTAATTATAGGCTATCTAGAGCTCGACGTTGCATTGAGTATGCATTTGGGATATTAGGTGTTAAATGGCGATTTTTAAAAACTGAACTGCAAATGGATGCAATGTTGATATTTTAGTGAGATGCGCATGTATATTGCATAACATAATTATCGATAGGGAAGGTGTTCCGTCACAACCTTCATATAACATGCCTAATCAAAAGATATCTGCTTCAAGACGCTACAATCATTGTGCAGCAATAGGAAGCCAAGCACGAGAAATCTATAAAAACTACTTTAGCTCTCCAGCAGGCGAAGTACAATTTCAATACAACCTCTTTAACTAAACGATATGTGTATCCTAGTTTTACAACAATAATTATACTTATTACAATACAATGTAAAATTTTATTTTAATCCTTACTAAAATAAATACTTAAAATTACTATTCATTTCTTCTGAAATTGTTTCCCATTTCTGTCGAGAAACATACCGGTTGTGGTAGTTTTCTCCTTTCATGTCCCAGAAACATCTATTTTGGAAAACTAAACATAAGTTTCTCAGCATCCATGTTCACACACAAAATTCGCATGAATTCGCAAGAAAAATCAAACTCATTTGAACGACTAACTTGTTCTGAATAATTCGTACAAAATCTGACGAATGATACGCATGGAGTATAACCGCAAACGCTATATTTCTATTATTTGATCGATTCGGACGAGTTCTGATGTGTTCGTCAGAACGCCAGTTCGTCCGAACACGCATCCACTATAACCGTAGCCTTAGGCGACAGTTACATTGGATGCGAATTCACACGAAATTTTATTCGTAAAACGCGTGCGAATTTTTACGAATTGGTCGGAAGTGAACAATGCATTTATATGTGTGTGGTTACAGTGCTTAAGAACATTTGTTACGAATTCGCATGAATTCGTACGACCTTCTGATGCGACCAAATTATTTTGTTTTTTCGTCAGAACTCATACGAATATGTTGAAAGAAATAGAGAAAATATTTTTAAATTGAAATTTCAAAATGATGAATTGTGAAAGACTAATTTTCTCGTGCAGGAGAGACAGTCTCTATGGGATCAGAAAAGCGGTAGAGAGATTACAATAGAGACTACAATATAAAGTTATGGAAGGAAGTGGCACAAAATATGCATGCAACGGGTAGGTAATTTTTAAATACATATTTAGGTTTATTATTACACCTAGTAACAGTTGACGATTGACGAACTGAATACTGAAATGCACTGTTTTAAAAACTCACCACTTATTTGTATGAATAGATTTCTTTAGTGTAACCACACACGTCTTACGTATGTGTAAGATTCACTTTGTACGAATTAGTAAGAACAAAATTTCCTACGAATTCTTATCTAATGTAATCGCCGCCTTACCAGGCCTTCTCACCATCTGAATTCATAACAGGATTTATCGGTTTCAATATATGCAGTGAATTTCATAGCACCCTGTATATGCCAAAGAAAGAAAACGTAATTTTTTTAAGCCGTTTAAACCGTATTGCCGTTTACCTACTAAGGGTACTGTCACACTATTTGACACAAATTATTAATTACATTGCTTTGAGAAACCGACCATAAATGCTGTAGTTAATTACGCAACGGTCAGTATCCACTAGGGATTCACCAAATCTCAAAAAAAAATCGATATTTCGAATCGATCTTAGATCGTGATCATGGAGATCGATTCACTATTTAGACAGATCGATCTTTTAAAAAATCGATCTTTGGAAAAATTTGGGCGTAGGAGAGGGGAGCCGGGAGAGCAAAGAGTGTCCATTCCAAACCAAAGCTATTGAAAACTCAGTATAAGTTGTAAGTTGTGGTTAAAACAAAAAAGAAAAATATTTAAATTATATATTTTTGCATGTTTATTTTTAAGTTATAGAAGGGTATGGAGGGGGAAATATTTGATTTAAAATGCTATCATGAAAAACATACTAATTTATTGAAAACTAATAAGAACGAAGAAGAAAACATTTGAACGAAAAAATGACAAAATGACAACCGTAAAATAACAAACTGTCCATGGATACCGATCGACATCGCCGGCATCGGTGTTTTGTACGATTTCAGATTTGAGTTTTTTCTAGAAAATGTTAGATGCCGCAGTTTAACTATTTCCATATTCCTTTCCTAATTCTTACTAGGATCGTTTTGATCGTGACACAACGACCCTGCCGTTTGTAAAGAATTACATATCGATGGTTGAAAGGCAAAAGGTCATAAGCGACAGTTTAATAATTTCGCAGTAGGACGATTTAAATTATTTTTTTATTTTAAATTATTTCTCTTATTTTTTTCAAACGCATTTTGTTAATTTAAAAACTAGTAGAGTGTTTGTTGTAATAACTATTAATATACAAAAACATATCCTTTCATAACAAAGTTGCTGTCGCTTAAGCAATTTAGTGATCAAAAAACATTTGGGTAAAAGGTCTTAACAAACCTTACATTAAATGTTAGAAATTAGGTGAAACGTTTTAACCACCTTTGAAATAAATATAAATGATTAGGTAAAACGTTTCAACCACCTTACTTTTAAATATAAATGATTAGGTTAAACGTTTCAACCGCCTTACTTTTAAATATAAATGATTAGGTAAAACGTTTTGACCACCTGATTAGTAAATATAAGCTAATAGGTTTAATGTTTTAACATGCTCGTTCAACCAATTATATAGCTGCTTGTTTTTATGTTGAATTGACAATTACTTGTGACGTGCGATTATTAGTATTATTATTTTAGCGTAGGGATAATAAAATTAAACAAATTTGTATAAAAGTAACAAGTTAATACATTTTCTACCCAGGAAAAACTAGCTAAACGCCACGATCACAGATGAAGCGTGCAGGGTAAATGAGCTCCAGCGACAATACTTGTGTTACTTGTTTTGTAGCAAAACAGGATAACAACCAATATTAAAAAATAAATGGAATAGCAAATTGGTGCAAATAAGATTTAAATGTTTTCTCAAATAATCTAAATGACAATCGCTTCAAATTATCCTTTATTTTGTCGCTTGGTAGAAAAAAATGGCTCGCAATTCATTATTTTTCGGTTGACTCAAGCGACAAAAAAATTATAGTAGGAAGCTAAAACTGCGCTCATTCGACGCAGAAAAAAAAATTAACTTTAGTGACGTTTAAATATCAATTTCAAGAAATGTGTCGCTTAAGCCGTTTTACCTTTCAACCATCGATATAAATATTAATTTTCAAATATTAATTAAGTCTTAAAGTTCACAGATATGAAAATACCAGAAGAATCGATTCTGTGTAAAATCGCCGATCTCCTTGCAAGATCGAAGGGTAAAAGATCGATTCTGAAAAATCGATTTTCATTTGGAAAAATCCATCTTTCCCAAAAATCATTTAGATCGTGAATCCCTAGTATACACTAATCGATCTATAAAATAATAAGCTAGTACCACGTCTTGTTCTTACGTAGAAAAACAATCTGTTCAGCTTTACGGAAAAAGTAAAACTGTTAAACACAAGTTTCCAGCCACTGAGCAAACATCGACCCAAAATCTTTATTTATGAATTCAAATAAAAAGTTTAAAATAGCTTCTAATTTTAGTTTTATTCGTTTTAGGGATGAAGACAAACACAAAGAGATTAATTAATCCCTCGATTAATCCTTTTTCAGGAATATTATTTGGAAAGTTCGTAAAAGAGCGATATAATGGAAATCGTTTGTAAAACAAACCATGGTAAAAATAAAAGGGCATTAGTTGCATTCGTTAGTGTTATATAGAGTAACTTTTAATTTCAATCGGATTTGACTCGATTTTTAAAATGCTTTGTAAGCACGGATTAGTGGAAATTTCTCAGTCGTGTTGTGTTGTATGGGGTAACTAGTCTTTGATTAGCCCTGTATTACTTTGCCTACCATCTCTGTGCACTGTCCTTTTGATTTATTTAGTAATAAATTTTTATTGAAGTTTATTACATTGTAGAATGTCACGAAAGCTCCCGCAAGATCTGTAACTCTTGACAACTACTCAACATTCACAGAATAGGTGTTCATGATCAATCTTCCTTGTTGAGGGCTTGTTGAGAGCTCCAAGGGCTGTGTCATTTGCGAAGCCAAATAACCTTGGACCTTGGACTGGCAAGGTGCATAGACGCTCTTCTATAAGTCTAAGCCCCATTTTCTGAAGCCTTTTAAAAGGCACAAATGGGCCTAAGGTCCATAGAAGAGCGTCTATTTTTTTTATCTAAGACATCCCACGTAGAGGCGTCAGGCGTCTGAAGAGAAGGGAAATGTAGTCTATTGGCACGACATTTACAGGATTGGAGTTTGGGACGGGAAGGGAAAACATCTGCAGGCAATTTTTTCCATTATCTGGAGGCCCTAGGTATGAATGAGTGAGTAAAGTGGTCTGTTCTAGGCTTTTGTAGCTGAACAGTAAAGGGATGCGTACGTAACGCGCCTCTTGTTGCGCTCTTAGGAACAGTCAAGGGGGAATAATAACGACTAGTTCTTCACAGCACAATCTGTGGAAGTACCGGTAGAAAACGGATAAATCCCCAAGGCGCGACGATGAGCGCGAGCAGGGAGTTTTCTTGTGAGGACTGGGTCATTGATAAATTCGAATGACTCTCTTTTGGATAGAATGAAGGATGTTGTGTCGAAGGTGATGCCGCTCCCCAGATGTAGGGGCAGTACCCTAGGTTTGGCCTTATTTGGAAAACATAGAGAATGTATAAGTTGGAAGGGGAGAAGTATTTTCAGGCTCGAAACAGAAAACTAAGCTTTTTATGTGCCGATGTGGCTACTGAAGTAATGTGTTTGTGCCAGGTGAGATCATGTTCGAAAGCGATGCTAAAAAGATCGAACGTTTTCATTCTGTAGGGCTTGGCCATTCATGTGGATGGGGTAAGCGTTTCCAGATTTTTTGCGTGACAGGAGGCAAGACTGGGTTTTGGTGGATTTGAACTGAACAAGGTTCTTGGCACCCCAGTCTAAGATCAATTAAAGATCTTGGGAAAGGGATTGCATAGATCTGCGTCTGTTATCCAGCTCTTGATTCGAGATTTGTCTGGAAAAGTGAATATTGGAGTGAATAGTACTATCATCAGCATAACTGTGGATGGGATTGATAGTTGAAGAGAGCAGGCTATTAATGTGAAGAAAAAATAGGGTTGGTGCCATGACTAAACCTTGGGGGACGCCAGCATTGATATGATGGAAGTTGGATGAGTGACCGTCAACTACGCACCTTTTTCTGCAAGTTAATCAGCAATTTCATTAATTTCTTTTCATGCCACCTACATTAGAGTTACTCTGGTGTTTTTTCTCAGTGGATTAAGATTACTCCTGACACTTTCACTCAAGTTTTGAGTAAAAGGTATAACTTCGTTTCAAAATCTATCATTGACTCATTGACAGCAAACAAAATCATGAGACAAAACACCATTCTGTAGAGTCCTAAACAAAGGTTGGACTTGCTCCAAATTTAGCTAAGAACCTAGTGTAATTTTCATAACTCACTCAACCTGGCAATAATACAATTATTTCCATGCACTATTTATTTTTATTTAATATAATTTAAAATGCGATTTTTAAATATTTACAGCATTACGCTAAAATTTTAAAATTCCTTTGTTAGACACCTGAATTAAATTTTGTAAATCGTTCACAGAGCAGTTACACGGTAAAAGCTAATATGGTTAAGAAATGAGAGCTCCAGCTTGCCACAAATTATAAAACTCTTGAGACATATCGGTCTTGGAAAAATGCAAAACCTAGTTCCACAACTTTCAAGTTACGGCCCTGAATGACCTATATATTAAAAAAGCGAGGACATATCGCCCGAGCAAGAATTTTAAAGTAAGTTATGAGAGTGTAATTTATCTACACCGTCATACTTCTCAATAATAAATAATGTCCTCCTTTAAACTGTAGTCATGGAGAGACCGTATGAATAATGCCCGTGTAGGAAATACATTCGCGAGATATTTCCATTTTATGTCAAGTACGTTTCTCCGTTTAACGGGACGAAGTCGGGAAAATTGTTCGTATTTTCCGATATGCGGGACAATAAATTGTGCCAGACATCTTTTCAGCTCGGTTCGTCTTTCTTATGTGAACCTAGAGACAATGTATGACACAGAAAAGGGGATAATAAAATTTGATTAAAAATTAATGTAGGGAAAGTGGGTTTAGTTGTAGCATGGTAATGTGAAATTGGGTCAAGTGCAGCCTTTACTCGCCAGTTAAAGTTTCGTAGCCAATAATATTACACACACCCTACTTAGATTATGAGGACATCAGGTAGGTACACTTCGTTTCAAAATATATGTTCATCTATGGACTGCAAGAGAACCTTTTTTTACCTAATGTCATAAAACTTTCTAAATTTCCGAGCAAAGCTTGTTTCAAGCTCTTTCGTTGACCTATTGCCAGCAATAAACTATTATCGACACCAGCTGTAATAAAAACCGGTAAATTTTGCAAGTACTCTAAACAGGGCCGGTCGTAATAAAATAACACGTAAAGATAATTTTAATATAATCAGTAAAGGGTATTGAATAAAGTATTTTTTTACCTGATTTAATCATTTCGAAATATTTTAGATTAGTTACGATCCGTTTGGTAAACCCTGCAGTTGTTATATGATTTCGATTGTATCTTTTGTTATTCCGAACGTGCTAAAAATGTGGGGTCCTTGGAAAGACGTTGATCATAGTGCCTCCGGTTGTGCTAATTTAAAAAGAAAATATTTATCACCCGATGCCAAGCAAATTGTTAAAAATGTGTATGTTTCTTTATTGAACAGGGGGTTTAATGCAAATGCAGCTGCAGGAGAATCGTCTTGAATAACGAAAATTCCTTTGTCTACAGTTAAAGATATTGTGACAAAGCAAATTAAGGACAAAAAAGTTCGTAGTCATGCTGGTGCAAGTGTTTTGTCGAAAGTGACAAAGACATAATTCGTAGAAAAATTTATGCAATTGTGCGTTGGTTTCATTAAAGTAGCGACTAATGCAATATAAAACCAACATTTTTTGCAGCAGGACAAGCCTCTGAAGAGTATTATCTCAAATGGGTCCATTAATAAAAGACAAATATTAATGGAATCACAACGATTACGACAGTGGCGCTTTGATAATTTAAAATCTATAAGAAAGTACAGATTATAAAATCGTTCCATTATCTACCTTGACGAAACATGGTTTGATACACATGACACCCCAGCAAAAGACTGGGTAGATCCATCAGGAAAGTGCCAAACCAAAGCCCCTTTGAACAAGGGAAAAAGAATTTTCATTTTACATTTGCTGGTTCCGAAAATTGTAGTTCTCCTCTAAATGATATATATTTCGACAATTCTTTTTTTTTATCTAAGACATCCCACGTAGACTTCAAGCCTAAGTACTAACGTACCGTGGGTGTCTGAAGAGAAGGGAAATGTAGTCTATTGACACGGGATTTGAAGGACTGGAGGTCGGGATGGGAAGGGAAAACATCTTCAGGCAATTTGTTCCATAATCTGGAGACCCTAGGTATGAATGAGCGAGAGAGAAGAAGTGAAGAAGTGTGCTCTAGGGGGTTCTAAAAGCATTTAATATTAAGATAGAACATGTGTGTGCCACCAATGCGGCAACATGGATCATACCGTTCTGCGTCTTCCTCCTTCTTATTGTATTTTCAATCCAGTTAAGCATATGTCATTGTGAAGTCAAGTTAAATCAAAAGTAAGATATGGAAACCCTTCATCAATTCTTAGTGCCACCGTTATAGAATTCATTAAGAAAAATATGGATTCTGTTTCTGCAGAAAGTCGGAAAAATATCATTATTATACATGTAAATACAATGGTAGGTTCTTACTTTCACATAAATAACGTTCAAACGCTTTATGAGGCCTTTATGAACACTCTGTGTAAGGACTATTTCCCAGCTTTAGCAAGTAATAAAAACTTTATGTCACATTATTTGCGAAATTCCCTTGGTGTATGTACACCCGGTGTGTTTTATTAATTACAGATTTCCATTAAGCATCAAAAATTAACAAGCAAAACGAATTTTTCCGTTACTGGGAAAAGGGGACACACAAAGAGATTAATTAATGCTTTTCGGAAATAGTTTGTACAGTTCGCAAAAACATGGAATAATGAAAAAAGTTTTCAACCAGGCCATTGTAAAATTTAATGAAGATTTAATATATGGCCTTTGAGATTTTAAGCGGGCTGTGAGGGCAACAGAAGTGTCGATTTTTCTGCTTCGATGGAAATTGATGATGACATTTTTCAACGAATTTTGAATCGCAATTTATAGCCGAATTCTTTTCCCATTGAAAAACAATCCTTTTTTTAATGGAAAGTACTGAATATCTACTTTCAATTTCTGGTCACCTAAATTATACAGGTTTGGACATAATAAAACGAGACGTCTTATGTTTTGGTGAAATTCCTAGTGACCGAGTACCAAACTTCAGCCTTTTTTAAAATTTATTGTTTTTCAAAAAATGAAATCTTGTGAAATTACGAATGATTAAAACATTGTTTATTGTTTATTGATTTAAATTTAATTGCAAATTTAATTCAGTTTCGCTGTCACTGTCATTTTCATCTACATTAAAAACAAGTGGTTCTATGATATTAGTCAATGAAAAATAGGAATCTTCGACTGTAATAACATACTTGATCGAATTTTTCCAACTTTCTACAGGAATGCTATATAAAACTTTTTTAATTAATGTCCAAATTTGGAAGGCTGTAATTTAAAGAATATAATTGATCGATTTTGATATGCTTGGCAACAATGGAATGCTTTTTTCTTTCCAATTAGTAATTTTAGAGAGAACTGAAGAATATGAAAAACTACATGATGTACACGGTGAAAAAACAACCGATGGAAAATATCGGAAATTCTCATTAGTAGCAATTTAGATAGATTTTAAATTATCAAAGCGCCACTGTTGTAATCGTTGTGATTCCATTAATATTTTATGTAAAATCCTTTTGAGATAATACTCTCCAGAGGCTTGTCCTGCTGCAAGAAATGTTGGTTTCATCTTTCATTAGTCGCTGCTTTAATGAAACCAATGTTGGCACAATTTGCTCTTCTCACATAGCACACATTTTTCTACGAATTAAGTCTTCGTCTCTTTCGTCCAAACACTAGCTTTTACCAGCATCACTACATACTTTTTAATTAATTTGCTTTGTCACAATATCTTTAACTGTAGACAAAGGAGTTTTCGTTAATGAAGACATTTTTGCTGCAGCTGTATTTACATTAAAACCCCTGTTTAATAAAGAACACATTTTTAACAATTTGCTCGGCATCGGGCGATAAATATTTTCTTTTTAAATTAGCACTACCGAAGGCACTGTGATAATGTCTCTCCCAGGACGCCACCTTTTTTAGCACGTTCGGAATAACAAAAAATATGATCGAAATCATATAACAAAAAACCGGATTACACGGTTTACCAAACGGATGGGAACTAAACTAAAATATTTCGAAATTATTAAACCAGGTAAAAAAAATACCTTATTTATACCCTTTACTGATTAAATCAAAATTATCTTTCTCTGATATTTTATTAGAACCTGTACATATGTACAGTTCTTGCAAATTGCAGTTGTTGAAATTTGTAATATTATGTACCTAGAGATGTGCCATGAGAATGTTCTCAAGGGAATATTTCCGGAGAACGGTAAATTACCGAGAATATTTCCGAGCATAAATTCTCGAGAATTTATGATTTTATAAAAAAATTAAATTACTGGAAAATTACAGAGACTATTTCCGATAACGAGAATGTTCTAGGGAAAATTCATATTCTAGGAGAATTTATGAGAATTTACGGAAATTTAAGGTAATTTATTTTAATGTTGCTATTGTATCATAGATGGAGCTTGGAGCATCTTTATCTTTATTTCTTTTCTGTGCTGTTTTAAACAGCTTGTTTAGACATGTTATTTTGTACAATGTATTTCTAAATTGTGTTTTATTTATAAATAAAGTTGCTCGAAAATAATGGAAATAAAAATTTAATGTGTCTTAATTTTGACTACGATGCGTAATCACGTTAATGTACAATTTAAATAGTTTCTAAATTAGGTATTGTGCAGTGCTATCTCTTTATTTTTTCAGATAAAATTATTGTAAAATCTACTTTGGATAAAAAATATGTTCTTTCAGTTTATGTAGTCAAAACATAAAATTCTCCAACATATAAAATAAATTCTCCAAAATTTCCGATAAATTCTCATTGTTCTCGGAGAATAAATTCTCGGGAATGTTCTATCTCTATAATGTACCTATACCTAGTAGTATTGTTAAATACCCGTTATAAAAATGAAACGAAAGTTAAAAATAATACAAAACTTCTGCGTCTGCTGTAGCAGAAGCGGAGGTGCGTTATGTCACTAGTATTTTTGAAAATATAAAAGATAACCATATTTTTCACGAAGAATCGCAATGACAAGCTAGGTGTAGATTGTTAACATCGTTAGCCGGACAGACGTGGCTAAAATAAATGAACTAATAACTAAATTACTTCTTGGTGAAAATATCCCGCCGGTATACTGTTAGTACCCTGATTAATGATCGAAGTTTTCGAGACGGTTTCGTGTAATAGTAAACACTGAAACTTGGTCTGCACGCCACGTCACTCGCTCTATTAAATTTCAGCCGATCGTCGTTTTCCACATGAAAAATGGCTGTCCGGATAAAATTTTCCTGCCTTTTTCCTGCAACGCACGAACGACCGTCGAGAAAGGCTCTTTCTTATAGTTAATATTTTACAGTTTTTTTTTCAAGCTTGCGTTATAAAATAGACATAAACTTTCGGGTAAAGGGAATTTTATGAATTGTCCAACGATATTTCATAAAAATTGAAGTAAATGTTATTAGAACATAGTGAACGATGAGAAGCTTGGAATAAAAAAATTATCTTTTGTAATTTGTCGTCAAATTTACATAATATCATACATGGACTGGCTGTTACAAATGTGACATGAATACTGCAGTACTCGTTATCATTGGCGTTATAGTTTATCTAGTCTGATTTGAATCACTTTATTTTTCAGCTATTATACCAGGACCGATCCGTACTACTAGCCTTCACGTAAATAGACACTCAAGACATGCTTCCAAATTATTTTGAATGTTCCCAACAATCGACGAATGAAATACTGGTCGTCGGCACAAAATTACTGAAAGGATTCCTGAGTAATTATTTGCGCGGGCCACAACACGCCCAGCGGACCCCGAACATGCTTTGGAATGCATGCAGCTGTTTAGTTGAAAATCCATGAGTGGAGTGCGCGGCATTTTGTCGAGTTTCTGTCTTTATAATATAAATTATTAATTTAGTATAAAACATTTTTAAATATCTATAACGCCGCCCATGCATCACAAAGAAACCGCTGACTGTTGGTCGAGATTTACTGTTTATGGTGATTCAAATCAGAATAGAGTAACTATACTAGAACGTGGTCCTGGGGGGGGGGGGGGGGGGGGTCAGTCGAGGCCACATTTAAACAACACAACACCTATCACAGTCAAGTCATAGGTATTTTGTTTTTCTGTACTTTTTTATCCTCTAATGTCTATGTCATTGTTGATATTGTTTATCGTTAACTTTATGCTTTTAGCAAAAAAACAAGAAAGTCGTTTTTCAGTTGCTTTACTTAAGATTTTTTTCAATTTGCTTAGATTTTATATTTTCTTTGAAAGCAGATAGTTTTCTGGTTGATGTTTTTGTAGATACAATAATTTTTTAAGATTAAATAAACGTTTATTTAACATATTTTATTTATTTAATAAGGTATTCCATCTTAGGCTCAAAAATATGATAAAGAGAAATATGCAACTTTTTATTTATTTGCTCATAATTTATGTTTTAAGAAATTTAATCCTTATAACCCCAAAAAATCTTTTTCGATGGTCCTTAATGAATGATTTTAGCAATAGGTATAACAAACCATTTTTCAAAAAAAAAAAAAATTTGATCTAAATAACAAAATGATATTCCATATTTGGTCAGTTTACTCTACTTATACCTAAAGTCCACGTGTCCAAGATAAACAAAAATATAAATTGACGTGCTTTTTGTTGAAGCCGGATTACTTAGAATTAAGTATTTATAAGGGGGGTGGCAAGTTCAAAAATGAAAGCACTCTATATCCAAAACAAGACTTTAAAATTTTTGTTTATAATATGACTATTTTAAATTATTTATAAAATAAAATCTTTGGATATCGTGCACTGCACTTCGAAATATGTAAATTATTTCGACATTTTCTACTCAGCAATTAATTATCTTGAGAACCGACCTTATACATTTATTAAAATTGTTTCATTGTTAATTAAACAAAAACATTCCTGTTACCGTTAGTTAGTGTGCCTTAGTCACCGACAATTACATATTTTATGCAAATAAAACTGGATGTTTCGGAATCGCGCTGCGTGAAGGACAACGAAAACAGCGTAAAAATAACAATAGCGAAATCAACACTGTAATAATTGTGTTATTTAACACACCGCATCAGGTTCGCATCCACACATTTGACCTTACATACTTTCGTTTAAATAAATTATCTAATTAATTTGGTCTACATTTTGAATTGGTCATTCTTTACATTAACTTTCGACTGATTCTGAGAGGCTTTGTCTAGTTTATCAGTTATCAACTTATCAGTAAACAAAAGGATTGCTGTTATGGGCAGCAAAGATACTTTCTTTGTAAAGGTTGCAAAGTGAATTTTGATCCTTCAGTATCATGGTGTTTGCCATCAATAAGGAAGGATTTTTTTTATTGCTTAAATCGTAAGGAAGTCAGTACAAACCCAACAATTTTTTTTAAAGAAAATGACTACTTGGATAATTTGGCTAGAAATTTTTTTAACTTTTCGGTATAATTTATTACAATTTAAAAAGCAGCCATTTGCCCTCACTGCAAAGGGACGTCAGGCAGTGCAAAGTGACGTCAGTAGATCAGCAAAAATAGTAAAATAGGTTTGTTTTTCTCGGAAACAGTCAGAGTGGGAGCGATCGAATTTTCTAAGTTAACATCATATTCAAAACATATTCAAAAAAGGCCGTCAAAGACAAATCTCACAAAAAAAACTTATTGCTCAGTGTATCCTCATCCTTAAAGACTAATAGTTACTTTATGATTTGAGCATCTTAATAATATATCAAAGCTTCATGAAAAATGCTCTTTTGATTGTCCCTGTTCAATTTTTTAGCGTATCTTTAGACCGTTGTTGGACTCGACCCTATTTTTGCGTTTTCTCGCTTAGCGACTGGGATATTCACAAAGTTTCCTTATATGTTAATGTTCAGTCACAGTTTTATGATAAGTAGCTATAGAAATACGCAAGAGTTTTTCTGTCGGTTTATGAATGTTTTTATCAATGTTAATTAAATCAGCTTCTATCCCAAAAATGGCGCCTCCTAATTCGATTGGAAGGTTTAAGTCTTAGCACTGATTTGAATTTGGATCTTCTAGTTGATCAGTTAGGTGTTGATAGGTTTTTGTTGTGTTATTATAAATAAAATGTCTAACTCACTGACAGCCTAGGCTAAAACACCAAATTTGGAATATACATACATAAATATGGGTATATTGGTAACTCATTGTAGGGTGTCAGTTTTATGAAATAACTGTAGAGCATGAAGACATAAAAAAGGCATTTTTAATTAACAAAAGCAATATCTTATGCGGTTGCATCATTGTAATATACAGGGTGTCTAAAATAGGTGATACCACTATTGCTATCTCCGAAATGGTAAAAGATACGAGGTCGGTTAAATTAGAGAAAATATGCCATTTCTAGTCCCTATTCATATTCCGTTTACGGAGTTGCCAAATTCTCTATAGTTTCTTATCTACAGGGGATTTTTTAAAAATAGTCAAAAACTTAATTCTTAAATATCTCGAAAACTATTATAGTTAGAAAAAAGTTGTTTTTGCAAAAATCACACGATTTCTTACCTTCTCTAAAGTACCGTTACTGTTTTGTTTATACCACTTGTTTTTACTGAGTTACTGATACCAACTTGTTTTTTTCAAATACGGACCTGGATTTTTTGCTGCATTTTTGAACGAATACTTCATACCCTTTACAACTATGTATCACTTGATTATGGTTTTCGACGTTTTGATCAGGAATAACAACATCATCAGGATTTTCTATCGATACGGACCTGGAATCTTCCATGTTAAGGCACAATTTCACAACCTATCGCTGTGTTTTAAATTAGTCAACTGATTAATTTTAAACTATATTCATGATTACTAACCAGAACCCTTTGGTCATTAAAGTTTGTCAAATTGCACTTAAGCCAATGAGTTATTGAAAGCAGACAGATCAGATATAGCGACCTTTATTAACAGCACCTAACTAGTGGTTAAGTTTACTACATATTGTAAAAGGCACCCTTGATGATACGTCTTCATTATTTACGTTTTTAATATTTTCGTATCCAAAAATCCCCTTTCAGTTCAAAAGATAATAATAAATAATCCTATTTTACCTCATGATTTCATTTCTGCTGCAAGTCATTCTGCTGGTACAGTTGAATTACTATTTACTGGCTTTGAAAACAAACCATATTATCTCAAATTAAAGACTAACTATATTCTAGCATAAAACCATTGTCTTATTTACTGGGTTCGGATTATAAGGAATTCGAATCTAAAATCCGTTTTCTGCTTTATTTTTTGACATTGCGTTGAATTATAACATATGGACAGGCGGACGAACAGGTTGATGGACGCGATTGGACTGACCACACGAAGCCAATAACGCCTCTAAGAATTAATTATTAGGATTTGTTATAATTAAAACTAAGCTTATGCATTTTTCAGGCGTTGGACCAATTTTAGAAACTTGAGGGTCCTGGTTAGTAATCATGATTATAATTAAAATTTACCAGTTAAAACAATTTAATCCATAGTTACTGATTCTGACCTAATTGTCTCCATAATAGGTCGTGAAATGGCGCATTAATTTGAAAAATGCCAGGTCCGTACTGGTAGAATATCCTGATGATGATTCTATTCTTCACCAAAACGTCGAAAAATATAATCAAGTGATACACAGTTATAAAGGGTATGAAGTATTCTTCCAAAAATGCAGCAAAAAATCCAGGTCCGTATTTGAAAAAAATAAGTTAGTATCAGTAACTCAGTAAAAACAAATGGTATAAACAAAACAATAACGTTACTTTAGAGAAGGTAAAAAATCGTGTGATTTTTGTACAAACAAGTTTTTTCTAACTATAATAGTTTTCGAGATATTTAAGAATTAAATTTTTGACTATTTTTAAAAAATCCCTTGTAGATAAGAAACTATAGAGAATTTGGCAACTCCGTAAAAGGAATATGAATAGGGACTAGAAATGGCACATTTTCTCTAATTTAACCGACCTCGTATCTTTTACCATTTCGGAGATAGCAATAGTGGTATCACCTATTTTAGACACCCTGTATAATATACATGATTAATAGAACAGACATCCTAATCGTTGTTACAGAAATAAAATAAAAGATACATAGAAATTTAATTATAAGAACAGTGTTTTTATTTTCAGGAAACAAAATAAATATTTAGAAGATATACACAATACTTACTTGGTAACATTTAATGGCTAAATATACCAGACATAATCGACCTAATTTAAGTCAAATATAGTACAATACCTTAATAATAATTATTTCTCAGAGTATAGGCGATTTCGTGGATGAGAAACATTACATTTGAATAAAAGGAATGTTTAAAAATGACAGAAACGAAATTTGTGCAAGGCCAATCGGATAGTTTACTGAAATATGATGCTTGTATGATGGATGGCCGCTTATGTGTCGTTAAAATTTCGTTACAAATACTCATTATCTATGGTAATATAAAAATAAACGTACAACCAAATATGCTTACTTAAATTTGACGATACTGACCCTTAATGATACCAACTTTATTTATTTTATTTATTTATTTATTCCCAACAAACCTGTGTAGTTCATTACAGGGAAGTAAAAAAAAATAATAATAACAATAATAACAATAATAGTTATTAAGCTAAACTAACAATAATAAAAATTAAATTTGAATTAACATATACATACAGAATATAAACATCTACACATTAATGCACATCCCTGTACATACATTACATATTGATATACATATACAATACATATTATATTATACATACACACACAATACATATATGTATACATATAACTACTTTAATAAAAAATAATATTTAATAGAAATAGGTTATTTTCCCAGAAATATTTTCTTAACCATTTTTTTAAATTTTTTTATACTTTTAATATTTCTCAAGGTTATGGGCAGATCATTATATGTCAAAATTCCATTGAATATTAACGAACGTTTTCCAAAATTACTTTTTACCTGTATTAGTTTTATATTGTCGTTTTTCCTTGTATTATGGTTGTGTTGAGTATTTACTTTATCGAAACAAATATTCGAATATTTTTCTCTAATTATCATCGAGTGAATAATTGTACACTGTTTAGTTTTAAATAGGTTTTCTAAATCAAGTAGTCCTCTAGGTTTATATAAATTCACTGTTGGTTCGAGATAAGGTAATTTATAAATGCATTTAACAGCTTTATTCTGTAATCTTTTT
Organism: Philopedon plagiatum; assembly: GCA_963971165.1. Lineage (NCBI taxonomy): Eukaryota > Metazoa > Arthropoda > Insecta > Coleoptera > Curculionidae > Philopedon > Philopedon plagiatum. The sequence goes on from OZ020194.1 coordinate 14,058,901, forward strand.
AATGGTTTTAAAGAACTCGTTGGTGCCGAGCCCCAAATGGATATAAGATACTGTAATTTTGAATAAATAAGTGAGAAATAAATTATTTTCAATACGTTGAAAGTTACAAAATTTCTTATTTTAAATAAGATACCAATAACTGGGGCAACATCATTCCTAATTTTCTGAATATGTGTTTTCCAGCTGTCTTTCATCTAAATATAAGCCTAAAAATCTTATTGTATTTGAATATTTTATTTGATTATTATTAAAATATATATTTATAGGGTAATTTTTTTCCATTTGATTTTTGTTTATAAACATAAAATATGATTTCTCAAAATTTAAAGTTAATTTATAGAATTTCAGCCATTGATTTAATATATTTAAATCATGTTTAATATTGTCATAAATTTCCGAGATATTATCTGCATAATAAATAATTGTTGTATCGTCTGCGTATAGTTTAATATTTCCTTTTAATTTTAATTTCGAAATAGAGTTAATATATATTAAAAACAATATTGGCCCCAAAATGGAGCCTTGTGGTACACCACATGTAATTATTTTTTTAGAGCTTTTAATGTTGTTAATTTCGACAAATTGTGTTCGTTTATTCAAATAACTCTCAAACCATTTATGAAGGGATTCTCTTATTCCAATATTATATAAAATACTTAACAAAATTTTGTGATTTACCGTGTCGTAAGCCTTTTTTAAATCTAGTGATAATATGGAACACTTTTTATTTTTGTCAACATTAATCTGTATATCTGTAATTACATCTGCCGCAGCTGTCTCGGTATTCTTAAATTTTTGAAATCCGTATTGGCCCGAAAAAAATAATTTTTGGCTATCTAGGAAATTTAAAAGTCGTTTATTCATTATTTTTTCAAAAAATTTTGAAAATACCGGCAAGACAGAGATAGGTCGATAATTATTACAGTTATCAGTAGTTCCATTTTTAAAAATTGGTAACACCTTTGCATTTAACTTATCTGGGAAAATACCTTTCATTAACGAAATTCTTATTAAATGGTTACCAACTGCTACAATTTCGTGTTTAATAATTTTTACTATTTTGACTGTAATATTATCAAAACCACAGGCTTTCTTGGCATCGAGGCTTGTAATAATATCTTCTATTTCTTCTTCTGATATATCATAGGGATCAAGAAACATCGAATTTAGATTATAGTCTTTCACCATTTCACTGCAAGCACCAGAAATTTTCTTCGATAGAGTTTCGCCAATGTTAACAAAATAGTTATTCATAACTTCGCCAATTTTATCGCTGTCTTCTATTTAACCCTCTGCTGTTGTTAGATAATGTATCTTTGTTTTTTCTTCACATTTTCTTTTGTTGCTCAAAATTGAATTTATTCCTTTCCAAACTGTTTTTTGGTCTTTATTAAAAAAATTTTGGTTATAATAGTTTCTCTTTGTATTTCTAATCTTATTTTTAACAAGCTTGTTAAAATTTTTAAAGTTTTCTTTAATTTCTTGATTATTAGGATCTTTTTTTATTTTTTTGTAATAATTATCACGTCGTTTAATCGCTTGCATTAATTCTGCGTTAAACCAAGGTTCAGAATTACTTTTAATTTTTCTTTGTTCTTCATAATGACAGTTATCAAATATTTCCAAAATTTTGTCATAAAAATTATTTGGATCAGAATAAAAAATCAAATCAAATCAATAAAGCTTTATTGTCCAAAGAAAATCTTATTGACAAAGCATGCTTAAAATTATAAAAAAAAGTCATTACATGGACACTCTATATATACATACTCTTTTTATCATTTAGAATGTTTAGTTCATTTTTTAATCTATTAATGTGATATTTTTTAACAGAGATAAACTTATATTTAGGCGCTTTTTTTTGATTTTCCAGAGATATATCAAGAAGTTGAATATTGTGATCACTTATTTGTGATGTCTCAACTTTTAATTTTATTTGCTTATCATAATTAGACAAAATGTGGTCTATTAAAGTGCTGCTGCTTTCTGTTTCCCTGGTAGCTATTGTTGTATTACATAATTTAAAGTTGTTGCTTCATAAATTTCCAAAAGTGTATTTGTATTATAATTTTTTTCAAAAATGTTTACGTTTAAGTCACCAAAGATGAAACATTTTAATTTGAAATTCGTCAGTTTCTCTAATTTTTCATCTAAAAATTTGATAAAATTTTTGACCTTTACTGTCTGTGGTCTATATAATCCACACAACAATATATCCAGTGAATTCAATTTGAGACATATATATGAGAGCTCACTTTCAATCTTTTCTAAAATTTCATAGTTTAAACTTTGTTTAATAAATACACCCAAACCGCCTCCACGTTTCTCCCTGGTAGCATATTCAGCATTATAGTCTTGTATGTTATAAAATTTCTCTTCGTGTTTTCCACCCAGGTTTCTGTAATTACTAAAACATCAGCTTTTTCTTCATATGCCAATATTTCAATTTCTTCAATTTTATTTTTAATTGATCTAGAATTTAGGTATATAACCTTTAAATAAGTACTAATTGTAGCCATAGTTTATTCTTTCTCTTGCTTCTTTCATTTTTCTTTTATGTAACAGACATTCTGTGCAATTAGCTTTGTGTTTAATATCAAAATTTTTTTCAAATTTCAAGTTATAGTTTTTGCAGTTTACACATACAGAAATTTGGTTTTTGCAATTCCAGAAAAAATGATCCTCAGAGCAGTTAGGACATGATAAACTATTTTTGCACAGTTTTGATGTGTGACCATATCCACAACATTTATAACATGTTAAAATATTGAGATCTTCTTTTCCTAAACATCTGTCCCATCCCAGTGATATTTCTCGATTTACCAGCTTCTCAAATGTTTTCCCGTCTGTTTCAGCATAAATACTATATCTTTTGGTATGTTTTGATTGTCTGATATATGTCATATTTAAGGTGTCTCCATCATGAATATATCTCATAGTTGTCATTTCCATAAGTACCTCTTCATTAGTATACGATTTTCCTAAACCTGTTATTATTATTCTTGGTGATTTTAGATTTGAAATTTGAACGGAATAATTTTTATTTAATTTCTCTGTAGACAAGTCACAGATTTTTTCTATTTCTTCTCTTGATCGAGCTTTTAAAATAATACCGCCATTTTTTATTTCTTTGATACCCGATACTGCTACTCCTACATTAACAGGATTAACTTTTTCTTTTACTTCTAATGTAGTCCGTTTGCTGTCTTGATTATTTTTGGGTTTTATTATCACAACTGACAAATTTTGAGGTTTTTTCTCCATCTGAATTTTTTTTGTAATTTCTGAATATGTTGGAATATTCCTTATATCTTGGCTAATTTGTTTTTCTTGAAATTTTTTAAACATATCTTCAGTCATTTTCTCAATTTTGAAAATTTTGTTATCAACTTCTTGTAGCAGGTTCATTTTTTCGCAAATTAAGTTAAGTTTCTTTTCTACCTTATTTAACTTTTTTCTTAAAAGCAAATTTTCCAATTTTAGGTATTCTGCATTATGTTCATCATTGAATTCACTATAACAATTTCGACAAACCCATTGTTTCTTTTCTTTTTTGTAGCCCAAAGCATCTTTTTCTGTTAAGTTTGAACAGCTTAAACAAAACCATCTGTCACACGTGAAACATCTTATGGAGTATGTTTTTTTATTAAATTTTTTATTACATTTTGAACATTCGTTGTTAGAGTTTTCCAATTTTTGAGTTGTTTCACCATTTTTTTCCTTTGAACTACCTGCTTCGTTCTTGTCCTGGGTACAAATATTAATGTTTTTAATAAATTCATAATACCTATTGTCTTGCGGATATTTATTCGGTAGATATTCGTCCTCTGAATTTATTTCCTCAAAATTGAATGTATTATTTTTACTGTCATCAGAGGTTGATTTTTGTGACGCTGTCACTTTTTTCTTCTTTCTACATCCCATTTTCACTACTAAATTGATAAAACGAGGTGTACTTTTACTTGTTTAAGTTCATAAAAAAGATTTTTCATGGACTGAGCAGATGTTCTATAATTTCTAACGGATATTTCTGTTAAAAAATGTATTTTTTCTCCAAATGACATTAAAAGCGACCTTTTAATGACACTTGGCAGGCTTAGAAGTTGTACTTTTAATGCCTAGGCAGAAAAAGTCCAATTTTACTGCCTAGGCAGAAAAAGTTCGTTGCTAGGCAACCTTCCAAGTAATAATTTAAATTCCACATCTCGCGCCTGGTCTCTTATCTCAGGTGGTGTTAATTGCATCAATTCATCCTCACTTTGCAGTAAATCCATTTCTAACATGACAACTTTTCAAAATTGACAATGACAAAGTAAACAGTAAACAAACATATTCAACAAACATCATCAGCGGTAAACATAGTAACGCAGGGCCCGGTTACCTTTGATAAAATAATTTAGTTATTTGGATATTGATAATGAAACGCAATTTAAATATGGAAAAGTCGATTTTGCGTGGAATTGGAACAAATTTGAAGAAAAAATTATATGTTTCACACGGCAGAAAAGCAGATTTAATGCCTTGGCTGGTTTCATAGCCTCGCTACGCTCGGCTATGAAACACCAGCCGCGGCATTAAATCTTGTGCTTTTATGCCTAGTAAAACAAATAACTATTAAAAAATGACAAATTTTAGAGACGTTTATCTATATACAGGATAAAAAACAAAAAAAAAAAATCAAAAGTTTTGATTACCTTGGTACTAGGTATGTACTTTCTTCCAACATCGGCTGTTCTGGGCACGTGAGTAATGTGACTTTCAGGGCACTTGCAGTGGTATTTTTGCACATTGGCACAATACAATATTTATAGTTTTTTAAATATATTTCATTGTTGAATAAAAGTAATTATACATAAATTACACTGAAATATAAAAAAACAACCGTCACAGAAAAAACAATTGTCTGGATAAATAAGACGGCTCTTCACATGCTACTCGTGTAAACGCCAGTGGCGGATTTAGGGGGGTACATGGGCGCGCGGCCCCTCCTAGAGCCTTGTACAAAAAGGATTTCAATAGCGAAAACAAATATTGTAACATAAACATTAACCATTTCTACATATTCTACAAAGGATTATAAACAACAACAAACATTTTGCCGTATATGTAAGGTCCTCGAAATGAATTATACCAAAAAAATATGAATAATAGATCAATACTAATATGTAATATAAAAAATGCAAGCCTTTTTTCGGAATGTTTGATTTATATGCTCTTAGATTATTTCTGAAAACATTCCTTACATATCTCATTGCGATCTTATCAAAATTTGCGCCGGATAATTTTGGCCTCTCAAGGAAACAAATAAGCAAATTTTGTTTTCTTTCAAAAACGTCTCTTTGGAAAGAAATCCTTTTTGAAAAACAGCTTTTTCGAAAATGGATTAACGAAATTTTTGCTCGAAAACATATTTCAAACCTACATTTTTTCAAAAATGTCCAAAAACTCGTATTTCGAAAATGTCTCCAAACAAATAATTTATTCGAAAATATATATTTTTGAAAACAATATTTAGAAAATTAAATTATGAACTCTAGTAGCTTGGAAAATGTTAATAAAAAAAACGAAAAAAGATCCTGAACAAACCCAAACGAACCTTTTTTGGGTTTGATCAGGTGTCCTTAGGTTTGGTACGTTACTTTCTCGTAAATTACTTTTTTAAAAAGACATTGCTTCAAAATATTAATACTATCCAAAAAAAAACTGTAAAAGATGTTCTCTGAAAAAATGTGTTTTTGTAAAGTGTTTTAAAAAAAATTGAAAAATTGGTTTTAGACAAATTCGACTTTCGTCAGTACTCGTATAATCTCCCCAAAGAGCAGAAGGCATAAATAAATAAATTCTACAATATTTACACTTCCATATTAATCAAACAATTTGTCCTGTCGCTTGTAAGCTAAGATGACCAACTCTTTTAGCTGTTTCTTTTTCCAACAAATATCTTTTTTGATGTTAAATTAAGTAATTTTTTTCTAAAAACAGCTTCTTCGAAAATATATATATTTTTTTAAAAGAACCTTTTAAAAATACATTTCCCGGAAATATATTTTTTAGAAATCATCTAAATTAAAATTATGAATGAATCAATGAAATGTCAATGAAAAAATGACAGAAATATCCTAAACTAACCTAAACGAACCTTTTTTGTGTTTGGTCAGGTTTACGTTTCCTTATATCTGCTATGTATTGTATGTTGTTATGTTTTTGCTATGTTACTCTGTAGTAAATTACTTTTAAAAAAGTGTTATTTTTTGATATGAAGATTCAAAGACTTTTTCGAAACAATGTTTAAAAAATGTTCTTTCTAAAAACATGTTTTCTTGAAAAACTTTAGTTTCAAAAAGTGGTTAAAAAAATTCTACTAACACATTTTTTTCTCTTAAAAGTTAAAAATTGTCGACAAAATGATGTAAATTTGTTTAGAAAAAATAATAAATAAAATACCTAAACGTGTTCATTAAAAAAAAATTGGAATTTTTCTCGAAATATCCTTGTTCTCGAGAATATTCGTTTAATAATATCCTCTCCTCACATCTCTAGTAATGACTTCCTTAAACGATTTATGCCATAAAAAAATGCATGCGTATTTCTTATTATTCTTTTCTTTATAAATTTTCGAAAAAATTAGGATAACAATTCATTGTACAGGGTCTTCCAACGAGGACTGAACAGGGGCTCATTTTTGAGCTTCCTTGTATTTAAAGAAAAATCTAAAATAGCCAATCGATGTACTTTTTCCTGCAGAATTCAAAAATGAAACCAAAAATTTATTTGAACCAGAAACAAAAGAGTTACGCTATGGATAAGGTGTTTTTTAAATGGAACATAGCTTTTTTTATACGATTTTCGGAACGAGTGATTTTTTTATGTCCGTTCTGATTAAAATATTTAATATTGTGACAGCTATTTTTATTAAATTTTAATGTTTTATCCAGTATAATTTAACTTCAACCTGTTTGAAACATACACTAGGTAATAAAGGTAAAATCACCTTGAAATCCTTCAAAGTCAAAAAATTTAAATAGGTTCTTTATCCTTAGAATAGTATTGACGGATATATTTCTGCGAAAATTTGCAATAAATCTTCTCCTTGCTTCTCTTGCATTTTCTTGGCATTTGTAGAACAAGATAACAATCTGCAATCTCTCATCTAATGAATATTTCATTTCGGCAATATTATAGTAAATTTGTTAAATTTTTTGACTTTGAAGGATTTCAAGGTGATTTTACCTTTATTACCTAGTGTATGTTTCAAACAGGTTGAAGTTAAATTATACTGGATAAAACATTAAAATTTAATAAAAATAGCTGTCACAATATTAAATATTTTAATCAGAACGGACATAAAAAAAATCACTCGTTCCGAAAATCGTATAAAAAAAGCTATGTTCCATTTAAAAAACACCTTATCCATAGCGTAACTCTTTTGTTTCTGGTTCAAATAAATTTTTGGTTTCATTTTTGAATTCTGCAGGAAAAAGTACATCGATTGGCTATTTTAGATTTTTCTTTAAATACAAGGAAGCTCAAAAATGAGCCCCTGTTCAGTCCTCGTTGGAAGACCCTGTACAAAATTTAGTTGTTTACACTTCTTACACTTGTCAATTTAAACCCTTGATTGTCAAGTTAGACGGTGAACCTGAGTGTTAATTTACAAGCTTCGTCGCAAAGAAATACTAAAAAATGATTGAAATTATTATAAAAGTTTGTTCAACAAAATATGATATATATTCTATAAAGAATAATTATTTTACATACACAACAAGATTTAACAAAAATTCATATATTTTAATAAATTCTCAGTCACTATACTTGGCCAAAATTTCCGATTCTCTATACAAAAGCAACGTTTCTTCGTCGATTTCCAGTTTAGTGCCACCATACTCTGGAAGGAGAACTTCATCGCCGGGCTTGATAGTCATCGGAACTGGAACGCCCTTTTCGGTTCGAGTCCCGGGTCCGCAAGCAATAACAATTCCTGAAATGAACATTTTTTAGGTCGTATTATTTTTTTTTTTTTTTAGAGAAAAGGAAGACAAAATGGTTATTGTAATTCATTTTTATTTTTGTAATTGTAATTCGGGTATATGATGCGATTCAAGAAGAACTTTTTATCCCATCCTCCGATTCGAAGCAAAAATTTTTTAAATTGTCAGTGTGTCACTGAGCTGTCTCTGTCTCACTAAATTTTAATTTTCCTAGCATAAAATTTTCCGTGTTTTTCGTATTTGATAATTTTAAGTTGTTATGGAACAAATAAAAAAAAACAACTTTTTACATCCTACCAAAGAGTTTTACTTGCGTCACAACATCCCTATGCGGACAATGTGGACACGACTTGTACGTTCAGATTTACTAAAAAGGTTTAATATTAAGTACTGGTTTAAATTAAGATTTTGGAGTTGATCAGTTGGATTTTGATAGGTTCTTGTCCTGTCAGTTGTCAGTAAAAACTTATGAGCTATTTGCGTGATTTCCTATTCCCAATGATTTTCATTTTGGAATGTGTTGCAACAATAAATTTACCTCAACTATTGTAAAAAGTACGTACTAAAATTGTTCTTTTTATTTTACGAAAAAACTTTGAAACAAATTCATAATATAAAGGTTGTCTTATTCTTATGCTTGTTACTTTAAAACTTTTGGTTGTTAAATTAGACCGGTCCAGCGTTGAAGAAGGTGCTCGTCAATTTTAATTAATAGGTAAGTCCTTAGCGATTAACTCCGTCGCTGTATACTTCCCTTTTGAACATTATTTTATTGCGATAAGGCGAGACCATAAATCTGATGTCATGTCAAGAAAATTAATGAATTTATTTAAGACTTCGCCCATTGTCAGCCTAAATAACGGATTCTTAGATAATCTTCATTAGTATATTAAAAATGTTTATACATATCTATCTTAATATATGTACGGAAATATTGTTTTGAGAAGTCGTCATAAGATCTTCAACTGAAAGTAATTTACGAAACTTTTTTTACATTTACGTATACGTAGGTTTATTCGTCGAAGTGTATTATTATAAGAGGCCTTTACGGAAAAAGAGATCTGGTGAACCCACGACTCAGCTGATATCGGATACCCTTTTTTATTTACAGCTGAGTCAGACAGAAAGAGCGATTTCTTCAAAAAGTGGTGGCTAGTGGGGAAATTTAATATCATAGGTGTTCTGCAATAAAATTAAATTACTGAAATAAATAGCGTGTAGTTTTGTTTTATCTCCTTCAAAAAGTACATACGGAAAAATGCATTTTTTTTTGTTGCATCCACAAATCCAATCATTTCGCGAATAAATATCTCTCTTAATGTGACGGGTGTACAGGCGTGTGAACGCGAACGAGGCATGCGATGCCAAACGCTTTAACATTTTTTGATTGCGAACAACAAACGCCGAGGCACCGAACGAGGCGCCGCGCCGTTCCCATCCTCCGTCCGTACGTTCGTTAGTTCGTTCAGATCAGCTGCGGAGTATAGAGAGCGTCGACGATGTGGTAGTAGCTAGTACTGCGTTTATATTGACGGCGGTTTTATTAAAAAAAGATTGAATTTGATGTAGCCCTTACTTGATGAAGATCCATTATTAAAATATTTAAAAATAACAACAAAATTGTTTCAATCTGCACTAAATTTTTAGTCATAAACATGACAATTGTTTCGACAACACAGTATCTTCGTCGGATGGTTGGTATAAACTAACTGTTCTCATTATATGTATTAAATACTCAACAAATTTTTTAGGTAAAAATTTTTAGGCAAAAATTTGTTGAGTATTTAATACATATAATAAGAACAGTTAGTTTATATACCAACCATCCGACGAAGACACTGTGATGTCGAAACAATTGTCATGTTTATGAATAAAAATTTAGTGAAGATTGAAACAATTTTGTTGTTATTTTTTAAATATTTTAGAAAAAAAGACGCTGGTGGACAACCAGAATATACCAAAATAGACTTATCACGCGAGGAAAATTATTTTTAAACAGTATGTGGAGGAAGATAGTGGCCATTTTCGAAATTTCACGAGAATGTCTCCCAACGACTTCATTTTTTTGTTGGAATCAATTCGTGAAACAATATCAAGAAACGATACATATTTACGAAAATTTGTTACTCCGGAAGAGAGATTGGCTATCACATTGAGATATTTGGCAACTGGTGATTCATTTATTAGCCTACAATATCTTTTCATTATCCCAACTCATTTTTAATTGAAACCTAAACCAAAGTTTACAAAATTAATTTTGTAAACTTTGCCTAAACCACAAAAATAATAAATACGTACACCACTGGCTTTTTAATTTCAAACTCAACGAGGCAAAACACCGTCCACACCTGAACCAAATTCTCTTTGATGTACCGACTCCCGTCGAATGGTATCGCACGGCCTCGTTCCGAACGTCGTTCGGCCGAATGCCGTTTGCCTCTCCTTGGTGATACGTACACACCTGTACGTGAGCGGCGGCTCGCTTTTGCCTCGTACCCGTTCGTGCTCAGGTGTATACGCGCCTTAAGGTTTTTCTCTGCTAACACCGGCTGTCTCAATATTAACATCTGGTAATAGCCTACCTCTATTTTTTAGCTCAAGTTTTTCCTCATAAGTGTATTTAAAAAATTTTTTAGCGTTCACTAAATTATATACAACATCCATTATTTCAAAGTATACAGCGGAGAAGAACTCCGGCACCGTTGTGCAGGCAGTATTTTGCAATTGGTTCGGGGTTTGCAAATGGGACCGGGAGTCGATTGAGGTAATGCAGGTACAGTACGCCGCGATATTTAATTGTGAGGACGACGACTTCGAGTCATCGTGTGGTGTACATTGTGGGCTGGAGGTGTACTAGGACCATTTTTCATGGAAATGACGATGGTGAAACCGTTAAAGTTAATGGCAAACGCTACCCCAATATGTTAAGAAACTTTTTATGACTTGAATTAGATAAAAACCTTAACAATATGTTCTTTCAACAAGATGGCACTACGTGTCACACGGCGAAGGAAACTTTGGATTTGTTACGGACACGTTTTCCTGGCCGCATCGTTTCTCGAAGTGGTGATAATCAGTGGCCTGCAAGATTATGCGATCTTTTTGTGGGGCTTCCTCAAGGACAAAGTCTATTCCAAGAATCCGCAGACGATTAATGATCTGAAGCAAAACATTCGTAAAGTTATTGGTGAAATTGAAGCGCAATTGTGTCAAAATGTTATTGACAATATTACCCAAAGAATGGTCATCTGTAGATAGAAACAGCCTAGAGGGACATTTGGAGAATATTATTTTTAAAACATTGCTGCCACGTCTCTACTTTTTGATCAAATAAATAAGCATGCTATTTTTCTAAAGTTGTCAGTTTTGTTTAAAAAGTAAGTCCCAAAATAAGTACCCATTGGAACACCCTATATTAGGGAAAAATAGGGTGTAAACATTTCTTTGGTTCAATTTAGTGAGGCTTGTATCTGAATAATAAATAAATATATTATATATTGCACAAAATAAAATAGAAATACCTTTTGAAATTTTTCCCTTGCTGCTGTCTGGTAAGACTATCCCGCCCTTGGTCTCTTTGGGATCGTCATCTCGCCTGACCAAAATCCTGTTGAAAAGGGGCACGAGTCGTTTGATTTTATGCGCACTTTTCGGTAAAGCAGCTGCCGGAGATGCCATTTTTTATAGCGATCGATCCACACCTAAAAAGACAATTTTAGAAATGACTTTGACAAGAGAATTGCCAAATCAGGTTGCTATAAAACGGGTGTTACAACAATAAGTTACTATGAATACCTTATTATTGTGGTCTTTTATTGGTAGAAGACCACAAATGATTTCTTCGAAAACTCAATGATCGATTCGAATTTGATTCAATTCTTGTATATACCGGCTTATTCTAACTTTGTTTTTCGCATTTAAAACTAGTGTTAAAAAGCCTCATTGTTGGAGCTTTAATCTAGCATTGAACAAACTTACGTTAAAAAAATCTTTTAGCTCCAGTTCTTACAAATATAATGGCGAGTGCCCATTTGAGAATAAGGTACTAGCACACACAATATATTGCTTGTGGTACTAGGTACTCTCAAAAACTGTGTTATGAGTAATACTTTTAAGAGTACCGTGTAAGGATCTCAAGCATAGACTTAGAAAAAAGGACGAGATATCATTTTTTACTTTTAAAACAATCAGAGATTTCAGGGCTACCCTTAATCTGGTCAACTGCATGCCCCCCACCTACATTTTGAGAATGCTGTGTGAAAATGTGTTTTCAGACTTTCAGTTATGTGGCGGTTTGCAGATTGATAAACTTTATACTAAAATATCAAAATTACTGTAGGTTAATATTTGCAATCGTAAATACCACAGGGTAAAATCTGAAAAGTTAAGACTTTGCTTATACTATGGAATGGGAGTAGTTAAAGTAGATGCTTAATGAGTTTCCGCATGCGCAGTAGGGTCGACCTTGAACGCTCAGGTGTGCTATTGTTATTTGGCCTTGATATGCGCAGGTGTTGTTCCAAGGTCAAGGTCAATAACTTGGCCTTGAACTCGAGCAGATGTTTCTTTGTTTGGTGATGGCCAGGTGGACGACGCTTATTTCAAGGTTACATTTGCTTGGTCTTGAACGCGAGCAGATGTTTCTTTGTTTGGTGATGACCAGGTGGACGACGCTTATTTCAAGGTTACATTTGTTTTGTATTTTTCGAGGTCGTCGGATGTATTCCTCCCACCATAAATAAATACTTGACCTTGGATTACTTCCTAATAAATATGGCTCATTTCGAAAATAGCTTTCATTGTCACTCATACATCGTATGCGTTAACTGTTGCTTTGGCATATAAAGTATTGTGTTTGTGGTGTGTTCTACAAGTGTTTATTCAAGGTACTTGACAGTAATTGTTTTTATTGTATTTTAAATCATGAGCATTTCAAAGCAGACCATAGCCGAAATTAATAATATAATAAACCAAGATATTCAATTTCTGGAACGTAGAAAATTCTCTACATTAACGGTGGGCAAAATTTATATGATAAAAAAAATTAATTCTTTGACTTCACGTTTTGGAAAAGCCATTATCGTCACATTGTTTGATCCAACACATCAAGCAACATTTGAAACATTTTTACCATCACGCGTAGCTGAAATTCTGACAGAGGATACTATTGAAATGATGAATAACTCCGGTGATCAGTACACCTTAACTTATTTGGGGCAAAGCTCACATGTATTCTCTGGAGGTAATACTAGAGCGTTGTTAAATTTTGGTTGTTTGTAATATATTGTTGATTAGGCTATTTTAATGTTGATTTAAAATGTAATAAAATAGTTCTTGTTAAGTATATATCGAAAAACACACAGTCACACAGAATCACATATCCATTATTTTCTATTTAAGATGTGTGACTGCCCTACTGTCATTGAAAATCGAGATATGTACATTAATTGGTTATCATGTAAATTAAGAGAGCTGGCTGAAGAAATACTACACTTTACAAATTATGGTAAATCCGATATGGGTTTTAGTGAAAGTCAGTATAGGAAGTATATGAAAGACGCCGTAAATTTCACGGCTGGAGCACATACTTGCGAGAAATACCTATATGGAACCATTGATCTGGACGAATTTTGCGCTGGAATGATAAATGAAGAATTGGGAAGCTACCTATTCGAAGTGCCTCATTTACCCGATGAATTAGCTACAAAATATGGTTTGGCTCCCGCAGATGATACCACTATTCTTGATGACCTTGGAAATAAAGCAGTCACCAATGAAGTTGATAGTAAAGCATTGGCTACTGTTAGCGATGACGAAATGGAGTGTGTTCAAGAAGATGAAGAAAATCGTTAATTCATTGTATAATATAATAACATGAGATGTTAAATAAATGATTAAGTACCTAAATTATTGTTTAATTTTTTTATAAATAGGCAACCTTCACAAAAATCACATCAGTTTAAGCTAAAAATGGGTCGTGTTAACAACACAATTGATAAATTTGGGCGCCAAAAATTTAATGACCAAAATCACATTGTTCTTGTTGGACAACCAGGAGTTGGATTTAGATTGACCGATGATGGTCAATATGATATACAAGGGAAATCTCTAACTAATGTAGCACCACCAAAGAATCCTGGGGATGCCGCTAATCAGGAATATGTTCTTGAACAAAGGCGTGAAATTATTAAAAAACTTAGTGAATTAGTGAATAATGATGTTTTGGAATATGTTAGAAAAGAACTTAATGAAATGAATAAAAAGCTTGCTGAAGAGGCGAATGAAGATTTTTTGCAATCTGTTACAAAAAGACTTAAGGAAATCGATTCAAAATTGTTGAATCAAGAAAAAGCTATTCAGCGTATACGTATTACGCGCATGTAGATAAAGAAACAAGTCTATTCTGTGTATGGTGACCTCGATTTTACATGGGATATGAGAGTGGAGGGGTTTGAAGGTCACCTAACAGATACAAATAGAGGCACAAAACTTTCTTGTTTCAGTCTGCATTTCAGTACTTCCAGAATACTGCATAGTAATTTATTTCCTCAAAATGCAGTCACCAAAAAGTGAACGTCAAATTGCAGTTGTTCGCCCATTCTCTGTAAACGGTCGTCAGATGTGTGCCAATTGCGAAAATTGGGAATTTATTAGTGGAATAATGGGTTTCTGTGAATGGTGTCAAAATGAGTACCATAAGAAACATGGGATGAAATCACCGCAACAAATATCTCGTGAAAATTCTAGTGAATCTCTGCAAAGTCTCGCTGTCTCAGTGGGAGGTTCATCAGAACATAATAATCACGATACGCCGGAATTCAGTCAAGAAGGGCAGCGCTGGACTTCTTCAAGCAATTTTGAAGATCTCGAAATAATTAACGAATCACCTCAAAGTCCTGTTTTCTTAGAAGGAGGAGGAGGAGGAGTAGGGGGAGGAGGTTCATCAGAACGTAATAATAGTGAGACCATGGAATTCGACCAAGAAGGGCAGCGCTGGTAATTCCGAAAAATAGAGACAATTTAGATATAGTGTAAAAGTTTCTTATGATAGTCATGTAATTTTAAATTTATGTGAATAAGTGCGTTTTTCTAATGATAGTGTGGATGTATTATTTAAATCTTAATAAAAATCTTTTTGTACTAAATATGTTTATTATTCACCATACATTTGAATTAACAAATCGCTCTTGATATATATTATTTCTGTGGTTCCGTTCTAAAATCCTCGCTAGCATTACATCCATTTTTCCAATTCTCCTTTGAAAACGATATCTATCAAGTATTAGTTGCTGAAAATTACTTTGTCTGGCTTGTCTATATGCAAAACACCAAACAGACATACGGTGGATAATATTTCTTTCTTCGTAAAATCTTACTTGCTTCATGGTGTATTGTAAAATGAATTTTTATTAGTTATGTCATTTATATATAGGCTGAACATAAAGAGAGTGAATTAGTTTTACTTTAAAATGGGTCGTGTTAACAACACAATTGATAAATTTGGTCGACAGAAAACTCCTGTTTGTAACAACTTATCGCGAGGGTTGCCCGGAATCGGATTTAAACTTACTTCAGATGGACATTTTGATATAGAGGGAAAATTATTAAGGAATGTTGCCCAACCGATAAATGATAATGATGCTGCTACCAAAGAATATGTCCTTACGGAAGTTCATCAACTTGGTTCGCAGATAAATACCATACTTAGTAATGTGCTAGTACCGGTTTTTCAAAAAATGTTTGAAGATGATGAGACCAAAATTACGTACCTTAAGGAAAAAATGTATCAAATTCACTCACTTGCTGCACGGTATACTACAGCGAAGATAAAGGATCCAAAAAAACCAAAATGGAAACCAACCTAGATAAAGTTCTATTTAAAAACATAATTATACTGTTAAATTGAAAATAAAACGAATAATTATGAAAAGCAATATTTATTTTTATTATTTATAATGCATACATACGTAACGTAAAACCTATTTGATAATATTTATACAATATCTGATTTGTCTATCCAAGAATTAAATTGATTTGGAAAACCTAACCATTTTACAAACAATTGATCGTTTTGATTGTTCTTGCGTTTTCTAAGAATTTTCTCAACTAAATAAACACCAGGGCTAGCTGTCTTTTGCAGTTCTGCTTCGTAAAAACATCCTTTAATAGGTTGACCTTCCAATGATTGTAGCAAGTATGTAGGTGGATTTGTAATATTAACTTTTGCTATTTCAAACAGTTCCGTTGACCACGAAGGCGTATATCCTTTGTCAAATACACCTTTGTACTTGCTAATGCGAACAACGTCACCCAAATGAAATTTTTTTTTCTTCGGAACAATTTTCAAATAGTCATATGCTTTAATAGGGGTATCCTCTTTTACACTGTTAGGCTTCATTCCAATGGTGCGGTGTTTAGTGTTATTATAGGTCTTCGTTATAGCTGGTAATATTTGTAACCATCTGTAAGAACCTCTAGCCGAGAATTGTTTATATAACTTATTTTTCAAAGTTCTTATAACACGCTCAACAATTGCCGCTTTTTTCGTGCTATATGTGGAATAATGGTTTATATTATATTTTTTCATGAGTGCTTGAAAGGTGCTATTATAAAATTCCTTTCCTTGATCACTCTGTAAATTGTTTGGTGCATATGATGCTTCTTCAATGATGCTTTTCATGGCATTCGTAACTTCAACACCGGTCTTATTCTTAACTGCTTTGGTGTACACGAATTTGGAGTAACAATTTATACATACAACAATGTAACGGTATCCATCATTGTCAGTAGCATATTGCTGCATTTCCGCCAAATCAATTTGCCACAAATCTCGATATCCTTTTATGACCGTACGTCTTCTAACAAAATTTTTTCTTGCTGTCCTATGTAATTCATTTACGACTTTAATTTTTTCTCGGCTAGGATCCATATTATAAGGTTCCACGTCTTATCAGACACTGAGGATGGCAACTACGTGCAAAACTTAATATATTATTCCTTCTTCTCGAAGCTCTTCCATAATTGACATAATCTCATTATCATGTCCGGTATGTCCAGCTACTTTTGACCCCCACAATAATCGTAATCTATCCACTAACTCCTTAGGTTTATTCCAATAAACATATTGAGATGATTTCAACGATAGGCGCTTTTTTGCTGGTAGTTGGATTTTGTTGTCGCCTTTTTTTCTTCCTACACCACCACCACCCAGTTTGGTTCCCATAATTAGCGGTTTTATGATTCGTAAATATTTTCTCCATCGGGTTTCCCTTAAACCACGTTTCTTGTCATAACCGTCGTAGGCCGCATCCGTCAATTTCAAAATGGTTTGGTATTTTCGAAGTACATCTAGACTAATTTCGTCTTCATTATCTAAGCATGCTGGATTTTTTAGAAAAATCAAATCGTAAAGCTCAGCCGTTCCATCGAATTCAGCAATGTTTGTTTTGTTCTTGTATAACACCATCTTTCCGTTTGTTAGAAAACGAACCACCAAGTTGCCAATATATTTTGTTGATTTATTTTCTTTTTTACCAAAGCGTACACCATTCACGGTATCATAATGAGATGGCTCCAATTTTAATCCATTTAAATAATCTTGAATTGTTTTTGCGGCTGAACTGCTACCACTGGATGTGTGTGGTGATGTGTAAGATGATGTTATCGTTGATGGGGAAGGGGTTTCGAACAGTGACTCACGATTTCCACGTTTTGGT
The DNA here is from genome assembly GCA_963971165.1 of Philopedon plagiatum. NCBI lineage: Eukaryota > Metazoa > Arthropoda > Insecta > Coleoptera > Curculionidae > Philopedon > Philopedon plagiatum. The sequence continues at coordinate 14,076,605 of OZ020194.1, forward strand.
GTAGGAATTTGTGTTTTTTGCGAAATCGGTGTAGATGTTTCAAAATCCGCTTCTGTTGGATGTTCTTCAAACATTTTCGCCATTCCCACCGAGCTGCTGCTGCTACTCCGACTTTGTGGTTTAGTCGTAGTACTTGATTTTTTAGTTGCGTACTGTTGCTGCTGCTGCTTTACGGCTTTAGATATAGATTCTAGTGGTTTAGAAACTGGTTCATAAAACTTTTCCAAATCATGTTCATTCTGCACTTTAGCTGCTTTAATTTGTTTAAATTTTTTTCTAACCGCATTTGTAGTTTCCAGTAGCTTTCGTTTTAATTCGATTTCTTCATTCATGATGCTTTCAAAGCACCGTTCAACGATGAAATGATTATCCAAGTTATTATTATAGGAATATATAACTATCGAATCCCTTGCGGTATCTGCCCGAATTTACATCACTATCCTTGTCAATAACTAAAAAACCATATTTATTATCCCAACATTTAGCACACATCTCTTGAAATTGTGTAAACGTCAGGTCGGGTGAAACGTGATCGGAAAATATATGTTTCATATTCATCTCATCTTGTTTAAACATAATAATGAAGTTGGCATTATCCCGGACGAGCTGCTTAGGAACACGAGAATACGTTTGCGCCAAGTAAAAGGCATCCACATTTTTGTGACGTCCCATGCTAAAATACGATCTTATAACGTCCTGTTTCTCACACATAACGTCATCAAAAATAAATATTGAATTAGGTTTAGCATCTGACGGTTCCACAATGTTATTTGCGTCGCTAAAAGCGTAGTAGCCAAGACCTTTGATTGGTGATAAAATTTTCTTTAAATATTCATATTTCGGTTGATAGAGCGACTTTGAGTAGATATAAACATTTTCGAAACGCAGTCCCGAGGGGTGAGTAAGCAGCGAAATCATAACATTTGTCTTTCCACAGTTTGAAGGTCCTATTAATAATCCACGAATAGATGACGGTAGCAAAGGACCATGTCTTTTAAATAATTTTTGTTCTAGTCCAGATCCGACCTTTACATCGAGATTATCGACGGGAAGTTTTTGTTTAAGATTGACGATACGCATCTTAACAAAATCTATATTTTATACTGAACTTTCACGTAAACTATCATTCAGATGTCGCTCGTCAGACGAAGTAGACGGTCTCGTTTATCAAGTAAGACTGGAAGCGGTATTGTTAATTCAGTAATTAATAGGCTACCGTTCGAGTTACACATTCCCGGCTATCAGTATTGCGGGCCCGGGACGAAAGTAGTAAAACGTGTGGCAAGAGGAGATCAAGGAATTAATTCTTTGGATGTCGCATGCAAAAAACACGATTTAGCCTATTTGCGTAATAGTGAAAATTTAAGTGCTCGCCACCAAGCAGATCAGGAACTCGAGCAAAGCGCGTGGAAAAGAGTAAAATCGAAAGACTCTAGCGCTAGTGAAAAAGCTGCAGCTTGGTTGGTAACCAACATTATGAAAGCGAAACAACGTTTTGGTATGGGTGTATCATCATCATCAAAATCGAGAAAAGCATCCACTAGAGGTAAACGTCGCTTCCAGCGCCGCCGCCGCCACACTAAAGGTAATGGCGTCGGTAAACATAAGCGAGTACACAAAGTAGCTTTTGGATCATCTATTAGACGACCCGTTCGATCAGAATTGTTAAAAGCTGGTGGGAAAAAACTTATCGAGAAAAATATCATGAAAGCATCGAAAATAGCTGCAGTAGCTGCACGTAAATCCCTAAGAATAGCCGGTGGCAAACGAAAAATTCGCACGCCCAGAATCATTCCAATTCCGAAGACTGGGGGGATATTACCGTTAATACCAATATTTGCAGGATTATCGGCCTTAGGTTCATTAGCAGGTGGTGCAGCAGGCATCGTGCGTGCCGTAAAAGCAGTAAAAAAGTCGACTGCAGAAAAAATAGGTACCGGCTTACATCTAAGTTCAAGAGGAAACGGATTATACTTGAAACCATATCGCACAGGTTTGGGATTATTTATAAACAACGGCAAAAATAAGAAATCAAAAAACTAATAGAATCCCTACCTCAAAGACCACTATCCAATATTGATATAGAAAAGTACGCCTTAAAAATGAAAATACCACACTTTCGAGGCGTATATATGAGAGATTCATTACCTGTACGCGGTCCCAAACGTTATGAGGCCGCCATTATAAATTTGGATAGTATGTCGGGTGTAGGGACTCATTGGGTAGCATATAGAAAAAGCAATTCTGATGTAACATACTACGATAGTTTCGGTGATTTACCCCCACCTATGGAATTGGTACGATATCTGCAGATGGGTTCCGAAGCGACGACGAAAATTTACTATACATACGACCGTCAACAAGAATTTGGAACAGTCTGGTGTGGACATTTGTGTTTGAAGTTTCTTTTACAATCGTAAAAAGTATGTCTTTGACACCCCAAATGGAACGTGACAACTACACCAAAATGTTGCTATCACTTAAAGCATATCGTGAAGTCGGAGGATTACAAAAAATGACAGCTGAACAGTTAGAAAATACGCCCAAAGAAGTGTTGATCGCATTAGCTCCAAATGAAATAGCACTAGTTTGGGATAGGTTACCTAATCACCTAAAAAGTGACGTCGATATATTGAAATATCAATACTGTTTCGAACATTATAATAGCAATAATTCAGATTCGGACGAGGGTGATGGACCGATACCAAAAAAAATATTTTGTTGTATTGCAAAATTAACGATGTGAATATAAAGGCAGAAAACAGTTTAAAAACGTCCAAAGGAATAAAGCAACGCTTCAGCTTAAATCCATTTAACTGTTGCAAACAGCAATAAAATAGCTACACAAATAGTTTCGTGGTCAGTCATGTCTTACACATTCACTCTAACAGGACATTCAAGTGTCTTAAGTGCGGATTTTTACCCACCCATCGAGTTAAATACAACAAGCAAATATGGAGTTGCACTACTGGGATTTTACACATATAATTCGATTTTTAATATCGACGAAAGCAATAATTCATTCAGCCATTTGAAAACAGTGATACCAAAGCATTTAAGGATTCCACCAGGAGCTTACGAAATTAATGAAATAGCAAAAGCCATGTACACCGCTTTAAAAGAGTCATGCAATGAAGTTGGTACCGATTTATTTTCATTAACAGCCAATAATAATACGTTAAAATGTGAGCTAAAGTCAAAATATAGCATCGATTTTCGAGGTAGCAATAGTATCGGCAAAGTGCTCGGATTTGGCTCTGTGCTGCTGCAAGGTGGACAACGACACGAATCAAGTGCCATCGTGGACATAATGAAAGTGCGCATCGTACGTGTGGATTGTAATATAATTTCCGGAGCATACCTGAATTCTTTGGAAAGTCATACGTTATTTGAATTTGATATTGACGTCGAACCCGGTTACAAAATCTCCAAAGAACCGCAAAATAATATTTATATGCCGATAATGCCGGATGGTCGTCAGTTTATCGACAACATTACTCTACGCATCTTGGACGATAGCGGTGATTTGATCGATTTTCGAGGTGAGAAAATAATAGTTAAACTAGAGTTGAAAAAAATCGTATAATGGGTTTTTGCTTTAACCGTCAACTGCATAAGCTGTCAACAATTCAAGATTCAGTTAAACGACATAAAAGTAAGCAGACAACACAGTCAAGGTTCATTCGCAAGTCAGACGGACGATCGAAAACACATCCGCACAGCAATCGCCAGCTCTCCGTGAAAGATTGCAAATTTCTACAATCGATCGGTTTGAAAGTGAGAAAAATTAGAAAATGATGGCCGCTAGCAGTGATAAAATCGAAGTTTTTACCGAACCCATTTTTGATAACTCCATTATTAGTTTTCAAGAACACACATATAAACCTTACGGTTCTCCAACATTCCGCAATTCCGATGAAATTCGTATACCTGTACACTTTCAAGATATCATTTTGGATATATCGGATAGTTACATTTACATCGAAGGAACATATAAACCCAAAGATGTTAGTAAAAAATGTTATCTATCAAATAATGCCATCGCCTTTCTATTCGACGAATGTCGTTATGAAATGGGAGGGGAGCAAGTTGCCGTCGTTCGGAAACCCGGAATTACCACAACGATGAAAACTATGGTGTCATTGGGTGCCGCACAAAATAGAGCTCTCATGGCATGCGGATGGGGTCTAGACGAAGCAAATCAAGGGATACTAGATTCCACAAGTAACATGTTCTCCGGCAAGCTTCCTCTAAAATATCTCATGGGTTTCGCAGAGGATTATTCAAAGGGTATTTTTAACGTCAAGCAAGAGTTGATTTTAATTATCGCCCGCACTTTCAACAATTGCTATATCGGCGAAGTAGATGCAGACATTTCAATTGAAAAAATTGAATGGAAAATTCGTCACATTATTCCAGACGATCGACAGAAGTTAAAGATATTATCACGCATGAATAAAGGTGGCAGTAACGCAAACGTTCCAATGGCTTACCGTAAATGGGATCTTTACGAGCTACCTTCTTTGAGAGAAACATCGTCAGACGTTTGGGCCTTAAGAACTAGCACGAGTCTCGAAAAACCGAGATATTTGATTATCGGTTTTCAACCAACTAGCTCTTCCGACAACAGAGCAAAAGATAGCACACAATTTACAACGGCCGATATAAGTGATATTAGGCTCTATCTTAACTCTGCCGTATTTCCCTACGAAAGATGGAATTTAGATTTTTCCAAGAAACTGTATGCCGCAGCCTATTATAATTATGAGAATTTTCAAGCTAGCTACTACCAGCGAGAACTGAGCGATCCTATGATGAGTTTTGCCGACTATCTTAAAAATCCGTTATTCGTAATAGATTGCAGTCACCAACCAGAAGCCGTCAGGACGTCCACAGTGGACGTGAAATTGGAGTTCGAAACACGCAAAAGTAAATTTCCTAAAGACATTAAAGTGTACGCGTTAGTTATTCACGATGCATTTTTTAGTTACAATATACTTAATGGTTCTGTTACTAACAAATCAATACATTAGTTTGAAGTTGTGTAATTCTCCAAATTATGTACTTTACATATTTAAAATAAACTTATAAACGACATATTGGAGTTTTATTCTTACTACATACGACATATTTGAGGCTTATTTTAATACATCAAATGTGGGGCTTTGGTAAATAAGGTCGAGAGATGAAGAATAGGCAGAAATTTAGGAGAGGGGTGGGGAAAAGAATGTATATAAGACGTGATTTAGAAAATTAAATTCACTCGAAGCCAAGATGTCATCAAGTTCAGATGATGGATATTCCAGTGACGACGAGCAGACCGCGGCACCAAATGTGCAACATAGGCTTGTACTGAGACCGCGAAGGCTTAGACCTAGGTATTGCATCATGCAATCCTACGTCTCATGGGGGTCTAGAGATTTGTGTATGCACTGCTACACGAGAGGATTTGGAGCTGTGATGATGGATGTTCATTTCGTCACAACTCATTTTACAGTGGGTTCGCGAGGTGATCAAAGGCGGAACCACTCGAGGTGTGCTTTGTGTAGGGAGAGACTGTTTACAGTCGTTCATCAGCAGTCTTGCCTTATTTGCAATAGAATGTAAATTCTATTACAAATAAAGCTCCTCATACGACAACCCTGCCTGCCCCCTGACAAAATCAGTCCTTTTCAGGACTACAGAATATTTGATCGTAGTTTGTAGTTAAACACTATGTTTCCTAAGGAAGATATTTCTCGAAGGAAAAATTGTGTTACTTTGAGTGAGAGATGCATTATGTGTTTAAATCATACATAGATAGCGAGAGAAAGAGCATTTGCAAGATTTAGCTTGTAGTTTTTATGTATGATAAGAACGCATATGCCTCTAATTATTCAAAGTGACATGACTTTCTATCAAGAAACATATTTTAAAAAATAAAGTCACTCTGGGTTGATACGCTCAAAAAGATACATCAGAATTTTGTCGTTTCACATAGAACATTGGCTAATATTAAACCTGCTCTTAAGTATGACAAAAACAGACGAATCCTTTCAGTGTAACAAAATATTTCGAACAAGAAATCTCTTCTATAGGAAATATTTTGTTACTCTGAAAGGATATGTTAGAACTGTTTAGCCCCACTCTCACCCCCACTCTCACCCCCCACCATCCTAAATGCTTTTAAAAGCGGGAGCAGCCATCACATTTTTCATATTTCAACCAGCCATGAAGTGGGACAGGCTGATGTTAAGGACGACAAGGGAGTCCAAAATAAGCGAGTTTTGGGAGGCTTGGCGTTTAAAAAACGCGAATAAGCCAACGGCTATCGTACAGCCGATTCCAAGACCGCCGCCACCACCGGAGCCGGCTCCAACAGAGCCGGTGGAAGTGGTGGAAGGACCCCAGATGCTGCTGGGTCCGGAAGAAAGGGAGGCTCTCTTACAAGAGCTCACGGAGCGCCGTCGGAGCCGTCGCAGCACGCGACTGGAGGCACGAAGACGGCGTGCCGCACCGCGATCGGTGCAGATCGCGAGAGGGGAACAACCACTCTAGGTTTCCCTCTCCAACCCAACCCACCGCGAAAACGGCCCTTTTTAGGGCCACAAAAGATTTGATCGTAGTTTAGATATGCTCAGTCACTTTGTGTTTGACACTGAATCAGTGAAAAAATGCAAAGATGACCAAGGATGACATTTTATGGACGTTTAAAAATAGACGTTGACATTTTCGCATAACTGTTTTCGATAATTTACCTAGAAGTGTCTAAAACTAATTTTAAGTTGAAGGTCCACGATCTGTTAAAACTGTTATATTTCTAACTTAAAAATTGTATCCATATAGTTATTTCCGAGGGGCAATTTTTGGTTCTATAAACTTTTTATGAAGTTAGAAAAATCGATATTAAAATCCCGCGGTTTGCTCGGAGAAATACAGACGGCCCGTAAAGCACGTGCGGTGTCGCGCGGAACTGAAACTTTGTGGTCAATGTAATGACATGGGCATAATAGTTTTACCATTTAGTAGGCAATGACTATAAAAAAAAAGTTGTTGATAATGGTAAAACCAATGTCAAAAAGTTTTTGGACACTTCTAGTGAAATTAGGGAAAAAAGTAATTAGAAAATGTTGTTTGGAATGTCCATTTTAATCGAAATCCGCTTTTAAAAAGTGAAATAATTTTTAAGATCCGCGCTTTGCTCGGAAAACAAAGATTGCACGGGAGTTTTTAGACACTTCCAGTGAAATAATCAAAGCAAGTTATAAGAAAAAAATGTGCGTAACGACCATTTTTATCGAAATCCACTTTAAAAAATTGAAAAAGTGAAAATTGAAAAAAGAGTTATGGAAAATTATAGGTTTTTAACGAAATTGCACATTTTAGGCCATTTTAGACTGCTATAGCTCCATTATTATTAGTCGCACAGAAAAACCGCGGGGATCAAATCTTAAGGAAATTTTACGTAGAATCCGAAAATTTAAAAAAAAATTGAAAAAAGTGGAGGGGGAAGGAAAACATTTTCAAAAAAATTTAAAAACGCGAGATAACAGTCAAATAAACATCGCCCAGCGCTCCAAATGGGGGGGTGTTACTATGCGGGTTTTTTTTTTTTTTTTTTTTTTTTAGAGTCCCTGCTCCGCTGCGCTACGCAGGGACTCCGATAACCCCACCCACCCCACAGACCACCCACCCAGATTAATAATAAGGGAGTTAAAACCATTACCCCTAACTTTTTTCATAACTCTTTTGTCAATTTTCACTTTTAAAAATTTTTAAAAGTGGATTTCGATAAAAATGGACATTCCAAACAACATTTTCTAATTACTTTTTTCGCTAATTTCACTAGAAGTGTCTAAAAACTGTATAACACTGGTTTTACCATTAACAACTTTTTTTTTTAAACACATTGGCTACTAAATGGTAAAACTATTATGCCCATGTCATTACTTTGACCACAAAAGTTTGAGTTCCGCGCGCCGGCGCAATTGCTTTACGGGCCGTCTGTATTTCACCGAGCAAAGCTTGGGCCTTATATTATTTCGTTCATATGAAATTCTATATGAGGTTTCTTTTTCAAGGGAAGGGGGAATCTGAGGTCTTTAAAAGCAGCTCGAGTCGACTGCTTACTTCATTACATTCGCTCATCTCAACATGGCATCATCAGATGATGATGGATACTTAAGCGATGATACTCCTAGGAATTTGGATAATTGGGCTATAAGACGGAGGAAAGTTTTCCCCGTCCGATCCCGCCGGGTGTGCAAGACCTTAAACCTGGTGAAGGTGGGTGATGACGGCTGGTGTATTGGCTGCTATGCCGACTTGGAAAACAAGTCGGCTGGTGACCAATTCTTCAGTGGTCATGTAACCCAAGATTTCGGTAGTCGCGCGCACATACCGAACTGTAAAGGTTGTGGAGTAGCTCTTGGTACTCTACAACATAAGAGTGCGTGCCTTATTTGTAATCGAGCCTGATTACAAATAAGATATCCCGTGAAAAACGGTCCTTTTCAGGACCACAGAATGTTTCATCGTAGTTTAGTTACCTAATGCCATAGTATATGTGGCGTTAGATAGAAAATTATATAAGCCCAGTCGGATCGAGTATAATTTTCTTTGCAAAATCCGTCCTTTTCAGGATGACAGAATATTTTGATCTTACTTGTATTTATCTAATGTCACGACATCTGTGACATTAGATAGAAATTATGTAAGTCCAGACGGATTGAGTATAAGTTTCTTTGTCGGTCACATTTCCACAAGACAATTACACCATTTTTGCGAACTAAAAGCAGTTTTCGACAGTGAAGTCCGCCAGTATCATTTTTGGATGGAGGGCATTTGTATAATAAACTCTAGTTTGTTGGCGGTGAAAAGGTGGGGATGGAGTGGTGGAGGGGGTAGATTATCTCTATTTAAACGGTTGCGAGCGGGTCACAGAATCACTTCATTTTTAAATCTTAAAGTACCAAGATATAACTATGAATTTCGAAAGGCCGTTAAGTCGCGGTTCATCGGTTTTTAGCGATGATACCGTCGACATGAATGATGTCGATATGGATGATCGGCTCTTGGACATCGAACGACTTCTAGACATCGAGGCAGAAGATATGTTTATTGCCTGGGAAGATGAGCGGGCAGTCGAAGAAGCAGATCTGGGTCAGGAATTGCCAAACATCGATTGGCAAAATGGGGAGTTGTCGGCTGATGAGATGGAGCCGGACTCCAGTACCGATTGGGTGCCACCACCGCCGCCGGAAGATCATGACGGTCCGGCCGATTCATCCACTTGGTGGATCACGGACCATCAGGATGAAGATGGTCCAGCGGATTCCACCAACTGATCCCGGAACCATGCCCTCCCCGATCTACCCCGGCAAAATCAGTCCTTTTCAGGACTACAAAATATTTGATCGTAGTTTGTAGTTGATTCATGTCACATCTCATGTAACATGATATTTCTCAAGAATTAATTTCTTTTGGGAAATATTGTGTTACTCTGTAAAGACATGTACGTTCTTACCGTACGTTAGAACTAGCTAAATTTCTAGTATGCTGAGAGTTTGGTCTATTATCTTACTTGTAGTAAAATTCACATTTTATTACAAATAAGATGCATGTTCTCAGCCATTGTAACGGATAGCCTCTCTTCACAGACATAACACTTTATCGCATACTTAAGTTGTGTGCATCTAACGATTACACACCTAAAGTTACGGCCCTACATTTTCCGTCTATTCGTTTTTCTATTTTGCATTTTCACACTATTTTTTGTGTGTAACTTCCGTATACTTATTTTAGAAATAAAAAAATATTGTTTCATTTAACTTCTTTTTTTATTATCATATATACAAAAACATTTTCTTTTACTTATATATACATTACTATTACAAAAATAACTTAACTCTATATTTACAATAAAATTCTAAAGCTACTTCTTATACGCTAAATTATTCATTACTTCCAGTCTTTTAACGCACTTCTCCCTTGTCCTTTTAGTTTGCTCCACTTTCACCCGCAGTTCATTAATCTGTCTTTCAAAGTCCGCCTCATCACTATCACACTTTTTTACTTCGCGCAGTAGTTGTTCCCTATACCTATATGCCGCGGAGAAGACGCACTTTTGGCTCGACGAAAACTCGTTCAACCAGTCCGGCTCTTCAGCAGTTGTTGCTGACTGCTGCGATTCCTCGTACGATCGCTTGCATCGCATCTTGGCCGGTTTGCGGCACTTCCCACGTCCTATTGTTGGCGATAGTGGTGCCTCCGTTGCAATTGTCCCTTTGTCGACAACCTGTGAATTGTCAGGTGTGGCCGAGTCTGGACCGTTATTCACCACAACGATTGGAGACAGAGGCTTCGGTGGTGGCGGAGACTTCAGAAAATCAGGTAGTTCCACTGGCACTGTGGGGCGCCTAAACTGAAATTTCCTCTTCTTCTTCTCGCCCTCGGCAGCCGCATAGAATTCACCTTTATTAATGGTGGCCGTCTTGGGTTTGGTCAGAAGATTTTGTAGTTTCGATGTTGGCCCCCGCCTCGCCTTTTTGATCACCACATCACTTATAATATTAATTCGGCCTCCATCCTCCTCAGTCCACTTGTTGACGTAGTCAACCGCCGAATTAACTGTCTCCTTTTTCGCGTCTACTTCTTCTTCCACAAACGCAGTGTTCAGCACGTCGTCATTGTGCCATTCTTCGAAGACACCTGGGGTCAGCAGGTCAATCACTTCCTGCCCCATCAACTCTGCTTGGATACTTCCATCCAAGTTAAACGCATTTAACAACGACTCACTACCGGAATTCATTTTTCTAACTAACTCACTGCACTAAACTGACAAATGTATTTACTTGGCGAACTGTTCTAGCGAACTATGAAATGCTCTGCCTAGCAAACCAAATTTATACTTATCACCCCACCATAAACTTCCCCACTCTATCTGACGGTTGATGCTTTGGAGGCCAAACAAGTTCATTCAACTTACAAGGTTGCGTTCAACGGCTAGACAGCGATTCAAGGACATATTTTCAAGGTAATCGTGTGTCCTTACTTCTGTTATTGTTTGTGCTCTCAAGGTTATATGATCCAGACAACCCATATTTATAGGCACTCTCTTTCCTTCGATGACTATTATCAGAAACTATAATGTTGCCTGCAGATCAAGATAACAATCGTCCAGCTGAGACTTTTTCAGGAGCACAAATAATAATTTCTGCCGTTTGCTATAATTGTAAAAGAGAAGTATATATTTGGACTGACCACATGCAATCTTACAGTTACATTGAATTGTTGAGAGTAAGGATTGTTAAGTGTCATTACTGTGGAACGCTGATGTGTCGACGAGGGCCGATTAGCAGATCTCATATGCTGAGAAGACAATGGATGCTACGAGAAATTTACAAGCAAGACATTAATTAATTTTTATTTTTGTAACTTTATTACTATATTGTAAAATAAAACAACATATTATTGAAACAATTATCTATGTATTTTACTATCCTGCGTTATAAAATTTCAACTATTGCTATTACTATAGTGGTTAATAAAACTACGTGACATTGGAGTTAATATTTTTTTATTTTTCTAAAACATAGACTTTCCAACATTTTTCTAATTATAACTAATATTTTCGGGTAAAAAACTTTGCATAGCTTGTATTAACATATTTAGGTTATCTTCAGGGTTTGTTTCGTAAAACTTTATGTCTGGGTGCCCCCAAGGTAGAGTTTTTGTTGTTGATGGTATAATATAACGTTTATCGTCGTGGTGAGATAAAGCAACTTTATTAATTATTTCGGTATAAACGTCGTGTTTATAACTTCGAAAGGTTTTCATTTTTCGAAATATCTGACCACCACGTTCTACGATATTCCGATAATCTTCCAGGTGAAGCTGTTTTTCAATTACACGTTTTTTTATACCTTTCGCTTTTTTAATTTCGCTACTGACTGAGTTTATGTAATAAGCTTTGGCTCCGGTACCAAAAAAACTTATTATTGGATCACCTGGAAATTCATCCTTCATTCTACCTACTACTGACTGACTTTTTTTTATGTTAAAAATATTTCCTTCGGTATAATTGGATGTATCGAATTTATCCGGATTTTCTGCAATTATGCGATAAAAATTGTCGGTGTAAACTTTTAATATTAACGAATCTGTGTCTGTATACAGTAAAGAAGCATTTTTGCCAAATTTTGTTTTAATGAATGAGTGGAAAAAATCATAAATTACTGTTTTCGACATGTCCAGTATGGAAAATCCGATATAAATTGGTTTATTATAAGTTACCTTTAATTGATCCATATGAATGGCAACGAATTATTTATTAAAAACCGTTGAACTTTTAAAATAAGGACGAGAAATTAATGCTCGTGCCCCAATTTTATTCCTGTCATTTTCCCATCGGGTAACTAGTTTTATATCATTACGATTCTCCACATTTTCCATGGTCTTGCCAAAAACAGCATTAATGATTAATTTAAAAGTGTCTTTACCAAACTTTGTTGTTGCCCTATTGCGCAAATCTGTATTTAAGTCGATATATGTCTTTAACCATGGGGATTGATTAAATTTTAAAATTCTGTGTGTTTGCATTACCATTAGGCCGTTATTGATTGCTTGTTTTAATGTTCGGTAATGAATGATGTATTTCTTTTTATCGTTTAAATTCGGAATTAACTTTGAAAATTTTGCCGATTCCGTGGGTGGTACAATATTTTCAACTAAAAAGGGTAAGTCGGAATGGTCATCATATAGCGTATCCGGATAATGAACGTCAACTTCCAAAACGTATCCTTCTGGACCATTATCGTCCACATCCATAATATTTAAATTTAAAATTTCATGCTCTGATAACCATCTAAAGCCGCCAAATGGTAATGCCTGCGACATACTATGACCGTATAGATTTGTTGCATCAAGATAAACAATGAAAGATGATGGTTCGTTAGGGTCGTAGTTTGGTACATATATGTTGTTGGCAGCGTGCATCCTTTCTGAACACTGACTTATACCGCCTCGAATACCTTTTTTGAAAAAATGAACCGTGTCGATATCAGTCAATAGCTCTAACTCTACCTTAGAAATACGCAACATACAATCAAACGAATAACTTGGAAGGGTATAGTACTGTGCTGGATCCAGTTTATACGTTTCTAAACAAGTATCGCGAAACTGTTCAAAAACATCGGTTAGTAATAAAACATCAGATTTCAAATATAAATCCGAATAGTCCCCCAAATTCTTACAATTAAATGTGTCTCACACCTTTTTAGCTCTATCATAATCTTCATCGCTAATGTGCTCCTCTGACAAACTATCATAAAACTGATTTTTTGTGGGTAAAATTGGATGGTTCATTTTCTCCATTGAATCGACAAAACTATAGGGAAAAACACCTTTTTTGCGCATTAAATTAAACTGCTCATTATCAGAAAAATATTTTCCTGTTTCCCTGAAACTACCCACAGCTAATCCATTACCCAAATTTTCCAGCGAAGTTGATAGAAATTTAAAACTATCGATGAACCGCAATTTCAAATATTTTTTCTTTATTGTCCCACTTTTATTATCGACATAATCGTGAACGTAAATACTTTTCGTAAACGAAATATACTTTTCCTTGCTTTGAGCTAAAACATCGATCTTGTCTCCGTGACGACACAACTCTTTAATAAACATGTGGCAATCGTACCCGCTCAAGTTATGAAATATAATTGGAATAGAATTGGGTAACTTATAATTTAAATTGCAAATCGAATGAGCAGCACCAGGTCTTTTTTTCCCAGTTATGTGACAGTGGTCCTTTACTTTACAATTATTATTTTCAAAAGGTCGTTCACATATACCACATTTTGTGGCATTATTGAACTCCGCTATTTGGTCCACCGTTAAAGTTTCCATTGCTTTTATATCTCTTAAGTATGTATTGTAAAGAGATCTTAAATCACTTTCAAGTCGAGAAACGAAAACCTGGGCTGCGTCGTTTCCCCGGTAGAGCTCAAATTTTGAAATCGAATCGTCAAAGGAGCACTTAATTAAATACGCAAAAGAATATGGTTCATGTTTGATGCTTTTGACTAAGTAAGAATTTGTGGGATTTGGTTCCACAGTATCCAGCGGTTTAAGCACCGATTCAAAATCCGCGTAAACGACAAACGGTACACGCATTTGCTTTTCTATGTTTTCAAATTTTAATATATTTTCACTTACACTCCTTCCAAATTTATCTATTTTTAAATTTAGTGATGGTGTTAATGAATATTTGTGGTTACAGTCATTTTTTTGGTGTGATATCAAAGATGATGGTGAACTAAAATATATCAAACAACCATCACAAAAATACATTTTATCTCTACGCGATGTAATTTGACTGGAACATAATTTCGATAAGTCTTTTATCCAACAATAATGACTTTTAGAACAACGCGTATCACAAATATGCTCATCATCATCTTTAATACTACAATCCTTTGTTATTAACAACAAGTTTACATGTCTGTTAAGTTTTCTACCCGAATACCTTAATGGACCGACAACTTCATACTTTAACATATTATTTTCGAAAATTTTTTGCAAACCATAAACGTTAACTGAAATATTATTCATTTCTTCAAATTTTGATATATCACGCAACTTTACTGGAAAGTCTATACCTGTAAAATTCAGCAGTCTTGAATAGTGTGGATAAGATTGAATCTGTGATGCCATTCTAGTGGCGGGGCACAAAGCAGACACGATTGACCACGCAAAACAACACTCATCTTGATTAATCACATTGATGATGGCTTTTTTCAATTCGATGAATCGGGGTAACTTTATATATGAAGATCCACCAAAAGGTTTATACTCGTTGACATTTACTTCCAGGTATAGAATTTTTTCCAGAGCCCAACCTACGAAAACAAGAAAGAGTGACATAAGTATTTATTTTATTTTTAGTCGTTAATTTATAACATACCTGAATCTTTTTCCTGAAACTCAGTCGATTGAGTCTTCATGGCTTCCACTAATGATTGATATATTTCTTCCAAATCGCTTCCTGAAGTAACAATTTCATTGCGTGTATTAAATGACTTGTCACTGTACATATTATCTTGTGTTGGTAAAAGATACCGACCAACAACCACCATATTAACTTTCAAAGCACAACGCACTCTTACTAGGTCACTTACTACCTCTAACACTTTTGCTTTAATTTCGTCAAAAAATAATGAATAGTCAGTATGTTCATTATCACTTGATATACGGTATGTGGCAATCCTATTTCTAAAAGCACTGGACACGAGTTCAACACCAGCTGATATTGGTGAACATGCATTACTTTTATGGTGTATTGTTCTTTGATGAGCTGCCATTCGATTTGCTGGTATGGTTATATTGCAGCAAGTGCAAGTACGCACCTCAGATGTTGATGCCCCATCGTCAACTTTTCGCTGTTTTCCACCATGTATATTTGCAAATCGTGCTACGCACGATTCTCTTTTGTGTCGTAACATATTATAACTCTGGGTAAACGATTTACCACAATTTTCACACACGTACGCCATGACTTTCAAATTAACTTGCTTGAACCGTTTTACTCAACACAATGTTCTATACTAAAATTTAATTCCCCCTACCCTCATATATACCGAACCACATTAGACCCAACCCACTCGATCTTCATACCAAAACATGTTACACCCCAATAATAACTCAAGGTAAACTAACATCACAAATGTAACCTTGAAATAAGCGTCGTACACCTGGTCATCACCAAACAAAGAAACAGCTGCTCGCATTCATTGAAAATATGCATCGTAAATGTAACCTTGAAATAAGCGTCGTCCACCTGGTCATCACCAAACAAAGAAGCAGCTGCTCGCATTCATTGAAAATATGCATCGCAAATGTAACCTTGAAATAAGCGTCGTCCACCTGGTCATCACCAAACAAAGAAACAGCTGCTCGCATTCATTGAAAATATACACCGCAAATGTAACCTTGAAATAAGCGTCGTCCACCTTGCCATCACCAAACAAAGAAACATCTGCTCGCGTTCAAGGCCAAGTTATTGACCTTGACCTTGGAACAACACCTGCGCATATCAAGGCCAAATAACAATAGCACACCTGAGCGTTCAAGGTCGACCCTACTGCGCATGCGGAAACTCACTAAGCATCTACTTTAACTACTAATGGGCAAATAAATATCGTTGATATTAATAAAGATAGAGACACCAAATTTAAGGTGTCTCTTATTGACTAATAAATCTTCTTTCTTGATGTAATTTAACTTTTTCAACCCCTTGAGGGGTGACGCTAGGGAGTTGAGGTCAAAAATTTTAAATGCAACCCTATGCCATGTGGTACCTCATTTTAAAGGTCTTTAAAAAAGAAACATTTTGCCGTAAACCCGAGGTCCGTATCTTAAATCGTATTTAAATGGACAGCCTTTAAAAATCGTGAAAAAAAATTGATATATATATTTATTTCTCTTATTACTTTAAAAATTGTTCAAAATGACCACCATGAACTTCTTGGCAGTAATAAAGTTGATTTTGGAACATACTTCTCACATTTTCGAGAATGGAAGATGTTACTTCTTGGCAGCGTTCCAAAATCGACTTTATTACTGCCAAGGAGTTCATTGGTGATTTTGAACAACTTTTAAAGTAATAAGAGTAATAAAGGTACTTAAATTTTTTTTTTTCACGATTTTTAATTTTTATAGGCTTTCCATTTAAAAACTAATTAAGATACGGACCTCGGGTTTGCGGTAAAATGTTTCTTTAATGAAGACCTTTCAAATTTTAATGAGGTACTACACGGGCACGCGGCATAAGGTTGCATTTACAACTCCCTAGAGTCACCCCTCAGTAGATTTATTACTCAATAAAATACACCTAAAATTTGGTGTCTCTATCTTTACTAACAGCAAAGATATCTGCCCATACTAAGACTTTTCGGACATCCTGTATAACTAAAGGTTAATAAAATATGACAATATACCGTCATTTTTCGTAGTAATAAATTTTTTGTGATTTATTTCCATTGCATAGTGGCAATATTTAAAGTGATAGTGGCAACGGTGCTTTCTTGTCCTAGTCCTGTTCATTCAGGAATTAAACACCAGTAGAGGCGTATTTAGTACGGTTTTGTGTACAGGGTTCCCTAGAAGTGGAAAAACGTGTTGTGTGAAAATTGCAGTGTTTTTTTTTAAGGATTTTATCTATGAACTTTGGAAAATGGTGCGTCAAGTGTAGGGAAAAATGGAACTGCCTTTAGACAGGTTTGCCCAGTTGACTACAGACGACTTGGAAAGCCATAGAGACAGCGCGCGAAGTCGGATATGTACCGTTCTTTTTCTCTTCTTTCTTTGTTCTACACACGCGCAATATGTGAAGTAAATCAAAAGGCTTATTATAATGGTTTTCTCTCGCTGATAAGTCCATGATGCCAAAGTACGGTCTTGGAAAGTCTAAACTTACCGTGTGCACTTACTTACTTTGGTAGTTAAATACCACGTATTGCCCTATTAACGAATACTTGCAGCTTCTGTAGTGGTTGGCGTTTTTATATCAAAATGAAAAACAAAAAGCCTCCCGGGGTATCCTAGGTTAAGCCGTGGATCGATCGGAGATAGGTGTGGATGTGCTTTAACTAAGGGACTTTACACTGAAGATGCTAGGGTTTACTCTTAAGGTCTTCGGTTTTTCCCACTGCTCAGTATTATTACTGTTCTTTCTTGTCACTTTAAACTGGCGACGGGGGAGGGGAGGGGATTAAAAGGAGTTAGTAGACTTTAATCCAACAGTTCGGGAGGGATGAGCCCTGGTCACTTAAAATTGGTAACTGTGGGGTTTGGGGGGGGGGGGCACGAATTATGTATAGGCATTTAGTTATCTTTTAGTTGCATAATAATCATTTTCTTACTGCATAAACTTGGTTTCCTTCTGCACTTTGGTGTTTCACCGCACGTTAAAATAGGGTGGGAAAGGTGCCCAGCCTTATTTGAGCCTTATATTCTTTTATTTCTATAACGAGATTTTATCATTGTTCTTTGTGTGGCTCATACTTTTTAATAAGAGTCTTTGGCTCTTCCGTAGTCTAGGTTTTTGACATATTTACTTGAGATTACTATATTAGTAAATCTTATAGTTACTAAAGGATGGGGTATTTGCTTGTTTTAAAGTTTTTCACCATTTTTTCAGTAAAACAATACGACTATGTTAGAATTTGCTACCACTTTAAAAAGTAAAATAACAAAGTAATAATCTCAAGTCAAAATGTAGAATAACATCTTCAGTGTTCAACACCGAATACTGGGATCTTAAATTTATTGATTTATTAAATAATTTTCTTGACATCGGCAGCAAACCGGTCTCAGAACACGAACAATGTTGAAATTTTGCAATTGAAGACACCGGTGCAAAAAGGAGGTAGCTACATTTTTATAAAATTTTCAGGAGACAGAAAAAACTTATTTTCTTAAAAAGACAAATTCTAACGTACTTTTTATAAACGCTATGTTACAGTTTGATGGAAGATGCGTAATGTCTTAAAGTTTTACGTTTTCGAAATATTTTAGTTTAAGCATAATTCAAAAAAATATATCAAGGAGCTGCCTCCTTTTTGCACCGGACAGCGATATAAAATCTGTCAGACCCTAAAACTAACTACATACAACCAGCGGATACGTATTTAGTGCCCGTTTACATGAAGATATGTATTTGTGGCGCTTTAGTGCTAAAGGACCGGGAGTAAAGATGTAAATCAGGATTCGGTAAAGTCAGATTCATTCTAGGTTGTTGAATAATAAATTCATCTTTACAAATGGCACTGGAGCTACTGTATGCAACTTTTTTATGTGTATTCCATTACACGGTAAGAAGAGACAGCTAACTTTGTTTTTTTTTTTGGGTGAAAACAGTTTTCTTAAAAAGTCCACTAAAATGGTCACTTAAAAGTTTATCTTGAATAACCGGAACTCCTTCAAAGTTGCGACACGTATTTTTTTCCAGGGGTACCCATTCTTCTGGTAACACTATTCTTTCTCGCTTTTTTTTTTCTTTCCAGTTTTTCTTTCTTCTTTCACACAGTTATTCTCGATTTTAACCACAACATAAGAATTTCCTTCAGCTTCCGTTTTTTTCGCCACATTTTTTTTCCACGACCTTTCATCTCTAACTCATTTTTTGCTAACTTTTTTACTTTTATTCTTTCATCACTGTCAGTCATTCTCGGTTAGGGTAGAAATCTCAGCACTTTTGTCTTCTGACAGACCACGAAGACCGAAGCCTAAGTACCATGTACCGGGGTGTACTGGGGAAGCCCGACTCACGAATTAAACAGAGAAAATCGCCCACCACTAGGTCGGGACAAAAATCAGGATCGTTGTCCGAATCATCGAACTGTTCACATGACCTACTGCGAGACGTTTTACTGATTTATAAAAAGGAAGAGGAAAATTATTGGAATTTACTTTTGCTCAACTGATAGTAAAAAACGGTCCACAACTGATAGTAAAGAATGCTCAAAATATGCCAACAGCCTAACACAATAATGACGGCACTACTTCTTTATTGTTTGCAAATCCAACATGTGTTAATACTACAAGTGCCGCATCGAAGGGGCAGAAATATTATCTAACTCGGTGCAAAAATGAGGTAGCTCCGGAGCTGCCTCCTTTTTGCACCGAATGAAAGTAGGAGGTATAGGAATATTCCATATAACCCTGGTACAAATAAAAGAATCTACCTCGTTGTTGCACCAAACGATGCAGCATCCTTTTGTTACTGTGTTACGCTGTAAAACTAAAAATCATAAAAAAATGGAGCTACCTCGTTTTTGCACTGGTGTCTTCAATTACTCTTGAAGAGTATTAAAAACTCATGGCAATCTGCAAGCAAGTTTCAGAAAGTTCTGTCTGTCAGTCGCCTAGCAGTAAGCTACTCTCAAAAGTGTGCCCATCTATCAAAATCACTCTCTAGAGTGAGTTATTCACAAGAACATTACTCTTAAATGGACACGCACCATAAGAGTACCATTGTCCGTTCCAGTGGCGGATTCAGGGGGGTTTTGGGGGTTAACCCCCATCAGTCTGAAATTTTTTTATTTCGTATTAATGTTTATAATTATATTATTTTTTGTTTAAATAAATATCGGTATAGGATACCGATCCCCTCCAGAGTGCAAAGTGGATACACCACTGGTCCGTTCAAGGTTCTCAGGGACATCTTTGCACTGCTTTACAGTTGAATGACAAAATCCTACTCTGTTCCTATGTAAGATAATATGTAAACAGCCATTAACTTATGATATGTTAATGTTTCCTAAGTCCTACACTGTATATAGCCTATGAAAAAGCGAGAGTCTATCGGCACAAGATGAGAAATATTATTGCCAGAAACTGAAGAGGCAAAAGCTTTTTAAAAAATTGTCTCCTCTGGTGTGCAAGTACAAGATTTCTCGTGTCTAGAAACACTGCAATAATCTCTGCAGAGGAACGATAACTCTTGGTCTGGTTCACGTCTTAAGGACTCACTGAAATTAAATTTGCCAAAAACAATCACCATAGATAAACATTACAAGGAAGTAAAGGGAAACGCACCACTAACAATAAAATAAGATAAAGCATTCAACTCGAGTAGAGAACGAACACCAGCTAGAAAAGGTAAATGGGAGCAGTCCATAGGCAACTCGTACTTTTAAAAATAATTTTGTTGGTGGAGCAGGTTCGATAAATTTGCTTGGAGGTTTATGTTGTAATATAAAAATGACTTAGTCATTTAGACGCAGGCCGTCTATCATTTTCTAGATGTTTTAAAATCAATTGATTATAATAGATTTTTATTTCTCGATAATAAAATTATGGAACACTTCAGGATTTTTATTATCGTGAAGCACATAACTTACCATGAATTGAGATAGTATTTAAATTGTAAACTTGCGGATTATCGAAAGAGCCACTAGGAGTAAAATTATTTAAGGGGATGAAATGATCTCAGAGAGTGGCGGCTCGTGGGAAAAGATTATGGGTTCTGCAATAAAATTAATAGCCAAATAAATAACGTGTACTTTTTTGGGGCATATTTCATCAATAATAAACCCTACTTAATTTTTTTAAAAAAATACTGGTAAGATTAAGATTGTGTCTATAAAACTATTATTGAATTTTGAATGAATTTTCATGTTTCATTACTTTTTCCGTCAAATGTACTGAGTCTCTTACATCTACCTGCGACCATGTTTTATCGCCTTCGAAAAGTACACAGGGAATGACGGAAAGCAAAAAAGGTATTTTTTTTTGTTGCATCCACAAATTCAATCATTTCGCAAATAAATATAATCTATTGTAAACCGCGTACAGACTGGCGAGCTGAACCGTACACGACTTTAAAGTGACGCCTGTAAGATTTCCTCTGCTAACATCGGCTTTCTCAATATTAGAATCTGGTAATGGCCTACCCAAGGGTCCCTAAATTATACACAGCATCCATTATTTCATAGTCTATAGTCTACAAAACGAACAACCGACAGCTTGTCAACAACAACAACAACAACGATAACTGCAAATAATTGTCTTTCCTGACAGGCGCGGTCCGTGAGTTTTTTTAAAGGTGGGTCAAAATTTTATGGGCAACTAGTGATATCAACGCAAAAAGCAAAATATACTTTTTTAATTAAGGATGGTTTTTTAATAATGTGACAAGAAATTATTTACCTACAAATAAACACCGCAAAAATCATAAAGTAGGTACTGCAGTATATAGAGCATTGCTACTCTAGATATGTATGACTTTTTTCTGTGTTTTAGTACTCTAGATTAGTAGATTGTTAGCAGCTTCCCGTTTTGATACGTTTAGCGTTTCCTCAATAGAGGTCGCGCCTTGTACTAAAAGCCCAGGATAAATAGATATAACGCTTATTATGAGCTAAAAGTATGATCATTAGTTTTCTTTAATAAATGAAATACTGGCGACTAGACATAGTAATACGATCTTTGTCTACGCACGTGAAGGCTGCCAGCTGTAGTAAATATTAGTTTGCCAATAATTTTAAAAATATTTTATCTAGGAACAAGTGCAACTTGTTGCCAATACACTTTTTAGAGCCAATCTAATTTTTTAAATAACAAAAAGAAGTTTACCCCAACACAGCCTCGAACCCTCGACCTCTCGGTCAACTCGCTGCTGGGATGCTACAGTTCCATTAGTAGAAAATGTACATTCATCAGAAAACATAATAAATTTATAAAAATGAATATTTCCACTTAAAATTTGGTCTTTCACCCATAAACAAAAATCTAGTATTTTTGTTTCATCTCCCTCTTCCAGTGTTTGGTTCGAAAGGAAATAATTTATTTTCTTTTAAAATCATCTGAATATGAGTTTTTTCACAACTGAAAAACTAAAACTGTGGCAGAATCGTTTTGGTCATATTTCTTCTTCTTCTTGAGATTCAAAACCAAACCAGTTCTTTGGAACTTTTTTATTGTGTTGTAGATTGTCATTTGAGGTAATGGGAATCCTACAAATTTCTCGCTAAATTGTTTCATGATGTAGCGTTATGATACTTGGCCATCCCCATTCCATAACACTTGACTATAAAAATATATTCCTGTATTGTCGAGAGTTGACACTATTAAGATACAAGGTGAAGAAGTAGAAGAAGTTGATAGTTGACGATTATCTCGAAAAATCATATTACGTTTTTGGACCAACATTGCAGACACAAGTTAACCACCCTCACCCATGTGCTCTATTTATTTACCTCATAGCTACCATGTTCAACATAGGTAGGTACATAATTGTTACAAAACGAGTTCCTAGACTACGAAAATTGGTATTATAAATTTAGACAAAAATCAAAACGAATTATAGGACATAGGAATTCACATTCCCTCAGCGAGCCGCCACTGGATAAATTCCAGTAGCTAAGGCATGTCTTAACATATTCCCTGTTGTTAACTATTCTGTCTGTTCCTACTCGAATATAACTTTGCTTTGAAAATTAGTTCAGGGAAAATGTCGCCCTATCTTTTCGGAATAGCAGGAGTCGCACAATTGGCTTGACACAAAACGTATTGAATGCCAAATGGAGGTTAAATTTAGAACTTGCTTGAGAAATAAGCCTTGCGATTTTATAATTAAAATTCTTGTAGCAGAAATTTTAATTAAAGGATTTTTCGAAAATACTGTTCTTTGAAAATGGAATTTTGAACTCTGACACCGGGATTGACTAAAAAGGGTTAACATTTATTACTAGCTTAAATTAAGGACTTTTAGTTGATCATATGGGCTTTGTCCAGTCCATTGATTTCGAATCAAATATAGATACCATTATTTTCCTTTTGGAGCAATCAGGTATTCCTAAGTTACCACCTACCTTACCCCACCTACTTTTTGAGAACGGGTTTGGATGAAACTTGGTGGATAGATCGATGGTCCAGTTCAATACAGCAACAAGTCAAAAATGATTGGTTTAGAGAATAGTATAGTTGAAGATTTTAAATTAATATGAAAAATCGTTATAAAATTCTATCAGGATTATTTTTTCAAATTATATTCTTATAGGTTAATTCCTATACATTATTACGTTATAAAACGTATTAATAAGTCAATATTTAAAAGATATTTTAGATATTTTACGACAGGTTGCTCCGTGAAACTAGTAAACAGGCGCATCCCGTGAGTTTTTTTACAGGTGGGTCAAAATTTTGTGGGCAACTAGTGATATCAACGCAACAAGCAAAATACACTTTTTTAATTAAGAAAGGTTTTTTAATAATGTACCAAGAAATTATTTACCTACAAATAAACACTGCAAAAATCATAAAATAGGTACTGCAGAATATTGAACATTACTACTCTTGATGTTTGTGACTTTTAGTATCACTTTTTTGTTTATGGCTTTTTTCTATGTGTTTTAATACTCTAAAATAGTAGATTTTAGCGGGTTCCGTTGTGATAAGTTTAGCATGTCTTCAATAGATGTCGCGCCTTGTATTAAAATCCCAGAATATAAACAGAACAGAATATAAGCAGAAAAAAAAACCAACCTGAGCTAAAAGTATGATTATTCGTAAAATAAAATTAGGAACGCTGCCGAAACTCCGTTTTCTTTAATAAATACAATGCTGGCGACTAGACATACCTAGTAATACGATATTTGTCCACGCACGTGCAGGATGTAAGTTGTAGTAAATATGAGGTTGCCAACAATTTTAAAAATATTTTATCGAGGAACAACTTGTTGCCAATACACCTTTTAGAGCCGATCTAATTTTTTAAATAACAAAAAATTAAAAAAAAAGTTCTTGCCGCAATACAGATTTGATCCCGCAACCGTTTGATTCTTTCTTTTTAAAGAATTTTATTATTTCTGATTTTTTCTCAATTCGCCTAGGTTACAATGTATGTATATAAATATATAAACAAAAAGAGTATATAAGTATATAAACAAAATAAATGAAAGTGCGCGTCGTCTTGTGATGCCATGCATCCAGCGACACGGGAGACCAGCGGAGCTGGGAGCTGATGTTAGCTCAGGGTAACCACAGGCGAACGCAGCATCTGATAGATTAGCAGCTGTCCGAACGAGTTACGAGTTCCTGCATTAGCCCGCTGACACCGTAACCTCTACACTACGCTGGCTATGTAAGAAAATTGGTCCGATACCGTTAAATTTGATGTCTAGCTGCTGTGGTCTAGCGCTGGCCTGACAGAAATAGTATTTATCTACTCCTATTAAATTATATATTAATTATTCAACTACTTTTGAACAATTAATAGTATCTATAAACAAACAGCGTGAGTTATAATAACTCACTGCTATATCTCACTATAATAAATCGGAAAAGCATTACGAACCGAATATCAAGGTGGCTCTGTACAAGCCGATTGGCTGAAAGGAAACACTCCATTATTGTTACTGAGGGAAGTAATGTCACTCGAATAATTTTGACGTTTTCAAATTAAGTTAATAAAGTTCTTTCTCTGTACTTGCATCTTAGTATTTATTGTTATAGTCGTAGATAAAGTATAGTATTCAACTTGCGGTAATGGTCATAACTCACTTGATGAATTACATCACTCGCCTGCGGCTCGTGCTGCAAACTTCATCTGCGTGAGTTATGACCTACATTACCGCTCGTTAAATAATATACTATTATATTTTATGTTTAACCACTAATACTTAATATTATTAATACGATGCAAATACAATTCGCATATTAGGTACCTAATTAGTTTTTCTTCTTCCGAACCAAATGTTTTGAAATAGTATATTTTAGGGGGAGGGGGCGGTTTGAGAGTATTTCCATAGTGGGAGCGGCCAGATATTATGGGTGGGCCGTCGACCAATTGTGTCTCTTTTTAACTTCCTAAAGCGCGTATGTCTGTTTCTCTCTTACTTTTAATGAATTTATATCGTCCATATGAACCTATAAGATCAATTTAAAATATGACCCAGCCCGGAGCAAGCTTGGATATCCTTTGACGATGGCTTGGCTTGATTCTTTCTTGGGGACTTTTCGCATGGAACTTTGAAACAAAAGATTATTTTTTGGTTTTAAAAAATTAAAAAATAAATTATTAGGTAGATTACTGAAAATTTTAGGTGGGTCATTGACCAAATGACCTTATGGACGGGCCGCGCCTGCTAGTAAATACATTTTTGTAGGGTGTCTACGGACAAAACCAGTGCAACTAACGATATTTTCTTTTCTTTTAGCTATACAGTGTCCGAAAAGCGTTAGTACGGGCAAATACATTTGTTATTAGTAAAGATACAGATACCAAATTTTAGGTGTATCATGTCTTATTGGTTAATAAATCTACTTTTTCAAACCTCTTAAGGGGTGACGCTAGGGAGTTGAGGTCAAAAATTTTAAATGCAACCTTATGCCGTGTGGTACCTCAAGGTCTTCAAATAAGAAAAAATTTAACGCAAACCCAAAGTACGTATCTTAAGTCTTTTTTAAATGGCAAGCCTTTGAAAATCGCGGAAAAAGTAAAAATTTAAATATCTTCATTTCTCTTATTACTTCAAAAGTTATTCAAACTGAGCACCATCACATTCTTCGCAGTAATAAACTCGATTTTAGAACTCGCTCCCACATTTTCGAGAAGTAACACCTGCCATTCTAGAAAAATGTGAGAAGTGATTTATAAATCTACTTTATTACTGCCAAGAAGTTCATGGTGGTTATTTTGAACGACTTAGTACTAAGAGAAATACAGGTATTTAAATTTTTACTTTTTTTCACGATTTTTAATTTTTAAAACTTTGCCATTTCAAAACGAATTAAGATACGGATCTCGGGTTTGCCTTAAAATGTTTCTTTTCTTAAAGACCTTTAAACTGCGGTACACACGGCATAGGCTTGCATTCAAAATTTTTGACCTTAACTCCCTAGCGTCACCCCTCAAAGGGGTTAAAAAAGTTGAATTACATGAAAAAGTAGATTTATTAATCAATAGGATACCCCTAAAATTTGGTGTCTCTATCTTTACTAATAGCAGAGATATTTGCCGATACTACGACCTTTTCGACACCCTGTATTTGACATAGCATTTTATTTGAATTGTTTAATGTTTTGTACTTAAGGGAATATATGAACTATAAACAGTTCTGTTTTAAAATATTTTTTTTAGATTAAAAACTTGTGATTGTGATCTTGTTTCGCCATTGTTTCTGCATTTCGGCAAATTCATTTTATAATTAATCACATACAACACCATGATACAATAAAAGGAAGGTATGATACCAAACCGTGTCAAATTCGTCCGGGTTCGCGCATGACGTCACGCTGTGAGTTATTTTTGAAATTTGTAACTCACAATATAGAGTTTACGTTAGTTAAAGGCGATTTTTTAAACTCTTAAAAGTGATATAAAAACTGTTAAGATTGATATAAAAACACCAAAAATAAATTAAATACACAACGCGATCTTAACAAAGACGTGTCTCGTTTATAAAATATGGCGGAATTACTCACGGCGTGACGTACATGGCCACGCCTACCTGCGCGGTATCATATCTTCTATTATTATTTGTATCATGCTACAACACTAACCAATAGAAAACAATAAAATCTGTCAAAGATTCGACAGAAAAGATAAAAGTAACCTCCTAATCTAATTTTCCGCTTGCGAATGACAGTTTAAACTTGCCTGTATCATATGATTCGTATGGCAACAAATGGACCTGCAATAAAAGTCACAACAATATTTATTAAACGGCAGTATTTCGAATTATTGCTCTATTAAATTCGTGAAGTCAAGAAATATATGGTTTTGTTGTTGTTATTTTTGGATTAGTGGCACTGGTTGAAACCAAATGGCCAGCATATGGTTTTTCATAAAGAAATATACATAGTGTTATAAACGCTACACATTTCGAGTTGCCATTTTATAAAATTAGTAAAGGATTAGAACTTAAACTTATTTCCTTATTTAAATCACAAAATGTGTATATTTAGACTTGTTGCTGTGTAGAACTGGGCTATCGAGATAGTTTATTAGCACATACGCTACTTTTTATCCCTGAAAATGCATAGTTCCCTAGGGAACATGACAATTTTCAATGGTTTTATCAATTGCGAGCAAGCGAGCAAGCGGGCAGCGGGGCGGGCGCAAGCGAAGTGGGGGAGGAGCGTGGTCTCGGTTTGAGGCCCGTCGTGGTCAGTGGCGTGCCGTGCCTTTAGGGGCACAATGATTTGGGGGGCGCTAAATTACTTTCCTTTTATTCGAGAGTATGCGATCATAGTAGTAGGCAGGCGCGGATTTGGGGTGGCCAAGGGGCTACCCCTCCCTTGAAGCCTTGTACGAAACATTCCTTACACATCTCACTGCGGTCTTATCAAAATTTGCGCAGGATTGTTTTGGCTTCTGAAGGAAACAAATAACCAAATAGTTTTTATTTTTTCAAAAAACGTCGCTTTTGAAAGTAATTTGTTTCGAAATTTTTCAAAAATATTTTCTGGAAAACGAACGTACATTTTTAAAAAAATGTCCTGACAGCTTCTTCAAAGATGCTTTTATGAAAACAGATTTATGAAATATTTGAAAAATATTTTCTCGACGACACGTCTCTCGAAACTCAATTTTTTCAAAAATGTCTTCAGAAAAATAATCGAAAAAAAAATAGGCACATTATCTGAAAATATATGTTTTTGAAAACAGTATTTAGAAAATTGAATTACGAACTCTAGTAGCTTGGAAAACACTAATGAAAAAAAGACGAAAAAAGATCCTGAACAAAACTAAACGAACCTTTTTTGGGTTTGATCATGTTTCCTTAGCATTATTACGTTACTTTCTCCTAAATTACTTTTTCGAAATGCCGTTGCTTAAAATAAGAATGACTTCCAGGTGGATTTAAATAATTCACTTGTTAGTAAATTATAGGGTTTTTAACAATGATATAAGAAATTATTGTTATTAGGCTATAAAATCATAACAAATAGTATTTTGGGCGTCAATAGTACTCAGCATTCAGCAAGGCTACTGTGTACAAAAACAGTCATGGTTTCATGGAAGGGGGCGAGGGGGCGCCGTTACGACGAAGGCGAGAGGGGCTTTCGCCCCCCTAGCCCCCGACGTCACGCTACTGGCTTAAACCTGAAATAGTCAAAGAACCGAATAAAAAAACCTCTACCTATTTTATATATACGAAGTCAAATACTTTGGTGATTTTTATCTTTCTTGACTCTGCGTGAACAACCATGTTAAAGCAATAAACTTTCTGTTTTAAAATAGGCATGCTCAACTTAATTTCCCTCTATACAAGAACAACCCTCTATTAGGGCTTAATAAACAGTAAAAACTAAAGTTTACTGTTTAAACATATACCGCACTGAACATTAAATGATATACTGCTAGATTGAAGCGAATTTAAGAACATGAATGTCGATAAAATTGGGATTGGCATTCACACGATTATTTGGATAATGCCAGGAAGCAAAGGTAAATTGAGTATTAATCAGAATGGGGCACGCCACGGCAAATATGTATTCAACGTTATTAGGTATTTTCTCTATTTATTACTCACTCTGCAATAGGTGATGTGGGCTTCAGTGGCGTAACTAAGCTTTTGGGTAACCAGAACATAAGGCCTTTTGCATTTGCATATCGACTGAGAGTCACTTTAGAGGCAATATCAATTTTCCTGCTGAAACAGGAACTGTCGGTTAGGACATGATACAATAAAAGGAAGGTATGATACCAAACCGTGTCAAATTCGTCCGGGTCCGCATGACGTCACGCTGTGAGTTATTTTTGAAATTTATAACGGGCACTATTTAGTTTACGTTAGTTATAGGCGATTTTATATAAATTCTATTGGCAATATACGTTGCTTCCTGTTTATAATACAAATTCTAAAGTATACGATTTAAAATAATCATGTAAATAAAGGGATAAATTAATTTAAAATATCAGATATTGGTAAATCACCTGCCAATTGCGTTCTATGTATTTATTTACGTGAAAAGAAAAGGTAAATAATTTTATAAAATAAAACTATGCCTAATAATTAAGATAATAATTTTTATTTAGAGGCATATTCTTATTAAAATATACACCTACAGAGTCTTCCGAAAATATGATATAAATAAGAATTTTGTTTGTTCCTATATTTGTCAAATATTTTTTGCAGTGAATAACATCTGCATGTTTGCGACGAAACCATGTTTTTTAGGATAGTTTTTTTGAGGTTTTACACTTTAAATAGTGAATTATTAAAAATTATTGTATTTTTGTATTCTTTGATTTTTCAAATTTAAAAAAATCTTAAAATACCAAAAATTATTCTAAACAAGATAAAAATATCTAAATTTATGAAATTAGGTAAAACAAGAAATTATTTTTTAAGAAAATAGCCTTTTTTCAGTCTCGTATTTTCTCGATTAAAGTCTGGTGATTCGTTACCGTGGAGATTTTTAGCAATTGTTTGTCACAGTAAACTTTTTCATTGAGGCGAGTTTAAAAACATTAAACACATTTGACGTTCATGACATGACACTATTCATGCTTTAAATTACCTTCATAATCACTTTCGTTAAAATGTCTAGAACAGATTCTAGCATTTTTTACTTTAAACTTATCTTCCCGTTTGCACAGACGCTTCCAAACACTTTGTGTTTCTTTGTTTTTGGGGAAGCTAAAAACTTTAATATCGGGCATAAAGCCCTTGCATTGACTGCCTACATCACAACCATACACACGCTCCTCATTTTCACTTTAAAACTCTCGAAAGAGATATAAAAACACCAAAAAAATAACTCTAAAACACAAAGCGATCTTAACAAAGATGTGTCTCGTTTACAAAATATAGCGGAATTACTCACAGTGTGACGCACATGGCCACGCCTACCTGCGCGGTATCATATCTTCTATTATTTGTATCATGGGTTAGGATGCAGATCTAACTGATTCTTCATCGAACGAATCAGTTAGCTGAGATGAGACTCGTCTTTTTTTAAAGATTTTGGGTGTTAAAATAAAGTTTAGTCAATGTGAAGGGCGAACATACAACTTTATTTTTGATGGGATTTTGCTGAAAGTAGTAACAAGCAGTTAGCTACAATATTTAAATATAAAACAAATTTACAAATTACCTGACACTAAGTTAGACGCATAAAAGACGTATAAACAAGTACTTATGTATTTTAGTGTCTCTAACCGAAAAGCTGCCAGCAAAATATCACACGGCAGAGCAGATAGATTTCGGGTTTTCAATTTGAAGAGCAAATAAAAAACCATCCACTTTTTAGGGTATCTATAAAAACAGTTAAGGTATGTGAATTCCTTAAAAAAGGCAACAGTGTCCAGACAAACAACCATTTGTAAATTGAAACATAGTGCAGCAAAATAAGGTTATGCTACATAGCAATCATGCTGACTTGACAGTTCATGGCTTAGCAGGAAAAAGTATTGAAGTAAGTCTCATGCCCGTAATAAGTCGTTCAAAACTAAGCAACAATCTATTAATAACATCAAGATAACATGACTCTCTGTAAAACTTTCTCTTGTAATTTTGTCGGTAACACGAAATTGTTTATTTCTTATCTCAACTTCCTATCGGAAGTCTGTCTGTTGATATCATGACCCAGCTTCAACAAAGACTGTAGCTTTTACAGGTGGTGAATTATCTACACATGTGTACTTTCAAACTGTCAGTGAATGTTCGTTTTGGAAGACTGGGTTCTTCTATTGGAACAGCAAGAAACAGATCAGGTGCTTATTACAGCGTGTTAATTATTGCAGACATTTAAGAAACGGCCATTTTAATTCGAATTACAGTGTATATTATCTGATTTGCCCATAAAATATTGGTTTCATAATCAAACTAAAGATGCTAATTAATTCCTACGTTAAGCACAATTATGGCTAAACTTGAACCGGGACGAAGGATTCGTTCAAGAACTTTTCGGTGATTAATAGAGAAAATTGCATTTAGAGGATATATAATTCACTTCTATTTCATGCGGATTAGTTTCTAGTGGTAAATTTGATACCTATAAAATCTGCGAAAATGTAATTGTTTATTTAGAAAACTAGAGTTATTCTCCGCAATTATTCAAAAACGCGAAAGAACGTTAGAAGCGTAAGGATTTTCAAAATGGCCATAAAAATATTTTCTCCGCTTCGCGCTGTTCGGTCAACTGCAGTCGCGTGCGGAAAAATATCACTTTCTGCACTTGTTAGGTAAGTAGCTATTGAATATTTCGGTCTGAACTTAGATTCTTCAATTAGGATAGACATCAAAACGGGGTAGAATTCCGTACAGAATTGAATTTTAATTACTGAATGTTTCTAGCACATACCTTGATTTAACAGAAAAGAAATATTGGAGATCTGCCAAAAGCTTCTGACTGGTAATAAGTTATAAGGCTTTAAAGGACATTTACCGAACTCTGTTACTTCGCTAGTTTTAGTTGGTTTGGTCTCTTCTTTAGTCAGTTAGTTAATCATTGGACCTCTTGCTGTCTCGTCGTGGTAGAGATTTATTTTTGATTCATTTAATTATTTATTTTTCTATTCATTTTATCATAGATTAAGCACTAAGCTACAGTGTTAGAGCCACAGTTACGAAAATTTTTTGACTAACAATTTATTTATATGATATTTTTGAAAAAATGGCTCAGGTTGGGTTTGCTTGGGTTTGATGATGAGTTTCTAACTTCTTCTAAGATAAAATTAGCTAACGCACGGCGATATCCGTGGTCTAATAATAAAATTGCCGGGTCTCTAGATGACATATGCAAAATATAAAATTTCTAGGTTAAGTTGTTGAAAAATGTCGCCAAATTTAAATCCCCAAGTTCCCATTGGGACACTCTTCATTTGGCCAGATTAGGAGTAACCCTGGATTCCCTGAATATTCTAAAATGTAAATAAAGGCTTCTCTTCTTTGTTTCTAAATCTCTGTATAATATATTCCTGAAGTTTCGAACAGTCGCCGGTTCGCGGTAATGACCAATTTTAATTTCAAATAAGTTTTAAAACGAATGAAACTTCATATTGCTTAATACGACGTTATCGATTTTATCGGAAGTAAAGGAAATTTAAGAATTAAAAACTAATTTCTGCATGGAGCAGGAATAAATTTGCAATTTCGCTAAAAGCACTTCCCTTTATTAGTCTAAGGAAAGTTCTTGAACGAACATACTGCTCGACCCTACACGAATACCCTCAGACCGCATACCCTTATAATTTCGCAATCTAAACTTAATAATTAGATCTATTTGTTATTTGCGGTAGATGACCTGATAATATTTAAACGCACAAAAACTCAGGATGTGGATATAGAGGGTTTTATGAAAATGGTTTAGTATATTGGAATGGGTTACTCCTAGGGCTGTCTACAGAGATTCCCAATACTTTTTCCCCCAAATCGCACATTTGTTTTTTACTTTTAAAAATACCCTAAACCCACACACATCCGACACTTCCAGCCGCGGCTATTCCAAACTTAACTATTACATTGACATCTCATTATTTTAACAGATTTAGTGAAAACCGAAAATAGTCCAAAGCAGTTTTAACTCCAAGCTTTATTTTACTAAAAATGTGTCTTCTAATTTAATAGCAATTTCTTTACTTGGTATGGGACCATACACGCTTAAAATTAGGTTGAAATTGTAAGTAGGACGAAACAGGCTATGCTATACCGTTAACACAAAAAATTATGACTTACCTATTACGTTTTTAATTAGATGAGCATTATTTCTACTAGCTTAAACTTTCTGCAGTTAGAAAAAAGTTTAAAATCAAAAGGCAACACGATGGTCGTACAAGAGCTTCACATAATTTACATGCATCCATTCCGGTTTACATACTATTTTATCACACTAATAATTGGGCACAACTACACAATTTTATAAAATTATAACTAAAATTCTTCGATTGGTAGGCAAGGGGGAGCAAAAGGGGAACGATCGCCCCCCGCCCTTTGTTAGTCGTCGCCCACCAGGCCATGTAATTTTGTTTTTTATACTTGTTTGAAGGGATTATTTTTCTGTTGTTTTATGTTTAACAAAAAAATAAATAAAGGATTTTTTGAATATAAATGCCTATTTTGTTTCGTTTGTGATAGTACTGAAACGATGAAACGTGATTAATCTACTTATTGGACAAAATATAAAAAGTGGCACAAAAAGGCTCAAGCGGAGTACAAAACATTTACCTAGTACAAAAATTAGCTCTTTATTGCTGCTCGAATAAGTAGGGTATTTTACACTCCGTTATTTTAGTATTAACGTATGAGAAACTCGGAAATAATGGTGCCCATAAATAATTTCGCCTCCTCCGCCACTAGAGTCTGGCTACGCCACTGCGTGCTGCAGCTGTTGAGGTGACAGAAGTAATATTCGTATCATAAATATGCCGTATAAATTTTTGCTTTCTGTTTATTAATTAGTGGAAGAAAATAGTTATCAGCCCTTTAATAGTGCTATTGGTATTAACAAAATATCATACGCGCTTAGCGTTGCGCACAAGGTTGCCAAATTTTGAGTAATTACTCACATTTGTAAGTATTTTTCTGATCTGTAAGTAATTTTGTGAGCAAACAAACGACTTATTTCTTCAAACTTGTTACAGAGTTATTGTTGAGAGACTTGGCAACACAACAACCTAGCTCAGTATTTTTTATATGGCCATGTGTATATTAACAGTGGTGCGCAGCGGTTAATTTTTTTAAGAGGCAATATCTAGCTTATAATCGTGAACCGCCATTTATGACCCCATCTGAATTCATACCAGGATTTACCGGTTTCAGTATATGCAGTGAATTCCATAACACCCTGTATGATATAAAGTAAACTGAAAATTTATTAATCGATTTCGAAGACCGGGCCCGATTTAAAAAATGCACTTTATACATGTATCGCTGAAATTATAAATAATATATTGGTAATAAAACTTTATTTATCGGAACGCCCTAGAGCCACTTTTACTACTATTTAACACTCCCTTCTTTACATATGCACCATAAAAGTCCACATGCATTGTCCTAAAAACGGTCATAAAACCTGCTGCACTTTTAAGACTTCTTTCATGCCTTTTTCGCCATAAAACCGACGGTTCTGCTTCGTACAAGCACAACCTCTGCTTTTTTAAGAGCTCTTGCTTTAAAAAAAGTCAATTAGTTGCTGCTAATGAGACTTTCAACAGAATTAGGGTCGACCGTATTAAAAAGTTTATACAGGATATAAGGGTACAATAGCGTTTTTTGACGGTCTTAAGTCGAGCGATTAATGTGGTTATTAATATATAGCATCTGTATAGGGTTGTTTTTAATACTAATAATCATATTTTCCAATAAATATATGTATATTTATATATATATATATATATATATATATATATATATATATATATATATATATATATATATATATATATATATATATATGTAATGAGAATCAGCTCTCTAACCACCTGACGATACCTTATATTATAAGGATACATTACATATTACAAATAATGTTAAAGCAGACCTCATTCATTGTTGTAATATGTATATTTTGTCAAGAGACGATTTTTATGAG
This sequence comes from Philopedon plagiatum, assembly GCA_963971165.1. NCBI lineage: Eukaryota > Metazoa > Arthropoda > Insecta > Coleoptera > Curculionidae > Philopedon > Philopedon plagiatum. The sequence goes on from OZ020194.1 coordinate 14,111,630, forward strand.
GTTATTGTTTAAAAGCAGTATTATGCGTCCATTAACTATCACGTCATTTGCTATAAAGAATAGGAAATATGCATATAATCCAAATAAACCTGACTTTTTTTGTATTCGTAAATTTAATATTTATACATTTAATTCGGTCTTATTTGGGAAACAGAAAGTGTATAAATTGGAAGGGGAGAAGCATTTTATGGCTCGGAAGGGAAAACCAAGCTTCTTAGTAGCTGATGGTGGTTAGTGAAGTAATGTGTTTGTGTCAATAGCCAACGGTAAAAAAATAAAATATTAGTAATAGGGGCAAAATTATTCGGGCGCGATTTACGGGAAAAAGTAAGAATTAAAGTTTTGATTTCTTTGATAAATTATATCTTTTTACGTACCTGCACTGAAAAGGCATTGCTTTTTATAGTAAATAATGAGCAAGAGTGTTGAAGAAAAACAATGACAATAGTATAGGACGCTGAATGCTGTCCTGAGGAATGTTCCTTTAGATTATATTTAATAAGATAGAAGATATAATATATAAAAAATAAGATAATTGTCTACAAGTTGCCTACGTTATTTGTGCCACGATAACTAAGTTAATCCTTACTGTCCTTATCTTAGTCACAATTTGTTCAGTTATGGCATACCTTTTACTAATAAAATTGCGTAAAATATTTATTAGTTTACTACATTCCAGTAATAAAGTAATGTCATTCGTTTGGTTTCAGTAAGTTGCTCTAGTTATTTGTGCCACCATAACTAATTTAATCTTTAACCTCCTTAGCTTACTCACAATTTGTTCAGTTATGACATACCTTTTCTTAATAAAATTGCATAAACCATTTATTAGTTTTCTACCTTCCAGTAATAAAGTGATCCTTTTGGTATTAGTAAGGTCCTTTAGTTATTTGTGCCACTATAACTAATTTAATGTACTCTTTCTAGCTTACTCACAATTTGTTCAGTTATGACATACCCCTTTATAATGTCATAATTTATATAAATTGTATTTTTTCCTATCTAATTTTTCTTACACTATCTTATAAAGGGACAATCACACTTTAGAATGAATGCCGAATGGGCCATCCAGGAGCGTATTTAAGGGGTAAAAATTTTCTTGATTTTTTTTCCGACAAATCCTATTTTTAACCGACATTATTCCACACTATTTACCTTATTTAGTGATTCTTTTGGGTTTATTTTATCCGTTAATTATTTTAAGAATACCTCTCACTAATTTAAATCGCTTATTTTTTCGTTAAAGTTATAAATAATTAGGTTTATTTGCATCGGGGACATCTAAAATTTGAAAATTTTAAATTTTCGAAGATTGCCATGAAATCAAAGAACTGCAGTTTATTTACGCGAAATTATTAAGATAATAATAATATGACAAAATTTCGCAGAATTGCCAATTTTTGTTGCAAAATTGAAAAGTTCCTGGATCGATTTCTGTTTGAAGTATACATGAATAAGATTTTAATAACCTTCTCTTTAAGTGCAGGGATATTTCATTGGATGAGTTACGCATTAAATGCCATTTTTAATGAGATTTCGATGACTCTACAACACTGGAATTCGCCATGTACTCATAATGAGTCATAAGTTCACTTTTGACGACACAGCCAATGGGATCACGTTTTACAAGTTTCGAAATTCGCGCGAGAATTTTCAGTATAAAATCCTATTTTCTTTTGTTAAGAAAGACCAAAATAAATGGATAACAGCAACCGCCATAAACATTTAATTTATATAGAGAATATAAAAAAATATATTTAAGATTTATTGGGGCTATATGTATATTCCCTATTGGAGGATATATCCCTTTATTTCTTTTCCATAATTATTATTCATGCACAAGCACACAGTTACCCTATAAAACAGGCATAAGACAGTTTAGGTACAACCTTTTACGCTTGGCAGCTACACGACCGCATCCAATTGCCCGAATGTAAACGCCGATGTAAAGGGATTTCTTTTAAACGCAAACCTTCGTCAACTAGTTAAATCATGGGCAACTTAACAAAAAATTAACACTGCATTAAAATTTAACATGGCTTTAGTTAATCCCAAATTAATTTCTTTCTAAAACCCGCAGTATGAATAAAGCCAATGCAAACATTTCAGTAAGTCGGCAGACTTGGCTTTAACAAATGAAGTCAAGAAAAGTCTATTGTTCCTTCTTGTCTTTATTTATTTCAAATTAATATTTAGTCCACCTTCATTGTTTCGCAACCAAATTAATTTTTGTTTTTCTACTTATCAAATTTTCTTAGAATCAATGTCCAGCAGTATTACCTAAAAATTATCTTACTGCCATTATTTTATTCTTTGACTGGCCTCTATTGTGTCCTTAAAAAAACTTTTGTAATAAAAAATCCCATTAAAAACGTAAAATGAAAAGTTTTGTAAAAATATAAAAGCATTACTTCGACTCAATTCGTTCTAGAAACGAAATCTCATTTGAAAGGCCCGTAAAAATTTTACGACCGAACAAGGAAAGATTTGAGAAAGGATAAGAGCACGACACACCGCAAACACAAGTGAAAAGTTTAAAGGACGCTTCGACCTGAAGCAAAATTGATAAAAATACTTCATAAAGAAAGCTTTAAGCGACCTAATAACAGTTTAGGCGGGCGAACATCGGCAACACTAATCGAATTGACAAGTGAAGCATGCGTTATTGTTAATATTTATAGTGTTTTTTTTAAATGTGTCCACAAAAATAAATATTCGTTCAAAATTGGTATACCGTTGGCCTACTTTTTTTTTTATTTAAGACAGCCCACATTCAAGTAACTAATAACTACTTAATCCAATATAAAACACCAGTATCGTGCAAATTTGTTTATACGGACAACTTAGCCTTTTTTTTGAGGTTTTAGCCCTAAAAACTTCTAGGAGTTGGCAAAACTGCTCTTGACTATAGATTTTTTCTTCCTGTTTGTAGGCAACCCAATCCGAGGACATGATATGTTACCTAATTCAGAATTTCTCGTACATAAATAATACATATTTACTTAACAATGTTTTGCTTTGCTTCCGACCCTTTACTTATTCACATACATTTCGATTAAATATTCTACCGTACATACCTTCTAGCACAGTTTGCCAAATTTTACGCAAAGTCTCGCTAAAGCAATTTTCGTGCACTCAAGAATTCTTCAGCATTTTAAAAATATTATTCTTAAAGCTTTCACAAGGACCTTAATTTTTTTCGAAGTTTATACTGTCGCATAAAAGCTTAAAAATATTGCCTAATGCTTTTAAGAAATGAAAACGTTTTAATGTTAGGGAGTTCATTTGTACTGAATTGTTTAAACAAAGACGCTGCGTGAATACTTAATGATACACCAAATGTATCCAAAACAAAAACATTTTAAAAATGGGTTTTCTTGTTAATTGCTAAAAGCATTTTGGTTAACTTCCTGGGTTTGATTTATAAATACATACAAGAAGGAGAACCTTAAAGTAAGCTCCAAAATTTTCTTATAAATTTCCACTATATATATATATATATATATATATATATATATATATATGAAGATTTACTTCTTCGCTAGTGCAGCGAAAAGGCCGTGAATGAAAAATAAAAATAATGAGGACTATCTTTGATTCTGGTCTGGGTGACCTCCTGCTATCGATTTCTGGGCCCTTACCCATCAGCGGGCAGGCTTACACCCAGGGTGGCTGAAGAACAGACCACGATTTGACCAGAATCAAAGAGAGTCCTTATATCCAAAATGTTCGGAAAGGATGGGTAAGATGTAGTGGCTCGCGCCAACTAGTTCACCCACGCTGATGGGTAAGGGCCCAGAAATCGATAGCAGGAGGTCACCCAGACCAGAATCAAAGATAGTCCTCATTATTTTTATTTTTCATTCACGGCCTTTTCGCTGCACTAGCGAAGAAGTAAATCTTCGCATTTACATTTATTATATTACCTATAGGCCAAGAAATCTTCCATTTTTCTACTATTGTTGTACAATGGTGCATTTGTACCGTCGACGTCGAGAAAATCGACATTCGACATACTTTCGAGTATTATTGTGTTAGCAGCCAAACATTTTTGGAGCAACACTGGGTGAACTAGTTGGCGCGAGCCACTACATCTTACCCATCCTTTCCGAACATTTTGGATATAAGGACTCTCTTTGATTCTGGTCAAATCGTGGTCTGTTCTTCAGCCACCCTGGGTGTAAGCCTGCCCGCTGATGGGTAAGGGCCCAGAAATCGATAGCAGGAGGTCACCCAGACCAGAATCAAAGATAGTCCTCATTATTTTTATTTTTCATTCACGGCCTCTTCGCTGCACTAGCGAAGAAGTAAATCTTCGCATTTACATTTATTACATTACCTATAAGCCAAGAAATCTTCCATTTTTCTACTATATATATATATATATATATATATATATATATATACATATATATATATATATATATATATATATATATATATATATATATATATATATATATATATATATATATATATATATATATATATAGTAGAAAAATGGAAGATTTCTTGGCCTATAGGTAATATAATAAATGTAAATGCGAAGATTTACTTCTTCGCTAGTGCAGCGAAAAGGCCGTGAATGAAAAATAAAAATAATGAGGACTATCTTTGATTCTGGTCTGGGTGACCTCCTGCTATCGATTTCTGGGCCCTTACCCATCAGCGGGCAGGCTTACACCCAGGGTGGCTGAAGAACAGACCACAATTTGACCAGAATCAAAGAGAGTCCTTATATCCAAAATGATCGGAAAGGATGGGTAAGATGTAGTGGCTCGCGCCAACTAGTTCACCCAGTGTTGCTCCAAAAATGTTTGGCTGCTAACACAATAATACTCGAAAGTATGTCGAATGTCGATTTTCTCGACGTCGACGGTACAAATGCACCATTGTACAACAATAGTAGAAAAATGGAAGATTTCTTGGCCTATAGGTAATATAATAAATGTAAATGCGAAGATTTACTTCTTCGCTAGTGCAGCGAAAAGGCCGTGAATGAAAAATAAAAATAATGAGGACTATCTTTGATTCTGGTCTGGGTGACCTCCTGCTATCGATTTCTGGGCCCTTACCCATCAGCGGGCAGGCTTACACCCAGGGTGGCTGAAGAACAGACCACAATTTGACCAGAATCAAAGAGAGTCCTTATATCCAAAATGATCGGAAAGGATGGGTAAGATGTAGTGGCTCGCGCCAACTAGTTCACCCAGTGTTGCTCCAAAAATGTTTGGCTGCTAACACAATAATACTCGAAAGTATGTCGAATGTCGATTTTCTCGACGTCGACGGTACAAATGCACCATTGTACAACAATAGTAGAAAAATGGAAGATTTCTTGGCCTATAGGTAATATAATAAATGTAAATGCGAAGATTTACTTCTTCGCTAGTGCAGCGAAAAGGCCGTGAATGAAAAATAAAAATAATGAGGACTATCTTTGATTCTGGTCTGGGTGACCTCCTGCTATCGATTTCTGGGCCCTTACCCATCAGCGGGCAGGCTTACACCCAGGGTGGCTGAAGAACAGACCACAATTTGACCAGAATCAAAGAGAGTCCTTATATCCAAAATGATCGGAAAGGATGGGTAAGATGTAGTGGCTCGCGCCAACTAGTTCACCCAGTGTTGCTCCAAAAATGTTTGGCTGCTAACACAATAATACTCGAAAGTATGTCGAATGTCGATTTTCTCGACGTCGACGGTACAAATGCACCATTGTACAACAATAGTAGAAAAATGGAAGATTTCTTGGCCTATAGGTAATATAATAAATGTAAATGCGAAGATTTACTTCTTCGCTAGTGCAGCGAAAAGGCCGTGAATGAAAAATAAAAATAATGAGGACTATCTTTGATTCTGGTCTGGGTGACCTCCTGCTATCGATTTCTGGGCCCTTACCCATCAGCGGGCAGGCTTACACCCAGGGTGGCTGAAGAACAGACCACAATTTGACCAGAATCAAAGAGAGTCCTTATATCCAAAATGATCGGAAAGGATGGGTAAGATGTAGTGGCTCGCGCCAACTAGTTCACCCAGTGTTGCTCCAAAAATGTTTGGCTGCTAACACAATAATACTCGAAAGTATGTCGAATGTCGATTTTCTCGACGTCGACGGTACAAATGCACCATTGTACAACAATAGTAGAAAAATGGAAGATTTCTTGGCCTATAGGTAATATAATAAATGTAAATGCGAAGATTTACTTCTTCGCTAGTGCAGCGAAAAGGCCGTGAATGAAAAATAAAAATAATGAGGACTATCTTTGATTCTGGTCTGGGTGACCTCCTGCTATCGATTTCTGGGCCCCAGACCAGAATCAAAGATAGTCCTCATTATTTTTATTTTTCATTCACGGCCTTTTCGCTGCACTAGCGAAGAAGTAAATCTTCGCATTTACATTTATTATATTACCTATAGGCCAAGAAATCTTCCATTTTTCTACTATTGTTGTACAATGGTGCATTTGTACCGTCGACGTCGAGAAAATCGACATTCGACATACTTTCGAGTATTATTGTGTTAGCAGCCAAACATTTTTGGAGCAACACTGGGTGAACTAGTTGGCGCGAGCCACTACATCTTACCCATCCTTTCCGATCATTTTGGATATAAGGACTCTCTTTGATTCTGGTCAAATTGTGGTCTGTTCTTCAGCCACCCTGGGTGTAAGCCTGCCCGCTGATGGGTAAGGGCCCAGAAATCGATAGCAGGAGGTCACCCAGACCAGAATCAAAGATAGTCCTCATTATTTTTATTTTTCATTCACGGCCTTTTCGCTGCACTAGCGAAGAAGTAAATCTTCGCATTTACATTTATTATATTACCTATAGGCCAAGAAATCTTCCATTTTTCTACTATTGTTGTACAATGGTGCATTTGTACCGTCGACGTCGAGAAAATCGACATTCGACATACTTTCGAGTATTATTGTGTTAGCAGCCAAACATTTTTGGAGCAACACTGGGTGAACTAGTTGGCGCGAGCCACTACATCTTACCCATCCTTTCCGATCATTTTGGATATAAGGACTCTCTTTGATTCTGGTCAAATTGTGGTCTGTTCTTCAGCCACCCTGGGTGTAAGCCTGCCCGCTGATGGGTAAGGGCCCAGAAATCGATAGCAGGAGGTCACCCAGACCAGAATCAAAGATAGTCCTCATTATTTTTATTTTTCATTCACGGCCTTTTCGCTGCACTAGCGAAGAAGTAAATCTTCGCATTTACATTTATTATATTACCTATAGGCCAAGAAATCTTCCATTTTTCTACTATTGTTGTACAATGGTGCATTTGTACCGTCGACGTCGAGAAAATCGACATTCGACATACTTTCGAGTATTATTGTGTTAGCAGCCAAACATTTTTGGAGCAACACTGGGTGAACTAGTTGGCGCGAGCCACTACATCTTACCCATCCTTTCCGATCATTTTGGATATAAGGACTCTCTTTGATTCTGGTCAAATTGTGGTCTGTTCTTCAGCCACCCTGGGTGTAAGCCTGCCCGCTGATGGGTAAGGGCCCAGAAATCGATAGCAGGAGGTCACCCAGACCAGAATCAAAGATAGTCCTCATTATTTTTATTTTTCATTCACGGCCTTTTCGCTGCACTAGCGAAGAAGTAAATCTTCGCATTTACATTTATTATATTACCTATAGGCCAAGAAATCTTCCATTTTTCTACTATTGTTGTACAATGGTGCATTTGTACCGTCGACGTCGAGAAAATCGACATTCGACATACTTTCGAGTATTATTGTGTTAGCAGCCAAACATTTTTGGAGCAACACTGGGTGAACTAGTTGGCGCGAGCCACTACATCTTACCCATCCTTTCCGATCATTTTGGATATAAGGACTCTCTTTGATTCTGGTCAAATTGTGGTCTGTTCTTCAGCCACCCTGGGTGTAAGCCTGCCCGCTGATGGGTAAGGGCCCAGAAATCGATAGCAGGAGGTCACCCAGACCAGAATCAAAGATAGTCCTCATTATTTTTATTTTTCATTCACGGCCTTTTCGCTGCACTAGCGAAGAAGTAAATCTTCGCATTTACATTTATTATATTACCTATAGGCCAAGAAATCTTCCATTTTTCTACTATTGTTGTACAATGGTGCATTTGTACCGTCGACGTCGAGAAAATCGACATTCGACATACTTTCGAGTATTATTGTGTTAGCAGCCAAACATTTTTGGAGCAACACTGGGTGAACTAGTTGGCGCGAGCCACTACATCTTACCCATCCTTTCCGATCATTTTGGATATAAGGACTCTCTTTGATTCTGGTCAAATTGTGGTCTGTTCTTCAGCCACCCTGGGTGTAAGCCTGCCCGCTGATGGGTAAGGGCCCAGAAATCGATAGCAGGAGGTCACCCAGACCAGAATCAAAGATAGTCCTCATTATTTTTATTTTTCATTCACGGCCTTTTCGCTGCACTAGCGAAGAAGTAAATCTTCGCATTTACATTTATTATATATATATATATATATATATATATATATATATATATATATATATATATATATATATATATATATATATATATATATATAATCTTCTAAAAAGAAACATTTTACTGCAAACCAGAGGTAAAGTTTACAGAATATAATATAATATAAGTTGCCTCACTCCGTCGAATATTCAAAACTACCAGCCCCTTGCTTGACCGATAGACTGGTAGCAGTGTCTTGACGTCAGCAAACCCAAACAATACAGAGTGGACCAGTAAGGGCGGAAAATTAATTTACGGCAAAGTTTATAGGGTCTCTTTGTAAACATACCTAATTGGTCAAAAATATAAATATTCTTTAAGTATTTTTTTTATGATATGTAATCATATGTTTTCAGGATAAAATAAATACCGAAGCGCCTACTTATATTAGCAGCTGTAATTTACAAGACATAAGTAAGTTCTTAGGTATGTTTACAAAATTTACTTGCCACATTCCGAAGGCATATTTATTTTTTATTATCTGTACATTACTTGTATAACGACTTGACCTTCTTTTCATTCATGCTATTATACCAATATATCCGTTTATTTTTGCGAAAATTTCAAGTAGTTCAAGAAAGTACCTACCTGCGTAAAAATGTGTGCTTTTTGATCATGAAATACAGTATATGTTTGTTTGTTGATTTGTTTAGAATTTGTTAATTATTTTCTTTACTGTACATTATTCCCGTTAAAATAGTATTTTTATTTACCTGTATAGTTAACATTAGACACTTTAAGTGCAATTACCTTGATAAGGTAAAATATTTTTCCATTTTTGAAAATGGTCGTAAACTTATCTATTGTTTCTAAATTGCTTATTAATTTATATTTCACTAATCATGCCTGTTCTTTTTTATTAAACTAAACTAATTTACTAAAACTATCCATTGAATAATTTGTTTATACAATTAAAAATCTCATGCTGCACTTTTGGAAAACCCCCGATATACAAGTATTCCACATGTAAAATCAAACTTATAAGTCCCCCGTAACGACGGGGTTTTACGATCGTCGCAGGTGGCAGCGGCATGCTTGTGATCTGGATACATCAAAGTTCCGACCGAGAGTGAGGCCACTTATATATATTCTGTAAACTTTGCCAGAGGTCCGTTCTTAATTCGTTTTTAAATGGCAAGCCTATAAAAATTAAAAATCCTGTATTTAAAAAAAAATTAAGTACCTTTATTTCTCTTATTACTTTAAAAGTTGTTCAAAATGACAACCATGAACTTCTTGGAGGTAATAAAGTCGATTTTGGAACTCTGCCAAGAAGTAACACCTGTCATGCTCGAAAATGTTCATGATGGTCATTTTGAACAACTTTTAAATTTTAAATTTTTAATTTTTTTTCACGATTTTAAATTTTTATAGGCTTGCCATTTAAAAACAAATTAAGATACGGACCTCGAGTTTGCGGTAATATGTTTCTTTTTGAAGACCTTTAGAATAAGGTACATATGGCATAGGGTTGCATTTAAAATTTTTGACCTCATTCCCTAGCGTCACTCCTTAAGGGGGTTGAAAAATCTAAATTACATAAAAAGCAGATTTATTAACCAATAAGATACATCTAAAATGTAATGTCTTTCTACTAATATCAAATAGATTTGCTCATACCAAGACTTTTCGGACACCCTGTATATAAATGTATATAAATATATATAAAAATGTACTATTAATAAAACATCGTATACTCAAATGAATTTAGTTTTTAATTTTACAATATTCTATAAAGTTCAGAACTTTTTCCAAAAATTTGTAAATATACATTATCAATGTAATTTTAAAAACTATTTTGACACCAGTAATTCAGTGTATTATCGACAACTGGGAGGTTAACAAATGTGTTACAGTGAAAGATAGTTTATAAGTCATTTTGACAACAACAGTAGTTTGTCAGTGGCACCTTTTTAATGACATTGGAACTAAAAAATTAACTTTTCGTAATCATACCAAATCATCATGTTTTCACCCATAGCATTAATGGCACTTAACCAAATCACATTAACAGATGAAGAGATGCTTTCGGCGTCAGAATGTTTGGAAGAAATTCCGGTAAGTTAAAATTTTAAAATTATACTAAATGAAACAGGACTGTTTCCAAAATCTGTTTCTACTTAGAGTCTAAAAGTCGATTTTCTTCACGTAATATTAGGAATAAACGAAACCGAATGTTACACCAAATCGATATTCTAAGTAAACGTACATCCAGGACTTTATTTGTTTGAGATTTTCTTATACAAGAAGCATTTTATCATGCGGAAAATTGTTAAGTGAGTGAAGAGAAAATATACATCAAATTTCCTAATATAAATTATGTACAGAGAAACTGAGATTAGGAAAAAAGAAAATCGAAGCAACACTTGCACTACGGTGAGTAATGGAAGAACGACTAATAATGGGAATATCAATGTGCATTTGTAGAGTTATAAAAATCACTCGACAATATAGAGTAGAATATCATAATGATACACATATTAAGAAAAATTAGGAAATCCTAAATTACGGTAATTTACAACTCTTAGAAAGCTCACCTAGGATAAAAAAGCTCCAAGATTGGCGCCAAGGTCTTGGATTCTTTATTAGGACCCCTAAATATAAAATGTACTTAAAAATCAGAACTACCCGACCTTTTGTAAGAAGGTAAAGTTGTTCGTTAAGACCCCACTACTGGATTATACCTAGACTTCATATAAAGTTGGGAAGAGAGGGAGTTAAAGAAGATGAATAATAAAGGTATGTTTGGTAAATAGTGTCACCAATACAGAGATATAAACTTGCATTTAAGAAGAGAATACTATACTACCATTGGGAGAAAGAGACAGAATGGGCGCTAAGTTAGACTGCGCAAATATAGATGTGTATGTAGGTACTAGTTATAGTTACAGAAGATCTGTGGGAAATCAATAATTGTAAACTTCAACTAAAATAATATCAACATCCAATAGCTGTTGTGTTGAGAATGTGAGCTATTACAAGGCTTTGACTTTTTAAGTAATAAAATGTTTGTCGTTTCATCGGTTTCTGTCACATTTATTAATGAGTTTATTCTTTTCCACAGCGACCTCTTCTTAACAAAATAACCTTCGAACCTCCCAACCAATCGTTCCTATCTGTTTTGGATGACAAGAATCGTACAATTAGTAATCTGAAGAAACAGTTACAAAATCAAAAAACGCAGCTATCGTTTTATATTAAAAGAGAATTAAATCAAAGTAAAGTTGAAGAGTTTTCAGAATCAGTAAGTAAAATATAAATATACCCAGTGGTGGTTTCAGGAACCTTAGCACCCTTAAATCTTAGTTCTGACACATGTGACTTACGCCAAATTTGAGCAAATTAAGAATTAATGGACATTCTATTACGAAATAATTATTTTGCAAAAAACTTGAATTTGGTCATCACCTCTAAGTAAAAAAATTGTTTTTGCAGATATTAACTTAAAAATGACATACAGGGTTTCCGAAATGTCTTAGTATGGGCAAATATCTTTGGTGTTAGTAAAGATAGAGATACCAAATTTTAGGTGTATATAGAGATGGAACATTCTCGAGAATTTATTTTATATGTTGGAGAATTTTATGTTTTGACTGCATAAACTGAAAGAACATATTTTTTACCAAAAGTAGTTTTTACAATAATTTTATCTGAAAAAATAAAGAGATGTAGAGATGGAACATTCTCGAGAATTTATTATTGGGAAATATTCTCTGAGAAAAATGAGAATTTATCGGAAATTTTGGAGAATTTATTTTATTTGTTTAATTGATTTTATCTGAAAAATAAAGAGATAACACTGCACAGTACCTAATTTAGAAAATATTTAAATGGTAAATTAACGTGATTACGCGTCTTAGTCAAAATAAAGACACATTAAATTTTTATTTCCATTATTTTCGAGTAACTTTACGTATAAATAAAACATAACTTAGAAACGCATTGTATAAAATAGTATGTCTAAACAAGTTGTTTAAAACAACACAGAAAAGAAATAAAGATAAAGATGCTCCAAGCTCCATCTATGATACAATAGCGGCATTATAATAAATTACCTTAAATTTCCGTAAATTCTCATAAATTCTCCGAGAATATGAATTTTCCCGAGAATATTCTCATTCTCGGAAATATTCTCGGTAATTTTCCAGTAATTTATATGTTTTTCTAAAATCATAAATTCTCGAGAATTTATGCTGGTTAATATTCTCGGTAATTTACCGTTCTCCGGAAATATTCCCTTGAGAACATTCTCATGGCACATCTCTAGGTGTATATTATCGGTTGATAAATCTACTTTTTCATGTTCAATCCCCTTGAGGGGCAACGCTGGGAAGTTGAGGTCAAGAATTTTAAATGCAACCCTATGCCTTTCCAAAATCGACTTTATTACTGCCAAGAAGTTCATGGTGGTCATTTTGAACAACTTTTAAAGTAATAAGAGAAATAAAGCTTCTTCAGATTTTTACTTTTTTATTTTTTTTATTTAATTTTTAAAAGCTTCCCCTTTAAAAACGAATTAAGATGCGAATTAAGAGAGTGTTTGCGTTAAAGTGTGTCTTTATATTTAACATGAGGTAGGTACCAAACGGCATAGGGTTGCATTTAAAATTTTTCACCTCAACTCCCTAGCGTCATCTCTCACGGGGATTGAAAAAGTTAAATTACATGAAAAAGTGGATTTATTAACCAATAAGATACACCTTAAATTTGGCATCTCGATCTTTACTAATAGCAAAGATATTTGCCTATACGAAGACTTTTCGGATACCCTGTATATTTGATACGCCCATATAACATAAATTTGCAAAATTTAAAAAGTTTTAAGTTTTTGAGGAACGGTAGCTTTATATTCTAATTAAAAAATTTTGTATAAAATCCTATAACATCATTTAAGAAATATAAAAACGATATTTTATTTAAGAACAATTTCTACTGTTTAGTATAATATCCTCTGTTAACCTTCTCAAATTTGGTGTTTCCTAATTGAGATTTGAGGGTCTTTGAATTCCCTTATATATTTATGATTTTAGAAAATCTTTAAATTTTTCCAACAGGTTTGTGAAAAGTATTGATTTTTTAACCAACGTGTACTTTCTTTTTAAATAACTCATATGATAGAATAAATGTTTTACTTCTTGTAATATAATGGGTTAATAAGCAGATTCTACGAAATTTTGTAGAAATCAGAATACATTTTTTTGAAAAACATCTTTTTAACGTTATATAAAAAAATTAAACCAGCCCAAAAAAAAGCGATTATGGGTTTGTTCAATTTTGTTAAGGTTTGCTAAGGATCTATTGACACTTGCCACTACAAAAACCTTGAAGATATTTGTTTTTTCATTTTTTTAAACACAGATGAGCTTAACTCTGAATTAAACTAATTCACAATATGCTGGGACTCAATTTGTATCTTTGGTAAAATATTTGATCTAATATCACGTATGCACGTAACTGAGTGGGAAGCGTTTCGACTGAGCCAATTTGAAAAACGTGTAAGAACAAAAGTTGTTCCTTACATCGTGAGAAATATTTTACTTTTGTCGAAACACTTTTTATTTAAAATTAATGATTCAGCAGTTTTAAAGAAATAAACAATTAAATTGTTTATAACAATTGATCGCTCTAAAATTTTTCAATCCAGATAATTTTGGGCTCAATTTACACCTAATTCTCAATGTTCAAGTTTTTTTTTTCAGATTTTTCTGAGCGCTCCTTTTGGTGAAGAGGGTAGGGGACAGCAATTTTTAAGCGTTTTTCCCGAAAAATGTTTAAAAAAATGTATAAAAAATATACATCATATATATTGTTGAATTCCTGCTTCAACAAGCTTTCATTAGATACCCTACACGATGTCCTTGAAATTTTTTTCCATTTCCCAATTTACCCACTGAAATTAACCCCCAAAATCAAAATGCACCTTTTTATACTTCACGTCTACAGTTGGATCACCACACTCTATCTCTGTCCTAAATTTCAAATTTTTACGTCGAATAGTTTCAGAAAAAATCGCCTGTGACAGACGGACGGACGGACACCGAAGTGATTCCATAAGTGTTCCGGTTTGCTAATTTAGCACGGAATACTAAAAATATAGGAAAAGAAATAGTATATTATGCAACGCTTATGTATTAATGACCATTACATGAGAGTTGCATACATTATGATTGAGTTTTGGAAACAAATAGTAGTCTGATGGTGCTAAATCCGGAGAATAAGGCGGGTGGTCAATCAATTAAAAATCAATTTCATCAATTTATTGCAATGCAATCAACGACTTGTGAGCAGGAGCGTTGTCTTGCAAAAATAGCAACACCTTTGAGAAGCTTTCCGCGGCATTTTTCCACAATTTGATTACATAATTTAGTTGTCAGCTCAGTTTAATGTACTTCTACTCTGTTCCAAATAATCTATCGGAATTATCCCATCTTTGTCCCAGAAAACTGAAGCAAGAATCTTGCTAGCCGATTTTTGAACACGGATTTTTTGGGTTGTGGAGAACCAAAATGCTTCCAACCTTTGGATTGCTCTTTAGTCTCTTGGTCATAGTGATGGACCAACATTTCGTCCATAGTAACAATCCGATCCAAAAAGTTTGAGGAATCTTCTTCAAAACAATGCGGCGGCAGATTTCCTTTGACGTCAATCGAATGCGCTTCTGAACAACATTTAAGCATCTCGGAATCCGTTTGACCGAAAGCTTTCTAATACCCAAGTCGTGATGAACGATGTGAAACACACGTTCATAGAAAATATGCACTGCTTCTGCTATAGGTTTGAGCAAAATTCGTGGATCTTCTAAAATCATATCATGGACAGATAAATACAATGTTTTCCGGAGTGGTCACAAAAATTGGTCTTCCAGAGCGGTGCTCACCTTTGACCTCTGATCTTCCTCTTTTGAATTTTGCAGCCCAATTCTTAATAGTGGCCTTTGAAGGACACTAATCACCTAAGGTTTCTATCATATCAGCAAAAATTTCCTTGCCCAATAACCCTTTCAAAAATAAATACTTAATCACTGACTGAAACTCGATTTTTTCAAAATGTAGCTTTTTTCTAGACATGTCGTTTTAAAAAATTCACAATTTTGTCACCGTTCGACTTATGGATGTCAAACTTTAACGACTTATTTATTAAATATCATAATTGTAACCATAGGAACCATAGTCATTTTTGTCTACTAAAAACTTTTGTTGTCGGCTCTAAAACAATAGTCAGCATTAAAACCCCAACAATACATTCTGCTCACAATAACCTTGACCAGTCGACTGTAACTACGTTTATCTGTAATACGTTTTTGCAAAAGTATATTTTCAAAAAAACTTTTCTGAAAATAGTGCTCTTGAAAAAGATGTTTTTCGAAAAAATATTTTAAAGAAATGGCAGTAGATCCAGCAATAATACCAGACGTCCAAATACGAATTGTAACTTTAACATGTACATATGTATGTACAGGGATATCCAAATAAAAGTGAACAGGCCTTAAAACTTTTTTATTTTTAAAGATGGCAAAAATGTTAAATATGAAAGTTTTGGGAATTTTTATGGATCATTCATATATCTTACCAGCAAAACAAGTGAGCGTCGAATAAAAAAATAGAGTATTAAACTCTTCTCTCTTATTTTAAGTTGGATGGTATGATTTTTATCATATTTTTGGATTCTAGGAGAAGTTCTAGACATATTTTGTATAACATACTCTATGCGGTTTTCAATCGTTTTTGAAATATTTCAAATTAAAAATTATTTCGCATAAATATACTTTAAACATAGCTATCCAGGCTGCGAACGAAATACCTGCTACCTTTTTAAATTTTCTTCGTAGGTAAGTAAAACTTAATGTCAAGGTTGACAATTATACTTTAGTCATTGTGCTTTTATATTTAATTTTTAAGCAAAATGAGTTATTCTATTAATGAGAGATACAAAATGTTAAAATTATATTTAAAAAATAACAATAATATTGGAGCGGCTCAAAGACATTATGAAGAAAGTATTGAAGAGGGACAAAGAACTCCATGATTAAGCACCATAATAAAAACAGATAGAAGACTAGAAGAAAGAGGAATTCTGGGCAATGGAAAAAGAAGAAGAGAAAGAAATGAAGAAAGGGACCTAGCGATTTTATTATACTGTCAAGAGATTCCAAAAAAATCAATTCCCGATTGTGTGTGGTATCTCAGATATGGGAGAAGAGTTAAATGTTGACTTATGAAACAGTTCAAAGAACGTTAAAGTATTTTAAGTACAGAGCATATAAAATTATGCCAGTTCAAAAGCTTAGTGTCGATCAAAAAGAGAGGAGATATACTTTTGTCACAAATATTAACGAAAGAATGCGGCAAGATACTAATTTATTTCATAGTATCGTTTGGACAGACGAAGCAACTTTCTCAACTGCGGGAATGTTTAATAGACGAAAGTTCAAGTTTGGTCGGATGAAAATCCCTTTACCCTCGAAAATATTGCTTTTCAGGGGCGCAATTCAATCAACGTTTGGTGTGGGATATTACAAAATAAAATTTTAGGACCATTGTTTTTTCTGGGAGCATTAACTGACCAGCGCTATCTTAATTTCTTAGAAAATGAAATCGAAGATATTCTCGAAGAATTGCCACTTGAAGAACATCGACGTATTATATGGCAACACGACGAATCACCTCCCCATAATATAATTGAGGTTCGCAATTTTTAAACCTTCAGTATAACGAATAGATCGGTAGATACGGAACAAAATATTGGCCTGCAAATAGCCCAGACCTCACACCTTTAGATACATTTCTTTGGGGTAATTTAAAAAATGTTGTATACAGTAATCATAATGAAAATATTGAAGAAATTCAAAGGAAGGTGAGAAATGAAGTAAGAAATCTGAACGAAAATGATGCTGAAAGTATTATAAACACACTTCAGAGGCAGGGAAGAATGTTTGAAAAGTGCAAAGAATTAAATGGCGGACATGTTAGAAATTTCTTTTGATATTTATTCGCCAATGTTAACATTTATCTGTTTATGTTATAATTCATTTTTAATTATTTATAATAACTGGTTATTGCTTCCAAATATTAATAGCTAATAAAAATCAACATTTATTGTTTAATAGAATAAAATTTTGCATAAAAATAAAATTATAAATTCACGGTGACTAAAGTATAATTAATCGATGTTTTATGCTATATTTTTTTTAGTCGATGCTCAATTGTTTTGCTGATAAGATATATGAACGATCCATAAAAATCCCCAAAACTTTCATATTTAACATTTTTTCCCATCTTTAAAAATAAAAACTTATAAGGCCTGTTCACTTTTATTTGGATATCCCTGTACACATATTTATTTTAAAAAATTCATGATTGCAAAAAAATTTAAAATACTGGGCTTCTACGTCGTCGTTCCGTTATGAACACACATTGCGTATTTATGAAAGAATTTTCGATGTATTTTTTCTGCACTCTATTTTCCAAACAGATTTGATATAATGCTCCCCCTTGAGCAATCTCCCTTGTCTCATTCCGTCTTCGATTTTCCATCAATTTACAGTGCACGCCACAGGCATCCGAGGAGAGTTTGCCCCTAAATTTGGCGATAAACAAATTCTGTAGGCAGGCCGGTATCAAAACTAAATTATCGCTACTGCACGAACACATGAGCCGACTTGACTACAAAATATCCAACTTACTGAGGGATCAGGAATTTGTGCTGAGGAAAATCGTTAACAAGCTCTGCGAATTTGTTAAATCTCAGGTTAGTGTTTAGATTGTGTAAGATAAAGGACGTACCAACAGGTACTTCGGTTTTTACTTTTTAAATAAAACCAACAATTTTAGAAAAATACCATATGGCATGTCGCACTGCTCAACAAATTACCTACTTACGGTCTTCCGCCTAGACTGTATCTGGATCAATAGCTTTCTCTCTAATCGGCGCGTATCTGTCATGGAGGACACTCATCTAACTTTCATCCTATCAATGCTGGCGTACCCCAAGGTTCAGTCTTGGCACCAACCCTATTTCTGCTTCACATTAATGATCTGCTTTCTTTAACTACCAATTACATCCACAGTTATGCTGACGATAGGACCCTTCACTCCAACATTTATTTCTCCAGGCAAGTCTCGAATCAAGAGCTGAATAACAAACGCAGATCTATGCACCTATCCCTTTCCCAAGATCTTAATCTCAGACCGGGATGCCAAGAATCTTGTTCAGTTTAACGCCTCCAAAACTCAGTCTTGCTCAGTGTCACGCAAAAAATCCAGCAATACTTGCCCCATCTACATGAATGGCCAATTACCCCATCCCTACATAACAATGAAACGTTCGATCTTGTTGGCATCGCTTTCGAACAAGATCTCAGCTGGCACAAACACATTACTACAGTGTACACATCGGCAGCTAAAATGCTTGGGATTCTTTTTTGAGCCGTAAAATACTTCTCACCTTCCGACTTACACACTCTCTATGTTTCTCAAATAAGACCTAACCTAGAGTACTGTCTATACATCTGGGGAGTGGCATCACCCTCGACAGTTAACATCTTTGATTCTGTCCAAAAGAGTGCCATTCGGCACATTAGTGACCCCGTCCTCACAAAAAAAAAACATCTCTCGCTCATTGTCGCGCTGTTAGGGATTTATTTATCCCTTTTCTGCCGGTACTTCCACGGATTTTGCTCTGAAGAATTAGCCGCTATAATTCCCCCCTTGACTGTTCCTAACAGAACAACAAGAGGCTCTTTACTGTCCAGCTAGCAAAACCCAGAACATCCCACTTCTCTCGCTCATTCATACCTAGGGTCTCCAGCTTATGAAACAAATTGTCAGCAGATGTTATCCCTTCCCCTTACAACCTCCAATCCCGTAAAGCCTGTGTCAATAGACTACATTCCCCTTCTCTTCAGATGCCCACCGAACATTAGTACTTAGGTTTAAAGTCTACGTGAGCTGTCTTAGATAAAAAAAGGGTTTTCCTCAATCCCTCGAGGATTTTAACTTCCCCAAATCCTATAATTTTGCTGGTTCACATAACCTCCGAGGTGGAAATGAGCTTCATCGGAAAAGATAAGTTTGTTGCAAAATTCTGCATTCTTTGTAACGGTAATTATGTAGTATACCCATTTCTGCTATTTTTGCGTTTTTTGAAAAAATTCTTTTATGGTCACATTCTACTGTCTTTCCTGGTTGCCAATATACGTGCGCCCATAAAAAATTATATTGTTTTTTTATTAATTTTAAATTTTTTTTTAACTTTTAGGTTAGCTTTTTCAATGAAACCCGTGGTACACATACTCGAAATTTCTGATGGAAAGACGCGCCAAATTGCCAAATTTACAAATCGTTTTTCCCACAAATACTGCTAGCTTTACATAAAGTTAGCGGGAAAATGCGAAAATGAACCAAATGTAACCAAAAGAGCAAAAAGATGACCCCAACCAACACCCCTGGCGCACCGATCCCTCTTCGCCTGCTAGGAAAGAAACTGGTCAAGGCCCCTAACCAGGTGCTAACCCTGTTCCTACCTCAGGGTGCCCTCCGATCCACCGTTATCCCACCGTTAGATCGAAAATATTCTGTCATCTAATTGACCGAAACGTTTTTTATGCGGTGGATCGGAGGGCACCCTAAGGTCGGAACAGGGTTAGCACCTGGTTAGGGGCCCTGACCAGTCTCTTTCCTCGCAGGCGAAGAGGGATCGGTGCGCCAGGGTGTTGCTTGGGGTCATTTTAGGCTGTGTTCTAGAAACGGTACAAAGTTCGCCAAGATTAATTTCATTCGGGATAAAAAATAGGCAAACGTGACAACACCGGACACAGCAATATTGTTGACAATGTTGACAGGTGGGAAAATAATGGCGGCTAATAGCAATTAAAATGGAAGTTTGTATAGAAAAAAGCAATTTTCTTAGCTATTAACCGTTTTTCTTCGATTTTACACTTCATTGCGTAGGGAAAAGTGATATTAAGCCTTTTACGATGTTGTGTTTTTGCTTTTACCCCGCCCAGCACCCCTATTCGCTCCCAGGTCCCGTAAGTTTGTTTCATTAAAAATTATTGAAAAACAACATAATTTTTTATATGCGCACGTATATTGGCAATCAGGAAATAGAGTAGAATGTGACCATAAAAGAATTTTTTCAAAAAACGCAGAAATAGCAGAAATGGGTATACTACATAATTACCTTTGTAACTTCTTCCAAGATAAAAGTAACTATCGAACAATTAAATTGTCGGGTCTCTAGGTGACACATGCTAAATATAAAATTTCTAGGTTAAGTTGTTGAAAAATGGCGCCGAATTTAAATCGCGGAGTACCTATTGGGACGCCTTTATAAAAGCTTTATTTTTATGGTAGGTATTTTTAGCTTAACTTTGTCAGATATTTCCTAAATCGAGGATATTTTCTGGCGATATGGCGTCCCTAAAGCAGATTTTACGGCTTACTAGGCGTCACCGACTATGATAGCGTATTTTAATCGTAATATAAATGATATAAAAGAATTTACTTGCGGAATTACTTATTTTCGTGTAATCATCTTCGATAAAATGACCTAGAACTGTTCGTCGGCATAAATTTTTCCTTCGTGTAGTTTGTAACCACAATCTTTTTCTTTTTTTATCCTTAGGCAATTGCCTAATGTACAGTTGTAAAATTCACTGCATATATTTGGATGAGTGACTCTTGGGATAGTCCACAGACATACCCAATATTAAATACCCAATAAAAATTTTAGTGGCCATAGCTACCTTATTATTACGAAGCGCCATTTATGACAATTTTTCCCAATCTGAATTCAAATCAGGATTTACCGG
The DNA here is from genome assembly GCA_963971165.1 of Philopedon plagiatum. Classification (NCBI taxonomy): domain Eukaryota; kingdom Metazoa; phylum Arthropoda; class Insecta; order Coleoptera; family Curculionidae; genus Philopedon; species Philopedon plagiatum. The sequence continues at coordinate 14,132,934 of OZ020194.1, forward strand.
TTTCAATAAATACAGTGAATTTCATAACAACCTGTATATAACAGGAGTTCACAGGTTTGTGGACTCCTTGTGGCAGGAAATTTACGAGGTGATAATTAGTGTTGAGAAAATCGATGAATTTAAATAATCGAGTTATCGATACTCGAGTGATATCAATAATCGAGTGATCGATCACTCGAGTGATTATTTACTCAGAATTCCGATGTAAGCATCGCAATATCATTCGAGCGATTCTTCGGTTGTTTCAAATGTGATTCGATGATCATCAACGATTTCGGAATCACTCGATTCATTCGTTGCGATGGCATCGATGATGATCATCGGGATGCGGGTTAACTGCAATCAGTAGTAGTAGTAGATGTAATTTGGTTTGTTAATACAATACTTCTAATCATTGAGTAAACTTTTCCTTGAAACCTTCAAGCAAGGGAACAATGAACAGATGCCGGCCAGAATGGGAGTGGCTTTGCTTGCGAAGATCGAAAATCAAGTGATAAGTCGGTAGCCGGTGTATTTCGGTGGCATTAGGTGAACAATTATACGTATATGAGCGACGATTTTTACTCGAACTTCTAACTCGAGTATCGCCTTCAATAATCGAGTGATCGAGTGATTTTTCACTCGAGTAATCCCAACACTGGTGATAATTGCCAGGCGGCACTTTGGAGTGTTTTTATTCATTCTGAGTTGGTAAAAAGTGCAAAAATTTATAATGCATAGGTTTTATCTAAACATGATTCGAAATAAATGGTATGAATCTATTAGAAAATAGAATATTGCCATTAAACTAGGTCTATTCTTTAAACTGGTAGAAAATTTTTAGTCTTATTGTTTTTCCTGAAAAATGTTGAAAAGTGTAAAAAAACAGCTAATACCCAGTCCTTAATACTAAAATAATCCTTCTAAAAACAATTACACCGTAGGAATCTTCAAGATATGTTGATTTTAAAGCTGAATTTGGAAATTTTATTACTGATCCACTGCATGTAGATCTTTTTGATAAATTGCTTGGTGTCACAATTGGTCTAACTAGAAGATTGAACACTTTTAAGATATGTTGTGACAGAGTTCTTTTAGTTGAAGAAGAACGAAATTCTATAGGTATACGAATCTACAGTTTTATAATTTAATTTTTTTTATCTCTTCTAATAAAAAAATTATCTATTGGTCTAAATATAACCAATAACCCTGAACCTTCGAAAGAGATGTTTTAGGAAAAAATGTTTTTTCAAATTAGTGTTTAAAAAAAAAACAAGATTGAAAAATTGCTTTTCGAACCTTTTATTGAACTGGCCGGACAGCCAGAGTATCCTTAAAATATTCGCCGGTTTAGACAATGATTCGCTGCGCGTACCTATTTAAAAAAAAATTGTTAAACCTTCGGACTGTGATAAGTTAGATAACCTATTCAGTTCACCCAGTATATCTACAATTTCATTATTAGCTCTCTCAATGCAATTCGTTTATATTCAGTATAACGCAAATACAATTTCAGTGGAACAAGTTTATTCGATGCCAGTAGAGGAACGAATAAATCGTAATTATTTGGTCGGTATTCAAATGGAAAAGACGCAGCTGGAAAACGAAATAAGGCGAATCTCGAGGCACCAAGAAGCGAGCAGACATCGAATTAAGGAGTTGAATGTCATCGAGAATATTCTATACAATTTGCAGTGGGAGCTGAATAGTTCCCTTTTAAATAACGAAGGTAAATTATCGGTAAGCGTGGTGAAACATTTTAAAATCCACTGACGGCGGCGCGTCATATTTGCCAGTAGTTGTTATGGGTAAAGCTAGTTTTAAGCTCTTTCGTTGATCTTTTGCCTGCAATACACTATTATCGACACCAACTGTAATAAAATCCGGTAAGTTTACATGCCAAATCAATCATCCGTTTAAAACATGCAATGGATGCGACTAAGAGAGGTAGACACAGCGGAAAAAACCGCAACGCTGTCCAACATTCCTGGCGGCTGCCCCTTCCAACACCAGTGTCGTGATTTTTTGTATCAAATTTTAGTTATCCTAATATTACCAATATGTAGGTATATGCAAAACTACACCAATGGATTCGATACAAGTGAATACAACCTCACTTACTTGTGAAAAGAAACTTCTGTGTTTAAATAGTCCAATTTTTTGTAAATTTGACACTGCCGCGCCATATTTAAATGTTTTTTCGCAAAATAATGTCAGCTTTTTCAAAGAAAAATACTTAAACGCTTCTCGCAAACATAAAACAACACAATTCCATTTTCGAAAAATGTCGCAAACATCATCGAATTTTATGACTGGTCCCTTGTGTCACTTTTCAATTCATAGTAAAACTGGTAGTAAACCGTCAAATAGCGTTGTCACTTTTACTTAATAACTTATCACAGTGAGAAGGGAATAAAAGTTTATTCGACTATGATGCATAAAATAGAGCAAAATGTAAATATTACTTTTTTTATTACTTAATACTTATTATACTTAAAACAATGTTTTAATCATTCGTAATTTAACAAGATTTGATTGTTTCCAAAATTATTCCGAATTTAAACCACTCCGACTCTGGTGCCTTTTAAGAATCTTTAAATATTTATATTTACATTTATTGAGGAATTTGCCATTTTCTCAAAAGACAACGAAAGAGCTTGAAACGAGCTTTATACACGTTTGTAAGCATAACAACTGCTGTCGTCTCGATTGGATCGGCGTGCTGTGTGAAGTACATGAATAGTTGCTTCGTCAAGCTTGTTTACCATCTGTCTATTTGCATCAAGTATTTTGAAACGTTCTAATACATCACGTGACTTCCATAAACACGTCTTTCTCTTTGTCTGCGAGCGTGCAGATAATATTAATGACAAATGCCATCCATCAGCTTTAATATTTTCGATTTGAGGTTAGGAACAACAGTTTCTTAATGATTTTGACATCAGACCATACCATAACTTTTCTTTCCGTCTGTTGTCAAAGTCAACGATGAATATCTGAATTTTTGTAAAATCACATGATACCTTAAAACAGTTTTAAAACACTAGAGTGCAAATAACGTAGGTATAATTAGGTTCTAGGAGTAATTAAATTTTAAGATCTTTCCTTAAAAATCTTTTAGCAAAGGTGCACCTTATATTAGTTCAGTCAATATAGTATATTATATACATAGTCAGTAAGTAGTGTCTTTTACCGAGCGAGAAAATTTCTAGCAAAACGAGACCTGTAGGGCCGAGTTTTGTAAATTTTCGAGATCTTTAAGGAAAATACGAAAACTGGTCTAATTGGTATGAAATATTGAGCGTTCGTAACATTATAATGGGTTAAGCGGTGTCATTATCTCTGTTGCTATGCAACGGTTCGTGGTGATTGTTGTTACGTGTCAGTTTGAATTTGTGGATTGCGATTATTCAATACATTTTTGATACAGAACAGAATGTATCTAAATGTTGAGATGTTTGGGGAAGAAAATATTAATGAAGGAAACAATGATGAATGGAGAGCCTGTTGTTCACAGCTAATCCCACTAAAATCATGTAAAAGGTACGAAAGTGCATATAAAGTTTTTAAAAACTGACGACATGAGAGAAACAGTGTAATTAATGAGAAAAGCCTACTGGCATATTTTGTAATGAAAAGTTTAAGTTTAAAATCTCCTAAAAGTTTGTGGGATGAATATTCAATGCTAAGGACAACTTTTAATTTGTAATTTAAATAAATAGATTCTATATTGTATTCTCTTTGTTTGGTCAATTTTTAGCTGCAGATATAAGTACAACTGCAATAGTGCGGTAAGTTGCACTTACCGGTGTAGATACGGCTTGTGCACTTTAGTTGCTAGGAAAAATAATCGTTTAGTAAAGTCAACTTACTGTTTCTGTCAATAATGACAGTAAGTGACAGAAAAAGCATTGTGCAAAAAATATATTAGTCGCTTCGTAATTATAAATACACATTTTCACAATACCTCCGACAGTTGACCAAAACCAGCATGAAGGGCTTCTTCATGATACAATTTTGAGCGGCCCTTAGTTGATCAATAATGTCCTGGTGCCAGGACATTCAGTCCTGGCACCAGCACTATTTCTTCTTCACATTAATGACCTGCTTTCTTCAACTACCAATCTCATCCACAGTTATGCTGGCGATAGTATTCTTCACTCCAGCATTGATAGAATGGAAGTTAGATAAATGACCATCCACCACGACAGATATGCGCCGATTAGAGAGAAAACTACTGATACAGGGGCATAGTGGGGCATGCCATACTTGGTCAAAGACCTTGGAAATATCAAGAGCAACAATCTGGGATTCGCCATGAAATTCGAGAGACTAGTTCCAGATTTGGGTGACAAAGATAAGAGATCAGCTGTAGATTTTTGGTGTCGAAATCCGTCTGTCATGGATGATTTTGTGTTTTTCTAGATATTTTAGAATTTGCAAGTTGATCACTTTCTTCATAACTTTGCTGACAACAGAGAGAAGAGAGATATATCTATAATTGGATGGAAGGGACTTGGAACCTTTCTTCGGGACAGGCTGCACACCAGCAGTTTTCCAACTATCTGGGAAGATACCCTTGTCATAGGAGATCTGGAAAAGATGAGTTAAGATGGGCGCAAGTTGTGGAGCGCATTTTTTTAGAATAATTGCTGAGATGCCATCCAAACCAAAGGACTTTATGGTGCCAAGGAATAGAAGAATTTTTTAAACTTGTTTGACCTTAAGTAAATGTCGGACATTTTGTGGGGTACAGACGTAGCGGTTGGCAGAGTAAAACTGGAAGGAGGAACATAAACAAAATTTTTGATTTTAAATATAATTTATAAACAGAATAAGATTACAATTGCGTCCTCGTCCGTTTAACAAATACAAGTACATATAATCTACTATTAGAAAATAATACTTTATCAGACATCGGACGATCGGTTCTTAAAATCTTGCTTAACTTAAATTCATTGAGTTCAATGATATAATGCCAATAAATTGTCTGATATTTTCCATGAAGAATTTAAAAACTCGCTCTATATCGATTATATTGAATATAAAATTTATAACAGGAGCAGATACCAAATTACGAACACTAGAGTCTGACTGCAGAAAATAGTAATAGAAAATTGATCGTGTAACATCTGTCATCAGTATACTGGCAGTATACCGATGAACCGAATTACTGACATATATTGATCGTCTAAGGACCGCTTTATGCCAAATCAGTCATAAACATTTCATATTACGCCATAAAGTACTTTTATTAATTTTACTTTTTTACACTGTTACATTGTTATATTACCCCGCCATTGCTCCGCTCATCAAATTTATACTTTTCCACCACGCTTAATTATTGTGTTCATAAGGTTGAATTTATGAATAAATTACAGGAGATAGGAAAGAAAGATAAATTGCGCTTTTGCAGCGAGCTTATGTTTGCTATAGAGAAGACGTGCAAGAATAATCATTTCTACTTAGCTATGAATTATTGCACGCCCTTAAATTTTCAACAGACCAGAAACTGAATTACCTTTTAATACCAAATTAAAGTAGATTTTCAAAATCGGGTTATGGTAAGGGATTTTTTATCAAGAAACTTCTTTATAGGTTGGGAGCCGGTGACACTGAAAGTACCGTCATCGCGGAATCAAAAATGTTTTATGTAAATTGATAGTTAATAGTCATACGAACAAAATGAGCTCGGTACGCCGGGATTCATTAAGCCGAAAGTATTTTTAAAACAATTAATTATTATAAAAAAGCAAAAATGTTTTTTTACCCAGGGTGTTTTCTAATTGAATGTCAATATTTAAGGGGCGATTTTTGGGTCCATTCTAAAAAGAAAACTTCATATGAACGTATGTCCTAAACGTCTTAACTTTTGAGATACAGGGTGGTAAAGTTTTCAAAAATAAATAGTTTTTTATTAAAATCTGTAATACCACTTTAGATATTTTAATTAAATTTGGCATACATGTACTATGTATCAAGAGGCATTATTTAGTGTACCACAATTTTTTTTTCTTTAAACCAGTGGCGTTCGTACGGAATTTCCCCTGCCTATTTTGGCAGATATTGATGGTACGCCACTGATTTCTCGTAAAATTAAAATCATTCCTGAAATTCCCAATCATTTCTAAGCAAATTTGATCTCTTGCATTTTTTCAATCCGATGCACGGTTTTCGCTTAAAAAAATAAAAACCTTTTCTCTGCTATATGAACGATATTGTTATGATCATGCAGAGAAAAGGTTTTTATTTTTTTAAGCGAAAACCGTGCATCGGATTGAAAAAATGCAAGAGATCAAATTTGCTTAGAAATGATTGGGAATTTCAGGAATGATTTTAATTTTACGAGAAATCAGTGGCGTACCATCAATATCTGCCAAAATAGGCAGGTGAAATTCCGTACGAACGCCACTGGTTTAAAGAAAAAAAAATTGTGGTACACTAAATAATGCCTCTTGATACATAGTACATGTATGCCAAATTTAATTAAAATATCTAAAGTGGTATTACAGATTTTAATAAAAAACTATTTATTTTTGAAAACTTTACCACCCTGTATCTCAAAAGTTAAGACGTTTAGGACATACGTTCATATGAAGTTTTCGTTTTAGAATGGACCCAAAAATCGCCCCTTAAATATTGACATTCAATTAGAAAACACCCTGGGTAAAAAAACATTTTTGCTTTTTTATAATAATTAATTGTTTTAAAAATACTTTCGGCTTAATGAATCCCGGCGTACCGAGCTCATTTTGTTCGTATGACTACTAACTATCAATTTACATAAAAAAAATTTGATTCCGCGATGACGGTACTTTCAGTGTCACCGGCTCCCGACCTATTAGTATTTAAAGCCCATTGCTACTATTTTGGTTTGGTTGTTCTAACGTGCACTGAAAAAGAGTTATGGCAATCTTGACTAAAATATAGATATTCTCAACTGTAATTTATTATTAAAAATACAAATTCTTGGAAAATTTAAAGCCAAATTTGTATTTGCCATACAGTTGCTATTGTTAAAAAGATTTTTTAATGGGGAGAGGGGGTAGGAAGTCGAGGAAATTATAAAATACCTATATATATATATATATATATATATATATATATATTCTTAACATAAAAACAATTTAACATATTATGCTATTTTAATATTCTTTAAAAATAAGGCGTTGATTACGATCCTTTAAAAACCTTAAAAATATTTGCATTTTACCATTACTTAAGGTATCAATAATAACACCGTTTTACGTTTGAACTTACTTTATTTTTAGCATGGAACCTGCACACTTTCCACATACAGAATCATAAAAGAAAAGCAATAACATCCCTTAAGTTTAAGTTACATTTTTCTTACCAACTTTTCATCAAAGCACAATCATTTGCAGGCACTCATTCCCACTAAACGTTTGTTAGGCAATAAAAGTTGCCTTTTAGAAGAATGATAAAATGAGAGCATTTACACAAACCAACAATAGTAGCAGTAGTAATAGTAACATAAATTTACATCAAATTGTAAAAGTTAGGTAGGATTACAAATATTTTGTATAATGTGAATATTTTTACATTTAAAAATGTTTTTTTTCTACTCCCGTACCCCAATATTCAAATTCAATACGATTCATAATAATATTCATTATGATACAAATTTCCATTATAAAATCGCGTTATTAGCCAATTTGAAACCCATACTTTTTTATTTAAGAGCCCCTTTTTAATACAAATGATCTGACTTTGACAGTTTTTTACTAAAATTTGCATTTTCATTCAAACTTTTAAGAATATTTAAATTAGAAATGATGTCAAAATATGGCATCAGTGATAGTCAAGAATTTAACTTGTTTCACTGTTGTTAAGTTAAATAAGTGTTGTGTTCAGTTTAATGTGATACTCTCATCTGCACTTCTGCAAACCCACCAAGAACAATATGGAGAATAATAAATAATCATACAGGTAAAAAAAAGGGAGGGCTGTAGTAATGTTCACATTACACCTGATGATTTTAATGTTTACTTTGCTAATGTTGCCAGTAATATTATGCAGGATATTCCACCATCGAGCGCTGACCCACTTGAGTATCTTGAAGATCTCATACCACCTGCAAATTCTTTCAATTTTGCTGAAGTGAGCTTCAATGAAACGAGATACATTATAAACAGCTTCAAAAATGAACAAAGCACAGATATATGTGGCCTAAATGTAAAAATAATACAGCAGTAAAAGATTGTATCATCATACCTAACTAGTCAACATTTGTTTTAAGCAAAATATATTTCCAGATGTATTAAAAATGCCCATAGTTACCCCTTTATTAAAAAAGGGGATGCTTCACTACCAGAAAATTATAGGCCAATATCCCTTTTGCCGATTATTTCTAAAATTGTGGAGAAGTGCATGACCGCTAGAATAGTAAACTTTTTTGAATGTGAGAAACCTTTTTCTCAGTGTCAGTTTTAGCCATTGTTAATCTAGTCTCGGAAATAATAGAGGCATAGAAGTTATAGTATAGCTCGGTCTTGTTCTAGGATATCGGCAAGGCCTTTGACTGTGCCGACCATGGAATCCTGATTCAAAAATTGGGTCCCTATGGTTTCAGCCCAGGCAGCACAAAGCTTATAGAGTCCTACCTGTGTTCTAGGCACCAAGTTGTGAGATTAGCTGGTGACAACTGAATACACTTTTACTACTTGAAAAAGGCAAAATTCCACCGTATTCATTTACGTATTTCTCGATTGGTTTCTAATCCCCCCAAATCCATTTTTTATAGTTTTGAAAAACAAGGAGAAACACTATTTGGATATGATTTACTACAGCATGCTACATGAAATACTAATTTTTGGATTTGTGTAGTTACTAAACCGTCAAAATTAAAAGCATAATGACAGATGAGGTAAATGAAAAGAAGAGATATTTAAACATAAAAATGGCGATTGGTGTCGTTTGCTACTAAACGATCGATTTGGTGCGATTTGCTTAAATGCTTGATAGGGAAGCACTTGTTTTATGTTAAATTCAGACAATTTTATCCTAATACTATGAAATATTATAGAAAACTAAATAGATAGACACGCCACTTTAGAACTAATTTCAGTTGAATGAAGGAAGGTGTTTAAAACGTGCACGAAACTATACAATGCCTTACGGCGTTTGTGATTAGTTGAAAGTGACTTAGCGGTATTTGAAACTCGGCAGTTTTAGATTTGGTGCAATGTGTTTCTGAGCCAATTTTTCAAATTTCTTTTTAGAAAAGCTAACGTACTGGTAGCTTAAAAAGGCTTCAGTATTATAAACAGACCGACTTCGATTTTTCTGTTTATAGTTAGAGAAACTAAGACGAAAAAACGTTTCAACAAGTATCAAATGACGTATGAATAATGTTTGCTAGCTTTAAATCTAATCGAATGACTATTTCAACATTTTATCCACCACTCTCTTCTTTTGCATTGTTAGAAGTTGTTGAGTAAGAAGTACCAAAATTTTCGATGGGTTCGGACCCCACAACTGACACCAAGCTTTGTTTCATGGCGATCCTAGCCAGACTAACTACGAAACAAATCTTTAAAAAATATCTATCTTTCTTACCCTTTTACTACTAGAAAAAGGCAAAATGCAACCGTTTTCATTCACGTATTTCTCGATTGGCTGCTAATCCCACCATATCCATTTTTTATAGCGGTGAAAAAAGTTCTAAACACTGTTTGGATATGATTTCCTACAGCATGCTTCATGAAACACGAATTTTTGGATTTGTGTAGTTACTGAACCGTCAAAAATAAAAGCATAATGATAGACGAGGTAAATGAAAAAAGAGATATTTAAACATAACAATGCCGGTTGATGGCGTTTGCTACTAAACGATCGATTTAGTGTGATTTGCTTAAATGCTTGATGGGGAAGCACTTGTTTTATGTTAAATTCAGACAATTTTATTTTAATACTATGAAATATTATAAAAAGCTAAATAGATAGACACAATACTTTATACATAATTTCAGTTGAATATAAGGAATGTGTTTAAAACGTGCCCGAAACTAGACAATACCTTACGGCGTTTGTGATTAGTTGAAAATGATTTGGGGGTATTTGAACCTCGGCAAAATTGGATTTGGTGGAACTTGTTCCTGAGTCAATTTTTAAAATTGCTTTTTAGAAAGGATAAAGTACTCGTAGCTTTAAAAAGCCTAAGTATTAAAAATAGACCGATTTCGATTTTTCTGTTTATATCAGTAAGGCAAACCAAGACGAAAAAATGTTTCAACAAGTTTCAAATGGAATATGTTTGCTAGCGTTAAATCTGATCGAATGACTATTTTAACATTTTATACAACGCTTCTATTTCGTTTTTAGAAGGTGTTGAGTAAGATGTAGTAAAATTTTCGGTGGGTCCGGACCCCACACCTGACACCAGGCTTTATTTAATAGCGATTCTTAGCCAAACTAACTATGAAACGACTATATTTAAAAATATCTATTTTTCATAACTGGATACCGTTTTTACTACTAGAAACAGGAAAAATGCAACCGTGTTCATTTACGTATTTCTTAATTGGTTTCTAATCAAACCAAATCCTTTTTTTATAGTTGGGAAAAAAGACGACACGCTATTTGGATATAATTTCCTTCAGCATGCTACATGAAATACGATGAAAATGATTTGGTGGTATTTGAAATTCGGCATTATTGGATTTGGTGCAATTTGTTTCGGAGTAAATTTTTAAAATTGATTTTTAGAAAGGATTAGGTATTTTTGGTGACCAAACGATAGGACCATTCAAAAAAGAATGAACTTAAAAAGGATTTAGTGGATTTTGAAACCAGACGACTGAGATATTCTGGGAAAATGGATATAATATGATTCGTAATTCAAAAATAAATAGAACTTTGCTATTGAAAAAGACCATTTTTTTAATCGGTAACATTTTTTACATGATCTTACTTGTTTTACTGAAAGAATATATATATATATATATATATATATATATATATATATATATATATATATATATATATATATATATATATATATATATACAGGGTTGTGATAAATTAAGGAATAAATTCAATATCTCTAAAATAAAAGAAATAACTTAAAACCCTTCGGACGCGTCGATTTAGTCTTTTTTGCGCATATTCTAGAATTATTTTGAATTATACAATTATACATTCAAAAAAACTGTACAACATACAATTATACATTCAAAATCTGTCTACTTTGATTTTTTTGATGGAACACCCCCTTTTTTTTTGACTGATTTGAATTCTCCGGAAAATTCTAGCCCAATTTCATATACCATAACCTGTAACTGAAATTGACAGTTTTCGAGATATTAACATATGAATGTCAAATTTGAAACATTAAAAAGATGTAAAATGCAAATGATTTAACTTAGGGCAAAGTTGTATGTTCTATCTTAGATTTTTATAAATTAAAAATTAATTTGACGTCTCAAATGTCAATTTTCTTCAACATTGAGAAATATTAATTCACGCAACCACACAAAACAAAACACAAAATTAAACAAATCTACTACTTTAGTAAGTGTTGAAAATGGCCACCATTTACAGATCTGCAGTGCCTTAGACGGTCAAAAAATTCCTGTTGCACATTAGTAACTACATCAGACTGACTGTTTTTTCTCAGAGTACGAATTAGATGTTTGAGAATTTCAATAGTATCGGGTTTATTTTTGTACACTATGTCCTTATAACCATAAAAAATCTAAGGGTCTTAAATCCGGCGACCTTTCCGGCCACTCTATTGCACCACGTTGCTCTATCTATCGCCCTGGAAAATGTTACCTAAATATCTTCTGACATTAGCCACATAATGGCGCCCCGTTCTGTTGATACGACAAGAGCTCACTTGTTGCGTACATATTTTTTACAAAATTATTTCAGTGCCGTTTTAATGCTTAAATATGTACCATTTTAAATATTTTTCACAACCATAATCTCATTCAATTTGCTAACCGTCGATTTAATGATATTTGTAAAACCTAAAAAATTAAAAAACTAATACTGTATCTTAGAAACGAAGCACGAGTGGATTTATGTTGATATGAACTATTTTAATTATTTTTGGATGAGGAATCTTCTCAAGAGTGATGGTATGTATTTTTTAAAATACCCTGTATATTTACTTGTTATTTCAATAAAACAACAATGGATTTTTTAATTAGTTTAGTTAGTTTAGTTTAGTTTTAACTAGTTTATTTAACCTTACTTTTATTTATTGATATAAGTACGTTTGGCAGCGGTAAGTTTTAACACTAAATTGTAAACGCAATTAGCGGAAATAAATTATTGCTTAAGATTTCGCACCTGTAATGACCCATGCCAGGACTGCTGTTTCAAACAGGATAATTAATCGACTTATTGATTTATTAACTTAGAACCATCTGTTCTAAAATTCCTAATGTGATTTCGACCTAAGCGCCTGGAGTGTTCAAATTAGAGTCCAGTTGTGTATGTGGTTGCGTAAAAAAGTTCTCGTAACTTTTATATTTCTTGGCACAATCATGTTTTTTGTCGCTTACTATCATTATTGTCAGGAAGAGTAAATTGATTTTATTGAACGCATATTATTTTTCCAAGCAACCAAAGTACACAAGCCGTATCTAGGCCGGTAAGTGCAAGTTACCGCACTAGTGCAGTAAGTCAAGGTGTGTCTATATCTGCAGCAGTGCCGTAGCTAGGCTAAATTTGACTGAAAGCAAGCCAGGAGTTTTGCACTCCTATAACAAGACCTAGTTAGATTATAGAATCTACAGATTTACTATTTGGCGCCCCTTGCCAAAGGCGCCCCTTGGCAAGGCCCTTTTCTGCCTACACCTAGCTACGGCACTTATCTGCAGCTAAAAATTGACTACGAAAAGAAAACACATAATAGAGAATTTATTTATTTAAATTAATATTAAGAGCACAAAGTAATTGTTATCCTTAGCGTTGAATATTCAACCCACAAACTTGCAGGAAATTTTAAACTTGAACTTTTTACTACAAAATATGCCCATAAGCTTTTCTCATTAATTACACTGTTTTTCTTGTGTGGCCAGTTTTCAAAAACTTTATATGCACTTTCGTACCTTTCACATGATTTTAGTGGGATTAGCTGTGAACAATCGGCTCTCTATTCTTCCTCGATTTCAGTATCGATATTTTCCGCTTCATTAATACTTTCTTCCCCAAAAATCTCAAAATTTAGATTCATTCTGTTACGCTGTATCAAGAATTTCTTGAATAATCGGAATCGACAAATTCAAACTGACGACAGTAACAACAATTACCACGAACCGTTGTATAGCAACAGACATAATGACTCCGCATAAATCATTATAATGTTACGAACGCTCAATATTTCAGACCATTTAGGCCAGTTTTTGTATTTTTTCGTAGAAATTAATTGTGTAAAAAATAATATACAGTACTTAGTCAGTAAGTGCTCACCGATCTCGAAAATTAACAAATCTCTGCCCTTGCTACAAATTTTCTCACTTGGTAAAAGACACCTACTCACTATCGTAATATAGGTATCTATACTTTAACTATTCAGAATTGAATCACTCTATTTTTAAGCTATTATACCAGGACCGATCGGTATTACGCGCCTTAAATAAGCACTCAAAACATGCTTCAAGATTATTTTGAATATTCCCAACAATTGATAAATGAAATACTGGTCGTCGGCACGAAGTTGCCGGAAAGATTCCTCAGTGATCATTTGCGCGGGCCATAACGCGCAGCGTTGCCGATTTTCTAGTAATTACTGACATTTTCCAGTAATTTAGGGCTCTGCCAGTAAAACTACCAATACTAAGATAATGCCAGTAATTTGCCAGTTTTTTTTCATAAAAATACATACATTATCTAATGATATTATTAACTATTCAAATGTTAAAGAAAAATTATTCATTATCAAGTCAAATTCTATCAATTTATATTACCATCTCCCTTCAGTTTTAGTCCGTACCGTCGGGGACTGAATTTATAATAATTATTATTATTCACCAATATCAATACTTATTTAAAGGGGTGTTTTTTTTTAGCAATAACATTCCCTCTTTATCAATGAAATAGTTTACAAAAATGTCCCATTTTTTTAAAATATGGATTTATATCAACATATTATGTACTAATAATTTTACATTGCACAACACATAAATATATCCAAGACAAAACACCAAAAATGATGTTTTTTCCAGTCTGACGTTAAGGGTATACAAATATTAATATTATTATTATTTTTTATGGATGTTTTAAATAAAATAATAATGTTTATTTAGGGCTGGCATAAATTGGGTCTCCCTTTCGATCTTTGTATAAAAAAGTATCTTTGAATGGCAATTAATTTATTAATCGTTTATCGTATATTCTCAGTATAAATATTTTCGTAGAAATCCTATTTGCCAAATTATTATTTTACTAAAAATTGATTAATTTAAATACAATTAAAACGCCTTTTATACATAGGCTATGACAAGAGAATGCCTGAAAGTGGAATTTTTGTATTGTTTTTTTTTTAAATTATTTTGGAGACCCCAGGCCTGCCTAATTACTCATTTAAATTTCAACTGATTTTCTTTCAAATATATGACTCACAGTTTACTAAATAAATTAGTGAACTAAATGAACTAAACGAACTAATCTTTCATACTATTCACTTCACAGAGCGATATTAAATGATTAACCAGCAAAATGAACTAAAGTTCCCTGCTCTAATTCCAATCCATACCATATAGCGAATTCCAATGGCGAAAAAAGTCCAATAATAATGTATATCTCTCCTTTTCTTGTGCTTATTCTTATTATTAAAAAAATGATACAAATAATACACTCAGTGCGCACTGAAACTACCAAAGCCAATTGATTTTGCTATAAGTTTATGCTTATGTCGTTAACAATATTTTTCCCAACGAATTCAATAGCTCAAATCCAAGGATGATATTAGTGGCTTGGTGGTTGGTGGCTTCCATATCACCAGATTTTTATATTTTTATTTTTGTGCTTTATATATCAGATCATCAACTGTTATCTTTTGTCTCCTTTTAATAGGGTTAAACAAAAATGATACGAGATGGTAAGGGTTGATCGGATTAATCGTTTTCCGAAAACGCTTATTATTGTATTATAATATGCTTTCATTTAACCTAACAAAAGTGCCAGTAATCGCAGAAAAAAAATGCCAGTAATTCTAAAAAGTTTCGTCAGTAAAATGGTGGCGACTCATTGGCAACGCTGCTCGACCAGCCGATGCCCGACGTGCTTTGGAATGCATGCATGTTTAGTTGAAAATACATAAGTGGCGTGCGTGGATTTTTGTCGACTTTCTGCATTTATAGCATAAATTATTAATTCAGTATGAAACATTTTTAAATATCTATCAGGCCACCCATGCTTCACAAAGAAAAAGCTGGCTGTTGGTCGAGATTTCCTTTTTATGGTGATTCAATTCACAATATATTATTATACTATTAAAAGCACTAGCTGCCGCCACTGTAACTAAAACAATATTTAGCGGTATTATACAACAAACTCAATTAAGATTAAGTAGCGTATCCTAAAACATTTTCAATTTATCTTAAATTAGGCTTCCTTTCAACTAGAAAATAACTAATTATTTGTTTCAAGAAAGTTGCATAAGTAAAATGGTAAAAAAGATTAATTCCGAAGCCCGGGTCTTGCTGGAAATGACAAAGGAACAAAAGCGACGATTCGAAAGCGAGATTTCCAAGACAAAATGTCCCGATTCGAATCGGATTCTTCTGTATATTAAAACGGCAGCTGACGCCGACAAGATGGATAAAAAAGGACTGGAACGTTGCGGGATTAAGACTGAAGATGAAATTAGGTACTCATTCAATTAAGAAATAGGCTTTTTTATTTATTTTTCTTTGTATGATTAAATCTGTTAGTGACAAAAAGTCTATCAAGCCCTGTGCGAAGCTAATCGCAGAAGTCCCTACTACTGCATATACGCTTAGTTCCAACATCAATATTGTCAATTTTATTTGTTTGACTGCTACTGGTATATGCATGTTGTTTTACACAAAAGTCTACATTAAGCGAAAAATACTGAGGTCTCTCAGTTTCTTAATAATGAAGAGAATTGTTACGAATTCGTCGTGGTTCTCATAAATTTAGGCATTAGCATACCCCCAAACTCACGGGCTGGCACATGCATTAGTGGCGCCACTCGACGGAATAATTTGGCAGACAATGATTCCACTCACGGAAAAAAATTGACAACAAATATCTCGAAAATGGTTTAAAATATTGTCACGAAATTTTAGTGAGTTAATAAAGAGATGGGAGACATATTGAAACATATTTTTGACATTTACCCCCTGTGTCTATTTTGAGGGGTGGAAGGAAACTTTAACGTCCAGATTCTTCAACGCTGGTCCGGTCTAATTTGACAACCAAAAGTTTTAAACTGACAAGTGTAAGAATGAGACAACTAAGTTTTATACTTTCAACTTATTTCTGAGGTGTTTTGCAAATTTATAAAGAAAAGGAAAATTTTGGTACGTACTGTAGACAATAATAGAACCATATTCATTCTTGCAACCCGTTCCAAGATGAAAATCATTTGAAAATCAAGAAAATCTCTGAGATATCAGAATAAGCCATAAGATTTTAATGACGACTTATGATTAACAATGACAGGATGAAAACCTGTCAAAACATAAGTGGTCAACTAAAAGATCTTAACTTAAACCAGTACTAAATCTTAAACCTTCTTAGTGAATCTGAACGTTGAATTTTAAATGGGATGAATTCGAACCTACGTAAAAACTACGTATGTGTACGTAGTTTTTTTGATTTGTTGTTTCGGTTACGGAATTATGGTTAACTAAATTTTGATTGAATTTAAAAAATAAATAAATATTACCAATAAATGAAGATCACTTATTCAGAATTATTATTCGTTTCCATGAAAATACGTTATTTTTACTCGTCAGTTGAGAATTTTGACGTTTTAATGATTATTTCTCAGTGTATTGCTAGGCCCGCGGATTTGACCCCCCTTGACTTCTTCTTGTGGGGTTTTACAAAGGAAAAGTGCTGGCGACTGCACCTACAACTTTAGATGATATAAAAGACCGAATCCGCGTTGCCTGATTCAGGCTTAAAATAACCAGAATTGGATGAATAATCCAGGTCGAATGACCAAAAATGGATGGATAATGGGTGTTTTACCAGGACCTTACCTCTACCTTACTGTAAACTACTTCCATGGGTTGCTAATTGCAGGTTCATTTTCATCTGGTTGCCCAATCTTGCGCAGCTGCGACTTGTAGACAGTAAAAGACATCAATTTCATTAAACATTATGTATATTTACAGTTTTTTGGATAACGCAACTCTTGATTCTGACAGTTGTAAGAAGAATGTTCATTTTCACATTCCGAGATTTTACTCCTCCTTAGATTGGCACTTGACCGAAAGTATGACGAAGGTACTATTAGTACAACTAAATAATTTTTAGAACGAAGATTGTTACGACGAAAATGATTTTAGGATAAGTAGGTCCGAGTTTGGCTCTTATGCAAGCGGGTGAAATGTTAGAAAAAATTGAGAAAGTGTTAGACAGCCCTCTTAGCGATCATAAAATTCAAATCTTAAATATTCCATTGAAGTCGCAGAATAAATTGCCAAAATTCAAAAATATAGAAGTAAAAAAATTTATAATAGAAAAACTTAAAGGTCAACTATCAACTCTCAATAATCAAAAAGAAGAAATAAAAGATCCTAACATGTTATATTTAAAAATACTTGATATCTTCAACTCTTGTTCTTATGAGAAATCCATTCGTATAAGAAGCAGCTCCAAAGTTTGGTTTAATCATGAACTGGCGGAAATGTTCAAGATCCGCGACAAGTATTATGAAAAAACTAAAAAATATCCAGAAAATCAATTATATAGAAATATTTATAAAAACTATAATAATTTAGTGAAAACAAAAATTAGACAAGCTAAACGGAAATATTACAATGAAAAATTTATATCTGGAGACCAGAAAACAATATGGAAAAGTTTGAACGCTCTTTTAACAAATAAATTAAACCACAGTGAAATAAATATCAACTCTCTAAAAATTAATGGTCAGAAAATTGAAAACAAGAATATTAAATGTGAAGAAATGAATAGACATTTTGTAAATGTTGGAGAAGAACTAGCTAGCAAAATTCAGCAAGTAGATCCTAATTTTATTGTACAAACAAATGAGTCCTCTATGTTTCTTAACAATAATGATATATATGAAGAAGATATTTTTAATGTAATCAATGATATGGACATAAAGAAATCTTGTGGCTTTGATAAAATTAATGTAAAAATTTTAAAGACTGTTAAGGCGGAAATTTCTCCCATTTTAGTTTATCTTACAAAAATTTCTCTAAAAAAAAGTATTTTTCCAGATGGTTTAAAAATTGCAAAGGTTGTCCCGATTTTCAAAACTGGTGAAAAAAATATTACTAATAATTATCGACCTATTTCAGTTTTACCAGTCATTTCAAAAATAATAGAAAAAATAGTTTCTCAAAAAATTGTCCTTTTTTTAGAAAACAGAAATTTACTGTATTCTGGACAATATGCATTTCGTAGATCTAGGAATACTGAAGCTGCAGCTACTGATGTTGTAACTGACATCCAGGTTAATGTTGATAATAACAGAAAATGCTGCTTGGTATCTCTAGACCTATGTAAGGCATTCGATACAGTGAATCATCAAATTTTATTGCAGATTCTTCACACTATAGGAATACGAGGTAATATATATAACTGGATTCAAAATTATTTATGTAATCGCAAACAATATGTTGAAATAAAAAATATTAAAAGTTCTTTAAAAAATATTACATGCGGTGTCCCACAAGGTTCGATATTGGGACCAATTCTTTTTCTCATTTATATTAACTCTATTTCAAAATTAAATTTAAAGGGTAAAATAAGATTATTTGCAGATGATACCACTATTATTTATTTTGGTGATACATATAATCAAATTATAAATGATATTAATGATGACTTAAATGAAAAATTTATTTGGCTGCAATATCATAAATTAACTTTAAATTTTGAAAAGTCTTGTTTTATGATGATTTGTAAAAATCAGAAACAAACTGAAAATTTGACATTATCCTATAGGGGTAGAAATATAAAGTATTCAAAAAAAATTAAATTTTTAGGATTAACATTAGACGAAAATCTTTCCTGGAAACAACATATTCAAAATTTAAGGAATAAAATATCACCCATTGTTGGTATATTATATAAGATTAGATATTTTATACCCCTTAGATATTTAAAATCTTTGTATTTTTCATTAATTTATTCCCATTTACAGTATCTTATTTCACTATGGGGATCTGCTTGTGCATATATTTTAAATCCACTAAAAAAATTACAAAATAAATGTATTAAATGCATTCATAAATTACCTTTTCTTACGCCAACTGAAAATTTATATAAACCAAATGGTTATTTGAATATTGAAAATATTTATAAATTAAAAATTTCTATTTTAATTCATTCAATAATAAATGGAAAAAAGATTTTAAATTTAAAATTATTCAAAGCAATAAATATTCATACTTATGAAACAAGAAATAATAATGATTTGATTATTTCTCAAGTTAAAAGTAACTTTGCCCAGAAATCATTATTACACAATGGAATAATTATTTACAATAATATTCCAAAAGAAATAAGAAATATTTTCGATATTAAAAAATATAAAAGATATTTAAAAAACTACTATCTGGAAAAATAGCCTTTAATTAAAATCTTCTTTGTTATTACTGTTATACTGCTTTAACTTGTTTCACTTTGTTGTAAATTTTACTTTTAGATTTTTATTTGTAGTTTGTAATTATTTCCCTGTAATAAGCAATTGTAAATGCTGGTTGGGAATAAATGTATTTAAACTAAAAAAAAAAAGTTGAAGGGGAACATGGTAGACGATAAATAAGTTGAAACTAAATTGTAAATATTTTTTGTATTTTATAATCTAATAAATCATGATTCCGAAACCGAAAGAACAAATAAAAAAAATTAACACACACGTAGTTTTTTACGTATATAGATTCGAATTTTATAAACAAAAGTACATCATCCCGTTTAAAATTCCAAAGATATCCCCACCCCTTAAAATAGAGAGAGGGGGTGAATGTCAAAAATATGTTTAAAAATCTCCCAATCCACCAAAATTTCATGAAAATATTTTTAAAAACTCACACAGTATAATACATACATATTCCCTATTACCAAATTGAAATAAAAGGTTTAAAGGGAAAAACAAAAAAAAATTTTGTTGATGGGTTATGTCTGTTTTTTATGCACCTACGCCGGAAGGTGATTGGTTTTTTATAGCATATTAAAGGGTAACGATGTTAAAAAAACAACCAAATAGGAGTTAGGGACTCTCCTAAATGATAATTTTCATGGTTACTACCTAATACTTTCCTATTAAAATATAGACTTTTTGAAATGGTTAAAGGAGAAGTCGATGTTATCAAAACTAAAATACGTCAAGAGGCTGAAAGAGAAAATAAGAAATTACAGGAAGAATGCGATAATCTGAAAACCAAAATAACTCAAGTTTTGCTGGAAAATAGTAGAACCAAAGTCAGTAATGGTGCTTTAAAAAAAGAGTTGGAAGAGGCAAGTTTTTAAAAACTGGTTTTATTTATAATGGGTCTGTATCACGATTTATTTATAGA
The DNA here is from genome assembly GCA_963971165.1 of Philopedon plagiatum. Lineage (NCBI taxonomy): Eukaryota > Metazoa > Arthropoda > Insecta > Coleoptera > Curculionidae > Philopedon > Philopedon plagiatum. Next base: position 14,153,633 of record OZ020194.1, read on the forward strand.
GAATTGGGCCGTTTAAATTTAAATTAAAAATGAAATTTTATAATTTATTTGATTTTAGTGGACCTCGTAGGCCGATACAAAACCATTGTATTCAAAGAATAAATGGCATTGTGGTGAAATTTCTCGCCTCGCCTTCTAACTCTTGTGTCTTGTTTGCGGTATTTTAATATTAGAAAGAATGAGTGCTTTGAAAAATTTCTCGTTCAATTTGAGTCGTGAAATAATTTTCCAAAAAAAAACTGAACGCCAATTTTCAATATAAATAATAAGTTAATTTAATTGAGTGAAACAAATCCATTACAACTTTATATGCGACCAATAAAAATACTAACCTCCAAATTTAGTGAAAAGGTTTAAACTCTCTTATTATCCTCGCCATCTTCAGTTAAAATCAGAAAGAAAAAATGCAGTAAAGAAGTTAATGCAAGAACGAGACGCATATAAAACCCAAGTTGAAGATTTGCAAGCGATTAGAGAAGCCTATGCTCAGCTCGTGGATAGACAACCGAACACGTCGCAAATGGAAAGAGACTTTTTCCAACAAATTGACGACAGGGATAAGAAGATATTAGGTAAAAACTGTAGATTTATCTATCTCAAATTATAAAGTCACTGCGGTATGTACCTTTTTTGTCACTAAGTACACATTATAAGGATCAACAGAACCTTGAAATACTTACATGCATCGTATTGAAGAATTCACGTGTTTCTCTTAATACGACCCTGCTGGAATCAGTGCGTTTTAGGGGGGGGGGTATTTGCATGCTTCGGAGGGCGAGGAAGACCCAACATTTTTACCTTGGATGCCATCGTTCTCTCTCTCTCTCCCTCTACTATTGTTATAAACATAATTATATGGTACTATTTGATTATTCTTGACCGTTACGTCTCAATTTAAATTTTGACGAATCAATACAAATTATTAAAGATTTGCAAATATATGTAATTCCAGGGCTGTATTGGTAGTACCAAGCGGCGACGGTCGACAGCACGCCGGCAGTCGGCAGAGCGACTATTTTTAGTTTCACAGTAGCAAGCATTGATGTCACGGCGGGTTGCTTCTCGGATACATTCTCCTTTAGTGTGGCCAGGGCGATGCCGCGCCGCTCTTTGCCGTTTGGGTATAAAGTGCAAAGATTTTTATATCGCGTTCTTGACTTGGTACAATGGAAAGGAAATAAAATCTTCTGATTATGACGCGTGCATCGTGGGTTGGAGTTCCTTTAGTTGCAGACAACACATTCAGAGTACAAAACATGTGTTAAATCGGCAGTTGCAGATGCCTTATTAGGGCTTTATATGTATATGATTTAATATTTGTATTAATCTGTTGCACTATTTCTTTCCGCGTGCTTTAAAATAAGCATTTGCCATCTTTTTGGAGTAAATATGTACATAAGTGGCCCCTACCCCTACCGACCCCGTGGCATACGATACGCTTTTCCTCGGGTCAAAGAACAAAGGGAAAATACCGTTAGGCCCGAATTACATAATAAAAACCTTCGATAACAGCTGATGAAAGTACAGATACCAAAAATAGCCAAGTAAGAAATGTTTTAGTGCACATATTAACACCAAATTCACCAACGAAGCTATATGTACTTGCAAATAAAAGATTAGAAAAAGGCAACGCTGAAACAATCCAGCAACTACTAATGCAAACTCTAGAAAAGTTTTGACATTAATACCAACAACTTTGTAATGATAGTTACAGATGGTGCTGCTTATATGGTAAAAGCAGCGAGATGGCTCAAAACATTCTGTCCTAATTTATTGCATATAACCTGTTTACTACATACTTTTCACCGACTGGCCGAAACAATTCGAAGCAAGTATCCAGATGTTGACTAGCTAATTGCCAGCACCAAAAAGGTTTTTACAAAATCTCGGATTAAAAAATTTCACCAGTTGTGTCCCAGAATTACCGAAGCCCCACAGCCCGTATTAACAAGATGGGGTATTTAAACCACTTCGACTCTGGCGCCATTTAAGAATCTTGAAATATTTTACATTTACGAAAGAGCTTGAAACGAGCTTTAGATGCTTCACTTTCAACTGATGATTTATTGATGATTTCATGAAACATTGCACAATTATATGTTTTTTGTTGTAAATTAACTCAAATAATATAACTTAAATAATACTCAAAATTATCATCTTATTCAAAAAAAACATAATAAAACTGAGCAAACCGTTTCATTTTAGTCCACTTAATATGTACATAAAAAAAACAAAATATATAAAAAAATAATTTAATTTTAGGTTTGCGACATCAAATATTAGTGCAAGGTCAAGAAATAGAAAGATTAAAAGTAAAAATATTCGATCAAAATGATCAAATGACTGTACTAAAGAGATTTGTTAATTTAACACGGTCTAATTCGCAAAGGGTAAGATGCTTTATTTATTCCTTCTAAAACTAAACTGCTGGCCACTCGAACTTATACATAGAGATTTTTAGGCAAAATTTAAAGTTCAATATTTTCAACAGGAATGCAAATTTTTGAACGCGTCTTGCAGATTTTACGAGCTAGATTTTTTCGGATTAAGCTGCATGACGTGTATTTATCGTAGGACAATAGGTTTATTATATACGGGGTGATCAATGAAGTCATGCAAAAAATCAAAAAGTTTGTATGAGTGAAATTTCCTCAAAAAAATTTTTTGGTCGTTGCAGTATGGTTCGTTACTAAGCTAACATCAATATCTCTAGACGTTTTTGTCACTTTTTGGATTAAGGCCCTTAGGTCTTGTACACACTACTAAACATAAAATTTGGGTAGCAAAATTTTTAAAATGCTCTAACTTGACATTGGATTGACGGTTCTTGATGATTTTTACGGAGTTGGAATCCTTATTTCACGTAGATTTTCTATAATCTAAGCATTTTATTTGGGGGTTGAAATATACAGGTTGAAATTTACACATTATACCGGGTCGATAATAGACAAAAACGTAGCGACAAGAACAAGTTTATTACATTATATTCTACAATATACAAGATTGGTTAATAACGGCCAAAAGTCAATTCTTACAAAATTTCTAATTCTAAACCTAATTTAAAGGTTCCTGCAATCCCTAAAAAAAAAACCGGCAAATATCAATGGAAAATTGCCAAGTGTCCTATCTTTAAATACCTAATCTTTGGTAATCATTTATAGACAAAGAACTCTATAAAACTGAATGACTATTTGAGACAATAAACTGGGGTGAAAGTTTTGGACAGAACAGTGAGAAGGACATTAAACAAAAACAACTTGAGGTGAGAATTTATTTTTACAAAAACTTAAATAATGCCAAACAGTAGAGAGCGTCTTACCCTACGTTTTTGTCTATTTTATCGACTCGGTATAATGTGTAAATTTCAACCTGTATATTTCAACCCCCAAATAAAATGCTTAGATTATAGAAAATCTACGTGAAATAAGGATTCCAAATCCGTAAAAATTATCAAGAACCGTCAATTCAATATCAAGTTATAGCATTTTAAAAATTTTGCTACCCAAATTTTATGTTTAGTAGTGTGTACAAGACCTAAGGGCCTTAATCCAAAAAGTGACAAAAACGTCTAGAGATATTGATGTTACCTTAGTAGTGAACCATATTGCAATGACCAAAAAATTTTTTTGCGGAAATTTCACTCATACAAACTTTTTGATTTTTTGCATGACTTCATTGATCACCCCGTATATAATAATCCTATGGCCCTACGATAAATATACGTCATGCAGCTTAATCCGAAAAAAACTAGCTCTTAAAATCTGTAACACGTGTTCAAAAATTTGCATTCGTGTTGAAAATATTGAACTTTAAATTTTGCCTAAAAATCTCTATGTGTAAGTTCAAGTGGCCAGCAGTTTATTTGTATATTATATGTTTTTTTAATGTGATATATCATTTTAAATTAATGATCCAGTAATAGGGCATGCTCTGCCCTGCAAAAGGTAGTTCTAATTTTGGATATATATTTATTTATATTTAGGGATCCTAATAAAAAATTCATATTTTTGACCTAGACGCACATCCGCTCGCGCCCTAATCTCGTAAAAAAGACGTAAAAAATCAGTTTTTTTCGAAATATCTCCTCACCAATAAGTTGTGGAGAACATTTTCTTCAACTTTTGTTTAGCACATTCTTCTCTATAACTATAATAGCTAACAAGTCATTGCTTTTTTAAGTTAGGCAGTTAGACAGGCCATTGTAGTCCATAGTAATTGTTTACAACCAAAACTAGAGGAGTATGTGAACCAAATATTAAATTAGTAAAACAATATGATTTATTTAACAATGTTATAAGTGGGTTGTCTTAGTGCGCAACAAACGCGTATCAAATGATATTTTGACATATTTCACACAAATTGCTCTTTTTACAGAGAAGTTGTTTACTGGCAGTTATATGGAGAATGAGGCAAAAATAAGAACTGTGATTTTTAGAGATTAAATTGACAAAAGCGGATGGATTGAAAAATGCAGGAAATAAATTGTACTTTTTAATTTTATTTTGTTATGCAGCAGTAAGCAATGATAAAATATTTTAAATAGAAAAATTATTTGAAGTTAGGTGAATAAGACAGGTGTTAATATAATAAAATAACTTTATTGGTGTCTCCAAATCAATATCTTACTATTTTGTACAGTCCTAAAATTTCTATTTATAAATTTAAGAGCGTAAAATAACCTTACTCTACCATACAGCCTAATCAAAAACTTGTACGGAAAAGATTTCCAAGGATGAACAAAACAAATACTTACTAAATGGGTAATAACAGCATTTTTTAAAACAATCCGTTCAAAATTCCTTTGAAATATTATTTCTAATAAAGATATATAATTTACGAAATCATTATTGGGCATCTTTAAGTTACCAAATGTATCTAAATTAATATTTTGATACGCTTTCTAATAACAAAATAACGAGGTTTAGGGAGCGTTCGAATATTCTTCACCTAAAGTACCTTAAAATCTTTTTTCTAATGAACTATTCTTCGGAAAATCAGCCTTAAATTCAAGTGTGGCATCTTGTGGGGATGAAACTGATGCCGACATGGGAATGTCTTCATCTTTTAGTTGATCTGATTATCAATGGTTGGAATATTTAGTCCGTATTGTGGATAATGTAATTAAATATTGTTTGATATTTCGGGGTTTTATAATCATGTAATAAAGTAAATAATAAAATATTCTTTTTGAATTTTAAAATAATTAGATATTTAAAACTAGACAATTGGATACATATTATTATCATAAATATGTGTATTTACAACAGTACCGAACACTCCTAAGATTGCTACCGCATTGGCTGTTTCAGGGTACGTTTGGAGGCCATCGGTCGTCGCGCTTGACAACAAGAGAGTTATCTTTCTGCTTATTATTTATTCTTGTATTATTATTGTAATATTGCGCACGTTCGGAATACCATCAACCATCAACACGGGCTAAAATAAGGATTCCAAAATCTTTCTAATATCTAGACTCGCAGAACAGCACTACAATAATTAATGCACAAACATAATGCAGCCTTTCTCAAAAGGAGTACTGCCACAGAAACCAAGGCTGCTATTTATTATAACAGATATTTTGTTCCACATTTAATCCTATAAAGTTTGCAGTATTTTACTAATTTAAAATTATACCCCATAAATACTATATTCCATAAATATACTTAACTTTTCCGTTTTGATTAATAAATTTTAATATATTCAAAAAATTCGAAACACAAAACAAATATGTGACTTTGCAAAATAAAATTTTAATAAAATATTTAGATATCAAAGTCAAACTTTTATTAAGGATGAACTTATCTGATGAATCAATATTCCGAAAGTTACTCTTATGTTACAAACTTTTCGAGAAACCAAAAACAGTCGGAGAGGCAGTGACAGTTTTGGATGAGTCATTTTACCAAAGCTGATTTTCATATATGTATATAACTAGCAAGTAGTTAACTACTTTTTTGATAAAAGCTTATACCGATTTTGATAGTAGCTTATACTTCTCTACTTTTTTCAAGTAGTTTGCCCAGCTCTGTCCTTGGTACTAGTGATAAGATCAGGACACAACAGAAAGTTTGTGAAATGTTTAACGACAAATATCCCCGTAAGGAACCCATAACTCAATCTGCAGTGAGTAAAATTTAAAAAAAAATGGACGCAAAACCGAACCTGACCTCCCGAGTGAACTTTTGTCGTATCAACAGAACGGGGCACCTCCCCATTATGTGGCTAATGTCAGAAGATATTTAAGTAACACTTTTCCAGGGCGATGGACATGGGCGCCAATAGAGGGGGCAAGGGCGAAGTTGCCCCCCTGGGTCGGGTTCCACCGGCCCTTTTTAACAACTGCGCAACTTCGTGATTTTGTATCATACGGTTTTTTGGCTGGTTGGGTTGGGTTTCATTTTTGACCGTGTAAGGCACTGCAGAGCTGTAAATGGTGGCCATTTTCAACACTTACTAGAGTAGTAGTTTTGTCTAATTTTTTGTTCTGTCTTATGTTGTTGCACAAATTAATATTTCTCAATTGTTGAATAAAATTGACATTTGAAACGTCAAATTTTAATTTGTAAAAATTTAAGATAGAACATACAACTTTGTCCTAAGTTAAATCATTTACATTTTACATCGAATCAAATTTGTCATTCATATGTTAATATCTCGAAATATGTCAATTTCAGTTATAGGTTATGGTATATGAAATTTGGCTAGAATTTTACGGAGAATTCAAAACAGCCAAAAAATTGGAGTGTTCCATTTAACAAATCAAAGTTGACTTATACAGCTTTTTTGAATTACCCTGTATAATTCAAAATAATTTTAGAATATGCGCAAGAAGAAAACTAAATCGACGTGTCCGAGGGTTTTTAAGTTAATTTTTGTATGTTCGAGATATTGAATTTATTCCTTAATTTATCACAGCCCTGTATATAAAAATCAGCTTTGCTAAAATCATATGATAATTTGTGCAGCTGCCTCTCCGACTAGAAGTAGGTCTGTGAAATAAAAAGAATCAATGTAAATTTTAGTTTACATTTTAGGTAAATGAAGTTCCTGAAAAAACACAGTTACTTAACGAGCCCTGTTGTAGTCATGACATAGAGGAAAATTCCGCCCTAAACTTTTTCTCACAATTAAAAGAAAAATGTACCAATATGATAAAGAAAACCCAAAAAGAAGAAACTACAACAAAACAGTTAGAAAATGATTTACGTCGATACAGACCACGTAGTGCAAGCCCAAAAAAGAATTTTAAGGGATTTGCCAAGCACGGGGTAACTTCCACCTCTAAGAAAAAGTCCAGTAAAAATAAAAATCTCAAAACTCATACTACCCAAACGACGCCTAAGTCAAAAGAAGAAAAATCTTTAACTTGCATGAAGATATTTTCTCAGACTGACGAAAATGGAAAAACAAGTGGAAAAGCAGATATTGTTAGAACCATGGTAACTACCAATGAGGAAGTTAATGGAAGTGTTAAAATGGAAACGGCATCAGTTTTTAGCATGGAGATAAAGTATACAAATGGTGAAGTCGATCAGGAAACGTTGGAATTTGATGAGTTTGAATTATTTAAAGATTGCTCAGCGGAATCTTTTATATTGGAAAATCGCCATGGAAAATCTTCGAGGCAGAAATCACACATAAATTAAATTTTTAAATAAATTAATAAATTGATATTTGATATAAACCACATGTTTTATTTTAAATAAAGAATTGGTTGAATGCATTCTAGTGCACAGCTAAATTTGTGTATTATAATTATAAATTAGCCGCCAGCTCGGTTCCATTTCATAGGCTTCCATTTTAAATACACCCAACCGTGTTCGAATAGTTTATAATTTACATGTTATTGAAATTTTTTTCGATATATCTCTATATATAAAAGAAGAAACTGACTGACTGACATATCAACGCACAGCCCACACCGCTGGGTCTAGGAACTGGAAATTTTGCACAGAGGTTTCTTATATACCGTAGGCATCTACTAAGAAACTCCTAAGGGGGTAAAATAGGGGTTCAAACTTTGTGTGGAGAAAAAATATTTTGTAATTACCGAAAAAAAATGAAAATTCTTGCGGAACCCCCCGGGGAAAAAATGAACAAGGTATTTTATTTATTATTTTTTTAAACAAATTTTACATCATTTTGTCGACAATTTTTAAATTTTAAGAGAAAAAAATGTGTTTGTAGAAAGTTATAGTCATTTGAATTTCTTTAAACTATATATTTGGGTTTAAAAAAATTCAAATGACTATAACTTTCTACTAACACATTTTATTCTCTTAAAATTTAAAAATTGAGGCAAAATATTTAAAATTTGTTTAAAAGAATAATACATAAAAAATATCTAAACGTGTTTATGATTTTCCCAGGGCAGACCATGGCAAAATTCAACTTTTCTGGTTTTTTTTCTTGATCTAAACATTCCCAGTGGGCTTACTATCAAACCTCCTGAACTAGGCATGGGTCCCGTAACTAGCAACAGAGATATACAACTTAAAATTTTCACCAGCCGCGACTGCGCAAGGTGCATATTTGATCTTCTTTACATTACTTGGACCGGGTGTTATGAGATTAGGTACCCATACACCAGCAATCATTCCTGCCATTCTTTCCTTCGGTATTCTTTCCTCTTAAGAAATTGAAATGAAACAAAACATGTTGTATCCCACTAACACAAACATAATCTTGTTGTCTTTCTGGCCAGGTTTTACTGTAGGTTAGTCCTGTTGTTTTTCAAAAGAATTATATTCCTTTCAGAGTCCACTAACACAAAATGCTTTTCTCTGCAGTTTTTTATAATAAATTGAACGTGCAGGTAGTTAGAGTCCAACTTTGCGGCAAATTTCTGAAATTATCATGTCAAGTGAGCCTTTTACTTTGGAACGTAAAGATTTGTCTTGTCTTGTCTTGAAAGAGCGCACGGATGATAAGCACGTTAGGAAAGACCGTGATCAACTAACCAAGAGTTTATCGTGTCTCCCCAGAACGTAAGAATATCCCCGAGAGGGATAAATGAACTGACGGCCCATCATGTCTTAATCCACTAACGCTCGATAATCTTAAAAGGAAAGAACGTCAAAGGAAAGAATGGCAGGAATGATTGCTGGTGTATGGGTACCTATTGAGTAGCAGGAACGCCGACCCGATATAAAGCTGATAACAGAGGGCATCACAGGAGATTTCTTTAGATATTAAGAAAGGAGTGACTATTGTGCCCTAGAAACTTTTGGTTTCCGTTTAAAGCTGAAGCCACAGTGTCAGTACAAAGTGTATCTATCCTTCTGGAATAAGAATTTCAACATTTACAGTTAAAAACTGCGAAACTATTTGATATATTCATTCGATTAAACAATTTTATCGCATCTTTATCTCACACAAACGTCACTGTTCGCCGGTAGGCTCAAGTAGGCTGTATTATATGTATGTATTTTCATTGTATAATATATCTGAGAATGGGGAATATTTTTTTTAACATTCTTATAAATAATTGTTTATCTAACAAAAATATTTACTTATTTGTGCTATTTCTTCTTTATTTAAAAACTTTTTCTCCAATCCTTTTAGTGCAAATTATTGAGGGGTAGGAAACAATTTTAATTAGTATAAAATGAGAAGGTTAATGTGACTATGCTGACACTGTCTTTGCTTAATAAAAACGAGGTTTTTGCAAATGTTGGCTGTGTTCAGTAAAAACAAAGGTATTTTGCTATAAAATTATAAAACTTACAGTATTTTGTCAGATTAGGAATTTATTTTTTATGACAATTTCGATAAAACTTTCAAAGTAGACAACTAGAAATACTTGCACAAATAAAGGCGGCTGTGCTAAAATGTTTAAATATATTCTTTTTTATTGGTAGCAACATGGTTTTTATTCGTCCTTTACTAATACCCGTTCTGCTAACAAGGATAGAAAGAATTCGGATTCCGCTGGGAATTTTATCAGCAAAGAAAAGAATTTGGGGATGACTAATATTTCAAAGTATATAACCAGCAATACTTCCACAAGCGAAGAAGGTCGATAACAATAATTTGAACATATTCTTCTTATATTTGTCTTTTTTTAATGCGCTTTCGCCAACACGGATAGAAAGAAATCTGATTCCTCCATAATTATCAGGAAAGAAAAGACGAATATTGTGCCAAAATATGTTCTGGTGTACACTGTCCATGTAACCGACCAGTAGGGTGCATTCTTGTTCAACTGTTCTTTCTGTCATCATTCTCAAATTTAATTGCATAGAATATAGCTTTCGCCCGCGTCTTCGTCCGCGGTATAACAATTTTACTTCATTACGAACTCCCATTTCACCCCCTTAGGGATTCATTTATTACAAACTGTAAAACACGTGTTTAAATATTTATTTTTTAGAGTACTTCTATGGAGTCAGTCAGTCAGTTAGTCAATCAGTCAGTCAGTCACACAGCCCACAAAATAAACTGAGCAAGTATAATAAAATGCATAGAGAATCTAAACGTAATAAAATCTAGAAAAAAATAAAGGGAAGAAAATTCTCGGCAGACGCAAGCTTTATCCTGACAATCATAAAGAAAACTAGCTGGAAATTTATTATCCCATTTTAAAAATCTGCAAAAAATATAAATCTTAATAATTTCATGAACTTTAATATAAAGCTAAGACAAATTTGTGTTCCCAAGAAATTTCAGGGGAAGGGGACGATAGGAAGTCCTTCGACTCCCTGTCGTATACAAGGTGTCCGGTAAATATGCAACAACCTGGAACATGTCGATGGGGACCAGCGACAATAAAAACAAAAATGGCTTAAACCAAGAATGACTTCTTCTGCGACCATGCGTGTTGGCTTAGGTGCGCATGCTGCGCTGCTATATAAATCGGACAATTTTTTATATGTAAGGCTGGAAGTACTTAGTTGGCATATGTATTATTCAAGCAATTTTTTAACAACTTATTAAAATATAATTTGGGGAAGTAAAGTAATAGGGTTTTACGTAAAACTTTGCGAGAATTTGGGATATCCACCTCGCATTTTGTTTGCATTAAAAATTCGCTTAATTTTCTTTCTTAGAAACGTTCATTTTACAGAAATCAGTCCAGCATACGTTATACTCAACCTGAGCAAATAGTCCATCCAAATAACATAAAAATGTTTAAAGTTCACCAGAGTTGCGTTCAAGAACTAGGCTTGTAATTAGTACATGGCTCCGTATTTAAATCTTGTAATCACGTGACTGTCACATTGCATTGGTGCGTCGTCTGACGTAACTTTCGATCGTGACCCAGGTCTACAAACGCCAAAATTTTGAGGTTATGGCATTGAGACATAAATCATCCTGTATATAGGTACTAATGTGGTGCACAATATTACACATTTACTTGCAGATGTACATATAGAGTACCAGTAAACCAACGGCAATCGCGAAACAGTCGGCCGCCTGTCGGCATTGGTGGAAAGACAGCAGCTCTTTTTGCCATTTTCTGACTACATACAGTATACGCGTGTTATTTCCATACAATTGATTCTGGCAGCCCAGTTGCGAAAATCATCTTTCGGCGGATCCTTCTTTTTATACTTGTTGGAGATGGCTAACCGCCAAATTACCGTGATCATTCCGCTTGGCTTTTCCCGCCATCTCTTCGACAATGAACATGCGTGATAGTAAATTTCCAAGTTTACAGGATGGTGCGACTCGACAACAGAGAACCGCAATTTTTTGTGGAAGAGTATAGACGTGTTGTGTTTGGTGCTTTTTTTGTGTGTTGTTCAGTTGTTCACCTATATCTATATATATATGTATATATATATTATATAATATATATATATATATATATATATATATATATATATATATATATATATATATATATATATATATATATATATATATATATATATATATATATATATATATATATATATATATATATATATATATATATATATATATATATATATATATATATATATATATATATATATATATATATATATATATATATATATATATATATATATATACAGCGTGTCTTCGGAAGTTCGTACCAAATGGAAAAAATTTTTATTATTTATTTTATGAAAAAAAGTGTCTCTTTATAAAAATGTCTGCATCGTGAGAAAATAGCATTTCCATTCAAAAATTTGATCTAGTACATACAGGGTGGCTCAAAAATGTAAAAGTCCTAATACACGTGAAGCTAGAGACATAAAATCGTTATTTAAAGGTACACTGACACTGCTAATGTGCTAGAATTAACTTTTTTATGTTAGTAAATTAGGTTTGGAACATACAGGAGGTCCCAAAAATAAAATAATTTTTTTTATTGCCTTTACAAAAAAAGTGTATCTTCATAAAAAGTTCTACATTGTGAAAAAAGAGCATGGTTATTCAAAAATTGTATATAGGACATACAGGTGGCAAAATAATTTAAATTTAAATTGTGATTTTCAGCTGTTTAAGCCACCCTGTATTGTCCTACATCAAGTTTATAAACAACCATGCTCTTTTTTTACAAGGTAGAACTTTTTATGAAGGTTTACTTTTTTTGTAAAGGCAATAAAAAAAATAGTTTTATTTTTGGGACCTCCTGTATGTTCCAAACCTAATTTACTAACACAAAAAAGTTAATTCTAGCACATTTGCAGTGTCAGTGTACCTTTAAATAACGATTTTATGTCTTTTTAGCTTTACGTGTATTAGGACTTTTACATTTTTGAGCCACTCTGTATGTACTAGATCAAATTTTTGAATGGAAATGCTATTTTCTCACGATGCAGAACTTTTTATAAAGAGGCACTTTTTTTCGTAAAATCAATAATAAAAAATTTTTCCATTTGGTAAGAACTTCCGAAGACACGCTGTATATATATATATATATATATATATATATATATATATATATATATATATATATATATATATATATATATATATATATATTTGTAATGTGTAATCTAGTATTTTCAGAGATGTTCTCGTTTTTTATTCTTAATAAAGTCCGCTTCCTTATAATTATTAGGGTTTAATATTTTTTCTCCTTATCTTCTGCCATTTTACTATTTTCCTCACTAGAAAAGTTATAAACTAGTTTAAAGTGATGAGATACATTTACTATTTATAACTATCTCTTTCAACAAAAATGGACAATATTTGTTAATCTGCAAATAGCTATTTAAATACTGGGAGCAGAGATGTTCAGCACGTTTTTATAAAGAACACAATGAACTTTATATTCAAATATAGGTATATAATTTAAGAAGGTTAAAATTAGTTATTCTAGAAATATTTTTACAGAACAAAATTAGTTAAAATTTCTAAAAATAATTGCATTTTAGCCCGGCATAAGCCAAGTTTAGGGACAAAAATTTTGAATTCATATTTAAAATGTCTTGTCTAGAATTGATATAACAGCAAGTGCAAATTATTTTGTTAATTTCCAGTGACTATTCTGCTTTAAGTCTTTCTAAAATGCCCAATGCGGACCATCTTAAATTTGTTTTAAAACCACGCATTACTACACCTAGCCTGTCTAGCCGTGGGCGGGCCAGCCACTGTACTTTTCGAATCCACCAGTGGACGGACAGCGAATCTCCAACGGTACTGCGCCCTGTAATGCCGCTCATGGTCCATGAGCGGCATTACATTTCACCGTGGCAAAGCCCGGACATGCCCGGTCTACAATCCGCTGGGTTTTCCGTGATTTTGGCCGGACGCGGCTTTCGGCAATGCGGTTTCTGTCCGCTTCTGGAGCAGCCACCTTGTGTTCGGTGGTTTCAAAAAACTTACAAAATAACTATTTTTATCAGCCGCCTTGGGAAGGGGGGGCCATAGGAATAAATTTTATAGAAATGTTTACTGCTATTTTGACCTCCTCTACACGCTCCTGTAAGGATGTTGCATACCTACCGGATATTTTGTATATGCCACACAGGTATTCACTCTGTGAGTTAAATTTTACAAGAAAATAGTTACATAAATAATATAAGTAGGTATTATAAATGTTTCCAATTTGTACTAAAAGTGAACGACCGGCGTCTTAGTTTTTGATTTGGTATCGTCCACAGTAGACTTCCGAAACAAATCGAGTTTATATCCACTCACCATATATTGGTCTGAGATCGTTGCTTCTAAAAAAGAGAATAATATAATATTAGGCAAATTGTCTTGAAAAGACCTTTGTGAAAAATATTTCGAAAATAATTTTATGTAAGTTTTTATCTTCGTTATTTCTCAACTTATATATTGGCGAATGTTGGTCAAATGATTTATTTTTACGAGTTCTACAACCCGTTAAAATAAATGCCTCAACTTTGAGAATACCCTGTATAAATTTAATATTGTAAGTAGGCCATTCTACAGGGTGTCTAAAAAAAGTAAGAAATAACATATATTTTGATTTGCTCCCATATATTAAACGACAATAAATTGATATTCAGATTCTTGGCACAAAATTATTGGAAAAAGCCATTACAAAGCGTCAGTAGAAATTTGAACAAAATTCAACAACCCATTTAAAAGTTACTGCATAAGTTTTAAAATTGTTGAATATTTGTCACTTTTCCTGTGGGTCAGAATAGCATTTTGGAAAACGTGTTTGAAAAGTTGCGTTTTCACAAAAGAGATATTTAAAAAACATGCACTTTCAAAAGGCACTTTGAAAAAATAATTTTTCGAAAAATTTTAGTAGATCCGTGTCTCAAAAAGTTCTACTTTTATGAAATTTTTGTATGGTTTATTTAATCACACTGATAACTTATGTCGACTTGTTTTCTCCCTGAAATGATTTAAATGTTGTTTGATTTTTGGTCGCTGATTACGAATATGACCGTAATATGGTCGTATCACGCAATGGCGTGCCGTCGAGAGGCTAGAGGGGGCAAGCCCCCTCCCCGGCCCCCTTAATAACATTCACACATAGATTCACTGCCTACTATGACCACATACTCTCCAATAAAACGAAAGTAATTTGGCGCCCCCTAAAATTGCTCATTGTGCCACTCCCGCCCTAAAGGCACACCACTGGTATCACGTCAAGTTTTTGAGAAAAATGAAGAAGAATAGACGAATGATTCCTTATAACTTCCGAATAGTACGTGTTAGAGAGATCTACGATAGCTCAAATTAAAAGGCAAGACTCCTAGTTTCCAAAACAAATGCAAAAATTCTTGAGCAGAAGTTTTCAACAAATTGCGCGGCGTAAGATTGTATACTAATATACATGTGAAGTCCATTTCCGCTGGATCGACCATCAACGGGTATTCGTTTACCGTTACCAAGTCTCGCAAGCTGCGTACTTGAAATGTAGTTTCCAAGAATATGAATGCTTGCTCTTCTCATTTCTGATGGCAATTTCTCCCTAGGACCCCCAGGGAATCCAAGATGGCGGATTAAACAGATGTAATTTCGCAACTATGGAGACAGGCCTGCAAGTTTTTTTGTTTTGGATTGATATACATTTTTGGGCTACAACCAAAATTTTTAAAAAATCTCGTATCGACTAACATCATTTGGTAATACTTTTCTCAAGAATTGGCTCAGGTTTATTGTATTGCAATCTAGGAGTCTTGCCCTTTAATTTCAGCCATCGTAATCCTCTCTGGCACGTCCCATTCGGAAGTTATAACAGTTTGAAATAGACCAAAAACAATATCTCTTCATTTTTCTGAAAAACTTGTCGTGTTAAGGAAATTTTGACGGCTAGATTCGTGTTCAGCGACCAAAAATGTACCCAGAATAATTTAGAGAGTTTCTGAGAGAAACTCGTGTCGTGTTATTATTCAGAATATTGTAAAACGAAAAATTTAATCTAACATAGCGCATTTCAGGCTGAAAAAAAATGGAATTTAACTGCAACAGGAAAAATAAATACTTAAAAACAAAAATCTCTAAAACGGCAATAAAGACAGTAATCTAGAGTTGCTCCATTTTTTTCAAAAATTAAAAAACTGCAAAAAGTATTATTATTTTAGTATTTTAGTAGCAAATACGACTTTTATGAAAAAAAAAAATACAATACTAGTTGGTTTGAATTTATTCTCGCTATTTATTAAAAAAAAATGATGACGTTTTCGTATTTCTAGTACACCACGAATGTTTAGATTATCGTATATAAATGTCAAAACTTACCACACTGTGTAAATGTATCAGAATACGTCACAGGCTTCTTGCATATCAAATTCATAATCTTCACAACATTTCCCAAAATAATTCCAATCCAAATCCCACCGATGAGCCAGTATAGACAAAAATAGAAGCTACATTTTGCACAGTTTACTGTGTCACATTTATAGTCTTTGCTCTCGTCATCTCCAGGTCTCACAGTTGTTATAACGTTATCACCATCGCCATCTGTGATATTGTTCTCAATATGTTCCATTATAAATGGTTCTATGAAAGTTATTTCTTCGTTATCTTCTGTTGTAATGTCTTCTTTGGCTGATATTTGCGGAATGGTAATTTGGGGTATCAAAGTCGATATTTCTGTATTTATATTGGGAGTATAATTGAAAGTATTGTTATAGCAAAAGGCTTCAATTAGTTTGTCTGTTAAGTATTCAGACCAATTGGCATTGCTACAATCCCAAGGATTGTTATCTGCCACAAGGAAGAATTGATTCTGTTCCTTAAGCTTTTCAAGAAGATTAACCGGCAAAAACGATAGAAAATTGCTGGCTAAATTCAGCATTCTTAATTTAGGAAAATTACTTACGTTGAAGTTCGAAAAATCTATTAATAGATTGTAGGATAAATGCAGCTCCGTTATCTCGTTTTCCGAGGGTACAGATCGTACGTTGAACTTCGTTAAAAAGTTATTATTTAAATACAAAACTTTCAGATCGGCGGAATGAGAAAAAGCATTGTCCTCCAACTCGGAAACTTTACAATCCGTGACGTACAAATGTTGTAAGTCCGTGAAACTTTTGAAAGTGCTTGGAGAAATAGTTGGAATAATGCCATTTGTTAGATTTAAGGTTACTATTTCGGATTTGTTAAAAGGTACGAGTATATTTTGAGATAATTGGTTGGAATTGATTTCGGAGCAATTGACTTCGGTTGATTGCTTTGTACATTGGTAGTCACAGCTTGACCTAAAACACAAAAACTCTAGTAAGAAGAGTATGTTGATTTTTAAGGAACTATAGCACCTAGCTTATATTTTGCTTAAATGTAATGCTTTGAATAATTTTAAAATGGCTGTTCTTAACAAGCATAGACGTGACCCGCTCTTAGACTATCACCTACTACACTGTCTGAGGCACAAACTGTTACCCATTACGCGAGGTTCAAGTCTAAGCCGGCTTAACACACAGTGCGAACGGTTATGCCATCCACCAATGGTGGATGGTGGACCACCATCAACCTGAGCAGCCGATGGCACCAACTTCGTATCCCATCACGCGTGCGCGGAACTGAATGGGGAGCGTTTCAACTGAGCCAAATTAAGAATTTTGAAAAACGTATAAGGACAAAAGTTGTTCCTTTGATTGGGTTTGATTAGGTGAGTTTGATTGGGTGAGATTGGGTGTGATCGTGAGAATTAGTTTTTATCGAAAAATGTTGTCTCTAAAACTAATAATTCAGCAGTTATAAGAAAATAAACAACTAAAGTGTTTATAACAATTGATCGCGCTAGAATTTTTCAATCCTGATAATTTTGGCTCAATCTACTTTTTCATGTAATTTAACTTTTTCAACCCCCTTAAGGGGCGACGCTAGGAAGTTGAGGTCAAGAATTTTAAATGCAACCTTATGCCATTCCAAAAGCGACTTTATTACTGCCAAGGAGTTCATGGTTGGGTTGGGTTAGGTTGGGTTGGGCCTCTTGTTCTGTTAGGAACAGTCAAGGGAGAAATTATAGCGGCTAGTTCTTCAGAGCCAAATTCGTGGAAGAAGAAAAGGGACGAATCCCCAGCAGTGCGGCGAGTGAGAGAAGGGAGTTTTCTTGTAAGTACTGGGTCATTGATGAGTCGAATTGCTCTCTTTTGGATAGAATCAAGGATGAAAAGTGTCTAAGGTGATGCCGCTCCCCAGATGTGTGGAGAGTACTCTAGGTTAGATCTTCTTTGGGAAACATAGAGAGTGTGTGAAGGAGAGAAGTTTTTTCTGGCTCGAAAGACAAATCCCCATCAGCAGGTAAAAACCTGCTGATGTCGCTATTGAAATAATGTGTTTCATGTTCGTAAGCGATGCCAACAAGATCGAACGTTTCTTTGTTTTATAGGGCTTGGCCATTCATGTAAATCGGGTAAGTGTGGCCGGATTTTTTGCGTGGAGGGGACCAAGATTGGGTTTTGGAGGCGTTGAACTGAACAGGATTTTTCCTTGATTGTTGTCCAAGGATTAAAGGAGTAAAACCTTATGTGTTTGTTTCAGAAAGATTAACCGTTATGTGCTAATAAGCTCCAAATAATTTTTTTTATTTATTTTACGCTATACTTTGACAGTGATGAATCATAACCTCCATATTTGTCTTAAAATTTTCGGGGATAATACCACGAGAGCTTAAAAATTACCGATAATTTTTCACGATTGCGTGTTTTCTATAATTTCACGAGTCCGCAGGACGAGTGAAATTTGCAAAGAAAACACGTAAGAGTGAAAAATTATCAGTAATTTTAAAGCTCGAGTGGTATTTAGGGGATTATTTCACGAATGAAAACACAAACCTTACTTTTAAATTAAACTAAAATTATGACAACCAAGAAAATGACAGGAAAAAATTATCGGTGTAATTTTTTTTAATTGATGTAACGTCAAAAAAAAATTATCGCTGTAATTTTAAAAATCTTCACTCATCTTACGGGACTTTTAACACATGAGTGAAATAATCGTTAGAATTTATTATACCATAAAAAATAAATGAATTGCAAAATATGCTTACTTGAATTTGGCGCTTTCTTCTGACTTCGGTTGTTCTTGGCACAACAAAGAAAAAGAGTGTTTGCAGTGATATTTTTACATATTTGCAGAATATAATAATTGTTGGGTAGCTTTTAAGAAATTAATTTTTTTAGTAAAAAGAATTACACACTATATGCACTATAATCAAAAGGCCAACTCTTACGCAAACAACAAATATTTTCTATGTACATCACAGATAAACGATTCAGGTTAGGTATAGTGAGTATATGCCTCTGAATATACCCGAAGTGTAGCCAATTTCTAGCCAGCTATAAAAATTAATGAAAATAGTAAGAAAATATTCACTTTTATGTCAACATACAGACGCACATTGGGGCCTAAGGTTCAAAACCACCTAGCAGTTACAAAACTAAACCAGTTTTAAAATTTTTTAAACAGGAACGTTTCTCACGAAATTTCGAAGAGAACTACAAAGCCCAATTTTTAAAATAGCGGTTTAACAAAAAATTCCATAAATCCATGAAATCCATCATGGATTTTGGTATTTTTAAATTGATATTTGGAAAATCGGGCTTTGTAGCTCTCTTCGAAATTTCGTCACAAACATCCCTGTTTAAGAATATTTAAATTTAGCTGAGATTTGTGAACTTTATAGCCCCAGTATGCACACTGAAGACCAAGGGTAAAAACCACCTAACTAACGGATACAAATCTAAACTAATTTTGAAAGTTTTTAAACAGGGATGATTCTGACGAGATTTCGAAGAGAGCTACGAAGCCCAATTTCAAAACATTGACTTGAAAAAAATCCATAAATCCGTGAAATTTAATGGATTTTGGAATTTTTGTATTTTAAAATTAATATGTATTTTGCTTTAAAATCGCTCGTCGCAATAATTCGACAGGCAGACGCACTGTGGTGCAAGCATATTTAGCGCGAAAAAAGGTATAAATAAAATATAGCCGGCAGCATCATTCAAATGGTTTATGGGGATTGTAACATCCTAAAGTAACCGCTGGTAACAAAAGAATTTGCAGGAAAAGGATAGGGCCATAATAATAGGCCCATAAAGTCCGAACGCACAGGTAGTTGCCCAATTTTATTATCACCAGTAATTGTTTGTTGTTTGCAGTAAACAGTCCATATTTCTAAGTTTATAGCGACATAATTCAAATTTCTCCATGGCTAATGATGAAGAAGGTTAATACAATCATTTTGCTATACCAATTATATTATTGTATTAAAACGTATTTGTATTTAAAAGAGACAGTTTTATGTTTTCTTCAATATTTATATTTGTGTAGAGTTTAGAAAAATTGCAGGTGTTTGCAGCTATTAGATTTATTTAATTATGAATGACATATTAGTGTAGATAATGAAACAAAAAAATTTAATTGCGTTCGGTCCCGGCTTTAATTATTATTAATTTTTTTATTGGTACTACCGCTATGTTAACAAAATTGGAGCTTTTCCAAAAATGGCGAAAATACAAAAATTTCAAGGGAACTATTAATTTGTTGTATATTTTTATACCAATATATACAAAATTCTTTCTTATTATTATTAGTCTTTTCTTGATATATATATATATATATATATATATATATATATATATATATATATATATATATATATATATATATATATATATATATATATATATATATATATATATATATATATATATATATATATATATATATATATATATATATATATATAGGGTGTCCGAAAAGTCCTATTATGGGCTATTGCTATTAGTAAAGATAAAGACACCAAATTTTAGGTGTACAGAATATAACCTATATCAATTTATAAGTTTAGAATTTGCAAAATGCATTCTAGACCACAGTCCGACGTTTAAAAGGAACAGTACAAAATATCCTTGATGAATTATTTATATTATTAATTATATTAATAATAAATGTTTTCACCGGAAAGTAATTATTTTTTATGTAACAACAATGCTAAAATGCAACATCTAGGAATGAAAGCTGATTACCCCTCTTACATAAACATTTTTATGAACATGCTTACCTATTGATAAGTTCAAAAATGAATATAAAAATCCACAGAGAAGCCATTCTCTATAATATATCCATCACATAATTATTAAACAATTACAAACCACTATCTACTGAACATTTTTTTCTGAATTAATAAATACGAAATGTTGATTTTCGTTAAGAGGATCCTTGTAGTACTAAATTAGTTTTCAGTAATACACCAATAATTGTTATCTTATCGGCTTTACTTTTCAATAACTGTAAATATTGATTTTTGGCACCTAATACATCCAAACAACACGGTCATAAACGGAAGATGTACTTCCTAAGTCATATCGTCATATCAGTCAAAGTCAATAATATAACATAGCTCACTTTTATTTTTTTTAAATGTTTGTTAACCATAGTTTTATGATGTCATATTGTGAAATTTATAATTTCTATATTTAAAGCGATGACTCTGTTCCCCTTAAGAGTATGTTAGAAGAGATTTTAAAAATTGCGAATTCCTTATTGGATGGAACAGAATAAATGTAACTACGTTTCAGTCAGTCGGCGTAAAATATTACATCCAATTCAGAATTTTATTTTCAATTTCGTACAATCGAAGAAAGAAAGCATAATGAATACAAACCCTGCACTATTTTTGCAAAATTCAGCCTAAAAACCTACTAAAGGTAATTATTTTGATTTCTTTTAGTACAAATCTTATAGCGTACACTGTTAGACGAAAAGTGCTAAACTTAATATTTTTTCGCATCCCACAAAGTACACTGTTTTGTAATTTTACCCAAAGAATAATCTAATGGGTTTCTGTTTGCTTTAGCTATATTAATATACGGTTCAGTCAAATAGTTATAAGTGAGCTGTACCAATCAATTTAACATTGTCATTTAGTAAAGTACGATAACAACAATATAATAGTAAATAAACATTTTTTCTACTCCCGTACTCTACAAATTAAATGTCTTGAATATGTTTGATAATTAAAGGGTTATTCCAGGGACGTCTCTACCCTAGTTGGAAATAAAATTACAAAAAATACAAATATTTATTTACTCACATTATGTAATTTGAAAATGCAAAATACGAAAAGAGTTCGGTTAAGGTAATATAACATACTACTGGTCTGAGAAGTCTTAGTATGGGCAAATATCTTCGCTATTAATAAAGATAGAGACACCAGCTTTTAGTTGTATTTTATTGGTTAATAAATCTACTTTTTTATGCAATTTAACTTTCTCAACCCCCTTGAGGGGTGACACTAGGGAGTTGAGGTCAAACATTTTAAATGCAATATAGTAACTCAGTACAAATGGAGTGCCATAGCCGATAAAATTGTTAGTTATACAAGATTTCGTATCGATACCATTAACTAAAATTGTTTCTTGAAAGCAACACGTAGTAATCTGTCAACAGTGACTCACCCTCTACGTTATCATCGCACCCCCTGCATTACAACGTCCATGCACGAATAAATAAATGTAGCAAAGTCATTCACCCCTCGAAGTATCGGAAAGTATAAGGACGAATTGACCACATAGCGAGGGGATGAGTCTCGTGCAAGTCAAATCGGAACCGATGAGCCGAATAGCCATGGACAGGTTTGTCTAGATCAGCGTGCGTCAACCTCGGACAGCAATCGCTTTGTTGCGGAAATAATTTGAATATAAATTTTATAAGTTGGTACAGCATGTCCCAAAAAATTCTGATGAAGGGAAAATATTTTTTGCACGCAATCATGGTTTTTTTGTCTCTTACTTACTGTCATTATTGACAGAAAGAGTAAGTTGATTTTACTGAACGATAATTTCCTAGGAACCGAAGTATATATATATATATATATATATATATATATATATATATATATATATATATATATATATATATATATATATATGTATATATATATATATATATATATATATATATATATATGTATATATATATATATATATATATATATATATATATATATATATATATATATAATTTATTTATTTAAATTAAAATTAAAAGTACAAATTGATTGCAGTGGAATATTCAGCCCACAAACTTGTAGGATATTTTAAACTTGAACTTTTTATTACAAAATATGCCACTAAGCTGTTCTCATTAATTACACTGATTTTCCCGTGTAGCCTATTTTACAAAATCTTTATATGCACTTTCGTACCTTTCAAATGGTTTTAGTGGGATTAGCTGTGAACAACCGGCTTTCCATCCTTCCTCGATTTTAATATAAACATTTCGCGCTTCATTAATACTGTCTGTCTCAAACATCTCAACATTTAGATTCATTATGTTTCGCTGAAGCAAAAATTTCTTGAATAATCGGAATCGGCTAATTCAGACTGACAGTAACTACAATAGGGGATATGCATGTAACCCAAATAAATCTGAAATTTTTTTTATATTGTCTACATAATTAAATGCTTATGGCGGTTGCTGTTATACATTTATTTTGGTCTTTATTAACAAAAAAAAAAGGATTTTCTACTGCAATTGCGCGAATTTCGAAACTTGTAAAACGCGATTCCATTAGCTGTATCAGGAAAAGTGAACTTGTGACTCATAATGAGGACATGGCGAATTCCAGAGTTGTAGGGTCATCGAAAAATCAATAAAAATGGCATTTAATGCGTAACTCCTCCAATGAAATATCCCTGCACGTAAAGTAGAAGGTTCCTAAAATCTTATTCATGTATATGTCAAGCCGAAATCGGTCCAGGAACCTTCCAATTTTGCAACAAAAACTGGCGTTTTGAGAAATTTTGACACATCATATCTTAATAATTTCGAGTAAATAAACTGCAATTCTTTGTTTTCATGCAATCTTCGAAAATTCAAAAATATGCAAATTTTGCATGTCCCTTTTTATTTATAACTTTAACGAAAAATAAGCGATTTAAATTAGTGGGAGGTATTCTTAGATATAATTAACGGATAGAATAAACTCAAAAAGAATCACTCACTAAATAAGAAAAATAGAGTGGAATAATGTCAAATAAAATCAAGAAAATTCGCTTTTTATCCCTTAAACACATTCCTGGATGACCCATTCGATATTCATTTTAAAATGTGATTATCCCTTTATAAGATAGTGTTGAGAAATTGGGAAAAAATAGATAGAAACAAATACAGAATTATTCAAATGTACCGATGTCGAGGGCAAAAAAAAATTAAAAAATAGAAATTTAATAGGCGATTGCTCGCTTCCTATAAAGAATGAAGAAACTAAAAAATAGGGCTATAATATATTTTGATGAGCTCTTTTCGATGACGTATATGAGATTTTAATTTGATTCATTTTAACCCCACAAAAAATTAAAAACCGTGAAATATTTGGGTGAAAAATCTAAATTTCCAGTTATTTCCATTTTCCAGAGATTTTAGGTTTAGGCAAATATTGCAGAAAGAAAGTATTTCAAATTTTAAAGCTTAACTAATGAATCCGTTTTTCCATCCGACGTTTTGTTTTCGAGTTATTCGGTACCAAAGAGGGGTCTGCAAATGGCATTTTTCGACCTAAAGAAATTCAAAAGTATTACTTGCCATTTTCCGATCCTCACCAGTTTCAATAGAGTTCTGATGCTCCGGGTCTTCTACAACCCCCGAAAATTTAGATCGATTTAATTCACTTTTGCGACCTGAACCCAATTTCAAGGGAAATCGCGGATTTTTCGAATTTGACGTTTAATAGCTCCGAAACGAAACATCCTGTATTAGTGAATTTTTTACTAAAGCTAGTTGAACTATATTCCTCTATTCACCCAGAAAATTCGATTGCTTCCACTCTGACGGTTTCCGAGAAAAACAAACCTGTTCGACTTTAGGTTAAGCTTTACGGTAACATGTAGATTGACACTTACTTTTGCTGATTTCCTGACGTCATTATTCATTAAGGACAAACGGATGTTTTTTAAATCGTAATAAATTATACCGAAAAGTAAATATTTTTTGTAGCTAAGTTATCCTAGTAATTTTCCTCAAAATAATTTTTGGGGTTTGTAATTCCTTCCTTAAACGATTTATGAAATAAAAAAATATGGGCATGTTCCTTATTGCCACGAACCGTTGCATAAAGCAGATATAATGACTCACTGTAACCCATTATAATGTTCCGAACGCTCAATAGTTCATACCAATTAGACCAGTTTTTGTATTTTTTCGCAAATATTAATATGATTGTGCAATAAAAGTATACAATACTTAGTCAGTAAGTGCTCACCGATCTCGAAAATTTACAAAACTCGGCTTGGGGGCCTCGTTTTGCTACAAATTCTCTCGCGCGGTAAAATACACACTTACTATGTATCGTAACATATAATTTCCTGCTCTATCAACGTTGTAAAAATGCATGGATCTATTATAATAAGGATTCGATATCCGTATACTGTGAGCCTATCGAACGTGAAGCCTTATATAATATAAATATTTTGTTGATTGTTATTCTCTTGGGAGAGCAGTTTACGAACTACGAACATAGACAGACTACGAATTACTACGTAATTGAATCAAGAATGGTAGTAGAAAGAGATAAAAGAGCATTGGAGTGTTGGAGCTCAGAAGTGTTGCTGTCTGCTGGATGCTTAGGAAAAACGTCTGCGAACGCTCGGTTACACGTACGTCTTTGTCTAATGAACTAGAAAAGAAAAAGTGCGATATATAGATTTATAAATGACTCGGAGCGACTTTAAATAAACACCTTTAGAAATAACATAACCTATAAATAATAAAACCTTTTTAACTTAAATTTATTATTATTTAGCAGAAAAATAAAACATTTTGGGGCTTTTATTACTTTTAGTAAATCTTGTGATGCTTCTAACGTATTTTTGTACAAAAATACAAGGTAAAATAAGATGTGGCCAATGTTTACAAATTGTGTTTACAGTGTCGTTTAGAATGGTTTGTTTTGGCTTCAAAGAATGTGAAATCATCCCGTATCCAGTCCTAATCGATCCATGTAAAAATGTTATAATTGAACTACGCTTGTTTCTCTGATATTTGCTGCCTGTTCCACGTACCAGTTATCTCTACATATAAAACGTTAGGTCCTGGTTCGCTGACATATTAACGCTCAGGCTAAACCAATAACCAATGGCCATAGAAATACCAAATTTGGAATATACATTGCTCATACGGTATAGTAGACACCCACTAAAAAGCGATTTTTGAAAATTCCACCTCTAAGGGGGCGAAAAATTATGAAGTACGGATTCACAGAGTACGTGGCAACACTATCAAGAAATATGGTAAGAAAAGAGCAAGAAAAAGCCCCAAGACATCACGTGTCCTCTGTCTCGATTTAGAATCTTCTTGGCTTAGTTGCTGGAATTGGATATACCAGTGGCGTAGTCCCTTTTAGCAAGACTTTTTTAAGTGAATAATTATTGGATCAAAAAATAATTGCAAACATTAAAACTAATGTTTAAATGATTGTGTGGATTTATTATTTATTACTTTATATGTACAGCGGCATCCATAAAGTTCGCATCATACGGAAAAAAAATCATTTTCCATTTTTAAGAAAATTTTGGGAATTCTTGATAAAAGTTCTTAAGGTTATCACAGTTGAATCAAATCTACAAAATGTCAAAAAATGTGATTCGTCTAAACCAAATATATTTAAAAAGAATAATTTTGAAACAAAAACTTTCTTTGGAGGATGCATAGTTTGGATAGAATTAAAGTAAAACATTGAAAAAACTCGGATTTGATGGGTTTTCGCGAATTTTACACCTAATTTTGTCATAAACTATTAACATCATGCTCATTTTCTATAGCTTTTGATTTGGGTTGTTCCAGAAATTTTCATTTTGAATGTTGTTGCTATAATTAACTTTAAATTTGATAAGGCCAGTCAGAAATATGTTTTATACATGAAGAAACTTTAATCAAAAATAGAATTCTCTGAGAAATCATTCATCAATCAAAAATTTATAAATACGCTCTCAGCCACGCCAGCGCTAATCATCAAATATAACGGCATCGGACCGGTTTTCTTACATTACCAGCGTAGTCCAGAGGTAGAATCTCAGCGAGTTGACCAAGAGGTCGTGGGTTCGAGTAGACTTTTTGTTCAATTTTTGATATTTAAAAAATTAAAAGGTATATTGGCACCACTTATTCCTGGATAAAAACCAACCTAAACGTATCAAAACGGGAAGCCGCTAACAATCTAGAGTATTAAAACGCATAGAAAAAAGTCATAAACATCTAGAATAGCAATGTTTAATATACAAGAGTACCTATTTTATGATTTTTGCGGTGTTTATGTGTAGGTAAATAATTTCTTGGCAAAACTATTCACATTATTAAAAAATCTACCTTAATTAAAAAAGTGTATTTTGCTTGTTACGTTGATATCACTAGTTGCCTATAACATTTTGACCCACCTGTAAAAAAATTCACGGGCCGCGCCTGATGATACCTTTCAAGAGTAATAATTCAAGACATGCGTGATTGATCCCACGGCATACTTTGATACTTTTTTGATCTTACGTTAGCTTAAATAGTAGACGTGTGTAAGATTAGCCATAGGAAAACAAAATATTTAGCACATAATCATCAAAAGTACAGAGTTGCATCCAACCAATCTCAGGACTGCAGACTACAAAAAGAAAAATATTATCTAATTCTTAAATCTAAATGTTATACAATATTAAAAACAAGACGCTACTGACTTATCTACGCCACTGGCACTGCCGGAAACAACAGTAACGTCGGACCCACTTGTTACCGTTATGAACGGTGGCAATATTGCGGGCAAAGCAATATCTTGCTGGGAGCGTAACCACCTGGGAAGACCCTAAAGCTATATCAGTCCTCTCCCCTTGTAGGAAAACTCTCCATAAATTTGATTTGCCTGAATAGACCTAAACGAGACACAATATTTGCACTGTGACTCATGTATGAAGTATGTATTGTATAAATGCAGGAACATTTCACCTGTAACCGCTTTTGGTTTTAGTATCTGGCGGTTTTTAGTTTTTATGTGGCCAAAATTCAGATAATGGGTCAGTAACAAATTAATATACTTAACACGTGGTTTATTACACCCCACGTCGTCCCATTTTTGTTCAGCTCTGTTGCTATTCATTGTTTACCTTATTTCATTACACTATGCACTTGACACATGCCTGGTAAATAACTAATCTACCTACCTTTTTTATTATCTCCTTACAATGATAAAAGTTGGATCTCATATCTCACCTGAAAATAATGGTGAGATAAAGCATATTCGTTGTATTTCATTAGGGTTATACTACACAGTTATGAAAGACACAAACCTATTATGCACTGTCAGACCTATTTTGGATATTAGAGAACTTCAATACGTTCTATTAAAAGTGTTTACATAGGTGTATACTAACTTGGCCTACTTTGTCTCAAAGGAGTTCATTTGAGGTAAATAATAAAGCTCTGCTTTGTTTCTAGTTTGCAGTCTCTCTACTAAACACACAACCGGCTTTCCTCCATCGTCAGCAAGTTTCTGTTCGTTTTCCGACAGCATTATTGCGTCTCCATTGTTAAAAACGTTTTCTAAAGCTAACAAAGACACATACTCTACCTAAATGCCATTCGTCCAAATTAAAAAATAACAGCCTGTCTTTGGGAAATGTTATTTAGTATACGTTTTCAGAACGAGGGTAGAAATGAAAATAAAAACCCAACATTTTCCACATTCACTAAAAAGAGTTTAACTCAATTTAAACGAACAATGATAGAAAGTTGCATTGTTGAATTAATATGGCTTAAAAACTCCCGAAATATTTGTATAAGGTTTTCGGATTTTGAAAACTTGCCTAATATTTTTAAAGAGTAGTAATCTGTACTATTGTGGTTTGATTAATAATTTTGATTATATTTCTTATTTGCTTTTCAAAAACAATGACTTTACGAAAAAGACAGAAAAATCTTATGTCATCAAAGAAATACCTTTTCCTTTTCCTTTAAAAGTCTTCAAATTTTTGTCTTCGCGCGAAGCCGGCCACAGTTTGCCATTTTCTTTGTTTCTTTAATTATATGTCAATTTATATCAAAAATAGTTATGCCGAATGAAAGATAATTAAATTCTCTGCAAATAAGGGTAAGGTTTTCTGCCAGGTAAGTATTTCTCGAAATTATTCAAATTTGAACAACATTAACTTTAAAGTGTCTTTATTTCAAACCAACTATACATACTAGTTTATTACATGGAATATGACAAAATAAATATAAAATTTAATTCAAAAGAATGTAATAAAACTAACTCCAATGTTTTTCAGATTAAGTAACCTAACCATAAAATATAAAAAATATATATTTAAAAAAAAAGAAATTTCTTCACTTCTTTTTTAAACATTGTAAACTTTTTTATATTTTTAATTGTCTCTGAAAGATTATTATAAATTAAAATTACCTCATATATAAAAGATTTTTCCCCAAAATTACTTTTAACTGCTATACTTACTTTGAAAATTCTTACAATGTCGGGTGTTGTGATGAAGTAAGTTTTTATTTTCTTTAAACGTAATATTTGACTTTTTTCTTCTAATAAAATATCGTGCATTAAAATGCAAATTTTTTATTTGTAAATGTTGTGAATGTTTTTAGATATCCCTTGGGTTTATAAAAATTAACAGTTGTCTCTAAGTAAGGTAATCTGTAAAAACATTGAATGATTTTATTCTGTACTTTTTGTAAAGGTTTTAAATTGGATAAACAAGCAAAACCCAAAATAGAAATTAAATATTGGAGTCGGGAATATATTAATGAAAAGTAAATTTCCTTTTTCAATTTAGTTACTGTAGTTTATTTTTCTTTAATAGGACTATATCTACACTTTTTATTTTTTGCCAACTTTCATCCAGGTTAACGCGACGCTTTTCGGACACGTAATTTCAAACATCAGTTGCGCCAACGCCATTTTTTTAGTGGAACGTGCTTGCTTGCGGCATTAATTTCGAATGCTATAAGAGAGACACAGTTGGTCAAAGTGTAAAAAGTTGCAGAATTTTATGTCCAATCAGCCGCCGTGTTCTATGTAAAAAGTGATGGTTTTGAAAAGAAATATTTTTGGTTTGGCCTAGATTTCTTTAAAACTGTCTTTACAGAAAGAATGGTAACTCACGACTAATGAAATTGTTGCATTGAATTATATAATAACGATGTAAAAATTTGTAGTCCTACTGAGATGTAGGCGTATCCTATACAAAGTTAAAAGGAATAAGAGTAATAACTATGAGACGGAATTATATTAAAGCAAGACAAGAGCTTCTATAGATATGTTTTATCACATGAAAAGTGGGATCTTTAACACTTGTTGCACAACGTACTATTTTGTTTAAAAATTCACAAGTTACTTTTTGGTTTCAGATTTGTAAAGAATTTCCCAAGATGGCATCCATAACGGCTCTCATGGATCTTCACTGGGGCCGTGAGACGCCGCCATGGCGCTGCTGATGCGGCGTCTGCTCGTAGATGCTCAGGTAGAGTACAAATATAATAATGTAGTTTTTATGTTTTATTTTATTATGGCATTGCCAACATTAGACAGACTGAAGAGCATACCCTATTTTTTTAACCGTTATTCCCGGTCAAAATGTAACTACAATTCTTTCAAAAGACCTGAAAATCAAAATTTTATTATCAAAAGCTTACATCAGGATGTGTTATATGTGCTGTACGATAATGAAAATTTCTCTTGATTATTTCCCAGAGGTTAGGAGTTTCATGGTTCCAGCTGAATACTCCAAAAGTATCTCCGGACGTTCTTAATGACTATTATTCACGTTTGCCCAAAATCTCACTTCAAAATTGAATTCAAATGTCGATGCGTTGCGGTATATGGAAGATTTTAAGGTTGAATATTATTTTTTCTTCTCCCTACTAACACTTTAGAATTGGAAGATACTTTGAGATCTATTAAGAATAAAGACTCTGCTGGTGAGGATGGGATGTCGGTGAGGATTCTTCGGGCGCTTCCCGGCGCGGCCATAGCTGCACTTTATGATACCATTAATGATTCCTGGATGAGGAGCAAATCTCCATCATTCCTTAAGTCCGCTAGGGTTATCCCTCTGCATAAGGGAGGTAATTTTGGGGACTCTTGTAACTTTCGCCCTATCTCCTTGTTGTCCATTCTCTCGAAAGTAATTGAGAGGATGGTTAAGGCACGCATGGTGTCCTTTCTAGAGCGGAATAAGATTTTATATCTTAGCCAATTTGGTTTCCAGTCTTGAAGGGACCATTTTCCCTTTCTTAGAGCGCCTATATCTTTATTTTAATGATGGGGAGGTTTCCGCGGCTAGGGATACTGAAAAGATATCGATATATCAAATAAATGATATTTTTTGTTCGATATATCGATATTTTTAGGCGATATTTTTTATACCGATATATCGATATTAAAATCTTACTATCGGATACGATATTCTTCGTCAGCTTTAGTAGCTGGATGGTGAAAAGCAAGAGTCTATTGCAACTAGATAAGAAGAAGAAGAAGAAGAAATTTACCGGCAATTCGGGCAACTGACTAATTTACGGTTCGTTACGGCGCCATTTTGCAACGCTCCAACGCCTTAAGCGGACCAAAACATTAGATACTTAACGTTACATTTTTTTTCAATAAGGTATATTTTTCATAATTATTAAGTCTATAATATATGAAGTGGAAAGATTATTTTCGATACCTTGGTGATTATCATAAAGTAGACGACAAAATTCAAATATATTAATCTTATCTTGATCATTTACTTCCTGAGCTATTGCGATCTTATATGTATGAAAATTCATGCGTTTTAACATTCTTCTCGTGCTTCGATCACTCAAACCAAGGACGGAAGCATGTTTAACAGGTTTTTCGGACTAGCAATATCTGAATTTCTTACCCTTTCTTCGTTACATTCATTGCAGGCAGTTTTTGGTCTTCCACTTGACTTTTTGTCTTCAATAGTTCCCAGTTGTCTTCATTTATTACGCCAAGCCAAAACAGTCTTACTCGGAGGACAGCGACGGACATTAAAATGACGTCAAAAACACCTTTAAACAGCGATTACTGAATTAAATTGAATCAATTTCTCAACACAAAAGGCGCGATGTTGTGCATACCAACGCGCTGTTTTGACAACTGTCAACAATTCTAACATTTCCAAAGTCTACTTTTTCATTTATGAATTAACTAATAAATTAATTAATGAACTAAAATGGGTAATATATTTTGCCGAACCCTGTATAAGGGCAAAAGAATGTTTAACCATCGTCCGGCTAATATTAGGACATCCACCCCTAAAAAATTTAAAAACTGTGTGAAGGGACTGTTACTTGAAAGAGCATAATACAGGGTGTTCCGGTGATCATGTTACAAACTTCTAGGGTAGATAAAACACACGAAAATAAGAAAAAAAGTTCATGTGAACATGGGTCCGGAAACGCTTCTTCAGGGAGCTAGGGCCCTTCGAAGATGACCTTCAAAAACTACTCTTCGTTTTATAGCTTCGGTACTACTGCAGCTATCGCCACCAATTTTGGGACATGAAATCTACTTGGTAGGTTCATCAATTTGAGCCTTCCGGATTTTGTCACCTTTAACCAGGGGCGTACAAACCAGGGGGGTATTTGGGTAAATTTGACCCTACTCCTCTTAGGCTTTAATTTCTTACCATTTTTATATCTGATTATGATTTTCCAATGCCTTTTACATAAAAAAGGTACTCTTAGTAAAAGTCGCTATCTGTCACCGTTTCCTCGGAAAATGGTTAAATCCAATCAATAATAAATTATTGGTCTTAAACCAATTATTACCTTGAAATATGAAAATGAGGTTCAGTACAGATAGTTGTCAAAAGTCTGTCAATAAAATATTGTGTCGCCAGTGAATCATGGATTATACTTTCGCCGAATATGCCGATATGCTATTAATTTATGGCGAAGTTCATTGCAATGGAAGAGCCGCTTCAAGATTGTATCAGGAGCGGTTTCCTGAGAGGCGTGTACCTGCTCACACGCTGTTCGAGAGGGTAAATCAGCGCATAAGGGAAACTGGCTCCGTAAAAATAACGAGGCCAGATAATGGCGCTCAAAGAACTGTACGAACTCCAGAATTTGAGGAAGAGGTACTCCGACAATTCGAGGAAAATCCTGGTGTTAGTACCCGAGCTGTTGCAGAATCCATGAATGTAAGTCATGTACGTGTATGGGAGATTGTTAACGACCAACTTCTTCATCCTTACCGTCGCCAAAAAGTACAGGAATTGAGACCAAATGATTATGAACCACGCGTAGAGTTTTGCGAGTGGTTTCTTCAACAGTGTACGCAAGAACCCCAATTTCCGAAATTTGTGCTTTTCTCTGATGAGGCTGTTTTTACGAGAGAAGGTATTTTTAATTCACGTAATAGCCATGTGTGGGCGGAGGAAAACCCTCATGCTCTTCAAATAAGAGGGTACCAACATCGATTCTCGGTGAACATGTGGGCTGGAATTGTTGGAGAACGTCTAATTGGACCAATCATGTTGCCTCCTCGACTAACTGGGACGGTGTACCTCAATTTTTTAAGATACACCTTACCTGAGTTATTGGATGAGCTGCCCCTCGACATACGTCGGAATCTGTGGTTCCAGCATGATGGAGCACCCGCTCATTTTTCACATGTCGTACGTGAGCACCTCGATGATCGTTTTAGAATACGTTGGATTGGACGTGGAAGCGATGTCAACTGGCCAGCCCGGTCCCCAGATTTAACTCCTATGGATTTCTTTCTTTTGGGACATATGAAAAGCCTTGTATATGAAACTCCAGTTCAGTCGGAGGAAGATTTGGTGGCTAGGATTTCTGTTGCGGCTGAAATGATCCAAACCATGCCTGATGTTTTCACTGACGTCAATTTAAATATGCTACGTAGGTGCAATAAATGTATTGAACGTGGTGGCAGGCATTTTCAGCAATTGTTATTTTGAATTTATTTTGGTACGTACAGGGTCAGTCAACGACAGCGTTAGTAAATTCATCTTCAAGACAAAAATTTACTCTGCCTTCTCCTTGACTCACTCGTTAAACCTGTTTGTGTTACTTGTTTATTTTGTATTTTTGAAATTTCTAAACTTTAAGTTTTTCATTGGTGCTCGTGAATGATTTATTGCAAATTTATTATTAGTTTTGCTTGTGTAGGTTTAATTTTTTTTTTTGGAATATTTTGTATACCCTTTTACTTTTTATACCCTCAATTTCGAAAAGGCAATAAATCTCTCTAATCTAATTTATTTTCATTAAAAAAGAAGATTTGACTAACTTTTAATGCTCACTATCTGTACTGAACCTCATTTTCATATTTCAAGGTAATAATTGGTTTAAGACCAATAATTTATTATTGATTGGATTTAACCATTTTCCGAGGAAACGGTGACAGATAGCGACTTTTACTAAGAGTACCTTTTTTATGTAAAAGGCATTGGAAAATCATAATCAGATATAAAAATGGTAAGAAATTAAAGCCTAAGAGGAGTAGGGTCAAATTTACCCAAATACCCCCCTGGTTTGTACGCCCCTGGTTAAAGGTGACAAAATCCGGAATGCTCAAATTGATGAACCTACCAAGTAGATTTCATGTCCCAAAATTGGTGGCGATAGCTGCAGTAGTACCGAAGCTATAAAACGAAGAGTAGTTTTTGAAGGTCATCTTCGAAGGGCCCTAGCTCCCTGAAGAAGCGTTTCCGGACCCATGTTCACATGAACATTTTTTCTTATTTTCGTGTGTTTTATCTACCCTAGAAGTTTGTAACATGATCACCGGAACACCCTGTATTATGAGCTGGGAGAATTTTACGCTGAAGGATTTTATATGTAGATTTATATTTTTAATGAGGGCGGCAACTGACTTGATTTTGTTTTTTTCCCCGGAAGTAACTTCCGTTCTTGTCTATTGTTTGACATATTTTATTTTACTCTTTGTCAATAAGATTTTTGTCTCGGACAACAAAGCATTTTTTTAAATTAGACTTGAATAAGAAACATTACATTTAAATAAAAGAAATGTTTAACAATGACCGGAATTTGTACAAGGTACAATCGAATAATTTGCCGAAAGTTGATACTTACATGATGGATAGCCGCTTATTTGTCTTTAAAATTTTATTACAGATACTTACTATGTATTGTAACATAAAACTAAACGTAGGTACAGCCAAATATGCTTACTTGAATTTGACGGTACTGACCAATATTACCTATTTATGGAAATTTTTTGATTAACTTTGCACTATGTATGTACTTTCTTCCAACATTCGCTGTTCTGGGCACATGAAAAATGAGGTTTTCAGGACACTTGCAGCGTTGTTTTTGCACATTGGGTTAATACAATATTTATAGGGTAGTTTTTAATAGATTTCATTGTTTAATAAAAGTAATTATACACATATTACACTTTAATAAAAAAACAACCGTAACACAAATAACAATTATTGTTTTGGCAAATAGGGCCACCCTCCACATGCTACTTGTCCAAATGCACACCTTTGTTTCCGAAGTTAAATTCCTCGTCTGATTGTAGATGACGTGTTGCGAAGAGGAACCAATAAATCGGATAGAGTACGTTAAAAAATGTGGATGTTTTTTGTGTTGCACAAGTCTTGTAGACAGACATTATGCCACTCTTAAGAATACCATAATACAAATAATAACAATCAGTTTGATAAATCAGTTGATATTGGTACAAGAGTACGGGAAAACGCTCACTTGTTTTCGGACTATCATAGATTGTCGATTCATATACGTTTGTATGCAGCACCCCTAGGTTAAGTTTTACGTTAACATGTAGATTGACACTTATTTTTGCTTATCTCCTGACGTCACTCAGTTGTACTACGGGCAAATAGCAGCTTTTTAAATAAGGAATATGCACATTTTTTTTTTATTGCATAAATCATTTAAGGAAGTCATTACAACCCCAAAAATGCTATTTTGAAGAAAATTACTGGGATAATTTAGCTAAAAAAAAATTTTTACTTTTCGGAATAATTTATTACAGTTTCAAAAGCAGCCATTTGCTCACTCAAAAAAGTTACGTCACGCAGTGTTATGGGCAATCTACACTGAACGTGTTGGCGACTCAAATTAAGGTGACTTAAAAGGGGATACGGCAACACCGCCATAGTCGATACCTTCTACGCCCCTACCGGTCACTTCTGTAACTGTAGTTAACGTTTTGTCATTATTTATTTAAAAAAATTTTAGACAGTTGAATTAAATAATAATTTTATTATTAGTTTAGACAATAATATTGTAGCTAAATAATTGGCTTTGGCAATAGTTTGGTATGAATCTGGACTATTACAACATTTTTAAAGTGAAGTTTTATAACCTGATTACCAGGATTACCTCAAGGACTGTCTTTATTCATCCAAGGTTATGTTATGGTTATGAGAAAGGTTATGAGTATGAGCATAATAAGATTGTCATTTGGATATACTTAATAACTATAATAAGATTTATTAAATAAAACCTAAGAAAGTGCAAAATAAAGCGTTTAAATAAATTTTAAGAGTTTTGCCTGATGTATTTTATGTAGCAAGTGTACCTAAAATCATCATCATGTATTTCATCAAAAAATCTATACGGTTGTAAAAAAAGCTTAAGCATCCATTGAAACATTTATGTGAATTTACTAGTTTATGGTTTAGGAATTTGTTTGTTCACCATCATATATCTATATAGTACATATAAACGCATGGATTGTGGACAAACAAATTTCTAAGCCATAAACCACTAAACCCTCAAAATGTCTCAATAGATGCCCGCTTTTTGGTCCATTTTTGTTACACGCCAGTGTTCGTCTATGTATTATTTAGTCTATGATACTATTGTGTTGTGTAAAGTGTGCATATAATTAAAATATATGTTTATAGAATAATTAGTAATTACTTACCAATTTCTTCTATTTACATAGTGATACATTGCATGTCTGCGTTACATTTTTAAAAACTAAATACCACTTTCCACAAACGATTCCACAAAAATAAACAAGGTTAGGGAGGGGTTAGGTAGGCAACTAGGCAAACGATGATGACTAAAGCTTTCCAAACGGGGGTAAATCCAGAGACGGCTCTAACCTATTGCGAAATAAAATCAGGATTCGATGTGCAAATAAAATACAAATATTTATATTTGCCCACATTGTGTTATTTAAAAGTGCGAGATAAGAAAATACCATACAGGGTGTCTGAAAAGTCTTAGCATGGGCAAATATCTTTACTATTAATAAAGATAGAGACACCAAATTTTAGTTGTATCTTATTGGTTAATAAATCTACTTTTTTATGCAATTTGACTTTTTCAACCCCCTTGGGGGGTTACGCTAGGGAGTTGAGATCAAAAATTTTGAATGCAAACCTATGCCGGGTGGCCTCTTCTTTTAAAAGTCATTAAACCGCAACATTTTACCGCAACTCCCGTATTTTAATGCATTTTTACATGGCAAGCCTATAAAAATTATAAATCGTAAATCGTATAATCAGGCGGGGCACAAGTCGACCATTAGTCGACCTCTTGTGCCATACAGTACCTACCAGTCTGCGCTGCTATTTTTTGTTTTATGGGGCACTTTTTTTCTAACTTTTTTCCAACTTTACTTCTTCATTTGTCGTTTTTATATTTTGTTTTTGACATCTGCGCAGTAGACCCAAATGCGTACCACCCAATCAAACTAAGAGGGCTAGACATGCGCACGAAATTTCAGGAGATGTACTTTGGTGTCTACATTGAAACCTACCCACTTTCAAGAATATATCTCCAATAGTAAAACTACAACTACGTATTTAACATATTTGTACGATTTTATGACGTCTTACTTTTTTGAACATAACTATGTGACATTGTGACCAACCGCGCCAGCCTTACTAATCAGTTATATTACGCACTGACATATTTCCGGCATGGCCGCTTCTTCTTATTTATTCAAGCATTAGCCTTACCATAGTTATTGAGACTTTTGCGTCCTGTGAGAAATTCAAAATATTGTATGTCTCACGGAACCCTCTATGCGCGAGTCGAACTTGCACTCAACCGTTTTTTTTTATTTCATACAATCACGGCAACGCTCATCAATTAAATTATTTCTGTCAAATACCGTATGTACTTATTTTCGGCATCGACGCCTCTGGTAACAGACCAACAGTGACTGCCTTACTAATTACGTTAAAAGTTGTTTAGACTGGCCACCATGAACTTCTTGGCAGTAATAAAGTCCGTTTTGGAACTCTGCCAAGAAGTAACATCTGAGAAAAGATCTTTAAAATGAGGTACCACACGGCATAGGGTTGCATTTAAAATTTTTGACCTCAACTCCCTAGCGTAATCCCCCAAGGGGATGGTAAAAGTCAAATTACATAAAAAAGTAGATTTATTAACCAATAAGATAAAACTAAAATTTGGTGTCTCTATCTTAATTAATAGTAAAGATATTTGCCCATGCTGACTTTTCAGACACCCTGTATGGGATTTTCGTATTTCGCACTTTCAAATAACACAATGTGGGTAAATAAATATTTGTATTTTATTTTCACATCGAATCCTAATTTTATTTCCAACTAGG
Source organism: Philopedon plagiatum (assembly GCA_963971165.1). Taxonomy (NCBI): domain Eukaryota; kingdom Metazoa; phylum Arthropoda; class Insecta; order Coleoptera; family Curculionidae; genus Philopedon; species Philopedon plagiatum. Next base: position 14,192,052 of record OZ020194.1, read on the forward strand.
TTAGAGCCGTCTCTGGATTTACCTCCGTTTGCAAAGCTTTAATGATGACAGGGTCGGTTCGGTTTTTCACGTGTCATTTTTTTAGCCACTGGCGTGTTCGATTGACAAAATCGGATTGATCCGGATCAGTTGACGAACTTTAAGGGAATGGCAGTGCAAAGAGATAAAATAGCATTGAAGTGACGTAGAGTGATCCTGATTGATCCAATTATTGTCAATCGAACACGCAGGTGTTTGCAGCGGTGGCAACGTTGCTTCTTCAGTGTGACGGTCGCTTTATCTGGTGTGGTTGGGTTTGATAAGTTTGATTTTGTTGTTTGTCTTCGATTATATCGTATTTTGTTAATAATCCTTTTTATTAAACAGTAGAAAATGTTAAAAAACTAACCTACAGATATTATATTATGCCAGTGTAAAAGAATTCTCCAGCTAATGACTTGGAAAACTTCATTTTCTCGTGTCCAAAAGAGCCGGTGCTGGAAGAAAGTATACGTACTGCAAAATTAATCAAAAATTTTACATAAAGCGGTATCTATAAAGGTCAGTATCGCCAAATTCAAGTAATCATATGTGACTGTAAATTTATTTTCATAGTATAATAAATAATAAGTATTGGTAACGAAATTCTGAAGGCAAAAAAGGAACCCTCTCTAAAGGGCATCAACTTCCAGCAAATTATCCGATTTTCTTTGCACGCACTCCGTTTTGGTCATTTCTAAACAATTTTTTTAATCAAATAAAAGGTTTTCTATCAACTAAATGTACTGATCTTCGGGAAACAATCAAGAAAATGAATTAATACTGAAATTTACATTACACTAGGCATTATAAAACGTTTACGTCATAAAAAAAGTGACGTCACAAACAAAAGAAGTGCGTTTTACAAGTTCCGAAATTCGCGCGAAAATTTGCAGTTTTAAATCTTTTTTTTTGCTAATAAAACCCAAAATAAATGGAAAACAACAACCGCCATAATCATTTAATTTATATAGAGAATACAATAAAAAATATTTCGGGTTGATTTGAATTTCATGCATATTCCCTATTGTAATAAATTATACGGAAAAGTAATTTTTTTTTAGCTAAATTATCCTAGTAATATTGTTGGGTTTGTAATGACTTCCTTAATTGATTTATGCAATAAAAAAAAATTAAAAATATAAAAAATGACAAAAGATTTTAGCGTCCATAACAAGATGAAAATGTGACTTTGCAGACAAAAGGATGCAGTGTGTTTCATTCTTGCATTAACATACTGGACATCCACACAGTAATGGAAAACGTCGGGCCGGGTTAGATAGACAGTTAACTTTCACTCTTGCTGGGGATCATCAGACTGCCGTAACCCATATGGCAATTCTCTTAATAGCTTTTAGTACTTTTTCTATGACAAAAACGGTAATAAATATGCAATATAACAACTTCCGTAATACGAAAGCAGGTCACATTGAAGTAAAGCTGCTACTGCCATATATGCAGCACGTAGTACAAGAAACACGAGCGGAAGGAAGCACGCATTTCGTACCATTTCTATTCTAGAAAATGTATTCACTATGCGAAATTGACTGGGGAAGTTTTCTTATGGGTTTTGGTAGTCTGATGATCCCTAACACAGGGTGTGTGAAAAATGGTATGATTGCTTTGCCCCGTATAATATCACAGATGTCAAAACTTGTCTTAAATCGAAAAGCAGGTGACAATTGACCATACCATAATCTAACATAATTTCTAATTTAAATATTCTTAAAAGTTTTAATGAAAATGCAAATTTTAGTAAAACCTGTCCTATTATTTGTATTGAAAAGAGGCCATTTGATTTAAAAAGTATGGGTTTCAAATTTGTTAATAACGCGGTTTTATAATAAAAACTTTTATCATAATTTTTTATTTTATTTATTTTATTTATTCCCAACAAACCTGTGTAGTTCATTACAGGGAATTAAAAAAAAATAATAATAATAATAACAATAATAACAATAATAGTTATTAAGCTAAACTAACAATAATAAAAATTAAATTTGAATTAACATATACATACAGAATATAAACATCTACACATTAATGCACATCCCTGTACATACATTACATATTGATATACAATCATATACAATATATATTATATTATACATACACACACAATACATACATATATGTATACATATAACTACTTTAATAAAAAATAATATTTAATAGAAATAGGTTATTTTCCCAGAAATATTTTCTTAACCATTTTTTTAAATTTTTTTATACTTTTAATATTTCTCAAGGTTATGGGCAGATCATTATATGTCAAAATTCCATTGAATATTAACGAACGTTTTGCAAAATTACTTTTAACCTGTATTAGTTTTATATTTTCGTTTTGCCTTGTATTATGGTTGTGTTGAGTATTTACTTTATCAAAACAAATATTCGAATATTTTTCTCTAATTATCATCGAGTGAATAATTGTACACTGTTTAGTTTTAAATAGGTTTTCTAAATCAAGTAGTCCTCTAGGTTTATATAAATTGACTGTTGGTTCGAGATAAGGTAATTTATAAATGCATTTAACAGCTTTATTCTGTAATCTTTTTAATGGTTTTAAAGAACTCGTTGGTGCCGAGCCCCAAATGGATATAAGATACTGTAATTTTGAATAAATAAGTGAGAAATAAATTATTTGCAATACGTTGAAAGTTACAAAATTTCTTATTTTAAATAAAATACCAATAACTGGGGCAACATCATTCCTAATTTTCTGAATATGTGTTTTCCAGTTAAGGCTTTCATCCAAATATAAGCCTAAAAATCTTATTGTATTTGAATATTTTATTTGATTATTATTAAAATATATATTTCTAGGGTAATTTTTTTCCATTTGATTTTTGTTTATAAACATAAAATATGATTTCTCAAAATTTAAAGTTAATTTATAGAATTTCAGCCATTCATTTAATATATTTAAATCATGTTTAATATTGTCATAAATTTCCGAGATATTATCTGCATAATAAATAATTGTTGTATCGTCTGCGTATAGTTTAATATTTCCTTTTAATTTTAATTTCGAAATAGAGTTAATATATATTAAAAACAATATTGGCCCCAAAATGGAGCCTTGTGGTACACCACATGTAATTATTTTTTTAGAGCTTTTAATGTTGTTAATTTCGACAAATTGTGTTCGTTTACTCAAATAACTCTCGAACCATTTATGAAGGGATTCTCTTATTCCAATATTATATAAAATACTTAACAAAATTTTGTGATTTACCGTGTCGAAAGCCTTTTTTAAATCTAGTGATAATATGGAACACTTTTTATTTTTGTCAACATTAATCTGTATATCTGTAATTACGTCTGCCGCAGCTGTCTCGGTATTCTTAAATTTTTGAAATCCGTATTGGCCCGAAAAAAGTAATTTTTGGCTATCTAGGAAATTTAAAAGTCGTTTATTCATTATTTTTTCAAAAATTTTTGAAAATACCGGCAAGACAGAGATAGGCCTATAATTATTACAGTTATCAGTAGTTCCATTTTTAAAAATTGGTAACACCTTTGCAACCTTTAACTTATCTGGGAAAATACCTTTCATTAACGAAATTCTTATTAAATGGTTAACAACTGCTACAATTTCGTTTTTAATAATTTTTACTATTTTGACTGTAATATTATCAAAACCACAGGCTTTCTTGGCATCGAGGCTTGTAATAATATCTTCAATTTCTTCTTCTGATATATCATGGGGATCAAGAAACATCGAATTTAGATTATAGTCTTTCACCATTTCACTGCAAGCACCAGAAATTTTCTTCGATAGAGTTTCGCCAATGTTAACAAAATAGTTATTCATAACTTCGCCAATTTTATCGCTGTCTTCTATTTTACCCTCTGCTGTTGTTAGATAATGTATCTTTGTTTTTTCTTCACATTTTCTTTTGTTGCTCAAAACTGAATTTATGCCTTTCCAAACTGTTTTTTGGTCTTTATTAAAAAATTTTGGTTATAATAGTTTCTCTTTGTATTTCTAATCTTATTTTTAACAAGCTTGTTATAATTTTTAAAGTTTTCTTTAATTTCTTGATTATTAGGATCTTTTTTTATTTTTTTGTAATAATTATCACGTCGTTTAATCGCTTGCATTAATTCTGCGTTAAACCAAGGTTTAGAATTACTTTTAATTTTTCTTTGTTCTTCATAATGACAGTTATTAAATATTTCCAAAATTTTGTCATAAAAATTATTTGGATCAGAATACATACTCTTTTTATCATTTAGAATGTTTAGTTCATTTTTTAATCTATTAATGTGATATTTTTTAAAAGAGATAAACTTATATTTAGGCGCTTTTTTTTGATTTTCTAGAGATATATCAAGAAGTTGAATATTGTGATCACTTATTTGTGATGTCTCAACTTTTAATTTTATTTGCTTATCATAATTAGACAAAATGTGGTCTATTAAAGTGCTGCTGCTTTCTGTTTCCCTGGTAGCTATTGTTGTATTACATAATTTAAAGTTGTTTGCTTCATAAATTTCCAAAAGTGTATTTGTATTATAATTTTTTTCAAAAATGTTTACATTTAAGTCACCAAAGATGAAACATTTTAATTTTAAATTCGTTAGTTTCTCTAATTTTCCATCTAAAAATTTGATAAAATTGTTGACCTTTACTGTCTGTGGTCTATATAATCCACACAACAATATATCTAGTGAATTCAATTTTAGACATATATATGAGAGCTCACTTTCAATTTTTTCTAAAATTTCATAGTTTAAACTTTTTTTAATAAATATACCCAAACCGCCTCCACGTTTCTCCCTGGTAGCATATTCAGCATTATAGTCTTGTATGTTATAAAATTTCTCTTCGTGTTTTCCAACCCAGGTTTCTGTAATTACTAAAACATCAGCTTTTTCTTCAAATGCCAATATTTCGATTTCTTCAATTTTATTTTTAATTGATCTAGAATTTAGGTATATAACCTTTAAATAAGTTCTAATTGTAGCCATAGTTTATTCTTTCTCTTGCTTCTTTCATTTTTCTTTTATGTAACAGACATTCTGTGCAATTAGCTTTGTGTTTAATATCAAAATGTTTTTCAAATTTCAAGTTATAGTTTTTGCAGTTTACACATACAGAAATTTGGTTTTTGCAATTCCAAAAAAAATGATCCTCTGAGCAGTTAGGACATGATAAACTATTTTTGCACAGTTTTGATGTGTGACCATATCCACGACATTTATAACATGTTAAAATATTGAGATCTTCTTTTACTAAACATCTGTCCCATCCCAGTGATATTTCTCGATTTACCAGCTTCTCAAATGTTTTCCCGTCTGTTTCAGCATAAATAATATATCTTTTGGTATGTTTTGATTGTCTGATATATGTCATATTTAAGGTGTCTCCATCATCAATATATCTCATAGTTTTCATTTCCATAAGTAACTCTTCATTAGTATACGATTTTCCTAAACCTGTTATTATTATTCTTGGTGATTTTAGATTTGAAATTTGAACGGAATAATTTTTATTTAATTTCTCTGTAGACAAGTCACAGATTTTTTCTATTTCTTCTCTTGATCGAGCTTTTAAAATAATACCGCCATTTTTTATTTCTTTGATACCCGATACTGCTACTCCTACATTAACAGGATTAACTTTTTCTTTTACTTCTAAAGTAGTCCGTTTGCTGTCTTGATTATTTTTGGGTTTTATTATCACAACTGGCAAATTTTTAGGTTTTTCCTCCATCTGAATTTTTTTTGTAATTTCTGAATATGTTGGAATATTCCTTATATCTTGGCTAATTTGTTTTTCTTGAAATTTTTTAAACATATCTTCAGTCATTTTCTCAATTTTGAAAATTTTGTTATCAACTTCTTGTAGCAGGTTAATTTTTTCGCAAATTAAGTTAAGTTTCTTTTCTACCTCATTTAACTTTTTTCTTAAAAGCAAATTTTCCAATTTTAGGTATTCTGCATTATGTTCATCATTGAATTCACTATAACAATAATAAACATTATTATGAAACATATTGAAGACATTTAATTTGAATACATATTAGACTATGGGAGTAGAAAAAGATGTTATTTTACTACCATTTTCAATTTTATTATCGGTGATATATTCAAATTTTTGGATATTTATATAACAAGCGCTTTACTTCATATTTTTGTAATATAAAGAAATTTACCTCTTTTTTATTTTTATTGTTTTTAGAGTAGAGACAGGATTTCACCACGAGCTCCTTTTTAACTCGCAAACAACCATAACTTTGCTCTAAAAAAGGTATAAAGTCCTTTATTACCAAAAGTTTTAAATTTATTTTTTATAATCTTGATTTTGATATTACGTAAAACTTTTTTAATTTTCTAAAAAGTGACATGTCAATATTTTTTTTTTTGTTAATAATTTCCATTCATGTGACTTTAATTACTTTTCGAAACTCTCATGTTGGTGAAAAGATGGCTATAATAAAATCTGCATTTTCTCTTTACCTTTCTTTGGTCGCATTTATCTTTTCCTTTTCCGTTAATAATATGGATACTAGAGGGAAATGAATAGTGTGCGTTGTCGCTTTAATTCAATGGGTTTTGGGTTTCCACGGTTGTTAATGAAATTCTACCTCATACGGGGTAGAGCCAAAAACTTGAATTTCGAGTAAGGGTAAAGTACAAGGTTATTCATTATATTTGGACCAATAGATAACTTTTTATTTGAAGAGATAGAAAAATGATTAAATTATAAAGATTGTAGATTTGTACAAGAACCACCAGAAAATGAACTAAAAAAATTATTTAATATCAAACGAGCAAGTTTTGAACTAACTTTAAGTTTTCTCAGTATTTCCCCAGTATTATTAAAATAACTCGCATTTCGTTTCAGGCAAAGCTTCGCAGAATGGTAGAAGAACACTCTTCTAACTTAGCCTCCCGGATAGAATCCGACTACCCTAACTCCATCCCCGCCCCCATATCGAGCCCCGCTTGCAACCCCCAAGAACTGAAACTTTCCGACGCGACTGCTGATGCAATTTCTTCTTCCTCTCCATTGCCGGTAGCACAAAATGAGTTTTTAAAAATAAGTGGAGACAGTACCAAAGAGTTACTTAAAGAACCCAACGAGGGTAAACTTAATAATGGGGACATTAGAAAAGAGGAATTTAAGGGAACCAAGTCAAGTTCCATAGAATCTAGAAGAAGTAAATCTTTAAATAATACTAGTTCGATTGATTCAAGTGAAGAAGTTAATAAGGTAAGTTTTTATTCCACTATAATAACAATGTTTGAAATACGTGGAACCATATCATTTATCTTATAACTAAGATATCCAAAGTCGTATAAATATAGTCACCTCGAAAAAAAAGTAGTTCACTTAAAATGTTGCTTAAATTTAATCTTTTCTATAACTTTTTTTTACCCCCAGCTTTCTTTTCAGCTCATATCTGTCGTAATGGATGGTCACTCATTTCACTTACATTATACAGTGTGAATTTTTACAGTGTTACAAGGCGATATCTCCAAAATAGTTTAAAATATTTTCATGAAATTTTGTGCATTAATAGGGAAATGGGGGACATATTTAAACATATTTTTTACATTTACCCTCTCCCTCTATTTTGAAGGGTGTGGGTAAATTTGCAGCTTTAAATGGGATAATGAACTCTTGTTTATAAAATTCGAATCTACGTAAAAAACTACGTATGTGTACAATTTTTTTTTTGTTTTGCTCTTTCGGTAAGGGAATTATGATTAATATCATTATATGGTTATTACCTAAAAAAATATTAACCATTTAATTTCAACTTATTTATCGTCTGTCATGCTTGAGAAGGAATGCTTGAGAAAGGAATGTCGTACCCGCTCTAATATTTCAGGTGTCACTAATAAGCAGGCAAAGCGGATTCAGTCTTTCATATCATCTTAAGTTGTAGGTGCAGTCGCCATTACTTTGTCCTTTATAAAACCCCACAAGAAAAAGTCAAGGGGGTCAAATCCGGGGACCTAGCAATAAACTGAGAAATCATCTTTAAAACGTCGAAATTCTCAACTGACTTAAGTAAAAATAACGCATTTCCATGGAAACGAATAATAAATTCTGGAATAAGTGAACTTGATTTATTGGTAAAATTTATTTATTGTTTAAATTCAATTAAAAAATTAAATTAACCATAATTCCGTAACCGAAAGAGCAAAAGAAAATTGTATATAAACGTAGTTTCTTACGTAGATTCGAATTTTATAGATAAAAGTACATCATCCCATTTAAAATTCCAAAGATACCCTATCCCTCACAATAGATAGAGGGAGTAAATGTAAAAAATGTTTGAATATGTCACCTCATCTCCCTATTAACTTACCAAAATTTCATGAAAATACTTTAAAAGGTATGTATTGTCATTCCATCCTTTTCTATAAAGAAGAATATTCGTTATCTCGCGATAATTAGTAAATCGCCAAAAAGTTTCTAGATACGTCCCTGTTATACACTGGCATATTCCTTTAACTAAATGTCGTGAAACGAGGGTTTATTATCTCGTTTCTGTCTTCTCGTAAACTGATACTTTTTAAAATAGGAAAATATAAATATTTAATATTGCCAAGTTTGGCTGACAATCCCTTAGAGTTTTACGACTTAGGATTAAAACCTCAAGAGGTTCGACATATGTCTCAGACTGTGAGAAAAAGCATTTTGATCCCAAAAATGATTTTAAAGTAAACCTTTTTCTCTTAAGTTTGTGGCTTTTCTTAAAATTAAAAACGGATATAGAACTATCCCTTAATCTCTCTAAAAGTTCTTTAAAATAACATATGGCATAATAAGGATTATGTTATGTAGCTAAATCAAAAGCTATCTATCTTCTTAAATGTCTTCCAGAACACCCAGTATGAAACGTTTCTTTTTTTTTCAGAGAGATGTACAAAAAACGAAATCAAACCCTGTGAAATGTGAACTTTTAGAGACTGAAGCTAAATTAGATTGCAAGGAAAACATGACAATACAAGAAAGCGCTAGCCCTATAAAGGACAGTAGATCGTCTCCTGAGAATCAGAGATCGGAATCTCCCAAGCCGGGATGTAGTAGTCAACCTGATATGGGTAAGTTTCGTTGCGTTTGTGTGTTCATTGTGCTCATTTGAAATATTTCTCTAAACAACATTGATAAAAAATTCAATTATTAAAACTGAAAATGTAAAAAAAAAGAAAGAATAAAATATTACAACTAAAAAGGTTTAAATTAATCAGTTAGTACTAGATACATTGCATATACTTAATAAATTACAATTTTATTCTATTGCGTAATTTCCTCTTAAAGCCAGATAAAGTGCAGTTGAAAATATCAATACTTGCACCCACTGCATTCAGGGTTCTCAGAGCTCTATCGATTGGAGAGTGCAAGCCATAGCTAGCGTGATGAAAGGGGATAAAAAACAAATCATGATTACGCAGCCATCTCACAGCAACATTAAACTTTATTTGCGATAACAGCTGTGGACAATCACAAATCACGACAAACAGCCAAAAAAGTGAATATAAAAGCCAGGGGAGACGAAATCATCCATTCGTAATTACCATTTTGTCTTGTTTCCTATATTGCGCGTGTAGGATACAGAAAGAAGAGAGAGAGAACGCTAAAAGTCCGACTTCGCGAACCTTCGCTGTCGTTTTTCGAGCCGCTTGTATTTAACCTAGCAAATCTGTGAAGAGGTAGTTCTGGATGGAATGAGTCCAATTTTCCTCACGCTGGACATTGACGCACAAAGTTTATGGATAAAAGCCTTTATAAAAAAATTTCACCACAACAAATCTAGGCAATTCTGTACACAAAAACCTACTATGGCTTTACAGCTGTTTATTCCATGAACGAACGGGGATAGCATAAGATAGCGACGTTGCCACTGTCACTCTAGTTTTCGTCCCTATGCAATGGAAATAAATTTTAAAAATTTGTTTCTACGAAAAATAACGGTATTTTGTTATATTTTACTAACCCTTAAGTATACAGGCTTGTGAGAAATTAAGGAATACATTCAATATATTCATAATTGTCAGTGAACCGGTTAGAACAAGTTCAAAACAAGTTTGCGAAATTTTTATTGTATAAATTAAGATTTCCCTATAAGGAAATACCTTACCTAACGCGCATGAAGTTGGCAGGAATTAAAAGCCTTAAAAATCGCAGGTGTGAGGCCTTAGTTTTATTTCTTTATAAATTATTAAATAGTCAAATTGATTGGTCTGAATTACTACCTCTAGTATCATTTAGAACAGCATTACGAACAACTAGATCTAGGCAGCTTTTTTATTATCTACCACATAGAACAAATTATGGCATGCAGAGTTTTATTACTAGACTAGCTAAGAACTACGATGATCGTTATGGAAATCTGGATATGTTTAATGACAGTTTTGCTTCTTTTAGGCGTAAAATTAAGAATTAATTTCTAAAATGTTTAGCATTAGGGTACTATTTGGAGTTTTTTTTGTAAATTCTGTAAGTACTATTGTGAATAAATAAATAAATGTCTTGTAAATTAAAAAATGAATTTAAAAACCCTCGGAGACGTCAATTTAGTTTGAATCATACAGGATGGCTCGTAACAGGTGTACAACTGCCAACTTTGATTTTCTTATGGAATACCCCAATTTTTTTTGGCTGATTTGAATTATCTGTAAAATTCTAACCTATCAAGAAATACTAACATATGAACGACAAATTTGACACATTGAAGAGATGTAAAATGTAAATGATTTAATTTAAAGCAAATTTGTGTGTTCTATCTTAACAGCCAGGTGTGAGAGAACGTAGTTGACCAGATTAAGAATAACCCTGGAATCTATGTTTTAAAATGTAAACAATATTTGTTTGCATTTTACAAACCCATACTCTGTTGGTAAAGCAATGAAGTTTAAAATGTTGGACTTATCAAGTTATTTGCTAAATTCTTTGTGACTTTATCATGATATTTCCATGTACACGTTATTTTAAAATATTTATATCTTTGGATTACACATGTTTTTTCATGGCTTCACGATATTTAAGTCTCCCTTTTAACTAATGGATGATGCTACAAAATGAAAATTAAAAAAATGGAATTATCATGTTTTCCCCTGTGCTTTTCAAAGCGTTCCTCTTTTTAATTTAAAATTTAATTATCTGTCAATATGGCGACCTCCTTCATACTCGTAAAAATTATAGATTTCACCGCATTCAAGTTAATATCCAAAATTGTCACAGCAACCACATTATAAACTTTTATTTCTCAGAAAACCAATATTTGAACTTATCGAGTTCTGCCATTCGGAACGTTGTTATGGCAATGTGTTGTTGGGAGTCTCGTAAACTTTTATATAACTTTTATGTTGTACTTTTATTTAATAAAAACAAAACACTTTGCTTGTTGCATGATAGAAATAATAAACATAAAACGGAGGTAAAATTGATATTGTAAAATAAATATAGATATGTCTGTGTATAATAAAAACTAATATTATATTTATGTTCGCGTCGTTGCATTTTATTTCTATAACAAACATAAATACATCAGTTTAGTGATATATGTATGTATACGTAGCTATTTTATTTTATTTCATAATATTTTTATTTTTCATATAGCCAACCAAGCGTATGTTATATAGTACACGGGATTTTCTATCGATTTTCATAACGTAACACGACAACACGATCTTGCACAAAGACAACAGACTTCTTAGGAATAGCTCTGTTATTGGCATTACTATCCAAGGCATACAGAGAAAACACTCCTTATATGATGAACTGATATGGGTGTCATCAATCCATTTGATTACGGCACCGTTAGTACTTGTATGTGTGACCGCTTGGGATGGGATCACTGCTTTAAACAAGGAAGGTGGTATGGGATTTTTTCCTCGGTCGAGGAGGTACCACCCCACATATTCACTTAAAGGCCTGCGTTGTGGTTTAGAAAGCATATTTAGCGCGAAAAAAAATTTAAATAAAATATAGCAATCAGCATCCATCATTTAAATAGTTTATGGGGATTGTAACATCCTAAAGCAACCGCTGGTTGGGCCTGGGCCATAATAATAGGTCCATAAAGTCAGAGCGCACAGGTAGTTCCCCTATCTTATTATTACCAGTAACTGTTTGTTGTTTGCAGTAAACGCAGTAGCGGATTAACCCTATTGCACACTAGGCAAGTGCCTAGGCCCCTGATTTGGCTGATGGCCCCCAAATTATCCCCAAACCCGAACCTTCAGTTTATTTAAACCGGCCAGCATTATTCACTGAATTTCATTTACAGCGACGCTAGACTATAATAATATAATAATTTTTACAAGAACAAACCTATACCTGAATCTATAAATTTGTTGCAATCTGGCAATGCAGCTTAACTTACTCGTTAGACCGCGAAAGCCAGAAAAGTTGTTCTTTAAAAAAGTTAGTGTTCCTATGTTTTGTTATCTATGCTTTTATTTGTATTCGTTATGTATTTTTTTATATGTACAAATGTTATTTGTTACGTACGTAACGTAAGATTAAAAAAAACGTCCTCAAAGTATGCCATAGAATCAATCACGCATGTCTTGAATTAGAAGAAGAAGAAAGTGATCAACTTGCAAATTCCAAAATATCTACAAAAATACAAGATCGTCCATGACAGACAGTACGGATTGCGTCACCAAAGATCCACAGCTGATCTCCTTAGGTTTGTCACACATAACTGGAACGTCTCTCGAATTTCATGGCGAATCTCAGATTGTTGCTCTCGATATTTCCAAGGCCTTTGACCAAGTATGGCATGCCGCACTCCTCAATAAACTACCTTCTTACGGTCTTCCTACCAAACTATGTACCTGGATCGGTAGCTTCCTCTCTAATGGGCGCATATCTGCTGTGGTTGACGGTCACTCATCTAACTTCCATCCTATCAATGCTGGCGTCTCCCAGGGTTCAGTCCTGGCACCAACCGTATTTCCTCTTCACATTAATGACCTGCTCTCTTCAACTACCAATCCCATCCACAGTTATGCTGACGATAGTACTCTTCACTCCAATATTTATTTTTCCAGACAAGCTTCGAATCAAGAGTTGGATAATAGACGCAGATCTATGTACCTGTCCCTTTCCCAAGATCTTCAAGTGATGTTAGACTGGGGTGCCAAGAACCTTGTTCAGTTCAGCACCTCCAAAACCCAGTCTTGCTCCCTGTTATGGAAAAAATCTGGCAACGCTTACCCCATCCACATGAATGGCCAAGCCCTACGAAACAATAAAATATTCGATCTTGTTGGCGTCGCTTTCGAACATGATCTCAGCTGGCACAAACCGATTATTTCGGTAGCCACATCGGCAGCTAAAAAACTTGGTTTTCTCTTTCGAGCCAGGAAATACTTCTCCTCTTCCAACTTATACACTCTCCATGTGTCCCAAATAAGACCTAACCTCGAGTACTGCTCCCACATCTGGGGAGCGGCATCACCTACGACACTACTTAACATCCTTGATTCTTTTCAAAATAGAGGCATTCGACTTATCAATGACCCAGCCCTCACGAGGAAACCCCCTTCTCTCGCTCATCGCCGCGCTGTTGGGGAATTATCCCTTTTCTACCGCTATTTCCACGGATTTTGCTCTGAAGAACTATTCGGTATTATTCCCCCCTTGACTGTTCCTAACAGAACAACAAGAGGCGCGTTACGTATGCATCCGTTTACTGTCCACCTACAAAAGCCTAGAACAGACCACTTCTCTGGCTCATTCATACCTAGGGTCTCCAGATTATGGAACAAATTGCCTGCAGATGTTTTCCCTTCCCGTCCTAACCGCCAATCCTTTAAATCCCGTGTCAATAGACATTTCCCTTCTCTTCAGACGTCCACGGTACGTCAGTACTTAGGCTTGGGGTCTACGTGGGATATCTTAGATAAAAAGAAAAATAAAAAAAATATGAGAATGAGAAATAGAACTGTCAAGTTCTGAAGTTTATATTTTTAAGAAAATTAAATATGGTAACCACGGCAGAACAAAAATCTTTTATGATCGAAAGTTACTTTAGAAATTGTAGACGGGTTGATGGCCAGTGGGTTTATTTAGCACGAGACGCCATTCAGGATTATCAAACAGAATTTCCACACATCATGGATTTCGACCAGTTTCGCCAAATTTTGACTAGATCTGTCTCTTTGTTTGGAGAAACAGGAAATGTGAATAGAAAGGAAGGTAAGTCACCTTTTCTATTTAAAAATGATATTAGTGTGGAAAATTTACCAATGTCTATATTAATATGCAAAAATTGAGAGTAAATTCTCTAACCACCTGAAAATTCCTTATACAATAAGGATTTCAACAAATAATGGTAAAACAGCTATTCTCCGGGCTATATGCCCCTCCGAGCGCTGAATTACATACCAAAATTTGCCGTATTTTCTTCTAACACAGTTAGATAAGAAAATACTGTTTCAAATGCAAGAAACTACCAGGAAGAAGGAAGCTTTTTCTTTAGTTAGAATGTCGTCACCTGCAGACCGGTTTCGAACTCGTTGGTTCTCATCAGTACAGGATAGACGAACATACCAACCTTCCGAAAAAGTAATCCCTTAAAGCTACAACTGTCGTACTGCATAAGCAGTGAGACACAGGCAGCGCCATCCATTAGCAGTTTCAAGCATTCAGAGTAGAGTTTACCGTAAGGTAAAATTATCAAACGTATGAATGAAAGTCTACTTGTCAGGGGTACATATAAATATGCAAAAATTGAGAATAAATTCTCTAACCACCTGAAAATTCCTTATACAATAAGGATTTCAACAAATAATGGTAAAACAGCTATTCTCCGGGCTATATGCCCCTCCGAGCGCTGAGGGAGGGGCATATAGCATATAGCCCGGAGAATAGCTGTTTTACCATTATTTGTTGAAATCCTTATTGTATAAGGAATTTTCAGGTGGTTAGAGAATTTATTCTCAATTTTTGCGTATTTATATGTACCCCTGACAAGTAGACTTTCATTCATAATGTCTATATTGTTTTTAACCAGGAGCATCGCTGTGACCATTGAATTCTGGGACGATAAGGTTGAGCTTCGCAGTGTCCTCGAATTTTAAAGAAAATATGTTAGGAATGCGTTTTCTCTAAATTCAGTTATTTTCTTAAAATGACACCAGGTTGCAAAATCTTCATATTGTTTCTCATATCTTTTTCTTGATTTGGGTTTGATATAATATGATAATATAATATAATAAGCTAGACGTAGCCTCCGCAGCATCTCTCTCAATTTTATTAATGAAAAAATCGGGCATAGTTGAGAACTTTCGGGTAAAAACTCAAAAATTGTTTGACAGTTTTAAACAAAATCTTAGTTTCCATAGTAGAAAAGCCATTGTGACTTTATAATAAACGATTATTATAGTCTTATTGTTGTTTAAATACACTTTTTGTTCAGTTGTTTTATTTTTAAAATAAAGTATTTTCACCTTGTTAAAATAAGTTTGCCTCCCCTAAAACTTTAGTTGCCACCTGTGAAATCAAAACCTGGCTACAGGTCTGCGTCCGCCAAGGCCATGATCGTACGTGACCTGAAGAATCTGAACCACAAACTGAGCCTTGTATATGCTATATAGTTTAGCTGTACAATTCTGACTGTACAGTTTAATCGTACAGTTTTAACTGAAGGTTTGCGGCCCGCTTTAAAAAACCAGTGATAAAGGATAAAGGACACTGAATACACCTCTTATTCAGTGTGTTAGACTTTATGATGGGATGTGCCACATAATGGCCGCTGTGGAGAATCACACAATTTAAAAATGCCAGCCTATTTATCACAGATATACTCGAATCTACAATTCTTACACACTGTTGTCAACTAAAGAATTTAGATTTTGATTCCCCTCGTATACTACACAACCTAGGGCACTGCTATTTTTAACCCCCAATTTCCATTTCCGTTGCTTGGAAATTGAAAAAGCTTTTACCTCTAGCATGGTTGATATATCGAGCTTCTACCGCTCGATAGGAAATTTGTATGAAATATATTCCATTGCGTGGTACAGGACAGTGGCCTGATAAACAACTCTGAATGTTGTTTCTACGATAATATCAATCGCCTGATTTCAGTTTAGGATTTGATTTTATTTTGCAAATTACTGATGTTGTTGCCTAATGGAAACAATAAAATGAAAGCTATAAATAATTCTTCTTGTTTATTTGGTTACTTATAATAAAATTTATGTATATTAAGGAAACCCATAAAATATACATCTAACTAGGAAAACAGCATAATAAATGGGCTTTTTCGCTAAATCTGAATTCTAACTTTTAATACCAATATTGTAAATCATGCTATATGGGTTTTAGGATAATAACAAGAATCTAGGAGTGTTTTATACTTTTTTATTGAGATATGAAAATCTAATTAAATTTAGTGACATTTAGCAAATGATTTTTAGAAATAGAATTGATTTCTTCACATTTTTACTATATTACCTATATATTAGAAGAATTTGCCTATTTTTACGTACAGTGGTGCACTTGTATTGTAGAAGAAATTTGACATAATATATTACATTGTGTTAGCAGCCGAATGCAATTTCGGAGCTCATAGCACATATCACTGGATGAAGGGTAGCGCGAGACACTGCATCTCACTCATACAAATTTTATTGATGGCTGTAAAGGGTCTGATTCCTGATTCTGGTAAAACGTGGTCTCTTCTTGAAACACATTGGGTATAAGCAGAGACTATAAAGAATATAGACGATTCTCGAATACACCAAAATGGGGCCGAAAGCGGGTCTCCCTTGAAACATTTGGGTCGGTTTACTGGTTTATGGTTTAGGAATTTGTTTGTTCGCCATTATATATCTATAAAGTACCTATATATACATATGTATATAACAGTAGACAAACAAATTCCTAAGCCATAAACCAGTAAACCCCCAAAATGTCTCCAGGGACACCCGCTTTTTTATCCACTTTTGTTACACGCCAGTGTTCGTCTATGTATTACTTAGTCTAGGGTATAAGCCTGCCTAAGGAAGGGTAAGAACCCAGAAATCGCGATAGGGGTAGGGTACCGAGACTAGAATCGGAAATAGTCCCATTCTATTGCATTTTTCTCGACGGTCTTTTGTTGCACTGCTAAAGAATCTACTTTTTATGTATTTATTTTTATTTATTCTACTGCTACATGACTTTACAAAGTATTAACATTGTCAAATAATAACAAGTAGTATTCTCTTCTACAAGTAATACGTAATACCCACGTAATACGTAATAACACTAAGTGGTAATAAAAATGTAAGTGAATAAAAAGCATACAAACATAAACACTAAGTTCAGAGTAAAATCAATATTACAATTAACAAACAGGTAACATGGTGTAACACAATCTAGAAGTGCTGACATATTTTATTAATAATTCAAGGTAAATAATAATGGCTTATTATAAAATTATTGGAGAGAATAAAAACTGTTCTCCAAGAGATAGCTTTTTAAAAAAGAGTAAATAGTTCTAATATCGTTTGACAGGTTTATTTTATATGCTGATAATCGAAAATTTGATATTAAAATATCATTATTATTTCTCGTATTATAGTTGTGAATTGTTAGGACTGCTGGAAATTCGTTCACCTATTTTTTAACAAATATTGAAGCCTCCAAGATAAGTATACAGGGTAAGGTTAAAATTTCATTGGTTTTAAAAATTGGTTTACAAGAGTGTAGTTGGCTAAGCGAGAATATTTTGCGAAGTATTCACTTTTGTAAAATAAATATGCGAGTTATTTGAGTGGCCTGTCCCCAGTACATCCCCATGTATTTTAGGTGACTATAGACTAGGGTATAATAAACACTTATGAGTTGTTCTATCGATAGAATATTTTTAAAATTAATTATAGAAAAATAAGCTGAACTAAGTTTCCCTGCTACAAAATCTACATGACACATCCATGTTAAGATATTATCAACATGCAAGTCCAGCAATTATATATTTCGAAAGATTAGTCATCGCAAAATTCTTTTCTTTCCTGATAAAAGTCTCGACGGAATCCGATTTCTTTCTATCCTTGATATCAAAAGGGGCATTAGTAAGAGAAATAACAACGATGTTGTAGAAAATAAAAAAGAATAATTAAACATTTTATCACAGCCGCCTTTGCTTGTGCAAGTATTTCTGGTTGTCTACTGTGAAAGTTTAATCGAAATTCATAAAAAATAAATTTCCAATCTGGCAAAATACATATGTAAGTTTTATGATTTTATAGCAAAAGAACTTTGTTTTTACTGAACATAAACAGCATTTGCAAAAATATAATTTTTATTAAGCAAAAACAGTGTCAGCGTAGCCACATTAACCTTCTTATTTTATACTAGGTACCTACTTAAAATTATTGCTTCCTACCCCACTAAGTAATAATACTCCCTTCAACCAACAATTTGCAATAAAAGGATCGGAGAAAAAGATTTTAAGTAAATAAAGAAAAAAATAGCAAAAATAGTAAGTATTTTTATTAAAGTAAAAAATTTATAATAATGTTAGAAGAATATTCCCTATTCTCCGATATACATATAATCAAAATGGATTTATAATACAGCCTATCTGCGAACAGTGACGTTTGTGTGAGTTAAAGACGCGACAAACATTGTGCAATCGAATATACCAAGTAGTTTCACAATATTAACTGTAAATGTTGAAAGTCTTAGTTCCAGAAGGATATATACACTTTGAAATCCCACTGTGACTTCAGCTTTAAACTGAAAACGTTTCTAGGGAGCAATTGTCACTTCTTTCTCAATAACTAAAGAAATCTTCTGTGATGCCCTCTGTTCTCAACTTTATATCGGGTAGACGTTCCTATTACTCATTCCCATAACGCCCGGTCCAAGTAATGTAAAGAAGAACAAATATGTACCTACCTTGCGTAATATTTCAATAGTTGTTAGTCAGTCCCAGATTCATAGAACACAGGAATTTAAGCTACTAATACTTTATATAAACTTTTTAAGTATATTCTGCACTGCAAAAACAATTTATATTATGGGACAGGCTTCAAATAATATGTCATGTTTATTTTTCTTATAACTTTCTACAAGCTCTAAAAATTTTACGAGTATGAGAGAGAAAGAAGACGAGAGAGAAAAAAATAAGAAAGAACATGAAAGAGAGACATAATTGAACTCTCCGTTGTAAAATGGGTTTCTGTCATTCTCAAATTAAATTGGATAAGGTACAGACGAATAGACATGCTCTATGTCCCATTTTTTAGGACCAGTGGCACAATAAGAGACCCAGTTGTAACGGAACTCAGAATGTATAATCAATAGCGATGGGTCATTCGTTCATTTTCAAGAGAGCCCGCTCACTCGTTCAGCTCACTTGGAAGAGTCGTTCGCAAGGAGTCGTTCGATTGAACGAGGGCTGCTGAGTTGCGAATTACAGAATCGCGGAGCTCTGTACTTTAACGTGACACCACATGTGTATAAAAGAGAGCATAAAACGCGGATGTGAATTACACATTTACGACTGCCGACGCGACGGTCCGCTGCCCGATTGTGGCGTGACGGCTTCAAAGAAAAATAATATACATAACATAAATAAATTAATTAAAATATTGGACTGATTAAAATTTTTATTTGTTAAATGTTCAAAATAAAAGTAAATACATATTAACAAAAATGGTTTTATTGTCGATTAGATAATGATTATGTAATATGGATTTCAAAGTTATAAACTACCCGCAGTATACGCCGTTAAAAAACGTTGTTGCAGATTTTCGGCAAAGTAATTAATCGTTAATCGTAAAATAATAGTAATACGAAAGACGTACAAACTGTGTAATGTATTATCATAGGCCGCTAGATGCTCCACCACTCTCGTTCTATTATACGACTCCGACTGAGCCGCTCCCGGCTCGCGCTCTCGCGGCTCGCTCTCTCCGAGTTGTCCGAAACTCGCGAACGCGTGGGGTGGAATTTCTACGAACGGACGAGAGCGAGCCAGATATTTTAACGAGCGGTGAACGTATCGTTCAGTTGATGGGAGCGGCTCATTCGCGACTCTTTGAAAAGAGTCGTTTAAATCGAACGAGTCGTTCGCGACCGACCCATCGCTAATAATCAACTACCCCAGGCATTTTAAGAAATAACTTCTTTGCAAGTTTTCAACAATAAATTCAAAATGTTACTAAAAGAAAAGCCGTTTTATTCAATAAGAGAGTACTTCCTCAAAGTATGGTAGGATTGTTATTGTACATATTGTATTTATATTGAGATATGTGCAGTATGCACATTTGTGAATGCTCATTTGTTTATTGACAATTCCAATACATTGTAAATGTATATGGAAATAAAACAGTTGTATTTGTAAATACAAAGGATTATGCTCAAATTACACTATAATAAAACAAACCGTCACAAATATCAATTACTATCTGGGCAAATAAGACGGTCGTCCACATGCCACTTGTTTAAACGCACACCTTTGTTTCTGAAGTTAAATTCCTCGTCTGATTGCTTGATGTCGTGTTGCGAAAATCGTCTGTGACGCTAGGAAATGTGGATATTTTTTGTGTTGCATAACAAACCCGTTCAACTTTAGGTCTTGTAGACTGACATTTTGCTACTCTTAAGCATACAATTTTACAAATAATAACAATCAGTTCGATAAATTAATTGATATAAGAATAGGTATTTACTTTCGGGCTGTTACAGAACGTTACGTTCATTTACGTTTGTGTGTAGCATCCTTAGGTTAAGCTTTACGTTAACATGTAGATTGATACTTATTTTTGCTTATCTCCTGACGTCACTTGTCACTCAGGGCAAATGGCTGCTTTTTAAATTGTAATTAATTACACCGAGAAGAAACAATTTTTTTTTGGTTAAACTATGCTAGTAATTTTCTTCAAAATAATATTTTTGGGTTTGTAATGACTTCCTTAAACGATTTATGCAATAAAAAAATACATGCATATTCCGTATTGTCAAATGAAACTATAAGATTTAGTACTGGTTTGAATTAAGATCTTCTTTAAGCTAGGTTTTGACAAGTTTTTGTCCTGTCATTTTTAATAAGTAACCATACCATAAAGTTTACTCTAATATTTCAGTGGTTCCCAAATGATCGGTATCGTGCACATGCGGGCTTGTTCCCTCATTAAAAATAAATTTAAATAACGTATGCAATCAGGCAACTATTTCTAGAGAAACACATTCCTGCAGTTTTAGGTCGATTTGACAGCATCCTGTAGGCATATCCCAAAAAAAGCAAATAAATTGTTTGGATAGCTGTTTAAACAATTATCTGTCGTTATAACACCATCTTATTTTGTTCCTTATTGTTAGTTGAAGAAGGGCTGGTGTTGTAAAATTTCCGGAAATATATATATTTTTTAAATATTTCCGGAAATATTGTAAATATTTATTAAACACAATGTATCTTTTAAAAATAAACATCAAAATCAAAATATATACCTACAAAAGTAAAACAATAAACATAAATGCATACAAAAGTACATAGGAAAAACAAACAAATAAAAACAAATTGATGCAAAAATACCAAAAAAAAATGTTAAGAAATTGGTACTAGTCAAAATCAGATATTTGCGAGTCGCAAATCGAGAGAGAGGCATGTTCTCATCACACTGTCATCATTCGTTAAACTTGTCTCTTGAATATTTGGTAATGTTTCTTTATCTACAGAACTGTTTTTATTACTTAGCTCTTTGCTATAATTATTATTACTGTTATCGTGGCTAACAGATTCCTCCCTTATTTTATCTATATCTTCATCTTCATCAGTTGTTCAAAATGACCACCATGAACTTCTTGGCAGTAATAAAGCTAATTTTAAAACTCCACCAAGAAGTAGATAACACCTGCCATTCTCAAAAATGTGAGGAGTAAGTTCCAAATTTGGCTTTATTACTGCCAAGAAGTTCATGGTGGTCATTTTGACCAACTTTTAAAGTAATAAGAGAAATAAAGGTACTTACATTTTTAATTTTTTTTCACACTTTTTAAATTTTTATAGGCTTGCCATTTAAAAAAGGAATTAAGATACGGACCTCGGGTTTGCGGTAAACTGTTTCTTTTTTTGAAGACTTTTAAAATGAAGTATCACACGGCATAGGGTTGCATTTAAAATTTTTGAATACAACTCCCTAGCGTCACCCCTTAAGGGGGTTGAAAAAGTTAAATTACTTAAAAAAGTAGATTTTGTAACCAAGATACACCTAAAATTTGGTATCTATCTTTACTAATAGCAAATACATTTGTCGATACTAAGACTTTTCGGACACCCTGTATACTGGCTGTTACATAGTTTAGGCTGTTACCCACTATGTGATGTTTGTTTTACTTTAAATTACCCTAAGTAAGCATATTTATGATGAGGATGTTTACTACCTATTTTGAAATATTTGAAGCTTGTTAAAAGGCCTATTATTGCGATAATACGTATCCTTTTCGTTATAAATTTGCAAAAAGATTTAAAAATAAATTCATAATACAAAACTTAGTTGTCCTACTCTCATATTTGTCAGTTTAAAACCGTAATTGTTAAATTAGACCAGTCTTAGCGATGGAGAATCCCGGCGAAGTTGTTTTAAATTTACGCCTTCTTGATAATGTCAAGGTCATTATTGATTAAAACTGGAAGCCTATTTTTAAAATAGCCCCAATATACTTCTTAAATATTTTACTTTTATTATTCTCTTTCATTAAATAATCGTTTTTCCACAACACAACACTTAAATAAAAAATTATTAGTGCTTGACGGAAAACTTGATCATTATTAATGAATTTCTCCATCGCAGCTAATGGTCAATTTTCCCAATTCCCTTTTTTCCCATAATGTGTCGATCAAACAGAAATACGGCAAATTCTTTACCGCACTTATTACTAATTTTCAGATTCATCATCACCTCGGTCTCCCCGCAGTTCCGACGGCGGCAACCCTGATGACCTGTTGGCTTTACTTCCTTCCCCTTCCAATTTTCCGAAGTCATCTTCAGTAATTAGACGTCTACGCCAGGATAATGACAGGTAATAATAAATCAACTCTTTGGAGAATGCAAGGGTATGTATGATATTTATTTAATAATGGTATTTCGGAAGTTTTAAGATATTTATTAAGGTAGGTTTTAGTTGCGTGAGTTCTTTCTTAAATATCAATGTAATATAATAATTATTTATAATGTTCAACATTTTCCTCATATTTCGTTAACCAATTGAATAAAGATTATTGAAAATGTTGGAGCTCCAGTTGTCCAAAGAAGCATTAACGAGTAAGTGTTTTATCGAGTTTAAAGTAATATAACGTCAAATTATTCGGTATAGAACGAAATACGGTGCTTATTTTAGTAAATTCTATTAGCATACCTCATAGAAATACTACGTCAGTGTAAAATTTCTCATAATAGGTTTCTATATGATTCACATTGATTTAGCGATACCATAATAGATTGTTACATGATTCGCACAATTGAATAAAGATTGTTGAAAATGTTGAAAAAAATATATGCACAGTTGTAGCCAAAATAGGGTGTCATTTTCAATAAGAGAAAGCATTAAAAATGAAACTTTATTTGGCCATGACTGTACAGGGTGTCCCATTTTCGGCACTTTTGCGGGGTATCTCCCTTATTTTTCAAGATAGAGGGTTGCAGTTTTCGCGACAGTGTGCTACTTTTTGATGAAACGAAAGGTGACAAAAATATTTTTCATGGCCCCCTTCGTTTTTGACATACAGGACGAAATTGATTTTTTTCCATTTTCGGACCCCCCTCGCATTTCAGTTATCTTGTAACTTATATAAAAAGTAAAAATGGATTATATTAGAGTTTTCTCCGTAGAATCGAGTGGCGTGGTTAGATTTTCATCAGATGTGATATTTTTCGAGATATTAACCACATAAATGTTTTTTTTAATGGAACACCCTGTATATTTCTTAACCATTAAGTTTCCCCTTTCGAGAGCTTTTCAAAAATATATAATCCTTTATAGTTATTTTTTATTTTTAGCCCTTAAATCGAACTATTTAATTTTAAACTTTAATTTTGCGTAGTTGGCCGTGTTTAACAAGTGGTTTAACGTCAATTTAGGTATTTAGATTTAAAAAAGAAACTGGTTAAATCCTGTATTTTCATTAATTTATTAAAATTCGTATTATTTTCTAAACTACAACACTACTTGTTATCTAGATATATAGAAAATCCTAACCAGAACTAAAACTGCTTAGTGTTTAATCACTTGAAAATTAAATTAGTTGTCTTGAGTTATTAATAGCAAATAAAAGTCAAATTTAAAAACAAAACATACAAAACTTTAGGTAACGAAAAGAGTTAGTCTACTTAATCCATTCTAGCTCTTTTCGTTACCTAAAGTTTTGTATGTTTTGTTTTTAAATTTGACTTTTATTTGCTATTAATAATTCAAGACAACTAATTTAATCTTTAAGTAATTAAAAACTAAGCAGTTTTAGTTCTGGTTAGGATTTTCTATATATCCAGATATCAAGTATTGTTTTAGGTTAAAAATAATACCAATTATAATAAATTAATGAAAATACAGGATTTAACCAATTTCTTTTTTAAATCTAAATAATTGAATTGACATTAAACCACATGTTAAACACGGCCAACTATGCAAAATTAAAGCTTAAAATTAAATAGTTCGATTTAAGGACTAAAAAAAAAAAATAACTATAAAGTGTTATATATTTTTGAAAAGCTCTCGAAAGGGGAAACCTAATGGTTAAGAAATATACAGGGTGTTCCATTAAAAAAACATATATTTGGTTAATATCTCGAAAAATATCACATCTGATGAAAATCTAACCACGCCACTCGATTCTACGGAGAAAACTCTAATATAATCCATTTTTACTTTTTTTATAAGTTACAAGATAACTGAAATGCGAGGGGAGTTCGAAAATGGAAAAAAATCAATTTCATCCTGTATGTCAAAAACGAAGGGGGCCATGAAAAATATTTTTATGCCATCTTTCTTTATCATAATATCAATTTTGTGACTATATAAATTATTTTTACCATTTCTAGTAAAGGCATACTCTTTGTTCAAGACATGGTTTACTAAATGTATTTCTTTATAATCTAATCAGAAAATTTAGCAGTCAAGCTCGTTGCATTTATGAACAGAAGCCGCATTCGTTTATTTTTACTGATATTTGCTAAATAACTGTAAAGAGGAACTTGAGCTGTTTTGAGGAAATATATTTTCGGCAGAATTCTTGATTATCTTTAGTACATTTAACTTTACAATGGCAACTAAAAGCATAAGGTGTTCCAGTTTCGTTATTGGGCTCTTAGAAAATGCAAAATAATATAGATAAATCGATTTATATGTGGAATAAATTACAAACAAATCAAAAATTCAAAAACTATTGGTTACAATTTTGTTCAATCTATAATATAATAATCTAACACATTTTATTATTATTTTATTAACTTATTTCAGATTGCAAGCAGAAGTAACTAGGTTGCGAAGGTTGGTGGTGTCTGGAGCCACTGGCATGTTAAATGAACGGCAACCTCCGCCAGAGGGCAGCGCCACTGATGCTGCGCATGCCTTAGAAATGGAGCTCCAGTTGGCCAAAGAAGCATTAATGAGTAAGTGTTTTTATCGAGTTTAAAGTAATATAACGTCAACTTATTCGGCATAGAACGAAATACGGTGCTTAGCTTAGTAAATTCTATTAGCATACCTCATAGAAATACTACGTCATTGTAAAATTTCTCATAATAGGTTTCTATATGATTCACATTGATTTAGTGATACCATAATAGATTGTTATATGATTCGCACTGATATGTTTATTCACAACATTTAGACATACGATACCTGCTTAATGATTTTTTAAATGTAGGAATCGTAAATCTATTATTATACTTTTTTTAAAATATCCTCTTAAGGCAAATTTGTTTAGTTTTGTAGAATACCAAACGAACTGACACGTTCGAATCATAATTACTTTAAGTAATTGTGATTCCTTATTACATAATTACCTAAAGGAATCGGAAAAGCTGCGATTACTTAAGTAATCACGATTACAATGAGGAATAGCGATTTTTATTTGCTTACATGTTTATTTCGTTACATAACGAATTTCTTCCTGTTCAACCCTGATTTCTGAAGGGTCTGTATCTATCTTACTGATCCGTCCTAACTGAAATGACTTTAATACTCATATCTGACAAGAATTCAAATTTGAAATTTACTGAAGGGTATGCAATTTCTCATTTAATATAACATTAGATAGAGGATAAAACCAAAGGTTGATACATTTACGTATGCTTTACATTTATGCTTTTTTAAAAGGTAATGCTTTATTAAAAAAAATTGAGTGAAATGCTTTATACTTTCATTAATTTTCGTTAAAGATGAATGTCGAATAAGTTAAATATCTATTTGATGAGTCTTAGTAAATAAAATACTTGTTATGTGTGTCTATAAACATCTTACATCAGTGGTTCCCAAACTTTTTCGATTCCCCAGAGAGGAGGCCGTTACATAGAAACTTCGAGTTATATATTACACCTCAGATACACGCTGTAAACGTATATTATTTCATTTTAGTTGACATCTCGTAATCCTTTTTTGAAACAATATACTTTAACAGTGGATGTCTCAGCATTGGATTTAACTTTTTGTGCGCATGACTATAAATATTTAATATTTTCCCAAAGAGTTTAGGTATATTCGTTGGGAAATGAAAGACCTTTATTAAACATATTATGAAAAATGCATTGTAATAAAGATAAATAAATCGAGACTAATCATATACAAACCTAACTAAAGGAACGGATGGGCTTGGGTCAGCTCACATTTTTTCAAATCTGGGTATTAAATTTGACACAGCCACCCTCATTTCCATTTCGACTTTTCTTTTTCCTCGGTAGCAACCCCAGAAAACCCAGCTTCACACAAGTAAGAGGTGGAAAATGGTATTAAGACCTTCTGTGCTTTCCTACTTAAAACATAAAATAGAATATTTATCATTTATTGAAATCATGAAACCCAAAATTCAGTTAATTCTATGCTGGTAAATTTACCTTTCAGGGTGTTGTCACAAGAGAGCCCAATGGGCTCATCTCTTTTGCCAAAGTAAACATGGAGGGGGCACTAGTGCAAAATGGATCTTGAATTCATGCAAACCAATCGATTTTTTAATTTTTAAACTATTTGTCAAAACGGAACTTAAGCTGTGATAAATGTTTTTCAAAAAATTATTTTATATTCATTAGTGAGCAAAAACTGCTGCAGTAATGAAAAACAATCTTTGCCCCCGTCTTGTACTTGTAATCAGGAATCGATTCCATTTTTATTGTAATCGTTCCAGCTCCGATTAAACGCACTGAAATCAATGTCCGTTTCTTCTATATGCAAACCTGAAAAAACTAGCGAGCAACGATAAGATTACGTTGACGTGGGTGCCAGGGCACAAAAAATATTTTCAGAAAATAATCTTATTCTAGTATTTTTGGTAGGTCCGTTGTGAGTATTAAACCTCGCATTTGAAATCAAATCCTCAAAAAAGTATTATACTAAAATGAAAGGAATTCTAAAAAGAAACAATGTGAAAAAGTTTTAATTTGTAGAAACGCAAATCTACATTAAAATAATAAAACAGCGGTGAACGAAAACCGACAAAATATGACATATGTAAAATAAACACCTTAAAATGAAGCATCACTGCCCACAAAAACAGAAAGTTAATTTATAATTTGGGTATCATTGTAAAAACATTACTTTGGGAAAAAGGTACACTTTAGTGAAAAATAATGAAATAACAATAATTTAAGGGAGAAATTTAATAACAACATGTTTTATCTTTAGGTACCGATGTAAGAAAATAATAAGAGTGCATGTGAGTGGAGGTCATAATATGCCTGTTAAAGTCATTGAACTATTGATCGCTATTACCTTCTTTACCTTTAATTACTTAAAATGAGAATTTTTGTACGTTTTGTGAATGAACAATGTGTTTTAGTGTGTCTATTTCTCATAATTTATTTTTAAAAAGAACTATAGGACGATGCATTTGAGTATGTATGCTAAAGTGTGTTAAACACCTTATACAGCGTGTGTAGAACTTTAGTTGACAAATGAGATTTATTATTAATTTTTCGAACAAAAGTTATTCTTTATAAAAAGTTTTGCTTTTTTAAATACCGAGCGGCTTAACTGAAATTGACTTAGCTTATACAGGGTGGTCGATAATTTACTTTTTTAAAAATGGCAATTTTTCAAACTATTTTATTATTGGTTTTCGATCAAAAGTTATGTCCCATGAATAGTTTTGGTTCGTTTTAAACACAGAATAATGTAATTAAAGTTATTCAAGCCTACAGAGGATGTTCCATAATTAATAATTATAATTTAACACAAAAAAAAATTAATTTGAATAAAATATCTTGACCAAAAGGTTAATCTTTAATCAGCCCGCCATTATTTTCCATACATTTAATTAAATTAGTTTTAA
The DNA here is from genome assembly GCA_963971165.1 of Philopedon plagiatum. NCBI lineage: Eukaryota > Metazoa > Arthropoda > Insecta > Coleoptera > Curculionidae > Philopedon > Philopedon plagiatum. Next base: position 14,220,524 of record OZ020194.1, read on the forward strand.
ATCTGCGAGCTGCATTTGCCAGTTGATGCCTCTTCAGGTTTTCACATTCAGTCCTTATTCTATTATTAAGCTGTTCCCTGTCTCAAGGGGCGAGCTTTATAGACCCTCTACTTTAGAGTACCCCGCAAAAAAGAATCCAAAGGGGTGAAGTCATGACAAAAATCGTTGTCCTCATTGGTTGGGTTTCCAGTGCAAGAGTTTCAAGTAGTTCTGTGAAATCTCCTCCGAGAAAACTTAGAAAATTGTCTCCTCTCAAGTTGTCCTCAAAAAATATTCGCCCCAACAATTTTTCTCGTAGTGTACCAATCCAAACATTAATTTTCTGAGAATACTGGCTCCTGCACTGGATTGTCCAATGTGGATTATTATTAAGGAAGCAAAACTTTTTAAATGGAATAACTTTTGGTCGAAAAACCAATAATAACCCAATCAAACCCAACCAATAATAAAGAAGTCTCCCATTTGTCAACTAAAATTCTACACACGCTGTATAAAACGTTCCCAAAATGTCGTTTCCCAGGCATGTAATCAAAAAATATTATGTTTGTGTAATCAAAAAATATTATGTTTGTAAGTTATTTTAATTTTTTTTAAATATTTAATTTTTGTTCAGTTCACTACTTATACATTAATTAAATTTTTCTACCTCGGTGTCTTTACGATTATAAGATCTTTTTTTTTTATTAACAAAATTACTCCATGAATATTATTAATGTATTTATTAGAGAAAAGCTAATCGAATAAAATAAAAACTATTCCCTTGTTATGTTTCAGCGCTGAAAGCTGACAAGCGACGTCTCAAGGCGGAGAAATATGATTTGCTAAATCAAATGAAACAACTGTTCTCGACGTTGGAAGATAAGGAAAAAGAGCTGAGGGATTTCATAAGAACGTATGGACAGGTAAATCAATTTATAACATTAAAACCGAATTGAAATATAATTGATTGCTGTTTTGGGAAGAAAAATGAAGGATTTTTAAAATCATCATTCTGTTATTAGTGATTACACCCTTGGTACAATTACTTTTTAAATTCTTATGAGATTTATTATTGCACAGCGTTTCAGAAAGTAAGGTAAAGGATAGATTCTGTATCCAAAATTACGTAAAAAAGTTTCTCTAAACATGTAGTCTGTTCAAGAGGAAGACTTTCCTATTTGTTTCTTTTGTTTATTACTACCATTAAAGAAGAAGTTCGGTATTTTAATTTTATAATTAAAGCTCAACAAACTATATGCAAGTCCGTGAAAAGTTTCCCTTTAAAAATATCACGGCTCAAAGTCAGACGTTTGTAAATAGACTTAAGTAGCGTGTGACTTCACAGTCCCCATTGCTTCTCACCGCCGCGCCGCCGCCGCACGGTGGGGTATTTTTTTAATCTGAGCGGTCATAAATGTATTTTGTAAATTTTATGGGAGGTAGAGAATAGGGGTCCTTTTGGAAGCAAAAATAGTTTATAAATATAGTAAAATCCTTCTCCGGCTTATCGCACACTGTTAAGAATCGTACTATCAGTTGAAATGCAGCGCTGGCCTCGACCAAATATATTAATTGATATCATAGTTAGTATACGTGAGTTAAAGTATTGTGATTTGTATTGTTTCTATAGACTAAAAAATAGTAAATTATGGATTGTGGGGAAGCAGGTAAGTGTATTTAACTTTATATTACCAATTTTATTAATTTTAAAATGAGATTCTTCAATTAATAGTTTGTTATTATAATTTTTTTAAAAATAGTTTTAATGTGTATGCACGAAGTTATACTTCCCGGTATTTCCCGGACTTGATTTTAGGTTTTTTTGAAAGTTCGGGTTTTGTTCTAATATAAAAGTTTAATTTTTGGTGCGGAAAATTACAGGTTTAAAAAGTATGGCTATTTGAAATGAATAAGTGCAAGGTGAATCAACCATAGAGTAAAGCTCATTATCTCAGTTGTTTTGGGAATTGCCAAAAAATGTTAAATACAAAAGTTTTAGAGATTGTTAAGGTACACAGTTTAAAATTATTTTTGCATATACAGGGTGGCTCGAAAAAGTAGTTCTAAATAAAAATATGTTTTAATGGGAGCCCCTGTAATTTTTACATTTTTGGTTTATACTTAAAATAACGAGTATAAAAATGTATCACGTGTCAGTGCTTGTTACTTTGGGAGCTATAAACAATTTAAAATCGACATTTTGTCCCTTTTGACAGCTATTTGTGCCAAATTGGTATGAGATAATATCCAACCTGAGCAAAATAAATTCCATGTTCCTATCTTAGTTTTTTAAGACCTATTTAACAGTAGGAATGAGGCCAGTACCAAAAAAGAAAAGTAAACCGTTTTCCAAAGAAATATTGACTTTATTACTTTCGGCTTCACCTAATGTGGAAACTGAGTCGGAATCATCAACAGACGCAGACGATGAAGAAGAATCAATTGATTCAGACGAGGAAGAATGGGATTCGTCAAGTTAATATTTTTAAGTCGCATTTATTATAAGAAGAATATGTGTATTTTTTTATTTAGGTACTATTTTTTTTTATTCATAATAAACTTAAACTTAGTGGACACACTGTATACATATTATACATGTCTATGTTTTGGTTTTACTATAAATTACTTATAAATATCCTTAAGTTACTAATTCTTCCTGAAATATGACTTTAATGTATATACTTAATTTTGGCCGCTTAGATTGCTCCAATACCCCACCGTGCGCCGGCGCGATTTTCTTGCTTGTTACAGCTCTAAAGCCAGCTGGGAAGTGACGTCATCGCGTTCGATACCGTCAGCGACTTAGAGCCCGCGCAGACAGAGGGCGGTCGGGCGTTCTGAGTTCCACGTTCCGAGTTCAGCGTTCTTTGTAATGTATGGACTTCCTAGCAATAACACACACTACAGGCGGTCAGACCGTGGCGGTCAGTGGGAACGCGCGCGTCCTGACGTTCTATTCGCGAAAAGACAAATAACGCGGGAACTCCGAGATGTCGCAAACAGAAAAATTAATCGAATTAGTTCGAGAAAGGCATTTGTTATATGATTTAAGTAATAATGATTATAAAAATCGTGACAAGAAAGCGGAATCTTGGCTTCAAATTGCAAGGGAAATGGGAACGGAGGACGGTAAATTAAAAAAAGGGTTTTGTTTTTACTTTTTTTTATTAATTTAATACTAATTTATCTATGAATTTAATATTACTTTATTAAAAGTTTCCTTAAAAATACTGCCAGTCTTTCTTTTGCAGAGATAGCCTTCCTCCAGTTGGTATCTTGTTCTTTGTATGTCATGTTTTATTAAATTATACAATTCATTGAAGCTGTTTATTGGCATACGAAAGTAAATAAAAAATCGTTCTTCATCTTCAAGCAATTCAGCAAAAAGATTAAATTCTCCTTGTTCTTCTCGGTTTGTATTAATTGGGTGCACCCAGTATTTCCTTTTTCACTTAGAGGCCTCTAGGCTCCACAAAAATAATGCTTCGTCTTCGGAAGACGAAGTGCTTGACATGTTTCACGCACAACGTTTGGAACAAAAATGGACCTCCTGGTAGTTGACCGTCGCTTGTATGTTTTCGGAACTCTTATGAACGCGGAACGGTCAACCGTCCGTGGAACGCGGAACGCCTGTCCGCCCTCTGTCTGCGCGAGCTCTACAGCGACACTTTGGATACATACAGAATGTTCGAAAAGTCTTATGGGCAAATATTTTTGCTATGAATAAAGATAGAGCCAACAAATTTTAGGTGTACCTTATTAGTTAATAAATCTACTTCTTTTATGTAATTAACTATTTCCACCCCCTTAGGGAGTGACGCTTGGGAGTTGAGGTCAAAAATTTTAAATGCAACCCTATGCCGTGTGGTACCTCATTTTTAAGGTCTTCAAAAACCAAACATTTTGCCGCAAGTCCGAGGTCCGTATCTTAATTCGATTTTAAATGGCAAGCCTATAAAAATTGAAAATCGTGGAAAAAAAATTAAAATTTATGTACAGGGATATCCAAATAAAAGTGAACAGGACTTATAACTTTTTTATTTTTAAACCTGGGAAAAAATGTTAAATATGAAAGTTTCGGGGATTTTTATGGATCATTCATATATCTTATCAGCAAAACAATTGCGCGTCGAATAAAAAAATATAGTATAAAACATCGATTTTCTCGCTAATTTTAAATTGGATGGTATGATTTTTATCATATTTTTGGATTCTAGGGCAAGATCTAGAGAGATTTGGTATAACATACCCTATTGCGGTTTAGTCACCGTGAATTTATAATTTTATTTTTATCCAAAATTCTATTAATGCGAGATACAAAATGTTAAAATTATATTTAAAAAATAACAATAATGTTAGAGCGGCTTAAAGACAATATGAAGAAAGTATTGAAGAGGGACAAAGAACTCCATCATTAAACACCATAATAAAAACAAATCAGTTTAAAACTTTTGGTTGTCAAATTAGACCGGACTAGCGTTGGAGAATCTGGCCGCGAATTTTCTATATTATCCATTTTGTATCTGTGGTTTAAAAGTGGTGAAGCCTCAGCTATATACAAAGTATAATTTTTGTTAAATTAATCGTTTTTCAATTGAAACAACAAGGCATCAGAAATTCATTTTTTAAAGGGCTCACCCTGTACATATTTTTCCGGAGGCATAGCTGGTTTTGAGCCAAGGTAAAGACTAATCTATATGAACATTTTAACTTTTTTTGTGTTTTTTACGTTTTTGTGCCACCAGAGCAGGTGAAGTATCTCTTTACGAAAACAATGCTTCCTCTAGTGGCAAAAATAAAAATTAAACCTCCAGTTCAGCTAAAATAGGTTGTAAAAACTATTTATTTTTCATATGAACTGTATCTATATAGCCAACATAGAAAATGTAATGACTAAACTATTTGAAAACCTAAACAACGTTAACTGCTTACAACACAATATTGTCAATTATTATGTGTAAATATTTTTAGAAATTTCAAATATTCCGACCGTTCGATAATATGTAACGTTAAAATAAACACGATACAAAATGGACGTAGCCTGAAGGCTATGAGAAAATACACATTTAAAAGTAAAATACACAGTGTGAGTCTACAGAGACTAACTCTAGTTTAAATTGAAAACACAGTCGTCAAAGAGCCCACATCAACTGATTAGGGGTCATCAGATAACTGGAATTTGGCTTGAATTGTTGAAGTAAAATCTAACAATTATGAGTGTACTTTTTTAAAGCAGCATCGAAGTACGGATGACTGGTTTATGCTTAATTTATTGCTTGCAAACTAATAGACATTAAGCTTTTTTAAAGGAATTCTTTTTCACTTACTGAATTTTAATACTGACATCTTAAAAAAAGGTACTATAAGTATTTTGCAATAATAAAAGTAATCCTAAATTTTTAATTCGGAAATAAAACCTTGTTAAAAATCCGATCACTGTTAGAAATGGTGAAATGCACTTCGACAAATACGATGTTGCCTAAGATTTCAATGAATTAATTTATTACATTTTAAGCATTTTGGCCATTTGCATATAAAATAATAACAAAAAGTTTTTATATAATGCATTTATTTGGTTCTAGTCTACCGTTATTCTTTGTTTCAGCGGGTGAGAGACGAAACGTCGTTGCAACAGCTGTCAACAGAACGAGAAGAGAGAGAAAGAGAACGATGGAGTTTACTAAGGCATGCAAGAGATGAAGCTGAGAGAAGTTTATCGTTGGCAGCACAGCTAAATGCTAAGGAACTACAGCTGCAACAAGCTCAAGAGCAACTTGCTGAGGTAAAAGATAAAAATCCGTTTTAATAAATATTATAATAATCCTTTGAAAATTAATAAGTATATTTAAGTGTAAATTAAATATGGTTTATTTATAGGCATACGTAATTTTTTTTTACGCGAGGAGGCCTAACTGGGGACAAGAAATACATGCCAACCTCGACCTGGGGAAGGTTTAAATTGTAGCTAAGTGGTTTAAAAGAGAATCCTTTTGCACTAATTTTGTCCTGTATAAAGAAATTGAAAATAACAAACAATAATGCTTTAAACGAATACTGTAGAACCTGTATATGTTACGGTTAATTTGGATACTTCGCTAGTTTACAAACTAACCAGCTAGTTTGCAAACTAACTAAAGACACTGTTATTTTGAAGGAATCAGCCATTTCCCACAAAATAGCAGATGGTTTATAAACTAGCTGGTTAGTATGCAACCTATCGATTTGCTTCAGTTAAGATGAGGATTTTATTGAGGTTACCTTAACCTAAAAATTATGTTTTGTTTGTTGTCCAGAAAATCTAGCGAACGGTGGATCGGAGGGCACCCTAAGGTCGGAACAGGGTTAGCACCTGGTTGGGGGCCCTGACCAGTCTCTTTCCTCGCAGGCGAAGAGGGATCGGTGCGAAAAAATCCACTATTGTTCCTTCCTCTGCGCATGCGCAAGCCCGGGATAAAAAGTAGTACCCATCCCCTAGCCCTAGACTCTTGTGTCAAAAAATACGATACGGTAAGGTGCAAACGTACGGTAGGGGTGGTGTTCAAATTATCCAGTAAACTAGCTATTTTAGGCAACTAGGATAGTTGTAGTAATCGTATTAAATAAAGACAATTGGATAGTATACAAACTATATAAAATATCTAGTTAATATAAAAGCAATAATGAAAAATCTGTACATAAGGAACAATAGTGGATTTTTTCGCTCCGATCCCTCTTCGCCTGCGAGGAAAGAGACTGGTCAGGGCCCCTAACCAGGTGCTAACCCTGTTCCGACCTTAGGGTGCCCTCCGATCCACCGTTCGCTAGATTTTCTGGACAACAAACAAAACATAATTTTTAGGTTAAGGTAACCTCAATAAAATCCTCATCTTAACTGAAGCAAATCGATAGTTTGCATACTAACCAGCTAGTTTATAAACCATCTGCTATTTTGTGGGAAATGGCTGATTCCTTCAAAATAACAGTGTCTTTAGTTAGTTTGCAAACTAGCTGGTTAGTTTGTAAACTAGCCAAGTATCCAAATTAACCGTAACATATATACCCTCTTCTGTTATACATGGTGAGTCTTTTAAAGTATTACAAGGCGATATCTTAAAAAAGGTTTAAAATATTTTCATGAAATTTTGGTGAGTTAATAGGGAGATAAGGAGACATAATTGAACATATTTTTGACATTTACACCCGCTCTCTATCTCTATTTTAAGGGGGGAGTAACTTTGGAATTTTAAATGGGATGATGTTCAGGGATTTTCAAAATAAAGGGAACAGGCCTTATAACTTTTTTATTTTTAAAGATGAGGAAAAGTGTTAAGTATAAAAGTTTTGGGGATTTTTATGGATCATTCATATATCTTATCAGCAAAACAAGTGAGCATCGAATGAAAAAAATATAGTAAGGTCAGTTGGGGTAAATGTAATAACGGGGCAAATGTAATAATTGCTATGTATTCTAACACAGGTAAAAATTTAAGAGTTTAGATTAGCTTTTATTACAGATGATATATTTCTGAACGCACTCCCAATTAGGTGTATGGTTCCTGTCAATTGTCAAAAAAAAATTGTCATTTTTCAAACAGCTGTAATTTTCGGTCATGAATTAGGTGCAACATTCCAAATTTTGTGCTGTGCAAAGGACCCGTAAAAATAAAGGTAGACAATTAAATTTTTGGTTTTAGGGTGGATTAAGTATATATTTTGGGTAATTATTGATATTACTGGAAACAGCGAATTTTTTCATGAAATTTTGCACATACCCTAATTTTGGGTCGTAGAACACGAATCCGAAGTCAGCTTTTGGCGGTCTCGTATGGTTTTTCCAAAAAAAAATTGTTTTTGGAAAACTTTTAGGTTAACTTTTAGGTTACCTTTTTGTTATAGATTCCTTTAAGTTTCGACACTTTCACTTCAACATATCTGTAAACTTATAATTTTTATTAGTTTTCGTCACACAAAACACCACATTTAGGCAAAAATAGCTAAGAAAATTGCTTTTTTCTATAGAAAATTCCATTTTGGCTGTGTACCGTTGTCAAAGATGTCATTATTTTGCCAGCTGTCAATTTTCCGGCGTTGCCACGTTGCATTTTATTTTCCCTAAAAGATGACCCCAACCAACACCCTGGGGCACCGATCCCTCTTCGCCTGCGAGGAAAGAGACTGGTCAGGGCCCCTAACCAGGTGCTAACCCTGTTCCGACCTTAGGGGGCCCTCCGATCCACCGTTCGTATCAAAAACTTTTCTAAGTCGGTGAATTAGGTGACAGATCTAATATTTTCGATATAACGGTGGTATAACGGTGGATCGGAGGGCACCCTAAGGTCGGAGCAGGGTTAGCACCTGGTTAGGGGCCCTGACCAGTCTCTTTCCTCGCAGGCGAAGAGGGATCGGTGCCCCAGGGTGTTGGTCGGGGTCATCTTTTTGCCCTTTTAGGGAAAATAAAATGCAACGTGGCAACGCCGGAAAATTGACAGCTGGCAAAATAATGACATCTTTGACAACGGTACACAGCCAAAATGGAATTTTCTATAGAAAAAAGCAATTTTCTTAGCTATTTTTGCCTAAATGTGGTGTTTTGTGTGACGAAAACTAATAAAAATTATAAGTTTACAGATATGTTGAAGTGAAAGTGTCGAAACTTAAAGGAATCTATAACAAAAAGGTAACCTAAAAGTTAACCTAAAAGTTTTCCAAAAACAATTTTTTTTTGGAAAAACCATACGAGACCGCCAAAAGCTGACTTCGGATTCGTGTTCTACGACCCAAACTTAGGGTATGTGCAAAATTTCATGAAAAAATTCGCTGTTTCCAGTAATATCAATAATTACCATATTTTGACTGGCGTATTTTATATTTTTAATATGTGTTTATTTTTTTTCTAAATAAGCTTATCGCACATTTGCCCCCTTCAATGTGAAGTGCGGGGCTAATGTGTTATATTACATTAACCCCACATTTATCTGTATATCACACTTGCCCCATTTTGATTTCAGGAAAATGGTTCGTCATTACAAGCGCAAAACGCAGCCTAACAAAAAATATGATGATGGGAACCTGCAACAGGCATTACAGGAGGTTCGAGCTAAGCGTATGACAAAGTACCGCGCTTCCATAGCTTTTAACATCCCATATAGTACCCTCTATAGCCACGAAAAGGGTTTACGCGGAGTAAAAAGCTCTAGCAAGGGTAGAACATGTGCACTTACACCTGCAGAAGAACAAAAGCTGGTCCTTGGGCTTATAACCCTCGAAAAATGGGGATTTGGGTTAAGTCGGAAAGAAGTCCTTGAACTAGTCGCTAAATATGTCACCCAAAATAACATCAAAACCCCTTTTAAAAACAATGTACCAGGCCCAGATTGGTTCATAAATTTTAAAAAACGACACAAGTTAAGTTTAAAGATTCCACAGGCAGTCGAGTTTGCTCGCAAAAAGGCTACCGATCCTTTCGTGATATACAAATATTTCGATTTACTAGAAAAAACACTAAAAGACCTAGACTTAAGCGAAAAATCAAATCAGGTGTGGAACTTGGATGAAAGTTCTTTCTCCATTGATCCGTCCAAATGTAAAGTAGTAGGGTTAAAGGGAGTTGCTTGTTCCCGAACAGTAAGCTCCCCTGGCCGAGAGAACACCAGTGTCTTAATGTGCGCAAATGCTGCCGGTAATAAAGCACCACCGTTAATTATATTTAAAGGCCTTAACGTGTGGGATCAGTGGATGGCCCCTAAAGGAACCGGCTTTCCAGGTACAGTCTATGCTGCCAGAAAGGCTGGATGGAGTCAACAATATTTTTAAATTTTTTTAAGAAAACTTTAATACCTTGTTTTGGAAATGAGAGGCCAGTGTTAGTTATCTATGATGGCCACAGCACACACCTAAGTCTCGAGGTCATTGAAACAGCCCTGGCAGAACGTGTGACGATTTTAAAGTTGCCCCCTCACTGCAGCCATCTACTCCAGCCCCTCGATCTGTCGGTTTTTAAAGCTTTAAAGTCAAGATGGGACGAGAGGTTGGTGAGGTGGCAAAGACAGCATGTGGGGCAAAAACTTCCTAAAAAATTATTTGCGCAATATTTAGGCGAAACATGGCAATCGCTAGAAGACACCATAATTCAAAATGGATTTAAAAAAGGTGGGATAGTACCTTTTAATCGAAATGTTATTCCGAGAGAAAAGTTCTGCCCTGAAGCACTTAAAAGATGGGATCTCCATAATCAGTGTTCCGATCTTCCAGAGCATGTAACGGCGGACAGTTCTGAAACGGACCAAGAAGGCGTTGCTTCGACTTCCGCATCTGTGCCATCTGATTCAACTTCTGCATCTGTGCCACCTGAGAATTTGGTTACATTTGAGTCGCTTCTACTCTCTACTGTCAAGCAAAAAAGACCTAATGAGAAGCTTCCAAGAAAAAAAGTAGCCGCTGGTGCTGAAATAATAACCAACGAAATTCTTTCTTTGAAGTCCCCTCCTGTGAAACGCTTAAATAAAAAAAGGGAACAGACTGATAGTTCTTCAGACTCGAATGATCAAGACCCAGGAGACTTCTCTGTCCAGGACTCCGACAGCGATAATGAATTTTTAGCCAACTTACTAAATCCTTCTCCAGAACCTACGGATGTAATAGAGCAAGTTCTAGAGGTCAACAAATGGGTGCTTGTTGAGTACGCCACAAAAAAAACCAAGAAACACTTTGTCGGCCAAATAATTGAACGGGATGGGATAGACTGGGTAATTAAATTTTTGCGACCAAAAGGTATTAAGTTTATATCACCTCCAGTAGATGATATTGACACTGTTGAAGAAAGTAACATTATTAAAGTGCTTCCAGAACCGATCGTTGACCGAAGGGGCATAATTTCGTTTAATATAACCTTTTCTGGGTTTAACATAATATAAAATAAGTTAAAATACCTAAACTTAATGTAAGAGTAATTTTAACTAGTTTTTTACCTGTTCCTCTTATGCATAAATAAAAATTATATTTTTGTATTTTCACTTTTTAGCGTATTATTTTAAAACCCTAAAATTAAAGCTCTTAGAAAAACATTAAAAAATATTACAAACAAACTGTTCTATTTAAAAAAATCCATTCTTTCACAATAACCCCATCCCAAAAGTGTATACAATGCTTATGAGAGAGCAGAGACCATTATTACATTTGCCCCAGTAGGAGGGGCAAGTGTGATACAACAACATAGTTTAAAAAAAAAATGCGCAAATTATCAGAAAAAACAACGAATAAAAAAAAACACTCAGAGGTGTTCAATAAACATACCACGGTACATAATTTTATTTTTTTGGAATTTTAGATGTTTTTGGTTTTCAAATTATCGGTCAATAAAGTGTCACTATGCGAATTCTATAACACACTTACCCCAACTGACCTTATAAAACATCCATTTTCTGGCTTATTTTAAATTTGATGGTATGATTTTTATCATATTTTGAGATCCTAGGAGAAGTTCTAGACATATATTTTGTATAACATATCCTATGCGGTTTTTCAATCGTTTTTAAAATATTTCAAATTAAAAATTGTTTCGTATAAATATACTTTAAACGTAACCATCCAGGTTGCAAACGAAATAAATGCTAGCTTTTTAAATTTTCTGCTTAGGTAAGTCAAAGGTAATGTCAGGGTTGACAATAATAGTTTAGTCACCGTGAATTTATAATGTTATTTTTATGCAAAATAAGTTATTCTATTAATGAGAGATACAAAACGTTAAAATTATATATAAAAAATATCAATAATGCTCGAGCGGCTCAAAGACAATATGAAGAAAGTATTGAAGAGGGACAAAGAACTCCATCATTAAACATCATAACAAAAACAAATAGAAGACTGGAAGAAAGAAGAATTCTGTGCAATGGAAAACGAAGAAGAGAAAGAAATGAAGAAAGAGACCTAGCGATTATATTATATTCTTAAGAGAATCCAAAAAGATCGATTTTTGATTGTGTGCGGTATCTCAGATATAGAAGAAGAGGTAAAATGCTGAATTATGGAAGAGTTCAACGAACGTTAAAGTATTTTAAGTATAGGCCATATAAAATGATGGTAGTTCAAAAGCTTAGTGCAGATCAAAAAGAAAGGAGATATACTATTGTCACAAGTATTTACGAAATAATGCGGCAAGATAATAGGTAATTTATTTCATACTATCGTTTGGACAGACGAAGCAACTTTCTCAACTGCGGAAATGTTTAATAGACGAAATGTTCATGTTTGATCGGATGAAAATCCCTTTACCGTCGAAGATATTGCTTTTCAGGGGCGTAATTCAATCAACGTTTGGTGTGGGATATTACAAAATAAAATTCTAGGACCATTGTTTTTTCGGGGAGCATTAACTGGCCACTTCTATCTTAATTTTTTATGTATGAAAAGTAAGCGCATTTAATTATCCGCAAATTTCTTTTGATGTTTATTCGCCAATGTTTACATTTATTTAGTTTATGTTATAATTCATTTGTTATTGTTTATAATCACTGGTTATTGCTTTCAAAGATTAATATCTAATAAAAATCAACAATTATTGTTTAATAGAGTAGCTCATTTTGCATAAAAATAAAATTATAAATTCACGGTGACTAAAGTATTATTGTCAACCTTGACATTAACTCTGACTTACCTACGAAAAAAATTTAAAAAGGTAGCAGGTATTTCGTTCGCAACCTGAATAGTTACGTTTAAAGTATATTTATGCGAAATAATTGTTAATTTGAAATATTTTAAAAATGATTGAAAAACCGCATAGGATATGTTATAAAAATATGTTTAGAACTTCTCTTAAAATCCAAAAATATGATAAAAGTCATACCACTCAATCTAAAATAAGCGAGAAAGTCGATGTTTTATAATATATATGTTTTTATTCGGTGCTCAATTGTTTTGCTGATAAGATAAGAATGATCCATGAAAATCCCTAAAACTTTCGTATCTAACATTTTTTCCCATCTTTAATAATAAAAAAGTTATAAGGCCAGTTCACTTTTATTTGGATGGATTGTACTTTTGCTTATAAAATTCGAATCTACGTAAAAAACTACGTATGTGTATAATTTTTTTTTTTTGATTTTATCTTTCGGTTTCGGTGTTTTATTAGGTTATAAAATTTAAAAAAATTATTTACCATTGAATTTTAATTTATATACCGTTTTTCATGCTTGCGAAGCTGTTCAAAATGTCCCCCTTTAACTTCCAAGCACTTTCTCACCCTTTTTCTAGATGAGTTTCGTATCTACTGTAACATTTCAGGTATCACTAATAAACACGCAAAGCGGATGCGGTCTTTTATATCATCTAAAGTTGTAGGTGCAGTCATCATCACTCTGTCCTTTATAAAACCCCACAAGACAAAGTCAAGAGGAATCAAATCCGGGGACTTAGTAGGCAAGTTGACCGGACCAGCTCGTCCAATTTACCTGTTTTCAAATATTTCATTCAAATGATTACGGATCGGTATTGGCATAATGTCAGGATGTATTTTTTGGTTTCCTAAAAAATCTGTGTACATTAGTCCATTTGAATGCCCTTCAAAGAAATGCGAACCAATAACTCTATCCAGTGGGGATTTTCCGACGCCCAGTAATGCATATTGTGTCTATTGACATGAAAAAATCAACCAAATAAAATAAAGAAATTAAAATTTCTACTAATAAGGGCTAACTTAAAATCCTACCTGCCCACAATTATTATGGAAAGTAGATAACTTTGTTAGAAAAAATGGAATTCTTTAGGAACCTGTTATTTCCTTGCATTTGTGTTGTGACCCAATTGCAAAATCTAATGCGGTTTTCAAAGTCTTGCCATATAGCTTTTGGTGGCGTGTAATATGGAATGGATGAAAATTGTACAAGTGCAATATGGCCACAACTCTAGCAAGCCGTCTGATAACATGCGGGTCAATAGCCACCCCTTCTAAAAGGCCCACTGCCCTATTTTCGTCCGTTAGTAACGACTTCGAGTTTTCAGCCTTTTAAATGCCATGTAAGATTTCGGGTTATTAGGAAACCTCTCCGCCCACATTAGGCTTCTTTGTTGTTTTATCTACACTCCCCCAAAATTAACAACATATCAACTTGCACATTAAAATTCGTTTCCATGTTTAATAAGGACTATGAACATATTTTTTTTTATTGCATAAATCATTTAAAGAAGTCATTACAAACCCAAAAAAAATATTTTGAAGAAAATTACTAGGATAATTTAGCTACAAAAAATGTTTACTTTTCGGTATAATTTATTACAATTTAAAAAGGAACCATTTGTTCTTAATGAAAAATGACATCAGGAGATCAGGAAAAAGAAGCGTCAATCTACATGTTAACGTAAAGCTTAACCTAAATTCGAACAGGTTTGTTTTTCTCGGAAACAGTCAGAGTGGGAGCAATCGAATTTTTTGGGTTGATAGAGGAATAGTTCAACTAGCTTCGGTAAAAAATTCAGGATATTTAGTTTCGGAGCTATTAAACGTCAAAGTCTAAATTTCCGTTGAAATCGGGTACAGGTCGCTAAAGTGAATTAAATCGATGTAAATTTTCGGAGGTTGTAGGAAGCTACTGAAACTGGCAAAGATCAGAAGATGGCAAGTAATTCTTTTGAATTTTTTTATGTCGAAAAATGCCATTTGCTGCCTCTTGCCCCTCTCTGGTACCTAATAACTCGAAAACAAAAGGTCTGATCGAAAAACGGATTCATAAGTGAAACTTTAAAATCTCAAATACTTTTTTTGCAATACATTTACCTAAACCTAAAATCACTGGAAAATGGAAATATTTGGGAAAAACTGGAAATTTAGATTTTTGACCCAAATATTTCACTGCTTTTAATTTTTTTGTGAGGTCAAGATGGTTCAAATTAAAATCCCATATACGTCATCGGAAAGAGTTCGTCGAAATACATAAAATCCATATTTTTTAGTTTCTTCATTCTCTATAGGAAGGGAGCATTCGCCGATTAAATTTCGATTTTTTAACTTTTTTTACCCTCGACATCGATACATTTGAATAACTCTGTATTTTACCATCTAATTTTTTCATAATTTTTCAACACTATCTTATAAAGGGATAATCACACTTTAAAATGAATACCGAATGGGTCATCCAGGAGCGTATTTAAGGGGTAAAAACCGGATTATCTTGATTTTTTTCGAAAAATCCTATTTTTAACCGACATTATTCCACACTATATTCCTTATTTAGTGATTCTTTTTCTTATTTTATCCTTTAATTACCTAAGAGTACCTCCCACTAATTTGCATCGCTTATTTTTTCGTTAGTTATAAATAAATAGGTTTATTTGCATCGGCGACATGCAAAATTTGAAAATTTTTGAATTTTCGAATTTTCGAAGATTGCCATGAAAACAAAGAATTACAGTTTATTTACTAAAAATTATTAAGATATGATATGTCAAAATTTTGCAGAAATGCCATTTTTTGTTGCAAAATTGAAAGGTTCCTGGACCTATTTCGGCTTGACATATCCATGAATAAGATTTTAGGAACCTTCTACTTTAAGTGCAGGGATACTTCATTGAATAAGTTACTCATTAAATGCCATTTTTATTGATTTTTCGAGGACCCTACAACAATGGAATTCGCCATGCACTGATTGGTCATAAGTTCACACAACACAGCCAATGGGATCACGTTTTACAATTTTCGAAATTCGCGCGAAAATTTGCAGTATAAAATCCTTTTTTTTTTGTTACTAAAGACCAAAATAAATGGATAACAGCAACCGCCATAAACATTTAATTAATGTAGAGAATATAAAAAAAAATATTTCAGAATTATTTGGGTTATATGCATATTCCCTATTGAGCAATAAACTGAAAAATAATCGTTAAAACGTCAAAATTCTCAACTGACTTAAGTAAAAATAATGCATTTCCATGGAAACAAAAATTCTGAAATAAGTGAACTTGATTAATTGGTAAAATTTATTTATTTTTTAAATTCAATCAAAGTTTAATTCGAATCTACGTAAAAACGTGTTTTTTACGTAGATCCGAATTTTATCAACAAAAGTACATCATCCCATTTCAAGTTACCCCCACCCCTCAAAATAGCGAGAGGGGGTAAATGCCAAAAATATAAATATGTCCCCAATCTCCCTAAACTCACCTCAACTGTTATGAAAATATTTGAAACCGTTTTCGAGATATCGCCTTGTAACACTTTAAAAAACACCCTGTATGATAACCAGTCGTGGGTTTTGTGACTACAATGTGGCACGCAACTGACTGCCACGAAACTGACATTTATTGTTTTAATTTGACATTATAAAAAATTAAAAAATCCACAAAATAAGATTGTCCTTTAAGGCAAAGACCTTAATTACTTTAACTTATCCGACAAAAAATCATAGATATCAGTGAGCATGAAACTAAGGGGATAACAGGTTAAGTCGAGTAAAATAAATTGGATTTGTGCAAAAAATGATGATAAAATTAACTCTGCTAGCATTAACTTGTAACAGAAAAGAGAATAAACGGTATAAAACGCGCCACTTTCAAGTTACCAATACATTTAAAAGTTTTTACATAGTGACACAGTACTGCTGTTATTAGGGGGCAGAGAACGAGGGCAGACTTTCAGCTGAGACGTGAACAAAGACGAAAAAAAATGTGTGATTTCCGAGAATTATTAGCCGTAATCAAAAGTTTGGAAATTCCTTTAAAACACTATTAAAATAAATTTCTTGGACATTACTTCAACTCCAGACTAGGACAAGCACGGGACTGACATTTTACGGATAATTTGTTAAAAAAAAAAGTTCAAAGTAGAACATATTAATACACTTTCTTAAGTATATCCCACATCTTTTATCTTTTAGTATCCAAACTAGCACTTTTAAATTTGTGTCCATAACTTGATTGTTGTAAATTTTTAAACAAGGAAACACTTTTTGGGCAATAATCCGGTTTTTTTGTATAGTATAGAATAATTTTGTTTGGGTTTGATTGGCGTACACAGAAACATTTTATGTTAAATATAAGTTTTCTTGGACAATACAATAAATAAATGGAGGTCATCTACTAGTCTATGGGGAATTAAATGGTATAAATAACTTTTCTATAATAATTATAGAAAAACCTTTAAATAAAAACTCTATTTTTGCTTTATTAATGAATAAAAACATCAATATTATGACGATAATATCATGTCATCAGTTAAAATGAAAAAATAAACGTGTATAAACTATGTATCATAATCTTCTATTGTTTGTGTAGACCAAACCAAATATTTAATGAATTTCTCGTATTATTGAAATTTTATGTACTATTGTTTTGTAATGGACTGCGAAATAATTACATAATACATAGTTTGGCCCTTGTCATTATAGTCTAAGATCCGAAGTAAACTCGTCATTCACCGATCTGCTTACCGGATGAAAAGTATTTTTTTATCAAACATAATATGTTAACAAATATATCGCGAATGGGTTGCCTAATGAAATATTGTCATGGCTATCCTTAGTTAAAAATACTGCAATTCATTTTTTTTTAATATTTCACTCACTTGCTTACCAAACGAACTTAATACTAATCGAAAGTATAAAGCATAAGGAACATGTAAAAGTTAGGTTGCCTACCTTTTTTTGGTCCCTATTACCGGGTTGCCAGGTATAAACAGGTGAGGCGATACTAGTAATTTATACTCATCTGCGTTCTCATTGAAACATTTCAAAATGGCGACCTACTCAAACTGCAAAAATGCCTCCTGTGCCGCCATTTTGAAAGCAAACTACCCCTTGTGATATACCACCGAAAGGGGACTTTAAAGAGCTATCTAATTGTCTAAAAAAATTGGTAGCTTGCCATTTAAATAAAAAACTTAAACTCGCCTCCGGAGAAACCACAATCGATATTCAATTGTTTTTATGGCCAAAAATGTGTTTTTGTCAACTAAAGCTTCAACCCAAAAATGAAATTTGTATTTTTAATATGAACTAAATTAGGGTATGTAAAATGATGAACACATTAGTGTCATATAAAAAAAGTTTATTATAAAACATGCATGCGCACTCTCTTTCATCCGAAAGTCGCGTCACGCGCAGCTGCTATGCTGCGTCCTCCTCTATCGCACCGAATAGTACGCGCAATGCTTCTCTGTTGCACTCATCTGTTTATACCTGACAAACCGGTAATAGGGACCAAAAAAGGTAGGCAACCTAACTTTTGCATGTTCCTTATGCTTTATACTTTCGATTAGTATTAAGTTCGTTTGGTAAGCAAGTGAGTGAAATATTTAAAAAAATTAATTACCGTATTTTTAGCTAAGGATAGCCATGACCATATTTCATTAGGCAACCCATTCGCGATATATTTGTTAACATATTATGTTTGATAAGAAATACTTTTCATCCGGTAAGCAGACCGGTGAAGGACGAGTTTACTTCGGATCCTGTACTATTATATTACATTAAAATTAAATTTTAATTATTCCTGGCTAAATGCAATTTAATTATAATATAAATGTAACGAAATTGGCATAATAGGTTTATTTTACCAATGAAAATTATTTACAATTGTCCAAGGGAAATTATTGGTTTGCTCAATAATAAACTATTTAGTTAGTATTAGTACAGAACGTTTGGTAATTAAAATATCTTTCATGCTTGCTATATTTTGCAGAATCATTTAGGTTCATTTACTAGGTATATTTTCTACATTATTTATAATAGAATAAATCTTAAAAGATTTAGAGAAATATTTTCGAAAAAATCCGAAGAATTCTATCAGAAAACTCTTGTATCCTTTTTTAATTATTTTTTATAATAAATAAATAAGAATAAACTGAACTTGTTTAAAATTTTACTTTTATTAATTTATCTACAAGCGTGCGGTAAGTAACTACTTACCGCACTGATTTGAGTGCGGTAAGTATCACTTTACCGCACTAGTTCTGTAAGTAATTACATACTATAAAAACAAGTTTTACATCTGTCATATAAAAGCCAACTATTAAATTTCTATAATTTATTTCCCTAGCAACCTGATATTAATGCATTGTTGATAACGACTTACGAGGCACCTACGGGGTAAATTAAAACAGTACTCTTTTAGTTTTTAATATTGGTGCCCTAAAACATGCTTGTAGATAAAATATCGTACATTTGCGTGATTTCCCAAACTCGCCTTCGGCTCGTTTTGTTAAACATCACGCACATTCGGTAAAGACATACCTACCGTACTTGTATTGTAATATACTATTATGTGTTTTGAATGAAATTTATCAATTTACCATGGTTTTATTTGTAATTACGTTTTGGAATCTGCCACGTTGTTGCTAGATGCGCGTTATTTTTACTTACCGTTTTTTAGTACCAACGATTAGCTTAGTTTTGGTAAGTTTGTTAAAGTAAGTTAAGGTACGGTACGTAAATTACTTACTGTCGTGTTAGCCTTAGTAACCAGTAAACACACCATACTATCGTAGAAACAGACATAGTAATAGGTAGTAGTAGGAAGCTTTAGGCCCCGGTGAGTTATTCAAAAATTGTAACGACTTTCATTATCATTACACATAACCGGTGATTGACCGTATGATGACCTCCAAATCTGATAACTTTCAAGAGAAGTTTGTGCTTGTAAAATTAAGAATAGGTATGCTGTTTTTAGATCATGACAAGGCACGATACGGCATACCTATACAGGGTATGTTACAAGTATCGGTGGTTAATTGTAAAAGATAATAATTGTATTATATATAGGGTTATGAAGATACAGAAACGGATCACTCTTATGTATGTAATACCGCTTAATTTATCTAAAATCCCTCTGGACCGGAAATTTTTTTAAATGCATTTTTTCACGAAAAAAAATATACAGGGTGGATCAGAAAAGTGCTACATGCACGAATATTTATTTTTTATATGAAACACCCTGTCGGTTTTTACATTTTTGCATTTTACAGTCAATTCTAGATATTTTGGATGTAACATATCTCATACCTATCTTTAACTGTTTTCGAAATATTAACACTTTTACCTTTTAAAATAAAAAGTAAAAACTTTATTAGGAAAGCAAACAATAAAATATGGGAAAAAATTATCTTATAAGATGTTGAAAATGTCCTCCAGTAGACCAATCGGTCTAAAAATTCTTGTTGTACATTGTGTACCACTTGTGGAGAAATTTCTCGTCGAATGGACTCCTTAAGCGTATATACCAAGTCGGGTTTAGATATATAAACTAAATCTTTGACGTGGTCCACAAAAAAAATCCAGCGGGTTAAGATCGGGCGATCTGGGTGGCCACTCTATTGCCCCTCGTCTACCTACTCATCGCACAGGAAAAATAATATTTGAGTATTCCCTCATATGAGCAGCATAATGCGGAAGAGCATCATCCTGGTGAAACCATAAGGTCAAACTTGATAAATCAGGATCATTATCATTTGGAAACAGAGTAGCTAGAGCTGGAACTAGATCATTTTGAAGAAAATTTAGATATCTTTCTCCAGTGAGGCTTTCATCGAAGAAAAATGGTCCGATTACCCTATTTACAACCCAACCCAGTTTTTTACAACCCCCCAGTACCTGAAGTTTTGTCTGTTAATCTGACCATTTAAATAAAAAGTAGCTTCATCTACAAATTCTTTGGACAAATCTTGCATTATTAACTGATAGCTCCGTCATTATTTGACAAAATTGATCTCGCCTGTCAGGATCATCTTCCAATAACTCTTTAACCAATTGCGATTTATAGAGATGCAGTTTTTCCTTTTTAAAAAACTTTGTTACGGTCTTTTGGTAAACATCGTTGTCACCTCATCAGGGCGACCACTTTTAACACTATCTTTAATACTACGAGAAGTTATCCACTTCATTGCTACCCTAGATACTGTCAATTCACTAATAGGTTACGGACTTCTCTACGACTTCTACTTTTATCGTCACAACCCAACACAATCAAAATTTCTATACGTTCCTCATTAGCGAGGCGCATTATTGACAATTTTATGAGTTATGTAACGTTACCTTTAGTGACAACTTAATAATTTATTTGACGTTAACTGATTGATATAGGACATGTTACATAAAAAAGACTTTAAAAATTATAAGTGTTAATATTTCGAAAACAGTTGAAGATGGGTATAGGATATGTTACATAAAAAGATCTAGAATTGACTGTAAAATCCAAAAATGTAAAAATATATAGGGTGTTTCATTTAAAAAACAAATGCTCGTACACTTAGCACTCTCTGATCAACCCTGCATATTTTTTTTCTTCAAAAAATACATTTCAAAAAAATTAAATGGACGGGTCGAGCGATTCTAGATAAGTTAATCGTATTCCAAGGATGATCCATTTCTTTATCATAACCCTGTATAACCTATCGGAGGTAAATTTTAAAAACCACTAAATTAAAACGAAAACATAGTGTGCAGCAATGTTATTTAATTTTGTAGGCTCGACGACAATTAGCAGCTGGTGGTTGCCTATCCGACCAAGAATCACTAGCTTCACTGCCACGTCACAGTATGAACGGTGGTGCCTTGACTCCGGGTTCAGGAGGGATTCTTTCAGGACACCTCGGCCTACTACCTGGAGATCGGGGCAGTTGTAGCGCCGACTCGGGTGTTCGAGTTAGCTCGGATCGGGAGAGTGGAGGAGCCACGTCGGTTGCTGGGAACTTATCCGATTCGACAACAGATGGCGCACCTACAATTACGGTGGAAGGTAGTGCGAGGGATGTAGATTCGGTGTCACTAATGTCGGCAGTCCCTCCGCCTCCTGCGCACATGTACCAATGTAAGCCAAATTCTAGATAGGTGTAGGCAGTGCCGCAGCCAGAAATTTGTTTTAAGTAGGGTTTTTGTTTGGAACATTGTCAGAATCTTCATGGAAATGCTGTGTGGACGACATTATAATATTTTCCCATTTCAGGCGGAGTTCCAGCTCCCGTAATCCCTCTGGCTACGGCTCTGCATGTAGCTAAATTAAAAAGCTACTTACTTAAGAATTCAAGTAATAAGTTTCTTTCATAGTAGTTCAACAAATTGACCAAATTTTGCAAGATAGATACGTAAAAATGTCACTCCTAATAAAAATTTTTGCTTGTAAAATAAATAAGATTCACGTTATAAAGAATTTAATTTTTTATACAGGGAGAATACAAAATTGTAAAATTTAAATAAAAGTGGCGAGTTTTATCACATTATTTTTTTTAAATCCCTACTATTCTCTCTCACATCTTTAACCAGCCAGAGTACTAGTTTCATCATAATATTAAACAGTAATGACGCGTATGGACATGTTTGTCAATGTCTTTATTAAATGAAGCAATTATTTAATTTAAAATACTTCTCATCAAAATTTTATCTACTGAACAAAGGATTTTTACAGTCCAGTATTATGGGGATGGCCAAATATCATACCACTACATCAAGAAACAATTTAGCGAGAAATTTGTAGGAATAAATTATTTCCGTTCAAACCTCACTTTAACTAAACATTGGAAGAGGGAAATGAAGCGAAAATACTGGATTTTTGTTTATGGGTGGGAGACCAGATTATAAGTGGAAATATTCCTTTTTATAAATTTATTATATTTTCTGATGAATGCACATTTTCTACCAATGGAACTGTAGCATTCCAGTATGTCAGGTATTAGTCTCCAGAAAACCCCGAATTTAGACTAATGTAGCGAAATCAATATTTTACCAAGGTGAGCGTGTGGTGCGCGATATCTGTCCATGGCATTATAGGCCCATATTTTTTTAATAATACTTGCAAAAGAATATCTTACTTAGAAATGCTGGATACATTTTTTAGCGATGAACTCAAAAATTTACCATTACATTTTCGCAGTGGCGGCTGGTGAAATTTCAAAGTTGTATATCTCTGTTCCTACTTATAGGACCCGTATCAAATTTAGGGGTTTTAATATTGAGCCCACTGGGAATGTTTTGGTAAAGAAAAAAATCATTTTGGAATTTGCGAAAAAAGTTGAATTTTTGAAGTGCCCCTCCTAGGAAAAAAATTAACACGTCTAGGTATCTAATTTACTATTTTTTCTAAGCAAATTTTACACCATTTTGTCGACATTTTTTAAATTTTGAGAGAAAAAAATGTTTTAGTAGAAAGTTACAGTCATTTGAATTTTTTTTAAATTATATTTTAGGCTTAAAAGAATTCAAATGACTATAACTTTCTACTAACACATTTTTTCCTCTCAAAATTTAAAAACTGTCGACAAAATGATGTAAAATTTGTTTAGAAAAATAATAAATAAAATACCTAGACGTGTTCATTTTTTTCCTAGGAGGGGCACAGCAAAAATTCAACTTTTTTTCGCAAATTACAAAATGTTTTTTTTCTTTACCAAAATATTCCCGGTGGGCTCACTATTAAAACCCCTAAATTTGGTACGGGTCCTGTAAGTAGGAACAGATATATACAACTCTGAAATTTCACCAGCCGCCACTGCATCGCCAAAAAATGTATTTTCAACAAGATGGTTGTCCAGCACATTGCGCTCGCGAAGCAAAAGAATGGCTTCACCGCAGTTTTGGTCCAAGGTGGGTTGGTGGAAATGGCCCCTTAGGAGCCCTGACATAACGTTGGCCGATATGTTTCTATGGGGTCGTTTAAAACAAATTGTTTATGCCACTCCAATACCAAATAATACTGACGTGCTTCAAGGCAGAATTACTCAGCCTGTTCGTTCAATATCCCAGGAAGAAATCAGAAATTTCTTCAGATATCCAAGAAAGAAATTAGAAAAATATCTTTAATATGGGGGTAGAGTTTTTGAAGTTTGGTATATTTATTGTATTGCTTAGTTTAAATAATATTCTTTTGAGTTTAATTAAATGTTTAATTTAAAATATATTTCATATTTGTTCTTTTGGTAGAAAATTATAAACAAGGTGCTCTTACGCAAAATAACGTTTTCGTATTTTTTATGGTCCCTGTAAAAAAAATTAAATTTTTATAACGTGAATCTTATTTATTTTATAAGCAAAAACTTTTATTAGGAGTGACATTTTTACGTATCTTGCAAAATTTGTGCCATTGTCCTCTTCTAAACCCCATCCCTGTATATATATATATATATATATATATATATATATATATATATATATATATATATATATATATATATATATATATATATATATATATATATACATATATATAGTTAAGTATGTTTGGAATTATCTGGAGAACTACTGTTTCGTCTTCCTCGGTGTCTAAGTTGTTAAGACACCACATCGACTCATCAGAGGCCTTACAGTAGCATGAGCATTTCTGCTCCCATATAATTCCACAGTTCTTGCCTATAAAAGACAAACTGAAAGTTTTGAAAGGTAGAAGTTCTTGAGATTGCTCTCTGAGAAATGTCATAGGGATCCTTATCGGATTTCCCATGGTAGCTTGGATGTGGGAGTCTCGCGACCTCCCGACACTACCTGAGACATTCTCATTTATGAACATAGTTAAGTATGTTTGGAATTATCTGGATATATATATATATATATATATATATATATATATATATATATATATATATATATATATATATATATATATATATACAGTGTGACCAGTAAAGTCCGCATCATATGGGATTTGTTTTTTAATAGCTTTATTCGAAGCATCAATTTCTGCTTCGATCGAGATGAAAACTATCCAAAAAAAATAGTAGTCACGTGGTTCGTATTATCTGCCAAATTTTAATTTTTTCCAAAAAAAAATTCAAAAGTGGGGTTATTTCTCAAAATATCGAAAAAAGTTATTAGAAAAAGTTTTTCTAAATGTAATTTTTAGCCGACATGCAAAATTTCAGCTGCATAAGATAATTTTGATTTTTTGCCAATTTTTTTTTTTAAATTGCACCACTGTTGCAAAATAAGACTCAACGCAACCTACATAAAACTTCTTAGTTTTGACAATGCTTTATTCCGGACACATTTTCTTTAAAGTAACGCCATATTAAATGTGTGTTTTTCTACAAAATCAAAATAGGGCAATTAAAATTTGGTCACATGTGATGCAAAGTTTATTTGTTTTTGACCCTGTATAAGGTAACTTCATAAAATAAGTATTTTTGAAAACGTAGGTTATGTCTAAAAGTAATACACCTTAATATTAGAAAAATAGTATAATTGAAAAGAGTCAAATTTTCTAATAAAAAAATCATAATATGAAAATTAAACGCATTTAAAATTCAACCTTTTTAATTGATAACAAACTATTTTTGGTATTTGAATATTAAATTAAAAACAATTCAAAAATTTAAAATTACATTTCTGTGTACCTTCCCTTGCGTTCAATACAAACAATTGTTCTTCCAGACACATCTTCAATGGAGTTTCTGATACTAACGGGCCTTATTTTTAAAATACAGTTTCGAATCACCGTTTCCAAATGATCAACATTACGGAAAGGTCTTTGTTTGTAAACTTTTTGTTTTAGGTAACCCCACAAGAAAAAATCAAGTGGGGTTAAATCCAGAGACCTAGGCGGCCAGTATTGCTCCTTATATTAGTTCACTACTTTTAATATTTGTGTTCGATCTTTTCCATCCGACTAAGATCTTGCATGAGTAATTTTAACTATAGATAGTTTTACTAATAATATTAGATTATAATTAAGATTAGTCATACTAACAGTAACAAATTAACTTCTTTTGCAGCAGTATCAACTAAAGACTGCAGTCCAACATTATCTCCATTAAATGCTAACAATTTTCCAAGATCAGTAGATCCAAGTAGTTTATCAAGGTTTGTTTGTTTTCATCTAAGTACAATTACTGCATGATTTGTTTATTTTCTTAAAAGCTTGTATACAGGGTGTTCGAGAAGTCTTAGTATGGGCAAATACGTTTGCGTTTGGTAAAGATAGAGACACCAAATTTTGGGGGTATCCTATTGGTTAGTAAATCTACTTTTTTATGTAATTTATCTTTTTCAACCGCCTTCAGGGGTGACGCTAAAGAGTTGAGGTCAAAAATTTTAGTACCTCATTTTAAAGGTCTTCAAAAAAAATCAGTTTAACGCAAACCCAGATTTGTATCTTAGTTTTTTTTAAGTGGCAAGCCTTTAAGCATAAAAAAACATGTAAAAAAGTAAAAATTTAAATACCTTTATTTCTCTTATTACCTTAAAAGTTGTTAAAATGACCACCATTAATTTCTAGGCACTAATAAAGTCGATTTTGGAACTTACTTCTCACATTTTCGAGAAGTAACGCCTGCCATTCTCGAAAATGTAAGAAGTGAGTTTCAAAATCGACTTAATACTGCCAAGAAGTTCGTAGTGGTCATTTTGAACATTAAAAGTAATACGAGAAATAAAGGTTTTTATATTTTTAATTTTTTTCGCGATTTTTAATATTTATAGGCTTGCTAAACGAATTAAGATAGGTTTGAGGTAAAATGTTTCTTTTTTGAAGATCTTTATAATGAGGTACCACACGGCATAGGGTTGCATTAAAAATGTTTGACCTCAACTTGCTAACGTCACCTCTTAAGGGGGTTGAAAAAGCTAAGTTACATAAAAAATTATAATACTTAACCAGTAGGATATACCTAAAATTTGGCGGCACTATCTTCAATAATAGCAAAGGAATTTGCCCACACTAACACTTTTCGGAGACCCTGTATATATACAGGGTGCACGAATCAGTAGATATGAGTATTAAGATATCTATTTTAGCCACTCTTTACTTGTAAGTTACTGGGGTAAATGTGTATTCGTTCTTTTTAAGGATCATGTTAGTTACATTGTTGTAAACTCGGTGGCGGCTGGTGAAATTTCAAAGTTGTATATCTCTGTTCATACTTACAAGACCCTTACCAAATTTAGGGGTTTTAATAGTGAGCCTACTGGGAATGTTTTGGTAGAGAAAAGAAACATTTTGTAATTTGCGAAAATAGGTTGACTTTTTGCTGCACCACCCACGGGAAAAAAATGAACGCATTTAGGTATCTTATTTATTATTTTTTCTAAACAAATTTTACATCATTTTGTCGAGAAATTTTAAATTTTATGAGAAAAAAATGTGTTAGTAGAAAGTTATAGTCATTTGATTTTTTTTTTAAATTTTATTTTTAGGTTTAAACAAATTCAAACGACTACAACTTTCTACTGACATATTTTTTTCTCTTAAAATTTATAAATTCTCGTCAAAATGGTGTAAAATTTGTTTAGAAAAAATAATAAATAAAATACGTAAAATTGAGAATAAGTTCTCTAAACCACCTGAAAATTCTTTATACTATAAGGATTTGAACAAATCATGGTAAAACAGCTATTCTCCGGGCTATATGCCCCTACGAGCGCTGGATTACATACCAAAATTTGCCGTATTTTGACTAACACTGTTAGACAATAAAATACTTGGTTTGACTGCAAGAAACTACCACGTATTACGTATTTCTATATGTACCCCAGACAAGTAGACTTCATTTCATTGTTGTAATATTTTACCTTACGGTAAATTCTACTCCAACTGCTTGAAACTGCTAATGGATGGCGCTGCCTGTTTTATACTGCGTATGCAGTGTGACATGGCTAGCTTAAAGAGTATGCTTTTTCCGAGGGTAGCAGTGTTGCCATTTTGGGCGACAAGTCGCCAAAATGACGACTTTTTGTCTCTATGAGAGTGTGGCGGCGATTTTCAATAAAAAGCTTATTTTTGGCGACTTTTTACAGGTGAAAAAATCAAATATACATGTTATATACCTACAATACGTAGGAAGAAACAACGTCACAATAAAATTATTGGAACAAACACCGGTGGTCGCTTTTTGGACAGAGTTGGAACAAACAAAAAATTTTAATGATGCATTTGTATTCAATAATATATCGAAATTTGTTTTGGCCATTTTAATTATCCCTCATGGCAATGCGGATATAGAAAGAGTATTTTTAAATATGCTAGATGTGAAGACAAAAAAAAGAAATAAAGTGAGCATTGAATTATTGAAAGTTGGACTTGAAAAGAAATAGAGATTGTTGTTTAAGTTATAAAATCGGCGAAAAACACTTTTTAAAAATGAATAATATATAGAAAAATAAACAGGAAAAAACTAAATCAGGTTCAGATTCAGACAGTGAATCAGAATAATTTTTTTTTTAATTTTTAAGTTGTTTTTGTTTTATTTTTATTCTTTGTGTACCCATAATAAAGTTTATTTAGCTTGTTCCACAAAAACATTTTTTTTGTTTAGTATTGACAGTTTTCTAACCCCAATATCTCAAAAAAGCTATGGCGACAAAGTGGCGACTGATCGATGGCGACTTTTTGCTTTGTTACTCTGGCAACACTGGAGGGTAGGTATGTTCGTTTATCCTGTACTGATGAGAACTAAAGAGTTGGAAACCGGTATGCAGGTACGACATCCTAACTAAAGAAAAAAGCTTCCTCCTTCCTGGTAGTTTCTTGCAGTCAAACCAAGTATTTTGTTGTCTAACAGTGTTAGTCAAAATACGGCAAATTTTGGTATGTAATCCAGCGCTCGTAGGGGCATATAGCCCGGAGAATAGCTGTTTTACCATGATTTGTTCAAATCCTCATAGTATAAGGAATTTTCAGGTGGTTTAGAGAACTTATTCTCAATTTTACGTATTTCTATATGTACCCCTGACAAGTAGACTTCATTTCATTGTTGTAATAAATAAAATGCCTAAATGCGTTCATTTTTTTCTCATGGGGGGTGCAGCAAAAATTCAACTTTTTTTCGCAAATTACAAAATATTTTTTTTCTTGACCAAAACATTCCCAGTGGACTCACTATTAAAGCCCCTAAATTTGGTACGGGTTCTGTAAGTATGAATAGAGATATACAACTTTGAAATTTCATCAGCCGCCACTGTGTAAACTTTGCTGTAAATTATTATTTATATAAAAAAAATTAAAAGAAAATAATTTGAGGACACGAAAAGGGACAGATTACAATATAACTAAAAATTCTAAAAATATTGTCACGTCGGGGTCGGAAGGGTAACAAATGATTAAATATGATTATATTCAATACCCAACAGCGGAACTTGATAACAAACTTACACAATCTGTCGTCATAACTTGCATGTTTCTTAAGAAGATGGGGGGGGGGGGGGGGGGTAGGTTCCCACGGGGGTAACTATGCGATTCGAAAGGTTAGTGTCAACTCGCTATCGCGACACAACAGTATCGCTTTCTCTTGCATTTCGCTGACTCGCTATATACAGTGCATTTTTTTAAGGCGGACCATAGAGTT
Organism: Philopedon plagiatum; assembly: GCA_963971165.1. NCBI lineage: Eukaryota > Metazoa > Arthropoda > Insecta > Coleoptera > Curculionidae > Philopedon > Philopedon plagiatum. The sequence continues at coordinate 14,249,724 of OZ020194.1, forward strand.
TTACATGTTAAATTTTTTTATGTCATGTTCGGTTCTATTAGAAGTGTAGAGGTAAAACTTGACAGAAGTAAATTTCAAAGTCTAACCTCGTAAGATTATGTTAATGTGCCAATTATGCCAGAAAAACTACAAAAATACCTAAAATATACAGGGTGTCCGAAAAGTCTTAGTATGGGCATTCCTAAAGATAGACACACCAAATTTTAGGTGTATGCTATTGGTTAATAAATCACTTTTTTTGTTATTTAACTTTTTCAACCCCCTTGGGGGGTGACCCTAGAGAGTTGAGGCCAAAAATTTTAAATGCAACACTGTACCGTGTGGTACCTCATTTTAAAGTTCTTCCAAAAAGAAACGTTTTACCGTAAACCCGAAGTCCATATCTTAATTCATTTTTAAATGGCAAGTCTATAAAAATTAAAAATCGTAAAAAAAAAATTAAAAATTTAAATAACTTTTGTTCCCTTATTACTTTAAAACTTGTTCAAAATGACCACCATTAACTTGTTGGCAGTAATAAAGTCCATTTTGGAACTCACTTCTCACATTTTCGAGAATGGCAGATGTTACTTCTTGGCAGAGTTCCAAAATCGACTTTATTACTACCAAGAAGTTTATGGTGGTCATTTTGAACAACTTTCAAAGTAATAAGATAAACAAAAGTAATTAAATTTATACTTTTTTTCAAGATTTTTAAATTATATAGGTTTGCCATTTAAAAATGAATTAAGATACGGACCTCGAGTTTGAGGTAAAATGTTTCTTTTTCGAAGACCTTTAAAATTAGGTACCACATCGCATAGGGTTGGATTTAAAATTTTTGACAACTCCCTAGCATCAAGGGAGTTAAAAAATTTATAATACAAAAAAAATGGATTTATTAACCAATAAGATGCGCCTAAAATTTGGTGTCTCTACCTTTACTAATAGCAAAGATATTTGTCCATACTATGACTTTTCGAGCACCCTGTATATTTGTATTATACAATATGTCCACGGCTGGGGTCGACAAGAGGACAAATTGACCAAAAAGTGAAACATACGAAAGAAGGTCATTCTTTATAAAAGTTTTTGCATGCTTTGAAAATAAGATCTACTATGCCAAAAATTGTTTTTTTTGTACAGGGTATTCAAAAAATACCAAAACGTAAAATTTGGCTAAGAGTAAAGTTTCCTTTTTTAAAGTTTAATGCAAAACGTTAAACAAAAAAGTTATTTTGAATATTAAAATAATTCTTATTTTAGATTCTCAACTAAAAATTTAAAATTTTTAAATTACGCTTTAAAATCAAAATTTTTCTAAGTCACATTGTAACATTGCTTATTTGATTACACCTTTGATAACTGTGACGTATTTGTCAAAATAATAAAGATGTCTTTAGACCAAAGAATATTATAAGCCAAAACTACAGACTCAAGCAGGTTAAAGAAAATTACTATATAATAGAATAATGATTGTAATATTCGAAAAATATTTCTCATTTTATTAAACTTTAAAAAAATTAAGAGCACATCGTATTTATTTTTCAGAAACTTCTCCCCCATATTCTACGCATTTTTCTAACTGACGTCGAAAATGGCTAACGCTTCTTCTTACCTCTTCCAGTGAAATAGATTTTATCGCTCTGAAAATTCTCTGCTTTAAACTCTTTGTCATTTTCAATGGACTTTTCATGTTAGTTCTTTAATGCGCTCCCAGAGAAGCATATTACAAATTGTCAAATCGGAACTCCTAGGGGTCATAAAATTGGACCATTTCGGCCCATCCATCAATTTCCAAATTTGCGATTGAGCGAATCCCTTACTGCTGAAGCACAATGTGTATGACACCCATCGTACTGAAAATACATTTTTCGGCGATATTGAAGAGGCAATTCTTCTAACTTATCTGACAAAAATGACTCCAGCGTATGAAAATAAGAATGTCTGTTACATGTATTATTAAAAAAATATGTTATAATCCCATAATAGGAAATGGCGTGCCAAACATTTACTTTTTGAAATACTGAGGCGCGGCGCGGCGGCGGCGGTTCGCAATTCCAAACTCTGACTTTTCCCTACCCCCAATATCTCACATACTCAGAAACTGCAGTGCCGTTGGTACTGAAGGGTGACTCATCTGAGAACATTATCAGCTTATGAGAGTTCACGCTGTTACTTAGAATTTCATCACCGACCCACAAACAAAAATCCAAGCATTTGTAACTGTCCTCATATTCCAAAATTTGGTTAACAATTGATTTAAATGGACAAATTTTATTTTCCTTAAACACATTTTGAATATGGCTTTTTTACATAATTCTAAACTTCGTGCTCGTTTTCTTAAAGACATAATAGGATTTTCATCAACCGATAGCAAAATTAAAACTGTAGAAGAATCGTTTTCGTCGTATATTTTCTTGGTCTTCTCTAAATCACTAACGGATCCAGTTTTTTAAAATTTGATTACTAATTTATGTACTGAACTGCTGAATAATTATACATTTGGAAACTTTTCTTGAAACTCAATTTTTTGCTCTAAAGACAACATCTTTATTATTTTGACAAATACGTCATAGTTATCCAACGTGTAATCAAATAAAAAAGTGACAATGTGAAAAAGAAAAATTTTGATTTTAAAAATGTAATTTATAAATATCAAATTTTTACTTGAAAATCTCGAATAAGAATTCTTTTAAAATTTAAAACAACTTTTTTTAACGTTTTGCATTAAAATTTTAAAAAAGTTCTTAACCAAATTTTACGTTTTTGTATTTTTTGCAGGCATCATTTTCGTATCTTTTATATTTTGGTCAATTTGTGCCCTTGTCTACCCCATCCGTGGGCATAGTATATGAAAATTAAGAAAAATAAGGATTTGTGACAATATTACTAAACCTTCTGCAAAAATCGTTGAATATAACGAACTGATTCGTTATTGAATTACATAGAACAGTGTTTCAAAAACAATTTTCTTTCGTAAAATAAAAAACACGGTTTTCTGATATTAACACCAAAATTCCTGTAAATATTTCAGATCCGTAGAGCAGCTTAGTTCTCCCTTAGAACAAGAACCAATTACCGTAGGTAAAAGAAATAAGCAGCCCAATAGACTGTCGGCGCGAGGAGGAACGTGGGGGAGCATTTCCAGGGTATTTGCGAGGTCCAGACACAGGAATAAGACGAGCTCGTTGCAGGAGACCTGTAAGTTAAATATTTAATGGTGTCGTAAAAATGAACAGTCATCGGAAAGACGGCCGTAAAGTCAGTTTGGCTTTTCTAAATTGGATTTTGTATCGGGGGGATAATCAAATTTTATATACACGGTGAAACAAATTCGATGTTGTAATGACTGTTTTATTATCTTATGTGTTTATTAAAATATGCGATTAAAATAGCGTAAGATATTGTTTCAACTTTGGTAACGTTAGATACGTCTTAAGAATCAACTTCAGAGAAGAAATCAGAAATCAGCTCCCATCCTTACTATTTTGATGATTTTTTTATTGCTGTTTCTCGGTTATCTGCTATAAAAAAACAATGACTTCTCGGTGGAGATACATAAAAAGACATACAGGTTGTCCGAACAGCCTTAATATGGGCAAATATCTTTGCTATTAGTTAAGATAGAGACACCAAATTTTAGGTGTATCTTATTGGTTAATAAATCTACTTTTTTATCTAATTTAACTTCTTCAACCCCCTTGAGGAGTGACGCTAGGGAGTTGAGGCCAAGAATTTTAAATGCAACCCTATGCCGTGTAGTTTCTCATTTTAAAGGTCTTCAAAAAAGAAACATTTTGCCGCAAACCCGAGGTCCGTAATTCGTTTTTAAATGGCAACTTAAATCGAAAATTTCGACACCCAACTCACATCCTTTTAAGGTGCCCGTTTGTCCCTCACTTTTACAGTGCAAGCTGGTTTTTTTCGCTGCCTTTTCCAGCAAATTCATATAAGAAAAAATAAAAAATTTCAGAATTAAAGACCCAAGCTCTTTCATTGAATCTGCAAGTTTGTTTAACAGAAAGAGTCGTCACCCCTCACCAACGTTTCAAAATTATTACCAAGGCCTTACATCAGTCTCGGCCGTGCTCTGGTCGCGTTGCAGTGCATTTTTGCATGCGACTTTTTAAATTACATGCAAACAGTTTTTTGCACTGTGAAAGCCATTGTTAACACAAGTACTCAATTGCTAGTACTACACTACTACACAAAGGACACAACACAAATATCAAATAATATCCAAAAACATAAGTATTACACAACAAAATTAGGAAAGCCGCAACTTCTCTTAAACTAATAATAAGGCGCGACGTAATGAAATGTAAATGAAAGTTTATTCAAATACAATGCGCATATTAGGTAATTAGTATAAACCTAATTAATATAAACCTATGAGGTCAATTTAAAATACGGCCGACAGCCCGGAGCAAGTTCGGCTCGATTCTTTCTTGGGGAGTTTTCGCATGGAACTTGCACTTTTTTGAAAGAAAAGATCATTATTTTTTGGTTTTCAAAAATTAATTATTAGATGGATCATTGAAAATAAATTTAGGTGACCAAATAACCTCATGGACGAGCTACACCTGGGGTCGAGCAATGGCTGATTTACATGTGAGCAATTTGTTTTTTCTTAAGGTGAGCATGGCTACGAACCTTATCGAAGTTGGTCGCCTTTAACCGAAGAAGGCTACGCGGAGAAGCTACGGCTACTACGGGAAGCTAGTTCGATACCAATGGAGCGATGGCGTGCTCCAACAGTACTAGCGTGGTTGGAGGTAGCTCTTGGAATGCCTCAGTATGGAGCTAGGTGTGCCGAGAATATTAAAAGTGGAAAGGTAAAGAATTTTTTATTTCTTTTTTGTTTAGCCAATCTTGTCGATTTTTCAAAGCAATTTAATCAATTAAAGTTTATTTATTCAGTTATTCGTAATATGACAGCACATAAGTTAATGTCATTGACGAAGGTAACGCTAAACGTCAATTAATCTTATTATTTGATTAAAAGCTGAGAGAAACCGAGTTTTAGAGTAGTTGATTTATTGTTTGTATAACTTAATCAAAGACTAGGAAAATAAGAGGAATTTATACCAATTCAATTCAAATCTAATAATTTGAAATACACATTGAGCAAGCGCAAACAAGAATTCAGTAACAGGTAATACTTTAAATCATTTATTTGATATTACAATTCTCCCTTACCAAACATTTGCTCGTGAGTAGTCATACTGGGCCAGACTTAAGACCTCTCCCACTCTTTTACCTTTGACGACATAAGCTCCGCCTCTCCGTAGTCATACCAATCTAATAAAGACCCGATTATAACCTTTGTTTTTCGATATCTCCTACTAATTATCCTCTGTATTTTTAGTAAAGAAATAATTTGTATTGGTTTTACTTTTTTATTTCGTTTCTTGTAATAAATTACATTTGATTACCAATATGAATTTTTTTTTTGCCAAAACGCTAAGAGCGTGGTTTAGCCACGTTAAGTAAGTAAGTATTCGTCACATGACGAATCATTACATTCTGTGGTGAAATTCAGTAATTTGTCCATATTGTCACTATTTGTCAGTATTAATTAGAATATTTACATTGACTAAAGCGAGAAAATAAAATCTACTGAAAATATAGTCCGAGCTACAATATTGTTCACACCACATGTTCAGAGTATACGGTTTGGCAAGTGCCCTAAATCAGCATTTTAGCTAGCTAACAAAATATACTTACGTGTTCTTGTTGAAAAACAGATTATTTTTTTTATAAACAAAATTTTAAAAATGAGGCGAACCGCCTCAGATATTCCAGCGCGGCGCGCGAATCTGAAAACATGTCATTTTAAACCAGTAATCTCGTAATAAAAACGTCATTAAAAAAATAACTGAAACATAGTTTTCGATGTATTTTTTTATCAGCGTTCCGATGGTGTAATTTGTTTTTCAAAATTCTGCCTGCTTAACTTCAAGAAAACACTAAACGTGCTGTATCTCTAAAAACGCTATTTTCATCTTTTTTTTTAACGCCAGGTCAAAAGATCAGGATTTTTTACGTCAAAAAAGCTAAGTTCCAAAGAGGACTTTTTTGTTTACGAGGAATTAATCGGAAAACCTAGCTCGGCGAGCCTTTGCAGCGTGCGGCAAGACGGCGACGCGTGGGCTCAGGCGGAGTGCTATGCGACATAATAAAGCAGTAAAAAGTTGTTTTATGCAATAGATGGTTCACGGCAATATTTGCGACCCTAAAGAGAGTTGTTGAGATTTGATTACAAAATAATTCAAATTTATTTAAAAAGTTACCAGTCTTACGATTTGTTATTTTTCCGAAAATCAAAGAACTCAAAAACTATAGTTCAAGAAAATTTACGAAAATAGCCAGCATGAAATAAAACATTGTTAAAGTCCAACAAAAGTTAAAAAAGAAGTAAACATTTATCCAAGTACAGAGGTTGAGCCCACGCGTCGCTGCCTCGCTGAGCTATGTTCCTCGATTAATTCCGCAAAAACAAAAAAGTCCTGTCTGAAAAAAAAACCACCATAATGACAGAAATAATTTAAAAGAGAAGAAACTTTATATGGTTTATTATTTGGAAAAATAAACTAGATATGTAGTAGAAAAATAGGAGAAATCTCCAAATGACCACTTGCCCTTCCAGTAATTCTTAGAGACCTAGACAAAAATTCAAACCGAAATTGGCTTATTAGGAACGACTAGCATTATTGGCAAATCCTTATAGATTGGTCGTTTGAACGGGCAGGTCCTGCTGGAACTCAGTGACCTGGAACTGGAATGCGGTCTGGGGATCACTCATCCAATGCATAGGAAGAAGCTGAGACTCGCAATCGAAGAACATCGACATCCTGCTTTAGTGAGATATCCTTGCATCGCGCAGCTGGGACACACTTGGGTTTCAAGTGAGTGGCTACCTGATTTGGGACTTTCTCAGGTAAGTCATTTTAAATTATTATTCTTAATTTGAAAAAGGCAATTAAAATAATAAACTAGCACCTAGATGGTTTTTGTATGTTTTAGGTCAAGTTCCTAACTTAAGAATTTATATTCAAGCAGTTTGCACCAAATGAAACTACTTTTTGTTAATGATTTTATCGAAATGCAAGCATTACGTAAAGCTGGTGCATACCTTAAACCATAATTAATTTAGAATTCATCAGAAAAGTAAAAAAAATTAAGCAGGAGAGAAATACAAATTAGAAAATCGCTCAGGAGTAAAGTACCCTTATTTCTGGAACCATAGCAAAATGATATTAGAAAAGTTGTTTGGAAATAAGAGTTTTCCCAAATTTTGAAACCTCAATACCCTGGCAATATGAAAAATATAATCGTTACCGCATCCAGACCGGCCGAGGCAGAAAGCAAGACTTCGTCATATTTTAAAAATAAGGGTACTTTACTTTTGAGAGCGATTTTCAAGTTCTTATTTCTCCCCTGTATGCTATATGACTTTCATCATTCTGGCGGTTTTACTTTCATTATAATTACTACAATTTCTTTTTGCAATACTTGAATCGATAATTTTTTGGACCACATTGTATATGAGGACATTATTTCCTAATTTTGACTGTAGAATCTACCTTTAAAAATGTGCTTTCTGAAAAATCCAGCACATTTACCTACATATTTCCAATAGTACTAATATTTGTTTCAACTTAGTACTCGGACAATTTTGCATCTAATATGGTGGATGCAAGAATGTTGGAACATCTTAGCAAAAAAGAACTGGAGAAATACTTAGGAGTCAATAGGAAATTTCACCAAGCTTCAATAGTCCATGGCATACATCTTCTTAGGATAATGAAATATGATCGACAGGTACACAATATATAAATATCCTTCTGATCAAGATTTGGTTTCATTAAAATGTGTTTATCGTCCCGTTGATACGTCAGTTTTAAGTAGAAGCTACACTCCACCTCCTCTTCGGTTTTCTCTATCTTCTCGGAAAATACTGCACCCATCCATTTTTATTTTTTTAAAGAAAATTATCAGAGCTGTTAGTATTCCAAACTCAATTTTCGAAAAACTGTATTTTCGAGATATTACATTTCCAAAAAAATTATTTTTGAAAGACTACTTTCCGAAAAGAATTTTTGTAGAACCGCCTCGATTGAATTTCTGATCAGCCATTTTATAGTCTTTTATTTAGTCGTGAACTTGTAGAGATCTGGATTGATTTGACTTTTTGTTTTTTATCTTTCTTTTTTCGCTTTAGTTTGAACAAGAGATGTTTCATTTTATGCTTAATTTTAAATTTGATTCTTTTGGTAATTAATTTTGCTCGTGTATACTTTAAAATTAAACCAATAAAATAGTATTACTTTGCTTAGGCTATAGCTTTACGAAGGCATCAGTGTGAACATATGGATGCTGATCCCTTAGTCTGGACCAATCAAAGATTTATTCGATGGGCTAGGAGCATCGATTTAGGAGAATACGCCGACAACTTAAAGGGTACGAAATATTGTTATAACGTTACCACGCAACATTTATTTTAATGAAAGTTAGCTATAATGAATTGCTTAACATTGGATTTCCCTGTGTGGTTCAGAAGCCTCTTCTTAACGGATATAGAAGGTTTTCAGAATTTGAAAGTTTGTCTCATATAGATGCCATTTTATCCACTTAAAAAACCAATGTATTTAAAGATTGACGTTGTTGTGAAATTTTTCGCCTCGCCGGCCAAACCTTGTAGCTTTTTTGCTGCTTGCGTGTGTCAGTATTAAGATGGTGTTTAGTACTAGAACAGACAGAATATGGCTCGATTCGTATCAATTATGTTTATATTGAAGTAAGTCTGTAACTAACAGTTGCACAAGTTTAGTAAGCATTTTGTTATTCACTATTTGTCGCACTACATCATGACAAAGCTGTAACTTTCGAAACATTTTGTTTTTCAGACAGTGGAGTTCACGGCGGCCTAGTAGTTCTGGAACCATCCTTCAATGGAGATACCATGGCGACGGCGCTTGGTATTCCTGCCAGCAAAAACATCATCAGACGCCATCTTACTGCCGAACTAGAAGCTCTGGTTTTGCCAGCCAGGTATGTGATCTTCTGCCAAATGGATGAGCTCCAGGCCGAGGCCGCCAGAGTCATCTCCAAACATAATAGATAAACAATCAATAAATAAATGATTTTAAAATTCTATAGTAAAATTCTATTATTAAAATCCTTGCCTGAGGTTTTATGCAGATTTTCAACATTTATTAATAGTTTCGTTATAAACGCATTTCTGTTTTTATATACGGGTGTTGCACCACTCTACTGAAAAAAATTTTACAAGTGATTGTTTTCCAAAAATTAAAAAAAAAACATTTTTTGGGATACGTTTTTGATTTGTTTTTGGTCAAAGAGTCTGTTAAAATTGGTCGGTGGAATTTTGTAATACCCTGTATACATTTTAATTAAATCTTTTTTTTTAGAAATAAAAGAGAAAATAAACCAAAAAACAACCTAAGCTATATTTGCATTCTTAAACATTTTGCTTCTCAATTTAGGCATTACAGAAATAAACAAGTTAAAAACAAACTTAGGGTGAATCATTAACTCCTTATTTGTTGTTATACAACAAACATCGGTCTTATTCTGAAATACTAGCAAAAACGGGAAATAAATAATTTTAGAAGATAATACAACAATTTAATTATTCTAATCTATTAAAAATCAACTAAAATCTAGTCCGTTCAAATTAATTATACAAATTAATAAATGTTGAAAAGAATTTTTCAAAAAAGGGTATCTTGGGCTATTATTTTTCATGTAATTCTAACCAATCCACTTTATTCTTAATCTCATTCCCTGGGTTACAATTGCTATGTATCAAGGAGAATTGTAACTTTGTACTAATTTCTCATCATTCACACTCAGGAGAGGGTCTAAAAATTCTATTGGGTAGGGACCGACAAAATGAAGTTTAGTAATTTTAAGAAAAGCCATTTAATTACAATAAATTAACTTTGTTGTGTATTTTCAATAGACATTGGTTTTTATGACATGTGCATAAAAATTGACTAAAAAAACAAAATCAGGTACTGCAAAATTTTGGGTAGAATTCAAGATTTCAGTATAGGAACCACACAAGTTGCAAAATGAATAGAAAAACCCATATATTTTTAATGACGATTTACTAATAATGACAAGACAGAAACTTGTGAAAATCTAGGTAATCAGCTAGAAGATCTAAATTTAGACCAGAACTGACACAATGACTAATCTGTTGTCTTCGGAGGTAGCCCAGCTTTCTATCCATCAAGAAAATGTCTTGTTTCCTTATTATAGTCTCATGTGAACGTACACAAGACAAGTATATGGTTTGATTGAAGAACACCGGCATCGTAGATTCATGACTATGACGATGAAATGAACACCATCATAAGATCACGGTCTTATCATGCACCATTACCATTCACGAAGCACGGAACAATATAATATTGTCCTGTCCCGTGTGTTGTCCTTGTGTAAAACCACTATCAAGGCCGGACATTGTCCCTGTGTAAGCCCAAAGTTTCCGAGTGCGTTCAGATGGTGAAAAGACAAAAGACATCTTGGAAGATAAAAAGCCTGGCTATCTGAGAAGACAGCAGATTAGTTACTGTCTTTTCTTGGAATAGTTCATTCATACATGAAAAATATTTTGTCTCATTGTATTGCCCAGTTTAGGTCTTAAACCGTTTTATTATATCCCTAGTAAAATTTTAAGATGGCATCATTTCAGGAAAAACTACAATTTCGTTACTCAAAAGTATTTCTCCAAGTTCTTGCAACTCAAAATATGTTCATAGTAATTAAGAATGAAATTACATGAGGAGTAATAGCGCGTGCGCCCTTCTTCCTGCAGAATTTATGATATAAATGTGCAATATATTATTTACTTTTTTTATTTTCTATGTTACCTAACAAATCAAAATATTCTTTAATCTACTAGTAATTATATATAATTTACGATTATAGTTAAATAATAAAGGTTGTGAAATGAAATGATATGTCATTTCCTTTGCACTCCTCTAAAATAGGGATATATTAAGTGGAAATTAACCTTTATCTCAAATTAAAAAACAATTAAGATATTAAAAGTAACTCGTCAAAGAAAATACAAAATTCAGATACAAAAAGGAAATAAAAACATTCTTAGAAATGTTTATCCTGGACGCCCAAATCAACTTAAAACGTAAGAAATATTTTTTCTAACTCTAAAGAATATCTATATGAAGGATTATTTAACTGGTACATTTAGTTTTTTCTTTTTTAGAACGTAGATTATAATTTACAACCATTGTTATAGTTTGAATAATTTAAAACAAATACCGCAGAAAAATTTTAATTATTGCTTAACAGTACGTTTATTCATATTATTATAGGAACCATGTCAGTAATTAATAGTTATTAATCCGTTTAAAAATGACAACAAAATTGTTTCAATCTTCACTAAATTTTTATTGATAACATAACAATTGTTTCGACAACACAGTGTCTTCGTCAGATGGTTGGTGTAAACAACCAACCATCTGACGAAGACACTGTGTTGTCGAAACAATTGTTATGTTATAAATAAAAATTTAGTGAAGATTGAAACAATTTTGTTGTCATTTTTAAATATTTTAATAATGGATCTTCATCAAGTAACGGCTACATCAATTCAATAGTTATTAATCCGGATTATAGGTACAACTACAATATAGTGCTGTGTTAATAAACAAAAATAAAAATTTTTGGTTTTATAACGCCAATGTTAAATTAAAAACGCTTATGATTATTGAAAATTAGTATTTGCAAAAAGAATAAATAAAACTAAGAAATCTAGGGCGATTTAAATGACCTAATATTGATTAATATACATATTTAGTCTGATGAAGTTTTAAAACAGGATATTTAAACAAGGAAAGAAATGTTCAGGTTTAACATAACGGTGCAATTTTTTCCGGATATTCACTGAGCTCTATATTTAGGACGCTTTACAAAGAAATGCAGCACTCTGCACAAACTACGTAAAAAATGGAAAGTCTTAATATTTAATAGCATTATTGAGAATAACTTTCAATATCTTGTGACGAAAAATGCTTGTTGAATTTATTTACCATAACGCAAAAGTTCGTTTTAGTTGATCTGCAATAGTTTACATCTCGGTTTTTACAAAGACGGTAATGAAAATTTTGTCTTTACTTTATACGTATCCATTTAAAACCTGAAATGGAGATCAAGTAAATCATCTAAATCCTTGTAGATAATAAAAACGAACTCGTCCAGTTAATTCCTATGTAGAATCTGTACAATATTTTACACTATTGGTGGGAACACATGACACAAACATTCTATGTTATTTTTTGCTTGTTGCTTCGCACAGCCTTCCATTATCAATGTTAGAGCACTGTTTAGATTTTTCAAATATTTTTTAAGGTCGGTCTTCGATTAGTTGCGTTTCTTCCCTAATTGTAGCTATTGTTAAACGTTGCTATTTCTTTAATATACATAAGAACTTATCTTATGAGTAAATTAATGTCATGAATCTTAAAACCCTTCCAGTGTTTTCGAATAGTTGATTGAGGGCGAATCATAGTAAAAGAAATATGCACCGAAGATATATTCAATCAAGTTTAAACCTCATTTCAATTCAAAGATGCAAGACAAATCATTAACTTGAGATTTATATGGAAAGATCTCTAGGTTATATTTTATAAAGTGATGTTGAAAATAGAACTGTCTATCATTAATTTAAATATTACGAAACACCTGTAGTCTGATAACAACAGCAACAGTACAGTATTTAGTCCTAGATGTAAAAGAGTACCTACTGGTGTTTAAACCTTTTTCCAACTCAAGTAATCTTAGAAAAAACATCAATTTAAAATTTATACGCAATAAAGTATGTCATATTTAATAAAATTGTGCTGGTAAAAGAAATCGGCCTATCATACACTAAATATTGTGAAACTTTTAGATCTAAGTACAAGAACATCAGTATAGCACTTAATCTACACGTGAAACAGTACCTTCTAGTGTTTAAACCTTTTTTTAACCAAGCTAACGCAACATAACCATAAATTTGAAATTTATATGCAATGAAGTGTATGTCATATTTAATAAAATTGTGGCTGAAATTATAACGATTTTAACATTGTAAAATTCATAAAATCTAAGAACAGTGACATCAGTATAGTATTTACCGTAGATGTGTGATAGTACTTATTGGTGTTTTAATAAGACCACTGCAAAGTGTCGCTTTGACTGAGGTAAAATAATTTTTTTGTTGTTAAATACTGGGTTGGTTCAAAAGGCAAAATGCGTGTAAAATAAATAAGAAACACCCAAATAAAGTCAAAATTGTATCACCCTGTATCTCGGAAACAAAGCGTTTCCTGCCCTATGTCAATGGGTATTTTTTATTATTTTTGATCAAAGAATTATCTATAAAATTTTATCGGATGAGTTTTTTTTGCACGATGTGTATACTTACGTAATATAACACAATTAATTAAAACTATTCTGTGGTTTAAAGCATTTATAGACGATTTAATGCTTAGACAACGTATGAAGATGCATGACCTCATCAATTTTCGACGATGCTGCAACGTTAATATGTAGCGATGATTAGGATGAAGGCAAAGTTAATGGCTTACCGACCAAAGTTACTTATGACCGTGAATATTCAGTGGTAATGCTTGTCAGTGTTTGAACTATTTTCTAAATTTTTTATATCCTTTTTGGAATGTTCGTTTTTATTTTAAGATTTGAATGAATAGGTTAAAATTGAGTGATCAAAAATTCTTCTAAACTTTGGATACAATTTCCTTAATCTTACGGTGTGATTTCAATATAATTTGGTATCTATAAATTTCACCTAAAACTATTAATATTGTGGATGTTTGATAAATACTCCTAAATAAAAACATTACAACTTGATCAAAACCCTCTAAGTTGACTATTACCAGGTGCCAGCTCCTAATCTAGTGTCCCTGAGTGATATTTCTTGTTTTTACCCCTTCGACAATTTTAAATTAAACTAATGCAACAATAGTTTTAAGAAGACAACTACATTTTACTAAAATAAAATATTTTTCACACCATTTATGAGTTATCGGCTAACACACGGAACTACTAAATTATATTTTAACACTAATATCAATTGCCCAAACCACCTAATCGGGACAAAAAAAAATCAAAACAATAGTTTGAATATATGGTTTAGAACAATTGTTGGTCATTTTATCAGAAATAACTACAGACATAATTTAGGCTAGGTTGGCTACTTTTAAAAATACATGTACTTTTAATTTTGTTAAAAACTTTTTCTTCAGGTAAGATAATATGGTGCATGAATTGGTGTTAGAGTAGTTAATACCTTTATATTTCTGAAGTTTTTACGATGTTTGTTAGTGTAATGGCATAAGTATTTTTGTTAAGTGAAATTTTAAAATATTTCGCAATAAAGAAACCTGTTTTAAGTTATGAATAATATAGGTTTCAGTTTTACATAATTTACTATCTATAAAAACACATTTCACGTTTTTAAACTGCACAGAAACTGACCATCCAGTTTTAAGTTATTCAACTACAATATACGTCAACCAACATACATATTAACAAATGATAAGCTCGTTTTTCATCTAGACTTTAACTTATTAACGAATAAAGTATTCAAACTTGAAGAATTTTATTACAATGAAAGGCGCCACTGCTCTGTTGCTTATTCTTAAACATGAAATGTCTCGTCTAAGATTACGGCCGAAATATTATAATAAAAACAATAAATTCTCCGAACTACCTACTTTTAATATAACTTATTTCATTCCCAACATATATATTTTTTTATTAAAATACTTGACGTGTTTGTGTGTTTTTTTCTAGAATTTGTTTTCAGTTTAATATCCTAAAAAATTTATTTTCTGATATTCTTATATTTTTCCGTATTAGTAGCTAGGTATCGCCAGGTTTCATTGTCTCCTCTTATCAGAGTAAAATATAGCTTTTTTTATTAATAACTAACCTACTAGAAAACAGTAAACAAATGATCTTCAGTGTACGATAACAAAGATGGACAGAAATTATTTTATTAAGTAAACATTTCATGGCCGAATAAAATTTTTCACTGACCTCATTAAAATCAAATTTACCATCTCCCCCATTGCAATTTCTATTTCGATTTCAAGCATCCCTCAGCAAGCAAAATTTATACATAGAATGCTTGTGTGTCCCGCACTGCTTACTTCGATGTTCTTTTGATTTTGCACTATTACGCTAGATCCACACTAGTGCACTATGTCAGAGTAAGATCAAAACAAAGGGTACCGGGTGGGTCCCTAGGAAGATCCTTTTCCAAATCTTGCGGGGGATTAACAGCCCCCTTCCCTTCAATGAACAGAGACCACGCAGGAGGTGTTAGCACAGAGTCGAAGAGGACAAGCATTAGGGTAAGTTATATTTTTTCAAGGTGTGTATTTTATTGGAATTTAGTAATATTCTTTTTAAGTTTTGAGATGGTTTTGCAGTAAATGATAAAAAAACATGATTATCCAAAAATTTTGTTATTTGATGATTTTTAATTTTAACTGTTTTATATATTAAAAATTCTTTGCTAAACATTTTTGAAGACGTTAGTGTTTCATAATTAGGACTTCTCGGTTGGTTATCTAAAATATAAAACGTATGAATGAAAGTCTACTTGTCAGGGGTACATATAAATATGCAAAAATTGAGAATAAATTCTCTAACCACCTGAAAATTCCTTATACAATAAGGATTTCAACAAATAATGGTAAAACAGCTATTCTCCGGGCTATATGCCCCTCCGAGCGCTGAATTAAATACCAAAATTTGCCGTATTTTCTTCAAACACAGTTAGATAAGAAAATACTAATGTTTCGAATGCAAGAAACTACCAGGAAGAAGGAAGCTTTTTCATTAGTATTTTCTTATCTAACTGTGTTTGAAGAAAATACGGCAAATTTTGGTATGTAATTCAGCGCTCGGACGGGCATATAGCCCGGAGAATAGCTGTTTTACCATTATTTGTTGAAATCCTTATTGTATAAGGAATTATCAGGTGGTTAGAGAATTTATTCTCAATTTTTGCATATTTATATGTACCCCTGACAAGTAGGCTTTCATTCATACGTTTGAAAATTTTACCTTACGGTAAACTCTACTCTGAATGCTCGAAACTGCTAATGGATGGCGCTGCCTGTGTCTCACTGCTTATGCAGTACGACAGTTGTAGCTTCAAGGGATTACTTTTTCGGAAGGTTGGTATGTTCGTCTATCCTGTACTGATGAGAACCAACGAGTTCGAAACCGGTCTGCAGGTTGGGTTGGGTTTGATTGGGTTTGATTGGGTTTGCTTAGGTTGGGTTGGGTTGGGTTTCTTCTTTTCTTCTAACTAAAGAAAAAGCTTCCTTCTTCCTGGTAGTTTCTTGCATTCGAAACATTAGTATTTTCTTATCTAACTGTGTTTGAAGAAAATACGGCAAATTTTGGTATGTAATTCAGCGCTCGGAGGGGCATATAGCCCGGAGAATAGCTGTTTTACCATTATTTGTTGAAATCCTTATTGTATAAGGAATTTTCAGGTGGTTAGAGAATTTATTCTCAATTTTTGCATATAAAATATAAAACCTTGCTACAGGGTTAACCCATAGACATATACATATATAATACACATAGGTATTAATAATCGATTTGAAAGGTGTCCAAAAGCTGATTCGTAACCCTTTCGGTATTAATGTTGGAGAGGTTGCTGAAGAAGTCCAGGAAGAGCTTATTGAATCACGAAATGATAGAAACTGCCAGAACGCGTTTGAATCTGTTTACCTTGACGAGTTTTGAAAGTTTTGATTAAAGTTTATTTTAAGGCTTCATTTGCCGAACACACCTGCATTTATTGCCAACTTAATTTTATTTTGGTATAATTTTTGCTTTATTTTTCATTTATATGAATATTTTCACAATACTAACCGTAGATTCACATTCTATGGGTATTTTTTAACGTATTAATAAAAGTTTCAAGATATTTTATGATTTATTTTGGGAAAGCAGTATTTAAAAACAATATTGAGGTCCTAATGACAGAAACAATGACACCACAGATCTCTTAAAATTCTAATCTTCTGAATGAAATCATTATACAAGTTCAAACTCTAAATAATTGACTAAGTATTGCTTGCAGGATATGAATCTATACTTAATATACTCATAATGTTATTGTTAAAAATTTTAAAGCCGAAAAACTATGTCAAAATGAAATTAAGTTGGCTCCCATGGATCCGATTGGAAAATACCATCTTAAGATTAACACAGGTTATTATTCTTGAACCTTGTGGTCCCTGCTAAGAACAAAAAAAATCATAGTGGTCCCTGATCCAAAAAAGGTTAAGAACCACTGCTTTAACACAAAACTGTTAGTTCTATTTTGGAAATACTGACGTCGCAAAAAGAAGAGCATTTTTCTAAAAAATTATTACACGAAAGGGTATGAAAAAATTTAACAAATTATGTATATGTTAAGGGTTCTCTAAGTCGCGCCTTGGGTCTCACCAAACCAAAGGTATTCAACGAAAGAGAAAAAAATTCACCAACCTCAAGTTCGGAGAGTTCTTCAGTAGTTAGCCGAGTTAGTCCGCCATTACAGTACACCGCTGGCAAATCCTCTAGATCTGGAGGAGAATCACCGATCTACGCCCAACCATTCGCCCATGCACATCCAAAGAATATCTACCAGAGAAGATCAGAAGATTACGATATGTATATTTGTAGGTATGTGAAAATAAATTAAGTACAGGATTATTTATTATATTTGGACCTTTTTATTTAAAGAGAAATTAGAAAAATTGTAGATTTGTATAAGAAGGCCCGGATTCCGTTCCTCCAGCGCCCTCTGCATCTGCCAGTGCCGCCATTTACAAAAAAGTCGACACTTTAGTTCAGGAGAAATTTGCAAAAAAGGTCGACCCGAGGGTCGACCATTTAATTTTGGGCGTTGGCAAAAAAAGAACGATATTTTTTCCTTGAAATGAGAAATTTATTTCTCCACTTCTTTCAACCATAGTGTTTTCGGTATTCTCCTGGTTATTGCTTTTTTCTTATTCTTAACCTTTTTTGTTTTATTTCCAGTTCGATCGACGAATACGATATATCCCGAAGTGTCCAAAGTATACGATCCGAGAACGACAACATATCGCAAGAAGCAAAAATGTTTGGTGGAGGAAGCTTACACGGAAACAAGAAACAACATAGAAGAGTCAAGAGTATTAGTGATATTGACGCAGTTCATGTGGATGGAGTAAAAATTTAAAACTGAAAGCAAGAAACTGACACTTCTTTTGTGCTTATATAAACAAAGTTGCAACAGCAAAGTTTTACTCAACTCAATATATGTTTTAAACGTTGCTCAATAATTTCCCATTCTTTTCAGTTCTAAAAAAGTATTTTAATACCATGATTTTGTTGTTTGGCACGCTGCAACTCAGGTTAAATATTTGTAACGAATATAATAAAAAACACTACAAAAGCGCGGCCATTGAACGAACAAAAGTTCGCTGTAGGGGGTCGCTGTAAAGGTATTAAGTTTGAATCATAATAGACATTATTATGAAACATATCGAAGACATTTAATTTGAATATTATAGTACGGGAGTAGAAAAAACAATTTTTCCATCCAAATCCAAAATGAAAAAAAGTAATATATTTTTAAAGATTTTACTACTAATAATTAAAAAGTATGGCAATTTCACAATCTCAGCGGGGGCCACGGCCCTCCTGGCACCCCCCTGCGGGCGCCCATGCACTCCGACGCGATATTTGATGACTAGCGCTGGCATGGCTGTGATCGTAATACAATGCAAATTCAATGCGCATATTAGCTACCTAATTAGTTTTTCTTTTTCCAAACCAAATGTTTTGAAAGAGTATATTTTACGGGGCGGTTTGAGTGTATTTCCATAGTGGGAGTGGTCCGATATTATTGGTGGGCCGTCGACCAACTGTGTCTCTTTTTAGCTTCCTACAGCGCGTATGTCTGTTTCTCTCTTAGTTTTAATGAATTTATATCGTCCATATAAACCTAAGAGGTCAATTTAAGATACAACCCAGCCCGCAGCAAGCTTGGAGAATCTTTCGACGATGGCTTGGCTTGATTCTTTCTTGGGGAGTTTTCGCATGGAACTTGCACTTTTTTGAAAAAAAAAAAGATTCTTTTTTGGTTTTAAAAATTATAAAATAAATTATTAGGTAGATAGCGGGCCGCGCCAGGTTGGTGTTACGACGTACTATCTTCGTTACAAATATTTGATCTGAGAGGTTTGGTGGCAATTTATTCTCTTCTCATGGCAAAAAGTATTGTATTTAAATAATACAAATTATTTTTCTTGTGTCTACGGAAAATTAAATATTTGGAGAGATTCATTATTAACAAAGTCAAAAACAAAATTAATAAAGCATAAAAATATAAATTTCTTGTTAGATGTCGCGTTCTTTATATTAATAATAATTGGTAATGTAACTTATAGTATGTATACTGAAATATGTAAAAAATAAATAAAAATTATTGTATAATTAATTAGTCGTAACAGACAGCCTTTAAATTGTTGGGGAACAGTTAAGTAAAGTGTATATGTTATGGACAAAGAGATTATAATGGGCAATCCACATAATGCCCGGTCATTATTAATAATGGTAAACAGAAACATAAATTTCATGTTGTGCTTGGTGAAACTGAACTTTATTAAACAGCCAATCGTGTTTAGCATTATTTATAATGACCGGGCATTATGTATATTTCCCGCCATCACTATTTAGTTCACAACATATGTGTATAATAATCTGAAGGGACTATATTTTAAAAGATTAACCACTTTTTCTTAATAAGTCTGGTGTGAACCAACGGATCAATACTGTAAAAATTAAGTAATAAATTAAATTTTGTGCACGACAAAACAGGCGTAGATATCTGCTATGTCTAATGGCCTTAAACATTTTTGGATAGCCATTTTTTAAAATTTCTAATTTTGTCAAATATCAAAAAGCTGTTAAATAATAAGTTGCTCAATGATTGTATATATACTATATGTGCAGTATATACTTCAAGGTATGCTTTATACTCTCAGTGACAAAGTAAGTAGTTTGTTTTCGCTCCAATATGGCTTTGCCGACTATTGCAAATCTTTTCATAAAGACGCCCGAAGACACTACGTGCGTCTTCGTTGTGTTCATGTGGCATTCAGATCGAAATTCAGAAGCGACACGTGCTCCCCAATCAAAAAAATGAGACTAATTTAAATGATAATAATGCAAACCAAGATATTTTCTGTCTTGTTACATTAATGTTGCTAAAATAACAGCTTTTTTAAGGCAAATTTTTTCTTTAATTTTCTTGGCTAGCACTAGTACGAAAGTGTTGCAAAGCAGATTCAAGTTATAGATTTAGATATTTTAACCCTATATTTATATCCGATATCTATATCTGTAACACAACAATGTACACAAAGTTATAATTAGTCAAGCTGTTAAATCAAATATCGTCTGATAAGCACATGTAACATTCTTAAATTATTCCTTGTGTGTTTCTGTATTTTTTATTTATTAAAATAATAGTTAGAAAATTATAATTTATTTAAAAATGTGATATTGTGTATTATTGTTATTTTGTATGGTTGATTGTTTTTTTTTAATAAAGTGTCTTTTAATAAAAAATAAGGAACACTTTTTTCATTTTTATTTCAGTTTTTTAACAATGTTGTTACTGGGTTATTTGCTATAAAAGAAAACTCAGATCATCCCTAGGACATCCCATTTACATCACAACAACATACCAGGTGGAATGATCCTAGCTAAAATATTCCTCGGTCGATATAAATGTCCCAAATATGTCCATAAGTGTCACGTCCTCGCCTTATTTTGTATTTTTGAAATATCAAAACAAAATGCTATTAACATAAAAAATACTTTCCCATATTAAGTACCTTTTTTACTAATTTCTCTTATGTAAAATTGCATATTAATAAGTAGAGACCGGATTTCAATATTACATGATGCAAAAATCAGGGTCGGACTCAAGTAACTGATAGAAAAGGTAAATGAAATGAAATTAATATTAATAACCAACTTTACAAGAGGAAAAGCACTGAAATATATGAAGTAATATTGTTACGTATTTATTATTACTGCGGTTTATGGTCAATTTAGTTTTGTTTATTATGATTTTTTCTTTTTCTCACACTGTGTGATTCTTCCCCCTCTCTTCATCTTATCTCCCCCTTTTTAAATTTGTAACGGCCATGTAGTAGATTTTCTAACCTTAATAACCCCAAAAATGACATTAGTTAACATTTTGGAAGAATTCCCCCCCCCCCCCACGTCAATTTTTTATTACATTGATACACAAAATTAGTTTTTCTGACTTTAATAACCCTAAAAATGACACATTAGCTAATATTGTTGAAGAAATTGCCAGTTGCCCTTTTTACCCCTCCTCCCGTTAATTTCCTTAACATCTATAGCACAAAATTATATTTCTTGACATTTTTGAAAAAATTGCCAATCCTTCCCTGTCCCGCTCTGTTATTTTTTTTAACATCTGTAAATCGGTTAGACAAAATTAGATTTTCTTACCTCAATAATCATCCCGAAATATCTGTATCTCATAAAACCGTTGGACACATAACGGCAAAATTTAAAAGTAGTGGAAGCGTAGAAAACCGCTTCAATAAAAAAATCAAGTTCAGGTCGAAGATGATGAGTATATTCATCAGCAAATTATCCAAGCCGTTATTTAAAATCCCAAGACTTCATTGAGAAATTTGGAAAAAGTACTTCCTGGAAACGATAGTAATTAATTGTAAATCCACTGCTGGAAGAGTTTTTAAAGCAATTCATTTTCATCCATACAAACCTACTTTTGTCCACACGTTAAAACCTGGAGACTTTAACATTCGGTTTGATTTTTCGGTTTGGTATCAAATCAAGGATGCATGAAGATGACCCGTCTTTTTGCAAAAAAAAACATATTTTCTGATGAAGCATGTCTTATATCAAATGGAGTAGTTAGCTCCCAAAATTGTCGTTGATGGAGCACAGCTAATCTAGGATTTGTTATCCAGCGTCGAGATCAGTATTATTTTAAGACAAATATGTGGTGCGGCATTTTAGATAACCAAGGGATAGACCCATTTTTCTTCCGAGGCAATTTAACGTCGGATATTTATCTTCAATTATTGAAAAATCAGATGTTTGACTTTGTTAATGGCCTTCCACTTAACATTAGAAATAATTTATAGTCTCAGTATGATGGTGCGCCATGCTATGCTTCCCGAGCTGTTAACGAGTTTCTTCAGGAAATGTTCCAGGGGCGTTGGATAGATTTTCAGAAAATCATTGGCCGGCGAGGTCGCAGGATCTGAACCCATTCGACTTTCTTTGGGGTTATTTATAGGAACCGATCTTTTGAAAATATCGACAGCTTGCAAAGAGTAATAACTCAATGTGCTCTAGAAATTCCTCGTTGTTTTGGGAAAAGTTGTTTCAAAATTCTTTAAGTTAACAATAAAATGCATCGAAAAGAAATGTGGCTATATTGGAGTTTGAATTTTGTAAATTTATGCTTTCTTATTAATACATTATTTGTTTTATATTAACATGATTTCAAATAATTCTTTAAAATAGCATTTCTTTGTATCTTAATAAATATAAGGGTACTTTATTCTTGGGTATGTTTTACGTTTTTGTCGCTACCCTGTATACTATGGGTCTCTTCAGATTTTTTTCATAGGGATTCTTAGTTTATTAATATGCAGAACTTTGCTACACCACATGACGTCCAAGGGACGGTTTTGTGATGTATAGGATAATTCATTAACTAAATAAAAATATTAATTTCTTTCCTGTTAAACTGCGCTCCACAAAAATTCGATAGTCTGTATCGAAATATTGATTTTTTTTAATGAATTATAGGTTTTTATGAGTCTATACTGGAAAGTTATTTATTTTTTTGCAAATAAATGGGCAACAACAGCGTTTAAAAAAATTGAATGGATGATTATTCCTATGAATCCTAAGCGTTACTCTCGATTTTTCTCTAAGCCTCTCGTCCTTGAATAGTAATGGTAAGTTCTTTAACCTAAAAAGAAAATTAAAAAGGTCGCTATTCTTGTGCTATTTCTTTCCTCATTCATTATGAAAAGTCTAATACGTACGTTCACATGTTCGGGTGTAGTCAGTACGTACATAACAGCATCAACTATATCTTTTGGTTCTAATCCAATCACTGTTTCCGCTTTCTCTGGCCCAAATGCCACTTCAAAAAATTCAGTTTTAACGTATCCAGGACTTAGGCTCTGAAAATGGCATAACTAATCAAGATAAGGGCACTTTGAAAGGGGACTTTTTAAGTTCTTGATGGCAACTAATTTATTCGCACTATGTTACTGAAGTCACCGGTTAAGTCAGTGAATTTGAGACAACAAGATTTTAGGAACGGAAAGATGGATCGTCCGATATTGGACAAAATATAGTTTTCTAAAACTAAATTATTCATAATGTCATTTTTTTTTTAAATGGATGAGGACGCAATTGTAATCTTTATTGGTTAGATATAAATCATATTTAACATCACAAAATTTTAAAGTTTCCTTATGTTAATAACCTCACATTCTGACAGTTGACTTTTCCTACCTCGCATCCATCGGAAACATCGGCCTTAAAATGCGAAGAATCCGATGAGCAATCTAATGAAAATACGATGAATTTAAAAACGCTAAAATCAATTTTAAGAAAGTTTCATCCATAATTTGAGACCAGTTTGATGGAAATGTGGTTAATGCACTTTAGACATTGACGAATTTAAAATTTTATACGGATCTTCAGAAAAATTTCGACAATCGTTTTACAGAAAATATGTTTTTCGAAAATTGAATTATGAACTCCAATAGCTAGATTCTTTAACGCTAGACCGGTCTAATTTCATAACCAAAAATTTTAAGCTGACAAGTGTGAGACTATATAGCGTCCGGTTGCACAAACAATTTAACCACGAATTAAACTAATTAGACACTTGTAATGTGACAGCCCTTAAGTTAACATCAATGCCAAAGTTGACTCTAAACGTCAATTATATATACAACTTGATTAAAAATTTTATGAAACCCGTTGTTAGACAACTAAGCTTTTCTGAGTGTATCGCAAATTTATAGACAAAATACCAGAAAAATATTTGCTTAAACAATAACTCACTGTAATTTTAATAGGTAACTTTTCTCTGTTAATCTCCAGCCTTACGGTTTCAGTTAAGGCACTAACAGCATGCTTACTGGCTGGATAAAGTCCCAGTCCTGGTACATCCACAACTCTATGTCCAGAAGTACTGTTGATGTTAATAATGTGTCCCTTAATGTTGTTAGCTTTCATACTTTTGATAGATTCTCTTATGCAGATCGAGAGGGCTATGACATTTGTATCTACAATTTTAAACATATCACTTTAAAAAAATTTCTATGTAGGTGCTTAGGTTTGCTTAGGTTTTTTTAACGCTAGAAATGCCCAAAAAAAAACAAATTGAAGTCGAAATTTTCAGAGAAAATATCATCATCATCTTAGGCGAATGACGTCATCCATTCATCCCACAATTCATTAGTTGGTAAAGTAAGAATCAAGCAAAAAAAAAGCTACCAGCGTCATAACTGACAGAGACCGAAATTATTTCCTTCTCTCTCATCTTTTTCAAATTCGGCATCAGAGGCGTGTTATGGATTATTCTTTATTCTTATGATAAAAATAGTGGTGCTAAATAAACTGGCAACGCTGCATGATTTTCGCTTTGGCCAAATCAGAATCGAAATAAATTCCGTCCCATCAACATGCTAAGAGATGAATTGCGAGTGCCTCTCCAATGTTGCCGAATGTAGAATATGGTCAGATTGTAGTGTGATGACAGGACGAACTAAATGAAGACTTGAATTATAAGATGCTTATATTTATAAAGTTATGGCGATATTTAAACCAAATTTCTCCATATGCATACATATTTTTCAAGTTTGCACTAAACATGCCAGTTAAAGTATACGAATATATTTAATGTAATATGATAAAATAGTAGAGTTTATACAGTGCCATACACAAAGTTGGTACTATAATAGTAAACCTTTTTATTTTTGATTTCTCAGAAAATTCTAATTTTGATAAAAGTTTCTGCGTATATAAAATACGTTTCTGGCGTTATCAAAATTTAATGTTCAAAATGAAAATTCTGGAACAACCCAAATCAAAAGCTATAGAAAATGAGCATGATGTGAATAGCTTATGACCATGGATTTATTATATAAAAGGATTCGATATCCGTATACTGTGAGCGTATCGAACGTGAAGCCTTATATTTTGTTGTTTGTTATTCTCTTGGGGGAGCTGTTTACGAACTACGAACACAGACAAGACTACGAATTACTACGTAATTCAATCAAGAATGGTAGTAGAAAGAGATAAAATAGCATTGGAGTGTTGGAGCTCAGAAGTGTTGTCTGTGCTGGTTGTTTAGGAAAACGGCTGAACCTCGGTCTGAACACTCGGTTACACGTAGGTCTTTGTCTAATGAACTAGAAAAGAAAAAGTGCGACGTATAGATTTATAAATCACTCGGAGCGACTTTAAATAAACACCTTTAGAAATAACATATCCTATAAATAATAAAACCTTTTTAACTTAAATTTATTATTATTTAGCACAAAATAAAGTAATTTAGGGCATTTATTACTTTTAGCAAATCTTGTAATGCTTCTAACGTATTTTTTGTACACAAATACAAGGTAAAATAAGATGTGGCCAATGTTTACAAATTGTGTTTACAGTGTCGCTTAGAATGGTTTGTTTTGGCTTCAAAGAATGTTACATCATCCCGTATCCTTTTATATAATAAATTCATGCTTATGACAGTGAGCCTACTAGAAATGTTTTGGTAAAGAAAAAAAATATTTTGTAATTTGCGAAAAAAAGTTGAATTTTTGAATTGACCCACCTGGGAAAAAAATAACACGCTTAGGTATTTTATTTATTATTTTTTCTAAACAAATTTTACATCATTTTGTCGACAATTCTTAAATTTTAAGAGATAAAAATGTGTTAGTAGAAAGTTATAGTCATTTGATTTTTTTAAATTATATTTTAGGTTTAAAAAAAATCAACTGACCATAACTGTCTACTAACACATTTGTTTCTCTTAAAATTTAAGAATTGTCGACGAAATAATGGAAAATTTGTTTAAAAAATTCCTAAGCGTGTTATTTTTTTCCCAGGTGAGTCAATTCAAAAATTCAACTTTTTTCGCAAATTATAATTTTTTTTATTAACCAAAACATTCCTAGTAGGCTCACTATTAAAAAACCTGAACTTGGCATGGGTCCAGCAACAGACATATACAACTTTAAATTTCACGGGCCGCGCCTGAAAAGGTCTTCAAAAAGTCTGCCAAAAATATTATGTAAACGTTTTGATTTCACGTTTCATTGACAGAGTCTTATGAGCCTGCAAAGTCGGATTTAGAGAGTTCCCCCTCTAACTTTTAACCCGATTTAGAAAATATTGAGTAAAACAGTGCTTTATAAGTAGGTGCCTATACTTTCAACCAAAATTATTATGGTTACCGTAAAGTAGTAGAAAAAATACCTTTATAAATAACAAACAAGTGAAAACAAACGCCCCTACATACTTTTAACAAATTCTTATCAAGATTTAAAATAGCCCGCGTGGTGTCATTGTATCGCATCCGACTTGTAACCGAGTGGTCGCAGGTTTTTTTTATTTGAGGTTTTTATATTTATATTTTATTAATGTAATGGGGTTTCAAACCCCGTAAATAAAGATTTTAATAAGTTACTCGTAAAAATATTTTAACCACACACCAGACGCCGTCTATGTGTTGGACTCCGTTTGAGCAAGATTAGTGATTATGACTGAGAGACGTCGTGGGAACTTTCGGCCCCAGAAAGCGGCATTTAATTTTGAAAATAAAAATATTTTTTATATTTACCTAAAACTATTTTCCATTTCTTTGTATCCCCATCAATTACATCAGTAGGAAGGGAAAGCCCGGCATTATTTACTAACATATTTATCGGCCCCAAATTTTCTGTTATTTTTTTGAATGCCAATAAAATTTCTTCTTCGTCTGTAAGATCACATTTGAAACCATGTAGTCTGCCTTTTTCACTCTTTAATTGTTTTGCATGTTCTGTTAAGCGTTCTTCTCTACGTGCTAAACCAGCAACCTAAAGCAGTCAATCATAGTGTCATTCATTATTGCCTATTTTTTTAAACTTAACAAAAGAATAGTGTACCTACTAATACATACTAACACAGATCAAAAAGTCAAAACTCATATATGCAAAATATTTCATTTCAAATCGCTTTCTTAAGTCATAACAAAAAATGAATTTATTTTGATCTGCCTGCTAAATTAGATTCAACCTGCTTTTTCTTCTCTACCGGGTGAGTGATGCAAGTCATTGCAAGTACCGTGCGTTCAATTTAGCTTGATAACATTTTGATTCGCTGTAACTTTTTTGTTTTTAAAGATATCAAGGTAAACAAAAAAACAAAATGTAGGGTTAGTAGCCAAGTTTTTTTTTTGAGTTACACATAAAACAAAACACTAACATTTTTCTGAGATAATAGCCTACCTCATATTTTTTTAAATGGAACATCCTGTATATTATATATGTATTCAATAGAATACGCTATTCTGATTACAATGATATAACACACTTTATATTTTAATCCACTCGTTTTTGACATATCGGCAAAAATATGAAATTTTTATACAGGGTGTTATTTAATAAGTGTCCAATATTTTACAGAGCGATTCCTCAGATATTTATATGGTGAAAAGTTCATATACGCATGGGTCCGCAAGCCGTTAATTATTGAGATACAGGGTGTTACAAATTTATTTTTATTTTGGTTTTCCGCAAGTAATTTTGAAATAATATCTATATTTGGACAAAAATTGGTATTTGGGGATTTTTCAATATGAGAAACTCAAATTTGATCGTAGTTTCACCCTTAGTTGTAGGGGGCGCCACCTACAGTTTTTTTTTCTTTCGGGAAGTCACAACTTTTTCGATCATGTATGTATCACATTTTCTAGAAGAAAAATCGATTCCTATATCATTTTTACGTAGAAATGATATACTTATCAAAAGTCGCTACAAGCAGCCGTTTTCGAAATATTTTGATTTAAATTAATCGATGCATGGGTTTGTCAAAAAGTGAAACAATTTTAAATACTGAAAGAAAATTGAAATAAAAGTATCAAGTAGGCTAGTAAGTATATTCCAATGTTTATTTTGTGTCATGTCAATAGCTAAATAGTGTCCAATATTTTACAGAGCGATTCCTCAGATATTTATATGGTGAAAAGTTCATATAAGCATGGGTCTTATATGAACTTTTCACCATATAAATATCTGAGGAATCGCTCTGTAAAATATTGGACACTTATTAAATAACACCCTGTATAATACTCTTGGTATGCTGAAAACAAATCTAGCCACGGCATTCTTCGAGATTAAGTAGGATAAAAATTTCATATTTTTGCCGACATGTCAAAAACGAGTGGATTAAAATATAAAGTGTGTGATATCATTGTAATCAGAATAGCGTATTCTATTGAATACAGATATAATATACAGGGTGTTCCATTTAAAGAAATATAAGGTAGGCTATTATCTCAGAAAATTGTTAGTGTTTTGTTTTATGTGTAACTCAAAAAAAAACTTGGCTACTAACCCTACATTTAATTTTTTTGTTTACCTTGATATCTTTAAAAACAAAAAAGTTACAGCGAATCAAAATGTTATCAAGCTAAATTGAACGCACGGTACTTTAGAAAATAAATTTTTGCACGTCAAGGTACCCTTTGATTACATATAGGCGTGTATCAAAATCCGGAGAAATTAAATAGAAACATTTAAAAAAGAAACTATACACCCTATATATACAGCATGTCCACGGATAGAGGTCACAAGAGGACAAATGGGCCAAACATTACATTGTTCGAAAAAAAATCAATTTTGGTAAGCTTCTGCTTCTTAAAAAAATACTATCTACGAAGAAAATGTGTGACTTTTTTATACAGGGTGCTCAAAAAATACAAAAATAATAAATTATGTGAAGAGTAAACTACCGTTATTTTTCATTTTAGAGCAAAATGGCAAAGACAAAAAAATATTTAAAATTCCAGTCAAAATTTAGATTCAAAATATCAGCTGAATATTTTACTTTTTATTTTTGTGTTATAATTTTACCAAATATTACTGTACCTACGTTTTCTAAGTAATTTTTGCGCTGTCCACCTTATCTCACTATCTTTTACGACAAATCTGCAAAAATTTTAAATTTTCCGACATTTGTCGTAAAAGATAGTGAGGTAAGGTGGACAGGGCAAAAATTACTTAGAAAACGTAGGTACAGTAATATTTGATAAAATTATAACACAAAAATAAAAAGTAAAATATTCAGCTGATATTTTGAATTTAAATTTTGACTGGAATTTGAAACATTTTTTGTCTTTATCATTTTGCTCTAAAATGAAAAATAACGGTAGTTTACTCTTCACATAATTTACTATTTTTGTATTTTTTGAGCACCCTGTATAAAAAAGTCAAACATTTTCATCGTAGATCATATTTTTTTAAGAAGCAGAAGCTTACCAGAAATGATTTTTTTCGAACAATGAAATTTTTGGTCCATTTGTCCTCTTGTGACCTCTATCCGTGGACATGCTGTATATGTATATATATATATATATATATATATATATATATATATATATATATATATATATATATATATATATATATATATATATATATATATATGTATACATATATATATATATATATATATATATATATATATATATATATATATATATATATATATATATATATATATATATATATATATATATATATATACAGGGTGATTCAAAAGTAAGCGGCATCCTTTCGGGGGCGTAATCCTTGCATAAAAATAAGGCAAAAAGTTCCTATTAATATGGCTCCGAAAAGGCTTCCTAAGGGAGCTACGCCCCTTTGAATAGGACACCTTAAAGACGACTTTTTCTCTATAACTTTAAAACCCTTTACAATTAAATTTTGAAAATTGGTGTACGGTATATACATTTGATGGTAAATAATATTCTAAATTCAAAATTTTAAAATCTTATTCAGGGGCGTCACATGCGGGGGAGGGTGAGGGTAAAAACATCCCTTTTTCTTTTACTCTTTAGGTTAATGTGATTTTGTTGGGAAATTGTAAGATTCTAGAGTTTTTTACGTAAAAAAGGTACTCTTAGTTCAATTCGATAGAGCGTACCATTTACGAGAAAATCGACTTTGAAAACTTTCTGGTAGTACGTTTATTCATAATAAAATTACTAATACGCATTCAAAACGAAGTTCAGTGCCTAATTTAGCTTGTCGTGACGCTAATGGTAATAATTTTGAACATTTTCTCTAAATTGCTAAATAAAATGTTAGTAAAAAAATGTGTTTTTTTTTCTATGGTAATGCAGATTAATTTTCATCAATAAACATATGCATCAGAAAATTTTCAAAGTCGATTTTCTCGTAAATGGTACGCTCTATCGAATTGACCTAAGAGTACCTGTTTTACGTAAAAAACTCTAGAATTTTATAATTTCCAAACAAAAGCATAACAACCTAAAGAGTAAAAGAAAAAGGGATGTTTTTACCCTCACCCTCCCCCGCATGTGACGCCCCTGAATAAAATTTTAAAGTTTTGAATTTAGAATCTTATTTACCATCAAATGTTTATACTGTACACCAATTTTCAAAATTTAATTGTAAAGGGTTTTAAAGTTATAGAGAAAAAATCGTCTTTAAGGTGTCCTATTCAAAGGGGCGTAGCTCCCTTAGGAAGCATTTTCGGACCCATATTAATAGAAACTTTTTGCCTTATTTTTATGCAAGGATTACGCCCCTGAAAGGATGCCGCTTACTTTTGAATCACCCTGTATAGTGTGTTTTGGGAGGAAAGTAAAATACCTAAAAGTGGTATAACCACAACATTAAGTGAGTGAATAATGTAAAAAATAACCACTCATACTTTTTCAGCAGACATTTTATAACGTCCAGATTTTGTTCAGATTTCTTTATAAACTTGTCCTGGCTAGAAAATCTTTGATCTGGTAACCCTATTTCTTTAGTGTGAGGCGAGTTGATTTATATGCACGTCAGTGTATTAATAGGCACAAAACACCCAATGAAAAACTTCGATAGGCATTCTCTAACCTTTTAACTTTGTAGATACTTACAATTATACCTTGTTTTACTAACTCTTCCGCTATGGCTTTTCCAATTCCCGATGATGCACCGGTCACCACAGCAACTTTACCGACAAATCTTTCTAGCGAAAGGGAATAAGACATTTTTGCATTTATCTTGAAGCTTATCAATCAAAGAATCACCATTTTCTAAAGTGAGAGCTTTTTATAACCGGTATTTTAAACCTACTGCTACTAGCATTTAATTTTTTTTTATTCGTACTGTAACCTCTGTATCAAAAATCAACGCGACGAATAATTAGTACTATAATAAACGATAGTACTGGAGCTTATGTTGATAAATAAAATATCTAACAATATAAGAGTGATGACATCTTTTTCAATTCAATTTTCTATTATCCAAGCATGGCCAGGATATCCTTTCTTAAAATTTCTATTATACAAACATGCTCAAGACATCATTTGTTCAAATTTCTATCATCGAAGCATGACCAGGATATTCCTAGCTCAGGTTTTTATGATCTACGCATAACCAGGACATTCTTTTCTTAAGTTTCTATGTTCCAAGCATGGCCAGGACATCCTTTCTTTAAGTTTCTATTGTACAAGCATAGCCAGGACATCCTGTGTTCAGGTTTCATATTATGTAAGAGCGCCAGGTCATCCCTTGTTCAGGTCTGTACACAAACCCGAGCCTCCTATTTTTATACAGACGGACAAAGTTGCCTCCCTTTGACGGTCCCTAAAGATAAATTTCTATACAGGGCGACTCATTATCTGGGATATCTCTTTTATCAGTTCTAATTAGTCTTAACAGTATTGCGAAAATGATATCCTTTCATCATTATTAAGGGGGGGAGATATCAAAAGTACTTTTCCTGAGCAAAAACTGGGCAAACGGAACAACGGAATCGGGACGCCGTTTTGGAAAAGGAATAAAAAGTAAAATTTAAATTTCTAAGTATATTTTTTTATACCTACACTGAAAAGTAATTGGTTTGTACAGCAAGTACACTCACTTTCAAAAGTGTTGCACCCCCCTTCCTGTATTAACTTGACTAGACTGGCCGCCGAACTTGCCCAACATGAATCCCATAGAACATGTGTGTGATTATGTATCCAGAGCTATTTTCAACCCGAAATAATCCACCAAGCAATGCCCAAGAACTTATTGTTGCAGCTACTGAAGAATGGAAGAATATCCCTCAGGAAACCATCAACTTTTTGATCATCGTAAAGGCACGGCATGCCACTGCCGTTCTTGCATTTTATTTAAATTTGAATACGTCTGAAAACCAGCCAGAAGATTGTTTTTCAGAAGAGGAAGAATCTGATGGAGTTTTGCTAAAATTTTGTTAACAAGCGGATTTTGATTTTTATACTTATTTTATATGTGTATATCATATTTTTGTAATAAAAATAGTTAAAAATTCGTTTCCCTGTTTATTTCTAAACATTACTTTACATAATATCCATTTCTCAATATAAAGGACTATCCAACAAAATTGTATCGCATTGTTAAAATTAAAAGTGGCCTAACCCACATTATTTTCTAAAATACAAAATCAATCAAGGTAAAACAGCCAAAAAGTATCGCTTTGTCTCTACAAATAAAATTCTACGACCTCGCGTAGTCCCACTGTGCTGGTTATTTTAGTTTCTCTTTATATTTTACATTTTAATTTCTTAAATTTTTGTATCCCAATATTTATTTTTTATTTTTACATTAATCTTTTATTTAATCTGTATACTGGGGTTTCAACGTTTTAAAAGATTTTATAATATACTTATTCTTAATAATTAGGGGGAAGACTTTTGAACGTGAGTGTAATAAGTATCAATGTGTTCAAAAAAAATTGTGGAAATGACCGTTGAAGACTGCTCTTAACGAAAAATCTCATACTCAACACGAACGTACATAGTTTATCAGTCAACATAGACCGCGGACTACATTCACTGCATAAAAAAAATTGAATTAGCTATGCGTAGGTCTATTGAAATAATTTTTTGGAAAAAAATTTGCATTATATGACGCGTAGTTATGCATAACTATCATTTGTGTACATAAGTGTGGGGTGGACATTTCAAAATCACATACCTAATTAAACTGGTGTACACAATGCTTTAATCTTTATTAGTTTGATTGGGTCTTATATAAAAGAAGAAACTGACTGACTGACTGATTAACTGACGTATCGGCCCACACCGCTGGGTCTAGAAACTTGAAATTTTGCACAGAGGTTTCTTATATAACGAAAGCGTGCACCAATGAAGGGTTTTTCAAAAATCAACCCCCAAGGGGTACAAACTTTGTAGGGGGAAAATATTATATGGCCCTATTAACTCGAAACTTCATACAAGTACTCTAAAAAATAAAAGTTTCAACACGTGTCTTACAGTTTTTAATAAATCAACCCCTAAGGGGGTGAAATGGGGGTTTAAAGTTTGTAATGGACTAAAAATTGTTATACCGCGGACGAAGACGCGGGCGAAAGCTACTTTACAATATGTGTGATTTGCAAAGTAACGTAAGTGACAAAAAATACTAAATTTTACAAAAATCGCTTTTTTGCATTAACATGGTTAATCTGAGCCAATACACGGTGTCCCATATAAGAATGCACACTATAGGGATCTCGTAAACCAGAAGAGATACAAAGATGATTAAATTAGAGAAAAGTTGCGCTTTGCTGAACCTTTCAAAGTCACGATACGAAATCTAACAAAATCCGATTACTTCCGAAGATATTTGGGAAAAACCGAATTTTCCCGATTTCGTTTTTATTTTTTTCTGACTCTATTTAAAAAGATATGACAC
Organism: Philopedon plagiatum; assembly: GCA_963971165.1. Lineage (NCBI taxonomy): Eukaryota > Metazoa > Arthropoda > Insecta > Coleoptera > Curculionidae > Philopedon > Philopedon plagiatum. The sequence continues at coordinate 14,283,809 of OZ020194.1, forward strand.
AAAAATGTCACATTCTCATTGCCACTTTTTCTGCTCTACAAGCCGACGTTCTTAGATTTTCAATACGACTTTTCGCTTCTTCGCAACCATCATCAACTTCATTTTTTTAAATAATCGAAAAATTTTGTTTTATTCCTAAAAAATTCTAATTTTAATTCTAAATCCCACGACATATCGCTTCTTACATTTATCCGACGTTTCGGACGAAAAAATCATCATCAATATTATTTGATGATTATTACGAAGGAACGAAACGTCGGATCAAAAATCGAATTACGTTATCATGTAGAGGAGAAAAAATTACATGGGAATGTGGATTTCATTTTGACCTGTCTTCTTTTGTGAAATCAGAAAAAAATTTATTGCCAAAATTTATGTTTAAAATTTCAAGAATTCGTAGATTTTTTTCTGATTCTACTGTAAGAGATAGATTAAAATAAATTTTACATTTTTATTGCCGTTTTTCTCCTCTACATCATGACGTCATTCAATTTTTGATTCTACGTTTTGGCTTCTCTCGACCATTATCAATTTTTTTTTTAAATAATCCGAAAATTTTATTTTAGCACAGTTAAATTGCCATTGTTATTCTGAACATATGATTAAATAAGATTGTTTCAATGACCTTTTTGTAGCGTAAAAATAAAATATTTTGTTTTTTGATAATAACATCTTGCTTACTTGCACGTATGTGATAAGTCGTTGAATTCAGAATAACAAGGGCAATTTAACTGTGCTAAAATAAAATTTTCGGATTATTTAAAAAAAAATTGATAATGGTCGAGAGAAGCCAAAACGTAGAATCAAAAATTGAATGACGTCATGTTGTAGAGGAGAAAAACGGCAATAAAAATGTAAAATTTATTTTAATCTATCTCTTACAGTAGAATCAGAAAAAAATCTACGAATTCTTGAAATTTGAAACATAAATTTTGGCAATTAATTTTTTTCTGATTTCACAAAAGAAGACAGGTCAAAATAAAATCCACATTGCCATGTAATTTTTTCTCCTCTACATGATAACGTAATTCGATTTTTGATCCGACGTTTCGTTCCTTCGTAATAATCATCAAATAATATTGATGATGATTTTTTCGTCCGAAACGTCGGATAAATGTAAGAAGCGATATGTCGTGGGATTTAGAATTAAAATTAGAATTTTTTAGGAATAAAACAAAATTTTTCGACTATTTAAAAAAATGAAGTTGATGATGGTTGCGAAGAAACGAAACGTCGTATTGAAAATCTAAGAACGTCGGCTTGTAGAGCAGAAAAAGTGGCAATGAGAATGTGAAATTTATTTTGTCATATCTTTTTAAATAGAGTTAGAAAAAAATAAAAACGAAATCGGGAAAATTCGGTTTTTCCCAAATATCTTCGGAAGTAATCGATGAGTACCTGAATTTTAAGGGCGATACGGGTGACTTTGACGAGTAGCCATTTGTGGGTCTGGGTAATTTTAATCTATTTTAATCTTATTCTAACTAAATTCTGATTATGGGGTAAGGTACCCTACCATTGTAAATGAATGGTAGAACATTCATCTACTGATTAAGTGTTTTGTTAGTTACTATTGTATTGCTAAAGTATTGTACCTACTTAATGTTATATACTGTTATATGTGTATAGTTGTGTGTATTATACAAGTTTGACGTGTGTAAGTTACATTGTAACACTTAACACAAATAAATGATTTTGATTTTGATTTTAATCGGATTTTGTTAGATTTCGTATCGTGACTTTGAAAGGTTCAGCAAAGCGCAACTTTTCTCTAATTTAATCATCTTTGTATCTCTTCTGGTTTACGAGATCCCTGTAGTGTGCATTCTTATATGGGACACCGTGTATAAAGCGAAATTGACTATATGAGCGTTTATTGGTAAAATGTATTTCTAGACTTATTTTATTGTATTTCTAGATTTACGTCATAGATAAAAATTTATGGTTACAATTTACGTATCTTATTAGGTATATTTTGGCAGTCCACGTGTGGAGTAATACGTACTCTAGCATTACAGCATATGCTGATGATACAAATCTATTTGCGGGAGGGGAACAAATTCATGATATAGCAAATACTGCAACAGATATTTTTTTAAAATCTAACAATTGGTTTGAAAAAAATAAATTTGTTTTAAATAAAGAGAAAACAAACACAGTGCTATTTCGAACAAAGCTTTGTAGAAAAGAAACACCAGAATCCATTCAAATGTGCGAAAATCAGTTTTCTTTTCAAAACAGTGTACAAAATTTGTTGGTATCCACATTGACGAGTTTCTAGATTGGTCATATCAAATTGATTATCTTACGGCTTAAACGGCTAAAAGCACACTGTATTTTGCAAATTTTGAATCAGCCGCCAGGTTTGGGATTATTTTTTGGGCAGCGAGCGCAAGAGTACAAAGAATATTCATTATTCAGAAACGTGTTTTGCGAGTGCTGAATGCAATGTCATACTTGGAGTCTTATAGAGGTACCCTTAAATCAAAAGGAATATTAACGATTTATGCATTGTATATATTCAATACAATTTTGATTTTTTATAAAAATAAAGACACATTCTGTATAGGAAATCAACATAATTATAATACCCGAACATGTGACGTAAATTACCCAATCCATAGATTAACATTATCTGAACAAACTCCATATTATATAGGTGTGAGATTTGATAACAAGTTGGACAACAAAATAAAAAATGCTCGCACGGAGAAATTATTTAGGACAAATTTTAAACTACTACTTGTAGACTTGGAGCCATATAGTATAGATGGTTTTCCGAATGGGTAGTATAAGTAATAATTAGACATTTTTTGGCAACCTAGGTTAAGACTTCTATATTGACGTCGTCTCGTTTTATATTTGTTTGTACATTGTGTATGAATTGATGTAATTTGAAATAAAGATTTTTCTATTCTATTCTGTTGTGGGCTGGAGGTATTATAGGGCCATTTTTTTCATGAAACTGACAATGGTGTTTGTTAAGGATTATAGCGAACGCTACCGCAATATGTTCAGAAACTTTTTATGGCCCCAATTAGGTAATATGCACCTTAACTATATGTTCTTTCACCAAGATGATGCCACGTGTCACACGACGAGGGAAACTTTGGATTTGTTACAGACACGGTTTTTTGGCCGCATCATTTCTCGAAATGGTGATATTCAGTGGCCTGCAAGATGAAACAAAACATACGTCAAGTTATTGGTGAAATTGAATCGCAGTTGTGAGAAAATGTTATTGACAATTTTACGCAACGAATCGTCATCTAGACCGAGGGTGACATTTGGAGAATATTATTTTTAAAACATAATGTGTCTTTACTTTTTGATAAAATAATCAAGCATGATATTTTTCTAAAATTGGTAGTTTGCTTGGGTTTAAAAAGTAAAGCCCGAAGTACCTACTAGGACCCCTTTATTAGGAATTACAAGGCATTATTGTGCAAAAAAAATTGTCATGCTTTTTGCAAAATTAAACGAAATTTTAATATTTTCTTTTGATTTCTGATGTGCCTGAATTTAGCTTCAAATTCAGATTTACTTTTTTCAAGTTGGGAAAATATAGAGAAAATAATTTAAATAATTTTTCAAGATTTTTTATGATAGTAACCTGCAAAAATTACAAGATGACACAAGGTACAACTATAAATCACATTAATGAAAACTTTAACCTTCTAAATGGCCACAGTCAGACCAAAATTTTTTTTATAACTTCAGTGTTTATCTATATTCTTTATAGTCTCTGGAGACATATGTATGTATAACCGTAATTTTATATACCAAAAATGAGCAAACTCTCTCAAGCCAAATTGAAGTTATTAAATTTTTTTGGTTTGGCCACTTCATTTCTGGTACTGTTTAGGGGATTACAAATTATGGCGATCATATCAAAGTGTTAGGCATATATAACAATAACTTTATATACAAAAAATGAGTAAACTTTCTGAGGCCAAACTGTAGTTATTCAATTTTTTTTCTCTGGCCAAATCCGAGGGGCGGCTCACTCCCTTAAATCTGTGTACATACTATTGTTAAATCACATTAAATCAATTTAAATCTTTCTTAAATCATTAGATCTTTTGATTTTTTGAATTACTTACATCAATTTAAATGGCCTTAAATCATTTTAAATCACTTTATATCATGTAAAATCGATTTAAATCACCATAAATCATCAATAAATCACAAAAATCACCTAACATTCATTAAATCATCATCACAATTTGGCATCACCTACAGTGCTGGACAGCACATTACAGCAATTAAATCGTGTTAAATCAGATTAAACCAATACTGATTTAAAATCTGTGTACACCTCTTTTGGGAGTTAGCCGCCCCTCGGCCAAATCATTTCTGGGGCAGTTTAGAAAGTTAAAGTTATTATTAATGTGATTTATAGTTGTATCCTGTTTCATCTTGTAATTTTGCAAGCTACTACCATAAAAAAACTATAAAAATCATTAAATTTGTTTTTCTATATTTCCCCAACTCGGAAAAAGTAAATCTGAATCTGAAGTTAACTTCAGGCACATGATTTTTGAACAATCAAAAAATAGTATGTGTACCTTATAGAAAAAGCCACATTTCCAGATTCTGTGTTGATGGTCTGGGCTGGCACTTTGAACAACAATCTTTACAGTCATCAGGGAATGTTAGGATTTTCCTACTGGATACACAATATATTATTGGAATTCAGTGCATTGATTAATTGTAATGCGTCCTTTTCTCACCAGCTTATGTAAATAGTAGTAAATCAGTTGTGTGTCCATCCAAAATTACCAGTGCATTAATAGTTATGATTTTAGGAAGGACCCCATTCTAATAAAATGTATTCAACATGCGCAAGCAACTAGGTATTGGTATTATTATTCAAAATAATATACCTACTTTTCATACACAATAACTTAATTTATTTAATTTACATTACATTTCTATATTTACACCTGTTTACCTATCAAGTGTGCATTTTCATAAATTCTCTAGCATACATTTTTTCAATGAACTTAATTTATTTTATATACACGATGTTACTACATAATTATAGCTGTTCACCTATCTAGAGTGTTTCTCTAGAAAATCTTTAGCTTCATTGATTTTGGATGCTAAGTATGGTGAGCCTCCTCTGTCTGGATGGTTAACAGCCATTGCCTTTTTAAAAGCGTCTTTAACTTTTGTCTTGTTTGCCGATGGAGTGATTCCTAAAATTAAAGCAGCCTCCCTCCTGTTCATTTTCTGATCAAAACCGCCTTTGTAGTATTTAGATTTTCCCGCAGATTCTTCAAATTTTGGCAAATTTTTTAAGGTTTCATTAAACGTTTTTGCAGCATTCGGCATCTGACGTAAGATATATCGTGCTCCAAAACCCGCAGCAGCTAAACCTAGACCTGCTAATATTATTCCATTCATTGTTTTTTTTACTTCTTTTAAAAACTTGAAATTTTTAGCAAATTAACACGAAAAAATTATTGGTTAGAAATATGAACTGTCAAACATAACCTTTCTTTTTAATTATTCCTTTCGAAACTTTCTGGCGCTGAAATTAGATAGAACACAAACTTGTTCATACACTAGGGAAATCGCGAATCGACGGAAGAGCAGTTAATAGGGAGACCTCGCATTTCCACATTACGTTATTCTGGTATGAGGGTATCACCACAACACATAAAATAACCAGCAGTATTACTCGACGCTGACCTTGAAAATAATAATTTGACCTCGCTAACGTCAGTTGGGTGTAGAAGTCAGTGCCGGATTTGGAATAATTTAAAAATATGCACCTCCCAAGTACGTTCTAGGACGTCCGAAGACGTTCCAAAAAACGTTTAGATGACGTCTTGAAGACGTTTGTGTGTTATTAGGGAAAGAAAGGGGTTGGGAAGTAATTTTCCGGGGAAAATATTGGCATAAAATCTTCCCAAAAAATGTATTGTCGCTAACCATTAATAAAAGCACATTTTTTTAAACCATTTGTAATATACCGTACTTACCTTCTTGAATCAGCAGGAAATCTAAAGAAACTCTTGTTGCAAGAAGAGTAGCTCTTATTTGAACAATTTTTCACAGCACATACACAACCCCGTTTTGGTTCATCCATTATGAATAAAGAAAATTATATAACGGTCCGAACAATAGATAAAAGAAAAAAACACGTTTACTTGTCAAATAAATTGGGTACGAGTATCTATGACTTAAAACTCAAGCAACACCACCGTATACAGACAAAGACGCAACGCCAACTAAAATCTAAACCGGACCTGTTACTTACTAGCGGCATTTGAAGGCTTCTACACCAAACACTGTCTTGCGCGAAAATATGCGCAGTTGGTTAATAATGAGGGAGTCATACTGCTGGTTATTTTATGTGCTGTGGTATCACCATCAATTCTGTAACACTATTGATAACCGTTTGCACCGTTAATACAAGTATGAACTGACTAGAAAGTGTAACCAAACCATTTACATATTTAGTTGCAAATACAATTTTGCAGAGGCAAGAATGTATTTACACCCTATGACTGTCGCGGATGATAAAGCAAATGAACAATTTACGTTACGCCTGAAGATGTGCTCGTGTACTCGTCGTCATCAAACAGAAAGGTGAACCTTGGTCTGAGCGACCGAGTTCTACATAAACAATTTTGACCCTGACAAAACATGAACATTCTCAGCTTATGAATCGTAACATATAACTCTTTGGTGGAGTGGCAGTATGCGGAATTTCCATTACAGAATTGATAACAAACTTGTAGGGCGTGATAACAAACATATCTTCACAATGGTGGGAGACCATTTCATGTTTTCTGGTATCTGAATTTTTAGTTTTATACTGAGTACATTTAACAAGAAACAGTTTGCTCTTCTAGCACATACTGTTCAGGACCATTCAATGAAATCAAAAGTACCATCGTATTGTGTACCATGCATTGGAACCCTCAATTATAAAATATTAGTTTATAGCCATACATTTTAGCATTCCACGAAACAAACTACCAAAACAAAACACTGGTGGTGCGCGAGAGCATTTGGGGTGGTACGCAGAAGGGTTCAATAATAATATAAAACAAAAGTACTAGGATAAAACTTCCTGCGCTGAATATACAACGGAGTGGTTTTCTTGCCTGCCTGTACGCTTTGCAATGTGTATAGAATTTAAAATTATTTGACCACCACAAAAAGTTATAACATAACCATGCAGTGGTACGCCACGACCCTACAAAATCTCAGGTGGTGCTCAAGTAAAAAAGGTTGGGAATCATCCATCTATGAAAACATTGGCATCTTTTCCTAAATAATTTAATGAAATTTGATATGTGTCCATTTATAAACGAATATAAACACACACCCACAAAATTGTATCCGAGACACGAGATTACTTTTAGGTTACCTTTGGCTAGGGATGCTAACGATACTTCGATACCTCAAAAGTATCGATACTTTTATAACGATACCAAGTAGGTATCGATACTTTTTTTGCAGTATCGGTATCGAAACCAATTAGTTACTTTACTACCTCCGCCATCTATTATACCTTAGTTAAAGTGATATTTAATTCCAGTTTTATTTGCATAAGAATCATTTGGCTGTTGTTTCTTGAGGTAATTCGATCCGTGGCTCATTAGCGGCATTGGCGCCTTAACCAGAATAGAATATTTATTTTATTAGCGCCTACTTTTAGGTTCCCTATCTGATGCTGCCAAAAGTATAAGTATATGATGCACTAGTAACACGTTTACCGGTTTTCTTGCATTAGCAATGTGGTCCAGAGGTAGAGTATCCGCTATTGAACCGATAGCTTGTGGGTTATATGCCGGGCTCGGGTGAATTTTTTTTTTAAAAAATTAGATCGGCACTAAAAGGTGTATCGGTAACGATTTTAGCACTTCTTCAGGTGCAATTTTTTTTATATTATTGGTTATCTCGTATGTACTACTTAAAATCTCAAGCATGGACAAATATATATTTGGCAAGCGCTCCTTTTATTTTTATATGTAACGTAACCTCTGTACTCTATTCTACTAACTGCGCATGGTCAAGTAATTAATTAGTAACTGTATTTTGTTTAAATTTAAATATGCAACGGGCAAAAAGTAAAAGCACTTTCTTGAGTGATATTCCCAAAAAAATGTTGTGTAAACCTTTCGATACCGATACATGAGAGTATCGATACTTTTTCGGTAAGTATTGGTAGGTATCGATATTTAGCAAAAAAGTATCGATTTGGTATCGGTATCGATACTTTTTGTTATTTTCGCATCCCTAGCTTTGGCAATGAAAACAAGGAGGTAAAAAACAGCTCCATACCAGTGTAAATACCGGTCAGTTGAAATGTCAAGTGATGTTGTAAGTCTTTTTTCATATAAACGCGAATTGCGAATATTGTCCTCATGGGTCACTTTGACATTAAAATTTGAATCTGACCAATTAGAACAATATCCGCATTTCGCGATTCGCTTTTATATGAAACAAGAATTAGGGTTTTTTAATGTCATAAAATAATGACCACAAAGACCGAAGTCGCTTGACTGAAAATAGTTAAAACCAATGAAGATGGGTATTTATCGGTCAACCGCTTGAATAGGTCTTAATAGAGCAGGGCGGTTAACTTCGAACAGCTCTAGTACAGGAAAAGCCTCTTTTATGAAAGGAATACTACTTAAATACTGTATAAAAACAAAACCAAACACCTGTTCATGACCGATTTTTACTACATTTCACGTTTATTGGAATTTGCCCCTAAATTCTCTTTTGTTTTCTTTGCATAAATTGACCATTTGTGAATTTGTCATTAGATATTTGACGTTCAAGCGGATTGTTGGTTTTTGTGGTTATGTGCGGCTTTGTGTTTTGGAGTATTTTATTTTGTACTAGCTGGGAAGGACACCTAAGCAAACCCTTTTATGTTCCTTGGGAAGGACAAACAAGTGCTTCTCTGGTTCACTGTTTCTAAGAGGAACCCGCTATTAGTATTATTAAAACAATTACAGGCTCTTTTTTGTATTTGTATTGGTTAAAACTCGAGAGCGATTAATACTGATCACTACACGACAAGCAAGTTCGCAAATCAGTCTTATTATTACAATTTATCAATAATTTACATTGTTTTCTAACCCAGAAAACCCATCAAACTCAACCCAAGCAATGAATAATGTTGAACCGTGCATGATTAAAACAAAGCTGCTCCTGGATGGAGACTTGAAAACATGTGAACTGGATGGTACCATATCCATAAGAATTAAAAAAGAGTTAATACCTCAGTAAGTGTGTCAGTAATATGTGATAACTTCATAGTGTAGGGCTAATCGTTCGTAAAGGAAACATCATACTTTCGATTTAAACATCAATCGCCTGTATTGTCTTAACTCATTCTGTCCACACTTTCGATAAACTCCACATAAGCAGCCATAAACTCGTTATGGTTTACTTAGTCATCACATATGCAAATTTTATAATGAAGGTGTCTCAATTAATAACCTATTTACAATACCTATACACACGTGTAATACAACTTAGCAGTAAATTATATATATACAGTATGTATCTTAACTATTTACACTATAAAACTATGATATATCTGTAGTAAAAGAAACCTTTTATAAAATTAGGCTTTTATTGACTTTTTAGAACTAACAGTATAATGAATAACAAATGAATAGAAATAACAAACAGGTATAAGTATTATTACATTCTTCCTCCCTTGTATTTAAACAAAATCTTCCAAATGTTTTGGTCGCTTTCTGTTACGAACAGGACGACTAACTTCTAAAGTTATTTCACTATTGTCATTATTTGACACCGCGTCATAAGTAGAGTTGTTTTCTTGAGTATTTTCTAATGACTGAGTAATTTTAGAGATATCTGGATTTATATCATTTCGTCTCTCTTCCATATTTGTGGGTATTTGGAAATCATTATTTAGTGAAACATCACCACGTGGTGCTAGGTGGCGGACAGAGACGGTTGTTTCATTTCCATTGGGTAATCTTACATGTGCATAGTCTGAGTTTGAGTCCAACAGTTCAACTTCTTCTACTAATGGTTCATATTTATTTTGATGTATAAACTTCTTTAGAAAAACAGTTCCAGGATTAGACAGCCATGACGGGGTCGACGATCCATTAGATGACCTTCTGGCGTAGCTAAACATACGTTCGTGAGGTGTGCAGTTAGTGGCGGTGCACAATAAAGATCTTATTGAATGTAGAGCATCTTGCAATACTAACTCCCATTGATTAGTATGGATATTTCTTGATTTTAAAACCAGTTGAATAGTCTTCCATATAATTCCGTTATATCTTTCACATTGCCCATTACCCTGTGGATTGTAAGCTGTTGTGCGACTTCTTGCTACATTATGAGAATCCAAAAAAGCTTTTACTTCGTATGATAAGAAAGATGCTCCTCGGTCGGAGTGTATATATGATGGTGTTCCAAAAATTGAAAATATTTGACGAAGACATTTTATGACGGTGGCTGATGTCATATCTGAGCAGGCAAATGCGAAAGGAAATCTTGAGTATTCATCAATTATTGTCAGAATATATCGATTATTTGAGGACGACGGCAGAGGTCCTTTAAAATCAATGTTCAGTCTTTCAAAAGGAGATGTTGCTTTTATAAGTGTGCCTTGATGTTTATGATATCTTGGTTTTAATTCTGAACAAACAGGACACTTAGAAGTTACTCTTCGTACATCTTCCACTGAAAATGGCATGTTTTTGCAGCGAATCCAATGGTACAGACGAGTTACTCCTGGATGACATAACGAATTATGTAAATTGTACAAAGTTCTGTCAATTTCAGTTGCAGAACATACTCTTGAAAAAGCATCTGCTACAGTATTTTGCGATCCGGGTCTATATATAATATCATACTTGTAACTTGATAGCTCAAGACGCCATCTCATGATTTTTTCATTTTTAATTTTTCCAGGATTTTTATTGTCAAACATAAATGCTACTGACCTTTGATCTGTTATGAGTTTGAAGTGACGACCAATTAAAAAATGTCTCCATTTTTTCAGAGCTTCAACTATAGCATAAGCCTCTTTCTCTACTGAGGAGTGTCTTTGCTCTGATTTGGACAGAGTTCTTGAAAAAAATGCCACTGGTCTTCCAAGTTGCGAAAGTTGTGCAGCGATAGCAAAGTCGGAGGCATCGGTTTCGACTGTAAACATAGCATTATCGTCAATTGAGGTCACAACAACACGAGCAATATCTTTCTTGAGAGTTTCAAAAGCAGAAACAACGTTTTCTCCCATTGGAAATTTTTTTGCATTGGACAAGCGGCTGAATTTTTTCAGAAAACTTTGGCACCCATTTAGAATAATGTGCAAACATACCCATTATACGTCTTAGAGAAGTAGAGTCATAAGGAACAGGAAGTTCTAACAACGGTCGAAGTCTTTCTGGATCTGGCTTGATGGTCTTCTTAGTGATGCTATAGCCCAAAATATTAATTGAGTTTGATGAAAACATGCACTTTTCTTCGTTTAGTGTTAAGTTATACTTAGCAGCAGTGTTTAAAAATAGTTGTAAGTTATGATCATGATCTGCCTTATCGATTCCACACACTGTAACATCGTCTAAATAAGCGTAAGTGTCTTTAAGACCTTCTTTTTTGATTATACTATCTATTGTTCTTTGAAAACAGGCAACTCCATTAGTAACACCAAATGGAATTCTTCGAAATTGATATAGACCTCCACAGGCTTCAAAAGCGGTATAAATTTTCTCATTTTCTTTGATTGGAATTTGATGATAAGCACTGCGTAAATCTATCGTACTAAAAATTTCATATTTTGCAACTTTATTTATTATATCTTCTATTCTAGGTAGGGGATAAGCATCGAGTTGTGTAAATTTATTAATTGTCTGGGAATAATCAATTACCATACGCTTTTTATGGTTTTCATTAGTTCTAACCAATACTTGAGCTCTCCATGGGGAATCACTGGGTTCAATTACATTTTCACTTAAGAGTCTTTGAATTTCATCTTCAATAAAATTCGAATCTGCCTGCGTATATCTACGTGATTTAATCGCAATGGGTTTACAGTCACCAGATAAATTAGAAAATAATAAAGCAGGTTCAACATTGGCTAAAGCTAGACTACATATTGATAACGGAGATCTTTTCCCACCAAAAACCACTTCAATTATGTTATGCTGGCTTAATATATCATGACCAACAATCATATCAGCACATAAATTTTCTAAGACCATTAGTTTTACATTTTTGTAAGTGTGCTGTAAAATTTTGATATCAACAGTACAGGATCCTAATACTTTTGAAAACAGGGATGTTGAGGCCATGGTTACATCTGCTTTTAATGGAAATATTTTTAGTTTTCGGTCTTTAGCTATTTTGTTGGAAATATAACTGTCGGAGCTTCCTGTATCAATTAAAGCATCTGTTATAATTCCGTCAACTTCAATTTGAAGTATTGCTTTTGACAAACATCCAGGTGATGCAGCAGATATTGTTGCAAGGAGGGCAGCTGATGTCTGTTTTGTTGAGTTGTCATAAGATTTACACACCTTTGAAAAATGACCCTTTTTCTTACAAAAATGGCACACAGAATTTCTTGCTGGGCATTTTGTACGAGGGTGACGATCGTATCCACAGAAGTAACATTTGGGAGTAACGGATGCGCTGGTTAAAGGATCTGGATCATCTTGCCTGGGCTGAGATTGGTTCATAGCAAAAGATTTCGACATAGCTGCATTAATAGTACCGAATGAAGACGAATAAGATTCAGAGTGATGTTGAGCCATCTGTAGAGATCTAGCTTTGTTAAAGGCCTCCTCCAAACTCAGAGTATTATTTTCAAGAAGTCTTTGACGAATATGGGGTGAGTTTAGTCCACTAATAAATGAATCCCTTATAAAATCATCTCTGTTTTGATCTGCAGTAACAGATTTAAAGCTGCATTCTTTACTCATTTGCTTAAGTACTTGTAAATATTGGTCAATAGATTCTCCAACTTCTTGTCGTCTAGTCGAGAGGGAATGTCGGGCAAATATTTTATGAGTTTTTTTTGGTCTAAAGTATCACGAAATAGTGTGCTCTTGGTTAAAACTGAAATTTCATTGGACTGTTTATGAATTAAAACATAGTTTTTGCACAGTGGTATTGTTATTATAGTCTGCTTTCAGTTCAGTGGTTAGTTTTTGAAAATTGTTATAGTTTGCTGGCCTAATTAACAAATTGATGGATTGTTATTCTTAAATTCCTGAATAATTGATAAGAAACATCAACAAAAACTGTTTGTGCTGAATTCCAAACTCGTGTTGTTTGTCGTCGAAGCAATAAAAATTGGAGTGTACTGATAGTTTCAGCACTGGTTAAATTGAATCATCGTTCTTTTATTGGGTGGATCCAACTGTACGTCATCATGCCTGCGTGTTCTAGATGTAAGAACACTTTAACAACTGATGATATCAAGGCAAAAATTGTTTGTGATGGATGCCGAAACACATTTTGTCAGGGATGCATAGGGCTAACGGCCTCCGAGGTTAAAGTTATGCAGTTGGTAGGAAAAAGAATTTTAAAGTTCTATTGCAGCGATGACTGCAAGTGCGTTGACAAGAATTTAGCACTTGAACTGAAAGAAGGGCTGGAATCGTTAAGGACCGAAATAATGAGTGCGATTCGTGGCGTAAAAACTGAGGTCGAGGAGTCGGTTCAATCTTTAAAAACTGAAATTACCAACATAAGTTCGACTAATAAGGAAGTTATCCATATGATCACTTCTGGAGATCTTCCCCAAAAGCGAAACTCAGCTCCAGTCAGCAGACGGGACTCGTCGGAGGTCCAGCTAATTGAGCTTGGTCGACTGGACTGTAATGCTCAGTCTAGAAGTACCTATAATAAAACAATAGAACTCCCAAACCAAGATAAGTCCAACAGCTCGGCTTCGTTGCATGGACGGAATGGTGTAAACAGGAGGGAAAGACAAAAATCTTCTCATCTTCAAAGAAAAATTGACCACCAGTCAGCCAGATCTATGGCGGTTACAGGGACAGGCTCTGATTCCGCAAACTCTTTCGCTTCTGCTACCAAACGTGTTTGGCTGTCGGTCAGTAAGGTGGCGGTTAGTACAACGGAAGATGATATTAAGTCTTATCTGCAGAAGAAATTTCCAGCTCATGTCTTTACCGTCCAGGTACAACCTAAAAGACCAGAAGCTTCCAGTTTGGCATTTAAGGTGGGCGCAGACCTTGAACTCCTAAATGAGCTTTATAAGGTAGAGAATTGGCCAGTTGGTATTATAATTAAAAGATTTACCTTTCGTAAACCAAACAACACAAATGAACAGTGGTACTAGAGTAAATAAACAGGCAATTCATCACAGTAAAAAGAACAAACCAACGACAAAATCGCACTCAGATGGTCACCATCCAATGGTTTATTATCAGAATGCTGGTGGATTCAGAACAAAATTGGCTCAGCTGCAACAAGCTGTCTGTACCAGTGAATATGACATCATCATGTTCACTGAAACGTGGTTAAATAAGGACTACTCCAGTGCTGAATTGGGAATGTATGATTTTGATATCTTTAGATGTGATCGGTGTGATGTTAATAACCAAACAGGCCGCGGTGGCGGTGTGCTAATAGCTACAAGGAAGTGTCTCGGTGCAAAAAAGTTATCTGTTACCCAAACAAATGTTGAACAAGTGTTTGTTTCAGTGAAAATTAACTCTGATTTGGTGATTCTAGGCTGCGTGTATATACCGCCAAATTCGAGTCTGGACTTTTACAATGAGCATTGCAATATTATCGAGAGTGTTCTTGATGCACATCCGGATTGTTACGCAGTTATTGTTGGAGACTTCAATGTGCCTGAATGTTCATGGGGTAACGATGAATTCGGTTTAACTGTCAGTGGGCCACCAAACTCACCCGGCATTATTTTGGCCAACTGTTATAGTTATTTAAATTTTTACCAGGTAAATAATGTTTTAAATGATAGAAACGTAGCCTTGGACCTTCAGCAATCTCGGCAGCATTGTATCACAAAGAGCTAATGAACTGATCTTTAATAACACTCAACATCACACTGCTATAATGTTTAATATATTATTCTCTAGTGCTGCACGGACGGCTGAATATGAGGAATATTATTATGATTTTAGGAATTGTGATTATGTTCAGATTAATGATTATCTTGCCTTGGTTAGTTGGGATGAGGTCCTCAACCGTGACAGGGTTGAGGATACCGTAGCCTCTTTTTATGAGGTTCTTTATGAAGCTATCCAACGATTTGTTCCCCTTAAGAGATACAGAACGTCTACCTTCCCTAAATGGTTTGACGCTGAGCTGAGAGGTTTGGTGATCCAGAAGAAAATCACTCATAAACAGTTTATGGAATCGGGTGATGAGGATTGCTATCGCCAGTTCTCAGAGTTGAGAGAACGCTGTAAGCAAAGAAGAAAATATTGCTATGATACCTATATCAGTAGGATAGAAGGTGGGATTTCGGAGGACCCCGGACGATTTTGGAGTTTTGTTAGGGATCTTAGGGATGGTCATAATTTGCCAATAAACCTGGAGTATGAAGGTGCTACAAGTGATTCCGCTCCTGAGATGGTAAACTTGTTTGCCTCATTTTTTTCCACCGTGTACGCATCGGACGAGGTTCATTGTTTGCCCGACTTCCGTATCGGTGAATTGGTTTCTATTAATGACTACAGTTTTACTGTCGCAGAGATTTTCGATGCAATTGCTTCATTACCCTTGCGTCTCTTGGCAGGCCCTGATGGAATACCTGCATATTTCCTGAGGAAATGCCAATGTACCTTGTCCCTGCCAATTCATCGCCTTTTCAATCTGTCTTTGTCCATGGGTGAGTTTCCAAACTATTGGAAGATATGTTATTTAAAGCCTATTTTTAAATCAGGGGATAGGGATAAAGTTGTTAACTATAGGGCTGTATGTACTCAGTCTGATGTTCCTAAGATATTGGATTACTTAATCAGTCAAAGATTAGCATGGGATTGTAAACATATCATCAATAATGAACAACATGGCTTTATTCAGGGTAGATCTACTGCCACTAATTTGGTGGTGTATCACAATTTCATTACGAGTAACATGGAGGGAGGTCAGCAGGTTGACTCTGTTTATTTAGACTTTGCTAAGGCTTTTGATAGAGTTAATCATCATTTGCTAATAGCAAAACTGAAAGCCCTAGGTATAGGCGGTCCTTTCTTGAAATGGGTTCAAAGTTATCTGAATGGCCGAACTCAATATGTTAGAAGTGGGGGCTCACTTTCGGAGCCTGTTCGGGTTCCTTCAGGGGTGCCACAGGGATCGCATTGTGGTCCAATCCTTTTTGCACTGTTTTTACTTGACTTAACAACTAATATTCAGAATTGCAATTGTTTGTTTTTTGCAGATGACTTGAAGATTTTTAAATCTATAAAGTCCATAAATGACACTGAAGACCTTCAGCGGAGTCTTGACAATGTTTTCCAATGGTGTGAGAGTAACAGAATGAATGTCAATGTAAAGAAATGTTTTAAAATGATTTTTACACGTTCACCCTCACCAACTGTCTTCCACTATACCTTAAATGGTGTAGTTTTACCCCTGTGTAACAACGTGAAGGATTTGGGCGTAACCTTCGATTCAAAAATGTCTTTTAATTCTCACATTGTTACCATTGTTACTAAAGCATACAGAATGTTAGGATTCATTCAGCGTATTTCGACAGAATTCTCAGTGCTGACGTTTAGAAACCTATATTGCTGTTTTGTTCGATCACTGTTGGAGTACTGTTCAGTTGTATGGTCTCCTGGCTATACTGTGCACATGGAGGCCATTGAAAGGGTGCAAAGAAAGTTTCTGAGGATAGTTGCCTATCGGTGTGGATATTATAGGGGTGAATATCGGTATGAGGACATTCTTTTGGAGCTGGGCATGCAGACGTTGAGTATTAGAAGGCAAATAGCAGATTTGTGTTTTCTGCATAACATAATTAATGGTGGCACTAAATGCCCTGAATTATTGCAGTTGATATGTTTTAATGTTTGCGTAAGGAGAGGTAGAGGTTCTGATGTCTTTAGAATACCATTTCACTCAACTAACTATGGCCAGAATGATCCTATCACTAGATTATTACGAAGTGCGAATAATTTAAGCAATACTTTTGATGAGGTTAATCTTTTTGGTTCCAAACTTATAATATTTAAATCTATGTTGAGAGGTTTGTTGTGACCTCAAGTATGTGACATTCAATTGTGAACGTGGTGTTTCTTCTAAGGTTTTCATTAATTTAATTTATTTAATTTGACTATATTGGTGTCGTTTAGGAATGTATTGATTCCATCGTGTATTTATATTATCGTGAGATTTATATTATTATATTATTATTATATTTGTTGTAACCAAATTATTTTGTAAAACTGGCGCTGCCGTGGATAAATAAATAAATAAATAAATAAATAAATATTTCATTTTGAGGTTTAATATATAAGTTCTCTAATATTTTAATAGCATCCTTGTAAGTGCTACATTCACTTATATATTCATAAACTGCGGGGCAAAGGTAATTTACCAGAAGCTTTAACTGATCTTTATCTTCTGTGACTTTAGTAGCGTCAAGAAAATTGACAAATGATTTATACCAATGTTTCCAATGTTGAGCGGCATTGTTTGAGTTGGGTTCTGCTTCTAACTTTTCTGGACGTAGTAGTTTATCCATTTTACAGAGAAAAAGTCAATAAAATTGTAGTAAAAGAAACCTTTTATAAAATTAGGCTTTTATTGACTTTTTAGAACTAACAGTATAATGAATAACAAATGAATAGAAATAACAAACAGGTATAAGTATTATTACAATATCTATATTATCTACATTACAAATAATTCCGTCATGTTTCTATTAAATACAACAGGTCATACAACAACACTGAAGAATAAGTTAATCATTAGCATTATTTTTGACACTAATAAATACATACTTAGCTACTTTTGAAATTTTTAACTATAGCAGGATTTAAATAAGGGTGAAACTATATGATTCCTGTTTAATTTTTTTTAGAATAAAAAGGCAAGATCTTAAATCTGAAAATATGGAAGATTTTACTAATATAAAATGTGAAAAAGTTTATGATAGTTTTACAGATATATGTTTTCCTTACTTAAAAAATGAAGTTGAAGCTGACAGTGAAGAACAAAGGTACCTTTTGTTTAGGAAGTGTTATATTTTCTTAATGAGTTGGTACATTGGGTAAATCTATAATATAAAAAAAATCTTTGCAGGTTGGGTTCTGAAATAATTATAAAAGATGAAGCAACAGAGAAAGTTAAAAGGGATTATAACTCTAATAAGGATAACAGCAGATTTAAACTAGAAGAAATTGATATAAAAATGGAACAAGACAGGTACTTTAAAATTTGATATAGATCGACACTGAGGGTCAATACCTACCTGCAAATATGTACACCTACTGCAGACTTTGCACAACCCCTTAGTGCTGCAGGTATCGAGAGTCTTGCAGAAGTACTGCAGGTCTTGCAGAAGTATTGCACATCTTTCAGAAATACTGCAAATATATTATATTTACAATGTTTATCTATTTTTCTACCAATACTAAGCTGAGTGTGTTAATATTGAATTAAACCCGGAACTTTTTAAGAAAAATGCACTTGTTAAGAGGGATAAAAACTAAAAATAAGCTCTTGTAAAAAATACGTTTTAAAAACAAGCTATTATTATTTAAGTAGATGTACTAAAACGAAAAAAATAAGTACAGTTTTTTCATTGTGGCAATGCTAAATATGTTACTTATAAGTGGACGTAGTTCGCGTGGGTGGATCATAATAAAAGTAGTACCTATCAAAGTTATTACTGAAACAGATATAACATATTAGGATAAATTTATTGTCTTAAAAGCTTGTCGCGGGAATAGAAAAGAAAAAAAGACGTACTTGGGTACTCAAAATTTTTTCCAAGCAAAATTAATGCCTGTTTGAACTTTTCGCGCGCGACCAGCTTTTAAGACAATAAATTTAACATAATATATCTGTTTCAGTGATAACTTTGATATTACTTTTATTAGGATCCACCCACGCGAACTACGTCCACTTAAATAACATTTAGCATTACCACAATGAAAAAACTGTACTACTTATTTTTTCGTTTCAGTACATCTATATAATAAAAGCTTGTTTTTAAAACGTATTTTTTACATTTTTTGTTTTTAAATTTTTAGATACCTCTTAACCTACGCATTTCTGATAATGCATCATTGTTACAAGACATTTTACCTGTTATCGTATTCTACTCGTCATATCCTTTCATTTGATAACCATATCAAGGGAATTGTGAAGAAAACGGTAATCCGCCATCTTGTGGCGTCCGCCATATTGGGTTTAGAATGACGTCACACAGCTTATCGTATTCTACTTGTCAAACCCTTTCATTTGATACAAATGTCAAGGGGGTTGTGAAGAAAAAGGTAATCCGCCATCTTCTGGCGTCTGCCATATTGGGTTCAGAATGACGTCACATAGATTATCGTATTTTACGCGTCAAACCTTTTCTTTTGATGCCCACATCAAGGGGATTGTGAAGAAAAAGGTAATCCGCCATCTTGTGGCGTCCGCCATATTGGGTTTAGAATGACGTCACAGCTTATCGTATTCTACTTGTCAAACCCTTTCATTTGATACCCATGTCAAGGGGGTTGTGAAAAAAAGGTTGTCCGCCATCTTGCGGCGTAAGCCATATTGGGTTTGGAATGACGTCACATAGCTTTCATTTGATATCCATATTAAGGGGATTGTAAAGAAAAAGGTAATCCTGGATCTTGGGGCGTCCGCCATTTTGAATTTAGAGCAATATTAAATATACTATATTGCATTGTCACCGGACTTATACACTTGTGAAAAATTTCACAGCTCTACCTTAATTAGAACTAGTCGAAATTTTGATTGCAATATTTCACCTAAACATACTAACAAACATACAAACTAACGTGAAGTTAAATAACAGCTTGTAACAACCATAGGTAACAACAGATTTAAATTGATAGTAGATATGGCAGTGCTATTAGTTTTATTTTTTTAGAATACTGTTGAATGGTCACGTGGAAAAAGATGTTTATAAATGCCCGCTCTGCGAATATCAAACAGAGTATAAAAGTTTTATGCATCGGCACATGCAGATTCACAGAAGTGCCGAGAAGTCTGGAAAATACCAATGTGAACAGTGTAAATACCAAACACATTTCTTAGGTAACATGAAAAAACACATCTTAGCTCGTCACAGGCAGCCTGAAGATGCTGAATTGTACAAGTGTACCGAGTGTTCTTACAAATCGCTTCAAAGAAGTCAGTTGCAAATGCACATTATGTGTAAACATAGAACTGTTGAAGAATTAGAAACCTTCAAATGTCCCAAATGTCCTTTTCAAACTATCTATAAGGTCTCATTGAGAAAACATTCACTTCTTCATAAGGACCCTGAAGAAATAAAGGACCACGAAAAATTGAGATGTTCTTACTGCGACTATAAAACTTTACATTCCAGCTGTCTAAGAAGACATCTGCTTTTACATAAGAGTGCAGATGAAACTCTGATGCACAAGTGCAGTCAGTGTCAGTACCAAACTAGGGACAAACGCAATCTTAACAAACATTTACAGATTCACACAAAGGTTGGTGAAGGCCCAACATATGAGTGTGAACAATGCAAGTATAAAACTTTGATCAAAAGTTACTTAAGAAAGCATATTGTTCGCACGCACAACAAGAAATAGCATTTTTATATTAATTTAGTATTATAAGAGTTGTATATTATTTTAAATGTTCCTGTATATTTTCAGATATTTTAATGATTAACAGTTATTATATTCTATCGCACCATTTTAGAAATTTTTAAAACCATTCTATGCTATTTAATGTATTTAGGTTTACGTTGCCTAAAGCATCTCAAGTTATTTCTCTTGTTTCATACAGTTCAAATTCTTTGATATACCTCCATAGATAAAAAAAAACTAAGGGGGTAATGTCGAGAGATCGAGCCGGCCAAACTGGACCACTATTAGACATTAATATAAAGAAAATATATTATGAAGTTATATAAGTTAAATAACTATCTTTAATTTCTAAGCAATAAAACTTACCTTTTTTGGAATTATTAATAATAAGTAAATACTAAGATGAATACAACAACAACAACGAAATTCAATGCAAAAGATTGAAAGAAACTATTAATGAATAATAATGTATTATTCATTATTAGGTTTTTTTTCAATCTTTTGCATTGCATTTCGTTGTATTCATCTTAGAAGTTGGCTATGCAAAGATGGTATTTATTTGTTAAACAAATAACATTTTGTAATGTTTCGTTGTGAGATGTTGGCAAGTTTATCTAAAATCTTTTTTTTTTAATTTTTATTATAGGTGATAAATTCTCTAGGGTAAGGTATCACGGGCTCAAGTCTGAAATTCCTGTTTTCCAGAAAATGAAATTAAAGATTGCATTGGAGTTTGTAAATCTGATTATTACTTTCAGAAACCAATATTTGGATATAATTATTAACAATAAACTGGCTTAAAGTCCCAATTCATATTTTACAAATAAATTAGTACTGACCTGGATTTTGCTAACTCAAGCCTTTAGGACCAATTAGTTAGTATTTACCTTTAATAAACCCTTTACCCTTAATAAAAAAAACATGCAGTGAATACTAACACAATTACATTGTGTTAAATTTCTAAAAGTTATAATCAGATTTTCAAATATTAATGCAATCTTTAACTTCATTGTCTGAAAAACAAGAATTTCTGCCTTAAGTCCCTCTTGAGGTGCGTTTCCTATGGAGCGGCTGACGCTCGCGGCTGCCGCACAGCGTCTGACGCCTAGTACTGCTCATGTGACAATTTAATGTATCCGTTTCTTTTCGAGCGTCAGACGCAATGGATTACCGGCGTCAGCCGGCCGCTGAGCGGCAGCCGCGAGCGTCAGCCGCCCCATAGGAAACGCACCTTTATCTAACAGTAGAGAATTATTGAAAAGATAAAAAATGCTCTTTTTACAGCAGTTAAAATTAAATATGGCGGTCATGAGAAAAAAGAAGGTTGATAATGGTTCCAGAAAACCGAAACCTTGTAGTTAAAATCTGACTAGATAGACGTATTCTAAGTAAGAAGTTGCCCTGGAAATATTAAATTATTACGGATTTTAAAATTCTCCTTAAATAAAGACCAAGAACATTTCATTTTTTTCAAAAGATCTCAAAAACCTAAACGGCTAGAACCGCTTCTCAAGAGTCATTAAATGACCATTACAACTATCTAAAACTTTCCCTATTTGACCGTTCTTTTATCTATTATAGTTTTCGAGATCCCAATACAAATCGCCACTGGTTTGATAGTAATTTTAAAGTATATACTATCTTACTTCCAGTTGCCTTGTTTATGTTCTTATTGTACTGTCACTCTTAAGAGTACATTTTCTACCATTACCTACCCCTTTTTTTAATCTTTTTGTATCTTCATATTAAACCTGAGCAACGTCTGTTCGTCCGTCCGTCTGTCTGTTTCTGCCCTTGTCGCAGTGGCGCAACCCGGGCGCAACTAGCATAACAGAACAGGTTGGGTTGGGTCCGGCGCCTTGCCTTCAAAAATTAAAATATGTGGGTGAGGGGACCCCCCCGTAGTTGCGCTATTGGCTTGTCGTTTGATGTAACATTTTATGTTTGTACACTAGCCTTCTTACCCAACATTTTGGCTGATTGGGCTGAAATTTGGAACTCGTATCTAAAATTGCCAGCTCGCTCCGGGAAAATATTTTTCAAAATCATTTATCCTTTTTTTAAAATCTGCACAAGTAGGATATCGACATTCAGATTATTCCTTTCAGGTGTCTGACGCCCCGGAGCGACTCGCCCCGGAGTGACTCGACACCGTTCCGCAAGGAACAATTGACAAGTTTGACATTAAGCTCAAGTCATAAGTGATGTACGAGAGGGCAGGGGGGATAGGGCTCGAACCTTAGACAAGGAAAGAGAGGGGACGCGTAACTGTTTGACATGAAGTGTGACCATCCGACACCAGACCGATGCGCTCAGTGGCGTAACTAGAGGTTTTGTAAATTCATTTAATTTTTTTCCTTCTTGCTGCAAAAATTGTATGAAATAGAATATTTAAAATAGTGCTATAAAATAAAACAATTTTATACTGGATTTTTTTTAAATTATGCATTTATTTTTGTAATTTCATAACAAAAACCATACTGTACCAAAGAAAAAATCTAAATACACTTACATATTATTATTAGCTTAGACGAGGAAAGAGAGAGGACGGGTAATACAGGGTACGGATATGAAGCCATCTGACACCAGACCACGGATCACGCCACATAGAATTCTATTCTATGTGTCAAAATCACATGACTACTCAAACAAAACAAACAATCCATCACATGGCCACTGTCATTATAGTGTCAAAATCGCGTAGAACTCAATACATCGTGATCCAGCACCAGGCTACGGCGGCGTATCATGAGAGGCGATTGTAGACTTTTACCAAAACGAATAAAACGACTTATAGTAATAATTTATTTTTGGTTTGTTAAATGTGGGGAAAATCAATAGATCCAATGTACTCCTTCAATTTTAATTTTTCTCAAGTATATTTAAAAAATATATGTAATATAATAATAATAACAATTCTGAAAAGGTATTACAACTAACTATATAGGTACATAGGCAAACAAATTTAGAAACAATAAATATTAAGTACGCCTAATAAACTGATACAAAAATAAATATTTACATAATACAAAAGTTGTGTAAAGTTATTCTGCTTTTCAAATTCAAATTGAAATAAGCTTTATTGCCAGAAGACTTACATCTTATAGACAAAGCAAGAAGGTAGTTCCTATATGATACATGATCCTACATACTAGTATATTTCATTACAAATAAATATATATAAAAAAATATCTAAAAGTATATAAGCAGACCAACACTAATAAAAGACAAACTCAACAAGGTACACAAACAATACACATAATTTTAAAACTCGATATAATCATATAGGTGTAAAAAAATTAAAATGAGTCATCATAAAATTCAGCAACAGAATAATAATAAGCCCTATTCAAAGACTTTATATTGCTTGGAAGGTAGTTGTACTGCTTGGAAAAACTGTCTTCTAAGCTGTTTTTTTCATGGTGTTTCATCTAAGTTTTGTTCCACATTAGGGGCCTTACTATCCCCGGCTGGCACAACAGAAACAGAACAGGAACGCCTCTAATTTCTTGCCTACAACAATACATTTAATTAGCTTATTTCTAGCATATGATACCTACACTAGGTACCTATATTACAAAATAATATTAAAAAATGTTGTATAAAGTCTGGCTTACTTGCTTTGTTTGTGACATTTCCTGGAGATATTTAGGCAGTTCCTCAAATACTGTAGGTACTGCATCATCTAACAGACAAGTTTTTTCACCAATACTATAAAATAAGTTCCAGTCAAAGTGCTTTGAAGAAATTTTATCATTTTTCTAGGACTCCAGTCTGTAACATGCATTTTTTTTAACCCAAAGAGCAAGTCTTCTGGGATCGTTCATGAGGAATCTACAACAAAACAAATAAATTATATATTTAAAAAAAACCTGCTGTACTGACTAATTTACGCACACAAAGTTAATGAAATATTATAATATTTTTTCCGAATAAAAACATACCCGCCACTGGAAAAAATCTTGCCATTATCATAATTTATATCTTTAATGAGTTGATAATGAATGAAAACATTCAAGCACATTGTTCAAATAAACATAAATAGTCTGTTTTGAAAATGCCTAAATCATCATATTCGAATTGCGTTGATAAATTATCTCATAACAAAAATATTTCGAAAATTGTTTGTCTTGCAACTATGTAACATTTAACTTTTTACCTGTGAAAGGTAATTCCAGGCTCCTTTCTCTCGTTTCGGCTTTTGCAGCTATAAGCAGTACAACCCACCATCATAAATTACTAAAATGTAGTCGTCTTTAATCAAAATTCTGTTCGAAACACCATAAAATATCTTTGATGTCACCGGCAATGTTTGGCACCAAAAAATGGCGTCGTCTCGAATTTTGGTCACACTTGCCATGCGTTAGCTCTCTTTCTTTCCTTGTCTAAGCGTTAGCTTAAATGAGTGTTACCAGTCCCCTCTCTTTCCTTGTCTAAGGCTCGAACTCTCTTTCCTCGTCTAAGGCTCGAACGGTTCAGGTGCTTGATGCCCCAGTTGAATGGAACAACTGTGTGCGGCTCTGGAGCTGTACGGGAGCTCCTCCTTGGGGTGAAAGGAAGACACCTAACGAGCATATCCTTAGAGGTGTGCAAGGCGTAAGTTCATGCACCGATGGAAAAGCGAATTGGCGAAATTATTTGCGGCACAAGTGATGATCGGCGAGTTATGCAACCAGCAAATTACGTCTTGGCGAAAGTACGCAAAGTTGACAGGTCTCGGAACAGCGATGCCGATCTATCGGATTTAGCGCAACTTGACAAAAATCTCCCGACTACATTGTCCCAACAGTTCGATTTCGAGAGGGGTTTCTCTGCGCTCATTCCAGATAGAGGGGAGTTGGGGGAATCAACTTATTGTGGAGGTAGACCACTCTGTTTTAACGGACGGGTCAAAAATGAACGATAGCGTGGGAGCTGGAGTCTTTGTTGAAAGTATGAATTTACGGAGGTGGTATAGACTTCCACACTACAGTATCGTTTTTTCAGGCAGAAATCTTGGCTGTGGACAAGGCAGCGATAACTCTGTTTGAACGCCTTGATCGGCGGGAATTTGTATCTATATCGACAGTCGGTCAGCGATTAAGGCACTCACAGCGAGCACCGT
Organism: Philopedon plagiatum; assembly: GCA_963971165.1. Classification (NCBI taxonomy): domain Eukaryota; kingdom Metazoa; phylum Arthropoda; class Insecta; order Coleoptera; family Curculionidae; genus Philopedon; species Philopedon plagiatum. The sequence continues at coordinate 14,309,684 of OZ020194.1, forward strand.
CAAATCAAATGTCTGGCGCTGTCGCAATAACATCCGCAGACTTGCAGCCCGGCACCGAGTTACCTTAAGGCGCAATTCCACTGGGGCAACAATTAGGCAACATGTAGCATGCGACAATGACGCATGCTACACTCAGTCTTTCAACTGGAGCAACATAAAGCAACGTGTAGCATGCGACAATGACGCATGCCACATGTTGACAACTGTGGCCCAGAGACATGCGTCAGTTTTCGACAAGATTACGCGTGTCGAACAATGTCGGCGTTTATCCGATAGTCATCGGTTCGGTGCGACTTGTATCTTGCGACATGGAGTGGAGTAATGAGAAAACTGCTTTGTTTATTGAAGATTACCATAATGCTCCGGAATTATGGAATAATAAAATTGCTGCTTATAAAGACAACAGACTTAAAAATGATAAGTTAAAACAGATAGCGACTAAATACGAATGCACTGTGATTGAGGTGAAAAAGAAAATCAAGAATTTACGTTCGGCTTTCCATCGTGAAAGAAAAAAGCAAAAACAATCGAAAAAAAGTGGTTCATCTCCTCCCAAGAAAAAACCATGGTTTGCGTTTGAGCTTTTGAGTTTTTTACTAGATGTCGATGAACCTAGAGCAACAACATCAACGGCCAGTGACGAGGGAGAGGAATCTGTGGTGAGTTTTTTGTACTAACATATGTAAACTAAAATCTTCAATATTTTTAACAATACATCTATTCCAACTTTACTAATATAAAACTTTTACTAATATAACACTTAAGCATAATGATCCTGCCAAGGCACACGTCCTTCATCTGATGTAAAAAATCTCATAAATTCTTTCCTAACTTCTTTGGCTTCATAGGTCGACCTGCGTGCTCTATGTTGCAAATTCAGCATACTAGTGTCACCTTGGGTAGTAACCCTCCATGATCCTGGAATAATGTTTCCATCTCGTGTTTCATGGTCAAATGATCCGTGCGGAGAGTACAGCGGTCTGGATGTTTTACTTCTCAAAAAGTTATGAAGATAAATGCATGCTGTTGTAATGATTTCAGCATTCTCCACATTTACCATAAGTGGTTTTCTGAAGACACGAAACACTGATGCTAGCAATCCAAAAGCATTTTCTACTACTCTGCGAGCTCGTGAATGTCTATAGTTATATACCCTCTCAGAGGAGCCTTTATCATGGTAGCCGCTAAAAGGTTTCATGATGTGTTCCTGTAAAGGGAACGCATCATCCGTCAATATAACATAAGGTGATAACGTATTGCTACCAGGAAGTGACTCCGCGGGCGGTAATGCTAGATTATTATTTGCCAATTTTTTATAAAATGTTGTTTCTCGGAATACACCTCCGTCAGATATCCTGCCTTGACAACCTATATTAGCGTATATAAAATTATAGTCGGCATCTACAACTGCCATCAACACAATGCTAAAAGTTCCTTTATAGTTGTAGAATAAACTGCCACTGTTTTTTGGGTTTTGCATGATGATGTGTTTTCCATCACACGCTCCAATACAATGTGGGTAATTCCAGAGAACCTCAAAATCCCTTGCTATGTTTCTCCACCCATCTTCAGTATCCGGAATCTGAAAAAAAATACAATCTTATTAATTATTTCATATAATGTTGATATACAGCTTTAGGACGAATTACAAGAAAAGCTAATTATGACAATATACGAGTTAGCAAAAAATATGTTACCCTGCAAAAGTTTTTGACTTTCAAAAATCTATGCATCCAAAATAAATTGGAATATACGGGGTGGCTCATAAAGTTGTAAAGCAATATTTGTTTTAAAAATAAAATACCCTATATCTTTGAGGAAAAATCAAAAATGCAGCAGTGTGCTGTGCGGGGAGTTCCATTTTATAAAAGTCTACTGCTTTAAAACTTTATGATTCACCCCGTATATTTCACTTTATTTCGGATACGTAGATTTTTGAAAGCCAGACATTTTTATAAAATATTTCTTGCTAACTCGTGTTTACGGGTGTTCACTGACTCTTCCTTTAAATTTATCATAAGTAATGTATATATTTTTGTTGTTGCAGCATGACGATGATATTTCGGTCTCCGACACACAAGAAACTCCAGCAGAAGTCACTGATATAGCCGATCGCAGAAGCCGTGAAGAAAGAAGGGACATAGTTACTGCCCCTAAGAAAAACACAGAGAAAAAAAAGCGCTTTATATCTCCTTCGGATCGAGAGGAAGAAGCGTATAATATTCTAAAACGTGCATGTCAAAGAGATGAGTTTTCCACGTACGGAGAGCATGTAGGTAATGAACTGCGACATCTAAGCCCTAGAGCACGAACAATGGCAAAGCACTTGATCAACAATATATTATTTCACGCAAGTATGGGCAAATATGATGGCAAGACTAGCACTCGCACTTCCACACCTTTAGAAAACGATGAAAGTAATTACAATGAACCACCCTCCGTGGCATCTACTTGTTCCTACCAATCAACGTTTTCTGACCACAGCGCTATCCGTGTAGTGCCATCTGACACCTTGAACCGTGAACCACCCTCCGTGGCATCTGCTTGTTCGCTCCAGTCAACGTTTTCTGACCCCAGTGCCATCCATGTTCTGCCATCTGACACCTTGAACAGTGAACCACTTTCCGTGGCATCTGCTTGTTCGCTCCAGTCAACGTTTTCTGACCCCAGTGCCATCCATGTTCTGCCATCTGACACCTTGAACAGTGAACCACTTTCCGTGGTATCTGCTCGTTCGCGCCAATCAACGTTTTCTGATCCCAGCAATATCTATGTACAGCCATCTGACAACCTTGGAAACAACAAACAGCAAGGAGACCTTTCGAGTTTCACAATACTCTCTGAGTTCCTACTTTCTAAGTCCTCAACACAATAATAGATTGTATGAAAGCTATTTTTATGAACAATAAAGTATTTAATATTAGTAATCATAATTTTACTTACCTTGACAAAATCATGTAAGATGTCGACCAGAGCTTTGCATACCTCTGGAATAATTCGCGAAATGCTTGGTTCAGATATCCGGAACAGATACATAATCGAGGGATAGCTATCGCCGGTAGCCAAATATCTTAATGTTACTAATAACCTAACACGAGGTGGTATTGCTTCTCGAAAGTTGGTATCAGATTTTCGTATACTCGATGAGATTTTCCCTAATAGGTATTCAAAATCTTCTCGGCTCATACGAGTAAAATTTCGAAACAAAGCTTGGTCGTCGGCAATCAATTTATTAAAAAAATCATTCTGAGCTTTTTCACCACCAACATATAATTGTCTCCTCCACCACCTTGGCTTCCTTCTTTTCCTTTTCCTATTCAAAGCTATTACCAGATATGCAGCCGCCGCAACCGTTTGTAAAGACATGATGTCGCAAACTGAAGTTGCCTCTATTGAATTGCTTAAGACGCATGCCACAAACATATGCTACAAAACGCATGCGACAGTGAGCGACGAGTTGCTCGTGCAACATTGTTTTTTTTAATGTGCGGCAAGTTGCATATTCAACAAAAGGAAACACTAGACGACGTGTCGCGTGCTACATGTTGCCTAATGTTGCACCAGTGGAATTGCACCTTTATGCTGGGTTCCGGGTCACTGTGTGATTCCGGGTAATGAGAAGGCCGACCTAAGGCATACACACTGGCTAGGAAAGGCGCGGAGATGGAAGTCACCTTAGCAGAGAGTACTATGGCCAGACCACTGGAAATGATTAGAGTTGAAATTAATCAAAAAGCCACGCAACTTGTTCAGACCAGATGGAGAGAATTACCAACCTGTAGCATCTCGAAGCAACTATATGACCATTATAAAAATATAATAGAACAGTAGCATTGTTAAGACATAGTAGGAAGGACCTACGTAACATAACTGCTGTGACGACTAGGGATGTTCCGATACGCCGAAAGTATCGATACTCTGTATCGATCCGGATCGTATCATAAAGTATCGATACAGTAAAATATCGGTTCGAAAAATATCGATACTCTAAATATCGAATAATATCGATACTTTTTCGATTCGAATTATGTTATTCTTTATTTTAAGATTTTTAACTTTGCTTTCTAAAAAAAGTGTTTGTGGTAATTTTATTTTTCTTTAGGTAGGTACTGGTACTAGTAAAAATTTTAAATAAAATCTCAAATTAAAAAAGTTATGGTTTAATTTTTGACACAAATATTGGGGCAGTAAACAGCTAGTAAGTACATCGCCTATGCCTATAAATTCCAAGAGTCCAAGCCTAACGAATAACGAATGTAAAAATAATAATTTTGATAACTGATCCCCACCTAATCTATTTCGACTTTGAGTAATATTTTCTGGGTTTCATAACAATCATAACACTATCCGGACACCTTTAAATTTGGAATTTTAACACATTTTTTTGTTAATATTGATATAACTTACGTTTATAAATGACCTTTGATATGGAAATACAATATTTTTACTCAGAAATTACTTTATTAGTAAAAAACATGATTTTTGTCAACTATTTTATGGTTTTGCAACATATTTGAGATTACGGTGAAAAACGATTTTGATTGACGTGAATTATGGAAACACCGTGTTGTCACATTTATTATTGTTTTTTTTGGTGTTTTTATTTTTTTTGTAAAATTTTGTCATTAAAGCAAAAATATACTTATTAGTTGTAAGTTGTGATTACTGTCGTCGTTTAAAAATGGAAATAAATAATAATATTGTAATATTATTTTCTATTGCGTTGCTTGCGGATCGATTGCTCAGGTTTGCTCAGTTTTCATCGATATGGGTATATATTTATATACATACGTTGAAATTCTTAATAATCCTTTAGATTTCCTCTTAACTTGTTTCAAGCCGCAATGCCGCAATATCGAGCACAGAATATCTATAGGAAACTCAGTCAACTTTGGCAACACTGCATACAACTGACATTTTATTATGCAATTTTTCAAATTTCAATATGTTTTTTAAGAAAAATACTGAATATTCCGCAAATTTCTTTTCGAAAAAATACAATTTGAAATACCTATTTTTCAATGACATATGAAAAAATTCTTAATTCGGGTGTCCGGAAAGCGGTCCGGACCCATTTTCTGCTTCAGAAAATAATCTTTCCGAGGGAACTGATGTGATGTCCCAACAACAGACAAATATTTGTTTGCAAGCTCTCTTAACATAGGTGAGCAACCGTGGCTGCTCCAGGCAAAGAAGATAAAAGGGTTTGATTGGGTTCCAGGTTAGAAAAAGGGTCTGAGTTAAGGAGTATCGTGGGACTATTTAAATACATTTTGCAGTGAGTGCATCACGAACTACGAGTGTATTTGCATTCTTTTTTAACATGAGAAAAGGAAGACAATAGAGATACATTTGTGCTTAACTAATTTTACCAATCGAAAACGCTATTATATTTTATATTACTAAAGCCATTTTTAAATCAGTGACCAAGTCATGACCTAGTCAGGCCATTGGGCAACACTGTCTCATTTAATCTTAATATTTTAATTTTTTAGGTTAAACATCGAGTATATGGAGCAACGTTGCCAAGGTGACGTACTCATGACTAGGTCACTGATTTAAAATCGCCTTAACTGTCTCCAATGTCGGGCCGGGCATTCCGCTTCAGTTTTGCAAACCGCATAAAGTAAAATTATGGGATTTGGGATTTTTTCCAAGTAGTCCGGTTCGTGATGTACCGATACTGTTTGATCGATACTCAGTAAAATGTATCGATACTCGATATATATCGAATTAAAAATATCGATACAAAATATCGAGTATCGAAAGGTAAAGTATCGATACTCAAAAATATCGTATCGTATCGCGCATCCCTAGTGACGACCGGACACTGTCTGTTTGGTAGTCATTCGGAACGTATGAAAATACCAGCAAACGATTTCTGCAGAAGCCGCAGAGATGAAGAAGAGGTAGAGAGCGTTCAACATTTTTTGTGTGAATGTCCTGACCTTGCAAGAAGATTCGGTGCCTTCGGGGAGACGTTCTTCGGCGGACTAAAGGAGCTAAGCACTGCACCACTTGGACGTCTGGTGAGGTTCATCAACAGCAGCGGCTTGCTCTGGTGAGGCTTACCCCCCCCCCCCCCCCGCCCCTGCAACACCTTTAGTTGCATGAATCATCACGGGTTGGTTCCAAGGAAATGTGATAACACAACGGACCTCCATGTGAGACTTGCCGGCCGGTGCTGGGACTCTGCCACTCTAACCTAACCTAACCTATAGGTTATCTTAATGATATCTTTAAGGTATCCCTACAGGCTTTTTATCGTGTTTTGCATTTGTGGTCGCTGTAAATTGCTTTAAAGGAATAAAAAATATGTCATAAGCCGCGGATTGTTCCCTTCTTTCATGTAAAAGTCTTAAATAAAAAATACGTTATAAGTAGAGTTTAACAAATGGGGGTAATTCCAGAGACGGCTTCTAACCTAGTTGGAAATAAAATTAGGATTCGATTTGAAAATAAAATACAAATATTTATTTACCCACATTGTGTTATTTGAAAGTGCGAGATACGAAAATATCATACAGGGTGTCTGAAAAGTCTTAGCATGGGCAAATATCTTTACTATTAATAAAGATAGCAACACCAAATTTTAGTTGTACCTTATGTAATAATACTTATACCTGTTTGTTATTCCTTGATACTTATACCTGTTTGTTATTTCTATTCATTTGTTATTCATTATACTGTTAGTTCTAAAAAGTCAATAAAAGCCTAATTTTATAAAAGGTTTCTTTTACTACAATTTTATTGACTTTTTCTCTGTAAAATGGATAAACTACTACGTCCAGAAAAGTTAGAAGCAGAACCCAACTCAAACAATGCCGCTCAACATTGGAAACATTGGTATAAATCATTTGTCAATTTTCTTGACGCTACTAAAGTCACAGAAGATAAAGATCAGTTAAAGCTTCTGGTAAATTACCTTTGCCCCGCAGTTTATGAATATATAAGTGAATGTAGCACTTACAAGGATGCTATTAAAATATTAGAGAACTTATATATTAAACCTCAAAATGAAATATTTGCCCGACATTCCCTCTCGACTAGACGACAAGAAGTTGGAGAATCTATTGACCAATATTTACAAGTACTTAAGCAAATGAGTAAAGAATGCAGCTTTAAATCTGTTACTGCAGATCAAAACAGAGATGATTTTATAAGGGATTCATTTATTAGTGGACTAAACTCACCCCATATTCGTCAAAGACTTCTTGAAAATAATACTCTGAGTTTGGAGGAGGCCTTTAACAAAGCTAGATCTCTACAGATGGCTCAACATCACTCTGAATCTTATTCGTCTTCATTCGGTACTATTAATGCAGCTATGTCGAAATCTTTTGCTATGAACCAATCTCAGCCCAGGCAAGATGATCCAGATCCTTTAACCAGCGCATCCGTTACTCCCAAATGTTACTTCTGTGGATACGATCGTCACCCTCGTACAAAATGCCCAGCAAGAAATTCTGTGTGCCATTTTTGTAAGAAAAAGGGTCATTTTTCAAAGGTGTGTAAATCTTATGACAACTCAACAAAACAGACATCAGCTGCCCTCCTTGCAACAATATCTGCTGCATCACCTGGATGTTTGTCAAAAGCAATACTTCAAATTGAAGTTGACGGAATTATAACAGATGCTTTAATTGATACAGGAAGCTCCGACAGTTATATTTCCAACAAAATAGCTAAAGACCGAAAACTAAAAATATTTCCATTAAAAGCAGATGTAACCATGGCCTCAACATCCCTGTTTTCAAAAGTATTAGGATCCTGTACTGTTGATATCAAAATTTTACAGCACACTTACAAAAATGTAAAACTAATGGTCTTAGAAAATTTATGTGCTGATATGATTGTTGGTCATGATATATTAAGCCAGCATAACATAATTGAAGTGGTTTTTGGTGGGAAAAGATCTCCGTTATCAATATGTAGTCTAGCTTTAGCCAATGTTGAACCTGCTTTATTATTTTCTAATTTATCTGGTGACTGTAAACCCATTGCGATTAAATCACGTAGATATACGCAGGCAGATTCGAATTTTATTGAAGATGAAATTCAAAGACTCTTAAGTGAAAATGTAATTGAACCCAGTGATTCCCCATGGAGAGCTCAAGTATTGGTTAGAACTAATGAAAACCATAAAAAGCGTATGGTAATTGATTATTCCCAGACAATTAATAAATTTACACAACTCGATGCTTATCCCCTACCTAGAATAGAAGATATAATAAATAAAGTTGCAAAATATGAAATTTTTAGTACGATAGATTTACGCAGTGCTTATCATCAAATTCCAATCAAAGAAAATGAGAAAATTTATACCGCTTTTGAAGCCTGTGGAGGTCTATATCAATTTCGAAGAATTCCATTTGGTGTTACTAATGGAGTTGCCTGTTTTCAAAGAACAATAGATAGTATAATCAAAAAAGAAGGTCTTAAAGACACTTACGCTTATTTAGACGATGTTACAGTGTGTGGAATCGATAAGGCAGATCATGATCATAACTTACAACTATTTTTAAACACTGCTGCTAAGTATAACTTAACACTAAACGAAGAAAAGTGCATGTTTTCATCAAACTCAATTAATATTTTGGGCTATAGCATCACTAAGAAGACCATCAAGCCAGATCCAGAAAGACTTCGACCGTTGTTAGAACTTCCTGTTCCTTATGACTCTACTTCTCTAAGACGTATAATGGGTATGTTTGCACATTATTCTAAATGGGTGCCAAAGTTTTCTGAAAAAATTCAGCCGCTTGTCCAATGCAAAAAAATTTCCAATGGGAGAAAACGTTGTTTCTGCTTTTGAAACTCTCAAGAAAGATATTGCTCGTGTTGTTGTGACCTCAATTGACGATAATGCTATGTTTACAGTCGAAACCGATGCCTCCGACTTTGCTATCGCTGCACAACTTTCGCAACTTGGAAGACCAGTGGCATTTTTTTCAAGAACTCTGTCCAAATCAGAGCAAAGACACTCCTCAGTAGAGAAAGAGGCTTATGCTATAGTTGAAGCTCTGAAAAAATGGAGACATTTTTTAATTGGTCGTCACTTCAAACTCATAACAGATCAAAGGTCAGTAGCATTTATGTTTGACAATAAAAATCCTGGAAAAATTAAAAATGAAAAAATCATGAGATGGCGTCTTGAGCTATCAAGTTACAAGTATGATATTATATATAGACCCGGATCGCAAAATACTGTAGCAGATGCTTTTTCAAGAGTATGTTCTGCAACTGAAATTGACAGAACTTTGTACAATTTACATAATTCGTTATGTCATCCAGGAGTAACTCGTCTGTACCATTGGATTCGCTGCAAAAACATGCCATTTTCAGTGGAAGATGTACGAAGAGTAACTTCTAAGTGTCCTGTTTGTTCAGAATTAAAACCAAGATATCATAAACATCAAGGCACACTTATAAAAGCAACATCTCCTTTTGAAAGACTGAACATTGATTTTAAAGGACCTCTGCCGTCGTCCTCAAGTAATCGATATATTCTGACAATAATTGATGAATACTCAAGATTTCCTTTCGCATTTGCCTGCTCAGATATGACATCAGCCACCGTCATAAAATGTCTTCGTCAAATATTTTCAATTTTTGGAACACCATCATATATACACTCCGATCGAGGAGCATCTTTCTTATCATACGAAGTAAAAGCTTTTTTGGATTCTCATAATGTAGCAAGAAGTCGCACAACAGCTTACAATCCACAGGGTAATGGGCAATGTGAAAGATATAACGGAATTATATGGAAGACTATTCAACTGGTTTTAAAATCAAGAAATATCCATACTAATCAATGGGAGTTAGTATTGCAAGATGCTCTACATTCAATAAGATCTTTATTGTGCACCGCCACTAACTGCACACCTCACGAACGTATGTTTAGCTACGCCAGAAGGTCATCTAATGGATCGTCGACCCCGTCATGGCTGTCTAATCCTGGAACTGTTTTTCTAAAGAAGTTTATACATCAAAATAAATATGAACCATTAGTAGAAGAAGTTGAACTGTTGGACTCAAACTCAGACTATGCACATGTAAGATTACCCAATGGAAATGAAACAACCGTCTCTGTCCGCCACCTAGCACCACGTGGTGATGTTTCACTAAATAATGATTTCCAAATACCCACAAATATGGAAGAGAGACGAAATGATATAAATCCAGATATCTCTAAAATTACTCAGTCATTAGAAAATACTCAAGAAAACAACTCTACTTATGACGCGGTGTCAAATAATGACAATAGTGAAATAACTTTAGAAGTTAGTCGTCCTGTTCGTAACAGAAAGCGACCAAAACATTTGGAAGATTTTGTTTAAATACAAGGGAGGAAGAATGTAATAATACTTATACCTGTTTGTTATTCCTTGATACTTATACCTGTTTGTTATTTCTATTCATTTGTTATTCATTATACTGTTAGTTCTAAAAAGTCAATAAAAGCCTAATTTTATAAAAGGTTTCTTTTACTACACCTTATTGGTTAGTAAATCTACTTTTTTACGTAATTTGACTCTTTCAACCCCCTTGGGGGGTTACGCTAGCGAGTTGAGGTCGAAAATTTTGAATGCAAACCTATGCCGTGTGGCCTCTTCGTTTAAAAGTCTTCAAAAAAGAAACATTGTTTTAGTATTTTAGTATTTATTTATTATTGTAATTCATTTTTAAATGGCAAGCCTATAAAATTATAACTCGTAAATCGTATAATCGGGCGGGGCACAAGTCGACCATTAGTCGGCCACTTGTGCCAAACAGTACAAGTCGGCGCTGCTATTTTTTGTTTTGTAGGGCACTTTTTTCTAACTTTTTTCCAACTTTACTTCTTCATTTGTCGTTTTTATATGTTTTGTTTTTTGACATCTGCGCAGTAGACCAAAATGCGTACCACGCGCAAACCGAGCGTGCTAGACATGCGCACGGAACTTCAGGAGTTGGACTTTGGTGTCTACATTTGAATCCATTCATTTTTCAGAATATATCTCCAGTAGTTAAGGTACCACTACGTATTTAACTTTATATCTTTGTTCCCAAGTTTTTTTCGACTTTATTTTTCATTTTTTGCCATGTGCGCAGTAGACCAAAATGCGTACCACGCGCAAACCGAGCATGCTAGACATGCGCACGGAATTTCAGGAGATGGACTTTGGTGTCTACATTTGAACCCATTCACTTTTAAGAATATATCTCCAGTAGTTAAGGTACCACTGCGAATTTAGACAACAAAGTACATCCCCTGAAATTTCGTGCGAATGTCTAGCCCTCTTGGTTTGCTCGTGGTACGCATTGTGATCAATGGTAAAACTTTTTCCCCAAGTTTTTTTCGACTGCATTTTTCGTTATTTGCCACCGCGCAGATAGCAAAAAAAGAAAAATAAAATCGAAAAACTTGGGAAAAACGTTATAAAGTTAAATACGCAGTGGTACCTTAACTACTGGAGATAGATTCTTAAAAGTGAATGGGTTCAAATGTAGACACCAAAGTCCATCTCCTGAATTTCCGTGCGCATGTCTAGCACGCTCGGTTTGCGCGTGGTACGCATTTTGGTCTACTGCGCACATGGCACAAAATGAAAAATTAAGTCGAAAAAAACTTGGGAAAAAGTTATAAAGTTAAAGACGTAGTGGTACCTTAACTACTGGAGATATATTCTGAAAAGTGAATGGGTTCAACTGTAGACACCAAAGTCCATCTCCTGAAAGTCCGTGCGCATGTCCAGCACGCTCGGTTTGCGCGTGGTACGCATTGTGGTCTACTGCGCACATGGCAAAAATAGAAAAATAAAGTCGAAAAAAACTTGGGAAAAAAGTTATAAAGTTAAATACGTAGTGGTACCTTTACTGGAGATATATTCTGAAAAGTGAATGGGTTCAACTGTAGACACCAAAATCCATCTCCTAAAAGTCCGTGCGCATGTCCAGCACGCTCGGTTTGCGCGTGGTACGTATTTTGGTCTACTGCGCACATGGCAAAAAACGAAAAATAAAGTCGAAAAAACCTTGGGAAAAAGTTATACAGTTAACTACGTAGTGGTACCTTAACTATTGGGGATATATTCTTACAAGTGAATAGGTTCGAATGTAGACACCCAAGTACATCTCCTGAACTTGCGTACGCATGTCTAGCACGCTCGGTTTGCGCGTGGTACGCATTTTGGTCTACTGCGCAGATGTCAAAAAACACAACATATAACAACGACAAATGAAGAAGTAAAGTTGGAGAAAAGTTAGAAAAAAGTGCCCCACAAAACAAAAAATAGCAGCGCCGACTTGTGCTGTATGGCACAAGAGGTCGACTAATGGTCGACTTTTGCCCCGACCGATTATACGATTTACGAGTTATAATTTTTATAGGCTTGCCATTTAAAAATGAATTACAATAATAAATAAATACTAAAATACTAAAACAATGTTTCTTTTTTGAAGATTTTTAAACGAAGAGGCCACACGGCATAGGTTTGCATTCAAAATTTTCGACCTCAACTCCCTAGCGTAACCCCCCAAGGGGGTTGAAAAAGTCAAATTACATAAAAACGTAGATTTATCAACCAATAAGGTACAACTAAAATTTGGTGTCGCTATCTTTATTAATAGTAAAGATATTTGCCCATGCTAAGACTTTTCAGACACCCTGTATGATATTTTCGTATCTCGCACTTTCAAATAACACAATGTGGGTAACTAAATATTTGTATTTTATTTTCAAATCGAATCCTAATTTTATTTCCAACTAGGTTAGAAGCCGTCTCTGGAATTACCCCCATTTGTCAAACTTTAGTTATAAGCCACGGATTGTTCCCTTCTTTCATGTATAAGGGAAAAAACTGTGACAAATTGTCCAGTTTTGGAGAAGACCTTTTAGTTCTATTTGATGAAGCCTCGAGGAAAACTACGGACCGGGACACCTTAAAGATATCTTTAAGATAACCTACACGACTTTTTATTGTTTTTGCCCTTGTGGCCTCTCTAAATTGTTTTTAAGAAATAAAAAATATGTCATAAGCCGCCAATTGTTCCCTTCTTTCATGCAAAGGTCAAAAACTAACGAGAAAAATTTTGGTTTTTGAAAAGACCTGCACACAGTATTTTTTACATATTTTGATCAGATTTGAACTCTTTAAAATTTTTTTAAACAAAAAGTCATATACCGCGGACCGTTCCCCTTTTTAATATGCAAGTGAAAAAACTGCGACAAAATGTTTAGTGGAGAACCTTCAGGCATATTTACTGGCACATCTTAAAGATGTCTTTAAGGTAACTTTAAGACTTTTATTGTTTTTTGACCTCGTGGCTGCCCTAAATCGTTTTAAATAAATAAAAATATGTCATAAGCCATGGATTGTTCCCGTCTTCTATGTAAAAGTAAGAAACCAGCGAGAAAGATTTTGGTTTTGGAGAAGACCTTACAGTGTATTTTTTATGTATTTTTATCAATTTTGATCCCCCTTACTTTTTTTAAATAAAAAATACGTCATAAGCCGCGGACTGTTCCCTTCTTTCATGTACAAGTAAAGAAACTGCTACAAAATGTTCAGTTTTGGAAAAGACCTGCTTTTAGTTTCTGTTTGAGGCAGCCTTGAGGCAAACTTCACCTACATATTTAATGAAAATAAAGGAGAGCTTGCACTCAGTGCAGCTGCACTAGTCGTACACTTCACTAACTCACGCCTAGTGTGGAAAGTGTAAGTAGCGTCCCATCAACGAACAAACCTAACTCTTCGCCAAACCAAGGTCAAGCTTGTCAACCTTTGCTTGTCAAAGTCAAACCATAACAAGCCGTGTGTTTGTTTGATTGTGATTTTGCAAAATTTAATATAATAAACAGTTTAGTGATGGAGATATTACAGCAACACCTAAAAAGTATAAAAATACCTTCTCAAAATCATAAGGTTTATAAAGACGAATGTGTCTTTTCGTTTGATAATCCGGTAAGTAAGCATTGTATGTGAGGTTAGAATTTTTCTAAAAAAGGTTAAAAGACTTATTTTACTTAACTTTACTGATATTTTTAGTCATTCAAATTTCTCGTATTCTTTTCTTTTCCAGGATTTTATTATGATACATATTTAGGAAGTTACCTCTTTTTTAAGATTCAAACATCTTTGACATTTCCAATTTAAAAGATAATTTTTTCATATAGAACTCATATTTTTAGGAAACTGATACTGGTCTCTATGTAAGTTTGACTAGTTTTATCGGATTAGGTAAGGACCATGTTGAAAGGCGTTACCGTAAGACTGGAGAGGCTGTCTATTTACATTTACGAAGAGAGCGCCATGAGGTAAAAGTATCTGCAATTTTTATTAAGGGCTACTTTTAAAATGTCTAATTAACTCATTTGTTCCTGTTATATAAAAAGCAAGTACCTGTTGGCATTTAGTAAACTTTTTACCAATGTTAAAGGGTCAAAAGTGTCCAAGGGGGAAGCACCCTAGGTATTCTACTGTACAAGTTGAAGATAATGAAGGTATTCCTTGGATAAATCTTGGTATTACATGGCAATCCCATGGTAATACTTGGTGTTCCCAGGTAATAAAGAGGTATTATCTGGTATTACCAAGGTATTCCAGAAGAATTGGAATACACAAGTATTCCAGTGATATTCCATAGATATTACGTGAAATATTTTCAAATGTTGACAGGTGCGCATGCGCTTTTGTCAATATTATGCCCTATTTTATAGTTTGTTCGAAATAGATGTCACATGTAGTCTGTTCTTGCGAAAATATATTTAAAAATAGGATTTTAAGATAATGAACAGTTATTTTATTTTATTCCTTATTTAGTTGTACTTAGGTACCACTATAAATCGGGCTTTATTCTGTTACAAATATCACATAAGTTAAATTTTGTAAGTTTGAAAAAAATAATATTGTATGTATCTCTTCACTTAAATTAATTTGTTTGGACATCTATTTTCTCTTAAGATTTTCTCCAACAATTTTTTTATGTTCTTACCCCTCCAGCAATGCAATGGGCAAACACGAGGGTGAACAGCTAATTTTATGAATGTTTTATACAGAGAACATTGTATATAAAGAGATGCATAAATAAAGTAGACATTAACGCGAACGAAGTTGCGGGTACCAACTAATTTTTAATAAAGGAATATCTTAAAATCTTTACAAATTTTACAAGTTTTTCACAAAATTATGAATAGTAATTCTCACCTTTTTCTTAAGTATTCTTAGTTATGTTATAACATACAAGTAAAGCCTAGTCAATGTGATACCAAAGTAGAAGATTATGTTTTTCTATTTAGTTGGATACTCGTCTTATTTTAGACAATTAATGAACTTGGTCTATGTTTTTTTTCTGAAATACTTTATTTGGAGGTTTATTTTATACTGTTTTAGGTATATATTGCTAAAAAAATAGAGGAACACTTTCCACATCTCCGTTTTTTGTAGTTTCAATTGTTAACAATATATGTCAAGAATAAATGACTAGTCTGAGCTACTTATTTCAATATTTATTAAGACATAAGTATAGCTTTTGAAAGTTAAATGTCCCATATTTATATATTAAAAAATATAAAAGTATTCCTTGAGGTGTTTTTGGGCAGTGCAAGTAAGTTTATGAAATGTAACTAACTTTAGCTAACCAATAAAGTTTTTCAAGCATACGACAGGCTTTTTTCTGATAAGAATAGCATCCTCAAATTGTTAAAATTAGTTGAAGTGATAAAATCTCGGATAAAATAAATGAGGTAAGAGTCTCTTAGATATTTTTGGGGATATTTATAATGGGTATTACTAGATATTCCATAGGTAATAGGTATTATCAGATATTCCGTACTATTCCGTAGGTATAATCAGGTATTCCATAGGTATTACTAGGTATTACCAGATAGTCTAGTTATTATTTGGTACATTTTGGGAATACATGGTATTCCTGAGGTAATATTTCTGAAAACTGGTATTTCTTGGTCAACTTGGTATTTTATTGTACAAATTTTTTGGGGGTGGTTTCCCCCTCGGATATATCTATGTTACTGGTAGTCACTACAATGAGCTTTTTTCCAATAATAAGTGAAAACCTCAAGTGGAAAATACTGAAGACTCTTTAAAATTTAAATAAAGGTTGGCTGGAAATTACATAGAATTTTTAACAAATTATT
Source organism: Philopedon plagiatum (assembly GCA_963971165.1). Lineage (NCBI taxonomy): Eukaryota > Metazoa > Arthropoda > Insecta > Coleoptera > Curculionidae > Philopedon > Philopedon plagiatum. Next base: position 14,325,825 of record OZ020194.1, read on the forward strand.
AGTTTTTTTTATTAAGTACTTTTCCGAGTACTTTTCATTTCATAAAATATGTAGGTATGTAATTTTGACTAATATTGAATAAAAGGATATTTTAAAATAAATAAATAAATAAATAAATATTTTATTAACGGATTAGGTAGCCATTTTACATTTACATTTACAATAGATGCCAGATAATTATATATAATTATTAAAATTAAAATTCAGTCACAAATATAAAATACAGGAATATTAAAATAAACAAACAAATTCACAGCCACTAGAGATAGTGCCTTAAAAAGTTTTTAAACTGGGTCAACGACATATTGAATATGTCGAAGACTGCATGTTCTCTGGATATTTTATTAGCCAAGCTACACATTCTATTAATAGGGCCATACATTCCATAATTTGTCCTATGCGCATCAACCGAAAATACTTCAACATGCCTTATCATTCTTTGAGGGACATTAAAGTCTATAATTTCAAGTAATTGTGGACTGTCAATGATACCGTTTACAATCTTAAAAAGACAAAGCAAGTCAAAATACTCTCGCCGGCTCTCAAGAGACTTTAAATTAAGTTGAAGCAAGAGAGAAGTATAGTCAATGTCATCCCTGGGTATGCCCATCTTATAACCCAAAAATCTTAAAAATCGCTTTTGAACTTTCTCCAACTGTGTTTTATAGATACTGTAGTATGGCGACCATACCGGTGATGCGTACTCCAAAATGGAACGAACAACACAACAATACACATTCTTTAGACATGAAATATCATTAAAATCCGATAAATTTCGGGAAATAAAGCCAATGAGTTTTAGCCCCCTATTAGCAATATGACTTATATGTTCACCAAAGGTCAAGTGATCATCAATCAGAACCCCAATGTCCCTAATAGATTCCACACCATCAATCGAAACATCACCCAGTTTATAATCAAAATTAAGTGTTGTCCTTTTTCTACAAAACCGCACAACCTTGCATTTTTTGACATTTAAGTTCATCTTATTATTAGAACACCATGAAAAGAATGAATCCAAATCAGCTTGCAAGTCAATGCAGTCTTGGATTGTTTCAATGCGTTTAAAAACCTTTAAGTCATCAGCAAAGAGAAGTGCGGTTCCATGTGAAAAGGACTTAGATATGTCATTAAGAAACAGATTGAATAGAAGGGGAGCCATGTGCGCCCCTTGGGGGACTCCAGACTCCACAATAATCTCGCGAGACAAATAGTTCTTATAGCGAACGACCTGCTTTCTCCCAGTCAGGTAGCTCCGCATCCATGAGAGAAGAGATCCATAAATTCCGATAGATCCCAATTTTGATATTAAGAGATCATGATTAACCCTGTCAAAGGCCTTGGAGAAATCGGTGTACACAGCATCTACTTGACACCGACTCTCCAGTGCCCCCAGCAGTGCTTCTACATAAATTAAAAGATTTGTAACAGTGGATCTGCCGGTGCAGAACCCATGCTGCTCGGAAACAATGTAATTCTTAAAAAGAGGTGCCATACTATCCATCACTATAGATTCAAATATTTTAGAGAGAATAGAGATTTTAGATATTGGTCTGTAATTCTCAATATGCGCTCTATTTGAGCTTTTATAAATGGGGCTCACATAACTCCTCTTCCATTCACCAGGGAAAACTCCACTATGAAGGGATAAGTTATACAGTTTACACAAGATCAATGACAACACAAAGCGACATCCCTTAATAAGCACAGTCGTTAGCCCATCCGGGCCAGCGCCCAGACCATCTCTCAGTTTATCAATCTTATTAAAAATATCAACCGCTGAGATCTTACACATAGATACAGCAATTCCAGAATCAAAGTTGTAGTCAAAAAGTAAATCATTATCATTATCACTAGATGAGATATAGGAAGCTGAGAAATAATCCGCAAAAAAGTTAACAATACATTCGGGATCTTCGCTAGTTATGCCATCATAGCTCATCACACTAGGGATCGTGTAAGCACCCTTCTTTTTATTTATATATTTCCAAAATTCCCTTTTATCACCACCAACCACATTCTGAAGTGACACAATATAACTGTCATAGTTTAACCTTGATACCACCTTACATTGAGCTCTTAGATAAGAAAAAGTTTTATAGTCATTTACAGATCTTGTAATTTTAAACTTTCTGTGTGCTATTTTTTTGTTAAATATCAATTCTTTAAGTTGAGGACTAAACCAGGTTGGAAATTTAGGATTTTTAGATCTTAATTTAGGTACAAAGCATTCAATAGCATAATTCATATAGCAATAAAACCAATTTATAGCAGTATCTATATCACAACCTTTAAACAGTAAATCCCAGTCAATAGAAGCGAGAAATGCATTCATTTCACAATAATTTGCATTTTTAAAGTCATAATAAACACTGTCATAGTTCAATGAGGTTATGCCCTCCATAGTCTCAATGTTAAAATAAAGTGCAGGATGGTAACGATCACAGGGCAATAATGGGCTAGCCACAAGCTCTACACTAGTATTATAGTCAGTAAACACCAGATCAAGAAAATCATTATTACAATTACTGATCTTATTCAGCTGTTGCAAATTATAGAAAGCCATCAGATCACTGAAAACCCGAACAGATTGGGAAGTAGGACCAGATGGTCTGGCCCCCAAGACATCATTCTCCCAGACAACCTTCGGCAGATTGAAATCACCACACACAATCATTCCATCATAAGCAATATCCGCCAATGCAGCTTTAATAGATGCACAGAACTGTTCATAAATCACTAATGGAGAGGCCGGAGGCATATATGTCGCCACCACAATCAATTTGTGCCTCCCGACAGCCACTCTTACAACCGTGTGTTCAATAGTCTCGATTGTATTTGCAAGTTCAAGCACCGAGTACTGATCGCGGACCGCCACCAGAACTCCACCCCCACGCTTAAGATCACTTGTAATTTTTGTCCTGTCACTCCGAAATACTTGATAATTAGAAAGTCCCAGCTCACCGTTTGATATTTCAGCAGTCAGCCAAGTCTCGGTTAAAATCAAGATATCATATAATTCAGTACTAACATTCAACATTAACTGCTTGGCCCTATCTCCAGATCTGATGCTACGAACATTTTGATAGTATATCGACAAATTCTTTATGTTTTTTGTCTGTCTGCAATAGAGCCCCCCCGAAAATTTACATCTCTCTGTGAAGATCTCGCAGCTTCAGCTTCGATCACAGGATAACCGGGTCTTGATAGTGCTTTACGGTTTGTTTTAAAGTTAAATCTGCGATAAATAATTCCTTCAGGCCAAAAACTGGGGGTATTTAAATTTTCATAAAATTTAAAGGCTATTCCAACCTTAAACGAACTGGTCTTCCCAATAGTAGTCAACTGTTCTATAATTAAGTCATCATCCTTGACTAATGGAACTCTATTTTTTATGTAACTAGCTATCTTTTCATGGTCTACTGTTTTTTTTGCTTTTCCAACATAAAGCCACATGTGACCCTTTTCACAAGCAAATTCAGAATCTAGATTTTTAGCAGTACCTCTCAGAACTTGATTTTTTCTAGGTTTCCTATAAGTAACCGTCTTAAATCCAGGAGAAGCATTAAGATTCTCACTGTTATTTAAATCCAAATTTAACAGGGCTCCATTAACAGCATTATTTACATCGGTTATTTGAATATCTTTTGGGATGTTCAAGTCATGAGAAGATCCTTGTTTTCTCGATTGGTTCGGTTGGACTCGCGAAGAATGCCGGCTTAGCTTCACGCCATCCCTGATGGAAGAAGATTTAAGCTTAGTCCCCTTGTCACCAGAAGAAGAAGAATTGGCGGGAGAATTTGACACTTCGAGATGTCCAACCTCTAAATTATTTTTTGATGATACATTTTCATTTGTTATTGATTTTTCTGAATCCTTCAGCATATTTCCCAATGCGCTTACTTTTTTCAGAAGTTCGGTCTGTGCAGCAATCATTGAATTGCCCCACTCTTGCTTCTTTACTTGTAGATCCAAACACTTAACCTTATCCTCGAGCAGCTCGATATGATTTCTTAATATATCATTCTTATCAATTAATTCAAGAACGAATGCTTGCAACTCATTATTTCTTGTCTTTAAAAAATCCAGTGAAATTTCGTTTCTTTCGCTAAAGTCACATTTGTTGCAGATAATATTATAACCAACAACAAACACATTTTTGATGCGGACAACACATGCTGGGTGAAAGATATTATCACATTTAACACATGCAACACCACTCCTAACGGAGCGGGAACAACTTGCACAAATTTTTGGACTACCACTTTCCGGATTTTCTTGACTTTTTGCAGCACTATAATTTTCATGGTCATCACTTGCCGCCATCTTGAATAATTATTTTTTACCTTAGATTTCCATTGTTTGCTTGTTTTACCTATTAAGTATAGAATTTTAATGAGCTAGGTTTCATCCCCACAACAGGGAGATGGACCTGAGAAAAAAATCACCCGTTTAGCCATTGGAGTAGAAGGAGGATTCGACGCAGAGTCGGGCAAAAAGAAATTTGAGTTTGAGGATTTTTATAAAATTGTTGTGCTGCCCAATTTTGTTACCATTTATTGGCCCAATGAGGACTTACCTGAGTTAGTAAGTAATTTTAATAACTGAACTGATAGACCATAAAATAGACCATAAACTTGAATTTTTGAGGGTATTGACAAGTAACAAATGACTTTTTATTTATTTTTTGAGCTGATATTTATGGGACCCCTGTATGATTTATCTTATATCGTATACAAAAGCTTAAGGCTGATTGCCACAAAGTGAGGCATTTTATACTATTTTTTACTCCTTAAAAAATGTGGAAGTAGTAAGTAGTGATAAAGTGACTGAATTTGTGAATCAAGACGCGAATTTTGTCAGACAGATATTCAGTACATCTCACATATTTTAATAACTGAACTAATATTTTTAAATTTTGGTCTATAATATGATTATTTCCTTTTTTTCTTAGCAAGGAAATGGGATGACTCATTTTTGGGGCAGTGGCCCTTAAATAGTTTTTTTGCTATTATCTTGTTTTTTAGGTAAAGTTGTCAGTACAAGCATTGTTGGACTTACCATCAGCAGGTAAACTAGCAGAATTAGAAGCATTAAGTGGGACATGGGATGGTGAAACTCGAGTAGTTTCAAAGCATGCTCTCAATTTGGTGCAGTTGGATAATGGGAAAAAAATTATACCAACTGGTAAAAATATATGAATTTTTTTTACAGATATTTTACCACATTTTGATGCATTAAGACTGCAGTAGAATAAAATATGAATTTTTTTCTATAGAAATAAATTTTATTCAATGACTATATTGGTCCGCGAGAACGGGAGCTTTACGGACAACATAACGAAAGATCAAAAAACGTCCACAAAGTATGCCGTGGAATCAGGCACGCATGTTTTGAATTATTACTCTTGAAAGGGAACATAGGTAAAAAGTACAGGTGAATGAAAAATAAAACTGTCAAGTTCTAAAGTATTTTTAAGAAAATTACATTATTGTCATTGCATAATACAGAATTAAAAAAAACATACAACAAAGAGCCTAAAAATTATAAATTTAAACTAAATGAGAGACGTGTCCACCTTCTACTTCCAAACATGTCCTCATTCTTCTTTTTACAGCATCAAAAAAAAAATTGGTGAGCACTTGGGGGGAGTTGTTAATCTCCCGAAATTTATTTGTAATTCTAGCCCGTAGGTCTTCAAAATTTTCACAAGGGGTTTTGAAAACCGAGTTTATAGCATGTGGCCATAAAAAAAAGTCGCACGGCGTGAGATCGCAGGATCGCGGTGGCCACCTAACTGGCATATTACGATTAATGATTCAGTCTTCGAAAAATTCTTCCAATAAATTTAAATTATCAAGAGTTACGTGAATTGGTGTGCTCCGTCCTTCTAGAAGTAGCCTTGTCGCATCTCTTCATCGTCTAATGCGTTTATTAAGTTTTCTAAAATTGCGGTTATCGCGTCGAATTGAGAGTCCCTTCAAAAAAAATCTGTCCAATAAACCTTCTTTTCGTTATGACCTCAGACACGCCAACTTTCTGTGAATGCAGAGGCTTCTCTATAAAGACATGTGGATTTTCAGAACTCCATATTCTTATTTGTTGAGAATTTACATAACCAGACTGACCATAACTGACTCGTCAGTAAAGAAGGTTTTTTCAAATACGTTTTCATTATTATGCAAATTACCTATAAACCACGCTGAAAATTGCATTCGCTGCGGCTTGTCGTTTGGTAACAATTCTTGGACTGAGCTTAGATGATAAGCGTGTCACATTTCAGAATGGTATTGCAGGTTCCGAAAGATACATTTACTTCCTGGCTTAAACGCCGAATAGGGGTTTGTGGGCGTTCATTAACAATTTGCCTCAATTCTTCCTCGTTTTTGTGCAGTGCGAACTTTGGGTCTCCAACTGCCTTCCTGTCTATTCACACCTATTTCCCACCCAATCAAATCCATGACTATGCGTGGAAATTCTGTTTGAAAATCCTGAATGGCGTCCCGTGTTAAATAAACCCACTGGCCATCAACCCTTCCACCATTTCTAAAGTAACTGGATCATAAAATATTTTTGTTCTGCCGTAATTACCATATTTAATTTTCGTAAAAATAAAAACTTCAGAACTTGACAGTTCTATTTTTCATTCACCTATACCTTTAACTTAAGTTACCTTTCAAGAGGAATAATTCAAGACATGCGTGACTGATTCCACCATATACTTTAAGGACGTTTTTTTTGATGTTACGATATATTTTTGTTCTATTTTTATGAGACAATTCTTTACGAAGTTCTGTACCATAATTAATTATTTAATTACCCCATATCCATTATTTAGGTTGGAAATGTGAAAGATGTGATAAAACTGAAAACTTATGGCTCAATTTGAGCGATGGCTCGATCTTATGCGGTCGGCGGTTTTTTGATGGTTCTGGAGGCAACAATCATGCTGTGGAACATTATACAGTCACTAATTACCCTCTTGCTGTAAAATTAGGTAAGTTGCATTATTTCATGGAGATGCTTACAATATATGTGTTAGTTTTTTAATTTAATTAGACCACAGATTTAAATAACTGAATGAAGCTATTTCAATTTATGGCAAGACAATATGGAATGTTTGTGATTTCAGGTACAATTACACAAGATGGAAAAGCTGATGTTTTCAGCTATAGTGAAGATGATATGGTGGAAGACCCGTTGTTACCTCAACATTTGCAACATTGGGGTAAGTTAATTTTACACATTAGTCATTCTTAATAGTGCGCGAACGTTTAAAAATTATTATTTGGTTAAAAAAATAATTTCTAGATGTTTAGATTAGGCTTTACGCTCGGCCGAAATAGGCTACACTTCTGGTGAAAAATATATACAGGGTGGATACCTTCAACAAGTTAATAGCTATATTTGTTATTTTAACTCAAAATGATTAATTTTACAAAAATTATATTTTTTATTTAGCTAAGGTTCTTAGCTTTTATATAAATAAAGGCTCTTTTAATCTCCTAGATACAGAGTGAACAGCTTAACAAAATTAATTTTATTTGTTTTGGCTCCAAGTGTGAAGCACTATTTTTCTGACCGAAATATCACTTATTAAAGTGAGTGTGACCCAAAAATGAAAGTTTTAGTACTAACAATTCTAAGAACACATTTTTAAATCGCGCTTCGTTACGATAAACCGTTACCGAGATATGGCAATTTTAAGTTGCGACCGCCTAGGCTGTGACGTCACACCGGCTTCTTAGGGTGCGATTATGTTGGAGCTGCGATAAACGATACAAACATATACCTGATACAAAATAATGAAATCGTTCTCGTCGCTTCACTAGTATCGCCGCATTTATCGTTTATCTACAACGCAGTTTTCTGTTGTAAGCATTTGTATTTCTAAGTTCGGCGTTTAAGATAATCTGAAGTAAACTTTATCGGTTAATACCTGAGAATACTTTCTGACCCTTTGCGGGCGATCGATCCCTCAGGAGGCCGGTCAAGTAAGCAGCCAGCCTTAACTAGTAAATGTTGAATAAAGAAAATAAGTTCTTATAATTATTTTTTACTCATGGTCGTGTGTAAGGCTAGGTTAACTTCCCGAAGCGTCCGTTAAAGCCGCCAACCGGGAGTTGGGGAAGGCTAAAAAGTAAAAGTATTGACATTGACAGTTGTGTATTTAACATCTGCGACTTTAATATATGTAGGTTGGACAGAAGCAGTGCTACGAGCGGTAAGGAGTGGTGGTATACTCATATGCATTAGGAAAGGATTTAAAGCAAAAATTATTAACTGTACCACAATTGTACAAATATTTGTACAATTTGAAGCGTCAAAGATAAAATATATAACTGGAGCATGCTACATACCTCCCCATTCTGGCATTGCTATATTTGAATCATACTGTAGTACTGTCGAGAGTATTGTCGAGCAATATCCTGGTCACAAATATGATGCTAAATGGTCTGATTCAGGTTTATTAATCGACAATCTCACTAATTCACCAGCTCCCATCATTTAGAGCTGCTTTTCGTTTCTTAATTTTAGTCACGTGAATTTTATTCCGAACAATAGAGGTGTTTTCTTAGATTTGGTTAAACAACGACCTAATTACTGTGAAGCGCTACAACACGACACGATAGAAGACTGGTCAGCGACTGCATAAAACGTGAACTACGTCTTGCCGATTAGCCGGTGTGACGTTACAGATCGAACTACACTATTTTTACCAGGCATTAGCTCCGTTATTATTTTGAGTAGAAAAGTGCGGTTTTCACGAGAGTTCTTAGATTTTTTTCCTTGATTAAAAAAAAAGGTTTTTTGGGTCACACCCTCTTTAAATAGTTTAATTTTGCATAAATAGGTTATTATTTAGAAAATTATGTGTCCTTTCATAGTAGAGGTGCAATTTTAAATATGAAATTATTTTGTGAGGAAGCTTTAAGTGCAGTAAAAAGTTAGTATGCAACTTTAAAAATAAAAATCAGTGACAACAAACGTTTCAGTAACGACGCAATAGCAAAGTTACATAAAGCAATATTATTACAGGTATTAATATTGCTGAAATGAAGAAGACAGAAAAATCCATGGTAGAATTAGAGTTAGAATTAAATCAAAAAACTAACGAATGGTCCACCCTCTGCGAAAGTGGTGGCAAATTAAAACCAGTTTATGGACCAGGGTATACTGGAATGCAAAATATGGGCAATTCTTGTTATCTCAACAGTGTTATGCAGGCTTTGTTTAGGTTCGTTCAATATTACTTTTTCATGTTATATCTGGGCAGTGTAGGCCAAGCAACAGAGCAAAATATTAGCGATTTTTTGACATTAATACTACTAGAAAACCGCCTGTGCCATCATCTGAAAGAAAGGTACATAATTCCTGTTATAATATTTCCAACTCTGAAATTTTTTCCTTTAATTTATTATAAACATTTTTAAGCAAAAAAACGCGATTTTTTTAGTTTTTTGCATATAAAATAGAAAATAGTCGAGCAATCTTAATGTTGTAAATGGACAATTTGTAGAGAATAGAAATACGAACAAAATGAGAGGTCAAACGTCTCGATCGGATAAGTAGCAACGGAGAAAATCCGGAAAAACCGGAAAATTAAGAGCTTTTTTTTTAAATTCAGAAATCGGCCATTTTTAAACGTAGAGGGCTCAAACTTTGGGAAAAAGTAGTAATTTATAGCTACTTTATGTGTGCAAAACCCCGACGCTGTCCGACGATTAGTTTTGCCACAATAGTCATTTTAATTTTTCAATACACTATTTTGCAACAGGTCTGGATGCTCTATAAATCGTCCGATTTTAATTATTGAAAAGATGCGTGAAAATGGCCGAGCGCGCGAAAGCGGGGAGTAGTGGAGAGAGCGGAGAAGCGAAGGAGAGCTAATATTCGCGCGCTCGGCCATTTTCACGCATCTCTACATGCATTTTCAACCGGTTTCGTAGCATTCTATAGAAAAATGAAAATATGCATTTTGCTCAATTAAATGTATGCTTTTCAAATCCGTTTCAATAATTAAAATCGGACGATCCATAGAGCATCCAGACCTGTTGCAAAATAGTGTATTGAAAAATTAAAATGACGATTGTGGCAAAACTAATCGTCGGACAGCGTCGGGGTTTTGCACACATAAAGTAGCTATAAATTACTACTTTTTCCCAAAGTTTGAGCCCTCTCCGTTTAAAAATGACCGATTTCTGAATTTAAAAAAAACTCTTAATTTTCCGGTTTTTCTGGATTTTCTCCGTTGCTACTTATCCGATCCGGACGTTCAACCTTTCATTCTATTTTCCACAAATCGCCCATTTATACCATTAAGATTGCTTCATTACTTTCCATTTTATATGCAAAAAACTAAAAAAATCGCGTTTTTTGCTTAATAATGTTTATAACAAATTAAAGGAAAAAATTTCAGAGTTGGAAATATAACAGGAATAATCTACGGATCGTCTTTCAGATGATGGCACAGGCGGTTTTCTAATAGTATTAATGTCACGACAAATCGCTCTATTGCTTGGCCTAGTGCTATCATATTATAAAAAAGCATGCACTTTCGTTACGGACTGTATGGTCTACCGCGCTTTAGTGGGCGCGGCTACCTCAGAGGCAAAGCTATATTTTTTGACAAGCTGTACTTTATATATATGTACAGGGTCTTCCAACGAGGACTGAACAGGGGCTCATTTTTGAGCTTCCTTGTATTTAAAGAAAAATCTAAAATAGCCAATCGATGTACTTTTTCCTGCAGAATCCAAAAATGAAACCAAAAATTTATTTGAACCAGAAACAAAAGTTACGCTATGGATAAGGTGTTTTTTAAATGGAACATAGCTTTTTTTATACGATTTTCGGAACGAGTGATTTTTTTTATGTCCGTTCTGATTAAAATATTTAATATTGTGACAGCTATTTTTATTAAATTTTAATGTTTTATCCAGTATAATTTAACTTCAACCTGTTTGAAACATACACTAGGTAATAAAGGTAAAATCACCTTGAAATCCTTCAAAGTCAAAAAATTTGACAAATTTACTATAATATTGCCGAAATGAAATATTCATTAGATGAGAGATTGCAATAAATCTTCTCCTTGCTTCTCTTGCATTTTCTTGGCATTTGTAGAACAAGATAACAATCTGCAATCTCTCATCTAATGAATATTTCATTTCGGCAATATTATAGTAAATTTGTCAAATTTTTTGACTTTGAAGGATTTCAAGGTGATTTTACCTTTATTACCTAGTGTATGTTTCAAACAGGTTGAAGTTAAATTATACTGGATAAAACATTAAAATTTAATAAAAATAGCTGTCACAATATTAAATATTTTAATCAGAACGGACATAAAAAAAATCACTCGTTCCGAAAATCGTATAAAAAAAGCTATGTTCCATTTAAAAAACACCTTATCCATAGCGTAACTCTTTTGTTTCTGGTTCAAATAAATTTTTGGTTTCATTTTTGAATTCTGCAGGAAAAAGTACATCGATTGGCTATTTTAGATTTTTCTTTAAATAGAAGGAAGCTCAAAAATGAGCCCCTGTTCAGTCCTCGTTGGAAGACCCTGTACATTATTTCGTGTCGGTTACATAAGGGTCATCTTCCCCCCCCCCCCCCCCCCGAAATTTTTCCCATAGACGCCCTTGATCCTGTTAAATTTAATTTCATTTTTAAAGCAAGAAATAATTTCAGGATACCAGATTTTATTCATAAATATTACGAAGGGTGCGATAGAATATTCCAAGAAGCGCCGGTTGACCCTGCCGAAGATTTCAATGTACAGATGTAAGTATTTTATCGCGTACATGGAATTAAAGTTACAAATTTTTTAGACAAAATGTTTGAAACTGTGATTAATATCCATTTTTACTGAAATTACGAAATTTTAGGGCAAAATTGGGTCATGGTCTTCTCTCAGGGAAATACTCAAATCCTCCACCTCCAGGATCTCCCGTAGATGCGGATCCACCCGGTATTACACCTCTAATGTTTAAAACTCTTATTGGCAGGGGACATCCCGAGTTTTCTACTAAGAGACAACAGGTATAACAACAATTACACCTTATACTTTATCGTGTTTTTTCGGCCTCATCTTCATCGCCTTTTTCATAAATGTATTTTTGCGTTTTACAGTGCATATTATATATTTATATATATACAGGGTGATTCACGGTCGATGGTAGGTTAGACGTTTATGGAGAACGGAACGCGGGATTTTTTTGAAAATTTGGCAACGTGGGTAATTAGCTATGCTCTGTCCATCTAAAATATTTTCAGCATTGCGACGTTGCCGCTTCTATCAAAAAGTCCTAGCAACTTTATTTTTTTAAATGGAACACCCCATATATTAATAAATTTTTAGAATCGCTCTTTTATTACAATACTTTTTTGTTAATATTACCCTATACCTATCTCTATCGGTTTTCGAGATAAAAATTAGTTTGTGTTAAATATGGTCCAAAACATGGCCCTAATTACACGTAAGTAAATTAGTGCTCTCAATTCATGGAAAGTTGATATTTTGGCGGTAGTTTAGACAGACCCGATGTATTTATTTTTCACCATGAAATCGACTCCATATCATACAGGGCGTGCTAAGATTACTATTATTTCCGTTGTTCATAAAAGGGGTCAAATGTTCGTTTTTTTAAATGAAACCCCCTGTATATTAATCAATAAATTGAAAGACGAAGAAAAACGCTTTAAGATGGTACATCATATTCCTATACCTAAATCATCAAGTTTTCTTAATAAAAGCGCTTTTTTGTGAAAAAAAAAATAAAGACTTTAATTTTAAGTAACCATGGATATCAAACATCAAAATATCAAACTTACGACATTTTGACGACTGTGTTTAAAAAAATCTCCCAAAATGAACGCAGATAATCATTATTCAAACGAAGTTCTTATGAAATTATTTATTTTACACGGACAATGTGATCAAATCATTGCCAGAACTTGCAGAAAATTTAACCAAATGTATCCTGAATTGACACAAATGAACGAAAGGAAGTTTGTAAGATTACAAAATAATTTCATTAACATGTGAAAATAAATTAAATAACAAAATTAGGAAGGTTCAAAAAACAAAACTGTAAACAAAATAAGAAATTTTTACAATAAATGCTGGAAATGTTGTCCATTACATTCTAAACATTTTAGTATGTGCTTTTGTACGCGACTCGTAGTTGCTTTTTCAATTTCATGGGGATCCAGATCTTCAATACACCGAACTATTCGCCGTCGCAGTTCTTCTTTGGTAGGCACTGGAGTACTGTACACTCTTTCTTTTAAAACACCCCATAAATAAAAGTCAAGCGGCGTGAGATCGGGGGATCTCGGTGGCCAATCCCACGGCCCTAAGCGCCTAAACCAACGATCGTCAAATATTTCATAAAGTACCCTGGAAACTTCCTGGGTGCAATGAGCTGGCGCTCCGTCCAGTTGAAACCACGAATTCCTATAATCCTCTAAAGATAAATTTTCGACGAAATCGGTAACAGTCGTCCTTAGTATTTCGAGATATCTCTCAGCATTTAAAGTGGCATCATAAATAAAAAAGCTAATTTTGTGCTTTTTTAAAATACAAAAAACATTTAGGTCAAATTTTTCTTGAAATCCCATTTCTTTTGTCACGTGAGGATTATGATCAGCCCAAAAATGCTTATTTCTTCTATTAAAAATCCCATCCCTTGTAAATTTTGCTTCGTCGCTCCAAATGATTTTTGACAAAAACTCCGGATCCTCTTGTATACGTATTAAAAGGGTTTCGCAAAAATGCACTCTACGTTCAAAGTCTTCTGCTTTGAGGGCTTGCACTTTAGTAAATTTAAACGGATGCATTTCGTGATTTCCCAAAATTCGTTGTATTGAAGCATATGATACACCCAAATCTTTTTCTGCACTACGAATGGAAGCCTCTGGATATGCATAAAAATATGCCAAAACGTTGACAATATTATCTTCATTTGAAGTAACAGGTTTTGGTAATGTTAGAGGCGCTTTTAAATTTGAGCCATAGTTAATGAAATTATTTTGTAATCTTACAAACTTCCTTTCGTTCATTTGTGTCAATTCAGGATACATTTGGTTAAATTTTCTGCAAGTTCTGGCAATGATTTGATCACATTGTCCGTGTAAAATAAATAATTTCATAAGAACTTCGTTTGAATAATGATTATCTGCGTTCATTTTGGGAGATTTTTTTAAACACAGTCGTCAAAATGTCGTAAGTTTGATATTTTGATGTTTGATATCCATGGTTACTTAAAATTAAAGTCTTTATTTTTTTTTTCACAAAAAAGCGCTTTTATTAAGAAAACTTGATGATTTAGGTATAGGAATATGATGTACCATCTTAAAGCGTTTTTCTTCGTCTTTCAATTTATTGATTAATATACAGGGGGTTTCATTTAAAAAAACGAACATTTGACCCCTTTTATGAACAACGGAAATAATAGTAATCTTAGCACGCCCTGTATGATATGGAGTCGATTTCATGGTGAAAAATAAATACATCGGGTCTGTCTAAACTACCGCCAAAATATCAACTTTCCATGAATTGAGAGCACTAATTTACTTACGTGTAATTAGGGCCATGTTTTGGACCATATTTAACACAAACTAATTTTTATCTCGAAAACCGATAGAGATAGGTATAGGGTAATATTAACAAAAAAGTATTGTAATAAAAGAGCGATTCTAAAAATTTATTAATATATGGGGTGTTCCATTTAAAAAAATAAAGTTGCTAGGACTTTTTGATAGAAGCGGCAACGTCGCAATGCTGAAAATATTTTAGATGGACAGAGCATAGCTAATTACCCACGTTGCCAAATTTTCAAAAAAATCCCGCGTTCCGTTCTCCATAAACGTCTAACCTACCATCGACCGTGAATCACCCTGTATATATATATATATATATATATATATATATATATATATATATATATATATATATATATATATATATATATATATATATATTTATTTATTTATTTATTTATAATATAATTATAGTATAATATATAATCAGTGGCGGATTTACATATTTGCCGCCAGTAGGCTATCCAAATTTTGCCGCCCCTACCGACCTCTACAATTCGATACCCTAGTTCACAATTGAAGACACCGGTGTAAAAACGCGGTAGCTCCACTTTTTTATGATTTGTAGTTTTACAGCGTAACACACTAACAAAAGGATGCGCCATCGTTTGGTGCAACAACGAGGTAGAACCTTTCATTTGTACCAGGGTTATATGGAACTTGCATATACCTCTTACTTTAATTCGGTACAAAAAGGAGGCAGCTCCGGGGCTACCCCATTTAGTTAGATCATATTTCTGCCGCTTCGATGCGGCACCTGTCATAGTTACACATCTTGGATTTGCAAACAATGAAGGAGTAGTGCCGTCACTATTGTGTTGGACTGTTGGCATATTTGGAGAATTCTTTGCTATCAGTTGTGGCCCGTTTTTTACTATCAGTTGAGCAAAAGTAAATTACAATAATTTTCCTCTTTCTTTTTATAAATCAGTAAAATGTCTAGCAGTAGTTCAAGTGAACAGCTTGGTGATTCAGACCACGCTCCTGATTTTTGTCCCGACCTAGTGGTGGGCGATGTTCTCTGTCGGGCTTCCCCAATACATCCACACGGTACATGGTTCTTAGGCTTCGGTCTCCGTGCCAGAAGACAAACGTGCTGAGCTTTCTACCCTAATCGAGAATGACTCTGAAAGTGATGACAGTTCGCAAAAGAATAAAAGTAAAAAAGTTAGCAAAAAAGGAGTTAGAGATGAAAGGTCGTGGAAACAGAATGTGACGAAAAAAAGGGAAGCTGAAGGAAATTCTTATGTTGTGGTTAAAATCGAGAATAAGTGTGTGAAAGAAGAAAGAAATACTGGAAAGAAGAAAAAAGAAAAAGAAAGCGAGAAAGAATAGTTCTACCAGAAGAATGGGTACCCCTGGTGAAAATACGTGTCGCAACTTTGAAGGAGTTCCGGTTACTCAAGATAAACTTTTTAGTGACCATTTTAGTGGACTTTTTAAGAAAACTGTTTTCAATAAAAAAAAAACGAAAGTTTGCTGTCTCTTCTTACCGTATAATGGAATATACATAAAAAAAGTTGCGTGCGGTAGCTCCGCCAGTGCCATTTTTAAAAATGAATTTATTGTTCAACAACCTAGAATGAATCTGACTTTACCGGATCCTGATGTACATCTTTACTCCGGTCCTTTAGCACTAAAGCGCCCCAAATACATATCTTCATGTCAACGAGCACTAAATACGTATCGGCCGGTTGTATGTAACATAGTTTTAAGGGCTGACAGATTTTATATCGCTGTCCGGTGCAAAAAGGAGGCAGCTCCTTGATATTTTTTTTTAAATTGTGCTTAAACTAAAATAATTGAAAAACGCAAAACTTTAAGACATTACGCATCTTTCATCAAACTGTAAAATAGCGTTTATAAAAAGTACGTTAAAATTGTTTTTTTTAAGAAAATAAGTTTTTACTGTCCCCTGAAAATTTTATAAAAATGGAGCTACCCCCTTTTTACACCGGTGCCTCCAATTATATTGATTCAAATTTTTTTGTCAATGAAATTGTAACTTTATGATTGGTACGCACTATCGATCGTCCTAATTACACCAGCTTTTCCCGTAATTAGTATGATTGTGAACTAGGGGATCGAAGTGTCAGTTAAGAGGCTGTTTTACAATCGAACGACTTAGTTAAGATAGTTAGATAGTTAAGAAGTTAGTAAGACATAAAAAAGAATTTCAGCCTCAAATTTGCCGCCCCTAAAATCTGCCGCTCTAGGCTCCAGCCTACTCAGCCTGCTGGTAAATCCGCCACTGTATATAATACAAAGTTAATTAATTAGAAATTTATTTGGTTAAATCACTATAAACACATAGGTGAATCATCTGTCCGTAATTTATAGTGATATGGTAATATTGTTTATATTTAAAATAAAAATTATATACAAAAATATTAATTTTAAAATACAGGTAAAAACAATATTAAAGCTATAAATTAAATAATCATTATACAAAATTAATAATGTCCTTTACAAAGTTCTAATAATAATATTAAAATATTACTTATTTTATTTTTATAGTTTCATCAATCTTAGAACTGTTTTCTTTTATCCATTTTTTTATATATTTTTTAAATGAAATGTAACTTAAACATTTATATTATATATATATATATATATATATATATATATATATATATATATATATATATATATATATATATATATATATATATATATATATATATATATATATATATACAGTGACCGGCAAAAAGTTCGCAACATATGGGAAAAATTTTTATTAGGAGAGTATCGGAAAAACTTTCCCAGGGGATCGGTTCTGCATGTCCGATAACCTAAAAATCGATTTTGACATACGTCACGTGACCACTGGTATAGCGTCAAATTAAAAAAAAAATTGTTAATTTACAAAAAGTGAGGTTAGTTGACGAGATATCAAAAAAAGTTATTTGAAAAAATTGCTTAGAATTAAATTCTAGGTCCTTGTGCAAAATTTTAAGATTTTATTTAAAAAAATTGGAAAACTCAATTTTTTTTAAATATTTTTTTATCGATTTACAAATTTCCGGTTTTTTTCGTTTAGATAGCTTGGCTAATGTAAAGCCCATGTATCTGGATGAAAATAAACGAATGTAGTAGTTTTTTCTACAATTGACAGGACAAAATTAAAAAAAACAGGGTTTCGCCGGACGCTAGCTGTTGCAATGATTTGTATCTAGCAGCAGTGTCAAAATTTTAGAGACATTTCAATGAGATTACATTGAGAAAACCTTAATCGTCTTAAATATATCTGAAGTTCGACTTTTTGTAAAGTTAAGGGGATTAAAATAGATAATAAACAAAAAATTACCTGTTTATTTAATCGAAATTTTATAAACGAAAACCAATGTAAGAAAAACTTAAAAGTAGTCAAATTCTGTACTAACAACACAAAAAATCATTGTTTTTCCTTGGGTGCACAAAATTTAAAACTCAGTATGACCACCATTTCTCTCCATACATACTGTTGTTCTCGAGCGCAACTCTCGATTAACATTTCGGAGCATTTTACGATTTATTTGCAATACACAATTTATAATGACATTCTCTAAATTTTGTATATTCCTAAAGGGTCGATGTTTGTACACAGGGTTCTTTAGGTATCCCCACATAAAAAAATCTAACGGAGTCAGATCTACAATTCTACAATTGACAGGACAAAATCGAAAAAATAGGTGTTCGCCGGACGCTCGCTGTTGCAATGGTTTGAATCTAATGAAATGACTGTATCAAGATTTTATTAAGATTTTTCCCACATAAATTTAACAACCAGGTCTATTTAGTTGTACTTAAAACTACCAAAGCAGGCTCTGAAATTAAAACAACCAAATAATCTAGTAGGTTAAAAACAACCGAAAAATGTCAAACAAATTATAATTTGTTTGATTTCAACCTATGTCATTGGTTTATGTCTCGCATCTTACTAAGTTTGATATTTTACATAAGTTTATTAATATTTTATTCCTTAAAATGGCACCCACACTACTTCTTCAGGAAAAGATAGAAATTATTTTAATTTCTGGAGATAATTACAAAAGCCATAGAGAAACAGCAGCAATTTTTAATGAGAGGCACCCCGATAAATCCCTCCATTATTCCACAGTATCTCGTCTAGTCAATAAATTTAAAGAAACGGGATCGGTAGAAAATCAGTATAAAGTTTCCCATGAAAAACCGGTAACAGGTGACGAAGGTTCTCTGGATGTGTGTTTGTCGATCACAGAAACACCCCAATTAGCAGTTAGTCAAATATCGGAGATCACTAACATTCACGAAAGATCTGTGCGGAGGATATTAAAAAGAAACAAATTTCATCCGTACAAACCTAAATTTGTACAAGTATTAAAAGATAGGGATTATGACGCCCGCTTCGATTTTTGTGCCTGGTTCCAGGGTATGATTGAGGAAGATTTTAATTTCCCAAAGAACGTTCTTTTCTCGGATGAAGCTACATTTACCTCTAACGGAACCGTCAGTTCACAAAACTGTAGATGGTGGGCCACCGAAAACCCAGACTTTGTAATTCAGAGTAAAGACCAATATAGTTTTAAGGTTAATGTGTGGTGCGGAATTTTCAACCTCAGAATAGTGGGACCTTTTTTCTTTAGAGACAATTTAAATTCAGAACGATATTTAGAATTTCTACAAACTGAGATATCTGACTTTTTAGACAATTTGTCATTAGCCGAAAGAAGAAATTTATACTTTCAACAAGACGGAGCTAGCATTCATTCCACAAATGAGGTGAAGAGATGGCTGGATCAAGAATTTGGAAACCAGTGGATAGGACGGTTTTCTGAAAATCCGTGGCCTGCGAGATCACCAGATCTGACTCCGTTAGATTTCTTTATGTGGGGATACCTAAAGAACTCTG
This sequence comes from Philopedon plagiatum, assembly GCA_963971165.1. Lineage (NCBI taxonomy): Eukaryota > Metazoa > Arthropoda > Insecta > Coleoptera > Curculionidae > Philopedon > Philopedon plagiatum. Next base: position 14,345,308 of record OZ020194.1, read on the forward strand.
TGTACAAACATCGACCCTTTAGGAATATACCAAATTTAGAGAATGTCATTAGAAATTGTGTATTGCAAATAAATCGTAAAATGCTCCGAAATGTTAATCGAGAGTTGCGCTCGAGAACAATAGTATGTATGGAGAGAAATGGTGGTCATACTGAGTTTTAAATTTTGTGCACCCAAGGAAAAACAATGATTTTTTATGTTGTTAGTACAGAATTTGACTACTTTTAAGTTTTTCTTACATTGGTTTTCGTTTATGAAATTTCGATTAAATAAACAGGTTATTTTTTGTTTATTATCTATTTTACTCCCCTTAACTTTACAAAAAGTCGAACTTCAGATATATTTAAGACGATTAAGGTTTTCTCAATGTAATCTCATTGAAATGTCTCTAAAATTTTGACACTGCTGCTAGATACAAATCATTGCAACAGCTAGCGTCCGGCGAAACCCTGTTTTTTTTAATTTTGTCCTGTCAATTGTAGAAAAAACTACTACATTCGTTTATTTTCATCCAGATACATGGGCTTTATATTAGCCAAGCTATCTAAACGAAAAAAACCGGAAATTTGTAAATCGATAAAAAAATATTTAAAAAAAATTGAGTTTTCCAATTTTTTTAAATAAAATCTTAAAATTTTGCACAAGGACCTAGAATTTAATTCTAAGCAATTTTTTCAAATAACTTTTTTTGATATCTCGTCAACTAACCTCACTTTTTGTAAATTAACAATTTTTTTTTTAATTTGACGCTATACCAGTGGTCACGTGACGTATGTCAAAATCGATTTTTAGGTTATCGGACATGCAGAACCGATCCCCCGGAAAAGTTTTTCCAATACTCACCTAATAAAAATTTTTCCCATATGTTGCGAACTTTTTGCCGGTCACTGTATATACTATATAGAGTCAAAATTTTTTTATTGCTGTTTTAGGACGTTCAAGAATTTTTACTTCATGTTCTCACATTATTAGAACGACATAATTTGAATAGTGTAAATCCAGGAGAATGTTTCAAGTTTGAAGTGGAAGAAAGGTTTCAGTGTAGCCAAAGTAAAAAAGTAAAATACTTAACTAGAAGTGAAGTATGTTTAGGTTTAAATATCCCTATGGATGCGGCGATCAATAAGGAAGAAGTAAGTAAAATAGTTCTTATTTTTTAAGTTTTAAAAACATATTAAAAGCTCTCCAATATTTTACAGTTAAATGTTATTCGTATCATTCAAGTCTTTGAATATTTATACAAAAGATTGATTGATGACTTCGGGCTTTACTTTCTTAAAAAAAATTTTTAGAAAAATAACATGCTTGTTTATTTTATCAAAAATTAGACATGGCAGTTATGTTTTCAAAATAATATTCCCCAAATGTCCCCCTGCAGATGACCATTCGTTGCGTAAAATTGTCAGTAACATTTGGGCATAAGCGACGTTTAACTTTTCTGATCGGACTATTTTCGGCTCGATCACTGAGGCTAAACGACGCCCGGCACAGTTAGTACTTGGATGGGAACACCGTGTCACACCACTGTAAACAACGAAGGTGGTAGAGGAATTCTTCCTCGGCCAAGGCGGTACCACCCCACACATCCTCTCAAAAGGGCAAGTGAAATCCCTATCGATGTTTCCAGCTCTGGATGTGTGATTCGGACTTCCCCAGTACACCCACGGTACATAGTACTTAGGCTTCGGTCATCGTGGGCTGTCAGAGAAATTGGGCACTGTGATCCGAAAAATTATAAAATCGGAAATAAATGGAATTTTTTCAAAGTTGTTATAAAATCACCATATTTTGCAGGTAGTTTAGGAAAATATTCACCTACATTTACCTAGAATTTTAGGTCATTATATCAACATTTGGGTCGGCAACAGAGACGCAAACTTGTGGTAGCTTAATTTACACGCTTGACCGTGATAGAACTGTAGTTTCCGTGCAAGTTTTGCGATTAACCTGTGTTTATCTAAAAGTGTTCTGCGTGATATATTTTAGTACCAGAAATATCTTGAAGGTAAGTACTTTATATTGGAATAGTAACGATATTTGGATCAGCTTACATTTATTAAATAACATGTATCTTATGGATTGGTGTCCCATAGTATTATTTTTAAGCGATAACCAACCTTAAGGTTGATCTATAAAAAACCCCCAGGAAACCCCACCGCTAAAAATATATAGAGATGTACCCTAAGGTATGCAGTATATTATATTAAAAGAAGTTTTGCCACTATCTGCCACTCTGGCAGAAACAGAGCTTTTTGTAAGCGACTGTCAGATTAGTAGAAATAGGAAAATACGCATTTTCGGCTATGTTAAGTGTTAAAGTTGACATTATTTTAAATATATACTTAGAATAAGTTACTATATGGTTAGCTTTTATTAATTAAACATTATTTTTAACCAAAAATTTGTCCACTATTTTGTTGTCAATGAGGTAACAAAAAACTAGTGAATTTTAAAAATAAATATGAATACAAATATATCCTTTTTAAAAAATAGTGTTATAATCACGACTTGTTTTAAGTGTTGTTATAGAGTATTCGAATAACAAACTAACGCGCGTAGTGCGGTAAATATTTTACCCAATGTTCTTAGCAACTCTTCCGATTAAGGAAATTTTAAACGATTTTCGATATAGTATGTAACATTAAAAGGTTTAAAACATGTCCATAATTTTGGTAGGTATATATTATTTTTCCCTTTCACAGAATTTACCTGTAGGTATTGTTATAGTAACAATAAGGTCGTAAAATCATTAAAATAAGTTAAATAATGTGGAAGAAAGAAGGTATTAATATTGGGCTATGGGTTGCTACTGGAGGATATATCATTTATTCACTAGAATAAAATTCCTGTATTTTAGAAAAACAAACTTGTCCAATTGTAACGCAGTTAGGTACCGTGGATTTTTTTTTATCTTCTGACAACCCACGAAGGCCGAAGTATAAGTACCATGTGCCGTGGGTGTACTGGGGAAATCTGACTCGCACATCCAGAGCTGGAAACATCCGTACGGGTTTCACCCTCCCTTTAAGAGGATGTGTGGGGTGGTACCACCTCGGCCGAAAAAGAATTCCTCTACTATCTTCCTTATTTAGAGCAGCGACACACGGCGTTCCCAAGCGGTCGCCCATCCAACCGTACCGAGCGGTATTTTTCTATACGCCACCAGGCGCGGCCCGTGAAATTTTAAAGTTATATATCTCTGTTGCTGCTTATGGGACCCATGCCAAATTTAGGTTTTTTAATAGTGAGCCCACTGGGAATGTTTTGGCAAAGAAAAAAAATATTTTGTGATTTGCGAAAAAAAGTTGAATTTTTGAATTGACCCACCTGGCTAAAAAATTAACACGCTTAGGTATGTTATTTATTACTTTTTCTAAACAAATTTTACGACAATTCTTAAATTTTAAGAGAAAAAATTGTGTTAGTAGAAAGTTATAGTCATTTGAATTTTTTGCAACCGAAAATTTAAATTATTTTACGGTTGAAAAAATTCAAATGACTATAACTTTCTACTAACACAATTTTTTCTCTTAAAATTTAAGAATTGTCGACAAAATGATGTAAAATTTGTTTAGAAAAAGTAATAAATAAAATACCTAAGCGTGTTAATTTTTTACCCAGGTGGGTCAATTAAAAAATTCAACTTTTTTTCGCAAATCACAAAATATTTTTTTTCTTTACCAAAACATTCCTAGTGGGCTCACTATTAAAAAACCTAAATTTGGCATGGGTCCCATAAGCAGCAACAGAGATATACAACTTTAAAATTTCACGGGCCGCGCCTGTACGCCACACCTGATCGCGAATCGGGTCATGTCGAGCGTCGGGTTCTAAACGCCGCTTGCGATCGCACAACACCCGCGCTAAACAGCACACTATGAAGTAATAATAACCCTTTTCCAGTACACCTTTTAGAGTCGATCTAATTTTTTAAATGACAGAAATTTAAAAAAAAGTCCACCCGAGCACTGCCTTGAACCCACCACCTTTCGATCCATAGGCGGATACTCTACTTCTTGACCACGTTGCTGATGCAGAAAAATCGAGAGCAACGAAGCAAAAACGGTATCATAGGGTACGGCCAAATCAGCGACTTTGTCGCTGCGACGAAAACGCTGCGACTCAGTCGCAGCTAGACAACAAATGTAACTAAACAGGCCTGGCCAAATCTAGCGTTTCATGTGCACCGACAGCAGCACTGTCGCGAACGAGAGCGACTTTCTGCGGCGGCGACAAAAACGCTCTCCGTTGTTTTTAATGCAGGTGGCCAGATTAGCGTCGGGCTACACATTGCGACCTGCTCAGATAGTCAAGTAATGGATTGAATTTCAAGCAGTAAAGATGTTTGACACAGAACAGTTTATTTCCGAAATCGAATCACGGCCTGCATTATATGATTTACAAGTCAGTGACTATTCAAACAGAGATGTAAAAATGAAGTTATGGCTAGAAGTAGCCAATAAAGTACTTCCAGGATTTGGATTTGGTTTCTTTCTCTTCATATTTATAGGATGAACTGCAAATCTTTTATTTTTCAATTTCTTTCGCCTGAGATATCTAGAAACTGCAATCGCTAACAATGCCTCTTCTTCCGCATCCATTGTAAAACAAACTGAAAGTCGTTTGATTTGGCCAGACTTAAATATTCCTGCGACATAAAAATTTGTCGCAGCTTTTTGGACGCAGCGACAAAGTCGCTGATTTGGCCGTACCCTTATTTGCGACAACGTGTGCTGTTTAACCAGATCGCAAGAGGCGTTTAGTACCCAACGCTCGGCATGGCCCGATTCGTGATCAGGCGATCATTCTGCCGGGCGTCGTTTAACCCCAGTTATCGTACGGAGAATAGTCCGATCAGCGAAGTTAATGTGGCAACAGTTCAAATCGGCCCATCATTTCATTGGTGTAAAATATGGCGGGTTTTTTATTTCTTGAATAATTGTCTCGCTCAACTCGTGAAATAATTTTCGAGAAAAACTGGCAACTTTTGTAAATTACACAACTTCCTGTTTTCAATATAAATAATTAATAGTTTAATACGATTGAGTGAGACACCCATTGAGTTTTTCCGTTGTAAAAAGTAGAACTCTTTTAGTTATTTTTCTAGAAAGGTGATTTCTTTTTAGTTAAAAAACTAATTTTAGGTTGCTGCGCATGAAGCAAAAAAAGCTGAGTTGGAAGCACAAGGCAAAAGGATAGACCCAGAATCCATAGTTAGACCAAAAATTAAATTTTTCTCATGTTTAGAATCTTTTACGGAATCTGAGGTGATAAATAACTTTTATAGTTCAGCGATAAATGGCAATGTAATGGCTAGAAAGTAAGTTAACATTTAGTTTGTTTAGTGTGTTTGAAAATAGTAAATAGCATGATTCAGAATCCAGATTATTATTTAATTTTAGTTGCCTTGTTTTCTAGGAGGATTTAAATAGATCTTGAAGGCAAAAAACTAGTACTTTGTTGTAGTGTATAAAATATAGTAAAAAGGTTTTGTAGTACGTACCTTTTCAAAAAATACGTCCCATTTTAGGACATAATGTTTGTAAAAACTTTTTTACCTAAAATTAGCTCAGGAATCACCCAAAAACATTTAGAAAGATCCTCTATAGAATACATTATTAATTTTTGCAGAACTACGAGGTTAACCTCATTCCCCGACTACCTAGTAATACAGCTAAAAAAATTCACCCTACGCGAAGACTGGGTGCCAATTAAATTGGACGTCTCCATCGAAATGCCAGATATTTTGGATATCTCGATTTTGAGGGGCGGAGGACCTCAGCCTGATGAAGAACTGCTGCCCGAACCAGAGGTCAGACCTCCTGCTCCTCGATTCGACGAAGCTGTTCTGGCGCAGCTCCAAGATATGGGTAAGCAAATGTTGTTGGTTTTCATGTTTAGCTACAAGAATAGATGTTAGTTCTGGTGTAGATTAGTGTTAGATTAAATTTTCTGAAAAAAAAATTGGATCATGGCAAAAATGATGGCATACTACTTGTAATACTAGACGTTGTAATAAATAACAAAGTCTTATAAATAAAGCTGTACAAAATTCGAGCGGTTCTAGCAGCGTCGCCGTTTTATTTACTAGTTTATCGTGATATAAATAAAATAAATATACAGAATGAGTTTTTTAAAGTGTTACAAGGATATGGAAAATGGTTTAAAATATTTTGATGCCATTTTGGTTGGAGTTAATAGGGAGATTTTAACATATTTTTGACTCTTCCTATTTTGAGATGTGGGGGCAACTTTGGAATTTTAAATGGGATGATGTACTACGTATGTGTACAATTTTTTTAAAAATTTGCTCTTCGGTTACGGAATTATGATTTACTAGGTTATAACATTTAAAACAAAAATCGACAAAGTGCAAGCTAAACTTGCACAATAAATTAGTGTTCCGTGCCATCTAACCTTAACCTGAGCAAACCTCGGCCGCCCGATCTCCGCCCATCTGCCGCGCTACCCGCCGCGATGGCATCAACGCCGTATCACATCCCGTATGCGCAGAACTGAGCGGGGAGCGTTTCGACTGCGCCAAATTAAATAATTTTAAAAACATGTAAGGGCAAAAGTTGTTCCTTACATCGTCAGAAATATTTTTTGTTAAAAAAGTTTTTTCTAAAACCAATGGATCAGCAGTTATAAGGAAATAAACAATTAAATTGTTTATAACAATTGATCGCGCAAGAACTTTTTAATGCTGATAATTTTCGTTCAATATACACCTAGTTCTTAATGTTTATGATTTTTTTCTGATTTTTCTGAGCGATCCTTCTGATGATAAAGTTTTTCCCAAAAAATCTTTAAAAAAAATTCGTCATATACAGGCTGTTATATAATTCACTGCATTAATTTGAATGATTGACTCTTGGGGTAGTCTACAGACATACACAATACTTTCTTTCCCTCAAATCACACATTTTCGTTTAATTCAAAAAATGCCCAAATACCGGCCCATATCCGACGCATCTGAAGAGCCTGACGTCACGGGCTCTAATATTATAAAAAAAATTATCCAGCCTAGGCATTGCCAAACTTAAATAATATTGTGACATCTTAATATTATTATCTCTATCTCATCATATCTGTTGGACAAAATTAGATTTTAGAAATGAGAAAAAATACTAAAATATATTTTTTTATAATATCGCAACAAAAATCAGAAATATGTAAATTCGTAGTATAAACTTATCTTATTCTTACACCTGTCAATTTAAACCCTGAATTGTTAAATAAAGGTCTTAGCTAGAGTGAATCGGCTAGAAAAATAAATCAAAAATAAATACTGCCCTCGTGTACCGAAGATTACGATTCCCTTTATGGCGAAAATTTGCAAAATTTTACAGTTACGTGATGAGCATCCAACATAAACTACGCTGACAAATATTGCAATATATCTTTGTACTAGATAGGTTCGTTCGTTTGTGTTGCATAAAACTGCACTAACCTGCACTAATTTTTTTTCTAATGAGTATTTTCTAGAAATAAAAACGTAGGTAAGTGCAGTGCAGCAACACAAATGAACAGATCTTATTACTGATATAAAAGTTTGAAAGTGATCGATATTGGTGTTTTTAGAGCTAATTTTTACCATATTTTCCTTAATTCTCACTAGGTTCTTACAAGCAAATTGCATTTTTTGCAGGTTTTCCTCCCGAATCGTGTAAACGTGCCCTATTCCAAACTGGAAACACAGGCGTTGAGACAGCAACAGCTTGGATTATGGAGCATATTACGGATCCTGATTTTACAGATCCATTTGTGCCTCCAGGTGAGTAGTCTCTAACATACTTGGTACTCAAGTCAGCTTTAGCTAATCAATGTAAATCAAGAATAAAACATAATTAATTTTTCTTTGCATTTAAAATGTTGCTTGTTCTTTTGACATTAGACAAGATTTCGTCTTGTAAATGTTATACAATCTAAATTATAAATAAATAATCGTATTTCGGACTATTTTCCAGAGGAAAAAAAATTGTTTTTAAATTTTTTCGATCTGTAATATTTAGGTACTCAGCCTTCATCCGCCTCGGCCTTTACACCCAGTCCTGAAGCTCTGCAAACCATCGTCTCCATGGGGTTCACATCCGAGCAGGCAACGAAAGCTTTAAAGAACACAGACAATAACCTGGAACGGGCTATGGACTGGATATTTTCCCACGCAGACGACATGGATACAGACGACAGTGGGGCTTCAGCCAATCAACAGCCCAAGTTCCGGGACGGAGATGGGAGTAAGTAACCAATTCTCATCTTTTTTTTTTTGATATACGATTCAATTTCTATTTTAACACCGATTTCGTTACATATGTATATGTATATATGATTATACAGGGTCGCTGATATGTATGGAAACGGTCGATTATTTCCTAAAGTAAGATAGCTGTCGAAAAATGGTGTGCTATACACTTTTGTTTAGAAATTTGAGAATAACTTAAATATCGAGTAATATACAGGGTGTTCTATTAATAAAAAAGAAGCTTTGTTTTTCCACGACTTCTTGACTGGTCCTGTATACCCAGTTTTTCTTTATTGTAATAGATTTTAAAAACCGTAAAACTTTTGCGTTAGCTATCTTACTATTATAGGAAATAATCGATCGTTTCCATACATATCAGCGACCCTGTATATATATATATATATATCTGGAGCAATTTGATTAATGGATGATTTAGTTGTACAAATCATCTAAAGATTCAGGCTGTGTCCTGTAAATTTTTACCTTTAAATGTCCGATAGAAAAATCAATTGGATATAATAATAATGTTTATTCAAATATAAGATACATATATATATATATAAAATATTCCATTTTATGAATAAACTAAGAAATTTAAATTTAAGGAAACTCACGAAGTTTACCTTGTTGTGAGTATCGTAATATTTTATAGGATACTTTCATTACAGTTAATAATTGTTTCTTTCTTTCTTTCTTTCTTCCTTCGGACACAACTGTAATTTATATGTTTATGAAAAATTTTATTTAATTTTGCACTTTCTGTGTACTCAACAACGTTCCTTAATAATTTATTAAATAATTTTATTTTTCACCATTTATAACTCGGGTGATCTTGCGGATCATTTGATAAATCCCCTTCTTCCAATCCATCGTCCAAAAGCTGTCGTGAAGGTAATGCGTGATGAGAAGGAGCACTGTCTTGCTGCAAAATCCCATTTTTTCTTGGGTACTGCTCGTCGTCTACAAACAAATCTAAGTCGGTGCATTTACAGGTAAGAAAAAAGGGTTCAGTTGCACGAACCCCAAAAATTATGGAAAACGACGAGCGTTATCAAAGAATAAACGCTATATTTCAGCAAGGCGGCACTTCTCATTACACACTTCCTGTCCAAAACGTCCCCTGGAAGATGGATTGGAAGAACAGGATTTATAGAATGGATCACAAGATCACCCAACTTATCTCCATTGGATTTTTTTGCATAAGGTCATTTAAAGATCCAGCCTGAATCTCTGGAAGATTTGCGGAACCGAATCATTCATGCATGTCGGCAAATTACTCAAAATATTCTTTGCATTTCTCTATACATTTTAAACAACATGGAGTTGAACGGCAAAAATTTTCGATATTTAATAAATTAAATAGGTACATACTAACCAATTTAATTTAATAAGCTTTACAATAATACAACACCCTGCTTGCCATTTAAAAATTTTAGGTGGAAGCCACTCATGATTGGTGGGGTTTAAAAATATCCACAAAAAATCATTATTGAAATTTTCATATATTGGTACAAACGGGGTGGACTATTTTCTGTGGCCCACTCTGTATATTATATTACATATTAAATAATATAAAAGGGCGTGCGATGCGATATATTGTGTTAGAAATTTAAACTTTTTTAGTTTAAAAATGTTTAATTCATTTTCCATTATGTAAACTTTGTCTTCTAGTTGAATTGGTGCTAATTTCGGAAGTTATTCCTAAAGCGCCAACTTTATTAAGAATTTTCAGTAATTTTTACAGTTTCCAGATAAAATTCAACAAACAACTAATGAAATTTGTATCTTTTCTTGCAGAATACAAACTGTTAGCATTCGTTTCTCACATGGGAACGTCGACAATGGTTGGGCATTACGTGGCTCATATTTTGATAGATGGGCAATGGGTCATTTTCAACGACAGTAAAGTAGCTCTGTCAGAGCATCCCCCGAAAGATCTGGGTTATCTTTATCTTTACGAAAGGCTATAAAATATAATTAATTTAATCTAACTAATTTTTATCGCAATAATATCCGGTTGTATAGGTAAGTACAGTTTAATTTAACGCTACTAAGAGAAGTAGTCGGCGCTCTTTACTACTATTTGTTTTGTTTTGGCATATTTTTTGCTGTCATTTAGTATAAAAAATTAATAACTTTCCACTGTAATAATGTATTACAAAACAAGGTAAGAAGCTTATTACAAACGAGTTATGCGACGGTAATCGAACAAGTTTGTATTAAGCTTACCACCCAAGTTTGTACTATACTTTTTCTACTATATATATATATATATATATATATATATATATATATATATATATATATATATATATATATATATATGTGTGTCTTCGGAAGTTCTTACTTTATGGAAAAAATTATTATTCATTTTATGATAAAACGTGCCTCTTCATAAAAAATTCTGCATCATGAGAAAATAGCATCGCCATTTCAAAATTTGATCTAGGACATACAGGGTGGCTCAAAAATGTAAAAGTACTAATCCACGTGAAGCTAAAGAGACACAAAATCGTTATTTAAAGGTAAACTGCCACTGTAAATGTACTAGAGTTAACTTTTTTTATATTAGTGAGAACATACCGGAGGTCCCAAAAATAAAATAAATTTTTGATAAAAAACGAATTTTATTTTTTGGACCTCCTGTATGTTCCAAACCTAATTCACTAACATAAAAAGTTAACTCTAGTTCATTCGCATTGGCAGTTTACATTTAAATAACGATTTTGTGTTTTTAGCTTCACGTGAATTAGGACTTTTACATTTTAGATCAAATTTTTAAATGGTAATGCTGTTTTCTCACGATAAAACATATGTACATGACATGTATTGTCACCAGAATGGCATAAGTGTGCAAATTTCAAATCGATACGGCAATTAGAAGTGGGTGAAAAGTGAGTTGTAAGATTCCATTACAATGTTAGGAAGTTACAGGTCAAGCTAATAAAAGCATGTTAAAAAGGTTCGAAATATTTGTAACAGGGCCCTAAACAAGATCGGTTAAGTAGTTTCGGCGCCATGTTAAGCACGAGCATTCATACATACATTTTTTCCAAAATCCGTCAAAATCTCAAAAGTAGAATTTTTGGGCGATTACAATACTTCATGACTAGTGTTGATCGCGAACTCACACAAGTAATTATAAAAAATACTTAAAATAGAAGTACCAAATACCTTAAATTACTTTTAATGAAAGTATTTCAAGTACAGGTACTTCTAAAGTTAAGAAAGTACCTCAGGTATCAAGTAATTGGTAGAAGTATTTAAAATAAAGGAAGTAAAGTTCTTTATATAATAAGAGTATTTTTTAAGTTACCTCCCTAAAAATAATTGAAATAATGGATAAATTGTACTTTAATTACATCGGAGTAATTCAAATACTCGTAAAGTATTTCAAGCATGTTTGAAAATACTTTTAATTATTTAAATGGCAGAGAAATTCAAATACTTCCACAGTACTTGAAGGATCTTTGTGATTATTTAAATTACTTCAAATACCGCAAACATACTTGAAGTGCCGGTGGGGGTATTTGCAGTACTTTATAGTCATTGAAGTAAATGTTATAATATTGTTAAAGTACTTTTTAGTCCGCGCTAAAATTAGCAAAACGGAACACTTATAGAATCATTTCGGTGTCCGCCCGTCTGTCCGTCTGTCACAGACGATTTTCTCTGAAACTATCCCACGTAAAAATTTGAAATTTAGCACAGAGATGGAGTGTGATGGCCCAATTATAGACGTGAAGTATAAAAAGTTGAATTTTGATTCTGGGGGTTAATTTCAGGAGGTAAATTGGGGAATGGAAAAAAAATTCAAGGGCATCGTGTACGGGGTCAAATAAAAGCTTATTGAAGCACGAATTCAACAATATAATATATGATGTATTTTTTATGCTCTTTTTAAACATTTTTCGGGAAAAACGCTTAAAAATTGCTGTCCCTCACCCTTATAACCAAGAGGATTGCTCAGAAAAGTCTGAAAAAAATCATGAACGCTGAGAATTAGGTGTAGATTTAGCCAAAATTTTAGCGCCATCCATTGTTATAACCAATTTAATTGTTTATTTCCATATAACTGCTAAACCATTGGTTTTAGAGAAAAAGTTTTAGGACAAAAAATATTTCTCACGAAGTAAGGAACAACTTTTGCCCTTCGTTTTTCAAAATTTGGCTCAGTCAAAACGCTCCCCACTTGGCTCCGCGCATACGCGTTGTGGTACGTCGTTGGTACCGTCGGCGGCTGGTAGCGCTGTAGATGGGCGGAGATCGGGCGGCTGAGGTTTGCTCAGGTTAAGTGGGGGGGCTAATGGCACTGAACACTAATTGTGCAAGTATAGCTTGACCGATTTTTTTTCAAATCAGTTACCAAATACAAGTAGTTTGGACAAAGTACTTCAAGTTTTAAGTGCATGTTATGAGAAATAAAGTATTTGAGGTACTGATAGGTATTTGAAGTATATTTTCAAGTACTGCCATCTCTGGTAGCTCTATAGTAACAAAAACACAATATGTAGTAGTAACGAACGCTAAATACTATTCTTAGAAAATTCCGTCGAGAAAGCAAACTACTTTTACAATGGTTAAAACATAAATGATTTAAATTTATTTAAATAATTAAATTTGTTAATAGCTTTGTTAGCAGAAGGATTACAAACCAGTCAGAGCCAATAAAATTACTAGAAACCAATCAAAAAATTGTCACGTTACCAAGTAACTGAAACTTGATTGGCGCTGGTCGGTTTGTGATTCCTCTACGACCAAGAGCTAATATTGTGGGAATTTTTACACCTAAATCAATTGAATATGTAGATGAAATATTTAAGCTTCGTATGTTTACTGTACAAAATAATATTTCTAAGGCTTTATTTGATATGGTCAAACTATTGTGTTCTTGCAATTTTATAGAAATAAAAGAGATTTTTGATACATCAATTGCATACGGTTGTTTATTTATATTTAGTTCCTTTTAACTCGGCGGGCCTTAATGTATGGAAATTTGGAAAACTTGGTTTATTTAGTACTGTTGGCGACTCAAATTACAGCCCAGTCAGTGGGTTCAAAACAAGGCCCTTGTCTTACAAAAGGTGGGGTAGAAACGATTTTGAGATATGTGGCCTAGGTCGGGACCTTGGTAAAAAAATCCAAGTTTTCGACCTTGGGGTGGAGAGGCGCGAGTCGCCATTTTGGACTAAAGGTGTTAAAAATTGTTTTTTGTAAATAATTCCTCAGCGGCAGGCACGGCCCGTCCATAAGGTCATTTGGTCAATGACCCACCTAAAATTTTCAATGATCTACCTAATAATTTATTTTTTAATTTTTTTAAAACAAAAAGAATCTTTTGTTTGAAAAAAGTTCCATGCGAAAACTCCCCAAGAAAGAATCAAGCCAAGCCATCGTCAAAAGATATCCAAGCTTGTCCCGGGCTGGGTCATATTTTAAATTGATCTTATAGGTTTATACGGACGATATAAATTCATTAAAACTAAGAGAGAAACAGACATACGCGCTTTAGGAAGTTAAAAGGAGACAATTGGTCGACGGCCCACCAATAATATCTGGCCACTCCCACTATGGAAATACTCTCAAACCGCCCCCTAAAATATACTATTTCAAAACATTTGGTTCGGAAAAAGAAAAACTAATTAGGTACCTAATATGCGCATTGTATTTGCATTGTATTAATAATATTAATTAGCGGTTAAACATAAAAAATTATAAATACGATTTCTGTCAGGCCAGCGCTAGGCATCAAATTTAACGGTATCGGACCGATTTTCTTACATTACCAGCGTAGTTCAGAGGTATAATCTCAGCGAGTTGATCAGAAGGTCGAGGGTTCGAACCTGTGTTGGGGCAAGAACTTTTTTTAAATTTTTTGTTATTTAAAAAATTAGGTCGACTCTAAGGGTACGGCCAAATCAGCGACTTTGTCGCTGCGACGAAAATGCTGCGACTCAGTCGCAGCTGGACAACAAATGTAACTAAACAGGCCTGGCCAAATCTAGCGTTTCATGTGCACCGACAGCAGCACTGTCGCGAACGAGAGCGACTTTCTGCGGCGGCGACAAAAACGCTCTCCGTTGTTTTTAATGCAAGTGGCCAGATTAGCGTCGGGCTACACATTGCGACCTGCTCAGATAGTCAAGTAATGGATGGAATTTCAAGCAGTAAAGATGTTTGACACAGAACAGTTTATTTCCGAAATCGAATCACGGCCTGCATTATATGATTTACAAGTCAGTGACTATTCAAACAGAGATGTAAAAATGAAGTTATGGCTAGAAGTAGCCAATAAAGTACTTCCAGGATTTGGATTTGGTTTCTTTCTCTTCATATTTATAGGATGAACTGCAAATCTTTTATTTTTCAATTTCTTTCGCCTGAGATATCTAGAAACTGCAGTCGCTAACAATGCCTCTTCTTCCGCGTCCATTGTAAAACAAACTGAAAGTCGTTTGATTTGGCCAGACTTAAATATTCCTGCGACATAAAAATTTGTCGCAGCGTTTTCGTCGCAGGACAAAGTCGCTGATTTGGCCGTACCCTAAAAGGTGTATTGGCAACAAGTTATTCCTCGATAAAATATTTTTAAAAATGTTTGAAATCTCATATTTACTACAGCTTACAGCCTGCACGTGCGTAGACAAATATCGTATTACTATGTCTAGTTGCCAGCATGGTATTTATTAAAGAAAACGGCGTTTCGGCAGCGTTCCTAATTTTATTTTACGAATAATCATACGTTTAGCTCAGGTTGGTTTGGGTTCTGTTTATATTCTGGGCTTTTAGTACAAGGCGCGACATCTATTGAGGAGATGCTAAACTTATCAAAACGGAAGCCGCTAAAATCTACTAGAGTATTAAAACACATAGAAAAAAGCCATAAACGAGTAGTAATGTTCAATATTCTGCAGTACCTATTTTATGATTTTTGCAGTGTTTATTTGTAGGTAAATAATTTCTTGGCACATTATTAAAAAAACCGTTCTTAATTAAAAAAGTGTATTTTGCTTGTTGCGTTGATATCACTAGTTGCCCACAAAATTTTGACCCACCTGTAAAAAACTCACGGGCCGCGCCTGCTCAGCGGTTGCGACAAAGATGTCTATGTACAAACTTAAGACAAAATGCCTTACATTTTTTGTATTAACGTTGTTTTTCTAGGACTAATATGTAACAAGTACAGCGGCGGAAACACATTTCTCCAATATATCATAAAAGTCCCCATTTTTATTTTTAAAAATATATGTTAGACTATTTAGTCTATAATTATAATAATTTTGTAAACTTAAAATAAACGTATTTACACACCTCCATGAGGTAGAGATTGTGGTATCCCCAGTAGGCCTAATCCACAATGTCAGTTTCGTGATCTTAAATGGCTCTTGAGCCGCGTGGAGGGCCGTGAGCGGAGCGGGTCCTTTTTGACGGTGCGGGTTGGTTAATGTTGACGTCTTCATTGTAGCCTTATTCAGTGCCATCTTTTAACTCGCTTGTGCACATTATTATTGGATTGGTGCTGGGCCATTGGTGCCAAGTTTCCAGTACCAGTCTTCTTAATTTTTTTAAATTCCATATCATTTTTGGACTTGGTGATAATTTGCTTTTTATTGTCGATTGAACGTTGATAGCGGTCTTCTTCCAAGGTTTCCAGTGTTTATCCAGCGATATCGTCTGATTGGGCATCCTGATATTTAAAGCAGTGGCGGCTGCTGAAATTTTCAAGTTGTATATCTCTGTTGCTACTTACGGGACCCATACCAAATTCAGGGGTTTTGATTGTGAACCTACTAGAAATGTTTTGGGAAAGAAAAAAATATTTTGTAATCTGTGAAAAAAAGTTGAATTTTGCCTAGCCACACCCTGAGAAAAAAATGAACACGTTTAGCTATTTTATTTATTATTTTTTCTAAACAAATTTTACATCAGTTGTCAGATTTTTTAAATTACCATTACATTTACATTACAGTTGTAATAAACTTTCTTTAGTGACTTGAACGCATAACATTAAGGTTATTCACTATTAATAATATAGGCACTAAAGGTAATTCACTATTAATAATATAGGCACATTCTATTTAATAGAAAAAGGTATATTTAGGACGATTAATAAACAAAAATAAACTAATGCCACAGATTACTAGTAAGCTGTGCTAATGCTTTAAAACTATTATTTTTTGATATACATAACTGGCAATGTAAGGCAGACCAGTCAAATATTCTTCCTTAATGAATCGTTTATTGCGAAAGAAATAATAATAAAGTTTATTTAAATTAATTACAATTTAAACATGATTTCACATATGTACCTATATTATAAATAAACTTGTTGAAACCCCCGAAGACGTGCTTGTTGGGGGTAAATCTTATATTCAGTATTATATTATTTTATTATATAAATTATTCAATTTAAATAAATATATATATATATATATATATATATATATATATATATATATATATATATATATATATATATATATATATATATACAGTCAACTTCGGATATAACGACCCCCGCATATAACGAACCACCGGTTATTACGAACAAAAATTATGGTCCGGCCAAAACGCCATAAGAATGTATGTATTTTTTGTTCGTTTATAACGAACCCGGCTATAACGAACTATCGGCTATAGCGAACCCTATTTTGATTAGATTTTGCTTGTGGAAGTTCGGTTATAACGAACTGTCGAAATTTCACATACGTATCACTTCCATATTCGTAAAGTAACGGCCGAGAATTGCAACCATAGAGAAGCGACAAAGACAATACAAGATTTCACAGGGCATGTGCGACGATAATGTGGACTTCTGTCTATACCCCATCATTAGTGTGACGAAATATCTTTCTCCGTTCATTATTGTGGATACGTGTCTGCCCAAGGTCAGCAAAACTGGTTACCCTAAATATCAAAGGCACCGACACGTTTTGTCGCTTCTCTATGGTTGGTATTCTCGGATAACGGGTCGAGTAGCGACCTGTCAGGCGCCATTTCAATTTGTAGTTTAATTTCGGCAATAGGCGAGGGAATATTGTTCTAGCATGGAGCAGAGCGCGCCAAAATTCAGCAAGCGAAAAAGCAGAAAAAGTTGACATAATTACAAAACTGCAAAATGGGGTTGTAAATGCCTAAATCTGTAGGGACTATCAGTTACAAAAGTCAAAGACTATTAATATTCGTAAATTTTAATAATAATAATTTTGACAACAAGAGTGTTGATTGAGTCTGGTGATTACTTACAAATTAAAATTGAAAAACATGTACTAGAAAAAAGAAAAAATTTAAAATTACTGATTTTGTATACATTATACAAATATGTATGTTTAATAAGTACAAAATTTAAAAATACTATTATGTATTGATTATAATAAACGACTCATAAAAAGTACCATACAGTACATAGTACATATTTGTTTTATTCTCTGCATTTCGGATATAACGAACGCCCTGCTATAACGAACTGTTTAAAGATCCCCTTGGTGGTTCGTTATATCCGAAGTTGACTGTATATATATATATATATATATATATATATATATATATATATATATATATATATATATATATATATATATATATATATATATATATACATGTATACATACATATATACATTCATACTCAAATACATACATACATAAAATTTCTTTTTAGGTCCTTAGAGAAAAACAAATAAATATTTTTTTATTATACAAAATAGTATCAGAGTAATTCCAAAAATTTCTTTAAATCATTTGTTGTTAATATCCAAGTTTTTATTTCAATTTTAATTTTTTTTCAATGATATAATTCGTTTAATATTTATTGGTAAATAATCGTTTAAATAAAAACATAAATATTTATAACTTTTTTGTGCTATAAACTTATGTATTTTTGGTTTAATGGAAATTTCATTTTTATCACGCGTGTCATGGTTATGTTTTTTAAATTGTATTAGATTTTTATTTTTGAAAATGTATACTAAAATATTATAAATATATATTTGCCTAATGTCCATTTTTTATAATTCCTTTGAAGGATAAAAATAGTCTTTATTAAATATAATTTTTAGAAATCTTTTTTGTAATACTTCTATTTTTTTTACTAAAATTCTATTTATTCCTCCCCAACCTAAAATTCCGTAATTTAAATGAGTTTTAACTAAGGCATAATATAGTGTTTCTAATTGTTTTGTATCCAGAAAGGTTTTAACATTTCTGAATATTGGTAGCAAACTTCTTAATTTTTTAATTAAGTAATCTACATGTAAATCCCAATTTAATTTACTGTCAAAAATTATTCCCAAGTATTTAACACTGTTAGTCTTTAAAATTTGAATATCATTGTCTATTTTAATACTATCCACATT
Source organism: Philopedon plagiatum (assembly GCA_963971165.1). Classification (NCBI taxonomy): domain Eukaryota; kingdom Metazoa; phylum Arthropoda; class Insecta; order Coleoptera; family Curculionidae; genus Philopedon; species Philopedon plagiatum. The sequence goes on from OZ020194.1 coordinate 14,363,906, forward strand.
TGAGGTATTATTATTTAGATTTAGACTAAAATTAAGATAATTTGTTTTGTCAAAATTAATTGTAAATAAGTTATTATCAAACCAATTTTTAACTATTTTAAAATCTTTTTTAATTTTGTTATGTATGTTGTTCCAATTTGTATCACTATAAAAAATAACAGTATCGTCTGCAAAACTATGAATTTCTCCATCACAATTTATACTAAATAAATCATTAATGTAAATATTAAAAAATAAAGGTCCTAAAATTGTTCCCTGGGGAACACCGTATTTAAATACTTTTGGATAACTTTCTTCTTTATCTATCATAATATGATTTGGCCTATCTCCCAGATAGTTTTTTATCAACTCTAATGGTATTCCTCTAAATCCAATATTTTCTAATTTTTTAATAAGTAAATCATGGCTAACAGTATCAAAAGCCTTTGCTAAATCTAGAAAAATAGCAATACAAGGTTTTTTATTATCGAATGCATCATATATTTTTTCTGTTAAGTAGCAAATAGCATGTTGTGTTGACTTATTTTTTTGAAAACCTAATTGTTTTTCAGAAATAAAATTTAATTTTTTAAAATAATTATCAATTCTTATTTTTAAAATTTTTTCAAAAACTTTAGCTAATGAAGATATTAATGTTATCGGTCTATAATTGGTAATTTTACATGAATCTCCACTTTTAAAAATAGGTTTTATTACACCAATTTTGAAAGCTTCTGGATATATACTTGTTTTAAAAATATTATTTATAAGAAAAGTAAGTGGTCTAGAAATACTAGTTTTAATACATTTTAAAATTTCCGAAGTTATGCCATCAGCACCAGGTGACTTTTTTATTTTTAAACTATCAATCATATCTTCAACTTCTTGCCAATTAGTTTTTTCTAAATTAAATGAATTTATGTTGTTGATTTTTTTATAATAATAATAATAATAATAATAAAGATGTTTATTTATGCCAATAAAAACAATGTAAAATATAAATATAAAATTGATAAAAGTAAAAAAGAAAACCAAAAAATGACAGTAGTATACTAGTTGGCATAAATGGGTAGGATTTTGATTTATAAGAAATCATTCTTCCAATCCTACCCCTACTAAATAATTTTTTATATTATTTTTAAAAGTTATATAGCTTAAGCCCCTTAGACTAGGAGGAATAGTATTAAAAATTACAGAAGATGTATATTTAAACGAAGACTTATATTTTTCAGTATGATGTTTAGGTATTTCTATTGTGTTCTGATTTCTAGTATTAACATTATGAATATTATTCCTGAATTCAATTTTTTCAAATAAATATCTAGGTTTCTGAGTTACAATTATTTTATATATAAAACAGGATAAGTGGATTTCGCATCTTTTTTCTAATTTAATTATATTATGTTTGTTAAAGGTAGGTGATACGTGATCATATTTTTTTAGTCCTATTGAAAAACGAACACAGTTATTTTGAAGAATTTGTAATTTCTGTTTATCTTCGTTACTGATATTTTTGTGATAAATTATATCACAGTAATCTAAACCACTTAGAATAATTGAATCAACCAGCCTAAGTTTAGTATCGGTATTTAAGTAGTCCTTAAAATTATATAAAATTCTTAGTTTGTAGTATGCTTTTTTAATTATATTTTTTATATGTTCATTAACATTTAGATACTGATCAAAAATTACTCCAAGATTTTTACTATATTCGATTGAATTTATCTTAAAATTATTGTTAAGAACAATTTTGAAATCAGAATTATTTTTTATTTTAGTGATTAGTGTTTTAGGACCAGTTAAAATTAAGTTAGTTTTATTTTCATTTATTTTTAATCCATGATCAGTTATAGTTTTTGAAATATGTAAAAGATCCTTATTGATTAAAGAAATACTATTTTTTAAATCTGTGTATTTGATTGAGTGGTATATTTGAGTATCATCTGCAAAAGCTAAAAGATTGCCGTGTTTAATTGATAAATGAAAATCAAAAGTGTATATAATAAATAATAAAGGGCCTAATACTGATCCTTGTGGAACACCTCCAGAAATTGGCAGTGAATTTGAAATGTCACAAATGTATTCGTTTGCAATTTTTGTCACTTGATTTCTGTCAGATAAATAATGTTTGAACCACTGACAAGATTTTTGACTAAAACCTATATATTTAAGCTTTGCTAATAACATTTCATGATTTAGAGAATCGAAGGCTTTAGCCAAATCGAGAAAGACTATATTAGTAGCAAAACCTGAATCCCAATTTTCTAAAATATCATCTTTAAGTTTACAGAGTAAAGTAGAAGTACTAAAATTTTCTCTAAAACCTGATTGGTTGTCTGGTAAAATATCATATTTTTTTAAATACTCTATTACTTGGTCAAAAACTATACGTTCTAAAATTTTAGATATTATAGAAAGTAGAGAAATGGGTCTAAAATCATCTACATTTTCTGCGTTGTGAATTTTAGGAATCGGTATAACTAAACTAGTTTTCCAGATATTAGAAAAATAATTATTTAAAATAGAACAATTTATTATATGTTTAATAGTATTTAAAAAATTATTACTTATACACAGATTTAACATGCGTAAAGTAATACCATCTGTTCCACATGATTCTGTTTTAAGTTTTGATAGAATTTTAACAATATCATAATTTGTAATTGGTTTTAAATTTAGAAACACATCTTCATCAATTTTAGAAAACTTATTATTCAAATAAAAAGATAGTAAATTTTGATTTGGTGATCCATTTTTTACATAATTTATAAAATGATTATTTAGTACCTGTGCACAAGGATATTAATTTACTGATTTAGATTCTTTTAAATTAATATTAAATTTTTTCAAGTTTTTCCAAAAAAGTGTCGGATTATTTGGATTTATATTATTCTTTATAAATGCTTGCTTTTCTTTCTTTATAAATTTAGATAGAAAGTTTCTTATTTCTACATAATCTTTCCAATTTGATTCAGATTTATTTTTACAATATTTTTTGAAAGCTTTTTTTTTAATTTTGCAAAATTTTTTATATTTGAATTAATCCATGAATTTGTTTTTTTATTTTTATTTATTTGAACTGGTGCATGTTTGTTAAATAAATTTAGGATATTATTGTTAAATATTTCAATTTTATTATCAAAATTATTAATGTTTTCAATTGCATTCCAATCAATTTGCGCTAAATCTTCATTAAATAAATCAAAATTAATATTTTTAAAATTTCTGTAGTACCTTAATGAACTAGGAGATTTATTTTCTAATAAAGGTTTACAAAATACCATTGAATGATCAGTTAGAGAAATTCCCGAAGAATTTTTTATTAATTGTGTTTCGAATATACCAGAATCTGTGATATTGATATTTTCATCAATATATTTTTATCTAGAAATGAATTACTGTTATTTTCGCTTTTTATCTTGTTCGCTAATTTTTCTCCCACTTCAGAAAAATAATCAATAAAACTATTAGCCATAACCTTCTTATCGGTAATTGATTTGTTTTCAACCCTAATCTCATTTATATTTTTTTGTTTTTGATTTTTATTACATAATTTTTTAATGGTTTTCCAAAGATCTTTATTATTGTTTTCACATTTATCAATTTGAGATTTATAAAAATTAGTTTTCGTCTTTTATTAGTCTATTTAATTTGTTTTTGTATATTTTATATTTATACAATAAAAATCGATCATTTTTATTTTTTTGTAATTTTTTGTAAAGTTCGTTTTTTGTTTTAATGGAATTTAATGATCCATTAGTAATCCAATCTTTCCTTTTTTTAATTTTTACTTTGATTTTAGTTGTACATATTTTTACATTATTTTGAATTTCTTTAATTAAATTATTAGATAATTCCTCCGTTTCTGAATACGAGTAGTAGTTTGACCAATCGATTTTTGTCATATTTTTTTTAAGTTTTGAATAATTAATATAATTTGATATATATTCCTTATTATTATTATTATTAATATTTTTTTGTAAAATTATTGGGTAATGATCAGTGATTTGATATTTAAAAATTAAAGATTTAAAATTATCCAATTTTTCCCCTGTTTTAGCAAATATATGATCAATACAAGAATTGTGGTCTTTTATTTCTCTTGTGGTTTTATTTATTAATGATATATAACCATATTCACTCAATAAGTTTAAATATTCCTTAGTTTCTCTAGCTTTGGAATAAATATCAATATTAATGTCTCCTACTACAATGACTGTTTCATTTTTACAATTATACTTAATATTTTCAAAGAAATTTTTTAAATTTAAATTAAATTCAAAGACATTTATAGTATAGGTGGAGGTTTATATATACTTATAATATTAATTTTTTCATTTTTAAGACATATTTTCAAAAAAATTATTTTGATTTCTCCTAAAGAGATAATATCAAAAAAATAATTATGCTTATTTTTAACATACACCAAAACACCGTCATTTTTCTTGAAACTTCCATTATTGTAAATCAACTCTTAATTATTTAATTGAAATAAATCAGTATTAAATATATTCCAAGTTTCTGTTTTTAATATAATAACGTCAAAATCATGGTCAAGATAATTTAAAAATAATTTAGTTTCATCGAAATTTTTGGCAATACTTCTAACATTATTATGATATACTGAAATATTATTTGGTGATCTTGTCATAAAATTATTAAACTCATTTTTATCATTCACAACTTGCGTTTTAATATTTGTTATTTTAAAATCCTTAATGTATTTGTCTATTTTCAGATTTAAACCATCAGTTTCAAATTATATTTAAATAAAAATGTATTATAAAAAAAAAATAATTTAAATTTTCAAAAATTATAGAAGGAAAAAGTAAGAAGCTATAAGATGTACCCCCTGTTCTTAAGAAATTCTATTTGTTCTTCGTTTGTTATATGTATAATTTTTTCTTGTTCATTTTTCCTTACAAAGATTTTTCCATTTTTGCAATAAATTTGTAATTATATTTTCTTAACTCTTTTGTTTTTCCCAATAAATATCTGTTTTTATAAGTTAAATGTTCATTAATATAAATTTCTGATATAGTTCCTGATATATTAAAATCTGCACTTGTAATTTTTCCGATTTTCTTAAAGTAATTTTTTGCCTTTTTTAGAACTTCTTCTTTTATATCTTGATTTTTAAAATTGACCTTGATTATAGCATTATTTCTGCAGTTTTCTTTTTTCTTTAAATCTAGTCGTTCTATTTTAATTATGTTTTCTTTTTTAATTTTTACACCAATTTTTGTTAAAATTTTTTCTGTAAAATCCTCATCAATAATTTTTTCTTGTTTTGGAAACCCTCTTATTTCGATATTGTTCATAATTTTTTCTTGTTCAGTTATATTTACTTTCTCTTCTAAACTATTGACCTCTTTTTTAAATTTAATTATTTCTTCTTTTAATATATCGTTTTCTTTTTTAAGTCTTTTTTTTTCTTTCTTCATATTTTTAAACATCGCAAAGATTTCTTTATTTTCCATTTCCATTTTGTCAAATTTTTCGGACATAAAAATTACAGAATTTCTTAATTCATCAAGAATTTCAAACATACTTTCTTCATTTTTATTTCCCTTTTTTTGTTTGTTTTCTTCTTCTGAAACTTTCTTACACTTATAACAACTCCATCTTTTGCCTTTTGTTTTTTTTTAATTCTTTTGAGAAAAAATCAAAATTATTATTGTCTAGTTTAGAACACTTTTGATACCATTTTTTACAATTTATTTTACACTCTATTGCAGCTTGATTTGATTTTATTTTATTATCACATTCTCCACAATAGTATATTTCTGAAGGTCCTGCTTCTTTTCGATCTTGGTTAGAAATCTCAAATTTCATAATTTTTTCTTTTGTTTTTTGGCTTATTTCAGGATATTTCAAAGGCAAATAATTATCATTTTCAGCAAAAGAATCGTTTTCTGAAGATTTCTTTTTTTCTCCCTTTTTGGCATTGTTACTGGTATTTGACTATTTGTCAACTTCAATAAAATTTGTCAGAAATATTATTCTAAAAATTTAGTTATATCTTAATGTATTCTATTCGCTTCTTACTCTCTCCAATTATATTTGTTTAAAAAATTCCCAGCTTTATTTTCCTGTATCACTTAATATTTATATTTTCCAAGTATTCAATATATTTTAATTTTTATGTAGAGCTTGCAAAAATGGCTGACCAGAAATGTACCGAGAGCGACTGGCGATAGCAAGCGTCTTGGTTATTCTTCCATTGGCGCGGCGTAATCATTCATCATGTATCAATTTATTTACGGAAAAACGCTAAAAAGTCAAACGCCAGGAGTGAATGCCAATGTTTATAGGGTCTGTGATAAAAAGGCCATTGTTTTCATTGTTAAAAGTTGTTAAATATTTAAGTAAATTGATAGTGAATATTTTCGATATATTTATTTGTCCCTTTTTATTCATCCAAAAATAGCACGCCCATTTTCGGAGAATTTATTAGAATATTTTGGCCATTTTTTGCGGCATTTCCCCCTTTCGCCCCAGTAATGCACGAGGGGGCAGGGGGGATAGGGCTCGAACGGTTCAGGTGCTTGATGCCCCAGTTGAATGGAACAACTGTGTGCTGCTCAGGAGCTGTACGGGAGCTCCTCCTTGGGGTGAAAGGAAGACACCTTATACGACAAGGCAGGACATGGAGAATAGGATTAGGGATATATGTCAAACAATAACACCAGGCATGTTATCCAATGTCTGGGAAAATATTACTAGAATTGGCATGTGTATTGATAAGGAGGATATCTATTCGAACATTTATTAAGAAGAAACTGATTTTTTTGGGGTACAGTTACGTAATGTGTTCATTAGTTTTAGTGTGAATGCAAAGATATCTATGTTTGTATTTAGTTAGTTTAACCTACAGGTTTTTACTTCTACCGCGAAGGGAAGTACCCATTATCTATTTTATTCAAAATGTCAATCAAAATATTTCAAAAATTATTAGAGATAGGGATAGGATATTCTTTACAAAATGTGAAGAGTTTTTGACCAGCGATAAGATGGCAGAAAAATATATAGTGTTCCATTTGATAAAAGTGGCATTTTTTAATTAAAAGTTTTCTGATTTTGGACCTCGAAATAAAACACCCTGTAAATGAAATGTCAAATATTTCATAGTGAATAATATGTTATTTTTTACTTATTTTACTCAGGATACAAATTATGAATCGCTTGGAGTCCAAATTTAAGTAAGGGATGCTTGCAAATGCTAAATTTTCATTACAAGTCGAATTATCTTAAAAACTATGCATTTTTCGTATATTAAACTTAAGTAAAAAAGTTATGAAATTGCACATAGCATTCAAAAATCCGTTCAAACACAGGGTGTCCCATTTAACAAATCTAACTTTGTGACACCCTACTGTTTGAACGCACCCTGTATAATTAAAAATATTTTTAAAATGTGCGGAATATCCAAGCATATCTTAACACAAAAGGTTATTATCGACAAATCTTATCTTCAAGGCATAAAGATACTCCGCGCAATCGTCGACTCACCCGGTACAAAATAAAATTTTCTATTTCTCTAATGAATTTATATGTCTACGCTAGAAAGTCATTGCTTTTCTTATATCCAAAACCAAACTAGCAGTAATGGGCGCTAAATACTGCCCTGGAAGCTGTTCCGCAACGAGATGTGTTGTTTACAATGACTTGGATTAAATTGGACTAATATTGCTTAAACCAAGAATGCCCCTCTCCGACCGCGCGCAGTGCCACAGGAACGCATGCGCAGTTTAAAGGTTAAAGCATTTTGTAGTATAAACAGTACGAGTCTTGTATTTGTGTATGGTGGGAGGTATATCAATTTACATAGAACACATGTTTATGGAAGATTTAGTAAATTTTTAGTTTAATACGACGATGCCCATGTAGATATACTTATTTTAATCGGTTGAAAACTTAAAAGCTAAAAAATATTTTTTTATAAAGATATGGATACGTAAATTAAAACTATATAAGTCAGCTCTATGGATCCGGCAATCGCAGAGCGAAATAAAGGCTGTTTGTAGATTTCATCAGAGAAAAGGCCGAAATACCGCTAAGAACCCTTTTACAGTCGAGATTCAACAACGTAAATATTCTGTTTACGTGGAAATACGGCGACACGGTTTTTCACCATGCCAAAATGAGATTTGTGTATCCCACGCACCTTTCGTTAGCTCCAAGATGATACTAACACGAACAAATAGCATATTTAGCGAAACGCGACTTGCGCTACCTGCAGTGTTGCCAGAAGACATGAAAAAAACGTAAGAATTGACCGCCGAAATTCGTGAGAAATCGCGAGACTGTAATGATTGCATCGGAAGTAAAAATAATAGGATTAAATAATTTTATTCTACTATCATTTATTTTAATAGAACTCAAAAAAATTTAACAATACAAAAATATTATTAAAACAAATTTACAAACTTAAGCAAATGTCTATCACCTTTGTACTATAAAAAACGCCATATTTTTTATAAATAAAAGTGTGAAACTAACACAAAACAAATAAAAAATAGAGATTATTCATCTGTAACTATCTTATTTTTATCTGAATACAATACGTCACCACAACCTAACTTTTTAATCGTATATCGATGATACAAAAATCGTAGCAATTTTTGTCTCTTAACAATCTTTTGGTATATAAAATGCCTTCTATTGTTTTCACTTTAAGTTTGTTGCGTAGTTGAGTTTTTATTAAATTAATTTGAGAAAATATTTTCTGTGCTGCTGCGCTCGAGTGTGGTAAACAAAGAACCTGATAAACAAGTCTAAAGACCCGAAAATTTTAGAGAGTCATCTATTTTTACTAATGCAATTTTTTTCCAAAACAACAAGATATCGTTATCAAAATCCTGTGATCCTAACATTCTCCGTTCGTTATTAAGATCTTGGATTTCATTTGTATTAACTATATTGGGAAAGTGTAACGTTAAATCAGAAACTGAGTCTCAAACTTCAATGGCAATGAAATTGCAATTTTCTTTCAATGAAGAACAAAATCGTGAGATTCGCCTATTGATATTTCTATAAAGGTAAAAATCGTGAGATTTTGTATTTGATTCGTGAGATCGGGAGAAATTATCGTGAGATATAACGAAAAATCGTGAGCTCTGGCAACACTGGCTACTCGTACGAAGCAGACCAAGAATGGACTTCGGCTGCTGCTCCGCCCCTGATCCAGGTATTTTGTGTTGCATAGATACAGATGTGTTGATTAGAATTATTAACCAGCGGACGAACCCGTCTCATGGTTAAGAATAATATCCTTTTTAACTACGTTATGTAAACAAGGAGAGTGCGCTGGAATCAGTTTGTGGTTAATGAATTCGGATAAGACTATTCGTATACTGCGCATGCATTCCTGTGGCATGCATTTCGCCCACAGTGGAGTTAAAAAGTTGTGCGTAACCTATGTATTTATGAATGGAACTTTAAATTTCAGCAGTCTAATTTAGTCCAAGTCATTGGTTGTTTATTCTAAATTATTTTTAATCTTGTCTGAGAAGGGAGAAAGCACATGCCGAGGTGAATGAAAAAGGGTAATCTTGCCCATAAGCAAGATTTATTAATTAAACGCATCGCGAATGTTTTGCTACATGCTATTTTATTGGGGTCTATTAGATATTTGATATTGAAACAAGTTTAGTGTTTCCAGCAACAAGCTCTACTAAAGTTCTTGATATTATTCCTTTAAAATACAAGTTCCGTTTGCAGCTCTACAATATATTGATTGGCACCAACACTTCCCACGCAACAAATTGGAGCACACTGTCAGCGTATGAAAAGTGTTACAGTTGTTGCCACATTCGTTGCTGAATCTTGAAACTTCACTGTTTGTGGTATTGCACGGACAGTCCTGGAAATTGACGCATTTCTTGGTGGTTTCATCCAAATAATAGTCTTGTTTACAATAGCAGTCTTGTTTCAGAGTTCGATTTTGGAAGCAGGGCGCTTAAAAAAAAATCTGTTATAATTATTTATTTTTATTATTAATTGTTATTATTTTTACTGACAATCCATTTTAAAATATATCAAAAAACAAATTATACAGGGTGTTATGAAATTCACTACATATATTGAAACTGGTAAACCCTGGTATGAATTCAGATTGAATAAAAATATTCAGCTTCACGTAGATATTGTCCCTCAAAAAAAATTTTTTTTGTATCTGCGCACCACTGGTAATAAATACATGGCCATATAAAAACAGTGAGAAATGTCAGTCACAGAAAAAAGGTTTTTTTGACGTCACTACTCGCTGTGGCGTTGCCAAGTCTCTCTACCATATTCCTATGTAAGAAGTTTGAAAAAATAAAATTATTGTTACCTTTAAAGAAAGAAATCCTACTACATATTTCAAAAAGTTGAAATACTATAATACAGCGTTTTTATTTAATATGAATAAATAATTAAATTTGATACTAAAATTTCTTTTTATTATTTATTTATTATTGTAGTAAAATCTCTTTAAAATACACTTCTTTTGAAAATATTTTAGGTTAACGCTCTAACACAGTACAGAAATTAATGAAAAAAGGGCACTAGCTAATAATTATAATTACAAATTAGAAAGTTAAACACAAATATTACACGTTTTTTTGTAGTTATCCGCTTATGTGCTTTAATGTGGTTCGACGCTTTGAGAAGTTACAAGCAATCCATTTTTTTAAATACGGCCCTGGATCTTTTATCTCATTTTTAAAGCTCATTGAGTCCTGAAGACCGCCATGGATAATTAATATTCTAATAAAGATATTTTTATGACAATAAACCTTACCCGATATTTTCATCCAGTGTGGTATATGTATAGTTCAGCGTGTTTGGCGCATGAGCTCCGAAAATTATTCGTCCGGAATTTTTTTATATAATCTTGTTTGATTTAAAAATACTTCGACACAATTTGGGGTCTGCTTGCTGATGATATTTTAAGATGAAAATTTCCAAGAAACTATGTTCATTAACACCTTCGTTTAGGAAATACAGGGTGTCCAAAGTTTATATATAAAAAAATAGTTATTTTAAAATAATATCTAAACGAGTTAAGATTTTTTTGCGACATTTGGTTAGTAAAAGAAAAACTTAAATACGCTTAATTTGAAAGTTCAATACATTCTCAGAGTCAACCATCAGTGACGTCGGTAAGAAATTATGCACTCATATTTTTATGAAAATTATGGTACACCACTGATTTTTAAAAATGTTAATTTTTATGAATCTTTACTTCTCGTGAAATGTGATAAGTGAGTACTAGTATGCATTTTTTACCTACCAGGATTTTCCATTATAGATCGTTTATTGCATGTTAAAATACAATCGGGATTTTCAGATCTCAGTTCTGCATTAGGATCAGAACATTCATTGTTCTGGGAAGACACTGAAAGAAAAGCTTTGTTAAAAACTTTTGACTCAAACATTAATTTGGGAGGGTGAGCTGAGGCTCTACGGCACTTAGGCCTCACTAGACCCATTGTGTATCCTCCCGAACTTCTTCTCAGCGCGCCAACCAGTCTACTGATTTAAAGAAGTTGATGAGGTCGCCGGGAGGTGCCTCTCTAATGTTGGCTTAGGTGGTCCAGTACTCGCCGAACACGGATTTTTTTAAGGGTGAAAATTTCGGGCAATCACTGAGGATATGCTCAACAGTCTTGTTTCTTGTTCACATCCTCTGCATAGAGGTGTATCAACCAGTCCTATTCTGTGAAACTTGCGGAGTTGATAGTGACCTGTCAGAATACTCGTCGTAAGACACAGGTTCTGCCTTGTCATCGTCAAGGTTGAGGGCAACCTGCATCCTTTCGCAGAGTGTGCTCTCAAATCTACCTATTAACAGAATGACTAAATCATTTGCGTAAGCAAGTGTGTAGATGTTGTCATTGTTGAGGCGGCTAATCAGGGTGTCAAGGACCATATTACACAGTAGCGGCGATAGCACTCCTTCCTGTGGACACCCCTTCATGACCGAGTCTTGTACTGTGACACCGTCTATACTGATTTGTATTGCTCTTTTTGAGAGCATATTGGATATCCCGCTCACCGTTTTGGGAGCGTTCCTAGCGGAAAGAGAATCGGATATTTTGGGGCTCAAACATTTATTTGGTAAGTACATTTTACTTACCTAAGAGGAATATTTGCAAATAAACAATTAAGGCTCTTACTTTTAGGATATGCATATTGACTGACATTTCTACTATAAATATTTTTCAAGCTATTAGTTTTAGCACTTACGATATTAGTAAGTGCTATTCATAAACTAATTCTTATAATAATAGAGAGATATGGGCAACACCAATAACCATAGTTTACGATGACGCTACTTGAATAGCGCACTGCTGTCGAGAGCTATAGTAGACTAAGGTGACCAACCGTACTGTTTTACCCAGGACAGTACTCTTTTTACCATCACTGTTCTGGGTAAATCACGATAATAGAAAACCCAGTAAAAGTACTGTATTTTGAAAGGTATCCTGGAAAAGGATGGATCAGACATTAAGTAAGAGATAAAAATGAAAGTAGAATGCAATAATTATGTACAAGCAAATGAAATGCAAAATGCATAAACGAATTATTGTAATTATTGTTTTAACCTTAAATCGGCTATTAATAATTTTTAATTTATAAAATATTAATGCAAAACAAGAAATAGTACTCTTATGTTTTTGTTAACAAACAAACCATTACCTGTTAAGAATGTTGGTATATTTCTGAATTAGTATTATTCGTTAAAATGTTAATATATATATATATATATATATATATATATATATATATATATATATATATATATATATATATATATATATATATATATATATATACTTATATATATACTTCTAGATCAGAAAAATGACAAAATTGAAAAAGTCAAGAAAATAATTACACTTAAAATTGATCTGGCAATCTCGCTTGACTACTTTTACAAAATAAAATCCGCAAAATAGAGCAAAAAATATTTACCAATTTTCTCAAACAATAATTATTTTTACGAAATGGCGAGAGCGACAAGAATTATAATATCGGCAACTTCCGCATTTTGTTTCCTGAAATCTGGTAACCCCAGTCCCGCTGCCATATGAAATGCCACTGTGTCCTGGTTTTTGATTTTCCGGTGTTGGTCACCTTACGGTAGACTCTCTAGTATCGCTCTAGGTTTTTCCTCTCTAAATTACGTCAGGCGGTATCGTACTTGACGTATGTATATAAGAGCTAGAAATCTGATTTGAGGAAACGTACCTGCCAAAATAGTGCAAAAGTAAATACCGTATGGCGTTAGATGCGTTCCCATATCTCTCCAATGACTGCCTGATGTTCATTTACTGTTTTATCATTTTACTATTATCTACTCATTAGCATTTTAAAAATTGTCAATATTTTAATTGGAAAATGCATGAAATATCATTCGAGGAAAATATTGTTTTGCAATTTTTTTTGCTATTTACGTTTTTTAACTAAACTGCTGGCCAATTCAAGCGGGACAAACTAAATTTTTGATAAAATTTAGAGTGGAATATTTTCGAAACGAAAAAAGATTTTGATTTAACTTTTTCAGTATGTAATTGAATAGTTCTTCTAGTTTTTATACTTCAAGGCACTATTGCTAGCAGTCGCTGCAACTCTATTTTACAGGGTGTTAAGTGAAACCCTGACTTTTTTGGAAAAGTTTTCCAGTTCCGAGAATCTAGGAAGAATTTTTTTTGAATTTTCTTTTCATACTAAAATGATCCATGGTCAAATACAAAAAAACAATTTCTCCGGATTTTCTCTATTTTCATTTGTTTTCCGTATACAGGGGTTAGTCGAAATTATCGACTTCTTCTTACAAAGGAACCCCTAATTTGGCCGTTTATTCACAAAAAGCGAAAGACCAAGTAAATTTGTAGTTTGAAGTAGTCCAGCTAACAAAATTAATACAAATTTTTGTACAGGGTGTAGCAAGTTTGGATCACGGGCTAGTAAATTATTATTTTTTAATTTCTACTACTTTTTCCTAAGTTAACTATTAATTATCACGTGCTACGTTAAAGGGTTAAAATTTGTTAGGTCCGATAACAGTACTGGATAGAAAGATCCTTTTTGCCCAAACGGGTTTTTCATTTTTTGTCTAGTCCCATTTTTAGTGATTAAACGGCTCGCATTTTGAACCTAACTTTTTGCAATTGCATCCATGAACGATTGAAGTGAGAGTGCTTTTTTGGTGGTACATAATGAATGTTTTATCCAACCAAAAAACATGTAGTGGCCAAACAGCTAATGATGCTTATTCGAAGAATTTTTTAGCATTATACAGGGTTGCAAAAAACATACCACCTATACTTTATATGGAAGTCATGTGATTTTCAAATTAATTGAATATAGTCCCAATTTTCTTGGAACTTTTTGCCGAAACTGTTTTTGAATTTTTTTGTCTGGTCCCATTTTTAGTGATACAAATGGCTTGCGTTTAAAACTTAACTTTTTGCGATTGCATTCATGAACTATTGAAGTGGACATCGTTTATTGGTTTAACCAACCAATAAAAAAGTGTCGTGGCCATAGAGCTAAAGATGCTTATTCGCTGCTATTGTCCGCGTTTGCCCAAAACATATCACCTACATTTTATATGAAAATCATGTGATTTTAGAGTCCTTTAGGTATTCATAAAGTTCCTTTTTGCTATATTAATAATTATTAAAGAAAATGTCCTACTTATTATTAATAAAATCTAGTAACGATACAGATAAAAAGAATAATATTCATTCGGAACTTTTTCACATTATACAGGATTGTGCAGAAGTTACTACTTATAATAGAAGCCACGTGTTTCTCGATATCTTTGGATTTTCGTAAACTTCGATTATTCATTATAAAAGAAAAATATTTTACCACTGCTCTAAAAAGTCAGTACATGGCATTGAGAAATTTTAATTAATAAGAAGTGTCTTAAATTAATAGTCACGGAGTACATTTTTCTCGTCAAAAATTGGAGATGGATAGTGAATTCAACTGAACAAGTTATAAAATTCTGTATAGCGTAGTTTTTAGAAGGTATAGAAATTTCAGAAGATTTAATTACTTTTGAAAGTACTCGAAAAGATACGTAATTTTCAAATTTAGTAGTTATTTTTCCCGGCATTACTTTAGGAGATCCAAAATGTAAATTTTGGTTGTTACTTTTATAGGTAAACAGAAAACGTTTTAAATTATAGAACATTTTTTTTACTTGAAGGTATTATAAAAACTTGCAACTAACGAAAACAAAACAAATCTTAATACCTAGTAGGACCTCCCCTTACATTTATTATCTCTTGGCATCTTCGAGGCATGCTTATTACCAAATTATTGACAAATTCTTGCTGAATATTTTCCCACTCCTGAACAATGGCGTCTGCAAGTTGTTCTAGAGTCTGAGGAGGATCTTCCCTAGAACTTACCAATAATTTCAATTTAGACCAGACGTGTTCGATAATATTCATGTCTGGTGATTTTGCAGGCCAGACCATCCTGGTAATATTATTAGCTTCCAAAAACTCTTGCACAATGCGTGCTCTATGAGGTCTGGCGTTATCGTCAATTAGCACAAAATCGTTCCCAAAATTGTTTGCAAATGGTAGAACGATATTGCTTAAAATTTCGTCCCTATATACCTGACCGTTAATGGTCTCTAATGTTAAAAAAAGTTCCGTTTTGCCATTAAACATTACACCACCCCAAACAGTAACGCCTCCACCACCAAAAGGTTCCTGAGGAGCCATATTCTCCTCCATATACCGTTCGCCACGTTCACGCCAAACTAATATTCTGCCGTCCGAGTGAATTAAATTAAATCTTGACTCGTCTACAAACATGCAGTTTTCCCAGTTATCTAATGGCCAATTGCGATGTTCATATGCCCACTGGAGACGTCTTCGCCTATGCTGTGGTAGAAGTCGCACACATTTAGCACGTCGCCGAGCTCTAAAATTAAAATTTTGGCTTAAAAATCTGTAGTATAGGTGTAGGGAATGAACCAATAAATAAGCCAACAGTAGCTTTTATTATACTAAAATGCAAAATTAGGTCAATTTTCATAACGTTAGTTCTAGGGAAGAACTAAGGAACATTACGCTGCAAGCACAAATAATGTGTTTAGGGTCGCCTATCAAAACTTTAATTTATGAACAACTTAGTTCAAGTTTACATTTATAATATCGGTGCGCAAAATCCAAGATTCACGCCTCAGCTGACGTCGATATTATAATAGCCGACTTACTAAAATGAAACACTAAAAATATTGGTACAAAAAATAAGATCTCATTTGAAGTAACTCACCTTAAGTTATTATTGTTTAAAGTTCTTCTAATGGTCCTATTGCTCACACGAATGTGTGTTCTTGCTCTGAACTCCTGGTTAATTTTCTCTGATGAAATTTTTCGCCTTCGACGAGCCTCTCTAACCAACCATCTTTCATCTGCAATGCCGACTTTCTTTTGGCGACCTCCCCCATAACGATAGTTTGCACTTCCCGTTTCGTGGAAGCGTTGACGCAGTCGAGATATTGTACTTCGCCCAACCCCGTACATATCCGCAATAATACTAATTTTTACCCCATCTTGTAGTAAACGCAAACAATTAGCTTGTTCTTTTGCACTTAATCGAGCCATTATAAAGGATAATAACGCACCAATTCAAAGAAGAATACTTTGTTGCCTTGGTAACTGTCAATAGCAAAGAAAATGTTTTATTTTTTGGCCTACTAGATCTTTTGACTAAGAAATAGAAACGCCGCTAAATTAACAGAAATCCACCTGCAAAGTATAGGTGGTATATTTTTTGCAACCCTGTATAATGCTAAAAAATTCTTCGAATAAGCATCATTAGCTGTTTGGCCACTACATGTTTTTTGGTTGGATAAAACATTCATTATGTACCACCAAAAAAGCACTCTCACTTCAATCGTTCATGGATGCAATTGCAAAAAGTTAGGTTCAAAATGCGAGCCGTTTAATCACTAAAAATGGGACTAGACAAAAAATGAAAAACCCGTTTGGGCAAAAAGGATCTTTCTATCCAGTACTGTTATCGGACCTAACAAATTTTAACCCTTTAACGTAGCACGTGATAATTAATAGTTAACTTAGGAAAAAGTAGTAGAAATTAAAAAATAATAATTTACTAGCCCGTGATCCAAACTTGCTACACCCTGTACAAAAATTTGTATTAATTTTGTTAGCTGGACTACTTCAAACTACAAATTTACTTGGTCTTTCGCTTTTTGTGAATAAACGGCCAAATTAGGGGTTCCTTTGTAAGAAGAAGTCGATAATTTCGACTAACCCCTGTATACGGAAAACAAATGAAAATAGAGAAAATCCGGAGAAATTGTTTTTTTGTATTTGACCATGGATCATTTTAGTATGAAAAGAAAATTCAAAAAAAATTCTTCCTAGATTCTCGGAACTGGAAAACTTTTCCAAAAAAGTCAGGGTTTCACTTAACACCCTGTAAAATAGAGTTGCAGCGACTGCTAGCAATAGTGCCTTGAAGTATAAAAACTAGAAGAACTATTCAATTACATACTGAAAAAGTTAAATCAAAATCTTTTTTCGTTTCGAAAATATTCCACTCTAAATTTTATCAAAAATTTAGTTTGTCCCGCTTGAATTGGCCAGCAGTTTATTTAAGGGTATTCAGTGGCGGATATAGAGATTGTAAAGTTATGTATCTCTGTTGCTACTTATAAGACCCATGCGTTCAGGGGCTTTAATAGTGAGCCTACTAGGAATGTTTCGGCAAAAAAAATATTTTGTAATTTGCAAAAAAAGTTATTAGGCATTGTTTTATTTTATAAAATTATTTACATTTTCGTTTCACGTAAATAAATACATAGAACGCAATTGGCAGACAATTTACCAATATCTATTATTTTAAATTAACTTATCCCTTTACTTACATGATTATTTTAAAAATTTGAATGTTTTTAACAGTTTTTAAGGAATTTTAAAATACACCTTAAAAAGTATTTTACAAAATTGACTGTTTTAATAGTTTTTCTTTAGAATTTTATTAGTTTATTAGTTTTTCGTAATACTGTTATATTTTTTAATGTTATATATTTTAATGTTATGCTAATAATTCTTATTTAGAGGCATATTCTTATTACTCTTACTTACTACAGAGTCTTCCGAAAATATGTTATAAATAAGAATTTTGATTGTTCCTATAATTTGTCAAATATTTTTTGCGGTGAATAAGATCTGTATGTTTCTGACGGAAACATGTTTTTAGGGTGTTGTATTTTTGTATTCTTTGATTTTCTAAATTTAAAAAAATCTTAAAATTCCAACGTTTTATTATTATTCTAAACAAGACAAAAATATCTAAATTTATGAAATTAGGTCAAACAAGAAATTATTTTTTAAGAAAATAGCCTTTTCTCAGTCTCTTTGTCGTATTTTCTCGATTAAAGTCTGTTGATTCGTTACCGTGGAGATTTTAAGCAATTTTATTGCTTGTCACAGTAAACATTTGTATTGAAGCGGGTTTGCAAAAGCATTAGACACATTTGACATTCATGACATGACACAATTCATGCTTTAAATTATCTTCATAATCACTTTCGTTAAAATGTCTAGAACAGATTCTAGCATTTTTCACATTAAACTTATATTCCCGTTTGCACAGACTCTTCCAAACACCTTGTGTTTCTTTGTCTTTGGGGGAGCTAAAATCTTTAATATCGGCATAAAGGCCTAACCATACACACATTTTCACATTTAAACCCTTAAAAGTGATATAAAAAAAACAAAAAATAACTTTAAAACACAACGCGATCTTAACAAAGACGTGTTTCGTTTACAAAATACGGCGGAATTACTCACAGCGTGACGTTCATGGCCACGCCTACCTGCGTGGTGTCATATCTTCTTTTATTTGTATCATGGAAAATACCTAATATTAATAATATTCGGTACTAATTTACGCCAACGCACCGGCGTTGTATGTAACAAGAAAAATTTCTGTATTTTGAAATAAATTTTGCTATATAATATTACTGTGATGTGGAAATAGTCAAAAATACAATGTAATTTGTTCATACGCAATTTATCA
Organism: Philopedon plagiatum; assembly: GCA_963971165.1. Classification (NCBI taxonomy): domain Eukaryota; kingdom Metazoa; phylum Arthropoda; class Insecta; order Coleoptera; family Curculionidae; genus Philopedon; species Philopedon plagiatum. The sequence continues at coordinate 14,382,956 of OZ020194.1, forward strand.
ATAAAAATGTCGGTGATCGATTTTTTTGAAAAAAATATTCAGGTTTCCGCCGCTGTAACTCGATACGTAGTAGACTAAGAAAAAAATGTAGGGAATTTATTTTCAAGTTTGTTTATAAACGTTTTTGTCGTAGGATCAACCGTTAAAAATATATTAAAAAAAAACAATTTTTAGCACTTTAAATCCGAGATGCCGCTTCGGCCCCCCCCCCCAAACAAGGTGTCGCATTAAAAAATCTAACTTTGTGACACTCTATTTTTTGAACGCACCCTGTATAATTCAAAATATTCTTAAAATGTGCAGAATATCCAAGCATACCTTAACACAAAAGGTTATTATCGACAAATCTTATCTTCAAGGCATAAAGATACTCCGCGCAATCGTCGACTCACCCGGTACAAAATAAAATTTTCTATTTCTCTAATGAATTTATATGTCTACGCTAGAAAGTCATTGCTTTTCTTATATCCAAAACCAAACTAGCAGTAATGGGCGCTAAATACTGCCCTGGAAGCTGTTTCGTAACAAGATGTGTTGTTTACAATGACTTGGATTAAATTGGACTAATAATGCTTAAATCAAGAATGCCTCTCTCCGACCGCGCGCAGTGCCACAGGAACGCATGCGCAGTTTAAAGGTTAAAGCATTTGGTAGTATAAACAGGACGAGTCTTATATTTGTGTATGGTGGTAGGTATATCAAGTTACACAGAACACATGTTTATGGAAGATTTAGTAAATTTTTAGTTTAATAAGCCGATGCCCATGTAGAAATACTAAATCGGTTGAAAACGTAAAAGCTAAAAAATATTTTTTATAAAGATATGGATACGTAAATTAAAACTATATAAGTGAGCTCTATGGATCCGGCAATCGCAGAGCAAAATAAAGGCTGCTTGTAGATTTCATCAGAGAAAATGCCGAAATGCCGCTAAGAACCCTTTTACAGTCTAGATTCAACAAAGTAAATATTATGTTTACATGGAAATACGGCGACACGGTTTTTCACCATGCCAAAATGAGATTTGTGTATTCCACGCACCTTTCGTTAGCTCCAAGATGATACTAATACGAACAAATAGCATATTTAGCGAAACGCGACTTGCGCTACCTGAAGTGTTGCCAGAAGACAAGAAAAAAAAGTAAGAATTGACCGCCGAAATTCGCGAGAAATCGCGAGACTGTAATGTTTGCATCGGAAGTAAAAATAATAGGATTAAATAATTTTATTCTACTATCATTTATTTTAATAAAACTCAAAAAAATTTAACAATATAAAAATATTATTAAAACAAATTTACAAACTTCAGCAAATATCTATCACCTTTGTACTATAAAAAACGCCATATTTTTTATAAATAAAAGTGTGAAACTAACACAAAACAAATAAAAAATAGAGATTATTCATCTGTAACTATCTTATTTTTATGTGAATACAATACGTGACCACAACCTAACTTTTTAATCGTATATCGGTGATACAAAAGTCGTAGCAATTTTTGTCTCAACAAACTTTTGGTATATAAAATGCCTTCTATTGTTTTCACTTTAAGTTCGTTGCGTAGTTCAGTTTTTATTAAATTAATTTGAGAAAATATTTTCTGTACTGCTGCGCTCGAGTGTGGTAAACAGAGAACCTGAGAAACAAGTCTAAAGACCCGGAAATTTTAGAGAGTCATCTCCTATTTTTACTAATGCATTTTTTTCCAAAACAACAAGATATCGTTATCAAAATCCTGTGATCCTAACATTCTCCGTTCGTTATTAAGATCTTGGATTTCATTTGTATTAACTATATTGGGAAAGTGTAACGTTAAATCAGAAACTGAGTTTCAAACTTCAATGGCAATCAAATTGCAATTTTCTTTCAATGAAGAACAAAATAGTGAGATTCGCCTATTGATATTTCTATAAAGGTAAAAATCGTGAGATTTTGTATTTGATTGGTGAGATCGGGAGAAATTATCGTGAGATATAACGAAAAATAGTGAGCTCTGGCAACACTGGCTACCCGTACGAAGCAGACCAAGAATGGACTTCGGCTGCTGCTCCGCCCCTGATCCAGGTATTTTGTGTTGCATAGATACAGATGTGTTGATTAGAATTAACCAGCGGACGAACCCGTCTCGTGGTTAAGAATAATATCCTTTTTTACGTTATGTAAACAAGGACAGTGCGCTGGAATCGGTTTGTGGTTAATGAATTCGGATAAGACTATTCATATACTGCGCATGCGTTCCTGTGGCATGCATTTCGCCCACAGTGGAGTTAAAAAGTTGTGCGTAACCTATGTATTCATGAATGGGACTTTAAATTTCAGCAGTCTAATTTAGTCCAAGTCATTGGTTGTTTATTCTAAATTATTTTTAATCTTGTCTGAGAAGGGAGAAAGCACATGCCGAGGTGAATGAAAAAGGGTAATCTTGCCCATAAGCAAGATTTATTAATTAAACGCATCGCGAATGTTTTGCTACATGCTATTTTATTGGGGTCTATTAGATATTTGATATTGAAACAAGTTTAGTGTTTCCAGCAACAAGCTCTACTAAAGTTCTTGATATTATTCCTTTAAAATACAAGTTCCGTTTGCAGCTCTACAATATATTGATTGGCACCAACACTTCCCACGCAACAAATTGGAGCACACTGTCAGCGTATGAAAAGTGTTACAGTTGTTGCCACATTCGTTGCTGAATCTTGAAACTTCATTGTTTGTGGTATTGCACGGACAGTCCAGGAAATTGACGCATTTCTTGGTGGTTTCATCCAAATAATAGTTTTGTTTACAATAGCAGTCTTTTTTCAGAGTGCGATGTTGGAAGCAGCGCGCTTAAAAAAAATTCTGTTATAATTACTTATTATTATTATAAATTATTATCTATTATTTTTACTGACTTAATCCATTTTAAAATAGAAAATATATCAAGAAAACAAATTATACAGGGTGTTGTGAAATTCACTACATATATTGAAACCGGTAAATCCTGGTATGAATTCAGACTGAATAAAAATATTCATAAATGGCGCTTCACGATAAAAAAAGGTAGATATTGCCTCTCAAATTTTTTTTTGTATCTGCGCACCACTGGTAATAAATACATGGCCATATAAAAACAGTAGGAAATGTCAGTCACAGAAAAAAAGGTTTTTTGACGTCACTATTCGCTGTGGCGTTGCCAAGTCTCTCTACCATATTCCTATGTAACAAGTTTGAAAAAATAAAATTATTGTTACCTTTAAAGAAAGAAATCCAACTACATATTTCAAAAAGTTAAAATACTACAATACAGCGTTTTTATTTAATATTATGAATAAATAATTAAATTTGATACTAATATTTATTTTTATTATTTATTTATTATTGTAGTAAAATCTCTTTAAAATACACTTCTTTTGAAAATATTTTAGGTTAAGGCTCTAATACAGTACAGAAATTAATGAAAAAAAGAGCACTAGCTAATAATTAAAATTACAAATTACAAAGTTAAGCACAAATATTACACGGTTTTTTTGTAGTTATCCGCAATATTAAAAACGAAAACTAATGTTTTTGTTACTTTTAGACAGACGAGTCATAAGAAGTTGCTTTTTTACTACGAATAAAACACCATTTTCCTTCAAACGTCGTTTAAATATAGAAAAATAAATATATAAAGTTTTTTAATTTTTTCATTTAAAACGACGCGTCGTTCGATTTGACAAGTGTCAGTGTATGTTATTGCGAGCAACTTTTTTTAATTGTGCCTCTTTTAAAAATACCATTTTTTAAAACCACACTTACTCCAAATTAAAATGTTATACTCAGAATTTGTTTTATTTCTTTTTCATTTTTTTATAACTTTCTTGTATTATTCAACATATAAGTATTTATTCATGAGCATACACTCATACTTTTACCTCCGCTCTTAGCGGAAGAAAAAGTACTTTTACTTCCGCTGCCAATAGCAACCGCCTACTGACAAAAAAACAAAGCTTTAACGTCAAAAAATTAGTAGAAAAATGTCAGGTTTATTGACGTTTGAAGAAAAAAGTTATTTTTTATTACGTAGGCACTACAAGCACGTTTATTGGCCAGGGGACCTACAGATTAACGTGTGCTTCGAACCACAGTCCTCAGTAACAAAACAACCAGAGCATGCTATCAACCCGGGCCTTGGTTTCGCGCTACCCTGTGCTGCCTTTTTGTTACCTATCGACTGGGGAGTGTGAAGCGGCGCCTTCATCCTACGAGATATCCAATCTCATCCGGCCTTTAACAGGCGTGAATAGGACGCTTTTGACGTCGTCGGATCATTTTATACTCTTCCCTACGCTTTTCCATCTACCCCACGGTAGCGTGATACCACAGGCAATATGTGGTGATGCTTCGCGGAATGTAGAATGGGCCCGGAACTTTTTACATTCTCGGCGGGTTTGCTTATAAATCAATAAGGGTGCTGTCTTATAAACCAATAAGACACCTAAAATTTGGTGTCTCTATCGTTACTAATAGCAAATACTAAAACTTTTCGGACACCCTGTACATATTTTTTAAATAAATATGTTTTTTTTTGTGAATTTATAATGATTTTAGATACAGTTTTGTACGTAACACGTGCGATACTACATTATTATCGCACTGATATGATTACCTGACAATTGCAGCTTTTAATGTGATTTAATGTGGTTCGACGCTTTGAGAAGCTATCATCAATCCATTTTTTTAAATACGGCCCTGGATCTTTTATCTCATTTTTAAAGCTCATTTAGTCCTGAAGACCGCCATGGATAATAATTAATATTCTAATAAAGATATTTTTATGACAATAAACCTTACCCGTTATTTTCATCCAGTGTGGTATATGTATAGTTCAGCGCGTATGGCGCATGAATTCCAAAAATTATTCGTCTGGAATTTTTTTATATAATCTTGTTTGATTTAAAAATACTTTGACACATTTTGGGGTGTGCTTCCCGATGTTATTTTAAGATGAAAATTTCCAAGAAACTATGTTTATTAACACCTTCGTTTCGGAAATTCAGGGTGTCCAAAATTTATAAAAAAAATAGTTATTTTAAAATAATATCTAAACGAGTTAAGATTTTTTGTGACATTTTGTTAGTAAAATAAACACTTAGATACGCTTAATTTGGAAGTTCAATACATTCTCAGAGTCAAATATCAGTGACGTCGGCGTCGGTAAGAAATTATGCACTCGTATTTTTATGAAAATTATGCTACGCCATTGATTTTTAAAAATGTTAATTTTATATGAATCTTTACTTCTCGTGAAATGTAATAAGTGAGTACTATTATGCATTTTTTTACCTACCAGGATTTTCCATTATAGATAGTTTATTGCATGTTAAAATACAATCGGGATTTTCAGATCTCAGTTCTGCATTAGGATCAGAACATTCATTGTTCCGGGAAGACACTGAAAAAAAGCTTTGTTAACAACTTTTGACTCAAACCTTTATTATTAATATTTAGCGTTGGGAGGATGAGCTGAGGCTCTACGGCACTTAGGCCTCATTAGACCCATTGTGTATCCTCCCGAAATATGAGAATTCCTCTCAGCGCGCCAACCAGTCTACTGATTTAAAGAAGTTGATGAGGTCGCCGGGAGGTGCCTCTCTAATGTTGGCGTACAGTACTCGCCGAACACGGATTTTCTTGAGGCTGAAAATTTTGCTTGCTAAAGATGTCGGAATTTCTCGCGAAAAACTGAATGATTTGAAAACTTTGGCTAAATATCTTAGTCCTGAAGGTTGCAAATTTTATGAAAACATTTTTTAAAACACAGCTGTAAAACGCAGTAAGCCCAAAAAAGTGAAATGATTATGATGCATGCTTTTCCTACGTTTTAAAAATTAATGCTATAATGTTTCATATTAAAAAATCCTTTGTATTAAAATGCTTTGTGTTAACAAAAATTTATATTTGATAATATAATTTTAATAAAACAATTTTTCTTCTTGTAACACTTTTTTACAATTATTGTGTAATGATGATTGGTACGGTGCGCAGAAAATGCAATCTACACTTATTTATTACCGGAAAGGAAAGATGGCTGATTAAACGGCAATGTAAAATTTTTTATTTGCTAACCAAATTTAATTGACATCATTAGTATTTTAGAAACCCTAAAAGGTACATTCGGTTAAGCTAAAGAAACAATGGCGATATTAAAAAAACCTCGATTTTTCCAGATTTATAGAAAAACAAAATTCGAAATTTTAGTCTTTAGTTTTTTTTGCGCCAGATTACTGAATTTATAAAAAAAAAGAAACAAGAATGATTTTCCTAAGACTCTAATGGTGCATTTACATTGGTATAGTTACTTGTACCAGTTATTTGTACAATCAACTGGTCAGGGTAGTTCACTTTATACAACTTGAGGCTAGTAGGTGTTTACCTGATCTGTTTACATTAGATTAGTAGCTGTCTTGCAAGTTACTGGTACAAGTAACTAACCCATTTACCAAAACCGATGTAAACGCCGCGATGGATGGTATAAATGAGATGTAAAATATATAAATATAGGCCCGTAATTACCATAGAGAAAATATATAATAGAGAAATAATGTCATTTGCGAATGTGGCAAATTTACCAAGCTGAATCCGTAAACACAGACGGTCTTCTGCGGGCTTGCGCCTTGTCGACCGTTTGCCTTGTGATAGACAGGACCGTACTTCAAAATTTATTTCACATGACGTGAATCTTTTATAGAGTAATAAATGCTAAATATATTACTTGTAATTATTCTTTTTATTAATGATAAAAATGTAACCATTAGTGAGATTTTAACAAAAATTGTATAGTTTGTTGGCTTAAATCTGAGTTTTCTTGCTATACAAAACTGTCAATTCCTCGAAAATAGCTCAGTTTATACATATACTCTCTTTAATGTCCCCCCTCTTAAATTTTTAAACGTTACATTTACAAAATTGAAAGTTGAAATAAAATATAAACATAGTATTCTAAACAATAGAAATAAAATATGCAACTGTTTTAAGAAGTAAAATAGTAAATAAAAAATTACCAAAACTATGTGTATATTTTATTGGATTGGCATCCCATCCTGTATAATTATTGAACAAACCAAGTTCTCTGGTAAGATGTAAATATTTTTACACCTATTTACAGTGTGTGCACTTGATACTTTGGTGAAAGCGCTACTTACTTACGGCCCCATGTCAATCTAATCCACTGATATCTTAGCGATCCTTTGGCGAAAGCGTTTTTTTCTTTCGCCATCCCTTTTAAAATACTCCCCTCTACCCTAATCCACTAGTATTTTTAGTGCCCCTTTGGCGAAAGCGCAAATATGCCTTTTGGACACTCACTCACCCTTATGCAATATCAAGGAAGGAGGCATTGCCACTATATATGACCTTCTTACACCATCTTACCCCTTATACAATGTCCCTAATACACACACCCCATCAGTGCCTTTCTGACACCTTGACCACACTCAATATACGTCACTGATAAATATTTCTACTTCTCCGTGTGTGTGTTCACTTCAACACCGGAGTGCATTTAAGATAAAAGTTAGAAAATTTATTTGGTTAGAGTTAATCTTAATAACTCAAAACTTAAAAGTATTTTTGCAAATGGAAATAGCAACTTCAACATTTACAACAGCTGTATGCCATGTGTTTCCTTAAGTGATTACAACTGGGTCCGGTTCTGATCGCCGAGTTGCGTCATTGAGTTGAACAACCACTTTTGCTAGACGTCCCGAGTGCGCATGCCTCGAGAGGACCGTCGTTTAAAAATCTGACTGGCGCCCAATGCGTACAAACGCACTTTTTCGCCCATACATTGGACGGATTCAGCTGGTGTCGCGAATACGTTGTGATGGTCTAAATATATTTTGTCTATGGTAATTACACGTGATGTAAAAAACGAAACATTGAATTATTTATAAGACTAATACTAAGACAATTTTTTTGTTGCGTATATTACTTTAGTCGTTTTCTGCAGTTTTTTTCATACCTGGGTCCCTGGTTGCTCTAGAATGAATTAACATTATAAATTAAATACAGTAAAAAAGTTTAATGAACTAATAGTACCAGAAAGGTAATTATAAACACATTGTCCATTTTTAATAGTTTTTTTTTGTTACGTTACATTAAGCACTAACGAAAAACTAAACAATCTCTAAATAAGGATGGCTATTAAATAAAAAACATATAAGTAGATTTTAATTTCTGCGTATATAAAAAATATAAATTATCTTGAATAGCCATTTTATTACTCTTTTAATGGTACTTTTGTCAGTAACAATATTGATTTTTGATCCTGATTTTTGAAAAGAGATTTCAATTTTACTTTGTATCAATGATGCGAATGAATATTTACTACTTTATTTTGTTAGCAATCGCAGTACAGAGTCAGGGTAAGTATTTTATTATAAGATGGATGGATGGATTTAATCACAACTAATATTTTAGCCTTATGATATTCTCTATACGAGTAGAGCTGAATATATTGAAAAAACTCTGTCCTTACATGAAATTCCCTCAACTTTAAAATGGATGGTTCCTCTTCTGGTATGATTTTGAAAATCAATAATAAAAAGTTCTTCTTTGATATTCAAAATCTTTTTTTCTTGTTTAACCGCCCTATATGTTTAGTTTTTATTTTTAGTTACCCGGTCACATGATCAGAAATAAATAAGATAGAGGATATAATTTAATGTAAGTTCAATGCGAGTTTGCAATGATGGTACCTTCCTGTGGTTCCTGCTAAAAATCAGGCACAAGTTTTTTTTTTGCTTTTTAAGTTTTGCTCACTTATTAAGGGAACCCGGAAATGTCCAACCTGTTTACTTTTTTCCAAATAAGAGCTAACTTAGAAATCAAATAAGGATTTGAGAAAGGAAATTGAAATTAAATCTAAAAAGAACCATCCCTTTAAAATTTGGAGTTTATATTACCCTGCATAAGTAGCTTCGACAATGATAACTTATTAAACTAAAATTAACTGGGTCAAATTTTTTTATTCTACTTCTTATTGAATATAATTATTATGTTTATCAGAAAGGAACAAACGACATTTTGATAAAAATCCAGATAACAGTACCAGCGACAGCCTACTTAATAGAATATTATTCAAAAAAGATCCAAACACCATTCTTTAAAATATAGAGATGCACAAAATGCATATAAATATATACATAATGATCCAGTAGTAGGGTAGGTATCACCCTGCAGAAGGTAGGGTGGTTCTAATTTTTGAATATGTTTTATATGCCCTAATAAAATGTTTTTGGGGCCCTAATAAAAAAGTTTTCTACCTTGACGAACATCCGCTCGCGCCGTCATCTTGGAAAAACGTGAAAATTCAGTTATTTCGAAATAACTCCCCACCAGTAAAAGTTTTACAGCAAAATTTATTGTTATCAACTTTATAGAAGACAAAATTTACTACAAGTTTTTGTAACACATTTTCCTCTATAACTAATAGTTTACAAGTTACAGTCCTTATAAGTTACGCGGTTAGGCGTGCTATCCTCGTACATAGTAATAGTTTATGTACAAAATTTGAAGAAAACATAAACCAAATTTGAAAATAAATTAAGCCGTCAAGACGTTTGGTAATTGTAGCATAGGTATGCCGTCACAACGGCCACTCAGTACCGAGTCCTTAGTTGCTGGTCGATCACGTCCGTTAATTGACTGTTTCGGTAATCGTCGATATTTGGAAAGAGACGAGCTTTGCCAAGGGTGCTTTCTGTCTTTAACTGTCTGTTCACTAAAACGTATTTGTTTTGTTTTATTATCAAATAAACACGTGTAAAGTATTTTGCTATACTTATATGATGTATGTTAGCGGTATCCCCCTTAACCCCATCACAACATGAACAGAAACGTCACGCATGGTCAGTCAGGAAGGACAGACGAGTCGCAGAAAGTCCAGCAAGCGCAGAGGAGTCTGGTGAAATGGGTCAAAACGAAGTAGCGCGTCATATATTTTGTCAACATAGTTTTGTCAATAAATATCCAATTCGGATAATTTAGACTTTAATTAGGGCTAAAATCCCTCAACGTTATCATGTATTTCCCCTGTACTTTAAAGCGCTGTAACTTGTAGGCTACTGATTACAGAAATAATTCAGGCAAAAGTTGCAGGAAATTTTGTCTTCTATAAAGTTGATAACAATTATTACTTTCGTCCTAAAACTCATTGCGAGATATTAAAAAAAAATTGTTCGCGTCTTTTTTCCAAGATGGCAGCGCGAGTGGATGTATGTCAAGGTCGGAAATGTGGATTTTTTATTACGACCCCTAAATATAAAACATCCAAAAATCAAACTATTTGACCTTTTGTAAGGTAAAGTCGTTCGTTAAGAGCCAACTACAAGAGTATAACCGTAAATTAACTTTTCTCAATATTTGAAATTTGGTGGTTAGTTCTTTTCTGGTCAGAATGGTTCAATTGTAAGATTATACCCGGAATAAATTTAACAGAACTTTTTTATAATCTTTAGTTACATCCAATAATGCAACTACAAACGAATTACACTTAGCTCTGGGACCTGCTTCAATTACCTTAAAACAATCAGATAACACAATTTCAGAAGAAGCTGAAACAGCGCCATCAGAAAATTCTATATTGAATTCTATTGAAATTATTACAACAGATATAACTTCCAATCCGACAGAAAATGTTACAAGAGATGGAAATGTAGTAACTGTAGAAGCGGAAGAAAGTACTACAGAGTCAAGGAATCCGACAAATACATCTTCTGTTAGTACGGATTCCATTCCTTTAATAACAACTCCACCCAATGAGTCTCCATCAGAATCTAGTCATACACCTACAGAAGCTACTTTTACTAGTACAGGATTAACAACTAGTACCCATCCCTCATCTTCTACAATGGATATTTCTAGAGCTACTTCACAACCAACTACCGCGGAACCACCATATTCGTCATCCCGTTCAACAATGGACACTTCTAAATGGACAGAACCTTCTTCCGTTCAGTATTCACAGACAACTACCACAGAACCATCTACGTCGACTACAGCCTTTCCTCGAAAGAGTACCATCCCGCCATCCCTCTCAACAATAGATATTTCAAAATCAACTACCACACTAACATCTAGGTCCACTACAACCGTCTCTCAAAGTAGTACTACTTCATCACCTAGCCTTTGTGGCGAAAATGAGGCCTACTCCTGTTTACCCCTTTGTCCAAGAACATGCAATAACCCCCTATCTCAAGTGCTTTGCCGGCCAATTCCCCATAATGTGCGCCTATGCCGAAAAGGTTGCACTTGCGTTACGGGGTATCTCTTGGAGAAAACAATAGGTAAATGTGTAAAGGATTGTCCTGCTACCGTGCCACTAGGTAAACCCGTTTCGAGAATATGGTCATAGTTTTATTTATGAACATTGATCTCTTTGTAAAACCAATGTTATTATTAAAACTGTAACTAATAGATTTTATAACGTATTATTTCAGTACCTCTTTCAATATTTCCTATAATACGGAGAGCAGACCAATTTAATCTTTTTATATTATGTTATTAAAATAATTTTTGTATTGGTGGACGACCAGTTCTTTGAATATTCGGATTTAGGAAGAATTTTCGATGAATAATTTTTCGAAAATATTCGGTAATATTCGCCGTTTTTTGGATTTAGTAGGTTTGCTTACGTTCGCTCAAGTTCTTGTCTGTTCTTTTTATTGACATTTCTAAAATATCTATATAAAAAATCTGGTGTGGTCACCACATAACTTTCCGAAAACTAAGCCAAACTGTTGATCAGTTACAAAAGCGGGACCAGTCAGAGCTGGAACGATTTCCCAGGGTTGCGAAGATTTAAATCAGTTGATTAAAATCAGCGATTAAAATCGTGATTTTTAATTTAAAAATCATGATTAAAATTAAAAAATTAAGTTAAAATCAGGATACTTAAAAACATTTATTCTTAAAAATAAAACTTTCAACTCCTTTTGGTCCAAAAAAAAAAACCTTGATGCATTTTCATTTTTATAATAAATCATTATAATACTTGAAAAAGAATGTAGCTGCTTTTCACAAAAATAAAACTTTTAAAAAATCCGTTTAATACAAAAAATAGAGAACATAACCTAAGAGTAAAAACCAAAAATTGCCGCCTTTTTATTATACCTATATAAGTGTTAAAACACTTAAAATGGTATGCTAGTTTAGTTGCCTTTTTATTGCCTGGTCTGTTTCTGATATCTAAATGAACGATAGGAAGAAAACATCCTTTCTGTATCTACAGAAGATGCACAAGCACACAAAATAGAAATCACTATAGGTAGCACTTGCATAATTTCTGGAACATTTTCTTAGGATCTCCACCAATTGTTACATTTTTAATTTCATCTGAAAACATAGTTTCGTGAAAAGGGTTGTGTGCTGTTGTCATAAAAAACTGGCATATTTTTATTAATTCAGAATATGCTTCCGAGGATTTGCAGGACGAAAAATATTTAACCCACTTCTTGTGAGGGAGCAAATCATTTTCGACTGCAAATTCATTATTTTCAAAATAACTTTTAATGCCGTCAATTGGTTGAATAGTTGTGAATCCTCAGTTTCTGCTCCTTCTTTTAAAAGGTAGGGAACTAACGGAATAATATCAGTTTCCCACTTAAGTGTCTCTAGGTTTTGGAGATTTAAACAATTAGCGGACCTAGCGAAAATCCGGACCAGTTATCAAATATATATATATATATATATATATATATATATATATATATATATATATATATATATATATATATATATATACATATATATATATATATATATATATATATATATATATATATATATATATACAGTAGAGAAAAATAGAAACAACAGGGAGGACTTTGAGCAAGGCGAAGAAAACGAAATTCAGGGTCCAAACAAAAGAAAGAGGTTAAACACACACTACAATTAACCAATAGGAGTTACCCAAAACTCAGTGACAAAAATTAAACTGTCACAAAATCTAAACAATCACAATGATGGTCCTTATTATAACTTTAGGCATAGGTAATCAATAAGCGTCATTTTACTTTACCAGCATTTATTTAACTTCACCTGTTAGTTTGCTGGTAATGTATGTATGTTTGTATGTATGTATGTATGTATGTATGTATGTTTGTTAGTGCGTTTAGGTCAAATATTGCACTCAAAATTTCGACCAGTTCTATTTAAGCTAGAGCTTTAAAATTTTGCACCCGTGTATAAGTCCGGTGACAATGCAATTTATTATATTCAATATTGTTCGCTTTCCCCCTTGATATGGGTATTAAATGAAAGGGTTTGACGAGTAGAATACGGTAAGCTATGTGACGTCATTCTAAACTCAATATGGCGGGCGCCACAAGAAGGCGGGTTACCATTTTCTTCACAACCCCCTTGGCATTTGTATCAAATGAAAGGGTTTGGCGAGTAGAATACGATAAGCTGTGTGGCGTAATTCTAAACCCAATATGGTGGACGCCACAAGATGGCGGATTACCGCTTTCTTCACAATCCCCTTCATATGGGTATCAAATGAAAGAGTTTGACGAGTAGAATACGATAACAGGTAAATGTCTTGTAAGAATGAAGCATTATCAGAAATGCATGGGTTGACTAGTAACTAAAAATTTAAAAATTAAATCTTGTAAAAAACAATTTTTGAAAAACAAGCTTTTATTATGTAGCAGCACTAAAACGAAAAAAATAAGTTGATTTTTTTCATTGTGGCAATGCTGAATGTTATTCATAAGTGGACGCAGTTCGCGCGGGTGGATCCTAATAAAAATAGCATCAAAGTTATCACTGAAACAGATATAATAATATCATGATAAATTTATTATGTTAAAAGCTTGTCGCATGAATACAAAAGAAAAAAATACATACTTAGGTTTAAGTATCTACTTTCAATTTCTGCCAAACAAAATTAACGCCTGTATGAACTTTTCGCTCCCGACGAGCATTTACGACAATAAATTTAACATAGGTAATATATTATATCTGATTCATTGTTAACTTTGATACTACTTTTATTAGGATCCACCCTCGCGAACTACGTTTACTTATAAATAGCATTTCGCATTGCCACAATGAAAAAACTAAATTTATTTTTTTCGTTTTAGGATTTCTAAATAATAAAAGCTTGTTTTTAAAAAGTATTTTTTGCAAGATTTTTTTAAATAATTGGTTTCTAGGTTCCTTATTTTAGTTTCTTTTTCAATTTTGTCCATAAATCTATTATTCATTTAAGTAGCGATAATGAAAAACTGACTTTGCAACGTTGATTTTTCAACGAATCCTAAGCGAATAAGTCCTAAACTGTAATGATAGCTTTAGTCTGGGCTGTGACTTAACAAATTTATCTTTTAATAAAAAAAAGATATAAATAAGTTTTACCTGAGGCACATAAAATTAGAAACAGAACAGACATAACCAAACCATATTTTTTCATCTTGTAAGTGTTCGCTTTCATCAAATTAAAATACAATAAGGTACAGAAAAAATATTTCGTTTAGATATAAACGTGTATGCATATTTTATTACTTATAGATACTGGTTGAAAAACGTGTTTATTTTCATTTATAGTTATTTCTAAAACAGTAATGAAAATAAATAGCTTGTACTTTGTACTTGTTGGAAATATTGCCTTAATTGTAGAAAAAGCACAGGTAAAAGATTATTTGTTTTTAACAACAGTAAGTAACCTTAACACACTAAGGCTGAAGCCCAGACTGCAGGTAGCAAGCTTAGTGGCAGAATGAAAGTTTAGGTGGTAGGATAAGATACTAAGATATCATAGAGGCCACACTAAAGGTCTAGGATTGGTGAGATACTTACTAAAGTACAAGTGATTTGAATAATGTAGTCGGTAGTAAACATAAAAAATAGCAGAGGTTAAAGTTTATAAGTCCACCATAAAAAGCTATTTTACATCCCATTCATTTTACTCTATCAGAGAATTCTTGGACCATGCGGACGTGCTTGATATTCTCTTGCCTTCCTGATCGGTGAATCTGTAAACTATTTTAATGTGTTGTATTGTGTCTACTCTGATTTTAACATTTCCGTAGTTTGTAAAACTGAGTTGTTTTCTCAAGTAGTATTACATTTCTTCCTAGGTATGTGTAGTATGTCGGTACTGTCGGTAGCATGTCCAATCCATAACTATATTCGTGACATTTTTTGTGTAACAAAGACTTAAACTTGATCGCAGTTCAACACCAGGGCTATCTTTTAAAGTTTGTAGAGCTGTATTTACATTATCAACTATGTGCAGTGAGTAAGAGTCAGGAAGTGACAGATAACTATGTTGAAGGCTGCCGATGCATCTACTATTATAATACACGATAATTTGCTTTTATAGTACGCAAATCTGCTTCGATTTTAGGGTTATTAAAGTCCTGTTGACTTTTTTAAATTCAGATGGCAATTTTTGGGTCGAACTGAGAAACTACAAATTTAACAGCACGGAAATGTTGATCGTTATAAAATGCAGCATTCAGCCACGTTCCCCATCTTGTTAATACGGGCTGTGGGGGTTCGGTAATTCCGGGGCACAACTGGTGACATTTCTTAATCCCTTGTGGAGATTTCGTAAAAACCTTTTTGGTACTAGCAATAAATAAATATTTGTATTTTATTTTCAAATCGGATCCTAATTTTATTTCCAAACAGTGTAGAGACCCCCTGGACTCACCTATGTTTACAACTCTTGACTGATTACCGGACTCAATTTAATCCACATCATTAGGTATTTTGGGAATACCTGGTTAAACTATAGCAAAAGTGGCGATTAAAAAACTTCTATTTTCAAACATTTAGAAACAACGAAATTTCAAATTTTAGTCTTTAGTTTCTTTTGCGGTAAATCATTTATTAAGTCACTGATAGTATAAGTGAGATATAAAATACAGGCCCGTAGTCGCACCTGATGATATGTAAAAAACGAAACAGTGAATTATAAGACCAATACTAAGATACTTTTTTTGTTATGTATATTACTTTAATCGTCTTTTTTTCAGTTTATTTCATACCTGGATCTCTGGTTTCTCTACAATGAATGAAAGTAATAAATTAAATGCAGTAAAAAAAGTATAATAAACTAATAGTAGCTAGAAAGGTAATTATAAATACATTGTCCATTTTTAATAGTTTTTTGGTAACGTTACATTAAACCTACAGACAAACCAAACAGTCTCTAAATAAGGATGGCCATTAAATAAAAAACATATAAGTAGATTTTAATTTCTGCGTATATAAAAAATATAACTTATCTTGAATAGCAATTTTATTACTTTTTTAATGGTACTTTTGTCAGTAACAATATTGATTTTTGGTCCTGATTTTTGAAAAGAGATTTCAATTTTACCGTGTTTCAATGATGCGAATGAATATTTACTACTTTATTTTGTTAGCAATCTCAGTACTGAGTCAAGGTAAGTTACTTTATTATAAGATGGAAAAACTTTAATCACAACTATTATTTTTGTCTTTTGATACTCCCTATAGAGCTGATTATTAGTGATTATATTGAAAAATACTGTCCTTACATGAATAAATTCCCTCAACTTTGAAATGGATGGGTCCTCTTCTGGCCTGACTTTCAAAATCAATAGTTCTTTAATTTTCAAAGTCTTTTTTTGGTATAACCGCCCTATATGCTTAGTTTTTATTTTTAGTTACCCTGTTTATACAAGATCAGAAATAAATAAGATACAGTATATAAGATTTAACGTAAGTTCAATGCAAGTTTGCAATGTGACTGGTTCCTTCTAAAAATCAGGCATACATTTTTTTTTTGATTTTTAAGTTTTGTTTCTGTCTCACTTATTAAGGGAGCCCAAAAATATTTCCTCCTCCAACCTGTTTACTTTTTTCCAAATAAAACTTAACTTAGAAGTTAAATAAGGATTTGATGGTCAATCGTTGAAATTGAAATTAAATCTAAAAAGAACCATCCATTTAAAATTGGGAGTTTATATTACTCTGTATACTTAGATTCGACAATGATAACTTATTAAACTAAAACCAACTGGGTCATCATTTCTTATTTTATTCTACTTCTTACTGAATTATGTTCGTCAGAAAGGAACAAAAGACATTTTGATAAAAATCCGGATAATAGTACCAACGACATAGCCTACTCAAAAAATATTATTCAAGAAAGATCCAAACACCATTCTTTAAAATTTACAGATGCACAAAATTCATATAATACATTATGATCCAGTAGCAGGCGCGGCCCGTGAGCTTTTTTACGGGTGGGTAAAGATCTTGTGGTCAACTAGTGGTATCAACGCAACAAGCAAAACACACTTTTTTAATTAAGGAAGGTTTTTTAATAATATGCCTGCTTTTGGCAAGAAATTATTTACCTACAAGTAAACACCTCAAAAATCATAAAACGGGTACTGTAGTATTCCGAACATTGCTACTCTAGATGTTTATAACTTTTAGTATTGCTTTTCTATGTGTTTTACTCAAAGATTGTTAGCGGCTTCCCGTTTTGATACGTCTCCTCAATAGAGGTCGCGCCTTGTACTAAAAGTATGATTATTCGTAATGTGTTAGAATAAATAGGCAATACAAGGAAGGATTCTCTCTCTCTACCATGAAGCCATTGTTGTTAAACATGTATTTTTAGTGATTTACAATAAATCTAAGTTTTTCTACAGATTATCCGTTTCATTATTTAATCTACTGTTACTAATGATACAGGTACCTACTAAAATTGCATTTTTGCTGTGACTTGACCGAAATATCAACTACCTAATATCCAAAAACATATTGGTATTACACAATAAAATTAGAAAAGCTAGTCGAAACACCGGTTTCCTAAAAAAAATACAATGCAAATACCAGTGGCGCAGCCAGGAATACGCTCTGGGGGGAGGCGGGGGGGGGGGGGGGGTGTTGACAAAATTTTTTTGACAAATACGCTCTTGACAAAATTTTTTGACAAATATTGCTTTATTTTCGTTAATTTGGGAAATGGGTAGGGTAATCTTTAGGCCTTTGGAGGGGGGTTGCGCCACTGGCAAATACAATGCGCATATTAGGTAATTAGTTTTTCTTCTTCCAACCTAAATGTTTTGAAATACATAGTATATTTCACGGGCGGTTCGAATGTACTGGCCCGGGACCGACAGCGTTGACGGCAACGCGCGCGACGAAAGCGATATTATTGGTGGGCCGTCGACAAATTTTCCCTCTTTTTAACTTCCTAAAGCGCGTATGTTTATTTCTCTCTTAGTTTTAATGCATTGTAGTCCATATAAACCTATGAGATCAATTTAAAATATGACCGAGCCCGGAGCAAGCTTGGTGAGTTTTGGCAAGGAACTTGCACTTTTTTAAAAGAAAAGTTTGGTTTTAAAAAATAAAATTAAAAATAAAAAAATTAAATTAAAAACTTGGATTTTTTCAAATATAAAACTTCCAAAAATCAGAACTACCCGATCTTTTGTGAGCTAAAGTCATCTGTTAAGAACCCACTACACGAGTATTGTACCTGTATAGTAATTTTTCTCAATATTTCAAATGTGGTGCTTAGTTTCTTTCTGGTAAGCATGGTTCACTTGCAAGATTATACCCGGAATAAATTTAACAAAACCTTTTTATAATCCTTAGTTACATCCAATAATGCAACTGCAAAAGAATTACACTTAGCTCTGGAACCTGCTTCAATTACCTTAAAACAATCAGATAACACAATTTCAGAAAAAGCTGAAACAGGGCTATCAGAAAATTCTTTAATGAATTATAATGAAAATATTACAATAGATATAACTTCCAATCCGTCAGATAATGCTAGAATCGATGGAAATGTAACTGTAGAAGCGGAAGAAACTGCTACAGAGTCAATGAATCCGACAAATGCATCTTTTATTAATACGGATTCCATTCCTTTGATAACAACTCCATCCGATGAATCAACATCAGAATCTAGTCATACACCTATACAAGCTAACTTTAGTAGGAAAGGATTAAGGACAACTAGTAGCCATCCCTCATCTTTTACAATGGATAGTTCTAGAGCTACTTCACAAGCAACTACTACTTCATCACCTAGCCGTTGTGGCGAAAATGAGGTATACTCCTGTTTACCCCTTGCTCCAAGAACATGCATTAGCCCCATATCTCAAGTGATGGAGAATCTTCAGCTAATGAACTATAATGTGTACATATGCCGAAAAGGTTGCACTTGCGTTACGGGTTATGTCTTGGAGACCACAACAGGTAAATGTGTAAAGGAATGTCCTAATACCATGCCATAGGTAAACCCGTTTCGAGAATATGGTCATAGTCTTAGTTATGAACATCGATCTGTTTGTAAAACTAATGTTATTATTAAAAACTATTAATAGTACATTTTTTAATGTATTATTTCAGTACCTCTTTCAATATTTCCTGTAATACGGGGAAAAGACCAATTTAATCTTTTCATATCATGTTATTAAAACAATTTTTGTGTTGTGGAGGACCAGTTATTAAAATATTCGGATTTAGGAAGAATTTTCAATAAGTAATTTTTCGAAAATATTCGGTTATATTCGCTGTTTTGGATTAAGTAGGTTTGCTTAGGTTCGCTCAAGTTCTCGTCTGTTCTTTTTATTAACGTTTCTAAAATATTAAAAGCTGATAACTAAACTGCTCGTCAATAGGTTCGGATAATGGAATTTTAGCCCCAAATTTGGAATGCTGTAATTTAAAGAATAATTGATAGATTTTGATGTGCTTGGCCACAATGGAAAGCTTTTTTCTTTGCAATTTGTAATTTTAGAAAGAACTTAGAAAATATGTAAAACTACATGATGTACAGGGTGAAAAAAACAAACGATGGAGAAAACATCGGACATTTTAGCTAGTGGCCATTTAGATATCCAAATAGGTCCACAAGATCTGAACACGGATTAGAGCTTTCTATCATATCTCCAGACGTATCTGTCTGAATTTTGATATCTTATTTTTTAATGGAGATTCTCCATTTTTTCCACTTTTATTGATTTTCACTCTTTGAAAAAAGATTAACGAAGGCAAGGGTACCGAATAGCTCAGTTTTCATTACAAGCTTATTCGGGTAGTATTCAATGAATATGTTTTTTTTATCAAACTGAATCAAGAGTGTAACGACTTTATACAGGGAGGACCAAATTAATAAAAAAATTTAATTTTACCAATTAAGCGTTATATAATTAGCGAAAATATAGCGAAATATAATTCTCCGAATGTATAAAAACAGGACCAAACATGGCGGGTGATATCATTCCCCTTTCGTCTCGCAGTAGTACCAATGTATCAACGCTCCGCCTCTTTCATCTTTCTAATGGTCAAAAGTAAAATCTGCTTAACTATTATTCGCATAACAAATTCCGCGTCATCGCTAATTTTACTCTAATTGGTCAACCCTTGTCAAGGCGGTGTTCCGTCGTGGTCGAAGCGGCTCATCAGTTAGCAAAGCAACTCAGCGGGAGATAGTCGTCACAAAAAGTTATACACAAAGTCGGTGTAGAACACTAGGGAGTGCGGAAAAAAGTCCTGTATCCCCCATTTCTCAAGGCAAAGTCCTGTTTCTCTCTCGGGTTGTCAGCACCCATTTCTCAAGACAAACTTCTGCTTTCTTTTCGGGTCACCAGCACCCAATTTCAACAATATTCCTCAGGTCGTCCGGCGGTGCCGGAAGAACGTAATATTTCAAATCTCTTTCAAGCCATCAGTGCTCCAATAACTTTCGGCCAAGTGCCATTCAAAGAAATAACATCTCAAAACTGAAGTGTTATGTAAATAGAAATACTCTTATTACCACTGCTGGAACCAAGAGTCTTGTGTAAATAAATGTAAATATACCGCGTGTGTAACCAAAATTGGCGTCTTTCAAAATACATACCAGAAGCAGCTGAGAGAAATTACAGAAAAACGAAGTGAACCAGCAATGCATGGAAATAGTTTACAGTAAATGGAGGTAAGGTCTAGGTAGAACGCCCCTTATTCCTCCAAACATTATTAACCATAACTTATAATTATGGAGATATATCACAACATCCTGATTCCATAATTTTTTTGTTCGAATTTTTCAACCTTCTATTACGTATATCTTTTGAACAGATGTAGATAGAGAAGCATTTTTTTTTGATTTGTAGATAATTGTATTATCTTTAAAATTAATTTGTAAACTAGGATATTTCAACATACCATTTAAGAGATAGGTACCAAAAAGTGACGAAAAATTAATTTTTTCATCTTCTTTTAGGATTATCAAAGCCATTTAAAAATATTAAATATTTTCACTAAGAAGATATTGTTTCTAGGACTTGAAAGACGATTATACGCATTAAAAAAATTTTATACTACTCTTTTTCATAAAATAAAGCCGCTTAATCTAAAAAAGGTAAAATCAAGTTTTATTTTCCAACTATTGGTCTAGGATTTTCATTTTGGGCTTAAATTACTTAGACCACACCGCTTTAACACAATCTGAAAAAAATGGAAGTGGGAAGACCTTTGAGTTAACCCACTGTGTATTTTGACAAATATGCCACAGTTATCAAAGTTGTAATCAAATAAAAAAGGTGACAATATGTCCTAGAAAAATTTTGATTTTAAAAGCGTAATTTAGAAATTTCAAATGTTTACTTGAAAATCTGGAATAGGAATTCATTTAACTTTTTTATTTACCGTTTTACATTAAAATTCTAAAAAATGCAACTTTATTCTTAACCAAATTTTACGTTTTTGTATTTTTTGCATACTCTGCACAAAAAACAAATTTTTGGAATCGCGGATCTTCCTACTTGTAAAGCAAGCAAAAACCTTTTAGGCCAAGCAACAGAGCAAAATATTAGCGATTTTTTGATATTAATCTTATTAGAAAACCGCCTGTGCCATCATCTGAAAGACGATCCGTAGATAATTCCTGTTATATTTCCAACTCTGAATTTTTTTTCTTTAATTTGTTATAAACATTTTTAAGCAAAAAAAAACGCGATTTTTTTTAGTTTTTTGCTTATAAAATGAAAAGTATTGAAGCAATCTTAATGGTGTAAATAGACGATTTGTAGAGAATAAAAATACGAACAAAATGAGAGCTCGAACGTCCCGATAGGATAAGCAGCAACGGAGAAAATCCGGAAAAACCGGAAAATTAAGAGTTTTTTTTAAATTCATAAATGGGCCATTTTTAAACGTAGAGGGTTCAAACTTTGGGAAAAAGTAGTAATTTATAGCTACTTTATGTGTGCAAAACCCGACGCTGTCCGACGATTAGTTTTGCCACAATCGTCATTTAAATTTTCCAACACACTATTTTGCAACAGGTCTGGATGATCTATGGATCGTCCGATTTTAATTATTGAAACGGATTTGAAAAGTACAAGTTTGATTGAACAATATGTATATTTTAATTTTTCCATAAAATGCTACGAAACCGGTTTGAAAATGCACGTAAAGATGCGTGAAAATGACCGAGCGCGCGAGTATTGGCTATCCTTCGCTCCTCCGCTCTCCCCACTACTCCCCGCCGTCGCGCACTAAATTATTTTTGGATAAATTTTGTCCTCAGTATTCACTTATTCACAAATCTGCACGAGTATTCTTAAAAACAGCCTAGTTTTAGATAGATCTTAACATGCAATTTTCTTCCCCTAAGTACTAAGCTCTTGACTTGAGCTGAATAAAAAAAATATATAAAAATATACAAAATACATTTTATTATAGATACATTAATATAAAAGCATCAAAAGTTATAATATTGTCACAAAGTATAAAAATATATAAAATGCAGTCTTATACATCACCTGTCACAATGTATGCATGTACATCCGTCATAAAACTTTAAATCACTTCTTAGAATTACATAAAATAATTTCTTCTTTTAAACTTAAGACTTCCACTAATAGTTCTCTGTTATTTTCTTGTAGTTTTTTAATTGTTGATTTATAAATTTCCTCATTAATTTTATATTTTTTGAGTAACTTTAAGGCGACTTCATTGGTGGAGTTTTCGGTTACTAAAATATTTATTATCATAGTTTTACACTAGAGAAAAAGATATAAATGCGTTGTTTTGATACTGCATGAAATAAGAATTTAGTTTTTAACTTCGGGATTCACTAAAAAGGTTTAAGACTTAATACTGGTTTAGATATTCTAGTTCTAGTTGATTAGTTAGGCCAGGGATGTCAAAAACACGGCCCGCGGCTCATTTCCATGTGGCCCGCAACCTTCGACTTTACCTGGTGAGTCAACGATTGCGCGGAGTAATTTTATGTCTTGAAGATCAAATTTGTCGATAATAAACTTTTGTTTCAAGGTATGGTTGGATATTCTGTACATGTGCGTTCAAAAAGTAGGGTGTCACAATGTTAGATTTTTTTAAATGGGACACCCTGCTCATGTGTCTTTACTAAATAGTCACTGTCTTCTAATACCAAACTAGCTAGTACCCGGGACTTCGTTCGGGTTATTATAGTACCTCTTTATAAACAACATTTGCGGTTATATTTTCTGGCTGTAGAATAGCCAAGCTACTATGCGAACTTCTCCGTCCCGCACCCCGTGGCCACGGTCGACCACCACGCACACTCCTGCTTGACCCAGAGGCAAAGAGCGACTGCCGGCGCGGAGAGTTTTCGCAATACACGTCTAATATTCGTCTCACTTTTAAAAGTAGTTTTCACCCCCAACAAGTTCGTCTTCGGGGGTTTTATCATGTTTATTTATAATATACATACAGGGTGTTTTCTAATTGAATGTCAATATTTAAGGGGGCGATTTTTGGGTCCATTTTAAAAAGAAAACTTCATATGAACGTATGTCCTAAACGTCTTAACTTTTGAGATACAGGGTAGTAAAGTTTTCAAAAATAAATAGTTTTTTATTAATATCCGTAATACCACTTTAGATATTTTAATTAAATTTGGCATACATGTACTATGTATCAAGAGGCATTATTTAGTGTACCACAATTTTTTTTATTTCCACCTGTGGCGTTCGTACGGAATTTTACCTGCCTATTTTGGCAAACATTGATGGTACGCCACTGATTTCTCGTAAAATTAAAATAATTCCAGAAATCCCGAATCATTTCTAAGCAAATTTGATCTCTTGAATTTTTTCAATCCGATGCACGGTTTTCGCTTAAAAAAATAAAAACCTTTTCTCTGCATGATCATATCAATATCGTTAATATGACAATATCACCATGCAGAGAAATAGATTTTATTTTTTAGATCAAATTTGCTTAGAAATGAATAAGGATCTCAAAAATTAACCTCCTTATTTTCATGTTTAGGGGGCTGTTTCAATCCTTTGAAATTTGAGTTTTGAAAAATCCCTACTTATAAAACCCCTACACCCTAAAATAAACCTGTATACCAAAATTCAGCTTCCTATATCAAGCGGTTTGAGCTGGGTTGTGATGAATGAGTGAGTCAGTCACTTAAGGATTTTATATATTAGTATAGATAATTGAGCAACAATATTTGAAAATCAAAGTGGAAAGTAGGGGTGGGATCTGATTATTCCTTTTAAGAAATTTTAGATTTAAAACTGTGCTGTCATGGATATTAAAACCTTTAGTTGGCTAGTAGAGGTTTATTTCTGCAGTTTGACCTTTTTTTAATAACTTTTTGTAATTTAGCTTTTCTGTATAAATCTAAGGAGAAAGAAAATAAACTCATTACGATACAATGATATTTTATAGATATGTGTCAAAATAAAACTAATTTCTAAGTGTATGAGAACTTGGAGGTTGCTTTTATTTTTAAAATTACTTACCAATATCCTTTCCAAAAATTTCCTTGAGACGCTCATTTTCCAGATTTAATTTCCTCACATTACGTTCAAAAGCTTGTTGCTTTGAATAATAAATTCTTTTCATTTTTTCTAACTCGTCTTTATAGGCAATCTCTTTTTTGTGCATTCTTTTTATTTCTTCACTGAGTTTATGAGATTTATTTTGTAGAGATACACAATTTTCTTGACATCTGTCCAAATTACTTTTGGATTCTTCAAGTTTAGTCTAAAAATGTTTTACTGAATTATTTATATTAAACTGAAGGTTAACTGTGAGAATCTTATAAGTAAACATATAAAAAAATTTAATGACATCTTAGTTTCTAAGTCACCCATTAATAAAGAAACCTAAATGTTACAACTACCAAAGTAAATCAATGTTCATACATATACCTGACTCCTCTTGAAATCTTTGTTTCTGCATTCAATATTTTGATCTTTGATTTGATTAATGGTATTTCGATGTGCTTGAACTAAGGATCTACTACACTGTACAACTTGTTTTAGAATTCCTGGCATTGGTTGTTCTAGTTCTATTGGTTTGAGGCCTAAAGAATCAAGTTCCTAAAAAAGAGCCATAAGCTTGCTTTACAGTTTTATCATTGCAAGTGTCTTTTTTTCGTTAAACCTAGCAGAGTTATTGAAATTTAATCCGCGTAGGTAAGTTTATTTGTTTAAAATGATAAGAGAATATAGTAATTTTGAAATTAAAAGTAAAATATTAATTTCCAATACCTTGGATAAAACCGCCAAACTTTCATTCAAGTCGCTGGAGATTCTTGGGCATGTTTTATTTTTTGGGGAATATTTAGATTCAATATCTTCCAACTCTTTAGCGATTTCATCTATGCTAATTATAGATTTATCGTGAGCCAACATCTAAAAAAAGATACAAGTAAGTTTCGTTCGTTTTGGTAATTTTTAGACTTACTTTTTCCTTGCTGTTGTGAAATAAGAAATAATCAATTCAAACAATAAACAATTAAAAATCAAAATCAAAAACAATGAGGTTATGTCCCTCTACTGCTTCTTTTTCAAAGATGAAGTCTCTATCCAACCCCAATATTGGGAGGTAGTGGCGGCGACTCAAATTAAGGAAGCCAGCTGATTTTTAACAGGGAAGAAAAGCTCACTTGACGACAAAATTGACAAAGATGCCAAATACCAGGATAATGAAGACAAAGACGAAACAACAACATTCCCAGAATAGTAGTTAGCAAATCGGCTGAAGAGGGCGCCATATTCTTAATTTAAGTCGCCAAATATGGCGCGCCAAACAGAAGAAGCAATAAAATTCTGTGATCGATCAACGCGTGTTCAGGGAATAACTGATCTAAATGTCGTTTGGATGGGTTAGCGAGCGGAGTTTTATAGATAATTTATGATAGGACAAATAGCGTAAGGTCAGGCGTGGATCCAGCAGTGGCACTCTGTATGAAAAATAGCGATAGCGATCGGGCTCTCTTTGCAAATTTTTACTTTGTATCACCGTTCGTTATGTTTCGAAGAGACCCCGATCGCTATCGCCATTTTTCATACAGAGTGCCACTGCAGAAGTTCGTTTTGAGTGGGAGGGGGGAGGGGTGCTTCTGGGAATATTTTGAACTTTTTTTTATAGTTATATTTTCAATTTTAAGAGTTATATTATGTATTATTGATGATTTTTGGGGGTCGTCATAACCACCCTTGGATCCGCGCTTGCATAAGGTGTGTCAGCCATAATTCACAACCGAACAAAAAATTAACAATATCTATGGAAATCCAAATACCACACAGAAACGGGCAAGGTTTGAATTAAAATCCTCGCCACTCGTCCTTTGTTCTCCAGATACGGCACTCATATCTCAGGTGAAGTTTGCCTCGAGGCTGCCTCAAACAGAAACTAAAAGCAGGTCTTCTCCAAAACTAAACATTTTGTCGCAGTTTTTTCACTTTTACATGAAAGAAGGGAATAGTCCTCGGCTTATGACATATTTTTTATGTAAAAAAATTTAAAGGGGTTAAAAATGATAAAAATATATAAAACGTACACTCTAATAAGCAGGTCTCCAAAATAAATACCTTTCTCTCTGTTTTCTTACTTTTGCATGAAAGAAGGGAACAATCCGCAGTTTATGACATATTTTGTATTTATTTAAAACAATTTAGAAGGGCCACAAGAGCAAAAAACAATTAAAAACCTTAAAAGCTACCTTAAAGACATCTTTAAGATGTCCCACTATAAAACCTATCTTCGAGGCTCTCCAAAACTAAACACCTTGACGCAGTTTTTTTACTTGTGTATGAAAGAAGGGAACAGTCCGCGGAGTATGATATATTTATTATTTATGAAAATTTTAGAAAGCTCAAAATTGATAAAAATACACAAAAAATACACCCTGTGCAGGTCTTCTCCAAAACTAAAATCTTTCTCTCTGGTTTTCTATTTTTATATGAAAGAAGGGACTAATTTGCGGCTTATGATGTATTTGCTTATCTCCTTAAAACAATTCTGGGGCAACAAGGGCAACAACAATAAAAAATCGTAAAGGTTACCCTAAGGATATCTTTAAGATGTCCCAGAGGCTGGGACCTCGAGGCTGCCCCAAACAAAACTAAAATCTGGTCTTCTCCAAAACTAAACATTTTTTCCCAGTTTTTTCACTTTCATATAAAAGATGGGAACAGTCCGCGGCTTATGACATATTGCTTATTTTAAAAAAATTTAAAGACAGGCCAAATTGATAAAAAATACATAAAAAAGACACTCTAAGCAGGTCTTCTCCAAAACCAAAACATTTCTCGTTGACTTTTTACTTTTACATCAAAGAGGGGAACAATCGGCGGCATTTGGCATATTTTTTTATTTCTTTAAAACAATTTAGAGGTGCCACAAGGACAAAAAACAATAAAAACTTTAAAGGTTACTTTAAAGATATTTTTAAGATGTCCCAGTGTATAGTTTTCCTCGAGGTTGCATCAAACAGAACTAAAAGCAGGTCTTCCCCAAAACTAAACAGTTTGTCGCAGTTTTTTTAACTTTTACATGAAATAAGGGAACAGTCCACGGCTTAAGACATATTTTTTATTTTAAAAAAATTAAAGGGGAGTCAATATTAATAAAAATACACTGTAAAAGCAGGTCTTCTCCAAAACCAAAATCTTTCTTGCTGGTTTTTTACTTCTATGTAAAAGAAGACAACAATCCGCGGCTTATGACATATTTTTTATTGTAAAGAAATTTGTAGGTGGTCAAAATTGATAAAAATACATAAAAAATACACTGTAAGTAGGTCTCCTCCAAAATCAAAGTCTTTCTCGCTGGTTTTTTACTTTTACATGAAAGAAGGGAAGAATCCACGGCTTATGACAAAATTCTTATTTCTTTAAAACAATTTAGAAGTGCCACAAAGGCAAAAAACAATAAAAAGTCTTAAGGATTGCCTTAATAAAGATATGTTTAACATTTTCCAGTATTCAGTTTTCCTCGAGGCTGCCTCAAACAGAACTAAAAGCAGGTCTTCTTCAAAACTAAACATTTTTTCGCAGATTTTTCACTTTTACATGAAACAAGGGAACAGTCCGCGACTTATGACAGTCTTCATAAAAAAAATTCAAAGGAAGTTCAAAATTGATAAAAATGCAAAAAATACACTGGAGTAGGTCTTCTGCGAAAACCAAAATCTTTCTCGTTGGCATTTCACTTTTACGTGAAAGAAGGAAACAATCAGCGGCTTATGACATATTTTTTATTTAAAAAAAACTCAAGGGGAAAAATTGATAAAAAATAATAAAAAATACACTGTGTAAGCAGGTCTTCTCCAAAACCAAAACCTTTCCCGCTGGTTTTTTTCTTTTACATTAAGAAGGGGATCAATCCGTGGCATATGACATATTTTGTATTTCTTTAAAACAATTTAAAATAAAAACCTCAAGGGGTTACGCCATCCTGGCGCTCGGAAAAATAGGTATATATTTTTTTTTGACGCAGCCGTTAAGTATATAAAAAATCTTTATTTCACACATATACATAGTAGTTTTATGAACAATTTGCAATATTAAAATATTAACGATTTAAAAAAAATTTTAAATGGCGGAGATATGATCCGATAAGTAGGACCCTCTTTTGAAAATCCTTGCTGGTTTTGTACGTGATTTCTCAGTTAGGCATTGTCCGAAACGTAACAAAATATTTTTTTCTTTTTTAAATGGGTAATAGCTAAAATGTGACGTAGGGAAAAATTTTAATTTTTCTTTGTAGAAATGACAGCTGTTTGAAAAAAAATCCTGAAATTTGAATCGAAATTTTGAGTTTAAAAAATTTTCTTTGATGTAAAAGTAAAAAACCAGCAAGAAAGTTTTTAGTTTTGTGGATGACCTGCTGACAGTGTATGTTTTTTTTTTATTAATTTTGAACCCCCTTTAATTTTTTTTTGTTAAATAAAAATATGTCAGAATCCGCGGACTGTTCCCTTCTTTCATGTAAATGTGAAAAAACTAAGATAAAATGTTTAGTTTTGGAGAAGACCTGCTTTTAGTTCTGTTTGATGCAGCTTCGAGGTCCCAGCCACTGTTACATCTTAAAGATATCGTTAAGGTAACCTTCAAGGCTTTTTATTGTTTATTGGCCTTGGGACCCCTCTAAATTGTTTTAAAGAAATAAAAAAATATGTCATTTGCCGCGGATTGCTCCCCTCTTTCATATAAAACCAAAAAACCAGTGAGAAAGATTTTGGTTTTGGAGAAGACCTGCTTAGAATGTATTTTTTATGTATGTTTTTTTTTTTATCAATTTTAGCCCCCCTTTAATTTCTTTTTTAAATAAAAATATGTCATAAGCCGCGGACTGTTCCCTTCTTTCATGTAAAAGTGAAAAACTCCGACAAAATGTTTAGTTTTGGAGATCTTAGTTTCTGTTTTAGGCAGCCTCGAGGTAAACTTCACCCATCGCGTGTGGTTTACACGTATTCGGCGCACCGTGTATAGAGTATGAACTTGGCCATTTTGTTTGCGCTAACTGCCAGCAAGACAGGAAAAAAGGCAGAAAGAATCGTATGTCGTACGTCGTAATCATAAAATTTGTTTGTTTTTGTTAGTGGGAAAATTAAAAAGGAAAATAGATAATTTAACAAGAAAGGCTTTTTTATGTGAGTTGAGTAAAGCCATCATTTTTCAGTAAAACTGATAAACAAATAATGAAACCGAAAGTAAGTACCGGATATTTAACCCCACAAGCTACAAGAAAGAAAAATGTTGCAAAAGCTAGGTTATCTGACACGGAAGAAAACCCCTCAGAGCCAGGAATTGATGCAAACATGTTCACTGCGCTCATGAAATGCCCAGAGAAGAAAAAAATGATCTTGGAGCTTTTAGCTGCTAATAAAAATGCCATAGAAAAGTACAAGAAAAATGAGGCCAAAAGCAGTCCTTTGGGTAAAGTTAAGAATAAAAAGAGAGCTTGTGAAAGTCCCACTGCTTTGTTTAGGAGAAGAGCTTTGGAACAAATGACTGGTAGTCCAAGTAGTACTAACAGGTACACATATACATCTTTATTTGAAAATGTTTATATTACAGTAGTTACTGAACAGAAATCTTGGGTATATTAAAATTAGAGCATATCTGATTGCTATTTTTGTTCTATTACATTTAGGTCTAACTCGAGCCGGTCAGAACTATCAAGACCCAGTTCCAGGTACTCTGAATCATCTACTGAGCGTTCTGAAAGTCCCATTGCTTTTGACAAAATTTTAGATGGAGTAGTTGCATATGTCGAAATAAAAAATAAGGATCAGGACAGATCATCTGGTGCAAAAGCAATTTTAAAATCTATGGGTGCTGAACTTAGGGAGAAGTTTACCAATGATGTTACGCACGTTATTTTTAAGGTAATACTTGATACAATTTGTATAAGGTCAATAAGGGAGTTTAAAATTTAAATGTGATCTTATACCAATGAATGTTCTTAGTTTATGTATTGGCTGTTTTGCTAGGTCATTCATTTTAAGTCTAAATTTGGATTATTTGATTTCGAAATTGTCTATAGTCTGTACACCGAACGTACGGAGTAACAAAACTACCTGATATTCAGGTTCAGGTAAAATCAGGTCAAATTTTCGGAATTTAAGCGGTCCTCTTTACACCCTACAATATTCAATTGGTGCGGGTGTTTCATTTATATTCTGAGTTCTGTGGCGTACAGTCTATAATTTTGTTTGTTGGTTGAGTGCTTTTTAAAAATATTGTGTTGCTTCTTTTTTCGGTGTGCGTTCTTTAAAATCGGGATATCTGGCAGCTCTATTTGAATAAGTAACATTCACTATGAATATCGTATTGAATGAGCCTCAATTACCACCAAAGAAACGGATAAAACGATCTTTGTCCGTTGATGAAAAAGGGAAGGGAAAGGGAAGGTAGGAAGATATATTACCTAGACGAGACTTGGGTCAATGCGGGACACACTGTTAGTAAAGTATGGGTGGATGCTTCAATAGAGCATCCCAGGCAAGCCTTTCTGGAAGATCTTTCGACAGGATTAAAAAATCCTTCACGTAAAGGGAAATGCCTGATTATTTTACATATCGGATCCGATGGCGGCTTCGTAGAAGGCGGCTCATTAGTTTTTGAGCCATAGCAGATGGGTGACTACCACGCAGACATGAATGCTGATTTATTTGAAAATTGGTTCAAAAATATTCTAAGCCATCTAGAAGAGAACGCTGTCATTGTTATGGATAAATAAAATATGTAGACCAATTACACAGCAGGGCATAATGAAATTCTATAATTTAATCGAAAACACATCTTTTGATTTTGTATCAGATGAGTGTGTCCGAGTTGATCAGAAGTTTACAGAATTCATAGAAATCCTGGAAAAATCATTTCTTGATGCTTTTCCTACAAAAAGTATTACCATGCGAAGTGATCAACCTGGTAACACATCCTGGTTTGGGGGCAAGCTGAGGGTGATGAGGGAACATCTTAACTTTCTTGGTGAGTTATGTAAACAATATAAAAATGAGGGAAATATCAGGGAATATAAGAATTTTAAAAAACAGTACAAAAAAGCAATAAAAGAAGCAAAGATAGGAGCGAATGATAGGGCTATACTTTCTGCTAGGAAACCCACAAAGACTATGTGGAATATTATTAACGCTCAACGAAAGATGGGCCATGAAGACCCCCCTTCTTCTGACTTGTCACCAGACAGCTTCAATGACTTTTTTTGTAATATAGCTAATAGCTTAATAAGGGAGATACCGGCAAATCAGACGGATCCTCTGGGAAATTTTAAAAACATAATTCCCCCTACTGGTCACTTCTCTTTTACTGAATTTACATTCAATGAAATGAGAAATATAGTGGACAGTTTAAAAAACAAATCTAGTCGTGACATCTTTGGGCTAAACGTAAACCTTATCAAGAATATTAAAAACATAATCATTTTTCCACTAACAAGGCTAGTCAACTTGTGCTTTAGGGAAAACACCTTCCCAGATATACTGAAAAGGGCAATGGTTATACCAATTTTCAAAAAAGGTGACAGAAAAGATATATCAAATTATAGACCGATTAGTTTGTTACCGATAATTTCAAAAATTGTTGAGAAGTGTATGGCCGTACGAATGGTAAATTTCTTAGAGGATAACGGCTGTTTTGCGGATGGTCAGTTTGGATTTCGTAAGAAGAGAAATACTGTGTTGGGAATTTTAGATCTGGTGGACAAGATTCTTGATTCCTTTGAAGGTATGGAGTATAGAGCTGTCCTTTTTTTGCGATTTGAGCAAAGCCTTTGACTGTGTCACCCACAGTCTCCTACTACAAAAGCTGACATATTACAATTTTACAAATAATAGTGTTTGGGAATCTATTCATTTTCATTTCGTTTTTTTTGGGTAATTTGAATTAATGCTTAATGTGACAAACTAATGTATTTCTTTAAGTTGCATTAATATTTAATCTTTCCGATTGCCATCGAGAATTATCATATATGTTTTTACTCTTTATTTTGTTTACGCACAAGTCGCTACGACCGGTATGTAGGCCGCCGCAGGCCCTACGAGAAAGCAGTACTGCAGTAGCGTTCGGACCGGATATATATCAACAGTTTTCGTCCCGATCCTACGGCGTCTCCGAAATTAATATGACATAAAAAACTTAAGTAGTGAAAGTTTGGGAGTTCACGGCCCACCGTCCACCGGTGGGATCTTATCTTGTGATCTATGACGTCATAGCTCGGCCACCTTTGCGCAGGTGCAAATTTCAAGTACGTCATCGAAGTCTACGTCACTGGATCTTACGTCAGCAAACCCAACCTGCGCGCGCAGCTGTCAAATGTCACCTGTCAACTGTCACCTGTCACTTGTCAAATGTCAAAATTAAAATTTGACATACGTCACGTATGAAGGATGACGTCATAAGACATGTGTAAAAGCATGTCAGCTGTCACCTGTCATTTAAGATCTGTCAACTGTCACCTGTCACTTATGAAACGTTAAAATAAAAACTGACATACGTCACGTGTTCAAAATGGCGTCAGAAGACATGCGTAAAAGTATGGCGGCTGTCACCTGTCATTTAAGATCTGTCAACTGTCACCTGTCACTTTTGAAACGCCAAAATTAAAATTTAACGTAGGTCACGTGTTCAAAATGGCGTCAGAAGACATGCGTAAAAATATGTCAGCTGTCACCTGTCATTGAAGACCTGTCAACTGTCACCAGTCACGTGTTAAACGTCAGAATAAAAATTTAAGATACGTCACGTATTCAGGGCGGTGTCCGAAGACGTTTAAAAAAAGAATGGCGTCGATCGGCCGTAGGGTTCCGGAGATATAGTTTTTTGCGATTAGCGACCTAACGGCTGATGGTGGAGAGCCGAAATTCGCATGGGGGATAGTGACGGAGCAGATCTTTCGATTTGTCAAATTAGTTTTCAAAAATCTCGACTTTGAGGAAAAAATTAGATTTCAAAATTTTTACATCACCCTGTATAGTAAATTTTGGATTAATTATATAGGTTATGAATATTAGGGGATTTGGTAATAGAAAAATAGGTATTAGATCATCGGAACTAGTAAAAAATTAGATCTCAAAATTTTTACATCACCCTGTATACTAAATTTTCGATGAAATATATATAATTTAGGAATTTTATTTAAGTTAATAACAACTAAACAACTCACGTTAAAATCGTCAATGTTTAAACTGAGTTGTTGAAACACCCCTGTTTGAACAGCCCTGTTCAAACAGCCCTGTTTAAACTACCCTGTTAAAAACGTCTCTGTTTAAACAGGGTTGTTTAAACACACCCGTTTAAACAGTCGACGGTAGCACTTCCGGTTGATGATAAGGGGGTCGAATATGGTAAAAGTCATGAT
Organism: Philopedon plagiatum; assembly: GCA_963971165.1. Classification (NCBI taxonomy): domain Eukaryota; kingdom Metazoa; phylum Arthropoda; class Insecta; order Coleoptera; family Curculionidae; genus Philopedon; species Philopedon plagiatum. Next base: position 14,417,087 of record OZ020194.1, read on the forward strand.
GGATATCAAAGAAAAGAGAAAAATTTAAATAAAGTAATAACACTATTCGGGTTTCTTAATTCCGAGAGGTAAGGGCATTAGCAATTAAAGAAAATTAATGATTTAATTTGAAATTGTTTGCAAGGAAATCAAAACGTATTTACATGTCGTTTAGTGGCAATAGAAATGAGTATACAGCGATAAGGACGGTGGAAGCCGTCGGCCTTCGCAACGTCCGTCCTTATCAGGAGAATAGTAATTAGTTGAAAAAGTTATTTACTTGCAAAATAACAGTCGGTATGTGTGTTTAGATCGAAGCAAATATGTACGTAGAACCGATCGGTAAAAATTAAGATTTTAAAATTTTTGAAGAAATAGAATGTATTAATATTATTTCTAATACTATTATCCCATTAACTCTTATCATTTTTTTAATCAGCTAATTAATTCATAGTAATTTCTTATCTACTAATCACCTTCCCCGCTAAAAAATATCCTTAATATTCTACCCCAACTCATCTAACACGACGGTGGACTGAACGGTGTGCGAAAAGTGCCACGCCTTAAAATGGTTATAAAAATGCAAATCGAACCTTAAATTTTCTTATGGAGATTTACGTGTAAAAATGATACTTTTCTAGGCAGTACAGACATTGCCTTTGAAAGTATTTGTCAAAAATCTTGACTGATAGTAAAAATAATATTTTTAAATTTTTCGCATCACTCTGTATACGAAATTTTCGATGAAATATATAATTTAGGAATATTATTTAAGTTAATAACAACCCATGTTAAAATCACCAATGTTTAAACTGAGCTGTTTAAACACCCCTGTTTAAACACCCCTGTTTAAACAGCTCTGTTTAAACAGCCCTGTTTAAACTACCCTGTTTAAACAACCCTGTTTAAACTACCCTGTTTAAACAGCTCTGTTTAAACAACCCTGTTTAAACTACCCTGTTTAAATACACCTCTGTTTAAACTAGGCGATTTAAACACCCCTGTTGAAATATCTCTTTTTAAACAGCTCTGTTTAAACAGCCCTGTTTAAAAAACACCTCTGTTTAAACAGGGCTGTATAAAGAGGGGTGTTAGAAATTATTAACTTTATTTTATTGTTAAAATATTATCTGTCGGATGATTATATCAAGTTAAAAGAGCCTAAAACAATAGTACATAGGAGAAAGATTGCATCATTAGTGGAAAATTCCCAACTCAAGCGAGCTAAAATGACTCAGCACGAGGTAAGGTTAATTTAGACGTGTTTTTCGAGGTACGAATATGTAAGAAAACCAGCAATTAGAAAAATTGGTGATTTAGCCACAAGACATCGATATTGAGCAAATTTATATACAAAATTAGTGAATAATAGTAAACAAGTTAGGACTAGGAATACAAGTAAACGAGAAATACGGTTCAGAGTTTCGGATAAAGATGGGGTAGGGTAGAATTAGTACGAGGAAAAGATGTTGCGACGGACGTAAAAACTTTTCGAAATTCTCGACGAAGATCATCGATGCAGGTCTTTGGGGCTAAAATACGACTTTCAGATAAGTGCTCTAACGGTAGGAAGGGAAGGATTCCGAATGTGTGGGAGAGAGAGAGAGAGAGAGAGAGAGACTCGTTGAAATCGTAGGAAAAGAAGCCAAAAACTATGAAAGATATACTTTGTAAGTACGAAAATACCCGTGGAGGTATACTAGGGCTAGTCAAAACGGAGAAAGAGATAGAAAAAAAGAGAGACAAAATATAAACAGACCCGGGTCGGGAAAAACAGCGAAAAACAAACCCAGTTCGGGAAAAAACAGCGAAAACAGGCCCTGTTCCGAAAAAACAGCGAAAAAAAACAGACCCTGTTTCTAGAAAAACAGCTAAAAACAGATCCCCCCTGTTTCAGGGAGCCACTTAAACGTCTAACTGTCCAACATATAAACAACATACAGACTATTTTCTTCAAAAATATATGGGTACTAATGATACTGCGAAGAAGCAGACATTTATCTGCGAAAAAATAAGCATCCAGTACATTTCCCCTTTCGGACTGAATTCCACATAAAAATTTCGTTCAAAGATCTTTAATAATTGCATACGTAGATATAGACGATTTTCTTTTGACAGAAAGCCATCAATAGGACTTATACAACAGTACACAACAAGTTTGATACTCATATCAAACCCTAAACCCTCAAGATTCAGTATAACACTCGACGTCTGAAAGAACAGCGAAAAACAGCTAAAAACATACCAGGTTTAGGAAAACAACTAAGAAATAACCTCCTGGTTCTGGAAACAACTAGGAAACAGCGAAAAACAACGAAGAAACATATCCTGGTTCAGGAAACTACTTAAACGCCTAACTGCTTAACTACTTAACTGCTAAAACAGATCCGGGTTCTGAAAACAACTAAAAAACAGACTTCTGTTCCCGAAAACAACTCCTGAACAGCTATGGGAAATAACTAGGAACCATCGAAAAACAACTACTACGAAACAAGCCCCCTGTTTCAGGGAACCAGTTAAACGTCTAACTGCCCAACCACTTAACCACCCAACCACTTAACATCTAAAAACATACCCTGTTTCGGAAACCAACTCCTGAACAGCTATGGAACAACTAAGAAATAGGGCTTGTTTCTGGAAACAGTAATTCGTAGTCGTACTTGCTAATAGAGAAACAATCTACAGACACTCAAACTCAGACTTTATCAATCAAGATCCGAAAATTGTTCTAGAAGACATATCGAAATATTGGAGAGTTAGCTGATAGTGATCTCACACAGGGTCTTAAGCACGATATAGAAACTGATACATGGAAACGGGGAGAGCTACGGGTTGATTGTTTTTGAAAAATAGCGATATCCAAGTGGGTGATATTGAATACCGAAGAACTCATGGGCTCTACGATCGTCTGTGTTTTTTTTTAAACCTTTTTATCACAGAAAAGAAGATGAGGAACAATACAAAGATATTCTTTTACGAACAAACCTTTACCCGAAGGATAGTGGCTAGTTAAAAGGAAATAGATCTGACAAATATAAAAATATTGTTAAACCATTACTCTCAGTGTCGGCAGAAGTTTCGAAACTTAGAACGAAATCGGCAAAAACACCTCCAAGTACAGCAAGAATCCCAACAAGATCGAAGCCGACACCATCAAAATTGGGTCAAGCGTTAATGGAATACAACGAAAAACCCAAAGAAGATGTCTACTATGATGACGTAAATGAGCTGGTTGATAGGTTAAAAAAGCTAGACGCTTCCAATCAGAGTTGGAGCATTTCGCATGAATTTTAACAACTTGGAGTAATTGAATTCTATAAATAAGAATGTATATTTGATTCGTAAATCTTATTACATACTGTAAGCTACGAGAACGAAGAAGGGAGCGATGTAGATGAAATTTGCAATCTAAATAGAAGAGCGTATAAGAAATGGTTAGTATACCGCTAACCGGCAGACAATTAACATGGCAGAAATATTAAAAATTATTCTTGCCAACATTGAAGAAGTATTTAGTAGAAACCTGTATTGTGGGTCCTGTTTACCTTCAACTTTAATGGTTTGGGAACTTGCTAAAAAATATAATGTACATGTAGAGCCAAAATGCGGAAAGCTTTTCTATGGGGAACTAGGAGGCATCACTCATTTTTGGAACGTCTTTGAAGGAGAAATTTACGATCCCACCCGCAAAGTTATAAAACATATAATGCCATCCGTGGACCTTACGAAGTATGTGTACAAAGAAGAGCCTAGCATAGACACAGATATGGAGACAGCAGTCATGTTGGATATTTTTAATCAGTTCCAGAGAACAAGCACAACACGTCAATACTTTTCCAACGCTCCCGATAAACTTAAAACTCTTAGAAAAATTATCCATAGAAATGTAGCTAGATGTATGAAATAAAAAGTTTGCATTATTTGTATTTATGTGTGATTTTATTAACCTGCTTGTGGAGAACCAGATCACCAATAAACAAAGCTGCTAGAAACAGGGTTTATTTATTGGTTATCTGAAAGATGGCAGTAGCGTTCTATGGGGGCTCGGATAGTGTCCGATTGTCTAAACGAGGAGATTTAGTGATGGGGTTTACCAAAACTGGCATCGAGGCGGTACTTACACAAATTCAGACATGCTTAACACCGATTTGGTTCCGAAATCTTAATGCATACATTAATCTACGAGGATGTCGATCATATACGTAAACGCATGCAGGGGGGCATGGGAATGGCACAGGTGAAATTTGTAACTTAAGTAGAGCCCCATTCTCAACAACGTCGTGTTGCGTTTGTGTTATGGTTGTGGGACGTTTGTCTTCTTGTTGTGTAGGTGTTTTGCGCTGTGTTGGTGTTGTGTAGGCGTAGTGTAGACGTTGTGTTGGCGTTGTGTGGGTGTAGTGTGGTCGTTGTGTACAAATAAAGGCATTAACATCTGTTAGCATCCCCCATTAGTACCGCATACGTCATAGCGATAAAGATGGCAAGTCGTAAAATTAAATTAAAACTAGCAGCAATGACCGGTGAAAACGTGTTTGGTTTTCGCGCAGATGGATCAAAGTGGCTTATTGGAAACACACCGGTTGAATTTGACGATAACATTTTATTGATTGAGAATGAAAAATATCCTCTATCAGATGGTCTGTTAAAGTTATTAACCGAAAAGAAGCCGGAAGAATATACGGAGAACGAGTTAGCGGATTACAAGGAACTACTCTTACTAACCAGTGCCCATCGGCGGGGATTCTATCGAAACGCACACACCAGCTCAAGCGGGAGTTGGAAATATAAACACATTGTATCAAAACTATTTCCACCTCAGAGAAGTTGTACATTCAATTTAAAGAATTTACCAACAGTCTCGAAAATGCCAAAAGAGAAGGTTCTACTTGGAGAACTTGGAAATAAAGAAGAATATCCATGGAAGGAAGAAATATTAAAGTACGAGGATGTGAATGAGCTAGTTGATAAGTTAAAATATTTAGAAGCAGAAAAGACTGAAAACAATAATAACCTTGGAAAAATAATATCGATTCTGAAAGAACTTGAAAAACTTGGTGTAATAGAATTTTATTAAAATAGTTTGTGTTTTAGTTGTTAGAAATATGCATCACTTACTCTAAAATAATCAGTCCAAGATACACCTTTCAACAAGACGGACTTATTAGTTTAGCCTTTTTGCAAGATGGAGCTGTTAATAATATTAACCCTAGTGCTTGGAAGTACTGTACACGCAGAATCAACATCAGGCGAAGAAGAAGGAATACCTACTACTACAGATGAAGTTAAATATGACGAATATGAGTTAAAATCAGAAGAAGAACCGTTCACTCAAGCAGAGGCATGGAAATATTTAGTGCAATATGGGTACCTTAACAACACGAATACCAGCAACTCTTTGATGGCAATATCTCAAGGTTTGAAACAATTCCAAGAAAGCTATGAGTTGCCCGCAGATGGAACTTTAAACGAAAAAACTATAAACCTGATGCGCAAACCCCGATGTGGCGTTATAGATATAGCGCAGTTTCAAACACATCCTACAAAGTGGTCTAGCACAGATTTAACATGGAATATTTATCCTCCAACATATGCTACATCTCGTTATCCATATCGGAGAGCAGCAACGGGTGCCTTTGGGATCTGGGAAGCAGCATCCAACCTTCGCTTTACCCGGACAGAACAGAAGGATGCAAACATAACTATCGCCTTTGAGTACGCAAACCACTCAATGACAAATGAAAATAGCTCCTGTCCATTCGAGCTATCCAAGCCAGTGTTAGGACATGCTTATTTCCCCGACGGTGGCAGTAATGTAGAAATTCATTTAAATAATCTCATTCCATGGAGTTTTATGACAACAATTTTTGATAACACACACTACAATTTATTGGGGGTAATGGTACATGAAATTGGCCATGCTCTAGGCTTAGAGCACTCAAGGGATCCGGATGCGATTATGCTTCCATGGTACCAAGAACGCAATAACCTATCTACGGATGATATATTTGGCATACAACAACTCTATGGACCAATCACACACCCTATACCATCGCTACCGAATCCCATACCTGCAAAGACACCTTTGGTGCCGTCTACAGAAAAACCTTCACCACCACGTACGAAACCAACGGAAAAACCTGTTCCACCACGTACGAAACCAACAGAAAAACCATTGGCGCCACGTACGAAACCAACGGAAAAACCGGTACCACCACCACCAAGTATGAAACCAACAGAAAAAAAGCCTGTGCCGCCGCCACTGGAACCAACGGAAAAAACTCCGAGTTTGCAAACAACAACGCAGAAAATCGCGATACGACCAGAGTTATGTGATTTAAATTTGAAAACACTTAACACATTTTTAGTGGTAAAAAATAAGTTGTACATATTTTATGAAAAATATGTGTGGATGCTGAATTTAAATAACAAAGAAATTAATAACAAGCCTTTCCTGATAACTGATTACTTGTCATTCTTGCCAAAAGATTTAGAAAACATTACAGCTATTTATGAAAGACCCAATGGCGAAATTGTTACCATTGTGGGTGATACAATTTACTTTTTTGAATATGGAACCTTTAAATTAATACGCTCGGAAAATATTAATATGCTTGCTAGAAGAGGTGATAAAACGATAATTTCTGCAGCAGTTAACACTAATAAGGGACGAACCTATTTGTTTATCAATAACTTTGTGGTATGGGGCATGGATGAATGTAGCTTTAGACCGAAAGAAACACACCTAATATCAGAACTTTTTCCGGGCGTTCCTGCTCGAGTAGATGGCGTATTTCGATACACAAATGGTCGTTTATACTTCCTTCAAAACGGCATGTATTTCGAATATAATGAATTTACCAACAGCCTCGTTAGTTCAGGAAAGATGAATCTTAATTTCTTTGGTATTAAATGTCCTAATATAGGGCTTTTAGAACAACTCAAAGATTTACTAAGTAATATTATAACAAATAATGTAAAAGTATAGAGCGAAATAAATAGTTCTTTATACCTCATGACTTTTTTCTACCAGTATAAACAACAACTCCAAACCGTCAAGCGAGAAGCATGGCTGAAATAGTAAAAAGTAGTCGCGTCAACAACGAAGAAGGAGTTAGTCGAAACCAGTATTAGGGGTTCTGTTTACCTTCAACTAACGATTTGAGACTTGTCATTTGTTAAATGTGAAACTTAATATTTCGTTTGGAGAAAACCCGAAGTCAATCGATCAACTCGTTCCTGAGTTATCGCTTATTAAGTACATTGCCTTAATGCCTGAAAAGAATTGGATAAAATAGGTCACGTGCTAAAGATGACGTCTTAAGATATAAGTAAAAGTATATCAGCTGTCACTTGTCACTTGTCACGTGTACACCGTGTATATTTGTAGAAATTTAAACCACCCTCCGAAGATAGGGTGACTAAAAGGGCTCTAATATGATAAACGACGTGTTGGATATCAAATAAAAGAGAAAATTTTAAATAAATTAATGGTACTAGTATAGTTTCTTAATTCAGAGATGGAAAGGCATTAGCAATTATAGAAATTGGATGTTTTTCCTTTTTTCTTAATTTTTGCTACTAGAAGATGTCTCCACTCAAGCATGGTCGATGTCTTCGTGCTTTACCATACCTCTTAATCTGTTCTTGTCAGAATATCGCTGCCTTTCCCTCTTTTTCTTTTCTTCATATTCTTGCCGCTCGAGTTTTTTTCTTTTCTCATAAGCATTTTTTTCATTATTTTTAGCTTTCTCACTAATGAAGCAACGTCTAGTTGACATTTTGAGTTAGTTTCGCCATTCATTTCTGAAATAGAACAGAAATTGTCACTAGGACCCCAATCTGTCTTTAGTATCCCCGTTACAAAATTGGGTCACTAATGACTGGAATCCTAATGACAATTTTGCGTTTTATCGCCGAAATTTAGTGGGGTTATCTATGATTGCCGCACAATCATCATGCAATTGGATAACTAGATATATTTTTATTGTAACCAAATATTTAATCCCGTGCCTTTTGTATAATTATTCATGATCGAGTGCTCGAGTATCAGGCTTTAACAGGTCAAGTACGTGATCTGTTGTAATCAGTTACTATTCAACCCTCTCAGCACGATGAAGTTTGTTGTGGTTGACGTTCAGGGATTCAGCGTTCCAGAATTTCAAGCTAAAGAATTGGCTATTTACGATGGAAAGCAAATACGGAACTATCTTTTCAAACCCGCTCGGCCGTTTTATGAGCTGTCCTATGATTGCCAGAAGCAAGTAATGTTTCTATATGGGAACCGGCATGGTTTATACTACAATTCCGGCGAAACCGATTACAATGAACTTCACCGCATTATCTACAACGATCTACGGGATGTTGATGTCATCTATGTGAAGGGGCATGTAAAGAAGACCTTCTTACTGGAAACTTTTTCCACGATGAAATATCTTAAGCATATACCCGATATTGTTAATTTAGAATTTACTGGGGGCAGTGTTGCTGTACCGAAATTAGCTCTAAGTAAAACCACGTGTTCTTATCATGCTTTAGAATATTGTATTTGTAGTGCTAAGAATTCAAAAATTTTGTATGAATATATTTATGATTTTTTACCTAAATAAAGAAGTTAAACTGTATTACATGTTTAATTTTATCCTATATTATTAGGCCCCCCTTGAGAAATTTGATCATTTAGTCTCGAGCTTATGACAAAGACAGTCGACTTGTCAGTTAGATTAGACGAGCATTTGAAAAAAATACGCAAGCTGAAAAGAGATATTAAGTTTTACCAAGAATATAAATCTGTGGTTAGATTGTTTTCGAAACTTACCATTTCAACTTACCAATGGCGGCCTCCTCCTCCTCCTCCTCCTCTTCCAGCTGGGATAGGGTGTTTGAATCGTCCTCTAGATGTCCTGATGTTCCAGCGAAAGTTCTTAAGACTAAGCCTAACCGAGTTTACGAGATTGATGACTTTATAACTGTCATTTTTACTACGTCCGAAGAGGAACGCAAACAAGTAATTTTGGATACTATTGGTTATGGCAAAATTTCTTTCTCTAGTGAGGAATTTGAAGAATTTTTAAGCACTTTTGATTGTTTCAATACCCATTGGGTAGATATATTTATGATAATTGGACAGTACACGCTAGTGTTTCATCGCAATGGTGAGAAGAGAAGTCTCAAGTTTGAAGATGCCACAACAGACAAGTATCTATTTCGATGGACCGAGAAGCTAATACACCTATTTGCAAAACATGTTTATGAATTGTATAAGCTTAATATTGAATATTATACTGTTACTAAATAAATAGTCTAACGTTAATTTGTTTTTCTTTGTTCTAACTAAGGAAATAAAACACCAATATAAACACAAAAATTTATTAAAGTGTAAAAAAAGTGAAAAAAACACAAAATGTGACCGAACAGTGGTCTGTAAATAGAGTAAAATAATAAACAATATAAAAATCAAAAAAGGGTAAACTTGGGTAAAATAAGTTAAAAAAGCAAAAAATCTGACCGAACAGCGGTCTGGAAATAGTAAATATAGTAAAATAAACAAACAATATAAAAAATCAAAAAAAAAAAAAGGGTAAACTTGGGTAAAATATACATATAAACAAACAATATAAAAATAAAAAATAGGGTAAACTTGGGTAAAATATACATATAAACAAATAATAGAAAAATAAAGCTAGGGTAAACTTAGGTAAAATATACATATACAGTAACTAAATGAATACAATAAATAGGGTAGACTAGGGTGAAATACATTAATACAATAAATAGAGTGGAAATAAATGAATACAATAAATAATAAAATAAATAACATATATGCCTAATCTAATATCACAGCCTCTAAAGTCATACATTTAGCTACCAAAGGGGGATTGAAGGAAAGTTAGCTGCCCGTGATCAGTCTTCGCTCATGGAATTTCCGATGATTCCTTATACTTTTCAATATCTCTATGACCCCAAGCAAGCGTGTTCTCCAAGTCGCCGGGAATAAGGTAACGCTTATCGTCCGCGTGTGATAGCGCTACCTTATTTTTCAGTTCGACATACATATCGTGTAAATGCGAACGGAAAGTGTTCATCTGACGATGAATCTGAGTTCCTTCTACGTCAACCGCTTCCCTATAATCGTCCAGAGTCAGTTCGGATTGGGTGACGTAGTCAGGAACTCCCTTAGCTTTTTTGGTTAACTTTCCCTCCACATTTACACAATATGCCTTCGCCCCGGTACCGTAGAAATCCCAAATGATTTTTCCTGCATACTCATCTTTCATTTTGCCCAAAATTGACTGGTTTACAGGAACATCATGTGGATTTTCCTGTGAGAAATTAGACGTATCGAATCTATCTAAATTTTGTGTCATATCGCTATAGAAATTTTCGGTTGTAATTTTTAACACAAGGGAATCGGTATCAGTGTAGAGTAATACCGCGTTGTTGCCGTATTTTGGCTTAATATACCCGTACAAAAAGTCATACATAATAGTCTTGGATATTTCCAAGATGCTGAAACCCACGTAAATCGGTTTATTATATGTGATTTTTTGTTTTTTCATCTGGATAGCTACCAGGTTCTCGTTAAAAATAGTGCGATCTTTAAAATGAGGTTTCGAGATTAACGCTTCGGCTCCCAACCTTCTACCAATATTTTCCCCATGAGAAACAAGTTTAACATCTACCCGTTTCTCCACATTTTCCATTGTTTTCCCAAACACGGCGTTGTTCATAAGTTTGAAAAAGTCTTTTTCAAACTTATTTTGCGCTTGATTGCGCATCGCTGTGTTTAGGTCAATGTATTTCTTTAGCCACGGTGATTGGTCAAAAGATATAACGCGATGAATTTTGGTGAGCTTAAGCCCATAATCTAAAGCCTGACGCAAATTTTGGTAATGAATTATATATTTACTTTTAGGTTTAAAATTTGGAATTAATTTTTCAATATCTTGGAATTTTGATTCTGGTGGAGCTATTGATTGTGGACAAAAGGGTAGTTCGTTGTGTAAATAATGCACCTGTTCGGGATATTCTAAATCTACCTCTAATATATAGCCAGTTTTAGAATCGTTCGCGACATTCCTGTAATCTAAACTTTGAATTTCGGTCTCATCTAACCACTTAAAATTCCCCGTTGGTAAATATTGAGACATAGCCGCACCATAGAGGTTGGTAGCGTCCAAATACATGATGTAGGAAGTAGGTTTGGAAGCGTCATAATGAGGTAGAAATTTATTGTTAGCAAAAGCTTTTCTAACACTACACTGACTGACCCCACCGCGAATACCGTGTTTAAAGAAGTGTACCATGTCTAGATCTGTCAGTAATTCCAAGCAAATTGATGTGGACTTGAGTGCGGCGTCCATCGCAAGAGAGGGCGCCGTGAAGTACTGCGCAGGATCTAGACCGTAAGTGTTAAGGCACACGTCTCTAAAACTTTCAAAAACATCTGTCAATAATAGTACATCGGATTTTAAATAAATATCTGAATATTCGCCTAAAGTTTTACATTCAAATAAATTCCATACAGCCCCAGCACGCTTGTAATCCTCGTTACTGATGTCTTCTTTTTTCAGCTGGTTATAAAAGTCTTTTTGTGATGGAAGCTTTGTGTCATTCAATTTCGCGAAACTATCCACGTAATTATATGGGAAGACACCCTTCTGTCGAATAAGCTGAAACTTATTTTCTTCCGCGAAATATTTTCTCACTTCTCGACATTGTTCTGGTTTTAAATTTTGACTAAGTTTATCGAGACTGCTGGCCATGAAACGAAAACTGTCGAGGAAGCGTAATTTTAAAAATACCTGATGTTGTTTACCATCTCTGTTCTCGATGTTATCCACCAAAACATGTTTAGTAAAGGAGATATACTTTTCCTTGTTTTGAGGGATAACATCCAACTTTTCTTCGTTGGAAGCCAATTCCTTAACAAACAGGTGGGAGTCAAAGTTGGACATGTTATGGAAAAAGATGGGTATAAATTGAGGGATTTTGTAATTCAGGTTGCATACAGAGTGCGCGGGACCTCGATAGGAGCCGTCTGTATGGCTATGTTCGTGCACACGATCGTTTAACGCTGCATCAAATGGCTTTTCGCAAATATGACACACCCTAGCTTCTTGATGCTCCCTCTCTTGTTCCGCAGAAATAGGTGTCATGGGTACTACTTCCTTCATAAAGCGATTATAGATTGATTTAGAATCAATCTCTAAACGTTTTACGAATTCTTTGTGAGCATCCGGACCCCTATAACTTTGGTAAATCGAATGAGCATCGTCAAAGTCACATTTGATGTAGTAACCGAACGAGTACGGAACATGTTTGTGTGTTCTCACAGTGTATGACGTATCGGGATCCTGCGCATTTTCCTCTGTATCCAGGGGTTCAAGGATAGTTTCGAAATCGGCATAAACAACAAAAGGCACTTTTAATTTTTTTTCAAAGTTTGTAAATTTCAAAATATTCTCGGGAATCTCTTCACCATATTTATTTTTTTTTAAATTTGTCGTTGGGACTTTAGCTAAAACGTGCCCGCAATCGTGCTCCTGATGAGTCTTTAATTTTTGTTCTGAATCAAAATACGATAAACAACCATCACATAAATACTTAACACCATGATGTAGGGATAATTGACTTGAGATCAGGCGAGATAAACTTCTTATTAAACAGTAATGACTATTTCCATAGTCATCACTGATTACTAACAAATTTACGTGTCGCTCCCTATTACGAGATTTTGTAAAGTATAAGGGACCCACGACTTCAATACTATTTTTACCATCTTCGAACAGTTTCTCCAGTCCATAAACATTGATAGAAATATTATTGAATCGCTCAAACTTAGCGATGTCGATAAGTTTAATCGGAAATTCTATACCTGTAAAGTCCAGTTCGTTCTCAAAAGACAAATAGTTCGCGACTCTATTTGGATGTTGAGTCCAATGAAGTGGGTGTAAGGCAGCTAGGACTGACCACATGAAACATTTTTGATCCGTGTTCTGGATGTTCAAGACAGCTTTCTTTGCTTCAATCTCCTTTGGCAGCGGGATGTAGGAAGATGGCTTTAGAGGCTGGATCTTGTTGATACCTAATTCTAAGTGGAGGAGTTGTTGGAGCGCCCATCCTGTAACAATAGAAATATTTTTTAATAAGAAATATTAAACAGTTTTAAAAAAATTTTTGCAATAGTTTTACACTTACCACTATCCTTTTCCATAAATTCCGAATACTTCCGGTCCAGGATAGCGCTGAACTGCTCAAACAGCTCCTCCAAGTCCGTAGCCCTGCTCACCAGCTGGTATTTGGTGTTGAAGGACTTCACCTCCTCCGACTCGCTCGACTGCAGGAGAAAGCGACCGAAAAGCTCCAAGCCAATCTTCAGGTAGTCGTACCTTAACACAACGGCCCCAACCAACTTGACGAATTTTTGTTTCAGCTGCTGTACGTAGTTCTTCACGTTGGTTGGGTCTTGGCTTGAAGTGAGTCTGTAGGTAGTGATCCGGTTTCTAAATGATGTTTCCACCCGCACCACTCCTTCTTCCTCCTGCATCCTCACACAACACTTCTCCCGATGGATTAACGTTCTCAGATGTCCTCCCCATCGGGAGACTGGAACATCCAGTTTGCACTCCTTGCAGTGTTGCGTTGCTGATGTAGATGGTTCTAGAGATAAGAAAAAATAATTAGTATCAAAGTTATCTAAAAACAATTCTAGTCTTAAAAGAAAATTTCACTTTTTAACTACTCACCATCTGTCGAAACGAGTCTTGCTCTTTTCGCCATGGATGTCTGCGTGGTCTTCGCTGGTCTTTTGGGGGCCGGGTGCTTCTCCTTCTGGTGGCGAAGAAGAGCCCCCTCCGACTTGAAAATCCCACTGCAGACGTCGCAGATCTTGACTGCTAAGCGGCAATCTCCATGACGATTGAGGCTGTCCTTCCTGGCGAATGCACGGCTACAGAAGTTGCACACAAACATTTTCTGGAAAATAAAATATTTTGACTGAGGAAAATGTTTCCGAACCCTTGTTGGTATACTCCTACTATTATGTGACTCCGAGATGTGAGTGGAAACCGAACATACGTCATCTTTCCCTACTCGCCGTTTGATAAATTTTTTCTTTCATTAAATTTCCAGTTTTAGCCTAACTTCAAGCAAAACTAGCGCTTATACATACCCGATAGAGAAATTATTTTTTAAAACACTATTACATGCATAAAGACTACTTCGTCAGGTTCTAGTTTCAAAGATGTATTGTTTGGGCGTTACGTCGCTCTACTTCTAAGGTAAATTAATACTTTAAAAATAATAAGTCCCTGCGTTTAAACAAAAAAAAAAAAAACAAATAGTGAAAAAATAAATGTTTTGAACACTGTCAGCGACTTTAAAATTTTTTCAAACAATATTACATGTATGAAGACTACGAGTGCTTTGTTAGGTTCTAGTTTAAAAGATTTATTGTTTGGAAGCTATGTCACTCTACTGCTAAGGTAAAATATTTTAAAAAATATTTTAAAAATACTCAAAGTCACTACGTTTAAACAGCAAACAAATACTGAAAAAAGAACTGTTCTGGACACTGTCAGCGACTTTTAATTCTAAAAAGTATGTTTGATCTTAATCTATATAGTTTAAAAAATAAAAAAGGGTTTAAGACCAACCTCCTTTTCTATTACTCGATCCCGATTCTAATATTACTGTAAATAATTGAAGATTTCCATGCTGTTACTTAAACGCGAAATTAAAATCATAATTTTGTATACTAAAGTTGTAAGACAGGCACATAGACAGACTATTTTTGATTTTCCCTGACACGACGGCACTAGGTTGTAAGACAGGCACATCGATAGACTATTTTTTATTTTCCCTGACAAAACGGCACTAATATTCTTGTAAATATTCGACATTTCATTTTTGTTCATACATGCAGACTCCAAAACTTTAAGCTAATATCAATCGGTACTTACCCAAAAATTTCACAGTACACTTTCTTCACACAAAAAAAAACAAAGAACAAAGAACACTCCGACTGGCTGGCAACGAACTTAACGTGCACACTAGGAGATTCAGACGCCAACTGTGCTTTGCAAATTGCCTCTTTCTCCCTTTTATGCTTTTCCTTATCAGCCGGAAACTGACGGGTCCTAACAAGTTAACGACGCAGTTTGCTGCTTCAAATAAAGTTAATAATTTCTAATTGTGTGTTTTATTTATCAGTACAATACTAATATTTTGCAATTCTTTCTGTTGTTCGCACGTTCGAGCCCACCTTATCACCGGAAATGTTAACCGCAACTTCCTGTGTTGCACGCGGCACTACTACATATTATTATTCACTTAAATAATATTAATACATTCTATTTCTTCAAAAATTTTCAAATCTTAATTTTTACCGATCGGTTCTACGTACATATTTGCTTCGATCTAAACACACATACCGACTGTTATTTTGCAAGTAAATAACTTTTTCAACTAATTACTATTCTCCTGATAAGGACGGAAGTTGCGAAGGCCGACGGCTTCCACCGTCCTTATCGCTGTATACTCATTTCTATTGCCACTAAACGACATGTAAATACGTTTTGATTTCCTTGCAAACAATTTCAAATTAAATCATTAATTTTCTTTAATTGCTAATGCCCTTACCTCTCGGAATTAAGAAACCCGAATAGTGTTATTACTTTATTTAAATTTTTCTCTTTTCTTTGATATCCATCATGACTTTTACCATATTCGACCCCCTTATCATCAACCGGAAGTGCTACCGTCGACTGTTTAAACGGGTGTGTTTAAACAACCCTGTTTAAACAGAGACGTTTTTAACAGGGTAGTTTAAACAGGGCTGTTTGAACAGGGCTGTTCAAACAGGGGTGTTTCAACAACTCAGTTTAAACATTGACGATTTTAACGTGAGTTGTTTAGTTGTTATTAACTTAAATAAAATTCCTAAATTATATATATTTCATCGAAAATTTAGTATACAGGGTGATGTAAAAATTTTGAGATCTAATTTTTTACTAGTTCCGATGATCTAATACCTATTTTTCTATTACCAAATCCCCTAATATTCATAACCTATATAATTAATCCAAAATTTACTATACAGGGTGATGTAAAAATTTTGAAATCTAATTTTTTCCTCAAAGTCGAGATTTTTGAAAACTAATTTGACAAATCGAAAGATCTGCTCCGTCACTATCCCCCATGCGAATTTCGACTCTCCACCATCAGCCGTTAGGTCGCTAATCGCAAAAAACTATATCTCCGGAACCCTAAGGCCGATCGACGCCATTCTTTTTTTAAACGTCTTCGGACACCGCCCTGAATACGTGACGTATCTTAAATTTTTATTCTGACGTTTAACACGTGACTGGTGACAGTTGACAGGTCTTCAATGACAGGTGACAGCTGACATATTTTTACGCATGTCTTCTGACGCCATTTTGAACACGTGACCTACGTTAAATTTTAATTTTGGCGTTTCAAAAGTGACAGGTGACAGTTGACAGATCTTAAATGACAGGTGACAGCCGCCATACTTTTACACATGTCTTATGACGTCATTTTGAACACGTGACCTACGTTAAATTTTAATTTTGGCGTTTCAAAAGTGACAGGTGACAGTTGACAGATCTTAAATGACAGGTGACAGCCGCCATACTTTTACGCATGTCTTCTGACGCCATTTTGAACACGTGACGTATGTCAGTTTTTATTTTAACGTTTCATAAGTGACAGGTGACAGTTGACAGATCTTAAATGACAGGTGACAGCTGACATGCTTTTACACATGTCTTATGACGTCATCCTTCATACGTGACGTATGTCAAATTTTAATTTTGACATTTGACAAGTGACAGGTGACAGTTGACAGGTGACATTTGACAGCTGCGCGCGCAGGTTGGGTTTGCTGACGTAAGATCCAGTGACGTAGACTTCGATGACGTACTTGAAATTTGCACCTGCGCAAAGGTGGCCGAGCTATGACGTCATAGATCACAAGATAAGATCCCACCGGTGGACGGTGGGCCGTGAACTCCCAAACTTTCACTACTAACTTAATTCACAATTCAGTTAACAAAAGGTGGTGTAGTGAAACAGGGCTAATGTAAAGTGCAACAGGGTTAATGGAATAACCTAATTCTGTGGATTATCCAGTTAAACTGCGAGGGTACCCTCTGGACAGCATGGACTTCGTCATGGTGCTACGTTTAACAGGTAAGCGATTTGTGCGTCGCGAAAAATAGACCATACCTTTGGCTAATCAACCGTTTTATTTTCTTTTCTAAATTTAATACAGTCCACTAAGTTTCATAGTTTCCGCTTCAAATAGTCTATCTCTTTTAAAATCTTATTTACAGAATAGGACCCAAGTTGTGAGGGTGGGGGGGTGACGTCTGCTGAGAGTGCACTGAATATCGGGGTTCCCCAAGGGTCAGTCCTGGGCCCCATACTTTTCTTGATTTACATCAATGATCTGCCCTTTGGTGATACAAGGGCTACGTACACACTCTTTTCGGACGACACCACTGCTTCCCTCTCAGCGGGCACCTTGGAAGAGGCTACAAGGGAGCTGGGGGTGGCACGGTCCATGGCTGAGGACTGGTTTGGTGCCAACAGGCTGCTTCTGAATCAGGCAAAGACACAGCAATTAGTGTTTTCACTTAGAAACATGGGTGAGGTTAATGATGGAGCATCGCACGTAGGATTCTTGGGTGTGATGATTGATCAGGAACTTAAGTGGCATACCCAGATCGAGCAGATTGCCAAGAAGCTTGGAAGCGGTCTGTTTGCATTGAGGCGTCTTAGCGAGCATGTTACTGTTCCCGTACTTAGAACTGCTTACTTTGCTTTATTCCACTCAATAATGTCTTATGCTCTGTTGGCTTGGGGTCACGTACCCAGGTCAAAGCGTGTTTTTGGCCTCCAGAGGAAGGCTGTGCGGGTTGTGGCGGGGTTGGGATTCAGGGAGGACTGTAGACGGGCCTTTGCTGCCCTTGGCATCCTGACTTTCCCGTCCCAGTACATCCTGGATAGCCTGACATATGTTAAATCCAACAGGGGAACGTACAAAGTGCATGGTGAAGTTCACAGCCACGACACCAGAAATAAAAATAACTTAATACCAGAACATTCCCGCCTGGAGAGGTGTCGAAATGGCCCAAGATATTTGGGAATAAACTTTTTTAACCATTTGCCAGAAAGTATCAAACAACTGCCTGAAAATAATTTTAGGGGTAAAATAAAAGAAATTTTAATAGAAAATGCTTTTTATTCGCATGAAGAATTTTTGAATTTTAACATTAATATTTTATAGTTTGTGTTTTATAGATTTTATATATGTAGTGAAGTTTTAATATGTGACGTTCTTAAATGTCGGTTTGTACTATTGTAAACAAGCTGTCTATATATATGTATATTTTTATTTTGACGCGTGTAAGTACATTTAAGTATTTTTGACATTAAATATGATTTTGATTTTGATTTTGATTTTGGATAATGCTTCGTACCACAGTAGGCGTATTGATAAAGCTCCGAACACCGGAACAAGAAAGGCCTAAATACAAGAATGGCTAAGAAGGCATATTATTTCATTCGAGGAAGATATGGTCAAGGCAGAATTATTAACTCTTGTTAAAGAAAATAAAGGTGCTGACAAATATGTCATTGATGAATTGGCCAAATCCACCAATCGCAGAATTTTACGCCTGCCGCCGTACCATTGTGAATTTAATCCTATCGAGTTAATCTGGCATCGTGGCACAACAAAAGTCCACAACACAAAGAAAATCATTTCAATTATTCAGCCTGCTTAGTTTAGTAGTAAAGTCACTATTATAATATTAACCATTATATTGTGGCAAACCTTCTAAAATAAATTAATATATTTTCATTAATTTACCTATATACTACGCCACTGATGATTTTCGCATTATCACTTCTGCAAGTACTTGTGCAGTGTAAACCGGGCCGTCCGGCACCGCCTTGTCTGCTCGTGATTACTCCGTACGTTCAGTGGATAGACTATAGTTTTGGATGTTTTAAGAATTACATTAAGTTTTGAGGTCCAAAACCGAGTCCAAAACCTTTAAAATCAGTAATGGGCTCTTTCTTAAATAAAGGAATATTATAAGTGTTGCAATAGCGAACATGATCCCAAGATGTTAACTAATAGGGGGCCTTCCTTAGACTGGACTACCTACCAGACTTTGGACTTTCAGCCAAGTTTGTAAGCCAGAGTTTTTCAATTTTATTTATTCACTTTTAGTTACAAAACAGCTAAAAAAATAATTTGATTGTTTTTTCTTTGACTCAAAATAATTTTGCTATTATTTTTGTAAATTGTTTTTATATTAGTAAATATTAAAAAAAAACTATTCAGTAATCAGATATTTATACAGGATGTTCAAAAAGTCAGTATGGGCAAAAATCTTTGCCATTAGTAGGGGAAGTGGGGGATAGTTGATCACAAGAGATACTTGATCAAATTACAGTTTCCTGAAACCTAATTATTTAAAGCCAGTTCATTGATTTGGAATAGAAGTATTACATATTTGCAACCCTGCAAAATTTTCGCGGCAATATCAGTCGACGATTAGATTCGGTACGAGGAACAGTGCTTTTTGAACCCCCAACGATAAAAATTTTGTAAAAGAATTTTTGTTTTTTATTTGAATAATATCTTAGACAAGGGAAAGAGAGTGGACGCGCAGCGATGCCTGCCTGCCTGTTACCGACTGCCACATAAATCATGGCCGGCCAAAACAGCAAGGTCTCTCCAGTGGCGTATCGCGCAAAAGGAGTAAACGAGGATTTTAAATACGGTCATATTGATATAATTTATTAAAAATAAAGTTGATTTAATGACGATGGCAGTTTTATTGCAACCTAAAAGTTACATTTTAGTTTAAACTAATAGTATGTTTTTGTTATGGATACTTTCAAGTTGTTGACTTATAGAACCAGAAATGAACTGTATAAAATAAGAATTAGTTAAAAAACATTTACATGGTTAAATAGTTTTTTTTTCAGATATTGATTATTTTTCGTTGTTTGTGAAAAATCTGGTTTAGCTTAATATAATAAGAAACACAAATGCAAAACACATTTTTATTAATTTTAAATAAATTAAGTACTTGTCATTTTGTTAAACACAAAAAATGTAAAACTACATACAAACATAAAAGACAAACTATTTTACAGCATCAAAAGTAATTAAAGGATAATAATTATAATATATAAGTATACAGAAAACGCAAATATAAACATAAGTAATACAGTAAATGTGAAGCCTGGGGCAGCATTAATATTTTGCAACCAGTTCCCTAGTGTACTACAGTGTGGTAAGCAAATATCAAAAACACTTCTTACATAATTGTATGCCTTGGGAGAAAAAAAATTTAAAGTGAGAGCAAATTTCCGTAATTCTGGCGAATATGTTCTTTTTTTCCCAATTTTTCTTTGTAACATTTCTTTAGTTACAGATGTTATATTCCCTAATAGCATTGCTTTTTCATTATCTAATAAATTATTTTTTTGTAAAGTTTGTACCATTTGCTTTAAAGAAACAACTTTTTTTATATCTTTTTAAAGACTGAGTTAATACCAGAATTTTTCTGGTTTTTGCTTTGCTTTTAGCAACCTCACGGAAAAGCTGTTTTCTTAATGACTTCTTTCGTGGCTTCAGGATCTGCTACAGGCAATGTAGGCTCATTTGAAGGGCCTGGTTGTGGACTACATGCTCTCTTTCTTGTCTACAAAAACAAACAGTTTTACTTCAACTAAATAAAAAAAATATTTTTTTTTAAAAAAACTTTTATACTTTACAACTAAAAATACCTTCTTTGACTGCAGATAGTGTGGAAGCTCAGAAAATAATGTTGGAACTGCTTCTTCATTCAGTAAACGAACTCTTGACTGCGAGTTACTTTTGTAGAACCAATGCTTTTCAAAGTGTTTTGAACAAAGGCGATCATGTTTTGAGGGCATCCAATCATCTACTTTCATGTTTTCTATCCACTTTTTGCATTGCTCTCACTCTCTAGGAAAACTGAAAGAAAAAGTTAATTACTTAAGTAGGTAGGTACTACTCGTCCTTTTTTTCCCTCTTTTATTTTTCTTTAGTTACCCTTTTTTACAACGAAACATGTATTGTTTTACACATTTTAAAATATTTAAAATTTCTTTCAAAGAAAATTTATAATTTTATAACAGTACATTAGGTACGCCTATGAACACAAGGCGTGTTTCACCAAAGAACCTGAGTTTAAATACATAATTCTGACTAAAAGTAACTAAATACTTAGATAAAATTTTGCCTATTGTTACATTTTTGATCATACTTTAACATATTATAAAGAAATAACTCAAAGACTAGGCTTTATATCCAAAATTTAAACATAAACTAAAAGGGACAAAAGCATCTCTATTAGTTTTTACCTGTGAAATGATATTCCAGGCTCTTTCTTCTCACTTCGACTTTTACAACAATATGCTGAACAGTTCACCATAATGAAATTTAATATACTTCACTTCTCACCTTCACTTTACTGATATAAATTCGCAAAATAAACTTTCGATGCGTTTTGTTTGTTTGCCACCTAAACAATGGCCGCCGCTCGAAAAGCGTAACAGTTTCTGCTCATTGGTTTAATGGCATGCGCGGTATCCTCTCTCTTCCCTCATCTAAGAATAATATTGTACTTTTGGTGTCTTGGCCAATTTTAATTAAACTTGTTAATTATTGTGCATCTATTGAAGATATTGTAGTGATTTTACATTTCAAGGTAAGTGATATGTTTTAATTTTTTAACATGTGTTTTCAAAGGGATACTTGATTAGATGATACTTGGGGATATTTGATCAGGTGATCAAGTATCCCTAAATACCTAACATTTTTGTTTAATTTTATAAACTTGCAGTTTTTTTTTGTGGATACCAAGGTTTTACAAATGCAAAGAAGGCACGAAACCTAGAAGGAAAATAAATGAAGAAAACATGAAGGTGGCTGTTATAGAGGCACTGAGAAAAGCAAGTCCGATTCAAGCAGTCGCAAAAAGATATGCCGCATTATTTCTTTAAAATGTGCAGATGAAACCAAAAAATTGTTTTCAATGGTAGAGTCTGATGTAAGCGATGTTGGATTTGACGACATTATTGGATTGGCTTCAGATAAAAATATTATTTTAAAAGCTTAAAGAATGTATTACTCTCTCATGAAGGTCCTGGATATTTGAAAGTGCTTAAGAGTACCTACTCTTTATCATATGTGTACCACTTTTATCATTAATGAAGTATTTTATTCTAGTTTAGTTTTCATAAGCCTCTGGATTTTTAAAATGGTTGAAAAAGTTTATACTTACCTTTATTCTGTACTACCAATATAATTTTAAACCATGTAGCAAAATAAACTTATTTTTTTAAAATAAATCATTTTACTTATTTTGTTCTTTTGAGTTAAAGTTGCTTTTTATTTAATCAGTGATTAAGTCTCCCTTGGCCTTGCTCAAATATCCCACCTAATGGGGATACTTGATACTTTTACACTATTTTTTAAAAACAATAATAGACATACTTGTTTATTCTTAAATCGCTAAATTTGTAAAAGAGGATATGCAAGAATGTTGTTACTTTAGCGTGTTTTCATTTTTGTGACCTAATTTATTTAAAGTCTCATAAATATTGACCTAATCTAAAGATATGATCAACTATCCCCCACTATCCCTAAAGATAGAGACACCAAATTTTACATGTTTCTTATTGGTTAATAAATTTAATTCTTTATTTTATATAATACTTATATTTTACCGCAAACCTGATGTCCGTATCTTGTTTCATTTTTACATGTCAAGCTTTTAAAAATTAAAAATCGCGGAAAAAAATTGAAATACCTTTATTTCTCTTATTACTTTAAAATGACCGCCATGAACTTCTGCTCGTAACAGATTTAAAAGTAATTACAGAAACATTGTCCTCATTAGTTTTGAACACAGTATGGGATGTATCAATGGCATTGATTGTCATTACTGCGATATTTTTAACAGTACTTTGTCAAAACTCAAAAGATTACTTAACATTGTTCAAATAATTTTAATTGTTTTATACTCTTTCCTCTGTTAGTTTACTCATCATGTTCATGCTTTTCTTTTCTTTCTTATCTTTTAGGTATTTTCTGTGTTATGTTTGTATACTTCATTCTTTATTTTCTCTGTACTGTTTGGAATTTACATTCTGTCGGATATATATGAAATAAATAAAATAAAATTACTGATATATATCTCACCCAAAATACTCTGTACAATATGAACATACTTATAAGTTGATTTGCTATTATTCACTACTTTCTAGATCTAGACACACGAGCACCCAAAAACAAAACAAACATGTCCGTCGTATTTTTGCCTTTGACCTCGTCTCATTTTTGCGTTGGAGGTGTATCAAATTTGCCTTCTGGATTTATTTACCTTTTGCAGGTTTCTACCTTACCATTACAAAAAAAGCAGTCTGTGGTCGGTTTCCAGGTTTCTACCTTACTATTACAAAAAAAGCAGTCTGTGGTCGGCGACCACAGACTGCTTTTTTGGACAAAACAATCAGCTATCCAAAGTGGCATTAAAAATTCTTTCGTTTCCTGCTACTTTAGCGTCGACCGAGCGAACTTTTTCTATGTTTTCTACAGTTCATTCAAACAAACGAAACAAGCTGACAACTCCGCGTGCAATAAAATTAACGTACATCGCTCATTACTGGCGTACGAAAACAAAAACAGCTGCACCAAAACCTGACACAAGTATTCCTCCATTTCTGATTGAACTGAACTAACTGAAGTAACTGAATCTACTGAAAGTGATCAGCCGAGTGATCAGCATTGTGAGATGATAGTGTCGGAAGACTCGGAAGTAGGAGTACCTGGAGGCCTTTCAAAATCGCCAAAAAAGTTAGAGTCGGAGAGGGAGACTGAGGATGAGGAAGAAACTTCTTCAGAGGATGAGAAATTCCCCATCACAATCCTGAGGATGAGGACGACGAGGTTGTTAGTAGGTCAGAAAATGAAGATTAATTTTATTAAGAATCTTTTATTTGTGTTGATTTGTTTTATTCGAAAATCAAAAGGACTTTTTTAAATAATTTTATCAGAAAAGTGTATTACGTTTTTGTTTTGTAGAAGAAAAAAATGTATTTTTTTGTGACTGTAGCCTAGCCTGCCTGAGGCTGCGGATGAGAGTACATTTTTGTTAGTTTCTTTTTTAAATAAAAATACATAGTTTATCCTGAACTTGTCTTGATTTTGTCTAGCCTATGGCCTTTCATAAATAAATGGAATTTAAAATAATTTTAAATTCAAAAAAATATATTGAAGTTTCCCGGGAAATTTCCCGGAATTTTCTCGAATATTTCGTTTGCGGGAATTTACCCATCACTGGTGGTCGGTACACGTCACCCTCGGTACTGGCAATATAAACATAAATTTATTGTAGCTTAAATACAGGCTGCTTCTAACAAAATTTTGAGCACAAGAATAAAAAATGTGTCATAGTTTTTAATTAATGATTAACAAATTAAACACTGTAAATAAAACAATCATTTTTTTTTAGAACTATCTTATTTTTGCCCAACTTTTTTAGTGTTTCACTTTGTACCTTCATTGACCCTAGTGAAAGAGCCCATTCAAAATTTCTGTAAATATTGGCTCCACGCATGCATATTTTTTTCAGGATGGGTCTTTTATGACTTACCAAAAGGCAAAATTAATGAAAATCCATTTGGTATCGATCTTGTGGGTGGAATTCTGTAGGAAAACAATGAAAAAGCAACCTGAAAAACAATACCCAGCTTTAAAAAGTGGATTTCAAGATAACGAAACTTCAATGGTTTGCTCTGTAAGTTTTTATGATTATTAATTTGTAAAAAAATGTGGGTTTTTAGTCGATTTTAAGGTTAATCTATTGTAAACAGGGGCAAAAAGGTTTACTTACTTGATGGTATTTTTGATATGTCGAATATTATATTATTTTTAGATAATTTTTTTCTTCAACCTACAAAAATTATTATTTTTTAATATACGGTATAGCGAACAAAACTATACAGTAGGGTGTTGGGAAATATCATTAGAAAACTTGGAAAAATAATTGTCGTAGTTCCATAAAAAAATTTGGAAATCTCAATATTTTCCGACTTATAGCTGTGCAAAGTTTAATTTTTGAAACATCTTTTTTTTCATATTGGATTTAATCTTTCACATATTGAATTAAAATTTTGCACTCAAACTAAATTTAGGGGTTTATTTTAATTATAATTTTTTTTATTTTGGCAGATATTGCGAAGGTGAAGTATTAAGGCAATAAAAACAAAACAAAGAATGTACTCTTCATTTGAGTCCATATACATTCCTCACCGTTTGGCATTAAAGTTTTTATTTTTTTAAATCAAATTTTCAAACATCGACAAATCAAGCCGTGGCGTAACGTAAAATTATAAGGCCCCTCCTCAAAATGAAGTTAGACCTAAAGGTATAGCTATGAATGGGCCCCTGCTCCATCCACCGCTGGGCCCTTTAAACGGCTGGGCCCCTCGCCGGGTGGGCATGTTTGAAGAGTTACGATTAAAGAAAAATGAAAAATCACCAATTTTTTTTTAAATCATGATTATTTTGCGTCTGCATCGCGCGATCATTATTGAGGCATACTTTAAGGGTAACGACAAGGGTACAGTTGCAAGACGAAGATTTTGTGCTCACTTTTGTGCACAAAGCACTTGCCTGGTGGCCTGGTGCTTGCTGGAGAATAAAAGGAAGGTTTAACGCCGAAAATGATATGAACTTTTTAGAAAATATAGCGCTCCCATCCACTGAGCAAATTTATCCCAATAATAATTTTTTATATCAACAAGATAATTATTAATTGTCTAGTTCATACCGCCAATCAATGCAGTAACGAATTGGTTTCAAACTAAAAATGTGGAAGTGCTGCTATGGCCCTCTTTTAGCCCCAATATGAATCCTATCGAAAAAATTTGGGGCATAATTGTAAAGAATATGTATAAACAAAATTTTAGCCCACAAAATGCAGACGAATTATTTGAAAAAGTACACTAATGCTGGGAAGAGCTTAACCCTAATATTATATCAAATATAATACAGTCAATGCTGAATAGATTGGCTCAAGTAATTGAAAAACAGGGTTATATGGCCAAATATTAGATTTTATTTTAATATCAATTGATTAAAATTGTGATTTAAATCATCTCAACCCTGGGTGCGAGGGTACATTACGCCACTGCTCAACAATAATTACCTTTTCCTTAATTTTATTTTTTTTCAGCGAGGAGTTTTAAGATTTACAAAAATATTTTGGTCCTCTAATTGGGCGTCACTCTATACTTTTTTGCTTGTAATTTTTATAAACTAAAAAAAATGCAGCTCTAAATTAAACTTTTAGCAAATGCAAAAGGAATATGAGGACATCATACGAGATGAATATAGGAAAAGTATCATGCATGGCACCCCCTTACCATCCACTAGATCTTTCATAGATAGGAGAAGAACTCTAATGACTCCATCTTTTTCGAATCTGAATTCTAGTACCTCGTCGTTTCAAACAGCAGACGAAGGTACTTCTTCTCAGGAACTCTCGAATCGTGAGGTGGCGGCTATAAACGGATTCATTCCGGAAACTGAAGTTGTCGACAACGAGAGTTTAATTCTAAATGATCCTCAGTGTTTTTCTGAAGTGTCTGGTCCAATGGTTAATGGTAGTACTGTAGAAAAAAGGGGTAAAAGAAATAGCATCTCAAACTGTATTTTAAGATCAGTTGAAAATGTAGATGCCAACAGTGTGGAATTAACAAAAATAAATACTTCCAAATCCACAAGGTCTGACAAGAAAAAGCAGGAATCAGGGAGCGATAGCGATATGGAGATTACCATGATTTTGGATCCAAGTAAAACTCCTAAAGCTTCTAAAAGCGACATTTATAAAGAAAAGACCCCAAAACTTCCTGCTCCAAAAATTTCTGCAACTGTTTTATTTGATCGAAGAAAAACTATTTGCCATTCTTTACTTTCGTCTGATACATCTACAACCAGCCTTATTTCTTCTGATAAATCACACAATGTATCTAGTTTGATGTCTTCTACGTCTACAACCAGCCTTATTTCTTCTGATAAATCACACAATGTATCTAGTTTGATGTCTTCTGATAAATCGACAAACATTTCTGGTAATCCTTCTTTTGCGGTTCCTAAACCATTTAAGAAATCTAAGAGATCAAGCAGCAGCTTGTTTGGTTCTAATGAATCTTTTATATTTGGAAAGAACAAAGCTACATCAAGCAAGATTTCTAAGACAGAACTTGATAAAACTGCGTCTGCTATGTCGGAGTTAAATTTGTTGTCGGACAAAGATACATCTAAAAAGTCTTCAGTCATGTCAAGCCTGCAGATATCATCTGAAAAAAAGGCAACTCAGAGAGATAGAAGATCCAGCTCAGTGTCCAAATTGTGGATTTCTTCTGAACAGAAGCTTACTGAAAAATGTTCATCAATGTCGGACTTACGCTTGTTATCTGAAAAATCAAACAAAAATAAAGAACATTTTGCTGTGTCAGGGCTAAATTTGTCGTCGGACAAAGATACTTCTAAAAAGTCTTCGGTCATGTCAAGTCTACAGATATCATCTGAAAAAAAGGAAAGTGAGAGAGCTAGAAGATCCAGCTCAATGTCCAGATTATGCATTTCTTCTGAACAGAAGCCTACTGAAAAATCTGTATCAATGTCGGACTTACGCTTGTCATCCGAAAAATCAAACAAAAACAAAGAACATTCTGCTGTGTCAGGGCTAAATTTGTCGTCGGACAAAGGTACTTCTAAAAAGTCTTCGGTCATGTCAAATTTACAGATATCATCTGAAAAATTGGAGAGTAAGAAATCTAAATCATCAAATAGAATGTCTAGACTACGGGGCTCTTCTCAACACACTACTGCAGACAAAACTCCTGAGAAATCTATCTCATTATCGCAGTTACGCTTGTCGTCTGAAAAATCAAGGAACAATAAAAAGTTGTCCTCTGCTGCTGTTGATAAATCTTCTATGAGTTCTTTACAGATTTCTTCTGAGAGCAATAAAAAATTAGCAGATAAGTCGTCCATGTCGTCCCTCCAAGTTTCGACGGAATCGCGCAGATCTTCAAGCGTAAAAAGTAGTGATAAAAATAACAAAGATATTACAATAAATTCTGACCCATCTTTAATGTCTTCCCTTCATGTATCCAGCGAGAGGGCGTCTAATAAATCTGCCAGGCAATCCAAAGAAATACCGAGTAATAATGCTAGTTTTTCTTCCCATGATAGTAGTAATTCAGCTCGCACTAAAAATTTGGTAGAAAATGTTATAGACAAATTAAAGACTCTTGATAGCCGAAAATCTGATCAAAGTTTTGCGTCCGCGGAAAGATCGTCAATAAATTCTGATGATTCTGAAATATTAGTGCCTAGAAGAAAATTAAGGAAAACTGGGACTATGCGAAATATAGGGGAACGTAATGATTTGGAGGATAGTAGTGAGAGTAGTGGTGATAATCTTTCAAAAAGTAGGGAACTTGAACTTCTTTGTTCAGTAACTAAACGGAGGAAGACTTTGGGGCCTAGAAGAAGTAACACTGGTAGGAAAACTCCTCAAAAGGATTTACTTATGAATGAAAATAAAGTTCTGATTGTAAATGTCGTGAAGTCGCTTTTAAATAATAATCTACAAGATGATAGAGACAGCTCAGACAGTAAAGACTCTGCTTCCTTGATTAGAAGAAGCAGAAGGACTTTAGGAAGAGAGTTAAAAAATAATGACTTATCAAAAACGCCTGAAAAAAATTCCAGAATAAGGAGTGGTAAGAAAACAATCCAAAATGAGAAAAGTAAAAATGTAAAAAGTCAAATTCATACAGAAAATAAAGGTTTTGACAATCGTCTCAAAATGTCATCAAATACCTCTGCTAGTGAGTCCGATATTGATCATTCATCAAATAGCAAATCCAAAAGTGATTATGATTCCGGGGATTCAAGAAGATCTAGGACAAAACAACGCAAGCTATATAATCCAGATGACTCAATACATGTTTTGGTTGATGATGAGGAAGAACGGGAACAAAAGCGTCTGGAAGCTAGAAAGAGAAAGTCCGAAGGTGTTTTTATAAACCCAGCTGAGCTGTTGAAATCATCTGATAATCGTCGAAAAAGTGTTGTTATAACTGAATCTGTTAACTCAGAAAGCAGTGAGGAGGCAGAAACGCCTCCAAAGCGACCTAAGAAAGGAAACAAAAAAGACTTGGATCGGGTCAGTTTAAATAGTTCAGCTGATGAGCAGAAGGAATTGCTGAATGAAATAATTGGTAAAAATAATAATAATAATGAAGTACCTCCAAAGACACCTAACAGTCTTACCAAAAATAATTCAAAGAGCAACAGCAAAACTCCAAAGGTGCGAACCCCAGCTGATATACCAACTCGAAGAAAATCTATGAGAATTATTAAACCTACTCAGAAAGTTATTGATTCACAGAAAAATAATCTAAAATCTGCCGTTCCCAATACTCCCCAAAACAGAAGGAGTACGCTAGATTTTCAGCCAGTAAGCTCGATTAAAAAACCGAAAAAAGTTGACAAGACCAAGCTGCCTACCATTGTGTGTACGAAACTTCACAAGTCAGATGTACAGGTATGTAAAAGATTTATTAATTTTCATATCTTTAAAAATTATATTTGTCCAAATCATTTTGAATTTGTATAATATTATATCTTCATTAATAGATCAGCCAATATTTTTTTTCATAAAATAAAATTTTAGAGAGGATTTAGGTTTGTAATAGATGGGTGATTGCCTCAAAAGTGTTTCATCAAGAAATTTTAAAAAATTCAATTATAAACACAAATTTTAAAATGTTGGTTTGTCTACTAAAATATGTGAGATGTACATTTGTACAGGGTTGTTGATTATATTTGGATCAATAAATCCCTGTTTTAGTTGAAGAGACGGAAAAATGTTTAAATTAGAAAAATATAGATTCATACAAGAACCGTCAGAAAACGCAACTGAAAAAAGAATAGAACAACTATAATTTGTTACTTCTTAATTGTTATAACTTGCATTAACTCATATACGAAGGGTACGGAAAATTACTTAAGTTTCGTTTTATTTTTTAAAATTATAGAAAAACTGTCAAACGTCGGTGTAGGCAACTTAACATAAATTATAGCTCTTAGTGAGTAGAATTAAAAAAATATTAGGAGCCCTATGAAAAAACTTAAGGTTGGTCCAAAACTCGCTTATTTGATGTTCAATTGTTTTTTCAGGTACGTTTCCTAATGGTTCTTATACAAATCTACAATTTTTCTAATTTTAACATTTTCTATCTTTTTAAATAAAAAACTTATCTGTCCAAATATAATCAATATCCCTGTACTTAGGAATCTTTATTATTATTTTTTACTTTAATTAAACCCCTTTTTTTAAACAAATTAGCTGTAAACTGTTAATCACGAGTTGAAACCCTGATCAAGAAATTTCTCCTTAAAACGGAGTTCTAGTAATTTATTTCAATATTTCTTCTTTAAAGAATGTCCACAATTTTGATTACAAACGACAGTTTCTGGAATTAATTTTTTTTCCATTGTGGCCGAAGTCTGTTACTTGGCGTAACACTATGTAAAAACCGTCCAATGTAGAGGTAGTATGAAGGCGACATCTCTTATTCAGGTTTAACGGTGGTTATCATTTTTTTTAACAAACCCGATTTGTTTCACTCGCTGTAATCCTCTCCACCGTCAGTTGCTTGAGAAATTTTTCTCAGTTAGTTAAAAGTAGTTATGGTCCTTGCCTTAGAGGACAATTCTTTATAGTGTATTGTTTTGAAATTTTGTATGTCCAATTAAGACAAAATATGTCAGTTTCGTGGCGGTCAGTTTTGTATGAAATTGTAATAAAACTAACGATTTATAGACAATTTATAAAATAAGAGGTTCTGCCGTGTCCGCTAAAAGCATAATTTCTTTTTATTTTCAACATTTTTTTGTTGGTTTTTAACTTTCTTTGGGTCAGATAAGTCCCATTTAATATCAGTTTTCTCTTAATTTTTTTATTTCATCATAAAACAGATGCGTTGATTGTCTAGATATAGTTGATGTCATAAAGGTAACTTTTAGGTGTTTTCACAAATAGTTAAAAAACTCGGCAGATTCACTCTTGAAGATGAGGTCAGCAGTAGAACAACGCATCTTGTCGCAGGTGAACCAAAGAGAACCATAAATATGTTGAGAGCTATTAGTAGAGGATGCTGGGTTTTAAAATTGGAATGGGTAAGTTCAGAATGTTTGCAAATATCATTTATTATGCTATTGTTAAGAATGTTGTTTTTCGTATTTAAATAGTTTTAACTTCCACATAAATTTGTAACTTATGAGCAGTATTTAGCGCTCACACTTTTTTTCTAATACTGTCGTATTCATTAAAGAAATAAAAATTTAATCAATTTGGAATAACTTTCCGACGTTTCGCCCTGAATTGCACAAAGCATCTTCAGGGATCTCGACTCTGCGAGATTAAAATACGCGTGTGAATATTAATAATTACATATCAGATCCATTTTTTACCGATTCAGGGGTTCCACAAGAGTCCCATTGTTCTCCTCTGTTATTTAATATCTTTACAAATGATATTTCTGAATATACTAATAATAAGAATATTAATCTTTATTGTCTAACAGATTACATTCATTTATACGACAATATGACAGTATAACATATTCAAAGTTAGGTTCCAATTTCAACATTCGCAACATTATGAAAAACAAATAGAAAAATTATAAACGGGACAATAGTTTCTTATTAAGTCTTTGTAACTTGAGCGGGAGATAGATCGTTCACATCAATGTCATTACAGTTTCTGTTAAATAGGCTCATTGCTTGAAGCAGAGGAGTCTTCTTTAAAAGATTTGTCAAAGAAGAAGGTAAATGAAAAACAGTAGACAATCGTACCAACCATGGTAGAACATGGAAATTTACTTGAGCTAACAAATCAGGACAGTCAATAAAACATCTACGTACTTTAAATAAAAATTGGACATAAACATAATTTCTGCGATTAGCCAGAGATGGACTCTGGTATCACCTAAGGATAGGGTTGTCATCCGTCCCGATATATCGACTTTATTGGAGTTCTTGTCCCGACATACCGACAAAGGTATCAAAAGTCCCGATCGACGTTGTCAAGGTTTTTAAAATTAAATTTGAAAGGCACACGCACCAACAAACGTGATTTTAAAAGGCTTTTAAAAAGAAAGATTTTGCTTATAACGCACCACAATAGCGTGGTGCAGTATACCTCTAAAATAGTTTGAGGTTATATTTTACAAGCACATGTGTTTCCCAAATTTTGTTAAAAATTAAGTGAAAAATAGCGATTTTTTTGGTAAAAAGTTATCAGAAGCATAAGTTAGAGTAGTTACTTCACAAGTCAATAAAGGATTTCTCAGAAACACGATAATTTGGCTGCTAAAGTGATTAAAAAATATCTTCATTAAAAAGGTTATGTACAATGGAGGGAAACGAGTTGAAATGTTTAAAATGTAACAAAGTAGTTGAAGAAGACTATTATCAATGTGATATTTGTATGGAAAAAATCCACCCCAAATGTGCTGACCTCTCAAGTTCAGAAGTGAGATGCATGCCTTTACAAAAAAGACTGCTAATTTACTCATGCGAAACGTGCAGAGTGATTTTAAAAAAAATACCAAAAATGATGATACTTTTAGAAGAGATGAAAGAACAACTTACAAAAATTGAAAATAACTATGATAAAACTCAAATTTACTCTATACCAAAATTACCACCAGTACAATACAGTGAAGTTATAAAGCGGAAGCCTGAAGAAGTAATTGTAATTAAACCGAAAAACAAACAAGATAGCTTAGCAACAAAAAAAGCAATCGAGGAACAAATAAACCCTAGTGCAATAGGAGCTGAAGTGACTCGAGTGAAATATGTTCGGGAAGGAGGTGTCGCAATAAGTTGTAGGAAAAAAGAAGATATAAAAAATCTATCCGATAGCATTATGAACAAAATGAATAAGGAATATGACATAAAAATCCCAGAAAAAAAAAATCCGAGGTTAAAAATAACAAACATAGAAAAAAAGATGACTCAGGATCATGAAAAGCTGATAGAAACTATTATTTTACAAAACGGAATCACAACAGAAGTAGAAAAGAGAATTATTAATATTCTAAATACATTTGAGGACAAACAAAGAAGATCTGAATCCGTTATTGTAGAAGTTGATGAAAACACTTACAACGAGATCAACAAAAAAGATGTTTTACATATTGGTTGGAAAAAATGTAGATATTTTGATCATGTCAACGTAATTCAATGCTTCAAATGTTGGAAGTTTGGTCACGTAGCTAAAGATTGTAAAAGCAAAGATGTAATATGTCCTAAATGTAGTGAAAACCATAGAAGAGAAGATTGTAACAGTGAAATTGAAGTCTGTGCAAACTGTAAGCATGCAAAAGATGTACTGAAGTTAGCAAACATAGATTATAACCACCCAGCTTTTAGTAGAAAATGTGAGGCGTATAAACGGATTTTTGAACAATTACAAATGAGATATAAATACCCTGACCTTAATAATATAAGTAAATAGCAATTAAAAAAACAAGGATTAATGTATCTGAATATTGAAAGTTTAACAGCACATAAAATAGAACTTGATTGGGTTGTAAACCAGTGGAAGCCTGAAATTATTTGTCTAGTCGAAACTCGCATTACAAACGAATTGGAAGAACACGAAATTGAGATCCAGGGATACAAAGCAGTACATACATTATCCAATAGTAGACATACTGGAGGTGCATCGATCTATGTAAAGGAAGAAATAAGGTTTAAATCTATTTCCAGTGAGGTAGTAGAAAGAAACTTGTGGATTTCTGGAATAAATGTAAATATTAATGGCCTAAAATATAACATTCTAAATATTTACCACTCTCCCAGCGCAAGTGATAGTGAATTTCTGGATAAACTGGAGGAGATCTTGAATAACTACGCTACAAAACTAGACACATTTGTGATGATTGGAGACTTTAACATTAATGTGGCTAAAAAGACATTCTATTCAAACAAATTGATGAACATTGTACAAACAAGCGGCCTACACCAAATTGTCAACAATTTTACCAGAGTAACTCAAAATACTTCTACAATAATTGATCTTATCATAACGAATGACAAATCAACCGAATATAAAATACATTATACTCCGAAGATAGCTGACCACTCAATTATTACAGTTGATTTTCCCTTTGTTCAAAAGAGCATTACAAAAAAAAGAATTAGGGATATGAGCAAATTTAATGAATTTCAGTTCCAGTTAGGATTAATGGATCACGTATGGCCAAGGAATTTCCAATCTACAGACGACATAGCGAATGAACTGGTACAAGTACTTACAGAAAACCTAAATATTCATGCTCCATTAATTGAAACAAACATTGTATGTAAATGGGGAAATAAAAGCTGGTGGACAAATGCAATAAAGGAGGAAGTCAAAACTAGAGATAATTTGTACAAGAAAGCTATAATAACAAAACTAGAGGAGCACTGGAATCTGTATCGCCAACATAGAAATAGAGTAGTAGGAATGATTAGAGAGCAAAAGCAAAAATATTATCATGAAAGAATTGACCAAGTCAAGGGAGACTCAAAAGAAATGTGGAAAACTCTAAAAAATCTTTTTAATAGAGAAAAAGCCCAAAGCTCAAGTATTCTTTTCAATGGAAAAATAGAAATAGATAAGAGTAAAATTGCTGAAAATTTTAATAACTATTTTTTAGAGAGTATTAACAATATAGTACAAAAAATTGATTTAACACAGACACAAGAATTACTAAACAATATTATAACACCATTAAATACCTTTGACAAATTTGAAATTCTTCAATTTGCAGATTTAAGAAAAATAGTAAATAATTTGATAAATAAAAAGAGTAGCATTGATGGAATTAATACAAAAATTATAAAACTGGCATTTGAAGTGATTGGTGACCGTTTCTTGCAACTTATCAACAGCAGTCTGGAAACAGGATGTTTCCCACAAAACTGGAAAATCTCAACAATAATACCTATTGAAAAAGTGAACCACACGATTAAATGTGAAGAGTACAGACCTATCAATATGGTAGCTTCGTATGAAAAGCTCTTAGAGACCGTTGTAAACAATCAAATGAGAAAGTTTGTAGAAGAGAACAATGTACTTACACCATATCAAGCGGGCTTCAGAAAAAAACATTCTTGTGAAAGTGCTCTGCAATCAGTTATATCTCGGTGGAAAGTTGCTATAAGTGAAAAAAAAATGGTTGGAATAGTTTTCCTTGACTTTAAACGTGCATTCGAAACTATAAATCGTGACCTCTTAGTGCAAAAATTAGAAAGATATGGTTTTAAAGGTAATGTGCACAAATGGTTCTCTCAATACCTAAGCTCAAGAACGCAACAGACACAATTTAATGGGATAACTTCATCCGTCAAGGTTAACAATCATGGTGTCCCTCAAGGTACGGTGATGGGACCCGACTTATTTGTTCTGTATATAAACGACATTGTAAAAGTTGTTGAAAAATGTAACATACAACTATTTGCGGATGATACAATTTTATTTTTTGAAAGCAGTGATATAAATGAATTATTATTTACCATAAACAAAGACTTAGATAATATTTATAAATGGTTGTGCAATAACAGTTTAAGTATTAATATTAAGAAGACCAAATTTATGATCCTTAAAGCAAGGCAAACTGTGATAGATACATATAATCATCATGGAATAGTACTAGCTAGTGATAAAGTAGATCAAATTAATGAATGTAAATACTTAGGTGTAATAATAGATGAAAACCTCTTATTTTCCAGTCATGCAAAATACATCACAAAAAAAGTTGCTAGGAAAATTAATTTATTATGTAGATTAGGAAAAGATCTGAGTACCTGGACTAGACTGCTTATTTATAAAACAATAGTACTTCCACATTTCAATTTTTGCTCAACCATTCTTTATATGTTTTCTGGACAGGATTTAGATATTCTTCAAAAAAAGCAAAATCAGTGTCTAAGATCTATTTTGGGTTGTAATAGGTATACCAGAATAAAAGATATGTTGGCTGCAACTAGCTTATTAAGTGTTAAACAAAATATAATTTTTAATACAATGATTGTAATATATAAGATAAAAAATGGAATGTATCCCGAACATATTTTAGAAGGTTTGAGATTTGTTGGTGATGTTCATACATACAATACTAGGAATAGAACAGATTTTTATGTTTCTACAGTAACATCATCTTTTGCACAAAACAGTTTATTCCACAAAGGACTAATAGAGTTTAATAATCTGCCTAACTATATAAAATTAAAAAATTTCGTAAATTTCAAAAGAAGATTAAAACAGTTTATTATTGATACATATAGTATTTAAATATTAGTGTAAGTAACAAAAATTGTTTATAAAAATTGTTTATAGTTATTGTTAGCTGGAGCTATTAATAAAGAATTTCATTTCTACCTTGCGGATTTGTGCGTAGCATCGCGTCGGTATTCTTTGGAAATCAGCTCACTTAACGTCTAGCGGTTATTATTATTGGTCCAAGTCATTTCTATAATTGAACGTTTTCGACTGGATGTCGCTGTCTGAAATCCCAGAATCGGAAAAGTTGGAATTGAGGAAGTTTCCTATTTCATAAATATTGAGTTACGTCAACATCATTTAATAGTCTTTCACTTAACTAGTCGAACAAAAAAAAATCATCTCGATATCTTCAAAATTGACTATTATTGAATTTATTATATGTTAAATTTTTAATTACTACGCGCGCGCCCGGCTTGTGTCGACTCGTGGCGTCAGAATACACAACATTGTCGCCGGGCTAGCTGACTGCTGCTGCTTTCCCTTGTTTACTTTATATTTAGGTATTATTTTAGTATGCTCATGTTCATTGTGATGTTTATTGGGAGGTCTGCATTTCTCGTTTTTTTTTTTGCAATATGATATTGTGAAAATGGAAGGTTTTGTTCGTGGGGATTCAACAAACCTACCTAAAGTTGATATTTTTGATTTTTGATAATGGATTTTTTTGCGAATAATCCGTCATACAGCAGTGCCGGGATCCAAGGAGCTAAGCCTTCAAAGTATGTTTGACCTAGGTTGTAGCCGTGCTTATACCCTCTTTTGACACTAGGAAAATCCATTAATTCTTTAAATTTGTTAATTAATTTATTTGTTTATTATTGTCAGTTGTGGTGTATGAAATGACCCTTACAAACAATTATTCTCACTGAACATTGAGGAATATTTGTTGATGTACTTACTATACATGTATGGAGCATGGAGCTGATTAGTTTTTGGTACTCACACGATATTTTAAAGATTTTTGAACACTTTATATTTATTTCTGCTTTACATCACAGGATCTAAGATAAATAATTACTATGATCTGCTTAAGACTGTGCCTATGTTTCTTTGTTTTTTTGCTTATGGCTTTTATGTTGATAAGAGGATATGTTAGAAAATTTTGTTAAATTTCTATTATATTTTTATTATTGTAAAATTAGGTTTTCCCGTATATTTGATAAATAAAAATAAACAAGATAAAAAAGAACTGTTCATTCAAGGTTTTGATCTCGTGTGTTTGATGATTTTCTAAATGACGCAAGCCGGGAAAGCTTGTGTTCTGTAAAATTTTGATTTCTGTAGTTAATTAGTCAAATTTTCTATGCGTCTACACTTATGTGGAAGTTGATGCCAAAAAAGGAGATTGTGTATGTAAAACACATCATGCAAAAATGTTAGAGAAGAATAATATGGGTCCTTTGCCTGTTTTTAGGTGCTTCAGTCTCTTGAGGCAGGTAAATGGTTACGGGAGGAAGATTTTGAGATTCACGATTTTTCTCCAGCTGTACAAGTAAGTTGTGTATTAATTAATTATAAAATAAATATATGGTTAGAAGCGATATCATATGTATTAGTGATATGTAGTGAATAATATGTTAAGTTTTCTGTGCAACAGGTTATACTGAATTTAATAAAACTTGAAGACAGGTATAGGCGAACATTAAAAATGTGTCTTGTAAAAATCGTATTTTTGGTATTTAAAAAGTGACTTAACTATTTGTTTTTTTGTAACGAAGACATTTCACAACATTGCATTGTTTGACGTCGGTCTGTGAAAATCACCCAGTCAAAGCTTCGTTTTAAACCGATTACTAACCATTTTAAAACCATTTCGTCGCAAAAACACGTTTTTAATTAACGCTTTTTTGCATGTGAACCTAGCTTTTCTATCAATTTTTTTAAAGCCTTTTGAGTGTAGAATCGACCACATTTGTTTAAAATATCGGGCATTGTCTTTCATGTTATGAGTTGTTTACTTCCATCTTTTGCTTGCTATGGTATCTTGATCATTTCATATATTTCTTTGAACTCTTAATAGTGTATTATGCAATGAGCATTTAATTATAGCTATTAAGTCACATAAGTATAGAAGAAGATATAATACCGCGCAGGTAGGCGTGGCCATGTACGTCACGCTGTGAGTAATTCCGCCATATTTTGTAAACGAGACACGTCTTTGTTAAGATCGCGTTGTGTTTTAAATTTATTCTTTGGTGTTTTTATATCACTTTTAAGAGTTTAAAAGTGAAAATGAGGGGTGTTGTGTGTGGTTGTGATGTAGACAATCAATGCAAGGGCTTTATGCCCGATATTAAAGTTTTTAGCTTCCCCAAAAGCAAAGAAACACAAAGTGTTTGGAAGCGTCTGTGCAAACAAGAAGATAAGTTTAATGTGAAAATTGTTAAAATCTGTTCTAGACATTTTAACGACAGTGATTATGAAGGTAATTTAAAACATAAATTGTGTCATGTCATGAATGTCAAATGTGTTTAATGTTTTTACAAATTCGCTTCAATAAAAAAGTTTACTGTGACAACAATTGCTAAAAATCTCCACGGTAACCAATCACCAGACTTTAATCCAGAAAATAGGACAAACAAAGGGATTGAAAAAAGGCCATTTTCTGAAAAAAATATTTTTTGTTTTACCTAACTTCATAAATTTAGATATTTTTATTTTGTGTAGAATTATTTTTTGCATTTTAAGATTTTTTCAAAATTTGAAAAATCAGACAATACAAAAATACAATAATTTTAATAATTTACTATTTAAAGTGTAACAAGCTAAAAAAAGCTATCCTAAAAACATGTTTCCGTCTGAAATATGCAGATGTTATTCACCGCAAAATATGTTTGGCAAATTATAGGAACAAACAAAATTCTTATTTATAACATATTTTCGGAAGATTCTGTAGGTATATATTTTAATAAGAATATGCCTCTAAATAGAAATTATTATCTTAATTGTTAGGCATAGTTTTGTTTTATAAAATTATTTACCTTTTCTTTTCACGTAAATAAATACATAGAACGCAATTGGCAGGCAATTTAACAATATCTTCTATTTTAAATTAATTTATCCTTTTATTTGCATGATTATTTTAAATCATATACTTTAAGATTTGTATTATAAGCAGGAGGCAAAGTATATTGCCAGTAGAATTTATATAAAATCGCCTATAACTAACGTAAACTTTATATTGCGCGTTATAAATTTCAAAAATAACTCACAGCGTGACGTCATGTGCGAACCCGGACGAATTTGATACGGTTTGGTATCATACCTTCCTTTTATTGTATCATGAATAAGAGTGTACACTATTTTTTCTACGACCAGTAACAATAATGACAACAAAAATTTCAGTATTCAAAATCTATGAAACTTATTTTTTCGTATGTTTTTGCTGATTTTACGGGTGATACATTGTTTGCGGCTCTTGTGACCTGTTCCACAATTTCTGGTGAAGTTACATTCTCAATTTCATTCCCACTGTCGCACATTTTTATCGATTTTATTTGCAAAAAGCACAGATATCAGGTACGAATTTACTAAGTAAACAGTAACTATGAACTGTCAAAATTGATTAATTGTAAATTTGTCATGATTATGGCAATTTTTATGAATATCGTTAAAGTACAGGTTCTAATAAATCAATTAAAGCATGGGACTAGAAAAAATGGATTTTTTCACCCCATTGTAGATCGCAACCGATATCGGTAGCCGAATTTTGGTTCCATTGTAAGAAAAATATCTTTGTTTAACACTTTGTTCGTTGAATTTTACGCCATAAGTCACATTTTTCAAAAATATGACTCCTTTACTCAGTGGCGTAACTTACACTCCTGCACATCCGCGGTACGGAGAGGCGTACCCGACCAACCGGGCCCGGAGTAGCAGGGGTCCATTTGTAGCTTAGCTTTGCGTTACGCCACTTCTGTGAATACATATTTATTCGAATATGTTATGAAAATGATAAAAATCATTGTAGCTCTCCTAATAACTAAGACATAAATAAAAATAAAAAACCAAATAAAGCTAAAAAAAAATAATCACGGTAGAGTTATAAGGAAAACTCCAGAAGTCACTAGGAAAATTAGCGAACAAACAAAGTCTCCCGTTTCATCCCGTATCCTTTTTAGTGTTCCGTGCTAAAATTAGCAAAATGAAACACTTATGGAATTACTTCGGTGTCCGTCCGTCCGTCTGTCACAGGCGATTTTCTCTCAAACTGACTCTAATTTGACGTCAAAATTTGAAATTTAGCACATGATAGTCGTGAATTATAAAAAGTTGAATTTTGATTTTGTGGTATAATTTCAGGGGGTAAATTGGGAAATGAAAAAAAAAATTCAAGGGCTTTGTGTAGGGTGTCAAATGAACGCCTATTGAAGCACGAATTCAACAATATATATGATGTATTTTTTTATGCATTTTTTTTAAACACTTTTCTGAAAAAACGCTTAAAAATTGCTGTCTCCCACCCTTATCACCAAAAGAATTGCTCAGAAAAATCTGAAAAAAATCACGAACATTGAGAATTAGGTGTAGATTGAGCTAAAATTATCAGGATTCAAAAATTCTAGCGCGATCAATTGTTATAAACAATTTAATTGTTTATGTCCTTATAGCTGCTGAACCATTGGTTTTAGAAAAAAAGTTTCCCGATAAAAAACATTTCTCACGACAAGAACAACTTTTGTCCTTACACGTTTTTAATTTGGCTCAGTCGAAACGCTCCCCATTCAGTTCCACGCATACGTGATGTGAGACGGCGTTGGTGCTGTCGGTGGCAGATAGCGGGGCAGATAGCGGGGCAGATAGCGGGGCAGATGGGCGGAGATCAGGCGGCCGAGGTTTGCTCAGGTTAAGTGGGGGGCTTATAACTCAAGGGGCCAGAAATAGAAAGTAGACCTACAGAGCTTTGATCTGGAGAAAAGCTTTTGCAATCTGATAATAATTCGGCTATCAGTTGCGATTCAGTTAGGTGAAAAAATTATCATCCATTTCAAAAGCTGAGAAGTTTATTTCTGTTAGCGCTTTTCTAGCCGATTTGTCGTTGGTGTGAACTGGGCTAAAATTGTTAATTGTTTCTTTTCGCGAAACGTATTGTAATCTCTTATTTTTAGAAATGTCGTTTAGAGCGCCAAGCCTTCGGCCCAACATACACCCTCGATGTCTTTGAAAGTTGTCCTCCAATCTATATTGCTCCGGGCACCAGCCCACGGTGCTCAGATTTAAAAGAACTGATTACAACATGTAGAGGCAAAGTGGTGACGGTTCCCAGAATGGCAAAAGTTATCATAGGGGAGTATATAAAACAAGAAGATACCGTATGTGTGAACGAAACGTGGGCACTGGACTGTATCACATTCAATAAAAAATTTAGTTTTAAGAAACAGTATTTATTAGAGAAGAATATGGATGGTAAGAGAAAAAGTTTAGTTGTATAAAAATTTGGTAGTTTGTAAGTTTAAATACATATCACAATTCGGAATTGAACACATCCATTCTATTTTTTTATTGTTGCGGATTATATATACAGGGTGTCTCCGCAAAAGGCATGCATTTATTACTGTTTGTTTTGCTTTTCTGTTAATAATATGTCCTAGAAACTGCTGTAATCTTAGCTGCAGTTCTGGATAAAGGAAAAAGAATTAAATTATTACTCCATGTACCATCGTATGACAAACTAATGTCAGTCGCCTACGGCTAATTTCATCTAAATCTGAGCATTATTTACTTGATTGGCGGCAAACTATGTCAGTCGGCAGATACAACGTCAAATTTTGCAATTGCTTGAAAGTTTGCAACTTATACAAACTAAGGTCGTGTCTTCTGTGCAAATATTTTGACGTGTTTCTGATTTTTTTAGTCATTTGAGGTAGACACCCTGTATACTTAATTTCACGAAATATTTTAATGGTGGCCGTTGACACGTGTCATTTCTAGTAACATTCTGTTTACACAACTTGAAATTTGGTCAGGGCCGAACTTGTTTTTATCAGAATTTATGACTGTTTAAATAGTGGAATAGAATCTTGCTGAAATTAATTTACTGCCAACGTATGTAGAAAAATGAAAACAATAATGTACTAGAACTATGAATAAATCTAAACCCCCTCCCTAGAAAAAATGCTATTTACACCCTTGACTTGTATTTAAAGCTCTTCAAATCTCCAGTTTTAAACACCTCCGTTGCAAACGTATAAGTTTTTTGAACGTTTGTTTTTTCTTTTTGAAAGAAAATACGAAAATCTTTAATGCGCCAGGATTTATCACAAATGATTTTTTCTTAAGAAATCAATGATACAAATGTTTTTATCTTTCCGCCAGTCACTGTATTACATACATATATGAAAGTAAGTTATCATGTCAATATCAAATATTCAATAAAAACAAATTTAAAGTTACCAAATCCTCACTACTTGGCCTGGATGTACTAGGAATGCAGTAATCGTGATTTATAATAAATTAATAATATCCAAAAATATTAATAAACCACTCCACCCCACAAATAATGATTTTTCTTGGATTAGGTAATTTGAGGCATATATTATTAAGCTGAATGTGCTGAATACAGTCAAAAATAACGGAATAAGACGCGTCATTTTTGAGCGCGCCAGAGGTGCTTTACATGGGCGAGATTGTCTACGATTATATAATCTTCGTGATTAACATTATCCCTAAAAATATAATAATTTTAAAAATAATTTTTTAAAACTAAGCTTTTCCACTAAACTACTAGTAATTTACGCCGCAAAACATATAATTCCAATAACTTCAATTAATTTTGGGGTAATGTTTGTCTAGATAATTGTTAAACAAATAGAATAAGATTACCTACTTACTTTTCAATAAAAAGAAACATTTTACACATACAATATACTACCAAAATGTCTAATAAGCACAAACTAATCAAAATAATGGCAAAATGCTTTCTGACAACGCTGAAAACCAACAACAATATTCCTAAAACAAACTTCGATTTCTCACGTCATAAGTCAAAATCGCAATGACGGGACGGCTCTGTAAAAAGCGAAGGAACGCGGAATTGACAAGACGGATTGAAGACTGCCGGAAAGAGAAATACCGGTGCAAAGGCGTAAAAAAAGGATGTCCATCTACACGGCAGTCGATGTGAGGTGCTGCACATATTCCACCTGTTGCCGCTTTTCCGGCTGCACGGATTAGATGTGGAATATGTATCTTTGTCGCGTACATGTAAATGTATGACCATTTATATATCCATCTCATCAATTCAGCGATTGTCTGTGTCCGCAAAGTGTTTTTTGAATTAGAGAACTTTTAAATTATAAGTTGGCTAATATGTTTGACATGTCATTGTGTCAACGGCCGCCATTAAAATCTTACGTGAGATTGAGTATACCTAGATGTTTTTACTGTAGT
Organism: Philopedon plagiatum; assembly: GCA_963971165.1. Classification (NCBI taxonomy): domain Eukaryota; kingdom Metazoa; phylum Arthropoda; class Insecta; order Coleoptera; family Curculionidae; genus Philopedon; species Philopedon plagiatum. Next base: position 14,460,949 of record OZ020194.1, read on the forward strand.
TCTATTACTACTGCTACGTCCCGTAGAAGGCGTTCCTAAAATATTTCTCTGTAGCTACTAAGAATGACGAGTATCTTCACGCAGTTGTAGTATCATGATTTAGCATTCCTCATTTTGTTCTATTCTTAGCATCCACACTGTATATTCTGTATATAATTGTTAGTGTTTTTAACTCTTAGCGCCTTATGAATAAGAAGTAAACTATGTATAAAAACAAGTATATTCGAGCATGAGTTAAAATCAGTTTCTCACCTTAAATTAAGAAAATAATATTAAATATTTGAAAAAGGCTAAAATGTACGAAACAACTAGTTTTTAATTTCTCTCATTTACGGCTCGATAGTCCTACCATGCTCTTATACTCATATATACCAGTTTTTTTTTTGTATATTTTTAGAGTTTTGATATTATTTGTTATAAAGGTATTTATTTAACATAATAAGATATAATATATAGAAAAATAAATTATTTTTGAAGAAAATCAGTATATTGTTTAATGAGTTGCTATTTTTGATTACTATTTTGTGGGGAAGAGAATTTACGAAGTTGCCAAATAGAACAAACAAGACACCAGACTAGTTTTTCTGCTTTCCAAGTGAACAAGATGATGACAGATGGCTTTTGCTATCAGCTGTGACTTCTTGGGTTAACATTAGGAACAAAACAGGTTCTTTGCATTGCAAAACTGCTTTTAAAGACGTTTTCAAACTGAAGGCGATAATAGTGAGATCTCAGTCGTCATAATGTAATTTTTATTTTTTGCGCATTTCACTTATGGTGTAGGTTATAATAAATATATGTATATACATTATACATATATGGCAAAATTTTTTATTGTTAGAATATCGAGCAAACTTTTATGACGATCGTCTCTGCATGTCCGGTAACCTAAAAAATGAATAATAACATTTGCCACGTGACCACTGGTTTGGCGGGAAATTCAAATAAATTGAACAAAATTGTCAAAAAATAGGTTATTTGGAAAAAGTATTCAGAATTCAGTTCTAAGTCGATTTGTCAAGTGAGGCAAAAATTCGGAAAAAAATAAAAACATTTTCTGTGTGAACACATTTGAATACATCACCTGTGTTCCTACAATTTTTATTGACACTTGAATTTTTCGAACCGATTTATATAGTTTTTAGTAATAAGTGGTAATAAATTCTGTGTGTTTACGATATCTTCGCGGTGGTAATATTTAATATTTTTAAATAGCTTTGATAATCCTGAAAAAAGATGATCCTATCTTTGGTTTATTCCAGATTAAAAATGCTTTTTTTTATTTTGCTTAAAATTGGGTTAACTTTTTGAAAACGATGAACAGTCCGATTCTATAATTTTTTTGTTCGGGTTTTTCAACCTTCTAGCTATATCTTTTGAACATATGTATATAGAGAGGTACGGTTGTTTTTGATTTGTAGATAATTGCATTATCTTTAAAATGAATTCATAAACCATCGTATTTGAACGTACCATTTAAGAGATAGGTACCAAAAACTGACGAAAAACTCATTTTTTCAGGATTATCAAAGCTATTTAAAAATATTAAATATTTTCACTAAGAAGATATCGTTTCCACAACTTGAAAGAATATTAATATGCCTTAACAAATTTTGATACTATTTTTCATAAACAAAGCCCCTTAACCAAAAAAAATCGTTTCAAACTCTGTTAATCTAGGATTTTCATTTTGGGCTTAAATTAATAAGATCACACCACTTAAACAAAATCTGAAGTGGGAAGACCTTTACAATCCTGTTACCTGTTACAATCCTGTTAAGTTTTAAATCGGAGGAATCGGTGGAAAACATAGCGCCACAAAAGCAACTCCAGTGAATAGTGTTGCATGAAACTAATTTGAAACGTGAGATTGAACAGTACTTCATGATAACTTTTTGGTAAACACATTTACATTATGTTGTACTAGAGCGATTGTTATCGGCGTGCAGCAACAGAACAACGCAATATAAGTAATATACAGGGTGTTATGAAATTCACTGCATATAGTGAAACCGGTAAATCTTGGTATGAATTCAGATTGAGGAGAAATATTTATAAATAGCGCTTCGCAATAATAAGGCGGTAGTCGCCGCTTTAACTTTCTCTAATTAGCGGTACTCGCCACAGGCAGGAAACACATGATACCGAATAAGTTGCCAGTTCTATCAATAATTTTTTTTTGTGTAACAAGTCAGCATAAGAAATAATGTTATTGCTACCTTTGTTGTAAAACCCCTTTAAAATACACTTCTTTTGAAAATGTTTACGATTAACAAATGGACCCCCTTTTGCAATAAGGAACCAACTGACAAAACCAAAATTAGGAACCACCTTCTATGTTCCTTTATTGTGCAACGTGAATATTGGTTTCTTAAATTTTCAATTAAGTCCTATTGTTCATAGATGGCGCAAAGAGTCATTTTACCTTGGATTTTTATTGCAAATATATGAAACAACTTATTCATTTTGGCAAAAATTGTCAGTTGGTTCCTTATTGCAAAAGGGGATCCAAATACCAATATACCAAGAAGCGCCGACAACACAGTACAGCCAGTAATTTAATGCAATGAAACCAATGCTTTATAAATAATTAACACTTCAAAAAGTTCTAATAACGAATTAGACACAATACTTTAAAGTTTCTACGGTATTTTGTCACTACCCGTACTATTAAAAACTGAAAACTAATACTTTTGTTACTTTGAAAGTAAAATCTCTGTAAAATTCACTTCCCCTAGAAAAATTTTTACATTTCCAACTCAACACACTTATGCAATACCTACTAACAAAACATAGCCATTCATGAAAAAATATTCCACTAACTAATTAAATACGCTTAAAAGAATCCACGGTATTTTTTACTAGCACAACTATAAGAAAAACTAAAAATTTATTTATTAAAAATGGCAAAGCCTAGTTTCAATAAACATGACATTTGCCAGAGAGCATAGGCAACCCTAATGCCACTTCATAGTGAGATTTTAGAACTAGCAATTGCACACACGATAACCAATAAACGATAAAATTTAAAGTGGTCTTTCTATCACATGATTTATAAAAAACCTAAAAATTAAAAAAAAATATCAAAATCATTGGTAGGCTCATTTAGCAAATGAGGTGTAAAATCTGACTAAAATACCACTCTAAATTTTATCGGTTATAGGTTAGCGTATTCGCAACTTCTTTTTTGCAAAATCTCCCTAATACCTTTCAACATTGAGCTTGGAATCTTTGACAGGCACATAGTTGTAAACATGAAACCCAACCTGATCACGTGCCTGTTAAATCCCAGCAAAGCGACAAGAAAAAAGAGACGGGAAGAAGAACTGGGAAGCAAGAGCGAGAAAACCTGTATTTTCCTATTGGCGATTCAATTCACTACCATAGTGGGCAAAGTTTTCATTTCATAATAAATGAGGCTGCCGGCTGCTTTTACAGTTTTTATGTGATGCGGTCAAATTTTAAAGCGTCGCTGACTGCAAAACGTTCGCGAAGTTTATGTTTTGAACGGATTTTCAGATATAGTTTTCTCCAAAATGTTGAGGTGTAGGATATTAAAAAAGGAACACATACAGAAATTATGTTTTTTGCAAAAATACATCCTGTATTTGATAGTCATATTTTTAAATACAAAGGAAAGTTATATCGTATTTCATGTAAGTAATTTTTTAAAGTATAATGCGTTTTTGGCAATTATAAATTATTGGGTTGTCGGACAGTTCTCTAGCGTAATTTATTTATTTTTTAGTAGAATAAATTTAAAACAATTCACCTGTATATTTTTGGAAAGTGGTATAAGTAACCCGATCAGCGTTGATGATTTGTTATGTTTCTCCGTTAGTTGTCAATATAAAAGAGGGATATCCGATATAAACTGACACTTGAGTTAACCCGATCTCTGCTTTTGTCAAGGCATTGTGAGACTTCGACAAATAAACCCACAGTGTTGCCATATGTAAAAAAGTTTCGGGTATTCGGGGAAAAACTTCATATTTACTGTAATACAAGCAACTTTATTTATTCTTACACAGTACATTCAAACTTACAAATTACTTATTACCCCTGCCTCTCTATATAGCAGAAGCATAACATTTCTGAAACCTACAAATTTCCCTTTCCTAAAATATCGAAATATGTATGTTTCGTTATGAAAATGTTGTTACTATTATATAAAAAAAAAAAACGTTCAAAGAGAGTGGTAGTTACATACTTACACCTAGGTCATTTAATATAATTAATTATTTAGATTGATATAAATTTTATTATGTGCACGAACGATGAATAACTTAAAAAGGATTTAAGGGTTTGGCGAAAGCTGATCTTTGACTGCTCACATTTCGACTGATCGGTTTTCTTGTACCAAGTATACCTGAAAACAAGTTAAGTAAAAAATTGTACTTATTAACAGTGATAGGACAAAAACTTGTCAGAACTTCACTTATCAACAACTGGTAAATCTAAATATAAACATTTTTAGTGGGGTTTGGGTTCTAAGTTCAATTTTCGAAAAACTGTATTTTCGGAAAATGTGCGTTTGAAAATTATTTGCAGATCTGCTTTAGTATGCTGTGTATACATTTTACACAGCAATGATACCATAAGTGTTTTTTAACTAATACTGAAGTACCCTTTTTGAATTCTGAAACCTTAAACCCTAAGAACTCAAAATTATTTAATATAGTGTGGGCATATTTTGGTTACGTTTACAGCTGTCAGCTAAACAATGGCTTAAACTTCATTTGTCAATCAAATTGGTAAGTATTGAAGTTTAACCATTGTTTTACTGTCAACCTTAAGTAACCACGACTACAGACGTCAAATCAAAGTATATATCTATTATTTTTTCTCCAGTCCGGCTGCCAGAACTTCTTTTAGGAGAGGTCTTACAACTTATTGTCGTTGCTTCTGGAAGCGGTTTTACTTATAAAAAAATATATGTACATTATTTCCACGGATGGGTGGACAAGAGGATAAATGGACCAAAAGTGAAAGATACGAATAAAGTTCATTTCTTATACAAGTTTTTGCTTGCTTTAAAAAAGATCCACGATGCCAAAAATTGTTTCTTTTGTACAGGTATGCAAAAAATACAAAAACGTAAAAAGTTGGTTAAAAGTAAAGTTGCCGTTTTTTAAATTTTCAAGTAAAAATTTCTAAATTACACTTTTAACATCAAAATTTCAAAATTATCACCGTTTTTATTTGATTACACCTTGTGACGTATTTGTTAAAAGAATAAAGATGTTGGCTTTAGGGCAAAGAATATTTATAATCCAAAACTACAGACTCATACAGGTTAAAGAAAATTACTAATAGAATATTAAATAATAATTATTGTAATATTTGAGAAATATTTCTTATTTTATTTCACTTTAAAACAAAGACACATCATATTTATTTTTCAAAAATTTCTCCATATTCTACGCATTTCTGTAATATTTTCTGATTAAATAAAGACCTTTATTATTATTATTATTATTATTATTATTATTTTTATTATTATTTTTCTGACGTCGAAAATGGCTAAAACTTCTTATTTCTTCCAGTGATATCGATTCTATTGCTCTTAAAATTCTCTGCTTTAAATCCTCTTCATCATTTTCAATGGGTCTTTCATATGTTAGATGTTTAATGTGCCCTCAGAGAAACATATCACAAATTGTCAAATCGGGACTCCTAGGGGCCACAAAATTGGGCCATTTCGGCCCATCCATCAATTTCCAAATTTGCGATTGAGCCAATCCCTAACTTCTGCAGCATAATGTGCAGGACACCCATCGTGCTGAAAATACATATTTCGGCGCTATTGAAGAGGCAATTCTAACTCGTCTGACAAAAAAGACCCCAAGCATATTATGTAAATAAGAATGTCTGTTACGTGTATTATCAAAAAATATGTTATAATCCCATAATAGGAAATGATTCACCAAACATTTACTTTTTTAAATAACTGACGGCCGGCGCGGCGGTTAGCAATTCTAAACTCAGGATTTTCCTTTCCCTAGTATTTTACGTACTGAGAAGGTACAGTGCTGTTTGTACTGAAGGTTGACTCATCTGAGAACATTATCAGCTTATGAAAGTTCACCTTGTTCCTTAGAAATGCATCACCGATCCACAAACAAAAGTCCAAGCTTTTGTAATTGTCCCCATCTCCCAAAGTTTGGTTAAAAGTTGGTTTAAAAGAACGAACTTTATTTTCCTTAAACACATTTTGAATATGGCTTTTTTTACATAATTGTAAACTTCGTGCTCGTTTTCTTAAAGACATACCTAATAGGATTTTCATCAACAGATTCCAAAGTTAATACAGTAGAAGCATCGCTTTCGTCGTTTCTTTTCTTGGTCTTCTTTAAATCACTAACGGATCCAGTTTTTTTTTAAATTTGATTACTAACTTATGTATTGAACATCTGCATAATTGTACATTTGGTAAGTTTTCTTGAAACTTCTCAATAACGCAGCGATAACAATTCTCGTCATTTCGGTAGTTTTGGATTATAAATATTCTTTGCTTTAAAGGCAACTTCTTTATTATTTTGACAAATACGTTATAGTTATCAAAGGTGTTATAAAATAAAAAAGGTGACAGAAAATTTTTGATTTTAAAGGCGTAATTTGGAAATTTTAAATTTTTACTTGAAAATCTGGAATAAGAATTCTTTTAAAATTTAAAACAACTCTTTTATTGAACGTTTTGCATTAAAATTTACAAATGGCAACTCTCTTAACCCAACTTTACGTTTTTGTATTTTTGCGTACTCTGTCAAAAAAAGTTTTTTGGCATCGAGGATCTTATCTTTAAAGCAAGCAAAACATTTTATCAAGAATGACCTGTTTTCGTATCTTTCACTTTTTGGCCCATTTCTCCTCTTGTCTACCCCATCCGTGGACAATAGGGGAACGGTCCCTATATTGGACCGGCTCCTAAATTGGACCACTTGAATTCTGACATGAAGGAAACACGACTGTGCCGCAAGCCTGGTGGCGAATGTTGGTACTAAATATAAGTTATTAAGCAAGTGATACTATCTTGGCTAGTTCCTTCTTAGAGATTCGTAAGAACGGACAGTTAATATTTTTGTCACCTGATGTAAAATTTCGTCTTTGGTTTGCAAGGACTAGTGCGCGAGTAAGATAAATTAGATTTGTGCAAGTAAGTTTCCCGTATTGTGAGAGTGTTTTTACACTTTATTATTAAACGGAACTCAATTATTTGTAAGTATTTAGTAATGAATAAACATTATTTGTAAAATGGCGTTGTTTCGTAAGTTGGACCGGTTGCAGTTGCTAAAGTTGGACCACTCCAGTTTAGGGACCAATTAACGCACAAGGCACACTATTTTTTAAAATTAATATTCTTGCAGGAATATGTCAAAAAGAGGCAAGTGACGTGAAGAAGACCTGGTTTTGGCTATCAATGCGGTTCGTTCAAGAACGGCGGGGGTGAATGAAGCAGCAAGGAGGTATGGTGTTCCAGAAACCACACTAAAGCGACATATTCATGGGCAAAGCAAAAGACAGGATCTCGTTAAAGTATTTCGTCGACCGCCCATCTTCTCCAAAGATATGGAGATGGAACTGCAGACGCACATTCTGAAATTTGAAGAAAGAATGTTCGGACTAACAGCAAAAGACGTAAGAAAGCTTGCTTTTGACGTTGCTAAAATCCACGGTGTTTCTCACTGCTTTAATCAAGAAAAAGCTATCGCAGGCAAAAAGTGGTTTTATAAATTTATGAAAAGAAACCCAAAGTTATCATTAAGGCAGCCGGAAGCGACATCTCTTGCGAGAATGAAGGGCTTCAATAGGGAACGAGTAGGAGAATTCTTTGATCTTTTAGAAGGGTTGGTGGATAAATATCAGCTAAGTGGCACGAAAATCTACAACGTAGATGAAAGCGGGTTTACTACTGTCCAAAAAAAGCCACAAAAGATAGTCGGTCTTAAAGGAAAACATCAGATTGGGGCGGCAAGTAGTGGCGAGAGGGGGGTAAATACAACTGTTGTGTGTTGTGTAAACGCAGCAGGCGCATATATTCCGCCCATGTTCATTTTCAAAAGAAAACGGCATGCACCAGAGTTAGGAAGAGGAGCACCGCCAGGAAGTGAAGTATTGATTTCAGATTCAGGTTATATATCATCAGAACTCTTTTTACAGTGGCTACGCCACTTCAAGAAGAACGTGGTTTGTTCGAAAGAAGACCCTGTATTACTTCTTCTAGATGGGCACTCGACTCACAGTAAAAACCTAGAAGCACTTTTATTTGCCCGAGATAACGGAATTATTATGCTGCAGTTGCCTAGTCACACAACACACCGAATGCAGCCCCTGGATGTTGCGTTTTCCCGTCCTCTCGGAATCTATTACATACAAGCACAAGAAACGTTTTTACGACAGAACATGGGAAAGCCAATATCCCCGTATGATATCGTCGGTTTACTTTCGGAAGCATACGGCAGAGCTGCCACAGTGGGCATCGCTGAGAATGCATTCAAGGCAGCTGGAATCTGGCCAGTTAATCGTCACATATTTCGCGACCATGACTTTGCTCCTTCAGATGGTATGCAACCGACTGCGACTGCCAGTAACAGTGCTGTGCCTACTCCACCAACTCCAAAAAAGTTTTTCAGAATCTCTGAATATAGTCTCTCCCGTACCTCAAGTGAAATCTGTTAACAGCAAGGAAAGAAAACAACAGAATGCCAAAGTCCTCACGAGCACACCATACAAAGAGGATTTGGAGAATCGACAGATAAACTCAAAAGAAAAGTTGGGAAAAACGAGAAGAGCTGTATTGACCGATGAATGTTCTCTAACGGTGCCCAAGACAAAAAAGAAAAAGCAAGAGTCTGACAGCGATGATAGTGCTGAATATTTTGAAGCAAGCGGCTCATCATCAGGTGGCGAAGATTTTATTGGTGCAGATGATTTTGAGGATTTCGATCGAAATGAGTTGAAGCAAAACGATTTTGTCCTTGTCTGTTTTAAAGATGAGAGAAAAAAGGACGTGTTCTATGTTGGTCAGATTATTCAAGAGAAAAGTGGCGCGGGTTCATTAGAAGTGTCTTTTATGAGAAAATCAAATAAAATTAAAAACGCCTTCATTTTCCCATGTGTGCCAGACATTTCGGTAGTTAACGATTCTGACATCAGGATGAAACTGTCGAACCCAAAGAAATATGGTCAAACGAAACGTCAACATTCCCACATCTCCTTTGGAATAGAATTTAATATGAATGTTCGTTAATTTTTTTCGACTGATCTACACTTTTGCCTTTGTAGAACAGATCTTAGTGTTTATAGTTTAATGTGAATTGTTGTTTATTTTTAAAGGGATTTATGTTAATGTTTTAATGGATTCTCATTATTTTTCTGTGCTCCTTCACTGATTGTAGTTACCTAAATTGCTCAATAAAACATTAAAATTCTGTAACAAATCATGCTTTTCTACATTACAGTCATTGGTCCAATTTAGGAATCACACTGGTCCAAATTAGGAAACGAGTTGCCTATATTGGATCACTAGCAAGAGTTCACTGATTAATTTTTTTAATAGGAGAAATTTTATTAAAGAAAAAAACAAAAAATCCTTTAGCAAGGTAACATATCAGAGTACCTTAGGAAAAATTTGGAAGTCGTTTTAAAGCCTCAATTAGGATTGACAATAATAAAAGTGAAAACTGGTCCAATATAGGCACCTTTCCCCTATACTGTATAAATAAAGGACAAATTAAAAAAAAAACGATTCTAAGTGTAATATGTCCTTAGGGAGTGGTGTAGCAAGTAATATGTTAAAAATTGTTACTGTCGGTAAATTACATGATACAAATAAAAGATGACACCGCGCAGGTAGGCGTGGCCATGAACGTCACGCTGTAAGTAATTCCGCCATGTTTTGTAAACGAAACACGTCTTTGTTAAGATCGCGTTGTGTTTTAAAGTTATTTTTTGGTGTTTTTATATCACTTTTAAAAGTTTAAAAGTGAAAATGGGGTGTGTTGTGTATGGTTGTGATGTGGACAATCAATGCAAGGGCTTTCTGCCCGATATTAAAGTTCTTAGCTCCCCCAAAGAGAAAGAAACAAAGTTCTTGGAAGCGTCTGTGCAAACGAGGAGATAAGTTTAATGTGAAAAATGCTAGAATCTGTTCTAGACATTTTAACGAAAGTGATTGTAAAGGTAATGTAAAGCATGAATTGTGTCATGTCATGAATGTCAAATGTGTTTAATGCTTTTACAAACCCGCTTCAATAAAAAAAGTTTACAACTGTGACAAACAATAAAATTGCTAAAAATCTCCACGGTATCGAATCAACAGACTTTAATCGAGAAAATACGACAGACTGAAAAAAGGTTATTTTCTTAAAAAATACTTCCTTGTTTTACCTAATTTCATAAATTTAGATATTTTTGTCGTGTTTAGAATAATTTTTGACACTTTCAGATTTTTTTAAATTTCAAAAATCAAAGAATACAAAAATACAATAATTTTTAATAATTTACTATTTAAATTGCAAAAAACCCAAAAAAATTACCCTAAAAACATGTTTCCGTCACAAACATACAGATCTTATTCACCGCAAAAAATATTTGACAAATTATAGGAACAATCAAAATTCTTATTTATAACATATTTTCGGAAGACTCTGTAGGTAAGTATATATATTTTAATAAGAATATGCCTCTAAATAAAAATTATTATCTTAATTATTAGGCATAGTTTTATTTTATAAAATTATTTACATTTTCTTTTCACGTAAATAAATACATAGAACGCAATTGGCAGGCAATTTACCAATATCTATTATTTTAAATTAATTTATCCCTTTATTTACATGATTATTTTAAGTCATATACTTCTGTATATTGCGCTTTATAATTTTCAAAAATAGCTCACAACGTGACGTCATGCGCAATCCTGGACGAATTTGACACGGTTTGGTATCATATCTTCCTTTTATTCTATCATGGGTAAATTGAAATTTATGGGTATAAACTGACATTAAAAAACAAAAACATTTACCTGGCTGCCGGGAACTGAGCTGGTGGTGACAAAGGTGCGGTGTTTCGCGCGGATGAGGGACAAGCTGCTTTCGGCGGTGTCGGCGCGGTCCTCAGCGGCCTCGAGCTCCCTCTGGAAGCGGCGTACTCGGGTTACGCTTTGGGAAGATGCTCCTTCCTAAAAGTATCAAAAAAGTTTAAACTAATTTTAGTTTTAATTTTATTTTTATTTTTTTTTATTCCATCTTCTACTTTAGTTAAAAATTCTTTTGTTTATAATGGTAAAAAGGTATTTAATCACCTTCCTAAAGAGGTTAGAAAAATTACCTGTACAAGAAAATTTAAGAGAGAAGTTAAGCAAATACTTATTAACAAAGCCTATTACTCAATTTCAGAATTTTTTGATGAATCTTTTTAATATTTTTATCGTGGCTTTTAATTTACTATTAATTATTATACATATTTTTTAAAATTAATTGGTGGTTTAGTTGTAAAAGTGAAAGATAGTTTTAGGCTCCTTCAAGTGAATTTTATAATGTGCGCTTATTGGTGTATACTTATGTAGAGTGTCCATGTAATGACTTTTTTTTATAATTTTAAGCATGCTTTGTCAATAAGATTTTCTTTGGACAATAAAGCTTTATTGATTTGATTTGATTTAACAGTGCTCACCCTCACCTCTCACTAAACCATTAATTTCATAATTTTAATACTAACATCCTAAATCAGGGGTCGGCAAGTAAGTTCTAGTGGGGTCCGGATACTTTTGAAAAATGTTATCGAGGTCCAGAGAAAAAAAAAAGAAAAACTTTAAATGGACATCAGGTAATTTTTGTTTCTCAGAAAGGAACGTATCTTATAAAAACTCATATAGCTTTTAATTTTTATTTTTGCTCTTAAAAATAATATTTTGGCGGTCCCGTTTTCTACCTTCCGCGGTCCGCCAGTTGCCGGCCAATGTCCGAAATCATGCTGTATTATAAATACATACGAGCTTTACGATCATAAAAAAAATCCTGCGGTGTCGTAATGTTTTAACCGAGATATAAATTCCTATTAAAATTTAATTCAATTTAAAACATCTACAAAATGAATTAAACATAATTTTAATAAGCAAATAATTTAAAAAATTATGAAACAGACCCATTGACAACATTACTGAATCGGCTTTAACGACGAACACAGGACTGACTGAAATGATATTGCATCCGCTTGATTCTATCGGTTTGGGATTCCACAATGTACCATGCTTAATGATCGATTCGTTAATTACCTGTTCTTGGAGTTGCCTCTTGAATAACATGATCTTCTGGTTGGCTTTGTCCAATGATTCTTGCAAAAGGGCAATGTTCTTCTGGTCTTCTTCGCATTGGATCATGACTTCCTTGACGGTGCGTTCCTTCTTGCGCAAGATCTTGATGGTTTCAGCGTGGCGGCGTTTTTCTAAAAAAAAAAAAAAAAAATAGTACTATCATGCAGTTTCTTTTATATGGACCCATCTGGACATTTTTCGAAAATGTTTTTGCGAAAACGATTTTTCTAATTTCCCTTTTCGAAAATACATTTTCTTGAATGTACAAATGTCTTAGAATAATGTTGTTATCGTCTTACTGGCCAAGTTTAATGTGTTCAGACTACATTGTTGGGGTCCTAATGCAATAATGCTGACTGTTTTTTTATACAGGGTGTTATGAAATTCACTGCATATATTGAAACCGATAAATCCTTGTATGAAGTCAGATTGAAGAAAAATATTAATAAATGGCGCTTTACAATAATAAGCTTGTAATCGCCCCTTAAACTTTCTCTATAACCAGCGGTACCCGCCACTGGCAAGAAACAGATGAGACCGAATATGTTGCCAATTCTATCAATCATTTTTTCTATGTAACAAGTCGGCATAAGAAATAATGGTATTGTTACCTTTGTAGTAAATTCCCTTTTAAAATACACTTCTTTTGAAAAAGTTTAAGATTAACAAATACCAATATATCAAAAAGCACTGACAGCACAGTACATCCAAACCAACGCTTGACTAACAATTAACACTAAAAAAACTTCCATTAAACACAAAATTTAAAAGATTCCATGGTATTTTGTCACTACCTGCACTATTAAAAATAGGAAACTAAGATTTTTGTTACTTTTAAAGAAACATCTCTGTAACGTTCACTCTCCTTGTTAGAAAGAGTTTTACATTAAACGTGACACACTTATGCAATACTAACAAAACAGTAGGTAATGAAAAATGAAAAAAATGTTCCACTAACTAATTAAATACAATGCTTAAAAGAATCAACGGTATTTTTTACTATCAGCACTATTGAAAAACTGAAAACTAAAAATTTATTTATTTATTAAAAAGGAAAACGCTTAGTTGTACATAACATTCGCGACAAAGCATAGGCAAGCCAAATCACTTCATAGTATGATTATGCAACTAGAAATTGCAGATACGCTAACTGATAAACGATAAAATTTAAGGTGATGTTTCTACCCACATGGTTAATAAAGAAATGTCCTAAAACTTATAAAAAAATCAAAATCTTTGGTGGGCTTATAAATTCATTTCGCAAATGAGGTGAAAACTCTGATTAAAATACCACTCTAAATTTTGTCGCTTATCGATTAGCGTATCTGCAATTTTTTCTTGCAAGATCTCCCTAATAGCGCCCATTACGGTAGTTAGGAGATTGGTCGATCAGCTGATTTGAACATCAGCATTGAAGCAATAAAAAAGAGACGGAGGACAGGGACAGAGTGATATTCTCACAAGGTACCCGGCACGTCCACCAAAATGTCACGTGGTATCCGGCACGTTCACCAAAATGTCACGTGGTACCCGGCGTCTCCACCAAAATGTTACGCGTTACCCGGCGCCTTCACCAAAATGTTACGCGTTACCCGGTGCCTCCACCAAATGTTACGTCAACCAGTGGAAAGCGGGCAGGTGGAAAAGCGCCGTAGGTGAAAACTTTTCGGGGCCACGCCCAAAGTTTGCCAAATTTCGCCCAACTACTACCTAATTTCGTAAATTAAATTATTTTTTTCATTTTTCGTCTAAACGAGGTAGGTAATAGATCTGGAGTGGACAATATTTTAAATTTTGGATAATTTATTACGTATTCATCGAATTTGTTTTTTGTATGCGGGCCGCAAAAAAATTAAAGGCCCGTCAGGCCGCAAGCGGCCCGCGGGCCGCTGGTTGAAGACCCCTGGAAACTGTTCAGGGTTCATAAAATAATTGCGAGACCAAAGAGTTGTTTCCGAAATATAAAATAAATAATAAGATAAAATGTATGGGAATTTGAAAAAATACGAAAAATAGGAAAATATGACAATATGAAAAATTAATTAAAAAATAATTATAGAAAAAATATTTATTTTGTGTCAAAATAAGTATTGTATTTTCCCCCAAAAATATCTTAACGCCAAAAAAATTAGTATAATTTTATTTAGCCCGAGTCTATCGCATGGGGGATATATCCCCCTTATCCCCCCGTAGGCACGCCACTGTAGAGAAGCCAGAGCGAGATAAGAACATGTATTTTGTAGTTGTCAAAAACCATATGCGTAAGAAATTCTTTGATGGTAATGTCCGACAATTTAGTGTTATAATAGTGACAAAAGCCGTTTTTTATACGAATAATAATACCGAAGGTAAAAACCTACCAAAAAAATAAGTAATAAATGGCTGCTTTTACTGTTTTTATGTGGTGTAGTCAGATTGTGCAGCGTCGCTGAGAGAACGTTTTTAAATGCGTAGGAAAGTTATATCTTATTTCACGTAAGTATTTTTTAGAAGTAGGTATAATGCGTTCTAAGCAATTATAAATTATGATTTAAGAAGGTTGCACAATTGTAGCGTAATTTACTTATTTTTTTAGTAAAATAAATTTAAAACAATATTCCCCCCAAAAATAAATTTTTGCCAGCGTCGCATGTGCGAGCGCGCGTATGGTCAGGTTTTTGGGTGTTTGGGTTGGGTGTGGGTTTTGTTTATTTGTTCGATTAAACCAAAAAAAAAAGTATTGAGTGTGTCTAGACTACCTCAGGAGTCACCCATTCCAATATATTATGCAGTAAATTTCATAACACCCTGTATGTACCAGATTTTAATGGTTTGGAAAGATTAATAAAAAAGACAAACAGGTCTGAGCAAAACTGATCAAACCCAAGAAAGGCGAATATGTGAAGGTTTGCTCAGGTTTATTTTTGCTCAGGGTCTTTTTCTCACTTTTTAAAATTAATCAGATATAGTTTCTATTAACATAAGTCCACTCTGGCTTCGTTTCTGAGATACAGGGTGTTAAACTTTTCCAGTTTTTCCAAATAGGTACCTCAAAAATTACTTGAGCAATTTGAATGAAATTTGGGTTGTGAGCAATACTTAAGACAGCTTTAGCAATAAAAAGATTTCACCAAGCTGCTACTAAATAATTTTGTAAAAAAATATGTACGTCACTGACTTTTTTACTTTTTGATAGTACAGTTATATAGGCAGTTAGATGCAGAAAAAAAGTTATCTCTTGATATTTTTTTCAGTTTTTTCTTTATTTAGCAGATAAATGCAATTATTTTATAATGTAGCCGTCTCTACTTACAAACAAGCTGTGAAGTAGGCAATCCGGGAATAATGCCATAACACATTGTGCGTTTAGTTTTGCGCGTGGTAACAGGTGATTTATATGTTGGTGAATTATTTGTATTTTTCTTTATATAAAGGACAATTTAACAAAAAATGTGTTGTGTTTGTTAAAGGATTACCTCGAGTACTGATCGAGTCCTTTTTAATCACCTAACAACTTAATTATGTATTGCAGAATAGGTGTTTCATTTAGTGCGTGCTTAGTAAACCAACCGCAGTGGGCTGATAACTTTTTGTTGTAAAATTTATTGTTAATTAATTGCGATTTACATAAAAAATTAACTGAAAGTGTGTATTGGCAAGTTTTTAAAAATATTTTAGCATTTAAGACCTGGTTTGATTACTTAAGAATACGACTTTTTATGCTCGTTTATTGGTAAGTATTTGTTTTTTGTTTATTTTGTATCAAAATGTCTAGAAATTGCTGCATCTAAATTGGGAGGATGGAAGGATTTATAGAATCTAAATCCAACTAAGTAGGTACTTTTAACTTTCTATTGTTTTGCTGGTTACATTCTCTCGAAAATATTGTTATATTCCTAAGACAAGATAATCTTTTGCCAGGCGGAACATTACGAAAAATTTCCAAAAAGGCTAGGCTTAAACCAGATGCAGTTCCCTCTATTTATACAAATTTGCCACATTATTTGTCAAAAAATGTAACTTACACCGAGAAAAGCTCGAGGCAAGATATAAGGCATACCTATCGAGACCATACCTACTGATAAATTAAAGGAAACTTCTGAAAGGTTAGATTTTATTGAAAATTTCAGTTTAAATTATATATCCAGGTACCTAAACAAAATTAACATTTCTGATTCTTGGGCCGTTAAACGTTTTGACCGATTTTAAAATATTTTTCCTACAGTTTAGGTCTAACAACAGAATGTATTAGTATTGTTAATCAGATTTCAGTGGACTTGGAAATGAGAGTAAAAAAAATCTAAAGGAAAATGAACTTACTAGGTATATTTTTGATTTAAAATTGATTTTACCTATCGATATGAAAATAAGTAGGTGGTCTCAACTTCAAAAATATATTAAGTCATAAAAATACAAGTAGGGGGGCAGTTATACAATGACCTGTTTTTTAAAAAAAGGCTTACATTTTTTAAATGAAGCTTCAAGTAGGTATAGCTTCTTTTCATTCCAGAAAAGTCAGCAATTTACCATACCATATGAGTATGCCTGCCAATTTTTATTGATCAAATTATTTTGTTTTACATTGTTTTCTTGTGCATAAGACTTAGTTGATTATTTTCATTTATATATATATATATATATATATATATATATATATATATATATATATATATATATATATATATATATATATATATATATATCTCAAGTTCGCGAGAGCGAACCCTTACTGATAGGAATTATTTGGCATATTTTTCGGCGAGGAATCTCCCCACAAGCGATAGCGGTTTTTCGTTGAAACACCCGATATAGAGTTACCATAAAAATTTTCTAACTCAAAATTGATATTCAGTGTCGCGTATATTTTTTTACCTTCATCTAATTCAGCCTCAAAATCGTGAATGCGGGCCTCCAATTTGCTGATGATCCTCTTGCCTCCGACAATGGCGTTGGCTTCGACTTCTTCCAAGCGGATGGACAAGTTCTTGACTTCAATTTCCAACGATTTCTTGATGGCTTCGATCTTGACTACGCGTTCTTGTTCTTCGTGGAGAATTTCGACGGTATGTTTAATTTCGGCCTAAAAATGTAGAAGAGGAGTAATTTTAAAACCGTTTCTAAGATTTTTTACTTCACAACAATGTACCTACGTTAATAAGTAAGTTCATACCAGCAGCAATTTTATGAGAGCGAAAACTGATTTTATAAAATTTATTTTCTTTCCAAAGCATGACGTCAAATTGTGCGAGTATCTGGATATGAGTATCTTTTTTTTTTAAATGAACCTACTACATTAAAGATGTCTGTGAAGTGGGCCCCCAAATTCAAAATTTATTAAAAATTAATGAACTTCCTGTTTTATATAAAGAGTTCTAGAGGTCTGGAATTCTTTTTAATTAATTCTTCCGTTAATTGAAAGATAAAAACGATATTTTCAAAAGTGGGGGGGGGGGGGGGACTAGCTTCACGCATCCCCCTTTACCGCCAAAACAAAAGTTTGGCTACAGTGTTTAATAGTTCTGAAGGAGTTCTATAGTTCTTTATGATTTTCTAGGCCAGAACCTTTATGAAAAAAATTTTATTACATATTTTGTGGTCTTTGGCAATTAAAAAATTTAACAAAAAAAGTTATTATAATTCTATAGAACTATAGAACTATTACAGCACTAATGGGAACTCATGAATTTTGAACCAGAACTATTGTTAAATACTATATTTCATGGAGGGCCAATTTCACACTTTTCCAACAGTAAAGAAATTAAATCGTAAACAATAAAATATCATGCAAATTCTATAGAACTGTAGAACTATTGCAGCACCAATGGAAACTCATGAGTTTTTAACCAGAACTCTTTTTAGATACTATATTTTATGGGGGGGGGGGCCAACTTCACACTTTTTCAACAATAAAAATTTCAAGTTGTAAACAACTAAATATCATGCTAATTCTATAGAACTATAGAACTATTACAGAACTAACGGAAACTCATGAGTTTTGAAGCAGATCTCTTGTAAATACTGTATTTCGTGGGGGCCAACTTCACACTTCTTTAAAAGTTAAAAATTTCAGTTAATCATGCTAATTCTGTAGAATTGTAGAACTCTTACAGCACGAACAAGAACTCATAAATTTTGAAGCAGAACTTTTGATAGTTTTTAGATATATTTCATGGGGGGAAAAGGATGTGAAGTTGGCCTTCCATGAAACGTAGTATTTGACAAGAGTTCTGGTTTAACATTCACGAGTTCCCGTTAGTGATACAATAGTTCTACAGTTCTTTAGAATTAGCATGATATTTTCTTGTTAACAACTTAATTTTCTTATTTTTGAAAAAGGGCTCCCAATGAAATATAGTATCTAAGAAGAGATCTGCTTCAAAACTCATGAGTTCCTTTTAGTTCTGCAATAGTTCTACAGTTCTATAGAATTATGACATTTTGTTGTTAAATTTTTTTACTTAACAAAAAGCATAAGACCTCGCATAAGACATGTATTTATAGGTCCTGAAAACTTCGAAAGCGGCATATTTTATTATTGATCTTGACTCGATTATACTATTATTGTTAGCTTTGTTGTTAGCATTTATACCAAATGGTTTGTAATTGGTTTCCTATTAGACAATAATGGTTTATTTATTTATAATTATTAGGTATATGCTAGTTTTAGCAAACATCTTAAATACACCTAAAATCTCTCCTCCCCTCCCCTCCACCCTCATCCCCTCAAAATTGTTTTAATATCAATTTACTATTGATTGCTTTGATATCACTTAAAAACATTTATTATAGAAAGAATTTTAGAAAAAGAAGACCCAGCTGCTGTATCTTTTTTATTTACGATAATTATTTATATTTAACTTTTTTTTACTCCAAAAACCTAATGACATACCTTTTTTTTAAGATGTCGCACTTATTCCTTCTCACCCCCTGGTTGTTATTTTTTTAACAATGTTATGTAAAATTAAACATTTTAAAAAAGCGTAATTTCATCCCCTTCCAGCAATTCCCTTTGGCTGTTTTTAACATCAAAGTTAGATTCTCTGACCTTAATAACTTCCAAAACGACTTTATATTCAACATTTTTGAACAAAATTTTCCCACCGCTCCATTTCACCGTCTTTCACCCCCCTTCCTTTCATATCCTGCGACGTGAAAAATTTCTTCGCCGGTTTACTTCACCCTCGTATCCCACCGCATCAGAATTATACATAACTTATATTTTTTATTCGATAACCCTAGCTTATTTTTCAAAGTAGGCAAATCTAAGCCCGCGACTTTGCTTAGGTGGTTTATGTCCCGTCTGATGAATGCGAAGCTCCGGGTAACAGATCATGTACACATTGTACACTAAAACTACCTTGGAGGACTGTTCTACGAGGAAGTGAAAACCTCGTTAAGATCCGTCCAGTGCTTTCCTAGAAAATCGGAAATATACATACAGCTCAAACGTAGAACCTCATTTTTAAAGTCTGTTAAAAATATTAAGAAACATCTAAGTTCATAAAGTTACCTGGACACGTTGATAACGTTCGTCGGAAATTCTCAATTCTTTGGTGACTTCATCGTAGTCAGCAACGACGGCGGACAATTCCTGCTCGATTTTGCTCTTGGAAGATGCCAAGTTTACGTTGATTACGGTCAGTTCATTGATGCGGGTTTGAGATTCTTCGTACAAAAGTTCAACTTGCTTCTTGCTGCGGAGGGCCTAAATAAAAAATGGCAATATAGGTTAAAGATTAATGTACTCTTTTAGACTCTTTTAGTTAAATTCATTAGTAGGTAATGAATGTGGGGGATACATTTTTGGTGAGGTCCAGAAAATGGCAAGTAATTCTTTTGAATTTTTTTAGATCAAAAAATGCCATTTGCAGACCCCTCTTTTGTACCTAATAACTCGAAAACGAAACGTCGTCGGATCGAAAAACGGATTGATAAGTAAAACTTTAAAATCTCAAATACTGTCGTTTTGCAATAGATTAACCTAAACCTAAAACCACTGCAAAATGGATATATTTGGGAAAACTGGAAATTTCGATTTTTGACCCAAATTTTTCACGGTTTTTATTTTTTTTTGTCAAAATGGATCCAAATTGAAATCCCAAATACTTCATTGAAAAGAGCTCGTCGAAATACATGATATCCATATTTTCTAGTTTCTTCATTCTTTATAGGAAGGGAGCAATCGCCGATTAAATTTAGATTTTTTGACTTTTTGCACTCGACATCGGTACCTTTGAATCAATCTGTATTTTTTGCTATCTAATTTTTTTCCAATTTTTCAACGTCATCTTATAGAGTATAGAGGGATAATCAGGCTTTAAAATGAACACCGAATGGATCATCCAGGAGCGTATTTAAGGGGTAAAAACTGAATTTTCTTGATTTTCTCCAGCAAATTCTATTTTTGACCGACATTATTCTACACTATTTTTCTTATTTAGTGATTCTTTTTGGATATATTTTATCCGTTAATTATCTAAGAATACCTGCCACTAATTTAAATCGATTATTTTTTTTTGTTTAAGTTATAAATAAATAGGTTTATTTGCATCGCGGACATGCAAAATTTGAAACTTTGAAATTTTCGAACTTTTGACCATTGCCATGAAAACAAAGAATTGCAGTTTATTTACGTCGAAATTATTAAAATATGATGTGTCAAAATTTCGCAAAAATGCCAGTTTTTGTTGCAAGATTGGAACGTTCCTGGACCGATTTCGGCTTGAGATTTAGAGGAATAAGATTTTACGAAACTTTTACTTTAAGTGCAAGGATATTTCATTGGATGAGTTACGCATTAAACGGCATTTTTATTGATTTTTCGATTACCCTACAACCCTGGAATTCGCCATGTACTCAAAATAACACTTTTGACGTCACAGCCAGTGGGATCACGTTTTACAAGTTTCGAAATTCGCGCGAAAATTTGCAGTAGACAATCCTATTTTTTTGTTGTTAATAGTTAAAGACCAAAATAAAATGATAACAATAATCACCAGAAATACTTAATTTATGTAGGGTATATAAAAAAATATTTCAGATTTATTTGGGTTATATGCCCTATTAACTTCATGTCTTGAGGGAAGTTCGAGATATTTATAAGAAAACTTTCTTTCTCAAAAAAATACTTTTACAAATTACTTATACAAATTACTGAGTAAGATCATCAATAATTCTATTTTTTCTTGTTCTATACAAAAACACCAAAATCAGAAATTAAGTAAAAGAGCCGTTTAATATAATAATATTAGTGTAAATTTTATTTATTGAATGAATTTATCGCCTTAGAAAACAGTGGAAATATTTACCTGTTCATAATTGCCCCTGATTTCTTCGGATTCAGCAGTCAAGGCTTGTACTCTTCTTGAAGCAACGCTAAGTTGATCTAGAGTGACCTAAAAAGCAAAATGATAAAGTTTAGCAAAATAAAGTTTAGCAAATGGTTGCAAAATTGTCTATAATTTAAAGCCAAACGTTGCTACTTTTTACTGGACCTTTTCATCCCTGGGAGTGCCATCATTTTCAATTTTATAAATTTCGTAGATAGTTTATTCAAATTTAGTTCATGCAACAATATTTGCACCATCAATGGAATATTCTTATTAACATGTAAATAAATCAACAATGATGTAGGTTACATCTTTAAATATTTTGAAATACGTCCTAAACGCCCTGTACATCATATCCTACCTGCAACTGTCTCTGGACCTCTTCATAATGAGCTGTAATTTCGGTAAGCTGCAAGGATTGCCTCTTAACGGTCTTCTGCAAGTCGATATTCTGTTTGTTGGCGGAGTCGAGGGACATTTCCAATTCGGTGATTTGGATCTGGAACTTCTTCTTGATGCGTTGGACTTCGGTCTTGAGGCGGGTCTCGGCTTCAACGACACGGGCACTGAGTTGCTCAATTTCGATGCTGGTGGCCTTACTGAAAGCAAAAATATTTGTTTTTATAATAAATAGGCTTTAAAAAATTTAAACGTAGTACAGATGTAGATAGAAAAAATTACTGAAAAGTGCCTTGAAGGTACGAGAAACGAATTGTCCGACAGGATGGCTTTTCGTCCGCGAGAAAATTAGTTTCATTCCCCGATTACTAACTATGATTTATCAAAAACGTTTTTAATTGTCGGACTATTCGTCCTCGGATTTTTTGTAGTCGAATGTTTATTGGGTGATGTGTAAACATTATTATTTTTAAGGATACAACAAACAAATCATAATACTGAAACGGCCCGTTATATCAGTTTTCAGAAATTTTCGCAAGATCCTTAAAGAAAATGTTAATTCTAAAATATGAAATTCTAATTAAACTTGCATACTACATAAAAACCTTTGCTTCAAAATAGTCTAAAAACGCCAAAAAATGTAAAAGTTTGCATATAGAGGGTCGTCCAGGATAATTTCTTTAGATAACGTAAAAACAAATGGCCAAGCGACGCTGTCGCACCACCAATCCACGCTAACCTCCCCCGCCAAGGGAAGGCGCGGATACTTAAGCGCTCGACGCGACCGTAGAAAGGCATTCGCATTCAGACTCGTATTCAGATGTCAGATACACATTCAAATTTTCCTCTTTTAGAGTTAAGTCGTTATGCTGCCAGTGGAGTTTCTTCTAGTGATTTTTCTTTTGTGTTGTGTAAGTCCTCTGCTCTTGGTCCAAAGTATATTTGTGTCAATTTGTTTTGTATTAAGCACAGAACGAAATTGGATTTCTTTTTACTTAGTGGGGTACCTCGTACGCCTATTTAAGCTGACGGTGTGCAGACGCCGCTTATCTAACTGATGTGTTTAGGTATATTTGGTAATGAAATTAAATCCATCATCTGCTTTAAAGTATTCCATCTCCAGATTATTATAAGATATTACTAAGATTATGAGGCAAGTATTAAATTAAAATCAAATAACAGACACAGGCTTATAAAAAATTGGAATTGGTGAAATTTAAAGTAAGTATCCATTTTGTTGCTCTACTTGTGTCCAATAGTTAGTGTGAAATCTTTTATTAAAATTTTGAAAAAATTGATTTTCATAGTTGAAAATATCGTAAATAATTATTGAAGTATGAGTTGAGTATAAAGTATTATTTATGAACACCGATAAATTTAATTTTCACATCCTGTTTTTTACGCATTTCTGCTTCAAAAAAAAATCGTAAAACGTTGACAACTTATTTATTGGAGTCGGCTGTTGAAAGTAGTGAAAGCATATAAATTTGTTTATTGGCACGTGAGGTTATTTTAAAATAATTCAAACATATTTTTTTTTGCTTCAGTGACGCCTTTTCCTTTTCTTATTGTGCTCGCCAATCTTATTTTAGATTTCTAACGGGCCTGTTTCACTCATGTCGAATAATTAAACTATTTTTTATATTGGAAGCAGGAGTGGACGTTATGTACTCGTAATTTACAAAAGTCAGGTCACTTTTTCTCAAAACTGTTCTATGAATTTACAGTATGTCCACGGATGGGATAGACAAGAGAACAAATGGACCAAAAAGTGAAAGATACGAATAGAAGCCATTCTTTGTAAAAGTTTTAGCTTGCTTTAAAAATAAGATACACGATGCCAAAAATTAGTTTTTTTGTACAGGGTACCTATGCAAAAATAGAAAAACGTAAAATTTGGTTAAGAGTAAAGTTGCCTTTCTTTAAATTTAAAGACAAAACGTTAAATAAATTTTTTAAAAATTTTAAAAGAATTCTGATTTCAGATTTTCAAGTAAAAATTTCTAAATTACGCTTTTAAAATCAAAATTTTTAAGTCACACTATCATCTTTTTTATTTAATTACACCTTTAATAACTGTGACGTATTTGTCAAAATAATAAAGATGCCTTTAGAGCAAAGAATATTTATAATCCAAAATTACAGAAATGGCGAGAATTGCTATTGCTACGTTATTGAGAAGTTTCAAGAAAAGTTTCCAAATGTACGATTATGCAGAAGTTGAGTACCTACATAAGTTAGTAATCAGATTAAAAAAAAACTGAATCCGTTAGTGATTTAAAGAAGACCAAGAAAATATACGGCGAAAACGATGCTTCTACAGTATTAATTTTGCAATCTGTTGATAAAAATCCCATTATGTCTTTAAGAAAACGAGCACGAAGTTTACAATTGTGTAAAAAAAGCCATAGTAAAAATATGTTGAAGGAAAATAAGTATTTAAAAATTAAACCAATTTTTAACCAAACTGAAAGATGGGGACAGTTACAAACGCTTGGATTTTTGTTTGTGGGTCGGTGATGAAATTCTAAGTAACAACGTGAACTTTCGCAAGCTGATAATGTTCTTCAGTACAAAAGGCACTGTAGCTTCTCAGCATGTGAGATACAGGGGTAGGAAAAATCCAGAGTTTAGAATTGCGAACCGCTGTCAGTATTTTAAAAAAGTAAATGTTTGGTGCGCCATTTCCTATTATGGGATTAAGACATATTTTGTTAATAATACATGTAACTGATATTCTTATTTACATATGCTAGAGTCATTTTTGTCAGACAAGTTAGGAGAATTGCCTCTTCAATATCGCTCGATTAGAGATTGGCTCAATCGCAAATTTGGAAATCGATGGAGGGGCCGAAATGGTCCAATTTTGTGGCCCCCTAGGAGTTCCGATTTGATAATTTGTAATATGCTTCTCTGGGGGCGTATTAAACAACTGACGTATGAAAGACCCATTGAAAATGAGGAACAAGTTTTAAAGCAGTTAATTTGAAGAACGATAGACTCGAATTTACTGGTTTACTTTAGTTAGAAAAATAAACAGATTATTAGAGTAGAAGTTTTTGAAAAATAAATATGATGTGCCTTTAATTTTTTTAAAGTTTAATAAAACAAGAAATATTACAATTATTATTTAATATTCTATTACTAATTTTCTTTAACCTGTATGAGTCTGTAATTTTGGATTATAAATATTCTTTGCTCTAACGACAACTTTATTATTTTGACAAATATGTCATAGTTATCAAACGTGTAATAAAAAAAAAAGGTGACAACGTGATCTAGAAAAATTTTGATTTCAAATTCGTAATTTAAAAATTAAATTTTTGCTTGAAAATCTGGAATAAAAATTCTTATAAAATTTAGAACACCTTTTTTGTTTAACGTTTTGCATTAAAATTTAAAAAGGTAACTTTACTCTTAACCAAATTTTACGTTTTTGTATTTGTGGCTTACCCTGTACGAAAAAATAAATTTTTGGAATCGTGGGTTTTATTTTGAAACCAAGCAAAACCTTTCATAAAGAATGACCTTTTTAGTATCTTTCACTTTTTGGTTCAATTTTTGTCCACTTGCCTACCCTATTCCGTATATTTAACGAAAAAATTGTCCAAACTATTTAAAAAACTCGCCTTATTTTATACTAAGAAAATAATAAATGTTCTGTTGCCAAATATTACAAAGCATTTATCCACGTTACAATCGGGAAAATGTATTTTCCGTAGTCCATTTAAATATTGTGTTCAAAATAGAATAATTGCTTTAATAACACCTTGAATGGCCTGATATTGTTAACTATCCCTCACTATTTTTATCCGTAACAGGTTTAGACCTTGAACTCGCGTAAAAGGTTGTATACAATATTTCTATTTACTTTCAGAAAGCCGGTCTATGTAGTAATAAATACGAATCGCACCCTAAAGAACCTTTATTTTTTAAAATAATATGTCAAAATGATATTAGAAAAAGTTGTTTAGAATTAAGAGTTATATTAGAGTTATAAAGTTATGCCCCCCCCCCCCATCTCAAAAATTTAATGGTACCTAAAAGATTAAAAATTATGTAGGTTTTGACGTGGCCATCTCTTAGAGTCTATTACTGACGCCTTTTCCTTTTCCCATTGTCTGGATAATGGTGCTCGCTGGTCTAATTTTAGACATTCAATTAGCCGAAACAAAATCAAACATCCTTTAATTTGGCACGTAACGTGCATTGCCTCTGCTTAATCTAACTCGCAGGCTATTTATATTTTTAACATAAATAATTCGAAAGTTAATTTACGTAACTAACTTCCGAGCATCCCTAGAATGTGACCTTTGTTTTCTAAATCTAATTCAAGTGACAACCAATAACTTCTAAAATAACTTAATATGTGGGATGTGATGAAGAATGATTTTATTTGAAGAAACATTCCAAATCTCCAGATATGTAATTTTAGAAGAAAAGGTTATCATGGGAACGCTTGTTCCTGTTTTTCATTATTACGAAAGTAGTGTGGCATTTTCCATTTCTCAGTCCACCTTTCAATGGATAACAGATCTTCAATAAAAGTTTTAGATTGAGTTAATGGGTTACAATATAATTTAGTATCGTCAGTAAAAAAGCTGATATTTGTTTTAATACCTGTATTGTGAGCCATTTCTGATATATAAATAATAAAAAAGAAGAGGTCCAAAGCTGAACCTCGGGGTACTCCACTACTGACTTGGTGTTCATTTGAATATACTCCATTTACTCTCCCTGAAAGGACGATTGGAGGGAAATTTCTTAATCCACCCCAGTAGTTTTCCTCGTCTGCCATCATGTTCAAGTTTGTATATTAATTTTTGTAATGGAACTATATCAAATGCTTTTTCAAAATCTAGATATATTACCTACATCAGATGACAAATTTGATCGTTTTACTTAATCCAAAAATCAATTGTAATAAATTCGTATCCACTGAACGTTTTGGAAGGAAACCATGTGTTCTTGCGACAAAACATTGTGTAAAAGTCTTCATATTTTTTGAAACTCCTTTTTTCAATGTATTTACATAAATATTATTATAATACTTGTGAGACTAATAAGTCCAGGAATGCATGCAACCTTATCGGCAAAAAGCCATTATTAAAAAGGTTTGCTTGGACAAAGTACCGTTTATGTGTATACAACTATACTAATAAATAAATATCATTTGGTATCTGAACAAAAAGTTATGGAATCCCACTAAAAACATACATGTAAAAAACAGGCCGAGTTCTCGTCAGGACTGTGTGTTTTGTTATCTGAAAAAAATAACTGAAATGTAAAAATTATGCCAAGTTCCTTGCCTATACGGTATTAGCAGTACTTTGATAAGCACAGAGAAATATTGTAATTAATAAATTTACAGACCAAACTTGGCAAGTTTCATTAAAGAACTTAGCAATATTGAGACCCTTGAAAACTTGCCAAGTTTGGTCGGTAAATTTATTAATGCACACAATATTTTTCTGTGCTTATCAAAACACTGCTAGTAATGTATAGGCAAGGAACTTGGTATAATTTTTACATTACAACTATTTTTTTCAGATAACAAAACACACAGTCCTGACGAGAACTTGGCCTGTTATTTTAGATGTATGTTTTTGGTGGGATTCTAGAAGCAAGCGCTGACTATTTTAACAAAAAAAACTGAATTTACGCAAGCACGACTGGCACTTTGTTGAATTTTAGAGCTTATTTGGTTTTCTCTGTAATTCTAGATAGATCGCGCTCACTGTAGCTACGAACTTGAAGGGGGTTTTATTCTCTTCAGTCCAGGGGGAAGCTTACTCGCTATTCCTTGGAATTTGTCTTCGATAAGATCCACCATGGGCTGATACAAGTTCATGGCTACACGGCAGTTGTAGCCATAGTACTAAGTCTGAGTCGATAATTTTTTTCAAGAAATTTATTACCCTTTTTGTAAATATGCTTTCGTCCAGCCAAAATTTAGAGAATTATTTATTGCTATGTCCAAAGGGTAACTTAAGGCATTAACAGAACTTTTAAGAAATGTAGGATGAATATTGTCTGGTCCTGTACTAGACTCGTTTTCCAAAGAGCAGACATCTTCTTTGACATCTTCAGGAGTGAAGTATATGGATGATAGTGACAATATTACTCTAATAATAATATTGCTGCTTTTTTATATGGAAGTGGCAGATTTTAGTTAAAAATGTTGATGAAATAGACAAAAAGGAATCGAAGCAAACCTGACCAAGCCCAAAACAGTCCAATAGGTGCAGGTTTGCTTAGGTAAGTTTATGTTTCCTCAGGATCTTCTACCTTTTTATTGCCACTTTGTAAGTTAGTCCATTTCAACATTTTCCTAATAAGAACATAGATACCCACTAGAAATTAAAATAATTTAGAAAAACTGTGGATTGAAAATATAGGTATACGAGTATAAATATTTTTACACAGTTTCCATCAGTTACATGTAATTTATACGGAGTAGGTTTAGAAGACTGATATATTGTAATTGTTTTTGTAACTTGGCTAAACATTACTTTAACTTGATTGACACGATAAAATAAACAAAATAATTGAAGAACAGCAGAATTTTCATTTCATATAGATATATTTTTTAACCAATTTTTTGCAGAAAAATCTAAATTGTATTTAATTATTTTCCTGCAAAGGGTATTTTAAAAATGGCAAATTTCTTAGTTTATTGTCATATTAGACTCAATCTAAGAGCAGCAGTTATTGTTGTTAGTTTCCAGTTTTTTTAACACTGTTATTAATTTGCTGTAGAAACCAAAAATTTTCCGGAATAAACTAAAATTTTAATTTTTTTTTGGATGAATTATACGTTTTTTAGGCGAATACCACACCTGAAGGTCATTGGGTTTTATAGCCCATAACAGAGCCTCCACAGTACAGCGTGTCCTGAAACTAGGGATACCAGATGTCTTGATTTTATCGGGATAGTCCCGATTTCAAAGGGTATGTACCGATACACTTCCAATCGGGACGCGATCTGTTCCGATTTTAAAAATTTTCTAAGAAACATATTTTAAACTCAACAATTTTAATTAGTTAATCATACATTTATAAGATGTATAGTTTTTAGATCATATATCATATTTTTTACTTTTGAATTTCATAAAAATTTTTGCTTATTGGACGCTTTTTCTGTTCATTTATTAAATACTAATGCAAAAAATAGCGTCCCGATGTTTTGCCTCAAGCCCCGATTTTTAAGCAGCTTTTAAACGCTGATACCCGATTTTGAAGATGTTGGATCTGGCAACGCTACCTGAAACCATCTTAACAAATGTGAAACTTTTTTATTATTCTTCATAAAAATTCTGCTTGTTGAGATAATAAGACCCAAATCATTATTTTTTACCCAGCATATACGTGGTGTCAAAAAAAGCAAAAAATGATAAATGCCGTAGAAGGAAAACTATATTTCCTTTTAATTAAAACGTACAATAACGTAAAAACGTGTCGTTCAGAACTGAAAAGTAATCTAATATGAAATTTGACAAAATAACTTTATGGGCATTCATATGTTTTGAATTTAAAAAAAAGTGTTTAGAAATACATGTTTTTTTAAGTAACATATTGCCAAAATTAACAACAATAGCACTTTTTGAAATACTCCACTAAGCTTTAACAAGACAACCGTTTCTTTCCATACAAACTAATGTACGTCGTGAAAATTCCGCCACTGCATTTCTAATCATCTGAGGGGAAATTTCTTGAACATACTCTCTGATAATTCTCTCTAAATGATCTATGTTTTTTTAAGAATCCCTATAAGAAAAAATCTAGGGGAGTTATATCTGGGGATCTTGGTGGCCAAGCAAAATCTGACACCTCTGTGAAAATTTCCGGTTTAAAAATTGTCACTCTTGCAGAGCTGTGACATGGAGCATCTTCATGTTGGAACCAAAATGTGTTTCTTATATCCAGTGGTAGTCGATGAAAAAAGTCAAATAATTCCGTGTTCAAAAAGTTGAAGTAAATTTCACCGGTAATATTTTCTTTAAAAAAAGTACGGCCATACAGTTTTGTTTCACAGAGGTAGATTGGACTAAGGTCAGAATTTTTCTTATAGGAATTCTTAAAAGAAAAGTCTATGCCCACAGGCTTTTCGAAAACATAGACCGTTTAGAGAGAATTATCAGAAAATGTGTCCAAGAATTTTCCCCTCAGATGGTTAGAAATGCAGTGGCGGAATTTTCACGACGTACAATTTTTTGTATGGAAAGAAACGGTGGTCATGTTTAAGCTTAGTGTAGTACTTCATAAAATGTTATTGTTGTTTATTTTGGTGATATGTTATTTAAGAAACATGTATTTCTAAACACTTTTAAAAAAAAATTAGGTACATATGAATGACCATAAAGTTATTTTGTCAAATTCAGTTTTCAGTTCTGGACGACACTTTCTTAGGTTATTGTACTTTGCAATTCAAATTAAAGATAATTTTTCTTCTACGGCATTTATCGTTTTTACTTTTTTTACACCTCGTATATGCTGGGACAAAATTTTTGATTTGATGTTGTTTTCTCAACAAGCAGAACTTTTTATGAGAAATACCTTTTTTCCATAAAGTCAAAAATAAAAAAGTTTCGCATCTGTTAAGATGGTTTCTGGACACGCTGTAGATACAAAACTGAAATAATAATAAATAATCTTTTTAAAGAAATTAATTTCAATATTAGGTATTCTAATTAAATACCTAACAAAACCAAGTTTTCACCTTTGATCAGTAAAATGATGAGCCGCCCTCCTGTCCAATCCCCTAAGTCCTTGACTCAAACTACTTAAGGGCTCCGAAAAGGATCGTTCCAACTGAGCTGTCATTCTTTCATCTATAAATTTGACATGTGCGTGTGCCCTCGCACTTCTCCCTGAAAACCCTTTTACTTGCTGCTGCATCTGAATAGACTTTACATCCCGATCGACGGTCTGCGCGATGGCTTTCCTGCTACTTGTCAAAAGTTGTGCTTCAATGGATTTAGCAGACTTGCCTCGAAGATATTTCTGTTGAGCTTTGAGTTTACGCTCGATCTCTTTGTCCTTGTTGGGGCTATAGTCAATGTCGTCTTTCATTCTTGTTTGCACTTCTTTATTTGTGACTAAGATTTCGTGACACTAGTTGATTTCGCTCGCACGATTTACTTGCATGCGAGTGAGAAGCGCCTAGTTTAGTTTTCGCGATCTTCTCTGTTTTAGCTAATAGGTAGTCCGTCGGTTTACGAACGATCGCTGTTACTGGCTGACATGAAGCCTGACTGGCTTAAGCCCAACTCCTCAATCCAGAGAAAGGTGGGGGACCAAATTTTCGTCGATTAATTTTTTTCCTTATATTCCACCATATATCTTTTTGAAAAATAACATTACATTTTTATTTGAGAATAATTTCTGGGTTTTGTTTGAGTTTAATATAAATAGATAAACATGTTTTTATGTTTTTTTAAGTATACACAGGATATTTACGACTTTTTGTTGCACTACTCAAATAAATAAAAAAGCGTTGCCAAATAACACTTTTATACATCAACTTTATGGCTGGAGTAACTTAAATAACACTTGAGTAAGACGTAAGACTCCGCAATAAGAATATCCGAGAACGTCAGTAGTGCTACTAGCGGGATACTGTGACGCCTTTGCTCCATTATTGACTTTAGGTTCAAAGCCAAAAAACAAACAGAAATTAAACCGGAAACAACCCTGAAAACTTTTATTTTTTGAGTATAAAAGTTACTTTTAACATTGACTACTTCTCCCTCAATCGGGGTGAGCTTTGGTGGATAAATGACCTAATACAGATTTTCTCACATTTTTAGGTAAGAGCAGTCCTTATGAATTTGGTCAAGAGCTAACTTATTTTTATTAAAAAGTTTTAAGGTATTCTTGCTTCAAAATTTAACAGTTTTAAAGATACAGCGCGCGAGAATTGCTGATTTTTGTGAGTATATGAATTAAAGTAAGCGCTGGTGTGTTATTTTGATGTGGCGTTTTAATAATAGTAAATAAGCAGAAAACTCCGGTAACATTTTTTGAGTTTAAAAGTTATTTTTAACATTAACTACTTCTCCCCCAGTGGGGGTGAGCTTTGGTGGATAAATGACCTAATACAGATTTTCTCACATTTTTAGGTAAGAGCAGTTCTTATGAATTTGGTCAAGAACTAACTTATTTCTATAAAAGAGTTTTAAGGTATTCTTGCTTCAAAAATTAACACTTTTAAAGATAGCGCGCGAGAATTGCTGATTTTTGTCAGTATATGAATTAAAGTAAGCCCTTGTATGTTATTTATGATGTGGCGTTTTCATAATAGTAAATAGGCAGAAAACTCCGGTAAATAATAAATTTTACATACAATATATCATTGACATTGTTAGAAAAGCTAAACACATCGTCAGTTGATGAGGCCACTTTTTGCCTGGTTGGGTTGGGTTTGCTTAGGTAACGGCTCAGTAAACGTCTCTTCCAATTATTTCGTCATTCGTTCATCCATAAATTTAGCTTTCGTACTTTGACTTGAAAACGTTCCGAGTTGCTCTGTCTCTATATCCATGCCTAGTCAATTGATGGGAAGTGACTTTTCTGCTTTTTGCTAAAACCTGCGTTTCAATAAATTTAGCAGACCTGCCTTACAGAAGTTTCTGTTGGGCTTTAGGTTGACGCTGAATCTCTTTATCCTTATCAGGAGCATATTCAATATCGTCTTTTATTCTACCCTGTATACTCTTAATTTCTTTTACAAGCTTGCCCTTTTTCAGCGTCAAATGAGTACACTTCGGCCAGCACAAAACTTGCACTCTTATACAAACTACTTGGACTTATCTTAACTTTTGTGGTTGTTTCAAAATTATCTGTTAGTTTATGAGATCGCGTTCACTATAACTGCGTTTCGCTAGCGGTTGAAGCTGACTTGGGCCCAATCTATTAGCCCAAGCATGACGAAGGTGACTTCTGTGATCTGATATTGCCCACACTTGTCGAGCTTGAAAATCCTGATCAGTTGACTGCGGTACTGCTATTCTGATACTTGACAACAGCTGTGCTTCAATGGATTTAGCGGACTTACCTCGAAGAAACTATTGTTGCGCCATAATATCACGCTTAGCTTTTCTGTTTCTTTCGGGGTCATAGTCATGCCTGAGTCTGCTTCTACGTTTCTTATCTCTTTGCCAAGTTTGTATTTCTTCTTCGCTTCTTGGTGAATTTTTAAGGCGTTTCTAGAAGCAAGTACTGACTGTTCTAACATAAAAGCTGAACTTATGCAAGTACGACTGGCACTTTGTTGAATTTTAGAGCTTATTCGGTTTTTTTCTGAAATTCTAGATAGATCATGCTTACTGTAGTTACGAACTTGAAGGGGGTTGAACTGATCTAGCCCAAACGCTTCAATCCCGGGAAGATAGGGAAGCTTAGTCGCTATATCTTGGCAGTTGTCTTCGATAAAGTTCACCATGGGTTGATAAAAGTTCATGGCTACACCATAGTTGTAGCCATAATAGTGAGTTTTTGGTTGCGACTTTGTGTTTGGATTTTGGCAGACATTTTAAGTTTTTCTAACACCACCGTTAATATCGTTCGCTCAATGCAGTTGGATAACTGGTATTATTTATGTATTGATAGGTTTTTATATTGACGTTATTAAATTTTTTGGCCTCAGTTTGATATGTTCTTTTCTACCTAGGTCATCGATAGAAATAGGTCACCGGTATCCACATTTCTTTCTACTAAGAGTAAAAAGTGTCGTTGCGTTAAATCTAACTTTTATTTTTTTACTTTTTATTAGGTACTTCGTTAAAATCCTTTATATGTTCGAAGAAATTACTGTGGCTCGGTTCATTTATGTTTTATTTGCATCATGGATAAAGTAACTTTCGTTAAATAATATAATACGCTGATCTTGTGAAGATGCCAAATTGTTTTTGGCTTTGGCCAATTTATAGTTACTATTCTTATAACGCTTTTACTTAGTATTAGAAAAATACAATTGTAAAATTAAATATTTATTTAATTCCATCATCAATTAAACTGATTTAATTAAAGTTCGTTGCTCCCTTTTAACTTTTGTTGGGACCGAATCTTAGTTATCAGGTTTTTCTTTATACAGGGTGTTACTTACAATTGTAAATGCCAATTTTTTGGAAACAAAAATATTAAAATTCTTCTTGTTGTATGGCCTAAATAATGTTTTCTACTCGTTTTTAAAATTTAAGAGATAATTTATTAATGAAATATCAAAAAATTAAAAGCACTTTCTTGCAGAAAGTAGTCATAATTTTAATGTAAATGGTGTCTCGCTATAGTCATCTTCAGGCATATTTATTAATTATTATTATATTTTTAAATTATTGGTGTATATTTTTAATTTCATGATCAGTGATATATCACACTTTTTTGACATTTATGTGAAAAATTTACTTTCCCTTTATTAAATAATTAAATTGTTAGAAATGCCAGGTAAAGTAGGATCACCCAAATTTGAAATCGTTTGTTCAGGTTGGGTGGTGCCGCTTTCGAGTAAAAATGCTCATAAAACTGCAGACAAAGACAAGTGTAGCAGGACAAGGAAATGGACACCTGCGACCAGGGAATTGCGTAAGTAAATACTACTGACCAAATATTTCTGATTTTAAGTAAAACTATTTTAACGTTGTTGACGGCTTTAGGTTTTATAGGCGTACACGAATTAAACTTTTTTTATGATAAACCTATATTTGTATGAATTTATATATGTGTAGGTACAGTTTATGTTCTTTAGGGCGGCTTTGTAAATAAGAATTCTGTTCCTTATACAATACAATAAAACATGATTTGATTTGATTTGATTTGACTAAGATTCAAATAAAAACGCCCTTAGAGCTTTGTTTTGGCCTGCAAAAACTACCCCACAATCATTTTTCATAAATAACGCAAGTAGAAATGTAACAAGGATTGATACTGCATTTAGCCTGACATTGCATTTAGTCTGCTTATTTACAATTATTTTAGATTAAACTGGAGCGCGTTTACTACTAATATATTATGTTCAATTTAATTATGAATGAATTTTACATTCTAAAACAGAATTCGCCCAACAGTAATTTAGTTTAAATAACTTACTCCTGTGCAAATTACCGAAATAGAATCAAAATTTGGCCAAAAAGATTACATCCATACCACTGTAAAAAGTTCTTACTAATTGAGATGTTATGGTGATAGATTACTGTGGTTCTAACGCTGGCCAATAGAAGTCGTCCAATTTTGCTGACTGACCAATAAGGAATTTTAAAAGCGCTAATGTAGCCTATAACATTCAGGAACTTAGTTCACGTTGACTAGATCTGCTATCCGCCCTGTGGCAAGTGTGCATTTGCTTATCTGGCGACACGGGTCTTTGTCTGAAATTTTATGGTTTTTTTACTAGAAAGCGGTAAAACAAAGAATTTCAAATTTGAGTGATTCTACTTGACCACATATAAAATAAACTATTAATAATTTGAAATAGCTCTACAGTGTTTAAATCTTATTGTGATTATACTTCCTTTTAAAATGTTGGGTAGAATGTAAGCCTGCATTGAGTTAAACAACTTGAGCAATACATTGATTTCAGCAATAATATTTGCGTTTCAAATGGACTGTGAACAGGGATCTAAGAGTCATATATATATATATATATATATATATATATATATATATATATATATATATATATATATATATATATATACATATATATAAATTAAGTTACTAATTACTTGACACAACTTCGCTTAAGCGCCTCATTTTAACCATTTGTTAATCATACATTATTTGATTGGTTATTTTACGAGCCCGAAGCAAGGCCTTTTAAATTATTTCGTGATCTTTTTAGAAAGGCGCTTGCCGGAAAGCAAGAGATTCGTGTTCAAATCTCAGTTGAGATGAAAACTTTTTTAAAAGTCCGCATGAAAGTTGCCAATTAAATTTCCAATATTATAGAATACAGACACAAAACTAACAGTCATATAAGGATGTTGGCACCAACTTTTCGGCATTAGGAAATAAAAACAATGTAGTCAAAGACTTACCGGATCGCTTCAATTTCTTCATCCTTCTCGGCAAGACGCTTCTCGGCTTCATGACGGAATTGAGCCAGTTCGGCAGACAAACGTTGGGAGCGCTGTTCTTCAGCTTTGCGCCCCTACATAAATAAAATAATTAAAAAAAAAATTGACAAATAAATATCGGTTCACTCGACACAGACTCTTGTCTGTGCAGAGACACTGCGCAAACAAAAATCTGCGCGTGTTTGTCCATTTCAAAGGCATCTTAAGTGGAGTCATCAGTTCCCATCCTTAATTCGTTTTTTTTTAACTTTTTTGTTGCTCTGTTATTTTTTATAAAAACATAGATCATTTTCTGCAGAAATTCGCCAGACTATCAAATTTTTGCAGAGTGCGGTTTAAAAGGAAAAGTACAAAATGAAATGTGGATTTCGTTTCATGAACTATGGCTTTGTATGTGTCCACACCGAAAAGTCATTGGTTGTTTGTAGCAAATAACTGCATAACAACATGTAGCGTTAGTTACTGTTGTATTCTCAAGTAGTTCAAATGAATCGCGTGAATTCGCGAGAGCATGTACGCGGGGTGTCGCGCTGGTGTCGGTCATACCATCTTGGCTGGCGTTAATGACCTTTGTATAGGTCATTTTTTCGATGTCATTCTAAACGGCTCGTGAACAGAAGGCTCATTTTTTGAGGAAATTGAAATGTAATTTCACTTTTTGTGTTTACTTACAGGAACTATACATTTATAATACTGTAAATGGTGCCAAATTAGAACTGTTTATTGGCCTACCCCAATGGTGTTAAGGAGTGTACATTTATTTTTGGTAAGTACATTGATTGGTTGTTAGAATGTGGCATTAATGAAATAAAATTAGTATCCCCCCTCAACTAAACTGCCCCGCTACATTAGAACTATTCGATCGCTTGTCATACATCTTAGCCTTTACCATATCATCTATTATTTGATGGCAGCAATAATCGTTATAAACAATAGACATATTCGTTTCGCTTCGGGTCTGGTAGTGGTTTGACAAATGAAGTTTAATTCATTATTTAACTGTCAACTAGAACCAGGACCAAAGCCAAACGAAAGGGTCCAATGTAAAAAATAGATGGTACGGCTACGGGACTAAAAAAGTCCATTTACGTTTTCATATTTGGCGCTTTATCGCAAAATAGACATACAATCATAATTAACGGTTTTTCTCTGATATGTCTGCCAGAAGATAGCAAATGGCATTTCATTCGATTAGTATGGGCACATTTTTTAAATTAACACATTCTGCATCACTTGTATTTTGTCATTTTCCTTATGAAATTGTGAGTCTATTGTGAAGGAATAAAATACATTGATCGAATTAATCGCTGAATTTAAAAACTTGCCCTAGAACGTGTTGTTAAATTCTTGATGGAAAACGAATTTATTCGCATGATGTCATCGGTTAAGTCAATAGATCTCAGATGAGGAAGATTTTAAGATAGGAGGGACAGTGCGATGTCGGATAAAATATTATTTTCTAAAACTAGATTATTTATATTCCCATTTCTTTGTTAAATGGACGGGGACGCAATTGTAATATATTTTCGGTTATAATTTATATATCACGTTTGAAACCAAAAAATTTACCGTTCAGATTTAGTACTGATTAAGATCTAGTTGATCAGTTGGGTTTTGACAGGTTCTTGTTCTGTCATTGTTAAAAGGCCTTTATTAGAAATTTGTGAGTTATTATATTTCAGCGATTTGCTTGATTTCCAAATTATTTTGATCTTGGAACGTGTTGCTAGAATTAATTTAATTATATTATTATGGAAAACACGTACTCAAATTGTCCTTTTCATTATAAATTTTTGAAAAATTTCAAATCAAACAAATTGATGGTACAAAACTTGGTTGTCTTATTTTTACACTTGTGGATTTAAAACTTTTAGTTGTCAACTTAGACCTAGCGTTGGAGAATCTGACCATAAAAGTTTGCTTATGTTAATAACGTCAAACTTTGCTAGCTGGCTCTCCCAACCACGCGTCAATAGAAAACATATGTCTCCAAGTGTGATAAATCTTATGAGCAATCTAATGAAAATACGATGAATTTAAAAACGCTTAAATTAATTTCAGCAAACTTTCATCGCTAATTTGTGGTTTGATGGAATTGTGACTAATGCGCTTTAGACATCGATGAATTTAAAAACTTGCCATATATGTACATATGTATGTACTGATATCATACAAGTTAGAACGGTTTTAAAGCAAATCTAAATTTTCAATTTTTTGTCAGTACACTACTCTTATGCGAATTTCTTGGGAAAAACTAATACCGACATATTGTTAGGTTTATAATGTGCTATAAACATATAAAATTTGAGAAATATCGTTAGTGCCATTTCTGACAAAATAAGTAAGATAAACCTAGATATCGAATTTAAGCGAGATCAGTTAATTGGTGTCGACATTATGCTAAGCGACAGACACACACAAAGACATGTTTTCCAAAATTTCTATTTCGGTATCTGGGAGTAGCATAGAATCAAAATCTCTCAGCCGGATTATTGGGCGATTATAATACTTTCTTCACGATCAGTATCGCTAAAAGTAAAACAAAACATCGATGGGAGCTGAGTATTCCTTTTAAGAGAGTTCTGTACCAGGATGTCATTTAGGGCGTGTTCCGTTTCTCCATCTGGTTAACCGGACTGGTAAATTGTGGAACATAGCGGTTCCTGAAACACCCGGTTTAGTAGACAGCTTTGGTAATAACAAATTATAAACGTCTTTATTTATCTTCCGAGAGCCTACGAAGACTGAAGCCTAAGTACCATGTACCGTGAGTGTACTGGGGAAGTCCGACTCACACATCCAGAGCTGGAATCATCCATAGGGATTTCACCAGCCCTTTAAGAGGATGTGTGGCGTGGAAGAATTCCTCTACCACCTTCCTTGTTTAGGGCGGCGAGACAAGGCGTTCTTAAGCGGTCACCCATCTAAGTACTAACCGTGCCGGGCGTCGTGTATCCTCAATGATCGAGCCGTGAATAGTCCGACCAGCGAAGTTAAACATCGCTTAAAGCCCTGAGCAAACATCAAAATTTTATTTGTGACTTGTAGTTCATTTTGTAATGTTTTACTTTTGTGAAAGATACGAGTCTAGAGGATTATTTTGTAAAAGAACTTTAAAGTTATTTTCGCAGCTCAAGCGAAGAAAATTTATATGCACAAGGACCTATGAGCAAATTAAAAGTCGTTTTAACTTTTAATTTTATTATTATTAGTATATTTAAAGAATTATTCCATTGTAGTTTTTCATTTTTACCGTTTTTAATTCAATCCCTTTCGAAATAATTTTTATTTCCCTTTGCTCTGACCTTAACATAACAAGTAAATGACATAAAAGTCATTTATTTTCCAGAAAACCGACTCACTAGACCGGC
Source organism: Philopedon plagiatum (assembly GCA_963971165.1). NCBI lineage: Eukaryota > Metazoa > Arthropoda > Insecta > Coleoptera > Curculionidae > Philopedon > Philopedon plagiatum. The sequence continues at coordinate 14,500,415 of OZ020194.1, forward strand.
CGCAGCGGCAACAGTGTTCACATATAATTTTTAGGAACCATGGGTTCCTATCTAAACGCTTTTTCAGGATATTACTATAAACGGGATACCAAACCGTAACAAAACACGCCCTTAGACTGTGGCCGTGGGTTAGATATATTATGTTTATGTACGTAGGTACGATTATAATGTCTACGTATGTACTTACAGCTTCGGCTTCCTTGTAAGCGGCGGTGAGTTCCTCACGTTCGTTTTCAAGACGGCGTAGTTCAAGTTCCAATTCATGGAGACGACGAGTGAGTTCAGTGATGGTAACCTTGGCATCGCCCAAATCATCTGTAAGTTACGAAAATTTGATTAGGCAAACGTCTGCAGGTACTTTCATACTGGTAGAACTAAATTACGAAGAGTTATCTTATTAAAGATTATTGAAAATTACCTAAATGATGAATCCAATACGTAATCTGAGAAAAATACGATGGATTTAAAAACGCTAAAATTAATTTTAGCAAACTTTCATCGCTAATTTAAAAAGGGTTTGATGAAAATGTGATTCATGCCCTTTAGACATCGATGAATTTAAAAACTTAAAAAGTTAAAATTGTAAATCTTTTCTGCCTACCAGCCAGTTTCTTGTTCTCTCTAGCCAAAGCATCTTTTTGTTCTCTGGTCTTGTCCAATTCGTGGACGGTGCGTTGCAATTCGCTGACCTTTGTCCTCAAGTCCCTCTGGCTCTGTTCATAGAGTTGAATGGTCTCGTCCAAACGGCTCTTAAGGTCAATATTGATCCTTTCAAGCTGTTCCACGCGTTTTTGCAGTTCCCTAAAAAATATTATGAATTAGGTGTTGGTTTACCTACTACAATCTGCTGCAAAAATTATACTTTTGGAAGAGGATAGAAGGTGTACGAGTTTTATTCGACGGAATATTTGTTTCACACATGTAGGTAACTTATCTAACTCTTCTACATGTCTTTTTTAACCATACAGCGTGAGTTTTTTAAAGTTTTATAAGGCGATATCTCGAAATAATATTTTCATGAAATTTTGGTGAGTTAATAGGGAGATGGGGGACATATTTAAACATATTTTTGACATTTACCTTCTCACTCTCTATTTTGAACTGTAAATGGGATGATGTACTTTTGTTTATAAAATTAGAATTTACGTACAAAACTACGTATTTGTACAATTTTTTTTTGATTTGCTCTTTCGGTTAGGGAATTATGAATTATTAGGTTATAAAATAAAAAAAAATATTAATCATTAAATTTCAACTTATTTATCGTCTGTCATGCTTGAAAAATTGTTCGAAATGCCCCCCTTCAACTTCAAAACACTTTTTCACTCTTTTCCTAAATGAATTTCGTACCCCTTTTAATATTTCAGGTGTTACAATAAGCAGGTTAAGCGGATTTGGTCTTTTATATCATCTTAAGTTATAGGTGCAGTCGCTATCACTTTGTCCTTTATCAAACCCCACAAGAAAAGTCAAGGCGGTCAAATCCGGAGACCTAGCAGGCCAGTTGACCGGACCAGCTCGTCCAATCGTTAAAACGTCAAAATTCTCAACTGAATTACGTCAAAATAACGCATTTCCATGGAAACGAATAATAATTCTGAAATAAGTAAACTTGATTTATTGGTAAAATGTATTTATTTTTAAATTCAATCAAAATTTCGTAAACCATACCTCCGTAACTGAAAGAACAAATGCAAAAAATGCAAACATATGTAGTTTTTTTCGCAGATTCGAATTTTATAAACACAAGTACATCATCCCATTTAAAATTCTAGTTACCCCCCATCCTTCAAAATAGAGATCGGGGGTACAAAAGTATGTTTAAATATGTCCCCCCATTTCCAAAATTCACCAAAATTTTATGAAAATATTTTAAATCTTAATCAAGATATCGCCTAATAAGGGGTAATTTTGGAATTTTAAATGGGATGATGTACTTTTGTTTACAAAATTCGAATCTACGTAAGAAACTACCTTATGTGTACGATTTTTTTTTAATTTGCTCTTAGAGTTACGGACTTATGGTTAACGAAATTTAGATTGAATTTATAAAATAAATAAATTCAACCAATAAATCAGGTTCCCTTATTTCAGAATTACCTATTATTCGTTTCCATGGAAATGCGATATTTTTACTTAAATCAGTTGAGGATTTTGCCATTTTAACGATTATTTCTCATTTTATTCCTAGGTTCCCGGATTTGACCCCCTTGACTTTTTCTTGTGGGGTTTTATAAAGGACAAAGTGATGGCGACTGCATCTACAACTTTAGATTATATGAAAGACCGAATCCGCTTTGCCTACTTATTAATGATACCTGAAATGTTACAGCGGGTACGAAATTCATTTAGAAAAAAAGTGAGAACATGTTTGGAAGTTGAAGGGCAACATTTCGAACAACTTCTCAAGCATGATTCGATAAATAAACTGAAATTAAATGGTAAATAATTTTTTTTATTTTATAACCTATTAAATCATAATTATTCCGTAACTGAAAGAGAAAATAAAAAAAATTGGAGATATACGTAGTTTTTTACGTAGATATAAATTTTATAAACAAGAGTACATTTCATTTCAAAGTGACCCCCCACCTCTCAAAATAGAGAGAGGGGTAAATGTCAAAAATATATTTAAATATGTCCCCCCACCTCCCTATAAACTCACCAAAATTTTATGTCAACATTTTAAACCATTCTCGAGATATCGCCTGGTAACACTTTAAAAAACTCACCATGCATACTATGGCAGCAAAATGAACATTCAGTAAAAGAACTCATTATGCTGCTTTTCTGCAGTCTAAGGTTTTAAAAAATTTAATTTCTTGGGAAGCGTAGTTTTTTTAGGTACATATATTACCCACCTTGCGGTGTTGTTGGCCTTCTCCAGATCGATGATGAGTACTTCAACTTCAGATTGCAGACGAGATTTCTGTTTTTCCAAGTTGTTAACCTTGACCAAGAGGGATTCGATGTGTTCTTCCTGTTCCTGAAGGCGGGCATTGAATTTACGACGGAGTTCTTCGACTTCTTCGGCACGGGCAGCGGCTTCAGTTTCGAATTTGGATTTCCATACCTTAAATAAAAAAAAAAAATTAAATAAGTAAAAAGACGTGGCTGGGAATTTCTGATACATCTAACATTTTTGGAGTTATTAGGGTCCGAAAATCTAATTTGGTCTAACAGATGGTAAAAAAATTAACGGGGAGGGGGGAGGATAAAAAAAAGCGATTGACAATTTCTTCCAAAAATGTGAGCCAATATGGCATTTTCGGGGTTATTAAGGTCAGAAAATTCAATGCTGTGTAATAGACGCTATAAAAACTAAGGGGTAGAAAGAAGCGACTAGCAGCTTCATCAAAAACGTTAACTATTGTGTCATTTTTGATGACCGTCCACCACGACAGAGATTAGAGAGAAAGCTACCGATTGAAATACATAGTTTTGGAGGAAGACCTTGAGAAGGTAGTTTGTTGAGGAGTGTGTCATGCCATATTTGGTCAAAGGCCTTGGAAATATCAAGAGCAACAATTTTGGATTCACTACGAAATTCGAGAGACTTGTTCCAGTTATGGATGACAAAGGTAAGAACATCAGCTGTGGATCTTTAGTGACGAAATCCGTAGGGTCTGTCATGGATGATTTTGTGTTTTTCTAGATATTTTAAATTTTGCAAGTCTCCATAACTTTGCTGACAACAGAGAGAAGAGAGAATGGAAGAAGAGAGTTACGTTATGAAATCCTAAATATTTCTTTGCAGAAATGTAGGCGCAGTGAGGATTATACAAAATGTGCGTGTTCCGGCAAAGTTGCCCGATTTGAAAATGCAAAATTAGATTTTACAAAATTCATTAAGAACTCGATAGACAATTTAAATATGTAAATCATTTTAAAGTAGGGAATTTTTTTATTATTGATATAAAATCGATTATCTACATCTCGTTAACATACCTGTACTTCTCCCTGAGACTTGACGAGCTGCCTCTCGAGGTCTAACCTGGCTTCGCTTTCTTCCTCGAGCTGTACCCTGATAGATTCAAGTTCAACTTCAACTTGGTGGAGTTGAGCTTCCAAAAGGGACCTCCTTCTTTCGTCATCTTCGGCACGACGACGAGCGTCGTCAAGTTGACCGGCCAACTGGGATTTGAGGTAGTTGGCGTTTTCGAGAGTGACCTAAAAATATTTTTGTAGTCGATAACAAAAATAGAATACATTTTAAAATATACAATCTAGCTTTAAGGTCCGACGTCTTGTCTAAAAACCGTAATCCGGTTGTAGAAAATCAGTAATATCAAATACTACGTCTATGCTGAACCACAATTAAAGTCAGAATCAAGCAAACCCAAGCCACGAGCGTCATAACTGACAGAGACTTATCATAAAAATAGTGCTGCTAAATGAACTGGCAGCGTTGCACGATTTTCGCTTTGGCCAAATCAGAATCGAAATAAAATCCGTCCCATCAACATCCCATCTCTTATCATTGCGAGTGCCTCTCCGATGTTGCCGAATGTAGAATATGGTCAGATTGTATAGTGCGTCAGAGGACGAACAGGGATCCTCGCAACTTGATTCAGATAGCTAATAATATTTTTTTTAGCTAATAGTAATTTTTTACTTTAAATTATAAGATGCTTATATTTATAAAATTATAGTAATATTTAAATAAAAATTTGTACTAAACCTTTAACATACCTGTTTTTAAAGTTAATTATAGCAACAAAATTCAAAACGAAAATTTCTGGAATAACCCAAATCAGAAACTATAAAAAAAAGAGCATGATGTGAATAGTGTATAAAAAAAATTAAAAAAGATTTATTTAGCTAAAACTTATTTATAAAAAATTATAATATTAAATAATCTATCATGCATTTTTAATATAGGTAGATTTTTTATGTATCCTATTTAAATTTGATAAAATTTGAATTTTTAATCTGTTCTTAAATTTGATTAAACAAACCTTTTTTTACCAACCAACCCAAATTTTAAAAACAATATTTAGGCTGTTATATTCTATTAAACATTTAAATAAAATTGAATTTTGTGTTTAAATTCAGTTTTTTAAAATTTTTTGATTTAATATAAAATTTCGATTTCCCCTTGTGTTTTGATTATGAATTTTGTCAAATGTTTGTAAAAATTTTGATAAATATGAAGCCGAAATATTTAATTTTATTTTATAAATGAAAATTAAACTTATATTTTTGCAAATTTTCAACATTCATCCAATTTAAATTTTTAAGCATATCAAAAATTCTTGTGTATTTATCACAGGCCAATATAAATTTCATTGCTCTATTTTGAAAAATTTGTAATCTGTTTCTATCAGCTTGCCTGGACATATATAAAATAGAATTACAAAAAAAAAGAGAAAGTATGATAGAGTTAAATACGAATTTCCTTGAATATACACTACTATGACCACTAACTACATTCAAAATTCCAATTTTTTTACATGTTTTATAATCCACATGATCAACAAACTTAAAATTTGAGTCTATTATTACTCCTAAATATCTAAATTTACTAACTTTACTAATTTAAGTCAAATATAGTTCCACGTATACCAATTTTTTTAAATTTATTTAATAATTTCTTACGATCTATAGTTTCAAATGCTCTCTTTAGATCCAGAAAAATTACACCAATAACGCAGGTCGACAAAATAAAACTTTTTGATAGATGTTTTGGTTCTGAGAAGTGATTTCTTATAATTATGGTGAGCTAATTCCGAAAACCTCCTGCATTTTTTTGTTTCACCTAAGGTTTTTTACAAACTATAAAGGAAAAAACATTATATTATAGAAATATATACATTTATATTGAATGCCAAGAGTGGAACAGAAATCTGTAAAAACATACTATATTATTATGTATTTCCTATTTTTTGAATGAAATCTTCGCCTCTTTGTCTAAAAACTTTGTTGAGCGAACTTTCGACTGTGTATTTTATGGGACATATCTTGTAGTAACATCCAACAGAAGTCTGCCATCACTGACACGCTCCATCTACCGTGGTATCCCATTTCCTTTATACCCTGATGAAATCTCTCACCCTGTTCTTCATTAACGGCCCTAAGATTCTCTGGAAAGTAGTCCAAATGCGAAAAAAAGAAGTGCACTTTTACACAAATATGCACCCTAGCTACTAAAAGTGTTCCAACATATTTTTGACAATATTTTGATAGTCTTCGTCCTAACGGCTTCCAAGAAATTTGTCAATTACCTCCGTAAATGAAGTCCAAGCATTTTTTTCAACATTGGTTATGGTGTTTTAAAAATCCTTGTCTTTACACCATGATCTTATCTGAGGCCCAACAAAAATACTTTCTGTTAGCTTGGCATCGGATAAGGCTGGAAATTTTGTGTACATGTATTTAAAACAGTGCCCGTTTTTGTCAAGAGCTTTTACAAATTGCTTCTTCAAGCCGAGTTTAATATGAAGAGGTGGCAATAAAACCCTTTTTGGGGTCAACTAAGCGATTTGTCATTGTGTTTTCACTATCAGGTGTAAGGCTTGTTCTAGAGGGCCACTCTTCTGGGGTACAGTGTCTATCTCGCGCGCGTCTATCCCATTCATACATAAAGCAGGAGAACTTCGTATAACCTCCCTGTAGTCCCATCAACATACAAAGCACCTTTAGGTTCACCACAAAGCATCCACTCTTGTTCTTGGTAATTTATTTTTTTGTAAAAGAAGCGTGCCTTGTTGTAAAAAATCTGGACGTTATACATCCAAAATAAGGGAATTTTAGAAATAAGTGTCTCAAAATAAATCAAAAACAGCTGATATCTCCTAAACATCAAAATCATTGTAGACCTGTGTAATTTTTCCCTTAACAATATACTTAATAACATATTGTACTGCACATTCACAAATAAATTTGTTTCTAAAACCAGATTGAAATTGTGATAATATTCCAGTATTCTTTTTATAATTTTTGGGGGTCTGTCTGGGTCAATGAATGCTTTGATTGGCCAACTCATCTGAATACCTTCACAGGGAGGCTGATCTCGGTTTGCTATGGGATGCGGGTTATTGGAAAATATATGACAGATAGATACCTTAAGATTATGTATCATGCTATTTTTGAATCAACATTGAAATATGGCATTATCTTTTGGGGAAGACATAGCGCAAAATTAGGTGTAAATCTCGCAAAAACCGATCAAATTTGGGGTTTTTCAATGTTCTACTTTAATTTCAGAATTCAGAACGTTTTTGTTTCAAAAATATTCGTTGTACATATATTGTTTAGACGAATCACATTCTTTCTATCTTCTGTCATTCCGTATATTTGATTTCAACTGTGATAACGTTAAAAGCGCTTTTTATGCGTGCAAGAACTTTGATCAAAAATACCCAAAATTTGCTTAAAAATAGGAAATTAATTTTTTTTTCATATGATGCGAACTTTCTGAATGCCGCTGTACATATAAAGTAATAAATAATAAATCCACACAACCATTGAATCATTAGTTTTAATTTTTCCAATTATTTTTTGATCCAATCCTTATTTAGGTAAAAAAAGCCTTGTTTAAAGAGACTACGCCACTGATATATCGATTTCCTGCAACTAAACCAGGAATATTTTGAAACGAGACAGAGCACGCGTAATGTTTTCATGTCTTTGACGCTTGTGACTTTATCTTGCTTGATTATGACTCTACATCAGATGAAATTAAAAACTATCTAAGTATAATGAAAGTTTTTTTCGGCAAAAATTTATTAGAAAATTATTTGATACCTTGATGTCTTGGACTTCCTTGACGAGTTCAATGTTTTCTTGTGAGAGGCGTTGTTTGTGTGAGGTGATGTCAACGACGGTACGGTTCAGTTCTTCGATTCTAATGTTGAGTTCGTTGATGGTGACTTCCAGTTTTTCGGAGTGTCTGATTGCAATCAGACGTTCCTTGCTCACGCTTTCGACTTGAGCCAAGAGTTCGTAAACTTCACTCTGGAATTTGGATTTTTCTTTTTCCGCCCTGGAATAACATATAATGTTATAGTTATGGTAAAATATATAACATCATAATAAGGAGCAAATGACAAAATATAAGAGAATATGTTTAAAAAAAATTATGTTTTCAATTGGTACTTCTGTGCAAAAGCTTTGTCAATTTAACGTTCGTTACTGTTGTATTTTCAAGTAGCGCAGTTGCTGTTTGGGTTCTGGGTATTTTCGAGCATGTGCGAATGAAACGCGTGAACTCGCGAGCACATGAACTTCCAAGAAATAGAAGTTTCAATCATACCGTTTGACGGGGGCGTTTGATATTTGACATTTTAAGCTGTCATTTTCCCGAATCCATTTTGAGGGCTGGGTGGAGAGAATGGTCCCTTTTTTAGAGGAAATTAGTTCATCCCTTCTGTTTAAACCGATAATCCCTTGTTGGGGACTCTGAAAGGGTGAGTAGGGACGATTTTTCTTATTTTCATTATATATTTTGAATGGAAGTGAGTTTTAACCTCGGTTCTAACATATAATTTCACGTGTTGTAATCTGATCATATTGTTCTTTTTGGGAAAAACCCATCCTAATTACCTAATTAATTATTTACATGATTAATTATTTCAATGCATCCTTGCACGATGTTCCTTTAACAGCAAATTACGGTGCTTTGTCAACTGCCCCTTTGATGTTCTTTTTGGCCGTCTTTGGATTTTTAAGGGTTTGTTTTTTTCTTAAAAAACTGATTTAACATAGAACTCTAGCAATGTAAATGCGCTGCAACCTCCTAAAGCTAATTGTAAAATTATCATTTTCTTTTCCGATACATCTAATTTATATTCCACGATGATTTTCCTTTTTTTCCTTTTTAAAGGTACTTACAGGAGCTTTTATTGGACAGTGACTTATTTGAAACGTTTACATTACTGTAAGTGGTGCCCAATTAGATCTGTTTATTGACCCGCATCAACGATGTTAATAAGTGTACATTTATTTTTGGTAGGTACATTGATAGCAGGCGCGGCCCGTGAAATTTTAAAGTTGTATATTTCTATTGCTACTTATGGGACCCATGCCAAGTTCAGGTTTTTTAATAGTGAGCCTACTAGGAATGTTTTGGTAAAGAAAAAAATATTTTGTGATTTGCGAAAAAAATGTGAAATTTTTTAGCGCCCCTCCCCCCACTAGAAAAAAATTAACACGTTTAGATATTATATTTATTATTTTTTATAAACAAATTTGTTATTCTGTCGAGTTCTGTCGAGAATTTTTTAATTTGAAGAAAAAAATATATTAGTAGAAAGTTAGCGCAGCAAAATTTCAACTTTCTTTCGCAAATTACAAAATATTCTTTTTCTTTACCAAAACATTCCTAGTAGGCTCACTATTAAAACCCCTGAACTTGACATGGGTCCCGTAAGTAACAACAGAGATATACAACTTTAAAATTTCAAACTTTTCCCCTGGTGTTTTGTGCTAGGAAAACTAGATGCGCATGTACAATTATCTACTAAAAAGTATTTTAAACACTCAGTTATGCTTTGAGTATTCTGAAGATCCTTATATTAATTTCTTATTTCTTATGGCAACTAGTTCAGGGCCCAGCGATTCAGTAAAATTACTTTTATAAAATATTTGCAGCTCGTTCCCTTTTTTAACAATACTTTCTGGCATTAATTAAAAAAAACTGGCTATTTGTACTATTTCCCCATAAGATAACATTGTAACTAAGGTGAGAATACACTAGTGAGCAGTGAATACTGACCACAGCAGACTTATCCACTGTCCTTTAGCTGAGAAATCGCATAATAACTGGCGTTAATTTTTAACACACGTAGTCTACATGAGAATTCCAAGACAGCTACTCATGCCAATATAGTCCCAAAAACCTCGTCCTATTTGCGTCTTCCAAATTATTAAATTCATTTTTTGTTTTAATTTGGAGCTTCTAAAATTCATGTAAATGTTTTTTTTTTAAGTATTTAGGAAAAGATTATTTTTAGCATACCAATCACTGAATTCTCTAATTGTTTGTTCCACCTTTCTGCCTAGTTCCTCAATACTTTCAAAAATTTATTTATCAAAAAAGGATTTTAAAAAAAATTAGGTCTCGTAGATCAGAGCTATTCACCTTTGAAGAGAGCTATTGCTCCTCTAGCTCCTCCATATATCCGCTTCTGCTTGCATTTATGTAATCATGAGTATTTACACAATTGTACGACTATATTACTGTTCTAGGTAAAATCGTTAAATTTTAAAACAGCGTCGTTTTCACAAAATAAGAACCTCATTTCGCCTCTAAAAATAACTAAAAAATTCGAATAACTGGAACGCGGCTATTCGCACGAATTTATTTGCTTTCCAAAAATACTTTTCGATGTTTACGACATATTCTTGGATAGGTTACCGGTACCGTAAGATATTTTGCCTTCATATACATGGCTTAATTCAAAACTAACTAGGCTGGATTCAGTGTTGCTGGGATCGGGATAATTTGGCGATTAAGGGTATAAATTTCTTTTATCTGAGACAGCCCATGTAGACTTCAAGCCTAAGTACTAACGTACCGTGGGCGTCTGAAGTCTAGTCTATTGACAAGGGATTTAAAGGATTGGAGATTGGGAGGGAAAGCGAAAACATCTGCAGGCAATTTGTTCCATAAACTGGAGACTCTAGGTATGATTGAGCGAGAAAAGTGGCATGTTTTAGGCTTTTGTAGCTGGACAGTAAAGGGATGTGTACGTAACGCGCCACTTGTTCTGTTAGGAACAGTCAAGGGGAGAATTACAGCGGCTAGCAAAGTCCGTGGAAGTACCGGTAGAAAAGGGACTAATCCTCAACAGCGCGGGCGATGAGCGAGAGAAGGGATTTTGCATGTGAGTCGAACGGCTCTATTTTGGAGAGAATCAAGGAATTGTCGATGGTGCATGGGCGGATTTAGGGGAGAGGCCTTGTACAAAAAGAATTTCAATTGCGAATTTTATAACAATAAATATTGTAACATAAACAGTAACCATGCCGACATGTTCTACAAAATATTATAAACAAAAACAAACATTTGCCGTCTATGTAAGGTCTTTGCAATGAATTATACCACAAGAGTATGAATACTAGATCAATATCTACTGATATGCAAGCCTTTTTTTGACATTTTTGATTTAGATGCTCTTAGCACAAGAATAAACAATGTTTATTCTTGCGCTCTTAAATTGTTTCTGAAAACATTCATTACACTTCTCGCTGCGATTTTATCAAAATTTGCGCCGGATCGTTTCGGTTTCAAAAGTTTTTTTTTCAAAAAACATTTTTTTGAAGGTATTTTTTTTAGATTTTTAGAAAAACAGCTTTTTTGAGGACGACTTCCGAAACTTTTAAAATATATTTTCTCGATTACACATATTTTGAACGTACATTTTTCAAAAATGTCCTGACAGCTTTTTCACAGATGCTTTTTTGAAAACGAATTTCTGAAATATTTTCTCGAAAACACATAAGTATTTCGAGAGTACTTAGGTACATTTTTTCAAAAATGTCTTCAAAAAATAATTTATAAAAAAGGTACATTTTCCGGAAACATATTTTTCCAAAAACAGTGTTTAGAAAATTAAATTACAAACTTTATCTTGGAAAATGGTAATGAAAAAAGGACGAAAAGAGACCCTGAACACACCTAAACGCACCTTTTTTGGGTTTGATCAGGTTTCCTTAGGTTTGGTATGTTACTTTCTCGTAAATTACTTTTATAAAAAGGCCGTTGCTTGAGAAAATTAATATCCGAAAAAATTTAATTTCGAAAAAGATGTTCTCTTTGAACATTTATTTTTAAAAAGTGCTTTAAAAAAATTTAAAAATTGGTTTTAGAAAAATTGTGTTTCCCCAAATGAGCAGAAGGCATAAATAAAAAAATGCTACAATATTTACACTTTCATGTTAATCAAACAATTTGTCCTGTCGCGTGTAAGACTGTAAGATAAAATGACCAACTGTTCTGTTTTTTTTCAACAAGCATCTTTTTTAATGTTAAATTACTTAAGTAAATTTTTTTGAAAAACAGCTTCTTCGAAAGATGCCTTTTCGAAAATGGACCTATAATTTTTTTTCGAAAATATATATTTTTTTAAAGGATCTTTCCAAAATACAATGACATTTCCCGAAATATATTTTTTAGAAAACATTGTTTTTCTAATCATGAATGAATGAAGGAACCCTACAGGCTTAGAGAATGCCAATGAATAAATGACAAGAAGATCCTGAACTAACCTAAACGAACCGTTTTTGAGTTTGGTCAGGTTTACGTTTTCTTGTGTCTGCTGTAAATTACTGATAGATTGACTCGACAAAACGATTGGCAACTCAAATTAAGGAAGCCAACTGCAATCAGCGGTAGAAGGGCTTACTAGACGACAACATTGACCAAGATGCCAAATAACACAATTATTATGAAGACAAAGACGAAACGAAAACGTTCCCCGCTATAGTAGTTAGCACATTGGTCGATGAGGACGCCGCGTTCTTATTTTCAGTCGCCGGATGAGTAAAAAATATAGAAAATAATAAATGACCAAAAATAATAAAGCTGACAAACAAACAAAAAATAATATGTGCACCTAGAAAAGAGGCGACGGAATTTCATCGGGGAAACATTTTAAAAACTTGCAGTGTTTCAATCTTAATATTTTTTTTTCGTAAAGCATTGTTCATTGTTACATGTTTCTTCTAGGGTCTCCAGATTGTGGAACAAATTGCCTGCAGATGTTTTCCCTTCCTCTCCCAACCTCCAGTTCTTTAAATTCCCTGTCAATAAATTACATTTTCTTTCTCTTCAGACGCCCACGGTACATTAGATCTTAAGCTTGAAGTCTACGTTGTCTGTGTCATATAGACAAACCTTTTCTTATTTTTTAGTGTTTCGTGAAACTTATGAAATCACTTCGGTGTCCGTTCATGTGTCTGTCACAGGCGATTTTCTCTGAAACTATTCCACGTAAAAATTTGAAATTTAGCACATAGATAGAGTTTAGTGGTCCAGTTATGTACGTAAGGTATAAAAAGTTGAATTTTAATTTTGGGGGTTAATTTCAGGGAGAAAATTGGGAAATGGAATTTTTTTATAGGCATCATGTAGGGTGTCGAATAAAAGCTTATTGAAGCACGAATTCAACAATATATATCATGAATTTTTTGTTTTGTTTGTTAATTTTGTTAATTCTTTTTTAGGAAAAAACGCTTAAAAATTGCTGTCCCTCACCCTTATCACCAAAAGGATCGCTCAGAAAAATCTGAAAAAATCATGAATATTGAGAATTAGGTGTAGATTGAGGGAAAATTATCAAAAAGTTGAATTTTGATTCTGGGGGTTAATTTAGGGGAGTAAATTGGGCAAGTAAAAAAAAGTTCTTTCAAAGGCATCGTGTAGGGTGTCAAATGAAAGCTCATTGAACCCCAATTCAACAATATATATGATGTATCTTTTATGCATTTTTTAAACATTTTTTGGGAAAAACGTTTAAAAATTGCTGTCCCCCACCGTTATCTCCAAAATGATCGCTCAGAAAAATCTAAAAAAAAAATCATGAACATTAAGAGTTAGGTTAGACTGAGCCAAAATTATAAGAATTGAAAAATTGTAGCGCAATCAATTGTTATAAACAATTTAACTGTTTATTTCGTTATAACTGCTGAACGATTGGTCTTAGAGAAAAAGTTTTTCGACAAAAAATATTTCTCACGATGTAGGGAGCAACTTTTGTCCTTACAAGTTTTTCAAAATTTTTAATTTGGCTTAGTCGAAACGCGAGTGCATTATTAATAATAATTTAACCCTGGAGGCGGGGCGCCAAGTCTGTGAGACCCGACTACCCGAGAAACGGTCACCATTTCTAAACAAAATTTTTCCGAGATCTGAGTATTTCAATACCTTCTTGAATCATTGTCAAGATCTCGTCTAGCAAGCGGCCAGTTTGGATATTGGCACATTTCAAAGTTCGGTTACTTAAAGTCTGTGAGACCCAGCGCCCCGACTAACGTTTTGATATTTTTCGACCAGTTTATTTAAAACAAATATATAATATCCAATAAATATGTAATAACTAAATATATAATATCCAAAAAAGGTCGTTTTTGAGAGATCTCGCTCTGTGTTGAACAGAAATTCATTTGGAACTACGTTCAGTGGAAACAAATGTACCGCGATCTGTAAGGGAAAGAAGGTGAGAGGTAGCAGGTACTATAAACGTACATGTAGGTAAATGAAGAAATTTTTCTTGCTGGAACAAGAAAAAGATGTTTTTTTCTACAAGAAGATGTTTTTCTGCAAGAAAAACTCCAAAACAAGATATTACTGCAAAAAATGCAAAAACCTAGCTCATCTTCAATCTTGGTGCTACCCTTGTTCAGCCGTTGCTGAAAATCAACAAAACTTACTGCTTATTGTTCACTTAGCTTGTTGCTAACAGTAATTGGTAATTTTTTGGTTAAGAAGTTTTTAAATTGTACTTATTATGTATAACCAAAAATAGACTAAAAATTTATGTTGCATTTTTTAAAGTCACCCTGTACATATTATTATTGGTTTTTAATTTAACTTTTCTATCATTTATATTAATAAATAGAACTTATTTGAATGTGAGATTAACAATTTGGTATTAGATACCTTCCTTCTAATATTTTTGGTATGGGTCTAGGAGATCCGTGCGCCCCGACTCCCGTTACAATTTGGAGCGCCCGCCTCCAGGGTTAAATAGGGGGCTGATGGCACGGAACACTATTTGTGCAAGTATAGCTTGCACTTGACCGATTTTTTTATATATGAACCACTGCTGTACTTGTCAGAAAATTATCTGTACGTATAACTCCGCTCGCGTGTGGTATTTTCATTGGGATTTCCAGACCTATTCTGCTATTTTACTCTACTAATTATTACTTTATAAAATAAATCTTTTGAACAAAATTTAATGATGTAAATAAACATGCCACTATTTTAGAGATCAAGTTAATTTAGGCTTTTTATGACTCAGTTTAATAGCCGCTCTGTCTACCGGAAAAGAAACATAAGGTAAATCTACCGTTCTTAAATTGACTGAGAAAATTAATACAATCCAGATTTTGTACAACTTTTTTCCTAGACTCATTAACAAACTTAGAACTATATAATTTAAATTTATATTTTCTAGTTGACCAGTAAGTTTTTGTCATATCATTGTTAATCAGTCGTTTCCAAAAATGATTCTTTTGTTGGAATTTGTTGCTAAATCAATGGATTTAGTTCTATTATTATGGAAAACATATAATTCAATTGTCCTTAATAAATCTGCGAAAAAACTCAAACATATGGTACAAAACATTTTTTGTACTGTGAACATCAAGCAAGCATCCCGGGGAGGAGGGTGTTGTAGTCCCCGCACCACGACCACATGCTGTTAGGCTAAGATACGATTGCAATTTAGTACAAGCCATCGAGTACAAGAATCGAAGCTATTTCTTAGGACAGATAAATAGGCACGAAGAAAATAAGGAAAAGTAGGTTTGCCGAATTCCTCCTTGTCCAATTTTGGCATTAATGATCATTTTTACGATAGTTATTAAAATTATAAAAACAGGCGATAGCTCCCAAACTTATTTTTCTCATCTCTTTCGTTTACAAAATACCTATGTATATATTTCTGATGTTTCTGACTGTTTCATTCTCACACCCCTTTATCTCATATCATGTCCGATTAGGCGGTCTACACACTAGTCTCTTACTGAGCCTAATGGTAGGCCTAATAGTGTTTAACTGTGAATAATCTGTACACCAAAGGTCTTAACTTTGTACTCGGCGCAGTTTCGAACTCTACGGATCCGTACTCACAAATTATAAAGAGTTAATGTGAAGATGTGCGGACCTTAAAGTATAGAACATTGTGCGTATAAATTATTTACAGTTAAACACAATTAGGCATGCCACAAGGCTCAGTTAGGCATAACATAATATTATTTTATACTTTTCAGTGCTTTTTGGAAAAAAAGAAAATTATAAACCAAATAGGTGAGGAGCCGGTGACACTGAAAGTCCCGTCATCGCGGAATCAAAATTTTTTTATGTAAATTTATAGTTAATAGTCATACGAACAAAATGAGCTCGGTACGCCGGGATTCATTAAGCCGAAAGTATTTTTTAAAAAATTCATTATTATAAAAAAGCAAAAATGTTTTACCATTATCACGGATCTCAATGAATTATATGACATTCGATAGGAAATTTTGTAATTAAACAGAAAAAAATTGGCTTACCAGCTTTATTTGGCCGAAAGAGTCTGGCGTACATATTTGAAAGGTTTGAGAGGGTGTAAAATTTTACCGTTACCATGGTCAAACTTTTTTTTTTAATTTGACTCGTTTCGATGTGATGTTCAAAAATATCTTGGTACGCCTGCCCAAAAACTGCCGGAAGTATCTAGCATACCACTTTTATTGCATAGGCTCGATTCACATCAATTATACAGGGTGTTTTCTAATTCAATGTCAATATTTAAGGGGGCGATTTTTGGGTCCATTCTAAAAAGAAAACTTCATATGAACGTATGTCCTAAACGTCTTAACTTTTGAGATACAGGGTGGTAAAGTTTTCAAAAATAAATAGTTTTTTATTAATATCTGTAATACCACTTTAGATATTTTACTTAAATTTGGCATACATGTACTATGTATCAAGAGGCATTATTTAGTGTACCACAATTTTTTTTCTTTCTACCAGTGGCGTTCGTACGGAATTTCACCTGCCTATTTTGGCAGACATTGATGGTACGCCACTGATTTCTCGTAAAATTAAAATTATTCCTGAAATCCCCAATCATTTCTAAGCTAATTTGATCTCTTGAATTTTTTCAATCCGATGCACGGTTTTCGCTTAAAAAAATAAAACCCTTTTCTCTGCATGATCATAACAAAATCATTAATATGACAATATCTCCATGCAGAGAAATAGATTTTATTTTTTAGATCAAATTTGCTTAGAAATGAATAAGGATCTCAAAAAGTAACTTCCTTATTCATTTCTAAGCAAATTTGATCTAAAAAATAAAATCTATTTCTCTGCATGGAGATATTGTCATATTAACGATATTGTTATGATCATGCAGAGAAAAGGTTTTTATTTTTTTAAGCGAAAACCATGCATCGGATTGAAAAAATTCAAGATATCAAATTAGCTTAGAAATGATTGGGGATTTCAGGAATAATTTTAATTTTACGAGAAATCAGTGGCGTACCATCAATGTCTGCCAAAATAGGCAGGTGAAATTCCTTACGAACGCCACTGGTGGAAAGAAAAAAAATTGTGGTACACTAAATAATGCCTCTTGATACATAGTACATGTATGCTAAATTTAAGTAAAATATCTAAAGTGGTATTACAGATATTAATAAAAAAACAATATATTTTTGAAAACTTTACCACCCTGTATCTGAAAAGTTAAGACGTTTAGGACATACGTTCATATGAAGTTTTCTTTTTAGAATGGCCCCAAAAATCGCCCCCTTAAATATTGACATTCAATTAGAAAACACCCTGTATAATTGATGTGAATCGAGCCTATGCAATAAAAGTGGTATGCTAGATACTTCCGGCAGTTTTTGGGCAGACGTACCAAGATATTTTTGAACATCACATCGAAACGAGTAAAATTAAAAAAAAAGTTTGACCATGGTAACTGTAAAAGTTTACCCCCTCTCACACCTTTCAAATAGGTACGCCAGACTCTTTCGGCCAACTTAAGCTGGTAAGCCAATTTTTTTCTGTTTAATTACAAAATTTCCTATCGAATGTCATATAATTCATTGAGATCCGTGATAATGGTAAAACATTTTTGCTTTTTTATAATAACGAATTTTTTAAAAAATACTTTCGGCTTAATGAATCCCGGCGTACCGAGCTCATTTTGTTCGTATGACTATTAACTATCAATTTACATAAAAAATTTTTGATTCCGCGATGACGGGACGTGTCACCGGCTCCCAACCTAAAATAATCGTTAAATGGTCATTTCTTGTAAAATTTTACAAGGAGGGATTCAGAAATCCAACGATTGCTTATTTACCTAATGTCCATTTTTAAAATATTTTTTTGGTCTCAGTGACTTGTAAGCTAAGGTGCAATGGCCGCTTAGAATATGTAAACAATTTTTCAGTGGGCGTCAGCCCCTCCCAAGAAGGGTTACCAGGTACTAAATTCGTAAAACCGGTCGTGACCGGTGAAAAATCCTAAAAATTTTTATTACCGTTTTATTAGTTTTTTTATAAACCCTTAAATTATTTATATTTTTGGCCACTTGAAACAGCTTTTGAAAAATATTTTTTGCTGGAAATTGCATCGTTGCCTGATGGTACACAAAATCCGGTCTTTAAGGAAATCCGGGCGAAGTCCGGTCAACGCCTTTAAAATCCGGTCAAGACCGGATTTATCCGGTCAGATGGTAACCCTACTCCAAGCCACAGTCCTTGTTGTTGGTGAAAATTACTGTAACAGTATTAATTACAGAACGGTTTTGGTCAGTATTCCGAATGGGAAGAAGAGGATGAAATTCCCTTGATTTTCTTAAGTGAACGCCTGAAAGAAAAGAGTGAAGACGAAATCCAACTGCAAATATTACTTAATATTAAGTATTCAACATGAAAGTTTTGGAAATCTATATTTTAATAAAAATACAAACTTTTCTGCCAAAAAAACAAAAAGAGACAGGAATTTATTTATTAAAAAATGAAACTTTTTCCATACTCTATGGTGTGCTCAGGTTCTTTTAGGTATGGCGCCGTGACAGAAAACAGGTACAACTCTATGACACACATTTAAAAAGTTACTGTATACGTTAGAATATTGTGGAATTCGTTATTGCTACTACCATAAATCAATCGTTTCGTTTTTTACCAAAATATCTGTCAATCTTTCAACAAAACAATAAAATATGAAACATGAACAAGTTATGCAGGATTTTTCAACGGTTGATTAAACTACAGCTTGGCCAAATGGAACGTTATCCGAGACAAATATGGCTGGGAGGTCCACGAGGAAGCTATTTATAACAAAACGACTGAGACCGACCGACAGTGAATATTTTCAGACGAACTTATCTAAACTTTCAGATCGTTCGATGAAAAATTTTTATTTTATTAAATTTGTTGTTGAAGAAAAACACATTGCACATCGCTTCGAAAGTATTAAAAAATATTTGTTTTCTAATATTATCTCCCAATTTTTACTTTCCAAGCACAGTTTATAAATATACAGTGAGGAGCAGTCATCCCCCAGCTAATTTCTATACCAGTCAAGACATCGTTTCAATTTCAATTAAAATGTATGGCGGTTACTTTTATCCATTTATATTGGTTTTTATTAAGAAATAAAGCGATTTTCTATTAATAAATTTCATACAAAATTCAAAACTTGCAAAATGTGATCCTGTTTGTTGTGACGGCACACGATAAGTAAATAACAGTGCTATTATGGCTGATGTACCGTAAATTCAAGTGTAAATTTATTCTCTTGATTCTTTATTTCCCGAAGATTAGGAGATTTAGTCAATATTGAGAAACATCAAATTTGATTAAAAAACTGTTCAACAATCACAACAAAGAAAATCGGATAATTTGCCGAATAACAAACCTATTTTATTTTCTTTGTAGCCGACAGTTGATGGCTGCTTGTTTTTTTTTTCAAATCCTGATTTTACCTACATCTGCAAACATTAAAGGAGTACGTTTTGAATTGGAATAAATTATACCGAAAAGTAAAAAAAAGTTGTTAAATTATCATATACAGGGCGAATCCAAAAACACCGGTACCTTTTGTTGATTTAACAGTTTTTTTTGCGTCTCCGTGAATTTTATCCCTTATCCAGGGATGGAAACTAACCCCACTTTTTTTTTCAAATGCAAATGCATGAATTGTAATAGTTCTCGGAAAAAGGCATTAAAAATAAGTATAACCCACTATGGTAATCAAGACAAAATTCTAAAAATGTGATTTTTTAAATAATTTATTTAATGTAAGTATTGTTGGAAATATTTACTATTGTTTTTTCTGGCAGAACACTAGCCTAAAGTTAAGTTCATTTGTAACATTATGTACCATTTCTGGAGTTATTTGTCGGATTTCGTCTATTATTCATCGCCCAAGTTCCTCTAAATTTTCTGGTTTTGTCACGCAAACTTTACTTTTAAGGTGGCCCCAAATAAAATAATCAACTGGGTTAAGATCTGGCGATCTTGTCGGCTACTCATCTGTCAGCTCTTCTCCCTATCCACCGGTTAGGAAAAACTGCATTCAAATATTGTCAAACATTTTGCGCGCAATGTGGCGGTGCACCATCCTGCTGAAAGCATATTCGATTATCATGAAGATGAGGAAATAAAGCAGCCAAAACTGGAATAAGGTCTCGGAAAAAAATGAAATATAACGGCCCATTTAGATTATCTTCAAAAAATATTGACCCAATGACTCGATCACCAATTATGCCTGCCCAAACATTAAGCTTTTGCTTATTCAAATGACCATTATAATATAAAAGTACACTCATCCGAAAAAAGAACCTAGTCCAGAACTATCGAATGCTGATCCAATGAATTCATCATAATTTCACAAAATTGAAGTCGACGATCTGGGAAATTTTTCATTAACTCCTGCACCACTAGTATTTTATATGGGCGCATTTTACATACATTTATTAACCCGAATGCAGATAATTGACTTACGTTGTAATCTCTTGCCAGTTGTCTAACTGGAGTGATTGGGATTTCCTGGACTAAGCAAGATGTTTAATTGTGAGTCTTTCTGCATTACACGAGGTTGTCGTTGTCTTGGTACATGCCTCACATAGCCCAATTCACGATAACGTGCTTCAATTTTGCTAACTGTCGTGTGCGAAATTGGTGATAAATCTGTTCTTGAAACAAACGCGCTACTTCTGCTTGAGGCCGCAATCTATCGCCATACCCTATCATCATTATTATTTCAATTATGTGCGATTCAGTTGAATAAGGCATTTTAAAGACACTTATGAGTACAAGTGGACTTTACACGATCAATATTATTGTAATATGAAATTATTTAAAAAATCATATTTTTTTTTTGCTTATCAGGTAACAGAAATTCAAGAGTAAATAGTGGGTTATATTCCTTTTTATGCCATTTTCCGCAATACATGTCTTTGCATTTGAAAAGAGAGTCGGGTTAGTGTCCATCCCTGGATGAAAGATAAAATTCACCTAATGCAAAAAAAAAACTGTCGAATCAAAAAAAAAAACGCTACCTACCGGTGTTTTGGATTTTTCAAAGGAATGGATGGACTCTCTGTTACCGGATTTATTCCAGTTAAAGAAATTCGCCCTGTATAATATAAGAAGTGCATTGAAAATGATCGGCAATTTTTGGCAAAATTCGCATGAATGCAGTTTAAGCCAGAAAAAGCATGAGTGCACGTAGTACTCGAATGCTTTTGCTTGCTCTAAACCGCATGAATGCACATTTGCCCAAAAATTACCCATAATTCTTAATGCACACATTATATTCGTGGGTGAACCAAATTTGCAACGCCACATCAATCCTCGACATCTTCGGATTTGCTTCAAAAAGGAAACACCATTTATATTAACTACAATAGCTGCGTGTTTAATTGCCAGAACTTCAATAATAAGTAATATTCTTTCGTATATAAGATAGCTCTTTATTTTTTCGATAGTAAAATTAAAAAATTGTTTACTCACTTTGGTGTTCTCCTGAAGAAGACTTTTACAAAAATTACCGTCAAAATTGCCTCGATTATTTCACTCATGCGTTAAAAGTCCCGTAAGATGAGTAAAGTTTTTTAAAATTAGAGCGATAATTTTTTGACGTTACGTCAATTAAAAAAAATTACACCGATAATTTTTTCCTCTCATTTTCGCCATCAAAATGTTATTCACAATTACCACGGCTGTAATTTCTATCATACAATAAATAATAAATAAATTTTAGTTTAATTTAAAAGTAAGGTTTGTTGTTTAAATTGTTTAATAAATATTCAATTCATATTTTTTGTGTTTTCATTCGTGAAATAATCCCTAAATACCACTCGAGCAGTTTGTGTTTTCATTCGTGAAATAATCCCCTAAATACCACTCGAGCTTTAAAATTATTGATAATTTTTCACTCTTACGTGTTTTCTTTGCAAATTTCACTCGTCCTGCGGACTCGTGAAATTATAGAAAACACGCAATCGCGAAAAATTATCGGTAATTTTTAAGCTCTCGTGGTATTAACCTCGATAATTTTTTTCAACAATGAATGTAGCGACGGTAATAGTTATTATTATTAATGATACTAGTTCGATATGAACCCACGCGTGTAACGTTAAACCACGAGGCGTTAGCCGAGTGGTTTAGTTACACAAGTTTCATTAACAAAGTTCATATCGAACGTGTATCATTCAAAATTTAATCTACGACGGTTCAAATAGATTATATTCGCATAGATTCGATTTATCTTAAAATACCAGAATCGTTTTCATAAATTAAAATTCAAAATTATTAGGTGCCCATATTAGTCGATGTCATGGTAACCGCATTTGTTGATTGTTTCAATTTTGACTTTGGCAACTTCATTAAAATTTGCGTGTTATTATGAATTCATAATGACACTGAGTGTTATTATGAAGCCCATAATGACATCCAAATGACAATGCTAAATGTGTCATAATGGCACTGTCGTAGATTAAAAACAATGAAATACCCGTATTTAATTTTTAAAATCTTGATTTTGACTGGCGAATGAAATTTTCCTTGTGATTTTCGGTAATTATTCAGATTAGCGTAAACAGCGAATTTTTGCATGAAATTTTGCACAGACCCTAATTTTGGGTCGTAGAACACGAATCCGAAGTCAGTTTTTGGCGGTCTCGAAAAAAAATTTTTTTTTTCTCACCCAACCTGAGCAAAAAGGTGGTCAGGTTTGCTCAGTTTTGATTGATATAGATATATATGTATCTATATCAATCAAAACTGAGCAAACCTGACCACCTTTTTGCTCACCCAACAAATTTAACGAAATTCATTGAAAAAGCTAACCTAAAAGTTTAAAAAATTTTTTACGAGACCGCCAAAAACTGACTTCGGATTCGTGTTCTACGACCCAAAATTAGGGTCTGTGGAAAATTTCATGCAAAAATTCGCTGTTTACGCTAATCTGAATAATTACCTGATTTTCTTTAAAATAGTATTCTTAGGTTTGTGATAATTTGCCTAAACGACTTATGCAATCAAAAAAATACAAGCATATTCCCTACTGGAAACAGATCGTTCAATGTCCATAATAAACTAAAAGTATAGAGACAAGTAGTTCCATCCACTTAGGAAGAAAATTTATGGATATTATGAAGAGGCATAACTTTTAAATATTTAGACCAGCGAATCTTTTTATAGATCACATTTGTTATTACTAGAATTATGCTGTTCATGTAGGTCATTTATTTGGCCTGTGAACAGTTAGAATTCCGCATTTTTTAATTTGCACAAATATCGAATAAATATTTTGAGATTTGGTTTACGCGAAATGATATTATTTAGAAGAACATATATAAATGTTATGCTTTACGTTTTATCACCCAAAGAAAAATATATACAAAACATTTTTTACATTTTTGCCTAGGCGTAAACGTACTATAACTCACGAAGGGAGGGTCATCATTTAAGTTGTTTTTCTACTGTCTTAAATCCGTTGATGTGATAGTACAAGAGATTGACTATTTGTCGATGAACGCATTTTTTTGAAATTCATTTTTTCGAATATAAATTTTTTCGAAAGTGCAATTTCTCGAAAATACATTATAGAATCACGTAGTTAGGATCTAAGTTTAATGTGTTCAGAATATCTTGTTGGGGATATAATGCTGACTATTTTTTTGTATAGGTATTAGATTTTAATAGTTTAGAAAGGGCTTCAAAATTTAGAATTTTGGCGTAAAAGATACTTAAATTTAAACAGAATTAAGCTTACCATTAGGCCCATAAGAAAATACGTAAAAATAATACGCTCCTGGACAAAATTAACCAGTTTCTGAAAATTTTGCCATTACTTTAATGCAAAAACATGTTTCTATAGTTTGTTGTATATCCTCCAAAAATAGAAAAACCAATTAAAAAGTAGACTGTAAAGAAAGGAAAATTCTGTTTTAGTCTTAAAGTTCTGTTGCAGCTGATACACTCGACAGTGTGTTTCTAAATTTCTGGAAAATCGTTAAAATCTTAAAACACTCTGTATTAGGATAGATTAAAATTTTAACTAGGATTCTTTAGTCTTGCTACCAGTTTTCTTGAGATTGTTTAGGAATATTAAAAAGCCCCCAGTTAAAATTTCACTTTAACATAATACTGAGCGTTTTAAGATTTTAAATATTACCCCGAAAATTAAAAACACCCTGTGGACAGTGGCGGACTGGGACGTGGGTGTACTGGGGAAATCCGAGCCACACATCCAGAGCTGGAAACATCCGTAGGGATTTGACCAGCCCTTTAAGAGGATGTGTGGGGTGGTACTACCTCGGTAGAGAAAGAAGGTCTTTATTAATATTAACATTAATAAGATATTACCATTACCATTACCATTACCATTAATAATATATTACCATTACCATTTTTCTTTTCTTAGATTATCTCTCTGGCATACAAAATTATATTACAAAATATTTCAAGAGGCAGTTGGGAGATGTTTGACAAATGAGTTGGTAAATTTTGGTTGCCTCCCCCCCCCCATAGAATGTGCTTCGGTGCGCTGGTGTTACGAACAATACTAAAATATTTATTTTTCATTCAAAATGTTTCCTTTGGGTCTTTTTGCCGCTCTAAAAACTACTACTACTGGACTACTACAATATTCTGCTTAAAAGCTAAAAATATTTCATTAGAAAATGAACAAGAGTGTCATAGTAAGGGGCGCCAAAGTTAGTCGGGAAAGGGGCGGGGGGCCACGTGCCCCCTTGCCCCCTATAATTTGCGCCACTGCCTGTGGAGAGAATTAGCTGCAACAGCAATTTAAAACTTAAACAAAATTTTAGTCTTATACTTTCTTAACAGTCTACTTTTTAATTGGTTCATTTGTGTCTATTTTTGGAGGATATACATCAATATATAGCAACATGTTTTTACATTAAAGTAATGGCCAATTTTTCAGATATTCGTTTTTTGTCCAGGAGTTTACTTTATATTTTTTTGTATGTTTACAGTATGTCCACGATGGGGTAGGGCAAATGGACCAAAAAATGAAAAATACAAAAACGTAAAATTTAATCAAGAGTAAAGTTGCTTTTGTTAAATTTTAATGCAAAACGTTAAATAAAAAAGTTGTTTTAAATTTGAAAAAAATTCTTATTCCAGAATTTCAGGCAAAAATTTAAAGTCTAAATTACGCATTTAAAATCAAAGTTGTTGTAAGGCACATTATCACCTTTTTTATTTGATTACACCTTTGAGAACTGTGACGTATTTGTCAAAATATTAAATGTGTTGTATTTAGAGCAAAGAATATTTAGAATCCAAAATTACTGACAGACAGATAGGTTAAAGAAAATTACTAATAGAATATTAAATAATAATTGTAATATTTGGGAAATATTTCTTATTTTATTAAACTTTAAAAAATTAAGGGCCATATCTATTTTTCAAAAACTTCGGCTCGATATTCTACGTATTTTGCTAACTGACGATGACGTCGAAAATGGCTAAAGCTTCTTATTTCTTCTAGAGAAATCGATTCTATCGCTCTTAAGATTTTCTGCTTTAAAACTTTTTTGTTATTTTCAATGGATCTTTCATATATTAGTTGCTTAATGCGCCTCCAGAAAAACATATCACAAATTGTCAAATCGGGAGTCCTAGGGGGCCACAAAATTGGATCATTTTGACCCATCCATCGATTTCCAAAATTGCGATTGAGCCAATCCCTTATTTCTGCAGCATAATGTGTAGGACACCCATCGTGCTGAAAATACATATTTCGGCCATATTTAAGAGGCAATTCTTCTAACATGCCTGACAAAAATGACTCCAGCATATGTAAATAAGAATGTCTCTTCCATGTATTGCCAAAAAAATATGTTGTAATCCCATAATAGGAAATGGCACACCAAACATTTACTTTTTTAAAATACTGGCGGCGGCGCGGCGGTGCGCAATAATTCTAAACTCTGGATTTTCCCTACTCCCAGTATCTCACATGATGAGAAGCTACAGTGGCCTTTGTACTGAAGGTTGAATCATCTGAGAATATTATCAGCTTATGAAAGTTCACGTTATTACTTAGAATTTCATCATCACAAAACAAAAATTCAAGCGTTTGTAACTATATCCATCTTCCAAAGTTTGGTTAAAAATCGGTTTACAAGGACGAACTTTTCCTTAAACACATTTTGAATATGTTTTTTTTACACAATTGTAAACTTCGTGTTCGTTTTCTTAAAGACATAATAGGATTTCCATCCATTGCGAAATTAATACTGTAGAATAGGGTGGAGCGAAATATTTTTTTTCGTAAATCTGGCACGCCTGAGATACAGAAAGTTGTGTAGGTCAAAAATAAATATTTTTCCAAAAAAAAATCTTTTTTGTGTCGAGTGCTTCCACCACTTTTCCTATATTGTCGTTATAGTGCCCATGTGGCGGTGGAAAATCAAGTCTGATCGATTTTTTATTATTATAAAAAGTGTTTTTATGGTTATAATAAATTCTACGGCCAGGACTTGATTTTATTTTGAAAAAATGTCCAAAAAATTTTGGCGTGGAATGCAATAATAGATAATTGCATGTAACCAGAGACTATAAAGAATATAAACAGACACTCGAATACACCGAAAAGCCGGTCTCCCTTAAGACATTTGGTGGGTTTACTGGTTTATGGTTTAAAATTTTGCTTGTCCACCATTATATATACCTGTAGATGCATAGTATACATATAATGGTAGACAAACAAACTTTTAAACCATAAACCAGTAAACTCACCAAATGTCTCAAAGGAGACCCGCTTTTCATTGCACGGCAGTGTTCGTCTTATGATGTAACTTGGTGAGCTTTTGTAATGAGAAGTTTCGTACTAGATGCTGATTATTAGTTAGTTGTCGGGCAACTTCGTTTTAAAAAAAAAAAGATTTTCATTTTTCTTTATCTTGTGGCGGCGGATGGGGACACTCGTAGAAAAAAATTAAAATTCCAAAAAATTTCTGTTTCCCAACCACAACATTATTTTCAAAAAATAATATTTTTGTCATACCGTCGCTCCACCCTACTGTAGAAGCATCGTTTTCGTCGTGTCTTTCTTGGTCTTCTTTAAATCACTAACGGATCCAGTTTCTTAAAATTTGATTACTAACTGTTTGAGTACGGAACTGCATTATTGTAAATTTGGAAACTTCTTGAAACTTCTGAACGACGTAGCGATAACAATTCTCATCATTTCTGTAATTTTGGTTTATTTAGGTATTTATTTGGTATTCTTTGCTCCAAAGACAACTTTATTATTTTGATAAATACGTCACAGTTATCAAAGGTGCAATCAAATAAAAAAGGAGACAATGTGACAGAATAATTTTGATTTTAAAAGCGTAATTTAGAAATCTCAAATTTTTACTTGAAAATATCTGAAATAAGAATTCTTTTCAAATTTAAAACAACTTTTTGTTTAACGTTTTGCATTAAAATTTAAAAAAGGCAACTTTACTCTTAATTAAATTTTACGTTTTTGTATTTTTTGAATACCCTGTACAAAAACACAAATTTTTGGCATCGTTGGTCTTATTTTTAAAACAAGCAAAAACTTTTATAAAGAATGACCTTTTATCGTATCTTTCACTTTTTAGTCTATTTACTATTTACTCTATGTGCCCTTTTGTCTACCCCTTCCGTGGGCATACTGTAGATGAAATAGTAAAAATGCAAAAAATAAATTATTTGCTAGTGCAGTAAAAATCCGGCAAGAAAAACTCAAGAGCAAGGGATTATTTTTGGTTCTAGTCTTGGCGCCCTGCTGCAATTGCGGTTTTTGGACCCTTGCCTTTCATCAGGCAGGTTGAGTTTTATCAGGCATATTATACATTATTAACCCAACATTATAAAACCCAACCAGTGCCGTAGCTAGGCTAAATTTGACTAAATCAAACCCAAGCCAGGATTTTTGCGCCCCTGTAACAAGACCTAATTAGCTTATAGACTTTATATTTTGCCGTCCCTTGCCAACGGCACCCCTACCCCTAGGCAAGGGCCTACTCTGCCTACACCTAGCTACGCCATTGATATGGGTGGTATTTTTTATGTGTCTACAGAGGAAAATTACTGTGTTTTATAGGAAATAAATTAGTAACAGCAATTTAAAAAGGAAATACCCAATAATAAGCGTGAAGTAATGCTCCTAATGACACGCACTCAGAAAAAAACCTGGAAGAATGAGAACTTAATAAACTGTATTTACCTTTGTTTCAATTTTGCCATTGTGTCAACTTGTTCCTGGAAATCGACAACAATTTCCTGGTGTTTCCTCTTGAGGATGGCGGCCGTTTCTTCAGATTCGATGTGGACATCTTCGAGAAGTTTGCGTAATTTCAGTAGTTCAGTGTCGCGTTTTTTGTTGATTTCAAACTGTAAATGAAATTAAACGTGTTAGAGATATAATTCCGAAGATTAGATTCACTAAAAGGTTTAAGATTTAGTACTGGTTTAAATTAAGATCTTCTAGTTGATCGATTAGGTTTTGACAGGTTTTTGTTCTGTCATTGTTAATAAGTTATCATTAAAAACTTAGTTATTCTAATATTTTAGCGATTTATTTGGTTTCCAACTGATTTTCATCTTGACAGAATAAATTTAGTTCTCTTATTGTGGAAAGTACGTAATAAAATTTCCCTGTTCTTTATAAATGTGCGACAGAACTCAGAAATGATTTCATAGTATAAAACTTAGTTGTCTTATTCTTACACTTGTCAGTTTAAAACTCATTCATGCCCGTTTACACTTTCCTGTTTTTTTTTGGCGTTCTTATTGCTCTGGGGTTGGTTATAAAATACTGTGATGGGATTTTTTTTATTAGTGACACTACCTTAATATAAATACCACCGTGGCGCATGTCTAAAAAACCTAATTTTACTCGTATTGCTCTACCTGGAGTCGCTTAAACTCAAACAGGATACAGGGTAGGCCAACAGGCATCGGACGACTTCTGGACATCGAGGCGACAGCTATGTTTAATGCCTGGGATGATGAGCGGGCATTCGAAGAAGCCGATTCGATGAGGACTTGGAATTGCCCAACATCGATTGGGAAAATGGGGCGTTCTCGGCTGAAGAGATGGAGCCGGACTCTAGGACCGATCGGGTGCTACCGCCGCTGCCGGAAGATCATGACGGTCCGGCTGATACGTCCACTTGGTGGATCACGGGCTATCAGGATGAAGGTGGTCCAGCTGATTCCACCAACTGATACGTCTGCCCCCGGAACCATGCCCTCCCCGACCTAGCCCTTTTCAGCCCTCTGTAAGAGTAACGTACCCTTATTTCAAGAAATAGGGCAAAATAGTATGAGGAAAAGTTGTTTGAAAGTAAGAGTTATGTCCAGACTTAAAGTTATAGCCTCCTACCAGATATTTTTTTTTAGACAAAATTCGAAGTAACCTCAATATTTTGGGTTTTTAATATTCAACTTAGGCACATATTCAACTAGAGCAAAGTAAATCAGATGCGTAATATTAAATGAACTTCTTTTTAAGGAACCCCAGACTCTATGACTGTTGCAAGCTTACTTAATCTAACTTTAGAATTTAAAATATGATCTTTACTTAAAACTAATTGCTTTATTATGGTAACACTTTTATCAAAGAGGTTTTATCTGAAGCAAAAACATATTGTTAGATTCTCTTATGTAATATCGAACAAATTATTAATATTAATTATCATAATATCATTTAGTCATTTAAACAAATACATTTTACATTCTAAAACAGAGTTCGCGAAACAGTAATTTAGTTTAAATAGTTTACCCCTGTTTAATTTTAAACAGTTACCGAGATTATGATTATCAATAATAATAAAATGTTATTGTTATTAAATACAAGAGTTTAATATTATTTTTTTGGCTTTAAATAAAAGCTTTTAAATATATGCGTTACAATGATAAAATAATTAGCTTTAAGTAAAGATTATATTTTAAATTCTAAAGTTAGATTCAGTATACTTGCAACGTATGTAGAGTATGGGTTTCCTTAAAAAAAAGAAGTTCAATTAAATTATACATCTATTCGAATGATTTTTAAAAATAGTACGCATATGTGATTGATTTATTTTGCTGGAATATGTGCCTAAGTTGAATAATAAAAAAACTAAAATGCAGGGGCTACTTCAAATTCTCCCTGATTTCAGATAGGATCCGCACATAACTTTTAATTTTAAACAACTTTTCTTTATACTGTACTTTATTTTTGAATGAAATTAATATTTTTGTCCTACCCTGTATGCTGTTTGAGTTTAACCGGCTCCAAGTACAGCAAATATTTTTTTAGGCATGCACCAACTTTCGATGGTGTTTATATTTAGGTAGTGTCAGTAATAAAAAAATCCCATTTGTTGCACACTTAGTGGACCACACTATTATATGTCTGTTTGTTAACAGTAAAACAGTGTGATTAGTGTGAATCGCTGTTTTTGTATTTTTCTAGTGTCAGAAGAGCATACAGCTGCCTATTTAAAAATAAAAGGGACTTTTCGAGTAAATTATGTTTTTTTTTTGTAAAATGGTGTTTGGAAAATAGTCTTTATTATGATCTAACCAATAATGAAAAAATTGTAAACACTTAATAACGTGAATTTTCTAAAATGGCCATATGACTAAAAATAATTTTATGATACACGACAGTGACTTTATTGTTTGGGTTGGGTTGCTACCTGTTTTGATTTATCAAATTTTCGTTTGCTGTCACCAGACTTTAAAATTATTATATTGCGTACTTAATATTTTTCCTATTAATAAGTTATTAGTTATTTACGATAAAAATACTGTTTCGAAATCTGAGTAGTGGTCTATTGTGGGCCAAGAGACAAAAGGAAAGAAACATGTTTTGTTACGCTATTTTTAGCAATAAGCGTTATGGAAATTTTGACTATAAAATTTCTTTATATGAAATTGCGACGCACACAATTCAGTGCTTTATGACTCTCAGTTCTTTTAGTTTTCTTTTGGGTTATAATAACACAAAAACACCGATACTATTTTTTGCTTTTAAAAATGAAGAATTTAAAGAAAATATTCCACAACAACGCAATACACTAACCAAATTGAAAAAGAGTTGAGGGTCATACATTATTAAATTGTGTAAAATAAATGTTGAACTTGCAGTTAAAATGATTAGATTACTTATATTGATTGGATTAATTATTTTTGTGTACCCTGATTACTACCTCAACAGGTCAACAATTTTTAATATAGGTATTTAAAATATTCTTAGGACTGAGAAGGGTCACTTCTGTTCATTTTATTCGATTGCTATATTGACTATTAAAAAGAGAACATGTAAAGTGCCCTAACGGGCATACTTTAGAGTTTTATGATATATTTAACTAATAAAACTTACCTGACTTTCGGCACCTCCTTCGGCTTCTTCTAAACGTTCTGAGAGTTGGATTACTTGCACACTAAGGTCAGCCTTTTCTCTTTCTATCTATAATAAAAGAAATAATTTATAATAATAATTATCCTGATATAAAAATTACACAAATAAAAAACCATCCATTCAAGATATATTCACAGAGCTCAATATGTGAAAAATAAACTCACTTTGCTGTTAATACAACAGAAAAAGTTCTTTTCCGCCTATCGTTCGAAAATTTTAACATTTCTGACAAGACACAGTCAATATTATAATAAATGTAGTCGTTGCTAGGTAACGAAAAATAACTGTTAGGAAATATTATTTTCTGCACTGTACTGGAATAGTATATTACAAAACAAGTGTTGAAAGTGACATTTTTCACACGAGTGGGAATGTAATCCCACGAGTGTGCGAAAATTACTTTCACACGAGTAATGTACAACATTTTTCCTACGACCACAAAAATATTTACAAAAAAACCTCAACTTCTATCTTTTAAAACCCTCACTTTCAACACTAACATTTTCATCAAGTGCGCTGAAAATAAAACAAATGAAATTTTCACCATCTATTTAAATGTCATGTTGACAAGTACTGAAAAGTACTTTTCAACACGCGTGCGATATAAGGCACTTTCTCGCCAAGTTAACCATGCTTTTTTACTCACTTTCATAGGTGGTCGTAGGAAAATAATATTTCATTACATTTGTTAATGTACTGCAAAACTTATTAAAAACACGATTTTTAGATTTGATTTTTGAACACAGCTCTAGAAAGTATGCCATTACAACGGTTTCCGAGATAGAAATTGTATTTTTGTTCTTGTAGTCCACAAAACGATGGTATGCATATTCATATTTGTCTTGATTTTTTTTGGAAGGAAATCTAATGTGGCAGTATTTACTGCTTCCGCCGGTTCTGGAGGAGTGCCAGGAATTGAAAATTTATCGTCACTCATTATTTTGCACTTTTTACTACATACAAAATTTACAAAATTTTTGAAAAAACCAACAAATTGAATTTATCGGCTGGCGCCTCGACCAGCAATCTTTTACAGTTGACCGGAAATGTTAGGCTTTAACTACTAGATACATAATATACCTACTATTTTCTACAAATAAAATTAAAAGTAGGTCTGGCATTTGACGATTCAAATTAAGTCAAACAGCTGATTTTAGTTAGTAAAAATGGCTCACGAGACGACAAAATTGATAAAGATGCCAAGTAACACAATATTGAAGACAAAGACGAAACGAAAACATTGCCAACTGGTAGTTAGCAAATCGGCTGATGAGGGCGCAACATTCAGTTCCCAATACTTGATGTGAGAGTTAAAAATGTCATTTTACGACACCAGTTTTAAGTTAATAACTTTTAACACTGTGTTGTTACAAGTAATGTGATCAGCCGCGGCCCCTGAGATTTATACGGGTGGGACAAATTTTGTGGGCAACTAGTGATATAAACGCAACAAGCAAAATACACTTTTTTAATTAAGGAAGGTTTTTTTTATAATATGCCTATTGTTGCCAAGAAATTATTTACCTACAAATAAACACAGCAAAAATCATAAAATCCTAAAATTGCATTTCTTCTGTGACTTTTTTAAAATTACATGCAAACAGTTGTTAACCTTAAGTACTAGTACTACACTACTACACAAAGGACACAACACAAATATCAAATAAATATCCAAAAACATGTTACACAACAAAATTAGGAACGCTGAAACATCTCTTGAACTAATTACTGCCGGCGCGATGTAATGAAATGTAAACAAAAGTTTACGCAAATACATTGCGCATATTAGGTAATTAGTTTTTCTTTATTTAACCCAAAATGATTTGCAACGGTATATTTCACGGAGCGGTTCGAGTGTATTTCCAGAGTGGCCTGGGACAACCCGAGAACCGGCGGTGTCAACGGTCACGCGCGCACCTAAAGCGATATTATTGGTGGGCCGTCGACAATTTCGTCATATATTTTTCTCTTTTTAACTTCCTAGAGCGCGTATTTTGTTTATCTCTTAGTTTTAATTCAGTTATATAGTTTTCTATTTCTATATAAACCTTTGATGATGTCAATTTAAAAGCGGCTGAGCCCGGAGCAAGCTTGGCTCGTTTCTGTATTGGAGAGTTTTTGCATGGAACCATTAGGTGGATCCCTAAAAATAAATTATTAGGTGGGTCATTGACCTAATGACCTTATGGACAAGCCGCGCCTGAATGTGATAACCGTTTATCTTTCTGAGGTTACTGCGTTATTTAATGTATTAATACAAGTTTCAAGACGTTTGATGATTTATTTTAGGAAAATTGTATTTTAAAAGAATATTGTGGTCCTAGTGGCAGAAAAATGTCACCATAGATCTCTGAAAATATTAATCTTCTTAATGAAATCATTATACACCCTAAAACTTTAAATAATTGACTGAAAACTGCTTGCTGGATATACTTACTATAGGGTTAAAAAATAAAAAATTTTAACAGTTAAAGTATACTTAATATAGGGTTAAAAATTTTAAAGCCGAAAAACCATGTCAGAATGAAATTAGGTTGGCCACAATGGACGCAATTGGAAAACGCCACCCCTTAAAGTGAACTATTCTGGAACGTAAAATAATAAATCGCAATAATAAAAGTTATTTTCAACATTAATAGAAACTCAAAACCGCTTTAGTCAACGATCCAAAAATATCATGGTATGTATTTTTACTATTAAAATATGTCAGTAGGTGTAAAAATTCGTTAAGATTATTTTCAGAAACAAAAATAAGTAACATATTTACACTTCATACTACTTCATGTTTAAAATTTGAGACACTTGCGTGAATATTACTTTCTACAGGCGTGGGAAAGTAGCTATGCGGCTAGTCCATAAGGTCATTTGGTCATTAACCCACCTAACTTTATTTTCAACAATGACCAACCTAATAATTAATTTTTAAAACCAAAGAATCATCTTTCTAAGAGAAAAACAAAGATATGCGTTTTAAGACGTTAAAAAGAGACAAATATATCAGGAAATAGTCTACAGCCCATTAAGTAATATCGATTGCTGTCGGCACTAGGGATGCGCATCGTAAGACAAACATCGATGTTGGACATCGGCATTTTTTCTTATCTTCAGACAGCCCACGAAAACCGAAGTCTAAGTACTATGTACCGTGGATGAACTGGGGAATCGACTCACACATCCAGAACTGGAAACGTCCGTAGGGATTTCACCAGCCCTTTAAGAGGATGTGTGGGGTGGTACCACCTCGGTCGAGGAAGAATTCCTCTACCACCTTCCAACAACAATCACAAAATATCCATGGTCGGAGCGGGATTCGAACCCGAGCCTCTCGGTTGCACAGCTGGCGCCGTACCAACTCGGCCACCAGAGACACAAAAATAGCGAAATCAAAACATCGATTGTTAAAAATCGATTTCTTTCTGAAAATCGATGCTTTGCTCAGTCTTATGCTTTGTGAAATATTATATTGTTTTTTTAGTGGCATTCAGAAAAGAAATAATACGAAAGAACTTCATACATTTGTAAAAAATGTCCTCACGCTTTGAAATATTCGGGGGAAAACTGAACACATTTTAATTTTAAGCAGACAGCAAAAATCTAAAAATCCCTGCAAAGCCGGTGAAGTTTTCTTCTTTTCTTGTTCATGTATACTTTTTACAGCTATTATTTCGCTTACTAATAGATGGCGCCAGTAACACTGTTGAGTTTTCGGCAGTATCTATTCTATGGTTTCGATATCGAGAGTCAATTTTTTACCGGCGTGTACGAACAGAATTTTATTTACGTGTTGATAAAAAATCAACTTATTCACAACATCGAAATATCTTAAAAGACTTTAAAAGCTTTGAACCAAACCTTGACCCCATGCAAAGTTGAGAAAAGGCAGAATCAAAGTATCAAAGAAAAAGAAGGATATGAAAAGTCGAAGTCCTGGTGAGGTTTCTGTTAGCTACCAATAAATATACATTTTATGTTTATCTTTGTTTATTCTATTTCTACAGAATACAATAATTATTGTCATTTATCTTGCTGGTAACTAGAAAATAACAGCAACATTGCAGTTAACTGGAATATAGCCACTCTTAGAACCTGTTTACATTACTTGCAATTTATAGCATGAAAGTTATAGCAAGGCAATTAATTGCATTGCATGACCGTTTACCCATGAAGCAATTTTTGTATGCAAGTATTCTGACAAGAAATGTCGCCAACTTTAAAAATATATCTAACTCGGCTGATTAAAAAATAGGTTTTAATTGTACATACTTATCTGCCACATGCTGCTTTTTGGGACATATCGGCTTAATTTTTTATAAGGATAAACAATAAAAAATATATTAAATTCGCAAAATAAACCACTCAAACGCCATTCAAAACAAAATCGATATTTGTTGAGGTAAATGTTTACTTTTTATATGGTTGGGGCTTCGAAATATTACTAGAAAAGTTACTAAAAATGCATGCTAGTTGCAATTAAATTAGGACAAGCCCTAATTTCAAGCAATGCAAGTAAAATTGCATCAGCTGATCGAAAAGCCACCAACGCGCATGCTGGGAGGCAATTTTTTCTTGCACGTAATGTAAACAGGCCATTAGAAAGATATTTTTATTGATTTTTAATAATTTTAATATTATCATACATTATGCCTCTTCTGATTGACTTGAATTCGAGAAAATACTTGTGGTGACTGGTTCTTTGCGAGTAATACCGATTCATGTGAAAACAGTGTTCGTTTATTGGTCTGTCTGGTTTTTAAAAATCACATTTTTTAAGGTTTGTTAGGGCTATTCTATACAGGGTCTTATAACACTCTACCGATAAAATTTACTTTTCTTGGCCAAAAAGAAGAAAAAATGTTTTATATAGGTCTGGAAACTCTTCGTTGCTGAGACACAATGTGATACAATTTTAATTCTATTCTGGTTTTTCTTATCTATAGATATTTTACGCGTTTTCGAAAAAAGGTCATTGTAATGTTGCACATAGAACACTTTTTGGAGTACCTAGGAATAATTTGGTAACAATCTGAAGTAATATACAGAGTGATATTTGTTCGGTGCCACGATCTAATAGATCAAACTTGATTCACTTAGAAAATATCAAAAAATTTAAGCTGGTTGTAAGTCATGTTTTCCCATCCAAATGGACAACACAGGCTTGCAGTCTTTTTACAACACAACATTATTATCGCAACAAAAATTTGGAGGGTCAAGATGATCATGTCAACCAAAATAAAACATAATGGTTTTGAGGTTATTTCATAGCATAGACAATCCAAAAAGTGTTGAAACGTGTGTAATAATAAAAATGTGTAAAATCAACAAGAAGGGTAGCATATTTTTACATTACTTTGTCGATTTACTGAAGAAAATATTGAAAATATTAAAAAGCAGCAAGACCATGTGTGTGATGTACAACCGTATAGAACTACACAAATGTCACAGGAGGCGTGCTAACTAAATGTGTTGTATTGTTCAATTTTTAAATTTTTACGTTTTCATCTGCTATATTTCATAAATACTAACTTAAATATTTAAATCATCAAATTTTATGTTTTACAAAGACATACATAAACATTTTACAGACTTTCGAAGAAACGTGTGACCCAAAAACTATTTAAAAATAAACATTCGAAAGCATAGAGTTTTCCTTAATATTAAAAACAGATCGACATATTTTCTGTCGAGTTTTGAATTATTTTTAAATTATTATCTATCAATTCTTAAATACAAAATGGCTGTGTTTTGTTGTGTCTGAGGGTCGTGGACTTGGCATTTTACACTGATGTTGTTTTTCAATGATTTTTCGATAAAAATAATAAGATCGTGCTTAAAAATTTGATACTACTAGTCTACTGTAAAAAGCAGGTCTTGTTCAATGGCAGAGTTCTTCTAGTTTTTGAATAACGGACCCCTATGGCAATTTATCAAGGGTATTTTAAAAAACACATGATAACGTAAGAATTCACTTTTATTTTGCCCTTTTCTAGTATCAGAAAGGTTGGGTTGTCCTTAAACTGGGTCTACTCTAAAAGGGTTCCATATTTTTATATTAAGTACTTTACCATTTTGATTGAAAAGAACATCGAAAATTTAAAAAAAAACAGCAAGGAGCTGTTTTCTAATTAATCTGATTAATGTATATTTGTGACCAACAATTTGAAAAGTTTCTTTAGATAGTATGTGTTTGTATAACTATGTATAACTGTATAGAACCATAGACTAAATAATACATAGACCAACACTGGCGTGTAATAAAAATGGATCAAAAAGCGGGTCTCCTTTGAGACATTTTGGGGTTTACTGGTTTATGGCTTAGGAATTTGTTTGTCCACCATTATATATATATATATATATACATATATATACAGTGACCGGCAAAAAGTTCGCAACATATGGGAAAAATTTTTATTAGGTGAGTATTGGAAAAACTTTTCCGGGGGATCGGTTCTGCATGTCCGATAACCTAAAAATCGATTTTGACATACGTCACGTGACCACTGGTATAGCGTCAAATTAAAAAAAAAATTGTTAATTTACAAAAAGTGAGGTTAGTTGACGAGATATCAAAAAAAGTTATTTGAAAAAATTGCTTAGAATTAAATTCTAGGTCCTTGTGCAAAATTTTAAGACTAATTTTAAGATTTTCTTTAAAAAAATTGGAAAACTCAATTTTTTTTAAATATTTTTTTATCGATTTACAAATTTCCAGTTTTTTTCGTTTAGATAGCTTTGCTAATGTAAAGCCCATGTATCTGGATGAAAATGAACGAATGTAGTAGTTTTTTCTACAATTGACAGGACAAAATTAAAAAAAACAGGGTTTCGCCGGACGCTAGCTGTTGCAATGATTTGTATCTAGCAGCAGTGTCAAAATTTTAGAGACATTTCAATGAGATTACATTGAGAAAACCTTAATCGTCTTAAATATATCTGAAGTTCGACTTTTTGTAAAGTTAAGGGGAGTAAAATAGATAATAAACAAAAAATTACCTGTTTATTTAATCGAAATTTCATAAACGAAAACCAATGTAAGAAAAACTTAAAAGTAGTCAAATTCTGTACTAACAACATAAAAAATCATTGTTTTTCCTTGGGTGCACAAAATTTAAAACTCAGTATGACCACCATTTCTCTCCATACATACTATTGTTCTCGAGCGCAACTCTCGATTAACATTTCGGAGCATTTTACGATTTATTTGCAATACACAATTTATAATGACATTCTCTAAATTTTGTATATTCCTAAAGGGTCGATGTTTGTACACAGAGTTCTTTAGGTATCCCCACATAAAGAAATCTAACGGAGTCAGATCTGGTGATCTCGCAGGCCACGGATTTTCAGAAACCGTCCTATCCACTGGTTTCCAAATTCTTGATCCAGCCATCTCTTCACCTCATTTGTGGAATGAATGCTAGCTCCGTCTTGTTGAAAGTATAAATTTCTTCTTTCGGCTAATGACAAATTGTCTAAAAAGTCAGATATCTCAGTTTGTAGAAATTCTAAATATCGTTCTGAATTTAAATTGTCTCTAAAGAAAAAAGGTCCCACTATTCTGAGGTTGAAAATTCCGCACCACACATTAAGCTTAAAACTATATTGGTCTTTACTCTGAATTACAAAGTCTGGGTTTTCGGTGGCCCACCATCTACAGTTTTGTGAACTGACGGTTCCGTTAGAGGTAAATGTAGCTTCATCCGAGAAAAGAACGTTCTTTGGGAAATTAAAATCTTCCTCAATCATACCCTGGAACCAGGCACAAAAATCGAAGCGGGCGTCATAATCCCTATCTTTTAATACTTGTACAAATTTAGGTTTGTACGGATGAAATTTGTTTCTTTTTAATATCCTCCGCACAGATCTTTCGTGAATGTTAGTGATCTCCGATATTTGACTAACTGCTAATTGGGGTGTTTCTGTGATCGACAAACACACATCCAGAGAACCTTCGTCACCTGTTACCGGTTTTTCATGGGAAACTTTATACTGATTTTCTACCGATCCCGTTTCTTTAAATTTATTGACTAGACGAGATACTGTGGAATAATGGAGGGATTTATCGGGGTGCCTCTCATTAAAAATTGCTGCTGTTTCTCTATGGCTTTTGTAATTATCTCCAGAAATTAAAATAATTTCTATCTTTTCCTGAAGAAGTAGTGTGGGTGCCATTTTAAGGAATAAAATATTAATAAACTTATGTAAAATATCAAACTTAGTAAGATGCGAGACATAAACCAATGACATAGGTTGAAATCAAACAAATTATAATTTGTTTGACATTTTTCTGTTGTTTTTAACCTACTAGATTATTTGGTTGTTTTAATTTCAGAGCCTGCTTTGGTAGTTTTAAGTACAACTAAATAGACCTGGTTGTTAAATTTATGTGCGAAAAATCTTAATAAAATCTTGATACAGTCATTTCATTAGATTCAAACCATTGCAACAGCGAGCGTCCGGCGAACACCTATTTTTTCGATTTTGTCCTGTCAATTGTAGAATTGTAGATCTGACTCCGTTAGATTTTTTTATGTGGGGATATCTAAAGAACCCTGTGTACAAACATCGACCCTTTAGGAATATACAAAATTTAGAGAATGTCATTATAAATTGTGTATTGCAAATAAATCGTAAAATGCTCCGAAATGTTAATCGAGAGTTGCGCTCGAGAACAACAGTATGTATGGAGAGAAATGGTGGTCATACTGAGTTTTAAATTTTGTGCACCCAAGGAAAAACAATGATTTTTTGTGTTGTTAGTACAGAATTTGACTACTTTTAAGTTTTTCTTACATTGGTTTTCGTTTATAAAATTTCGATTAAATAAACAGGTAATTTTTTGTTTATTATCTGTTTTAATCCCCTTAACTTTACAAAAAGTCGAACTTCAGATATATTTAAGACGATTAAGGTTTTCTCAATGTAATCTCATTGAAATGTCTCTAAAATTTTGACACTGCTGTTAGATACAAATCATTGCAACAGCTAGCGTCCGGCGAAACCCTGTTTTTTTTAATTTTGTCCTGTCAATTGTAGAAAAAACTACTACATTCGTTTATTTTCATCCAGATACATGGGCTTTACATTAGCCAAGCTATCTAAACGAAAAAAACCGGAAATTTGTAAATCGATAAAAAAATATTTAAAAAAAATTGAGTTTTCCAATTTTTTTAAATAAAGTCTTAAAATTTTGCACAAGGACCTAGAATTTAATTCTAAGCAATTTTTTCAAATAACTTTTTTTGATATCTCGTCAACTAACCTCACTTTTTGTAAATTAACAATTTTTCTTTTAATTTGACGCTATACCAGTGGTCACGTGACGTATGTCAAAATCGATTTTTAGGTTATCGGACATGCAGAACCGATCCCCTGGGAAAGTTTTTCCGATACTCTCCTAATAAAAATTTTTCCCATATGTTGCGAACTTTTTGCCGGTCACTGTATATATATATATATATATATATATATATATATATATATATATATATATATATATATATATACAGTGACCGGCAAAAAGTTCGCAACATATGGGAAAAATTTTTATTAGGAGAGTATCGGAAAAACTTTCCCAGGGGATTACTATTATATATATATATATATATATATATATATATATATATATATATATATATATATATATAATTTTCTTTTTTATTCTTTAGCCATTCATAATATATTTTTTCATGGGAAGTTTTCTTGGGTATTAGGCTATTTTGTACAACCAAACATATAATTTAAAAATTCACATCAACAACGTTTCGCACATTGCCCAATATTGTGCTTCTTCAGGCTTGTGCTTCTTGTCCATAAATTCTGTCTGTCAATAAGGAAGGTCATGGTTGTAAAGCAAATTTGAACCCTTGCAATATATTTTATTTTCTTTTTCTTGTTTGTACAAAATAGCCTAATACCCAAGAAAACTTCCCATGAAAAAATATGTTATGAATGGATAAAGAATAAAAAAGAAAATAAAATATATTGCAAGGGTTCAAATTTGCTTTTCAACCATGACCTTCCTTAATGACATAGACAGAATTTATGGACAAGAAGCAGAGGCCTGAAGAAGCACAATATTGGAATATTGGGCAATGTGCGAAACGTTGTTGATGTGAATTTTTAAATTATATGTTTGTTTGTACAAAATAGCCTAATAACCAAGAAAACTTCCCATGAAATATATATATATATATATATATATATATATATATATATATATATATATATATATATATATATATATATATATATATATAAACAAATTCCTAAACCGTAAACCAGTAAAGCCACCCAAATTTTTCAAGGGAGACCCGTTTGCGGTCCCATTTCGGTGTATTCGAGAATTGGTCTATATTCTGTATAGTCTCTGATAGAACTATACAAATATTACAGAAGGTATGTTAACTAAATGTGTTGTGTTCAATGATTTTTAAAATTTTATTTTTATGGTTCAAAAATATTGACTTAAATATTTAAATCACCAAATTTTACATCAGACATAAACATTCTACAGACTGTCGAACAAATATGCGACCCAAAAACTATGTTAAAATAAATATTCGAAGGCATGGGGAATTTTCTTTAACATTAAAAACAGATTGACATATTTTCTGTCGGCTCACAGTGACAAACCTCTTAAAAAGTTTATTTTTCGCAATCCGGGGTTATTTATAGCGAAAATGAAACAGAGTACGAAGTGGACTGGACTACATAAGCTAAATCGGAAAAGCGCCTTGCCAAAAATTAAAATAGCACCATTGCTAACCTCGCGTTGATTCATTTTTCTATATTCAGGCTACGCGTAACAAATACTTTCGAATACTTTTTGAGTTCGGATATTTATCAGTAGTATCCTATATAATAAATAAGAACCGATGTCCGATTTCCGGCCAAAAATATCTCAAAAACTCTAAGACTTAACAAACTGAAATTTTGTGGGCAAGTAACCCTTACCCCAACGGGATAAACCAGTGTCTTGGCGATCGCCTCCTTCACCTAAGGGATGAGCTACCTCCTATTTAATTTTGACATTGAGCTAACGAGAAATTCTAAACTGTCAGGAAGGGTGCAAGTAAATAAGTTCGTTAAATAAAAAGACAAATGACACATCAAATTACCGCACTCTTGAAACGGGTTGAACATTATTTTTACTAATTTTTTAGCTCCAATATGGCACCTGTACGTAGCCCTAAAATGCCTGGTTATCGTGGAAATCTTTATACTTCCAAGTAACTGCTTATTATTGAAAATGTACAAAACCACTTTGCACCGTTTTTTTAACGGATTATAAGCCAGTTAACATATAAATACCTAAGTATTTAAAATCACGACTCCAAATGCACTCAAAAGTTTTACGTTTCAAAACTGATTTAAAAGACGCCGAAATTAGTCGCCAAATTATGACATAAGGCTTAAATCTTTTTTTTTATTTCTATTATAATCATTATCAGTCATACAGTCTACACTGTTTACCATCGTCAACGTTACTTTAAATATATAGTGTGTACATAATGTATGGAACAAATTCATTATTTATCAATCCAAAACATTTTCGGAAAAATCGTAGGACTCGTAGATAATAATTTTTAATTGCGCATTTTTTGAAATAAAAATTAAATATACAGGGTGATGGATGTAGTAGATATGACATCATCGACAATTTTTTTAAATGGCAAACCCTATATTTTAGTTCAGATTTCTAATGTCCAAGAAGAACTGATTTCAAAAACATAAAAGACTTGTGAAACCCAACCCAACCCACAAGAAATGTGAAACCCAACCCAACCCAACCTGAGCAAAATCCGTGGAAATATCAGTAGAAATGGGATAAATCCCCAACAGCGCGGTGATGAGCGAGAGAAGGGAGTTTTCTTGTGAGGACAGGATCATTGATGGGTCGAATGGCTCTCTTTTGGATAGAATCAAGGATGTTAAGTGTCGAAGGGGACACCGCTCCCCAGATGTGGGGACAGTACTCACCATGGATTTTAAAACATAAAATTAAATCAAGCGAATGACCCAAAGTAGTTATTGTACATGTACTGTTATTGATACGTATGTTGGAATTTTGCGGCGGCGGCGTTGCGCTTTTCAAGGAAAGGTGTCAAACAATATTTTAATTTATTTAATGAATTATACTATAAGTCTACACTGGAATGTTATTGGCTGTTTATAGCAAACAACTGCGTAATAACAGTGACCAAAAAACTAAATTAACTTTATTAAATTGTGATCCAGGAAGCAGGATTTCTTTAAAAAGGGGGGGGGGGGATAAAAATGCTTATTTTATCGATGATTAATGAATGTAGTCCACAAAAGAAGTACACTGAAAATAGAATTAGAGGTGCATCCGTGAAGTTATATTTTCCTATTAAATGCCAGTCTACTGATGGCTGATCAATAATTAAAAGAAGATGGGAGAAGGTTAAAATTCTTCCTCTTAATCTCGTTATGTGATCGAAACCTGTATATGAAGCTAATATTTAGCACTCGATACGTTGCTATGAGCAAAAATTTCACTTTGGGGATGTGTAAACAAAAAAAAAACCAAGAAGGAAATTCATTTTTCGTTAAAACTGTTAACAGTCGAATAACCCCGTTATTACTAAAGCAGTCAAGCGTTTTAGAAGAATCAAATTTCAGAGAGCAAAAAGCGAATTAGTTAGCGGCAAACTAAATATCAAACGTTAAATTTAACACTTTATGCAAGCCAAAAATTCTACTCACTCTCGATCTGAGTTCTCTTTCTACTTCGAGGTCATCTTGGAGTAGACGAATTTTATCCTGTAAAAATAATATTAAAGTTTATAATTTGGAAATCAGTATTTGTCGTGGTATAAAGTAAATTTAAACAATAAATCCAGTAATGCATGAGAGTACATAGTGCT
Organism: Philopedon plagiatum; assembly: GCA_963971165.1. Classification (NCBI taxonomy): domain Eukaryota; kingdom Metazoa; phylum Arthropoda; class Insecta; order Coleoptera; family Curculionidae; genus Philopedon; species Philopedon plagiatum. The sequence continues at coordinate 14,544,899 of OZ020194.1, forward strand.
TTTTTAGAAAAAGAACCGTTTTATGGTCAATTCGATTTTACAACTGGGATTTGTCAGTCACCCAAAAATTTCGTAAATATCTTCGAGGAATTTGTTCATTAAAATTAAAGATCTACCTACCAGTACTTACATAAAGGTAATATTTATATATTAAAAAAGACACTTTGGGATTAGGCTGGTTTTTTAAACTTATAATTCCAGCAAGAGATTTTTTAAATAATAGGGTTTTTTGTGGACGTCAGTAATTTTATGACAAAATAGTTAACTACGGTTGTGAAAAGACCGAAGAATACTTGGTTCATAATTTAAGCTTTTGGTATATATTTCTTTCGTTCTTCTTTAAATCGGTAAAATACGTGAATTTCTTTAAATATTGTATATTATTTTTTATAACATTAACATTGCAATTTTTGCATAAAAGCTTACAAATCACTAGAGTAGTAAAGAATGGAAAAAACATAAAAATAATGAATCTAATGCATGCAAAGAGCTGTATTTTCTTCGAGTTCTGTCAGATATCACCTTGGAACTTAGTATATAGTTAACCAGCAATTCAAAAAGCTTTCAATTGAAATAATGCTCTTTTAGAGTGGTATAAGAATGGACAGACATTCTAGATTTATGGTATCTAATATCAGGATTTGGACAAATAATTTCGTTCCGTGACGCCACCGAATTTCTTTGTTTGAGGTCGCACTTACATAACACTTAACACAACATGAAATTTAGGTAAATTTAGAATTTAAAAGCTTTGTTGTGACAAGTATATTAAAGAAATGTGTGTGCTGCCATTCAGAAGAAGTACGTTATTAATTCCGTCTTTTAAAATGACTAAAAGTGACAATTCATTCTATAAATATAAAATTTCGTAATATGTTTTATGCATTTTTCCCGATAAATTGCCTAACTGGTTGGGTCAAGCGTATTCTTTAAAATCTGGTACTTTTTCACCACTAAATCTACAAGCTTATCCAGCATTTTCACTACTGTTTTTTAAACCACCATAACTTTCACCAAAATTATCCAAAAGCGATCTTCCCAATTCACAAAAAGCACTATCACTAACGGTAACCCGATATCCTAAGTTATCACCATTTTTATCACTCATATTTTTACCTCGAGCCTGCTCAGAGCTGTCAAGTCAGCACTGTATTCGATGCTGACATCAGCCCCTCCTTGAGCACCGCTGGATCTATAGGAATACTTGGAACTTCTTGCTACGGCACTGGAAGACGCCATTTTTTTGGGGGGTTTCTAACTTTACGGCCCTTTTTCCTGGGTCTTTTCGGATGAGCAACTGCTTAAGCTAGGTCGGAGCACTGGCCAAAATGGGAACCGCGCGTGGCAGCCGTTCAGTGCGTCGTTCGTATGAGCGTCGCGGCGACAGGGACGTCCAGAATAAGGCTTCGGCGGCAAAGGGGGGAAGTAAAAATTGCGCGCGCTTTATCATTTTCGGTTTTCCGATATTTTGGAAGGACATCGGAGTGGTTATAAATAGCTAAGTTTTTCTCGGCGCTTGATGCGTTCTATTTGCTGACCAATAGAGATATGTGCACGACTTAAGTATGTATAAGAGGGCACTTGTTATGTAGGTACTTAGAAGTTTTGAAGATTGGAAGTTGCATTGGAGAGGTCATGTTTATGAGTTTGGAAAGAAAATTATGATTATTTAAGTAAAATAAACATATGGCAACAAAGTTAAAATGTACAGGATTTTCAAAAATTGTTTATTATTTTTTTATTCTCATTATAAAGAAAACTTGCATTATAATCGGTATTCTATCTGCACATTTATAGAGGACTTACAAAAATTTTACAACAGTGTTTTCACGAAAAATTATTTTTTTTAAATACTCTTTTTCGTAGGAATATGCACATATTTTTTTTATTGGATAAATCGTTGAAGGAAATCATTAGAAACTCAAAAAAATATTTTGAAGAAAATTACTCAAAAAATGTTTACTTTTCGGTATAATTTATTACAATTTAAAAAGCAGTCATTTATCTTTAATGAAAAATGACGTCAGGAGATCAGCAAAAATAAGTGTCAAGCTACATGTTAACGTAAACCCAACCTAAAGTCTAACAGGTTTGTTTTTCTCGGAAATAGTCAGAAGGGGAGCAATCGAATTTTTTGGGTCGATAGAGGAATAGTTCAACTAGCTTCGGTAAAAAATTCAGTTATACAGTATGTTTCGTTTCGGAGCTATTAAACGTCAAAGCCGAAATTTCCGCGATTTCCGTTGAAATCGGGTACAAGTCGCAAAAATTAATTATATCGATGTAAATTTTCGGAGGTTGTAGGGGGCCCGGAGCTTCATAACTCTACTGAAACTGGTGAGGATCAGAAAATGGCAAGTAATTATTTCAAATTTTTTTAGGTCGAAAAATGCCATTTGCAGACCCCTCTTTGGTACCTAATAACTCAAAAACAAAACGTCAGATCGAAAAACGGATTCATAAGTGAAACTTTAAAATATCAAATACTTTTTTTTGCAATACATTTACCTAAACCAAAAATCACTGGAAAGTGGAAATATTTGGAAAAAACTGGAAATTTAGATTTTTGATCCAAATATTTCACGGTTTTTAATTTTTTGTGGGGTCAAAAAGGTTCAAATTAAAATCCCATATACGTCATCGGAAAGAGCTCGTCGAAGTGTATAAAAGACATATTTTTTAGTTTATTCATTCCCTATAGGAAAGGAGCAATCGCCGCTTAAATTTCGATTTTTTACTTTTTTTGCCCTCGGCATCGGTACATTTGAATCACTGTATTTTTTCTTATCTAATTTTTTCTCAATTTTTCAACACTGTCCTATAAAGGGATTATCATTCGTCACAATTAGAAAAAAAGGTTATGTTAATTTGCCAGTTATGCAAAAAGCTCCAAGAAATACTTAAAAAATGAATTAAAAAAAAATGTTTGTATTTCTGAAATAAGTACATATTTTTATTTTACCTCTCGTAGCTTTTTAACTATATCATGCTACTTAATTTTGCAGCAGCCAGAAAAAATGTGCTCATTTTTTCCAACAATAATTCTCCAGTTGAAAACGATTCGAACAAACAAAATGACTCACAAAAAATCAGCTACACGTAGCTACTAAAAATTCTTTTCCAGTGGCGTCTAATATTTTTTTTTATTCTTTATACTTTTGTGCAGAATTTTAAGATTTTAAAATCTTTCACTCTTTCGAATTGAAATACTGAATTAAAATTGGTCTATAACAAAAATGGAAAATTGAAGTTTTTCAAACTATTTCAGCATGAACATAGCATAGCAAGCCCAAGCAAAGAATGTTTTTTAAAAAAGTCCACCCAATCATGATCTCGAACCCACCACCTCTCGGTTCATAAGCGGATACTCTACCTTTGGACCACGCCGACCACGTTACTAATGCGAGAAAACAGGTAAACATATTACTAGTGCATCATAATATATGTTTGAGGTTATGTTTGTTTTCGGCGGATACCATCTACGAATCTAGCCCCTCGTGTTTTAAAAAGTACGATGCATAATTATTGTTAGGGTATTTTTTGTTTTTATTCTCTTAATTCTCGTCACACATGCAGATAGTTACTAAAAAGAAAGCGAATATACAATTTTTTTTTCAAAAATCAGGTTTTCGAAATTTTTTCGTAAAACACTTCTTTCAAAAATACGTGTACATTGTTTGATAAATATATTTTTTAATATACTACATTCTTTACAAATATGATTTTTCGAAAATGCATTAAAGAATAATATATGTAGTTATGATCTAGTGGCCGAATTTAATGCGTTTACAATTTATTGTTAGGGTCATAATGCTGACTATTTCAAACCGACTTCACAAGAACAGGTTCTCAGTACGTATATTTTTTAACCGACTTTACGAAAGGACGTTCTCAATTCGAACCGTTTTTATATTTTTTTTAGCCGGCGGCACAAGATAATCAATTCGACCCTTATGTATGTTTTTTTAACTGACTTCACAAGAGGAGGTTCTCAATTCGACCCTTCTGTCTGTATGTTTTTTTAACTCACTTCACATGAGGAGGTTCTCAATTCGACCCTTGTGCATGTTTTTTTTTTCATGAAACAAGAGGAGGTTTTCAATTCGACCCTTTCAACCGACTGCACAAGAGGAGGTTCTCAATTCGACTCTTATGTATGTTTTTTAATCGACTGCAAAACAGGAGGTTCTCAATTCGACCCTTATATATGTTTTTCTTAACTAACTTCACAAGAGAAGGTTCTCAACTCGACCTCTGTGTATGTTGTTCTATCAGTTTAGAGAATTTTGTTTTGTAGATAAGTTCTCCGGAATGGTTCCATTGTAAGGAATTTTAGCTAAAGTGAGTCAAAACCTATACAAATTATAACATTTTCTAAACTATTACAAATCAAAACTCAATTTCCGAAGAAAGGAATTTTTAGAAAATTGTATTTTCAAAAACCTATTTTTCGAAAAATTTTCATAAATCTAGAGTCTAGAGAGTCAAAGCCAACAACTTCTGAAGCTAGAAATAAACCTATTGGACCTAAAATCATATAATTTCCTTGAAAGTTAGGTCAAAAGCTCCTCATATTAATGCTAAAGCTTAGCAATATTATATTGCTGAATTATAATTTTTATTATCTTAATAATATAATTTGTTTTTCATAGCTTCATAATTTAATGACGTATACAAAATATTTTAACTATATGGACACCCATGCATGCGTTTATTTTCGTCCACATTCCAACCTGTCGTTCAAATTACGGCGCTTAATAAATACACGTGCTAATTGTTTTAGACACATGCGATTTACGTCATATTTTCTTAAAAGTATGTTACAATCCGTCTCAAGATATCTTTGGTAGTTCCGTCTTGAAATGGACGCTTCAGTAATGATTTATGAAACATTTTCGATGGATTTTCGATATTAAGCACAATCGTTCATTCTGAAATCCAATATGTTAAAAAAGGCAGAAACAGATCCTGGGTTAATCTAAGCAGACCTGGGAAAAACCTGCCCATGTTAGTCTTTTTTGTGTTTGGTCAGTTGGTCACATATTAATCCTGACCATCAGACTATAAATACGTTATTTCATACTGCATTTTCACATTATTTTATTATGCATTATTCTTTAAAAATCATCTTTGGAAAAAAACGTATATTTGGAAAAAGTGTTTATTTAAAAAAAGTGTTTTTCGACAAAAAATTTCCATAACCATGGAATAAAATAGAATAGTCAACAGAGTGATATATGACCAACAAAAATACATGGATACATTGGTTCGACAATAACATTTGACATTTATTATAACATATATTAAATTGAATAAATTGTTTTAATATCATCAATCAATGAAAGAATTATCTAATAATGTAATCTAATATACAGGGTAAATTTCTTAACTGGAATAAATTCGATAAGAAAGAATCCATCCATTCTTTGAAAAAATCCAAAATCACGGGTACTTTTTTTGGTTTTCCGTGAATTCTACCCTTCATCCAGGGATGGAAACTAACCCAACTGATTTTTTCAAATGCAAATGTTTGTATTGTGATAAAAGGGCATACCTGTCGTGAATTAGGCCATGTGACAGATGTACCAAGACAACGATAACCTTGTGTAATGCAGAAATACACACAATTAAACATCTTGCTTAGTCTCCAGGAAAACCCTGTCACTCCGCTTAGGCAACTGGTAACGTAAGCCTCATCAAGCATATGCATTAAGGTTAATAAATTTATGTAAAATGCGCCCATATAAAATGCTAATGGTGCAGGAGTTAATGACCCAGATCGTCGACTTCAATTTTGTGAAATTATGATGAATTCACTGGATCAGCATTCAATAGTTTTGACTGGGTTCTTTTTTCGGATGAGTGTACTTTTGTATTAAATGGTCATGTGAATAGGCAAAACTGTCGGTTATGGTTCGATGACAATCCTCACTAGATTCGATTCACCCTCAACGTCCGCAAAAGCTCAATGTTTGGGCAGGCATAATTGGTGACCGAGTCACTGGGCCAAAATTTTTTGAAGATAATCTAAATGGACCGTAATATCTCAATTTTTTGCGACAGGACCTTATTCCAGCTTTGGCTGCTTTATTTCCTCATCATGCAGATGCAGATCTTCATAATGATCGAATATGGTTTCAGCAGGATAGTGCACCGCCACATTACGCGCAAAATGTTCGACATTATTTAAATGAAGTTTTTCCTAACCGGTAGATATAGACAAGAGGTACAATTGAGTGGCCGGCAAGATCGCCAGATCTTGACCCCCTCGATTATATTCTTTTAGGCCACCTTAAAAGTAAAGTTTACATGACAAAACCAGAAAATTTAGAGGATCTTAGGCAACGAATAGTACACGAAATCCGACAAATCACTCCAGAAATGATACATAATGTTACAAATACACGATTTAAACAAATCCATTTTTTAAATTTTTTTCTCGCTTATCAGGTAACAGAAATTCAAAAGTAAAAAGCGGAATATATTCCTTTTGTTGTGCCCCTTTTCGCGAGCTATCACAATACATGAATTTTCATTTGAAAAAAAAGTTGAGTTAGTTTCCATCTCTGGGGTAAAGGGTAAAATTCACGGAAATGCAAAAAAACTGTTGAATCCAAAAAAAAGTACCCGTGGTTTTGGTTTTTTTGAAAGAGTGGATGGATTTTTTGTTACCGAATTTATTTCAGTTAAAGAGATTCACACTGTATAATTATTAAGTAATCGTAACCTCGTGTATTATGAGAGGTTACAGATCCAAGCGCTGTAAAGTCTGATCGATTGTGATTGACAAACAACAAACATTTAAGAATAAAAATACACCGAAATGTTAATATTGTCATATTTCCCATTTATTCATTATTTTTCCAAATTTCTATGCATTTTAGTATATTATTTATTTAACATTTCGGAAACCACTCTACGTGCTGCAATTGCATATCCCTCGCCTCGTCTCGCCTCTCCTTTATTTTATGAACCCTGACCAGTTTGTACTGTACCTATGTATATATAAACTGTTCTTGAGAGATTCATATATAAAGCGCACCAGCGAGTTTAGCGTCTAGCCGGTACCGAGAATATCTATCCCGAAGGTAAAAAGCTGAATCATTCAAATGCATTAGCATTACCTGTATACTGTTTGCTCAGGTTTTACCCACTTTTACTTAGTCTTTTTTATATTGCATTGTTTTGGTAGTGATGAAACCCAACCAGCGAGATGCAAAGGAAGGCGTCCCGAGAGGGAGGCGTCACTGTGGTGTCGCACTAGTAGTACCAATAGCGAGAGCCCTTTAGGCTGACTAAGTACTCCGTCAGAAGTTGCCCCTACGCTAGTATCCCTAGCCACGTAAGTGCATTGTGTGTACCTGAATAGAAATATACTCGTAAGTGTTTTGGTAAACCGCAGCATAATTTATCAACCCCTACTTGTTGTTGGGAAAAGATTTAGTCAAAAAAGAAGATGATGAAAACAAAAGAAACAAATGAAATATTAAAATTCTCAACAAGTTTAAAACCGAGAACCCAATTATATTTGGCGAAACAAGTTCACTGTTACAAAAATAATCTAATATTGTTTACTTAACCATAATTTAGTTTAAGGAATTTTCTAATAATAGCTCCTGTATGTATGCTTATTAGCAAGTAGACTTTGCAATAACAAATAACGAAAGCATATTTATTTTACGGCTACTTCTTAAGCTCAAGCAAATAACTTTAAGATCATGAGTTGTACAATTTTTGTGAATATTTCTGTCAAAATCAAGAGATTCTAAAAATTTGAACTTGTATCGAAAATTACACACTAGCATTTTCTAACCAACCAAATGCAATTTTATCTTGAAAATGTCAATGAAAAAATTTCCGGAAATTTTCTTTCTCCGGGGCTACGCTAGATGTTCAACTGGAAATTTTTCTGTCAAAATAGTGATACAAGATTTTAAATTTGACATTTTCAACAAGATTCTCCAATGCTAGACCAGTCTAATTTGACAACCAAAAGTTTAAAATTGACAAGGGTAAGAATAAGACAACTAAGTTTTATACTATGAATTTGTTTCTAACTTTTTTCGAAAATTTATAAAGACAAGGGTAAGTTTGGTACATACTTTCCACAACAATAAAACTAAATTTCTTCTAGCAACACGTTCCAAGATGAAAATTGTTTAGAAACAAATCAAATCGCTGAAATATTAGAATACTCAAAAATTCCTAATGACGACTTATTAACAATGACAGGACAAAAACCTCTCAAAACCTAACTGAACAACTAGAAGATCTTAATTTAAACCAGTACGAAATCTTAAACATTTTTAATTAACACGCTTTTATTAGCTTGGCCTGTAATTTCCTAACATTGTAAGGGAATCTTCCAACTCACTTTTCACCCACTTCTAATTGTCGATATCATGTCGTATCGATTTAAAACTTTGTAGACTTATGCAATTCTGGTGACAATACAATAATATGGTACCATCGAGCTTGTATGATGATGAAAAGGGGGAGGGGGGTGGTCATAGGGATTCTTCAATGGGTAACAATAATCCCACCGAGTTTGGGCTCGTTTGACTTGTCTCAATGAGTCCTTTGTTTACATATTGTTACCAGAAGGGTTTGATGATGGAGAAGGGAGGTGGTCAAGGGAACTTCTTAACTTCTAACAAATAGTAAATCACCCACTTCCAATTAATGTCGTATCGATTTGAAACTGATGATACAATAATATGGTACCATCAAGCTTATATGATGATGGAGGCGGGAGGTGGTTATAGGAACTCCTTAATGGCTAACAGTAAGTCCATAGAGCTTGGGCTAAATTATGAGGTATGGTTTTGGACTTTTACGTAAGGACGTCGCAATGTATATAAAACTAAAAAACGGCCAAATAAATTATAGTTTAAAAAACACGCTTTTATGAGTAGTGCACTAAAAAGTAAAAAATAATTATTTTCCTTTTCTGTACTACTTAACAGAAAACCGGGGCGAAAGTAAAGCAACTAACAACTAACAAATGCAAACCCCGGTTTTCTGTTAACTTGTACAGCTATAAAGCATTTAATAGGTAATTAAATTGAAAAGCGTGGGGCGCACTTATATAGCGGTCTAGGCATAATGAACAAAATATAATGTAGGTAGGTAATTACTAATTACATTACATTTTGTATGCTTGTATGCGGAGCAAAGGGACGCGCAGTTTGTTAGTTGCTTTACTTTCCACATGCTGTGCGCACTGCACACCCCGGTTTTCTGTTAACTTGTACAGAAAAGGAAAATAATTATTTTAAGCTTTTTAGTGCGCTACTCATAAAAGCGTGTGTTTTAGTTTTCTAAACTCTAATTTATTAGTGAATCTAAACTTTATTTTTAAATACTTTTTAGTTTTTATTCTAGAAAACATGAACATATTTTCATGTGTTTAAGTTTATTTGTTTTATTACACAGATACTTTGGATTATATGTTATTTTTAATCACCAATTCTGAATATTTTTGAAACCTTTCCATATGTCTCTGTTAAAGAACGTAGTGAACGTACATATTCGATATTATTTATTGGTAAGGCTTCAAATAGTAATTTAAATATGATTTTTCCCTAGTTCCAAGTAACTAGTTAAAATTAATGGAAAAAATGTTTAAAAAGCTGCTAGCGTATAAAGATTTTTTGACTGACTTCATATTAAAGTTATTACTTTCGACAAAAATAAACTTTTTTAAAATCTCGATAAAGAATTTGCAAGCCGAGGAATCTGAAAACCGACACAACAGACCTCTTATTCCAGAATTAACTTACCAACAGGTGAATGCACTAAAGATATTTCCAGCAACTGGATAAAATGTCACAAAAAGACAAATTGGCACAGTTTGGAATAAAATTAGTGTCAGAATGTAGGATATAAAAGATGCTTTATGGTCATGGTAGGCGCCCGACAATAGTAGAAACATCTATCATGTCAGAACATAATTTTTCTGTGTTTGTTAAATAAATCTTATAATTTTGCAATATTTGATAAATAATTATTACTTGTATGTCTTGAAGAATAACTACCTAACACCAGGGACTATAAGGAATATAGCCAAATTCTCAAATACACCGAAATGGGACCGAAAGCGGGTCTCCCTTGAAACATTTGAGTCGGTTTACTAGTTTATAGTTTAGGAATTTGTTTCTTCACCATTATATATCTATATAGCACCTATATATACATATGTATATAATGGTGGACAAACAAATTCCTAAGCCCCCAAAATGCCTCCAGGGAGACCCGCTTTTTCGTCCATTTTTGTTACACGCCGGTGTTCGTCTATGTATTATTTAGTCAACTCAACAGTAAGCATGGGCTTCGCATTTTTTTTACTTGTTTACACCAACATGCGGTTAAAGTTATGTCCAATCAACTTTCTGTCAGCACTATACCGTATCCATTTAATTTTGAGAATGATGAATTGATGACAGAAACCCATTTTTCAACGGAGAGATCAATTATGTCTCTCTCTCATGCCCTTTCTCTCTCATTATTCCTGTCTCGTCTTCTTTCTCTCTCATACTCGTAAAATTTTTACAGCTGGTAGAATGTTAGGTTATGTGAAAGATAAACGTGACATATTATTTGAAGCCTGTCCCATAATATAAGTTATTTTTGCAGTGTAAAAATATACTTTAAAAGTTTATAATAATATAAATTATTAGCAGCTTAAATTCCTGTGTTCTATGAATCTGGGACTGGCTAACAACTATTGAAATATTACGCAAGATACATATTTGTTCTCATTTACATTACTTGGACCGGGCGTTATGGGAATGAGTAACAGGAACGCCGACCCGATATAAAGTTGAGAATAGTGGGTATTACAGAAGATTTCTTTAGTTATTGAGAAAGTAGTGAAAATTGCGCCCTAAAAACGTTTGGTTTCAGTTTAAAGCTGAAGTCACAGTGCCATTACAAAGTGTATCTATCCTTCTGGAACTAAGACTCAACATTTACAGTTAAAAATTGTGAAATCACTTGGTATATACGATTAAACCATTTTTGTCGCGTCGTTAACTTACACAAACGTCACTGTTCGCAGGTAGGCTGTATTATAGATCAATTTTCATTATATATCGGAGAATAGGGAATATTTTTAACCTTATTATAAATTGTTTATCTTAAAAAATATTTACTCATTTTTGCAATTTATTTATTTAAGAACTTTTCCTCCGATTCTTTTATTGCAAATTATTGGTTAGAGGGAGTATTATTACTTGGGTAGGAAACAATTTTAAGTAGTAAAAAATAAGAAGGTTAATGTGGTTATGCTGACACTGTTTTTGCTTAATAAAAACTGAATTTTTGCAAATGCTGTTTGCGTTCAGTAAAAACAAAGGTCTTTTGCTATAAAATCATAAAGCTCACGTAAGTATTTTGTCAGGTTAGAAATTTATTTTTTATGACAATTCCGATACAACTTTCACAGTAGGCAACCAGAAATACTTGCACAAAGTCGCCTGTGATAAAATGTTTGATTATTCTTTTTTATTGGCAACGACATCGTTTTTATTTGTCTTTTACTAATGCCCCTTTTGCTAATAAGGATAGAAAGAAATCGGATTCGGTTGGGATTTTATCAGGAAAAAAATTATTTTGCGAAGTATATAACCAGCAATACTTCCAGAAGCAAGGAAGGTACGATAAAAATTTGAACAAATTCTTTTTTTATTTGTCTTTGTCTAATGCACTTTCGCCAACACGGATAGAAAGAAATCCGATTCCTCCGTGACTATCAGGAAAGAAAAGATGAATATTGTGATCACTAAAATATGTTCTGGTGTAAATGGTTCCAATTAATTAACATCTTTTTAATTTCCCGTTTAAATATCGTACGGCTTTCAATTGTTTATCGGGGAGTTCATTAAACATTTTTAGACACATATAATGTGGACTCTTCTCACTAATGGTGAGACGATGGATAAGATCTGGATAACTTACATTTCTTGTTTTGGTGTTGTCTTGATGCTGAAATGGGGCTTCAAAACAATATCTATTCTTAAAGAAAAATATGAAGCATTCATAGATGTAAAGACCATACATTGTTAAGATGCCAGAACTTCTGAACACCGTTCTACAGGATTCATAATTTTTCGTTTTTAATAATTCGCAGCAAACGCTTTTGAATCACAAAGATACTTTGTTGGGGCTGAATTTGTTTACCCCAGAATATTATACGTGAGAGTTGATTGACTGAAAGTTAGCAAAATATATTATATTTAATGTTTTCTCATTCATATATCTACTAGTTACTCGAATCTCATAGCAAATTGAACTACATTTTTTTGACAGGCATTCAATATGATAGGACCAGTCCAAAAATTCATGAATATAAATTCTTAAAAATCTTGTGTGTTGTGCAAACGTTATTGAGTGTTCACCATTTTCAAAACACGGATGGAGTTTCCCTCCTTAAATGCTTGGTTCTAAAAGAATGACACTGGTTTTTGACTCATTCATTACACAGGACCACAAATGGGAACCGAAAAAAGTCCTTTGGCGAGATTGATATCCTATATGTATTTTGGTGCGCTGATTACGAATCCGAGGTCCATATAACCCCAGCACATCACGTTTAAGGTCACGTGAAGGTCAAATGCATATATTACGGAAAAACAGAAAATCTGACCACGGATTCGGAAAGAGCGGGAAATTTTATGTCCAAATATGTAGTTTTTATTTTTCCAACATGACCCTCCAAGGTCATCTGGGGGTGAAATGGCTCACCGATAGACCAAATTCTTATTTCCCATATAGGTACATCATCACAACTACAGACTTTTACGTACAACTTAGTCAGGTATCTTTAGGTTTTTTGACGCGCTGATTACGACTTCGAGGTCCATATAATCCCAGCACGTCACTTTTAAGGTGATGATGTATATGGGAAATAAGAATTTGGTCTATCGGTGAGTCATTTCACCCCCAGATGACCTTGGAAGGTCATGTTGGACAAACTAAAAACTACATATTTGGACGTAAAATTTCCCGCTCTTTCCGAATCCGTGGTCAGATTTTTTGTTTGTCTGTAATATATGCATTTGACCTTCACGTGACCTTGAACGTGATGTGCTGGGGTTATATGGATCTCGGATTCGTAATCAGCGCACCAAAATACATGTAGGATATCAATCTCGCCAAAGGACTTTTTTCGGTTCCCATTTGTGGTCCTGTGTTATCAGTCTGTTTTGTATAAACCACTTGTTAACAGTTTCAAAAAAGTTTTTACCCTCATGTAATACTTCAATTAAATTCCTACCCCTACTAAGTAAGTTAGTGATATCGGCGTACTTTATTATTCTTTTGGATAAATCTGTGGTGTTAGTTAAATCTATGGTGTTAAATCGTCTATAAATATTATAAAAAGTATTGAACCCAGCACATTTCCTTATGCTATGCCAAACTCAGTTTTTAAGAATTTTGCCTTTGAAGACACTAACAGTTTGTGTGGGTTTGCTTGGGTAACTAACCACCTGTGAGAATTTACACTTATACCACACATACATACATTTCAAGTTTTCTGACTCTCTATCCAGACAGTCATAGGCCTTTTAAAGGTCCAAAAACATTTCCAGAGCTAAATTTCCATTTTCAAAGTGACCCAGTACTGTTTAAATAATCTCGAATATTGCTGTTTGTGTTGATTTGCCCCTCAAATACCCATGTAGTAGTGTGTAGTGTGTAGTAGGTCTTAAATAAATTGATTTGTTATTTCATACTATGTTCATAATAAAAGGTGCACTTTTTTTAGTTAATTTGGTATGACTGTTAGCAAATATAAGTTACAATCATTTGCTATTTTTTCAGAACTTCCATTACCAGAATTACTTACCTTTCCAGTAATCTCTTTACAAACTGCCCTCATGAACTTATATATTTATAAATATATATATATATATATATATATATATATATATATATATATATATATATATATATATATATATATATATATATATATATATATATATATACTTTCTTCTTTTTCTTGAACCGTTTATAATGTATTTTTTTTTGTTGTTTGTTTCTTGGGATTAGGTTGGTTGTAAAATCATTTTTTTTATATGTATATTAAAAGTCCATTGACGTTTCGACCCTTTTTCGGGTCATTTTCAAAATTATATATTTTTTTTATATCCAGTTTGGTAAAACCTAAAAATACATGATTAGTTAAAATAATTTACAAAAACAGTACAATTGACAGTAAACATTAAAATCTGGACATATTATTTGATATTCTACGTTCTTAATAGTAAACATTTTTCTACAATAATTACAAGATATTTTTATTATACGCACCTTGAAAACTTTCAGGTCTTTGCAGGACTAATCTTTTATTTCTTATCAGACATATTAAAACATACCAGAGTATTTTGCGTGGAAAGAGAAAAAGTAGTTATTTTTTAAAAAAAAATTGTAATCCATTGATTTGATATTAAGAGGATATGACAAATGCTGGTTAAGAGGAGATAATTTTTTAATTTGGTGTAATTAAATTAGCATATATGCGGCTAAGTCCTCCTATATATGTTCTGTCGTTTACAGCATTTTTATCTTTTTTTATTTCTATCATTTCTTTGATGGATAATTTATAATAGTTATGATCTTTATTCAGAACTCTTGTTTGGCTATAACTAAATTCGTGTTTTGTCCCTCTTACGTGTTTGCTCAGAGCTGTCGATGTGTTTTTTGGACAATTTGTGCAAGGTACTGCAACTGCAGTGGAATCTATAATACAAGATAAACCTAATGACGAAAAAGACACAATAAGAGCCGAAATAACAAACGTAATTACAAACCACAAAATTAAAATTAGACATAAAACATTAAAAACCAATAAACTACAAAGTAATATTAAAAAAAAATTACCCTCAACAAAAAAGTTTATTAAAGATAACCCTCAAATCACAATACTTAAATCCGACAAAAGTAACAAAACAGTCGTAATGAATACCACAGAATACGAATCAAAAATAGAAACGTTATTAAATGATGAAAATACATACAAAAAAATAAATAGCGATCCCACAAATGTATATCAAAAAACAAACAATACATTCATAAAAAAATACTTAATGCTAAAGAAATAAATGACACAGAAGCCAAAAAATTAACCATACACAATGCGGTACCACCTAAAATATATGGATTACCCAAAACCCACAAACCTAACATACCGCTTAGACCAATAGTTTCATGCATTCAGTCACCACTATATGGTTTGTCCAAATATTTAGCAAACTGGTTATCCAATATAGCAGGTAAAAACAATCATTTTATCAAAGACTCGTTCTCGTTTAAGAGATTTATTGATTCAGTAGAAATGCCAGAAAATTACAAGCTTCTTTCCCTAGACGTGATATCTTTATACACAAACATACCAAAAGAACTTGTCCAAACAGTTTATAAACGCAAAATGGAACTTATTACAACAACATACCACCTTAACAAAAAATAACTTTATAGAAGCAATTAATTTAACCCTTAATACAAATTACTTTCAATACAAAGACAAATTTTACAAACAATTAGATGGTTGCTCCATGGGTTCTCCAATCTCTTCTGTCATTGCACAGATTGTCATGGAGTATTTGGAAGAAAAGGTCATTGAAAGTTTGAATTTCAATATACTTTTTTTTAAGAGATTTGTAGACGACTGTTTAATCGCTCTACCAAGTGACAAAACCAATGAAATACTTGACCAATTTAATAGATTCCATAAGAAATTACAATTCACAAGTGAAATAGAAACAGACAATAGAATAAGCTTCTTGGACGTGACCTTAATTAGAAAAAACAACAAAATAATAACAGAATGGTACACTAAACCAACTTGGTCAGGGAGATATTTGAACGTTCATTCCAACCATTCAAAATCTCAAAAACAAAGTGTCATTATTGGCTTGACAGACAGAGCTATTATGCTTACCTCACCTGAACTCAGACCCAAAATTTTAAAAAAAGTTAAGACTGTTTTGTTACAAAATGGTTTCAAAGAAAAAGAAATCAATAGAGTGATAAAAAAACGTACCCACAAATTCTATAATGGCGTATTCAGTACCAAAAAAAACTCTGATGAAGTAGCAAATAAATATGTATCACTACCCTATATAAAAGAACTATCTGAAAAACTAAAAAGTACGCTTAAAAAACACAACATAGTGGCTTGTCATAAAACAACAAACAAACTTGGTTCTCTCTTCACGAACTTAAAAAGTCCGACACCAACTATGACCCAATCTAATGTGATATACTCTGTACCTTGCACAAATTGTCCAAAAAAATATATTGGAATGACATCTCAATTACTAAAGAACAGACTTAACGGACACAAATATACAAAAAACACACCAACAGCTCTGAGCAAACACGTAAGAGAGACAAAACACGAATTTAGTTATAGCCAGAGTTCTGAATAAAGATCATAACTATTATAAATTATCCATCAAAGAAATGATAGAAATAAAAAAAGATAAAAATGCTGTAAACGACAGAACAGATATAGGAGGACTTAGCCGCATATATGCTAATTTAATTACACCAAATTAAAAAATTATCTCCTCTTAATCAGCATTTGTCATATCCTCTTAATATCAAATCAATGGATTACACATTTTTTTTTTAAAAATAACTACTTTTTCTCTTTCCACGCAAAATACTCTGGTATGTTTTAATATGTCTGATAAGAAATAAAAGATTAGTCCTGCAAAGACCTTAAAGTTTTCAAGGTGCGTATAATAAAAATGTCTTGTAATAATTATTGTAGAAAAATGTTTACTGTTAAGAACGTAGAATTTCAAATAATATGTCCAGATTTTAATGTTTACTGTCAATTGTACTGTTTTTGTAAATTATTTTAACTAATCATGTATTTTTAGATTTTACCAAACTGAATATAAAAAAAAATATATAATTTTGAAAATGACCCGAAAAAGGGTCGAAACGTCAATGGACTTTCAATATACATATAAAAAAAATGTTTTTACAACGAACCTAATCCCAAGAAACAAATATATATATATATATATATATATATATATATATATATATATATATATATATATATATAGATATATATATATATGTATATATATATGTACATATATATATATATATACATATATATATATATATATATATATATATATATATATATATATATATATATATATATATATATATATATATATATATATATATATATATATATTTATAAATAAATAAATAGAATAAAAAATAAATAAAAAGATACGAACACTAAAATCTAATATAAATAGAGTATTATTATTGCCTCTTTAACTTGTTATATGAACAAACTAATTAAATTGATCATTTTATTTAGGGATGAAATGAAATACTTTTCATACACGATCTTTTTCATCATAAAATCCTTAAATTAATAACACATGGAAGAAAAAACAATTTAATATTTAAAAAAATGTATTTTTACATCGTCAAAAATATGAAAATGCCGTTTTTTCTTTTTTACGAGTTTAAAAACGGCTATGTGAAAAATTTTAATTCCTGTCGGAAAATTTTCCTGGGGGTCCTTCAATTATATCCAGCAAAAATTGCGGGTGGTTTTTAGGCTTATTTAGAGTTGGTTAGAAAAACATGAAAATATCGTTTTTTCATTGTTTACATCGAGTTTAAATTAAACGGCTATGTAAATTTTTTAAATTTTTATCGAAAAATGTTCATTCGGGGGTCCCTCTATCATATCCAGTAAAAAAATGGCTTGTGGTTTTTAGGCTCATTTAAAGTTGGTTAAGGGCAGAGGTGTTGCTACTTGGCAATAACCAAGTCATAACATCGAATTTTTAAAAAATATATATTTCTCATTAGTTTATTCAAAATTGCAGTATCTAATTTCAATATGGGGATCTGCTTGTTCGAATGCTTTAAAACCTTTAAAAAAGTTACAAAATAAAATAATTAAATGCATCCATAAACTCCCCTTTTTAGAACCAACAACAAATTTGTACAAACCTCATGGCTACCTAAACATAGACCAACTTTATAAATTAAAATTATGTATATTAATACACTCTATAAATATTAAAGAAAAGTATTCTAACATATCACTGCAAAAAACAAAAACTGCATAAACATAATACTAGACAAAATGAAAATTTACAAACAACAATAGTAAAAAGTAATTTTGGAAAAAGGTCAATATTATATACTGGAATTTTAATATATAACAGCATACCTAAAGATTTAAAAGATATAAAAAATTTAACAAAGTTTAAAAAACATTTAAAAAATTTTTTTTTTCGTAAAGAATGCTTTTTTTTTGATTTTTTTTTTGATAATTTTTTTGTGTGTGTCAAGAAATTGTTAAAACCACTATGCTTTTTGTAAAATTTATTTATATATATTTTCAAATGCTCTGTATTTTATTATATTATATTCCCTGTAATGAACTTTGTAGTTAGTTGGGAATGAATAAATAAATAAAAAAAAAAAAAAAAAAAAAAAGTCTATTTACAAACTATTTGATTATTGTGCACTACATGAGGAGGTATTTGTCGAATTTCATTTTGAATGCGAATTTTTAAGTCATCAAGATCAATTGGTTTTGTTTTGAATACTTTATTCTTTAAATAACATAAAAAAATCCAAAGGTGTCAGATCTGGTGATCTCGCTGGCCACTCGATAAATCCCCTCCTCCCAACATACCTATTTGGAAAAACTTCATCTAAATAATTGTGTTTTAGTAATTAGCATGTCCGAAAAAAGGAAAAATGTAAACCTGTATAATTCCAAAACTATCCGATATAGATATGTATATTATATCACATGTTACTTGAAAAATGTATTTTACGTATAATCCGAAAATGTAAAAGTATGCATGGTATTCCATTAAAAAAATAACGTTGACGTAAGTACGTCCTACTTTTTTGAGCCACCCTGTATAATGACAAATATTTTTAAAATATGCATAAAATTAAAATAAAGTTTATGTTAAGGAATTTATTCCATACGTATGTCCTCACTGTATTGTATTCGTTAGTAGGTACCTTTAATTTATAATTTGTATAATGTTCAAAATCCTAAATGTTATTGCACAAATCAATGAATTTGTTGCTCACATTGTTTAATAATATAATGTCCGCTTAAATTCTACCCAGATAAAAATAGCTATGTTTAGAGTTCCTTTGGTGTCTAGGAGTGAGTAAACTGAATAAAATAGTTCCTCGTTAAAATTTTTGGCAGACAAAGTACGAATGTAATGTTTTAAACTGCCGTATATTTTACATTTTTGATAGGTTCTTCATTTTCCTACCTCTAATTATAATCTAAGTTTAACTACATTTTCATTAAGGTAATCTAGGTCATCTAAAATTAATAAACATAATATTTATAAATAGCATCTAAAATTTGAGTAAGATTAAGTATTATTTTTCTTAAATTATCAAACCCAAACCCAATCAAATTCCGCCAAAAAAACATCTAATGTTCCGAAAGCTTTAGGAGACAAGGACAACATTAAACATAGTTGCCATATAGTTAGGATTTCATATGATTTTTTAAAAATTAGTTCTAAATAAGATTAATTAAAATGATTGTGTAAAAGAATATGCATATTTCGAAAAAAAAAAATGTGCTAATCATTTTTAGTGCGACACCAACACAACTTATTATTGTTGAGTGCGTTCCTTGTATTCCTAACCTCGAATAGAAATAAGGGCATATTTCTGAGTATTTTATTGCCATTCGGTAGAGAGAGCCCTCATTAAGTATTATATCAACTTTCAATCTTTCATATCTCCTTTTTTAAACAATTTAGCTGCGACCACTTGCGATTCTCTAAATTATGTTAATTTTTTGCAGAGATGCATCGGTTTAAAAACCAAGACCTTGTTGAAGTATGAGCACAAAACACAGATAAAAATCAAAAATTTTCTACAGTTTTTAACCATATAAAAGGGAAAGTTACAGAAGGCATAAACACATCAAATGAGCACGAGATTAGAGAAAAGGTTGGTCGCCTATGTCGCAATATTAACGACAGATGGCATCAAGTACAGAGAAATAAAGACCGTTTTAAAACAGCAAATGCTGCGTGGTTAAACTCACACTTTGTCATTGAGACAAAGGAAGCCGTGCCATCGACATCTTCCGGTAGGCGCAGTCTTCTATTTCCTGAAAAATCAATCAGATTTCAAAGAAGAGAAGCCTCGGAATTATCGCATGAAAAACAGCACGAATCAGCTTTAATTGTACAAGCTGCGGCTATGACTGCTTCAGCAAGGACAACATGACTTGGCAGGCGTTTTAAAAGATATTGCCGAAAGTCCAATACGATCTGCTAAAGTCACAAAGATGCTTCTATCTTCCAAGGAACAGCCTATAAATTACACAGCCGAAGAAGCACTAGAGTCGATTTTGGATTCAAACTTTAGCAGTACCTGAATATACGAAATGGGGGCTCGGTCAAAGAAAAGCTTTATTTATCCAGATTATAAGCAAGTGTTGGCAGTGCAGCAAGTCAATTGATGTACATTTTCGGAGGCTGTAGAGGACCCGGAGCTTCAAAACTCTATTGAAACTGGCGAGGATCAGAAAATGACAAGTAATTCTTTTAAAAATTTTTAGGTCGGAAAATGCCATTTGCAGGCCTCTCTTTGATACCTACCTCCGAAACTCGGAAAAAAAAGTCCGATTGAAAAACGAATTCATAAGTGAAACTTCAAAATCCTTAATACTTTCTTTTTGCAATACGTTTACTTAAACCTACAATTACTGGAAAATGGATATATTTGGGGAAAACTGGAAATTTCGATTTTTGACCCAAATATGTCACGGTTTTTATTTTTTGTGGAGTCGAAATGGTTCAAATTAAAGTCGTCGGAAAGAGCTCATCGAAATACATGATATCCATATTTTTAGTTTCTTCGTTCTTTATAGAAAGGGAGCAATCGCCGATTAAATTTCGATTTGTTTGACTTTTCTTCCCTCGACATCGGCACATTTGAATCACTGTATTTTTCCTATCTAATTTTTTCCCAATTTTTCAACAGTATCTTATAAAGGGATAATCACCTTTAAAATGAATATCGAATGGTTCATACAGGATCGTATTTAAGGGGGTAAAACCCGAATTTTCTTGATTTTTTCCTACAAATTCTAATTTTAACCGACATTATTCCACTCTATTTTCCTTATTTATTGATTCTTTTTGGGTTTATTTTATCCGTTAATTATCTAGGAATACCTCCCATTAATTTAAATCGCCTGTTTGTTCGGTAAAGTTTTAATAAATAAATAGGTTTGCATCGGGGACATGCAAAACTTGAAAATTAATAAGATTTAGGAAGCTTCTACTTTAAGTGCATGAACATTTCATTGGATGGGTTACGCATTAAATGCCTTTTTTATTGATTTTTCGATGACCCTACAACACTGGTACTCGCCATGTACTCATTATGCCGTAAAACACTTTTGACGACTCAGCCAATGGGATCACGTTTTACAAGTTTCGAAATTCGGGCGAAAATTTGCAGTAGAAAATCCTTTTTTTTTCTGATAACTGGGTTGTTGACCAAAATAAATGGATAACAGCAACCTCCATAATTATCTAATTTATGTAGAGAATATAAAAAACAATATTTCAGATTTATTTAGGTTATATGCATATTCCTTATTGAAAACCTCCCCCTTTTTAAGTCGGTTAAAAAGAAAACTACTTAGGTTTAAAAAAAAAAATCAGTTTCTTTTAGAATGTACAATTGGTTCTATAGAACACAAGGACTGAACTCTACCGTTTACCAGACATTTTTTTCTTGACAAGGCAAGGTCGTCCAATAACTCTAAGGTCTCTGATAGTGTTTTTCACAGGCAATTGCACTGTATCCAGCTTCATCCTTTGTTAGTGACATGAAAGAAAACGGGTGCATTAGTTCTTCCCTTGGAAAATGTTTTTAAAATGTTTGGTTGTGAGCTAAGATAGAATTGTAAGCTAGTTCTGCCTATTTGTGTCTTGGCAAACTATATATGGCTGCCTATTGCCATAGTTTAATAATCACCAAGAACAAAAACATATTTATGTATTGGGAAGCCACTGCTTGGCGTTATTTATTGTGAGCTTGGTTTACTCAATTATTTTAAAGAATTTTGATTTTTACGTTACATTAATCAGTTGGTTATGTTAATTATAATATATTAGTCATAAACTGGCATATAAAACAACATTTTTAGTACCCACTTTATGAAACTTTTCAGTAACCGACAACAATGCCAACAGGTATACTAACTTTCCTCGTTCCGAGATCGTCGTCGCTGGGCAATCGGTCGTCGCAGGCTGTGCCTATAAAAGGACGACGCCCCCCACAGGTAACTTGAGCTATGCGCCGATCGTGCTCAGCCATAAAGCGACGATGCCAAGTTATCCGTAAAGTAGGAAAACTTCAAGATTTTCACCACGCTATACTTGATTACAAAGCAATGGATTAATTCGATCACAATACTTTTAATTTTTGTAGCGTTGCAACTGAGGTTTCTATTATGAGTTATGGTTTGTATTTTCTGTTGTTTGACACAATTTGACATGATTAATATAAACTATTTTTGTCGGGTATGCATTCCATTCGTTGTTGGTTTTAGGATTGATTTTCGATTGATTCTTGTAATAAACTTTTACCTTGTTTGACTATTTTACTGCCGGTCACTAGCTTGACTAGACTATTTTAATGTCATAACTTCCTTATATAGGGTATGTTTGCCGCTCATGTGTGTTTTTCCACGATCTTCTAAGATCGCCTATTAATTTGGACAAAGATCGTCGTCCATAAGTGCAAGTAGGGCGGCGCCCGACGGAGCCAGGTGTCTAGGGGCGCCTTAAGGCGCTAGAAACAGGAAGGATTCGCTGTTGGGGGTTTGTGTTAAAAATAATCGATAGTTGCATTGGGGGAGAATTGGCAAAAATGTTAATTTAATTTCGGGAAGCGCCTGCACAATAAGGTCGACAGTTTTCCCCACAAACATAGTACCCTTTGATACCTCTTTGCTTGGGTTGTTGCACACTTAAAGAATGTGGTATAGAACAAAGCATTGTAGACAGATAGACAGATTTTTAATTCTGCCTCGGGGAATGATGATAAAATGTAATAATTAAGAAGGTAAGAGAATTTCAAAAGAATAAATTAGGTATTTTAGATTTTAAACTTAAAAAAAAGCATGTCTAAGAATTAAAGAAAAAGAGTAATCAATATAAATCTTTAATAGCGAAATTAGACAAGTAAATAATTTTAGAAATCAGTGGACGCTCATGTAACCCATACATGGGGTAAAAAAATGTAGATACTAGAAATATTCTTAAAAAAAAATTTCTGCGAGCGTACGGAAAGTAACTACTTTCCGTGTTATTTTGAATGAAAATTGTTTTAAATGAAAAAGTAGGCTTTGGAAATTTTGTTAGAATTATTGACAGTTGTCAAAATGGCGCGTTGGTCTGCACAACATCGCGTCTTTTGTGTTGAGAAATTGATTCAATTTAATTCAATAATCGCTGTTCAAAGGTGTTTTTGACGTCATTTTAATGTCCGTCGCTGTCCGCAGCGTAAGACTATTTTGGCTTGGTGCAATAAATGGAGACAACTGGGATCTATTGTAGACAAAAAGTCAAGTGGAAGACCAAGAACTGCCTGCAATGAACGTAACGAAGAAAGGGTAAGAAATACAGTTTTCGCTAGTCCGAGAAAACCCGCTGTTAAACATGCTTCTGTCCTTGATCGAAGCACGAGAAGTATGTCAAAACGCATAAATTTTCATCCATATAAGATTGCAATAGCTCAGGAAGTAAACGATCAAGATAAGATTAATAGACTTGAATTTTGTCGTCTGATTCATGATAATCACCAAAGTATCGAAAATATCCTTTTCATGAGTGACGAGGCACATTTTTATCTCAACGGCAATGTAAATAAGCAAAATTGCCTTTACCGGGCTCAAGAGAAGCCTCGGGAAATTCATCGGCGACCTTTACATTGCCCTAAAGTAACTGTATGGTGTACCATTTCATCGTCTAGAATAATTGGACCTTATTTTTTTGAAGAGAATGGTCAGACGGTAACCATTACCGCTGCGCACTATGTTCAAGTGCTGCAGACATTCTTTTTACCGCAAATTGAAGAAGAAATAGGACATTACTGGTTTCAGCAGGACGGGGCACCAAATCATCCGGCGAGAATAAGCATGGACATTTTAAGAGAATCCTTTCCTAGCAGACTCATTTCAAGAAATGGTACGATCCCATGGCCAGCAAGATCCCCAGATCTTTTAGCTCCGGATTATTTTCTTTGGGGCTATTTTGCTTAAAGTGTTTATGAATAAAGGAAAGTGTGAAGGCTATGTGCACTTTTAAATATGAATCAAACAAAGTTTTGTATTGAGTGCAAAATTTAATGATTATGTTTTGAGGCCAACTTTCCTTTTCTTTTGTGTTTGGATTTAAATTAGATTTTCCTTTATTTCAAAATTACCTCAGTTTTCTTTTAGACTCAATACTTAAACATAACTTAAATCACCACCTACTCCTTTCATAAGGTTTAGATTGTACACTTTTTTAGTTTTCTCAATACTTAAGCATAGTTAAAGAAAAAATTTCTATCCCTATTCAGACGCCTTATTTCCTAATTCATACCTTTCGATAAATGTCTTTATTTGTCTTTCTATGATAAAACACTGGTATCTTACTGTTGCACACCCAAACTTTCTTGTCCTTTGCAATTGGATAAAGATAGATAATTAAAAATTAAAAAAAAAATTTCATTTTCGAAATTTTTGATATTCGGTCACCATCTCATCAACAATTAAATTATTTTCATAAATTCCTAATAGTTCTAAAATGCTTTTACAACTTTCTTATATTCTGGTTTCTCGAAACCCTTCATACCTTAATGTTATTTCCTTTCTCCCCCTTTACATAATCTAACCCACCCACATATATATTTTTTACTTACTTCCCCTTAAATACATGCTACTAACATTACACACTTATACGATTGATTTGGACTCTAAACTTTTTTAATGTTTGGTTTCAAATTAATTTGTTACCCTTCAGTCAGAGTCCCTCAGACTTTCCCTTTAATTCAATATTTAAATTCACCATAATCTACCACTCCCCCCTTTTTTCTTTTATAGGGTTAGATTCCACACTTGACTATTTTTGTCTTCAAAATTTGAATTTCGCGCAATTTGTGACCAGGCTTCACACAGTTCTTTCTGGTTACAAAATAATTTCCCCTAACGTTTTAACAACCTCATGTTACGAGATCGTTTCGCAGCACCATCAAAAATGTGACCGTTTAATTTGAAATTGTTTTGTCAAATGAATGTCTAAATTTTAAATGTATTGTAATAATATTTTAATTTGTTAACTGCTGTGTGTTCAGATGGATTGCTGACTGTTATCCTGATAAGTGAGTAATAAACCAATTTAACCTACAAAACTAAAAAGCCAAAAAAATAAAATTTATATAAATTCAATTAAAATAAAATTAAAAATAAAAATTTTCTCCTTTTTATTTTCAAAATTAAATAAAAGCTCATTTATGTTTCATAAAAATATTTTTTATCTGCACTTCAACCAGTTTATTCCTTACTTTCAGGTAGCACTGATGATGACCTATAAGGTCGAAAGCGCTCTGCTTATTTTTCATTAAATTTTGCACTCAATACAAAACTTTGTTTGATTCTTTATGAATAAACCCAGAAATTTAAGAGATTTGAAATTAAGGATTAGAAATGAAATCAATTCTATCCCACGTCACGTTCTTCAAAACGTTATGCAAAAATTTGTTAATCAATTAGAAGAATTCATTGAGAACAATGGCGATCATTTATGAAGCACTATATTTAAATCATAAAAAAAATCCCATCTTACTAGTTTAAAAATATGTATTAATTCGTTTTATTATTCAAGTTCATAAATTTTCAGAAGCTGTTTAAATTGGGTCGTTCATTTTGCCGAACCCTGTAGTAGTGGAAGTACGTAGGGTTCCATGGATCGAGAAATAAATATATGTCGTGGTTAATTCGGGAATACATCCATTCGTTTGGTTCGTTTCTGGTTAAAACTTGTAGACGTTTCGCCAAAATCTCATTTGGCATCTTCTTGTATGTGCTTACTCGCTGGTCGTAGAAAGTAAACAGTTGGTCTTAATTAAATAAAGTTTGTTAGAATCTTGAGTGAGCATAATTAATAACTAAAATAGAAGCTAAATAAAAAGTCATGTTCTGTTTAAGACCAATTTCTTTACTCACCGGATCATGACCAGAATTTAATTTTTTGTAAATTTCAAAATTTATTGTTTTGCTTTAAATTACACCAAAACCATGCTTTTGGACCTTGTGCCGAAAAAGTGCACTTAGTGCAACTTTTTGCGCACTAGCTTTCAATGGAACACTAAACTGACCCACGAAACATACAATTTTCAGATAATACGCACCAGTTCGCTCGCTCAACGAAAAACGCTATTAAAATCCTCAGGTTTGGTGTGGAGGTTATGCGCCAGAATTTTATTAATTTTAACTTGCAGTTTTGTTTATATAAACTAAACATAATATATGACTTTTGAGTTTTAAAAAGAAGGTAGTGATACATGTATGTGTCACTCAAGTAACGTTAAAATATTACTCATTTTTTTGTAATAGATAAACTGAAACAAACCAGTAGATTACAACTGATCGCTGAACTATGTTTATGCAAATAAGAAATCACTTTTAAAATATATTTCTTTGTAATTTTTATAATTTGATACCTAAATTGGGATTGTTCGGAATATTTTGTTTTATTTCATTAGAACCACTGTTTAAGGTATTGTTCTTAGATGTTCTTAGATATTCTATTGTTCGAAATATTTTTTTATTTCATTAGGACCACGGTTTAAGGGTCTTAGATGTTTGTATCCGAACAACTTATGTGGACACACTTTTATTTAACTTGTATTTAGGATTAGCTCTGCTCAGATTTATTATTTTATATCCCTGCTTTTCTTTTCTCTGTAGTAATTAGCTTGCAAATTCTAAAACATCTACAAAAACGCAAACTCATCCACGACAGACAGTACGGATATTGTCACCAAATATCAACAGCTGATCTCCCTACCTTTTTCACACACAACTGGAGCAAGTCCCTTAAATTTCGTGGCGAATCCCAGATTGTTGCCTTTGACATTTCCAAGGCCTTTGGCCAAGTATGACATAATGGACTCCTCAACAAACTACTTTCTTACGATCTTCCTTGCTTGCTTGTTAATCGACGCATATCTGTCATGGTGGCATTTAATTTACCTTCTATCAATGCTGGCGTACTCCAAGATTCAGTCCTGGCTCCATTCATATTTCTCCTTCACATTGATAACCTGCTCTCTTCTACTACCCATCCCATTAAATTTAAATTCAAATACTTATTGGTGCTACCACATCAGAATGCTCACACAGATCAACAAAATTTACGTTGAGATTCACTAAAAAGGTTTAAGATTTAGTACTGGTTTAAATTAAAATCTTACCGTTTACAGTACTTGTTAATAAGTCGTCATTAAAAACTTATGAATTATTCTGATATTTCAGCGATTTGCTTGGTTTCCAAATGATTTTTATCTTGACACGAGTTGCTGTAATGAATTTAGTTCTATTTTTGTCGAAGAAACGTACTAAAATTTCCCTTTGCTTCGTAAATTTGCGAAAAAGCTCAAACATAAATTCGGTGTAAAACTTAGTTGCCTTATTTTTATGTCAGGGTTGACAAATTAGACCGGACTAGCCTTAGAGAATCTTTCTGTTAATGCCCACATCTCAAATAAAATGATACAAGTTCTTACAACTAAAAAAATTTTAAAAAAAAATTTAAATTGAAAATACAATATTTCAAGATAGTACAACTTAAAACCACCCTAAAATAAACCTCTAGACGCGCGTCTTTCACAAGAGTAAACCACTGACAAAACGGGTTACATAAAAAGGTAAAAATCTCAAACAAAATTATGAGATTACGTAAAATGTGTTCACTATCAACTGTATCAATGTATTAAACCAGATGTTTCAGGAACCGCTATGTTACCACAATTTACCAGTCCGGTTAACCAAGTTTGGAAACGTAGCAGGCCCTAAGTGACTATTGGAAAAGTATTTTTTCCAAAATACAGGAATTGTCCTTTTGTACGTTTAAAATAGAATATTTTTAAATAATACTATTAATGTATTTATATTATTACCTTCAGAGTGTTCTGCCCTTCCTGTCCTTCCAACCTCTAATCCTTTAAAGCCCATATTAATAGATTATATTTTCATTCTTTTTAGACGCTTACCGTACGTTAATACTTAGACTTGAAGTCCACTTGGGCTGTCTCAGAAAAAAGACATTCCAAAATGTTTTCTGAAGAGACTAAACCCAAGCTAGATTTTTATAAAAAATGCTTTGTAGCCAGAACATTTTTTTCCTCCTGATAACACAATCAATGAATGGAATACATACCATGCATATTGAACTTTTTAAGTTTTCTTAAAGTCCAAAAGACTAGTTGTATTTTAGTGTCAAAATAAAAAAGATGGGCGCAAAACACCCGAGTAAAAGGTTGTGGTTCTGCTTTTGTTAAAGCAAGAGACTAGTTTATTTAATTGAAAAGTAGAGTTCTACGTTTTGTTGATTTTTTAGCAAATAACTTAGCAACAGCAACAAGCAATGTTAAAATAAAAAACAATTTCGGCGCAAGTATCAGTACCACTTTAATTTGATTTTCCCCATCTTGCCAGAACTCTTGTGAACATGCTATATGTATAAATAGCAACTGATAATTTTATCTTTATGACTAAACTTTCTTTTTAGTCATCATCACATCACCTTACACATATTATAACAAAAATCCTTTGTCGGGTCATCAAAATGCTTCTATTGCGATCTTTACAATGCATTTCAAAGTGTTCCCAAAGCTATGTTTGAAAATGAATTCGTTACAGATTATTCATTTATTTATTAATCCAGAAAATTTTTGAGTCACAGCCTACATATTTTCGCCAAGGTGGGTGTTGGAGGTTTGCCAGCATTTTATATGAAAAGGAACTATAAACATTACACAAATGTAAGTAGAAATACAAATAGAGACGGCTGCATGAAGTTTTTGTCGAAAGCTGATATTTATATACAATTTTTTTTGGCATAAAAATATATTATTTTAAAAAACGTCCAAAGAGATTTGGATTTTTTCTAGAAATGCTGTAAATTACACTTTTGATTTAGAGGAAGCTTAAAATTAATTCGAGTTGAAATAAGATGTATAAGTGTAGCAGAAAAACAAGGTTTGTTTTGTCTCTTGCGTTAAGAATCAGGGCTGGCCTCGATATTTATTTTAGAGAAGCAGGCATCTTTCGTTGCGTACCAGTTTTTCCTTTTTAAAAGGTAGCAACGGAAAGAAAAGCATGGTTAAGGTTCATTATGTGGACCCTTTTGACAGAATTTGCACCAACTTTCCTATTATTTTGTCTGATGAAGTAAACATCCTTGGTTGCGTCCCACTTTAGGTATATTTCTAAAATAGAAGTTTGGCAGCTTTTTGTCATGTTATAAAAGTTGTCTCACTAATTTGTTCAAAATCAACACAATCGGCTTTTCATCAGGTTCGTTACTATGCTGCAGGTGGATAGGAATTATGCTAAAAGGCAGAATTACGTACACGGAACTGCTGGATGAAACGCTGGCAGCGCAAGTGGCGGGGGGAGTTCTCTTTCCTCTATTCTCGAACCTTGTCATGGACGGGGGGCTGTTGGGAGCATTTAACAGGCAGGGATCTCCACCGTGGGATATGCAAACGCCCTTGGGTCATTATGACTCATGGAAAATTCAACACAACGGTAAGAGAAAGAATGCAAAGAGCTTTTAGAATCGAGGAAAGATACGTAGGGCAGGATGGACTTAGCATTTACTGTCAGCCAAGACTGTCATAATTCTCTTCACAAACCGTAAGAAAAAAAGCCCATTAGTCCTCAAATTCTTCGAGGTGAAACCATTCCTCTGTCGAAAGAGGTCAACCTTGGACTTCAGACTAACTTGGAACAAGCATGTGGAAAGAATAATCGGAAGTCGGAAGTAACCCTATCGGTAACTAGACGAATGGGGGCTTTCACCCAAGATGGTGCACTGGTTATATATCAGTGTGGTGAGACCAGCAATTACACATGCAGCTTTGGTTTGGTGGCCCAAGATACTGCAAAAGATCAGAATTCGAACGCTGAGGAGTCTGCAAACATTCGTCTGCTTGAGCATGACGGGGACAATGAAATCGGACCCAATATCAGCAATGGAGAACATCCTAGAGCTTTCCTCGCTTCACCTGGTGATCAAGGGAGATGCAAGTGTGGGACTGCATCGTTGGCACAGTTCACTGTCATCAGCCGGCAGCCAGATGACGGGGCATGAACTCTTGTGACAAAGTTGGAAGACCTGAGTTCTGCTACAAAATAGCAAAACAGTGTTCTCTGAAGGGTTGTTTACTGCAAAATGGATGCATATATTTGAAAAAATACAAGTTGCCTCTGCCTCACTATGGATGAGTCATCCGTTCAATTCATCAGAAATAGAGAGGAGCTCTACTTCGTTCACTGATCACTTTGCATGTTTACTTTGGATGAAATGCAGATGAAAACCATATTTATACCTTTTATTACGGATGAATCACTCGCGATGCACATCCAAAGTGTAAAAGTGTAAATTCGCTTTTACGTCATTAGTAGGTACTTACTGATATCAACTGAAATATTTTATTATTACGAGTATTTTGATTATTCCCTAGACCATCACTGTTTTTTTACAACGTCATAATAAAAGTAAAAAGCTAAATTCTTCGGCCATCAACATTAATATTTTCTTCTTTTTCTATATTTGCAAAACTTTTTGACAAACCCGTGTAACTAATTTTAAGTACCTCAAATTCTTTATGCAACATTGTAGTCAAAACCATTTTAAAATAAACTTACTGTGATAATTTAGGTTGACACCGGTCTAACTAAATATATATCATTGTGTCCCATATATTTATTTCAATAGACTTAAGGAAAATTTGTATGACCATCCTGAAACGTATTTGAAAGTTTATTTAGAGTGCAAACAGTTTAAAATTACATTAAGACTCCTATAAAATCGGAGTTACCGTATTGGTGACATGCTGCTCTTTTAAACCGCAAAACCAACCGGAAGAGGTTTGTAGGTATACTATGTAATTCGTAAGAAATCTTGTTGTTATTTAGGTATTCATTAGGGCTGGAATATATACTCCAAATAAACCTGAATCAGCTATTTTGGACATAAAACAGAAAACCTAGGGAAAAGTGAGATAATACTTTATCTATTTTTTTCACTAAAAATTAATGTACAATTAAGTCTACTTAATTATTGTTTAACGAGCTTGATCATACAAGCATTATTTTAAGAGCAATATTTTTGAGAATTAATCAAAAATTGGCTGAAGAAGTTGTAATTTACGATTCCTAGAGAATTTCCTACGAGGAAATCGAAGTTGGTTTAGCCTTACAGCGCGCTCTGACTTAGTCTTTATTTTATTTACTGTTTATATGTAAATATGCCCCTGAGCTTACTCATCGCCAGCTTTAATTTGCTTGAGATCTTCAGTGTGGTTTGGGTGCTATTTATTTATAAAACGTTACTTTAGACATTTTTTTAGACTTTGTTAGTGTATGTATAGTTGAAAGCCGATTCTGTGCATTTCCAACCTGCGCAAACTCGACGGCCCCTTGACAGATGCCCATATTGGGGACGTAATTTAAGTAATGTATTAGCAATAATATATTGGTTATATATATATATTATTTGGCCCCCGGTCGTTAAAAACCTCCAACGTCACTGCCGACGTTTATGTTAGAAAGAATAGCGTTCGGGTTTCAGGCTCAAAGTTTCAAAGGTTTTTATCCTGGTTTAGTGAATTTACAGATGGCAACTTTAGTCATAGTACAGGATCCGAAGTAAGCTCGTCCTTCACCGATCTGCTTACCGGATAAAAAGTATTTTTTATCAAACATAATATGTTAACAAATATATCGCGAATGGGTTGCCTAATGAAATATGGTCATGGCTATCTTTAGTTAAAAATACCGTAATTCATTTTTTTTAAATATTTCACTCACTTGCTTACCAAACAAACTTACTACTAATCGAAAGTATAAAGCATAAGGAACATGCAAAAGTTAGGTTGCCTACTTTTTTTCGGTCCCTATGCAGGGTTGCCAGGTATAAACAGGTGAGTCGATTTTAGTAATTTGTACGCATCTGCTTTCTCATTGAAAAATACATTAAAATGAAGATAATTTTATTGCGAACACGGTGGTATAAGGTTGCCTGCGAAAAATCGGTCATGAATCACAGTTGCCAGGCGTTGAAATTTAAAAATTGTAGCAAGCGATGTGCGACAGGGAAGCATTGCGCGTACTATTCGGTCCAATAGAGGACACAGCATAACAGCTGCGCGTGACGCGACTTTCGGATGAAAGAGATTGCGCATGTATGTATTTCTATTGTTTTATAATAAACTTTTTTTACATGACACTAACGTGTTCATCATTTTAGATACATTTTACATACCCTAATTTTGTTCATATTAAAAATACAAATTTCATTTTTGGGTTGAAGCTTTAGTTGCCAAAATCACATTTTTTGCCATAAAAAAAAAATTGAATATTGATTGTGGTTTCTCCGGAGGTGAGTTTGTTTTTTATTTTAAATGGCAACCTACCGATTTTTTATACCACTAGATAGCTCTTTAAATTCCATTTTCGGTGATATATCATAAGTGGTAGTTTGCTCTCAAAATGGCGACACTGGAGGCATTTTTCCGTTTGAGTAGGTCGCCATTTTGAAGTCCCTGGTTGTTATTTTCATAAAATAACTCTGTAGTTTAATGAAGAAGATTGTTTAACTTTTATTTTTTAACATGATTTTGTAAAACTCTTTTTAAATAATTTGTATATGCCAATTTATGTTTTATTAATATGGACCATTTTTAAAGCAAATTTTCACCAATACATTAAATAGAAAGTATCAAAAGTAAAATAGCCGTCAGGTAGTACATGTTACTAATTACCTAGAATTATCAAAAATACATTTTAACGGTTTTTTCCTAAAAGAAAAATCAAATAAACAAGACGAAGTACGTTAAAAAGAACATTTAATTTTATTTAACATAAAATCGGCTATGCATTTACCTAAGTTGGCGTTAAAAAACAGCCCACTTAGGTAAATGCATATCTAAATCTGATTTTATGTGTAATAAATAATGTTATTCTTAACGTACTTTGTCTTATTTGATATTTTTTGGAAGAAAACCTGTAAAATGTGTCTTTTTGATAATTTTAGGTACCTAATTAATAACATGACGGCTATTTTACTTTTGGTACTTTCTATTTAATGTTTTGGTGAAAATTTGCTTTAAAAATGGGCAATGTTAGTAAAACATAAATTTGCATAAACAAATTATTTAAAAAGAGTTTTACAAAACGATGTTAAAAAATAAAAGTTAAACAATGTTCTTCACGAAACTACAGGGTTATTTTATGAAAATAACAACCAGGGACTTCAAAATGGCGACCTACTCAAACTGAGAAAAATGCCTCCAGTGTCGCCATTTTGAGAGCAAACTACCACTTATGATACCTATATCACCGAAAAGGGAATTTAAAGAGCTATCTAATGGTATAAAAAAATTGGTAGGTTGCCATTTAAAATAAAAAACTTAAAATCACCTCCGGAGAAACCACTATCAATATTCAATTGTTTTTTTTATGGCAAAAAATTTGTTTTTGTCAACTAAAGCTTCAACCCAAAAATGAAATTTGTATTTTTAATATGAACAAAATTAGGGTATGTAAAATGATGAACACATTAGTGTCATGTAAAAAACGTTTATTATAAAACAATAGAAATACATGCATGCGCACTCTCTTTCATCCGAAAGCCGCGCCACGCGCAGCTGCTATGCTGTGTCCTCCTCTGTCACACCGAATAGTACGCGCAATGCTTCCCTGTCGCGCATCGCTTACTCCAATTTTTAAATTTCAAAGCCTGGCAACCATGATTCATGACCGATTTTTCGAAGGCAACCTTATACCTTATACCACCGTGTTCGCAATAAAATTATCTTTATTTTAATATATGTTTCAATGAGAAAGCAGATGAGTACAAATTACTAAAATCGACTCACCTGTTTATACCTGGCAACCCTGCATAGGGACCGAAAAAAAGTAGGCAACCTAACTTTTGCATGTTCCTTATGCTTTATACTTTCGATTAGTAGTAAGTTCGTTTGGTAAGCAAGTGAGTGAAATATTAAAAAAAATTAATTACAGTATTTTTAACTAAAGGATAGCCATGACCATATTTCATTAGGCATCCCACTCGCGATATATTTGTTAACATATTATGTTTGATAAAAAATACTTTTTATCCGGTAAGCAGATCGGCGAGCTTACTTCGGATCTTAGACTATCATGCCCCATGTCCGACGCCAAAAATGCAATAAGTCCATCATTTTAAAGCTTAACGTACAGGCACTGCATACATTTTGCTTATAAAATCATGTGGCCCATTAGCTCAGTTGGTTAGAGCGTCGTGCTAATAACGCGAAGGTCGCGGGTTCGATCCCCTCATGGGCCAATAGCTTTTTTCTTGTTTGTAATTGTTATTTTAGCTAGTAGACTGCCACTAGCGTAAAGAGAAAATCGTTTTTTCGTTATGTGTGTATATACAACTAAAAAGCGTTTAGCCAACGTAATAATTACAGCTTAATTTAATATTTCTTGCCGTCCGTAGCTAAGAAAGGCTATTTTAGTCCCTATTTTTGGGGTCTAAAGTGTCACTTTTAATCCCTAGGGGATTAAAATGCTTTGAATCCCTTTAAAAGGTAATAGTGGTACAATAAAAATATCAAAAAGTAATGCTAGAAATACGATATTTATTAGATTAAATCATTGACAACAAACTTATTTAAAACGTTAAAATTATCCACTTATTCTGAAGTCAAAATTTTAGATTTGTTGGGTTTGTATACATCACCTTTTTTGAAAATGATATTAGTTTGGAAAACAATGTTTATATTGTTTTTAGGTAGTGACTTCGCTGCCGGCGCCGGTTCCCAAAATGTTGACGCAGGGATACCGGCGCCGGCACCCGAGTACAAAATTTCTCGGGTGCCGGCGCTGTAGTCCGGATACGACCAAAACGGAATGCCGGCAGTTCTAACCTAAAATAATAATAGTTACGTCTTTTAAATGATATGTAAACATGTGTGTTGTTTTAATTTTTCGTAAAAACTATAAAATATAAAAGTAGGTGATAAATTTTCTTTATATGAAAATTTTAATTGTGTTTTGGTAGACTGTTACAAAATCCTCATAGTATCGAACTTTCAGGTAAAACTCAAAATTTGTTTGACAGTTTTAAACAAAATCTTAGTTTCCATAGTAGAAAAGCCATTATGATTTTATAATAAATCATTATTACAGGTATGCATGTGTCCTATTGTTGTGCTGCAAAATGATTTTAAAAATAATTCTAAAAGTGCTTGTTAATTTTGTGTCCTATAATTTTTGGAGTACAAAAAACAGCCTATGTCCCACAAGTACCACGAAACTAAAGGTATTTTAATCTATCGTACAATTGGTGCCCTTGCCTGCGGCTCGGGTACTAAATTTTGCCCTCAGGATTAAAATACCTATCTACAATAAATATTGTACTATTTTTTATTATTAACGCAAAATGCACACGTGATAGGTACTTTTTTTGACATGCCATAGACGTCTGAAATTGGCGTACGGTACGTCCAGAGGACGTCCGAGAATGGGTTAGGCACAGTACGCCTAATGGATAATTTCGGTTCAAAATTTGTCCAAATATTAATATAAGATATGAACACGAACACCGAACACCCATCTTGCGAGGTTGTAGGAAGTAGACATTAATGTGTAGTCTGCGTAACTCGGGACATAGGATTTTACGTGTTAAATTTTCAATCCCACGTTAAAGCATGTTCTACTGAAGCAACAGATCTGAAATTTGAAACAGATGAAATTTAGGGTCTAAGGTTTAGGAAAACTTTATCATTACGCCAAAAAACTTTGGCATATATTTTTAAAATCCATTTTCCGATACAACAATTTTACTTTTTGTTCACCTTGTAACCCTTGTCACTGAACTTTAGAGCAGGAACTTTACAGAGGAACGTATTCAGATAGTCTTAAACAACATCAGAGGAATGTCGGCACAAGAAGTGGTCGATAACTTTGCCGCTTCTTATCCTGACCATCCAGTCCCGTTCAAAACAACAGTACGCAACGGTTCCATGAAAAATTTGTAACTACTGGATGTATCGTAAGTTCTCACGTTAGGAGAGAAAGAAACGCAACTGATGTAAATGAAGAATTAAAAATGGAAGTATGCTTGGCTGTTGAAGAGAATCAAACAGCTAGTCTACTCAGCTTGCTGATGTCTTTTAAAGTCAGGAATGTTCAAGAACTTTTGCCAAATGATTATTTTCTTAGAATGCAGTTCTGTGAACTGTGGACAGAACGACTTAACAACGACCAAGTCATCACAAATAAAAATAAATATTATGATAGGGTGAAAGTAATTTCTGTACAAATAGTACAGTTAACAAATAAAATTCAAGAATATGGGCGCGGAAAAATCCTTACATAATTCAGGAAACGCATACCCAGACAAGGCGGAAAGTGAACGATTGGGCAGGAATTCTTGGAAAGAAGATAATTGGACCTTTTCTGATAGAGGGTAGTCTGACAGCTGAAAAATATTTAGAACTGCTTAAATACCAAGTAATCCCACCGTTGGGGAATGTTGATCAAAATGACAGAATAGTTTTTCAACATGATGGAGCTCCCGCTCATAGTGGAGCAGCATCACCAACTTTTTGAATGCCACGTTTCCAGGACGGTGGATTGGCCGTTTTGCGCTAAGCCCAGATATTTCGCCTTTAGATTACTTTTATTGGGGTTATATATCCTCAAAAGTGTTCGATATTGTTAGAGGCAAACCATTACCATTACTCCCCGGCAGCTCCTGAACGTTAGAAGACATTTCTATGACTGCTTGGCCCAATTTGGAGACCACTTTGAACAATTTATTTAGAAGATTTTAATCTTCACTGTTGATATTTTTTAAAATTAACTTTTACGTTCAGATTCACTAACAAGGTTTAATATTTAGTTTTGTACTGGTTTAAATTAAGATTAATCTAGTTAATCAGTTTTAACAAGTTTTTGTCCTGTCATTGTTAATAAGTCGTCATTGAAAACTTATGAATTATTCTGATATTTCAGCGATTTGCTTGGTTTCCATATTATTTTCATCTTGAAACGAGTTGCTAGAATGAATTTAGTTTTATTATTGGCGAGAGTACATACTAAAATTGCCCTTTTCTGTACAAATTTGCGATAAAACTCCGAAACAAAGTCATAGCATAAAACTTAGTTGTCTTTTTCTTACACTTGTCATTTTAAAACTTTTGGTTGTCAAATTAGACCGGACTAGCGTTGGAGAATCTGGCCGTTAAAATTCGTTTACTTTTGTGGATATTATTTGTGTGATAGATTGCATGTATAATAAAAATCGAACGGTGCTTTCTACTAAAAAAATTAAATAAAAAGAGTCAAAATAAATTAGATTTTGTACGCCTTGTATAAGTATTAGAAAACTTGACATTCATCTTGACATCTTGTTTACCTGCTTTGTACATACAGGATGCATTGAAAGATACTTTATATAAAAAAGTAGTCGCATTTTTTAGTTATCCCGTAGATATTTTAGGATAGTTATTGACCTGACCTAATTTAAGAACCCACAACTCTATTTGTTTAAAGTTTCAGCGGTATCGATACAGTAGAAAAGGTCCTAACATGGAGTTGAAAATTTAACATGTAAAATCGTATGACCCGAGTTAAAAAAACGCACCGTATAAGTAGTGGTGCAGTGCATCAGTGGTGAAATGCAGATAGTTTAACTTATTCGACAATATACAAAAACAGACATCTAGAATTATGGGTATTCTGAACTCCGAGTGGACATCCAAAATGTATATTCACTGGCTTTACACAAATTGATATGGTAGGAACCTCCCCTGCAGTGAACGTCCCTATGTCTTCCGGTAAAGATCCATGGAGTTCCTAAGCCTCGATTGGCTGTTTAATGGACGTCATGGGATGTTTTGAAAATAATGGTTTCTTTTTGTTCTTAAAAATGTAAGTGACTTCAAAATACTTGCTAATTATATCGATGGTTATGCCTTCTGACATGTCAGAGGTAGTGAAAGAAAATTTAATATAAAATAGAGTAACTATGTACATTTCCTGATATTCTGGCGAATAAATATTAAATGTTTTAATGCTGTTAGTGTTTGAAATTTGTATTTCTGCCATCAAAAAGTTTATATTTACCCACTTATTTATGACTGACGCGCTAATAATAAAATAAGGTAATGTTTGCAAGTAGGTACTCGTTCCTTGCATAACGCAGACATGTAGTTCTTTGGAGATGAGTATGTGTGCCACATGCATGTTAGGAAAACGAGCAGTTTATAAAGGACAAATAAAATCATTAATTCTCGCGCTTACTAAATTTAGTGGGTTGTGAAAAAATATTTTAAAGTTTTATGCTCTTATTTTGAACTCCCTCAAATATTGAAACAACCCTCGGCCACCCCTGTACAAAAAACATGACATCGCGCCACCATTTTAGGTTGCTGAATAGATTAAAAAGTAAATGTAACATTCACCATTCTGGCAGTAAGTGAATCAGTTGCATTAATTCTTGTAAATAAGGAAGTAAAAGAAAACAACTAGGAAATTGTATACTATGTATATTACAATATGAACAATAATGTTTAGAACATTATTTCACTTGGAACCGTCTTTTTTATTGCCAGAAACATATCTTACAAATTACTTAAATCCAAAATCTGAATATTTTCACTAGATTCAGTTGAGTTAAATGGAGCGTCGTTACAGTAGTCGTCAGTACAGTTGTAGCATTGGTAGTCGGACAGGTCAGGGTACCATCTTGTGTATTGTTTTTCAAGTGTACCACAAGGATCCACACCTCCTTCGCAATCTCTTATAACTATGGTTTTATTTCCTGAAAATGGTGGTTAATTTATTTTCGCTACATAAAACATTTTTTTTTAACTGAGACTGCCCACGTAGACTTTAAACCAAACAAGTACCTACTCACGTAACGTGGGAGTTTGAAGAGAAGGGCAATGTAATCTATTGACAAGGGATTTAAAGGATTGGTGGTTGGGAGGGGTAGGGCAAACATCTGCAGGCAATTTGTTCCACAATCTGGAGACTTGAGGTATAAATGGGCGAAGGACAGCGCGGCGATAAGCGAGAGAACGGAGTTTTATTGTGAGAACTGGGTCATTGATGAGTCGAATGGTTCTCTTTTGAATAAAATTCAGTATGTTAAGTATCGAAGGCGATGCCGCTCCCCATATGTGGGAACATTAGTCTATGTTGTTTTATTTGGTAAATACAGCGAATGTGTAAGTTGGAAGGGGAGAAATATTATCTGACTTAAAAGAGAATGATATGATTATTGAAGTAATGTGTTTGTGCCAGCTGAGATCATGTTCGAAAACGACGCCAACAAGATTGAACGTTTCATTGTTCTGTAGGGCTTGGTCATTCATG
Organism: Philopedon plagiatum; assembly: GCA_963971165.1. Lineage (NCBI taxonomy): Eukaryota > Metazoa > Arthropoda > Insecta > Coleoptera > Curculionidae > Philopedon > Philopedon plagiatum. Next base: position 14,584,626 of record OZ020194.1, read on the forward strand.
TGGATGGGGTAAGTGTTGCCGGATTTTTTGCGTGACAGGAAACAGGACCTAGTTTTGAGGTCGTTGAACTGAACAAGGTTTTTGGCACCCCAGTCTAAGATTAATTGAAGATCTTGGGAAAGGGATAGGTGCATAGATCTGCGTCTATTATCCAGCTCTTCGTTCGAGACCTGCCTGAAAAAATAAATGTTCGAACGAAGAGTACTATAGCGTCAGCGTTACTGTATATGGGATAGGTAGTTGAAGAGAGCATATCATTAATGTAAAGAAGAAATAGGATTGGTGCAAAGACTGAACCTTGGGGTACGCCAGCATTAATAGGATGGAAGCTAGATGAGTGACCGTCCACCACGACCGATATGCGCCGATTAGAAAGGAAGTTACCAATCCAGGAACATAGTTTGGGAGGAAGACCGTAAGAAGGTAGTTTGTTGAGGAGTGCGGCATGCCATACTTGGTCAAAGGCCTTGGAAATATCAAGAGCAACAATCTGGGATTCGCCATAATATTCGAGAGACTTATTCCAGTTAAGTGTGGCAATGGCAAGGAGATCAACTGTGGATTTTTAGTAACGAAATCCTTACTGTCTGTAATGAATGATTTTGTGTTTTTCTAGATATTTTAGAATTTGCAAGTTGAAGACTTTCTGCATAACTTTTCTGACAACAGAGAGATGACGAGAGGTAGGTCTATAATTGAATGGAAGGGACTTTCATCGGAACAGGCTGCACACGAGCAGTCTTCCAGCTGTCTGAGAAGATACCCCTGTCATAGGATATCTAGAAAGGGCAAGTTAAGATGGGTGCAAGTTTTAGAGCGCATTTTTTTAGAATAATTGCTGGTATGCCATCCAGGCCAGAGGACTTATTGGTGTCAAGGGATAGAAGACTTTTTTGAATTTGTTTGACTTTAAGTATAATGTTGAACATTATGTGGGGTACAGACGTAGCGGTTGGATGAGCTAAAGTGGCAGGAGGAATAAGAATGGAATTGGCAGCGAATTGTTTGGCAAATAGTTAAGCATTCCCTTTAGAGGTGGAGATAATTTCATTGTCAGAGGTCAGGGGAGGAAAACTGCTTCTACAGAAGTCTTGACTAATGTTTTTGGAAAGTGACCAAAAAAATTTGTTGCCGTTGGAACAGAAAGGCACTTTGTCTTTTATGCGGTTGAAATGCATTTTTGGACTCTAAGATAGTTTGATTGTATTGATTTTTTTGCCTCGGTGAAAATCCGGCGATTTTCGGGTGAAGGATTTTGAAGAAACCTTTTGTGAGCTTGGACTTTTTTGAGTCGGGGTTTATTACCTTGAAGAATCAGGTCTTTTGATGGTGGAGTTTAGGTTTCTTGCGGGTATGTGGAATGAAACTTTGAGTACCTATGATTTAGCTTAAATTGCTTTTGTTTGTATATTTAATTTTTGAAAAATTACGCAGAAGAATGCAGTTTCTTGTACAGCCTTTTTTATTTTTTCTCAACTTCGTTTCTATAGTAATCACAATATCTAGATTTTTAATACAATATACCTACTTATACAGGACTCAACAACCTACTTGAATACTTGAATGATATCTGTGATATGAGAGCAACTTTCGGAAAAATCAGAACTGGAAAAACAAATAACGCTGTATAATTAAATTAAATTTAAATTATATATTAACACACGGTGTTCGTAACATCCCATCCCATCCCATTTTTATAGGGAATTTGTTTATAACAAGATGCGATATATAATAGTATAGTGGATACATGGTTCGTTAAAGATAACATAACTGTTGTATCGGGTTGCAAAACGAAAATTTAATTCTGGAATAGGTAACCCCGTATTAAATTTTAATAGCCTTAGAATAATTAACTTAAGTAACCTTTTTATTGCCCTGCATTAACAGCCTTTCCAAAAATAATAGTGTATGATATATTATGTACGTGTTTCATCATAAATACCTATTTTCTACAAATACTATTGAAAGTAGACTTTTTACGTGTCAAAAAGTCATTCTTAGGCACCGGTTTTAAAAACTATTTAGTTTTAACACTAGTATTAGAAATGAATTAGTTTTGAAACTGATGTTAAAGATTACTCTGTAAATTTTTCATATGTAATTTCATACTGTTCCCTTGATATCTTTGCTGCTTCGTCGGTTGCTGAAATTGGCGTATCTTCTTTATTTTCCATCATAAAATAGAAGAATTTCGGTTACAGAACAACTTTGTGTCACTTTTTGAAAGCTAATCTGTAGCTAACACACGAATATAAAAATATCGTGTCATATTTTTTTTACATGTACTTACTTGCTTCAAATGACGTTGCAGTGCAAACGTAGTCATCATGAGAACACATTACTATGCCTCTAGCCGTCATAGGATCAAGACAAGCAGTGGGATCCCAATCAAAAGTAGTGTCACATGACCAACATGTCACAAACCCAAAAACATCTAAAAAGAAGGTACATAAAGAAATAGCATTTAAATAATATATTAAAAATTAGTAAATTACATGTAGCAAATCTTACCCACACAAAATACACTTAAAAAAACACAAACTGTTAAAATAACTACACGAAACATGATTGAAAGTATAAAGTATGTGCTGACTAGAAAAACAATAAATAGTGAAAATCTTTTTAATTAATATTACAAAAATGCTATTATCATCACGTACTTACATACGTTCTTATTTTTTATCTTACATCTTTAAAATATCTTTTAAGAATGTTGTTTATCTTAAAGCATCTTGAAATGCAGACTATACAAATCATTAAAATGTGCCTTTAAAAATATGTTTTTAAAAATATGTTTCATTTTTCTTAAATTATAATAAACTATTGTTTTAATTTACTTTTTGGAGCCATTTAATATCAGTCATAAACACCTCTTTGGGGAGGCCTATCACATATATTTACAGGCTATCTCTTACAGAAAGCACAATAATAAATATAAACCAGAAGGATAACTTATTATATTAAATTTTAATCACTTTTCTTCCCTTAAATGTTGCCTGTAACGATTTAAAAGTGCCAAATTTAACTCAAAATTCGAAATAGTTATTTATACTATAAGGGATGTAAGTAACATATACCAGTCGAGGACGAATTTTGCGCCCGAGCGATAGCGAGGGCTGGCAAAAAAGTCCGAGACTGGTTAATGTACTTACATCCCATATAGTATATAACATTTTTCCCCCTCCCTGAATTGTATGTTTACCAGAAAATGCTGGATATATTTTTGGATTTTTATTATCATTACATTCGATAGCATTCTCATTAAATTATGAAGGCAGCCGTGATCCGTTGCCAGAGCAATATAAGCAGTTTTTATTTTATCAACAACGTCAAGTTGACAATTCATAGCGAAAAGCTTGAAGAAGTCGAATTATTTGATTCTGTGTGGACAAAATGGATGTTTCAGACATAGAAGAATCAGCAAATATTGCTTGTTTATCTCTACTACCGGAAAAGTCGAAAAAAAGGTATGAAGCAGCATATAAATCCTTTAAGAATTGGTGCCAAAGCAAGACGGCTGAGAAGCCTTGTTTTTGGCGTATTTCCACGAGAAAAGTGCTTTACTGAAGTCCCCATCAAGCTTATGGTGTGAGTATTCGATGTTGAAGTCCACCCTTTTTATAGAGGAAAATATAGATATTTCTAAGTATCCAAAACTTCGAGCATTTTTGAAAAGAAAAAATGATGGTTACAGACCCAAAAAATCGAATGTGTTTAACAGGGAAGATGTGAATAAGTTCATGCTTGAAGCCCCCGATGATATGTACTTATTGATGAAGGTCGTAATGGCAATGGGAGTTGCTGGGGCGTGCCGTTCTAATGAACTCTGTGAAATGAAAATGGACAATGTTAAAATAAGTCAAGAAGTCATAATTGTGACCATTCCTGACTCCAAAAATGGAATGTCACGTACATTTACAGTGACAAAAAGTGACGACACTCAGGTTTGTCATTTCAAAATAATTCAAAAGTACATTGATATAAGATCCCACATGACGACTATTAATCCGCGCTTCTTTATGCGATATCAAAATGGAAAGTGCTTAAACCAGCCTGTTGGGAAAAATACGTTTTCGTCAATTCCAAGTAAAATTGCGAAACTTCTAAAGTTTGAGAACTTCAAAATGTATACTGGACACTCTTTTAGAAGAACGTCGGCAACTTTATTAGCAAATACTGGAGTTGATGTATTAGCTATCAAGCGACATGGTGGATGGAAATCCGCTACTATTGCGGAAAGTTACGTAGCTGAGAGCCTCAACAATAAAAAGGAAGTAGCGAATAAAATTTTATATCTACAATAAGACCCAGCCAGAAGTCTCTTGCAGTGCTTCAACAGTGACAGAAACATTGGTTAGAAATGAAGGATCTGTGGAGCCAGAAAATGTAATACACATCAAGAAGAAACGAGAAAACGTGTTTCCAAATTTTGTTAATAATGTGAATAATTGTAATAATTGTACCATTAATATTCAATTCAATTAATATCACCGGATTTTTGTAATATGTTGATGAAATCAAAAATTAAAGTTATTCTTATAATAATTTCAGATTATTATTTCCCTAGGGATGTAAGTTGACTTACATCCTGTCGTTAAGGGCAACCAATACCTTGTTGAGTAACTTTCACTTCCGTCTGTCAAAGCAGTGTCAAAATAGGTTGCTTACAATACAGGGAGGGGGAAAAACTATTTACACAGTCCAATTTATTTTTAATACATTTCTGTACCAAGAAAATTATCTTTTTTCAAATATTTTATCCACTTATCATAGTCCTCTTACGTTTTAACTAATCTACATACCTTAACGATGTTGTTAACAGCATCTCTTGGACAGTTTTCTCCATAATGACTGACAAGACTGACGGACTAACTGACCAACTGACTAACTGACTGACTGACTGACTGACTGACTGATGACTTGGGCTGACATGTAGGATTAAGATATCAAACTTAATTGATTTCAGTGTGCTTGTCGCCGAGCTCAAAATAGTAAACAGATCAACGGTCACATGTGGCTGATACCGTTTCCCAACCCAAACCCAACCCAACCTAAGCATCTAACGCCGAGAGACCTTGAGTCAGTGTTGAATCAAAATTATATGATATTGCCATAGGCGTACCTAGAAAATAATATGTTGTAAGGTTAAATTAGTAAAAATAATATGATTTAGTTAACAGTGTGGTTAGTAGTGGGTTGTCTTAGGTAGTGCGCAATGCCTTAAAACATGTATGGGGAATGAGGAAAAAATAAGAACTGTGATTTTTAGAGATTAAATTGACAAAAGCGGATGGATTGAAAAATGCAGGAAATAAAGTGTACTTTCTAATTTTATTTTGAGTTATGCGGAAGTCAGCAATGATAAAATATTTTAAATAGAAATTATTTGAAGTTAGGCGAATAAAACAGGTTAAGATAATAAAATAACTTCATTGGTGTTTCCAAATCAACATCTTACTATTTTTTACAGTTCTAAAATTTCTCTTTCTAAATTTAAGAGCATATACTCTACCATACAGCCTAATCAAATACTATAGTGCGGAAAACTTTTGCAAGGATGAATAAAGCGGCTATCTTTCCAAATATGTCCGAAATGGGTAATAACATCACTTTCCAGGTCCAGGCAAACAAAATACGTTTGTTAACAACTTGTGTACAATATTGGCCCGCCGAAGTACACAATCAGACATTTATATTTAAATTCATCGGAGTACCTTCTACCTCTAGGTGACTTCCTAAGTTGTGTAATTTGAATGTTAATGAAAATGCAATATCCTTGGATGGATAAAATTTATCAGTAAGATGTTGATATTATTCTAATGAAATCTCGTCTAAAGTTTTTTAAAGCCGTTTTTCTAGCTCTCTATACTTGTTAGCAAGTTGTCCGTTGTTTTTCTTTAACTGGTTGTTCTCATTTTTCAATTCACTTTTCATTTCTCTCAATTTTTTCCTTTCTAGGTGTATTAAAAATTCAGGTGTTTGGACATAACTACATAGTAGGGGAAGTTGGTGGTGATGTTTGCATGGAAACCGATGACATATTAGGCACCACTGAGATTTCTTCTTCTGTCAGAGGGCGTAACCCAGACGTACTAGAAACCACACTTGAAGATCGTTTTCTTGTGAAAATGCTTTCGGGACTGCATCCTTTCGTAGCAGTATTCTTTTGCCCTTTAAATGCATATTGGGGTTAAAATGGGCACAGTAAACTCGATAATTTTTGTAGAGAGTCTCTACTTTAGGTTGCCTGTTACATGCCATGAGACACGTTTTCGCTTTTTCAGTTTCTTTAGGAAAGAAATAAAACATTTCTGTACTTGAATAACTCCTATTATCGCAACCACTGTAACTGCAAACATGCCGTCCTTTGCGTTGAACGTCGTCCATTGTACAAACGTAAAACAAATGAACTTTCAAAAGATAAATAACGATACCTACTAGAAAAACTGCACTCCGTTTTACTTTAAACGTACAGTTATGTGCTGGCAAAAATGTTTATTAAAGATTATTATTTATTAAAAAACGACAGTCTTGAACAACGACAACGAGCGTAAAATAAGTAAGGCCACTTACTAGTGATAAAGCTTTAGCTTATTATGTAGACTCAAAATCTACTTCTTATTCCTATAAAACTATTTATTTGGCTGTTAGGCTTACCTAGCAAGGAATACACTTTAGAAGGTAAGTGGGGTTGTGATGGTAGCAGCGGCCACAGTAGATACAAACAAAAATTTGCAGATAAAGCTTCTAATGTTGTTGTTCCCATAAAGTTACATTTACGTGATGATGTTAAGCAGAGTGTTTGGAAAAATCCAAGACCAAGCTCTACAATGTATTGCCGCCTAATTAAGTTTATGTTCAACAAGGAAGATGACGCAACAACGAAAGTAGAAACAGAAAAATTTTTAATTCAGATCAACATTTTGCAACCGACCAAAGTGACTTTGGATAATAAAGAAGTAGTTGTATATCATGAGCTACTAACAATTGTAGATGGCAACGTGTGCAATGCCCTTACAGAGACCAAATCTACCCAGATGTGTTACATTTGCCAAGCAACACCAAAAATGATGAATGAACGAGTTCCCTCATTTGTGGACATAGAGGAAAATTATGGTTTTGGTCTATCTACGCTACATGCTTGGATAAGATGTTTAGAATGCTTTTTACTTATAAGTTACCATCTACATATTGAAAAATGAAGAATTGTTCAAGATGGGGAAAAATAAGCTGCAAAAAAAGAAAAGAAGAAATCCAAGCACGTTTTAAGGGGTTTAATTGTAGATAAACCGAAACCTTCTTTTGGCTCCACAAATGATGGAAATACTGCACGGAGATTTTTTAGAAATGCCGAAGTGACTGCTGCTATAACTAGGTTAGATGTTCTGAGCAACAGGTTGTAAATGTTTTAAAACAAATAAACTCTATATGTGTATTCTGAAACTTTTATTCATATTTTTTATTAATTAAACCTAAAATATTAGGGATTATTAGAAATGGTAATGTTACTGGGTCCTTGATTAACAAAAGAATCGATCCAACATGTGCATTTTAAAATTGTTCATGAAGAGGCTGCATGATAAGCTCTTCCACCTACAAAAAAATAATATAAAGTTAGCGGACTAAATCAGTTTTTCAAGAGAAATTATTATTATTAAGACAGAAAAAATGGGAGAGAAAAAGTGAAAAACATGTTAAAAGATTTGTTAATGTGTTTCACTAGCAAGTTTAAAGAGATCTTGTCGAATTCGACCGTATAAGTGTTAAAAAGGCATAGAATGAGCTTATTTTAAATGTATTTAAGGGTTATTTTTTCATAAGAAATATTATTTGTTTGAAATGACTATCATTATAATTCACCAAACAAAGTTTAGTAAGACAAATGCACTAAAAGCAAAAGAAAATTCATTTCCAAGGTAACTAGATCAGTTCAAGTTTAAAACCTTTTTTCTATATCCGTAAACTAGTTTTTATTTTACCTGTACTCCTGGGGCTGTAGATAAAACGTATATTACAGCGTCTGCGACATCTTTGGATTCAAGCATAGGGGACTTAGCTAGCATGGTAGTTGCTCCTTCTTTCGTCAAATTATCAAATATTTCTGTTTTTACAACACCAGGACTAACGCTCTAAAATACATATAGTATAATAATACAAAATAATGTTTTTGTCTCTTAGACTAAGATTAAATATTTGTCACGAAAGTCGATAACGATGTACATACTAAAAAGCACGGCAATTAAACTGCTGGCCAATTCAAGCGGGACAAACTAAATTTTTGATAAAATTTAGAGTGGAATATTTTCGAAACGAAAAAAGATTTTGATTTAACTTTTTCAGTATGTAATTGAATAGTTCTTCTAGTTTTTATACTTCAAGGCACTATTGCTAGCAGTCGCTGCAACTCTATTTTACAGGGTGTTAAGTGAAACCCTGACTTTTTTGGAAAAGTTTTCCAGTTCCGAGAATCTAGGAAGAATTTTTTTTGAATTTTCTTTTCATACTAAAATGATCCATGGTCAAATACAAAAAAACAATTTCTCCGGATTTTCTCTATTTTCATTTGTTTTCCGTATACAGGGGTTAGTCGAAATTATCGACTTCTTCTTACAAAGGAACCCCTAATTTGGACGTTTATTCACAAAAAGCGAAAGACCAAGTAAATTTGTAGTTTGAAGTAGTCCAGCTAACAAAATTAATACAAATTTTTGTACAGGGTGTAGCAAGTTTGGATCACGGGCTAGTAAATTATTATTTTTTAATTTCTACTACTTTTTCCTAAGTTAACTATTAATTATCACGTGCTACGTTAAAGGGTTAAAATTTGTTAGGTCCGATAACAGTACTGGTTAGAAAGATCCTTTTTGCCCAAACGGGTTTTTCATTTTTTGTCTAGTCCCATTTTTAGTGATTAAACGGCTCGCATTTTGAACCTAACTTTTTGCAATTGCATCCATGAACGATTGAAGTGAGAGTGCTTTTTTGGTGGTACATAATGAATGTTTTATCCAACCAAAAAACATGTAGTGGCCAAACAGCTAGTGATGCTTATTCGAAGAATTTTTTAGCATTATACAGGGTTGCAAAAAATATACCACCTATACTTTGCAGGTGGATTTCTGTTAATTTAGCGGCGTTTCTATTTCTTAGTTAAAAGATCTAGTAGGCCAAAAAATAAAACATTTTCTTTGCTATTGACAGTTACCAAGGCAACAAAGTATTCTTCTTTGAATTGGTGCGTTATTATCCTTTATAATGGCTCGATTAAGTGCAAAAGAACAAGCTAATTGTTTGCGTTTACTACAAGATGGGGTAAAAATTAGTATTATTGCGGATATGTACGGGGTTGGGCGAAGTACAATATCTCGACTGCGTCAACGCTTCCACGAAACGGGAAGTGCAAACTATCGTTATGGGGGAGGTCGCCAAAAGAAAGTCGGCATTGCAGATGAAAGATGGTTGGTTAGAGAGGCTCGTCGAAGGCGAAAAATTTCATCAGAGAAAATTAACCAGGAGTTCAGAGCAAGAACACACATTCGTGTGAGCAATAGGACCATTAGAAGAACTTTAAACAATAATAACTTAAGGTGAGTTACTTCAAATGAGATCTTATTTTTTGTACCAATATTTTTAGTGTTTCATTTTAGTAAGTCGGCTATTATAATATCGACGTCAGCTGAGGCGTGAATCTTGGATTTTGCGCACCGATATTATAAATGTAAACTTGAACTAAGTTGTTCATAAATTAAAGTTTTGATAGGCGACCCTAAACACATTATTTGTGCTTGCAGCGTAATGTTCCTTAGTTCTTCCCTAGAACTAACGTTATGAAAATTGACCTAATTTTGCATTTTAGTATAATAAAAGCTACTGTTGGCTTATTTATTGGTTCATTCCCTACACCTATACTACAGATTTTTAAGCCAAAATTTTAATTTTAGAGCTCGGCGACGTGCTAAATGTGTGCGACTTCTACCACAGCATAGGCGAAGACGTCTCCAGTGGGCATATGAACATCGCAATTGGCCATTAGATAACTGGGAAAACTGCATGTTTGTAGACGAGTCAAGATTTAATTTAATTCACTCGGACGGCAGAATATTAGTTTGGCGTGAACGTGGCGAACGGTATATGGAGGAGAATATGGCTCCTCAGGAACCTTTTGGTGGTGGAGGCGTTACTGTTTGGGGTGGTGTAATGTTTAATGGCAAAACGGAACTTTTTTTAACATTGGAGCCCATTAACGGTCAGGTATATAGGGACGAAATTTTAAGCAATATCGTTCTACCATTTGCAAACAATTTTGGGAACGATTTTGTGCTAATTGACGATAACGCCAGACCTCATAGAGCACGCATTGTGCAAGAGTTTTTGGAAGCTAATAATATTACCAGGATGGTCTGGCCTGCAAAATCACCAGACATGAATATTATCGAACACGTCTGGTCTAAATTGAAATTATTGGTAAGTTCTAGGGAAGATCCTCCTCAGACTCTAGAACAACTTGCAGACGCCATTGTTCAGGAGTGGGAAAATATTCAGCAAGAATTTGTCAATAATTTGGTAATAAGCATGCCTCGAAGATGCCAAGAGATAATAAATGTAAGGGGAGGTCCTACTAGGTATTAAGATTTGTTTTGTTTTCGTTAGTTGCAAGTTTTTATAATACCTTCAAGTAAAAAAAATGTTCTATAATTTAAAACGTTTCCTGTTTACCTATAAAAGTAACAACCAAAATTTACATTTTGGATCTCCTAAAGTAATGCCGGGAAAAATAACTACTAAATTTGAAAATTACGTATCTTTTCGAGTACTTTCAAAAGTAATTAAATCTTCTGAAATTTCTATACCTTCTAAAAACTACGCTATACAGAATTTTATAACTTGTTCAGTTGAATTCACTATCCATCTCCAATTTTTGACGAGAAAAATGTACTCCGTGACTATTAATTTAAGACACTTCTTATTAATTAAAATTTCTCAATGCCATGTACTGACTTTTTAGAGCAGTGGTAAAATATTTTTCTTTTATAATGAATAATCGAAGTTTACGAAAATCCAAAGATATCGAGAAACACGTGGCTTCTATTATAAGTAGTAACTTCTGCACAATCCTGTATAATGTGAAAAAGTTCCGAATGAATATTATTCTTTTTATCTGTATCGTTACTAGATTTTATTAATAATAAGTAGGACATTTTCTTTAATAATTATTAATATAGCAAAAAGGAACTTTATGAATACCTAAAGGACTCTAAAATCACATGATTTTCATATAAAATGTAGGTGATATGTTTTGGGCAAACGCGGACAAAAGCAGCGAATAAGCATCTTTAGCTCTATGGCCACGACACTTTTTTATTGGTTGGTTAAACCAATAAACGATGTCCACTTCAATAGTTCATGAATGCAATCGCAAAAAGTTAAGTTTTAAACGCAAGCCATTTGTATCACTAAAAATGGGACCAGACAAAAAAATTCAAAAACAGTTTCGGCAAAAAGTTCCAAGAAAATTGGGACTATATTCAATTAATTTGAAAATCACATGACTTCCATATAAAGTATAGGTGGTATATTTTTTGCAACCCTGTATAATGCTAAAAAATTCTTCGAATAAGCATCATTAGCTGTTTGGCCACTACATGTTTTTTGGTTGGATAAAACATTCATTATGTACCACCAAAAAAGCACTCTCACTTCAATCGTTCACGGATGCAATTGCAAAAAGTTAGGTTCAAAATGCGAGCCGTTTAATCACTAAAAATGGGACTAGACAAAAAATGAAAAACCCGTTTGGGCAAAAAGGATCTTTCTAACCAGTACTGTTATCGGACCTAACAAATTTTAACCCTTTAACGTAGCACGTGATAATTAATAGTTAACTTAGGAAAAAGTAGTAGAAATTAAAAAATAATAATTTACTAGCCCGTGATCCAAACTTGCTACACCCTGTACAAAAATTTGTATTAATTTTGTTAGCTGGACTACTTCAAACTACAAATTTACTTGGTCTTTCGCTTTTTGTGAATAAACGGCCAAATTAGGGGTTCCTTTGTAAGAAGAAGTCGATAATTTCGACTAACCCCTGTATACGGAAAACAAATGAAAATAGAGAAAATCCGGAGAAATTGTTTTTTTGTATTTGACCATGGATCATTTTAGTATGAAAAGAAAATTCAAAAAAAATTCTTCCTAGATTCTCGGAACTGGAAAACTTTTCCAAAAAAGTCAGGGTTTCACTTAACACCCTGTAAAATAGAGTTGCAGCGACTGCTAGCAATAGTGCCTTGAAGTATAAAAACTAGAAGAACTATTCAATTACATACTGAAAAAGTTAAATCAAAATCTTTTTTCGTTTCGAAAATATTCCACTCTAAATTTTATCAAAAATTTAGTTTGTCCCGCTTGAATTGGCCAGCAGTTTATTTGTAACATAGGGTTGCCATCTCTAAAATTTAAAACCCGGACAAGGATACATAAAAATCCGGACAAAATCCGGACGGCGAAGATATTTCAAAAATAACTTGTAATAAAAAACGTATTTATATATATATATATATATATATATATATATATATATATATATATATATATATATATATATATATATATATATATATATACATATATATATATATATATATATATATATATATATATATATATATATATATATATATATATATATATACAGGGTGGTGCAATCAAGATGGGGTGGACGATTGTGAGTAAACGGTGAGGAATTTCGAAAAAATTTGTTTTGGATATTATCGATACTCAGACACGCTATGTTTTAAAATTATAGCCATAATACAGGGTGGTCCGAAAAACTCGTGGCGAACCAAACTTGTATTTTTTTAAATGGGACACCCGGTATATTATTGTTCCAATTGATTCTCCTGTTCGTTGCGATCATTTTGATATAGGGTTTATTGGGTCTAAAACTTACAGTAAGGGAATGAGAGGCGGTTAAAGTTGAAAAAATGCTCACAGTTCGGCCATTTTTTAAAGAAATTTGAAACAGGTATGGAAAAACCAAATATTCCATACAACGTTACATATCCTTGAATACATTAATCACTTGCAATTTGTTTAAAATTATTCACTGTTATACAGGGTGGTCAAGTTTTGCAAATACGTCCTGGACTCATTTTTTTTAAATGGAACACCCTGTATATTTTATTTTCATGTTAAAGATAACATTACTAGCTTTCAAAAAATACCATACATGATGCCTTTCTGACCAACAGTTTTTTAGTAATCTAGACGTGAAAGCAAAGTTTCTTCATTCTAATACGATTATACTGAATTTACGTTGTTTATTATTGAAATGAAACAAAAGACTGACGAACTTGTCAAAGCTACTGCCGCATAATCCATTATTTACAAGTTAAGTGTACGTGGCCCAATAATTATGAGGTAAGAAAACTGAGACCCGAAACTTTTACATGTTTATTAGAGATATTTCAAAAAACAGAAAATATTGTTTTTAGGAAATGCAAAGTAATTAATAAACAAAGATAATCAGTTATCAGTATTATTAATAGTGTAAGGAAATTAATTAAGCAAAAACAGAACATCTTTTAAAATTATTTAGGTATGTACTTACTTGTTTATATTAAATTAGGTTTACAAGTAAGTACATACCTAAATAATTTTAAAAGATGTTCTGTTTTTGCTTAATTAATTTCCTTACACTATTAATAATACTGATAACTGATTATCTTTGTTTATTAATTACTTTACATTTCCTAAAAACAATATTTTCTGTTTTTTGAAATATCTCTAATAAACATGTAAAAGTTTCGGGTCTCAGTTTTCTTACCTCATAATTATTGGGCCACGTACACTTAACTTGTAAATAATGGATTATGCGGCAGTAGCTTTGACAAGTTCGTCAGTCTTTTGTTTCATTTCAATAATAAACAACGTAAATTCAGTATAATCGTATTAGAATGAAGAAACTTTGCTTTCACGGCTAGATTACTAAAAAACTGTTGGTCAGAAAGGCATCATGTATGGTATTTTTTGAAAGCTAGTAATGTTATCTTTAACATGAAAATAAAATATACAGGGTGTTCCATTTAAAAAAAATGAGTCCAGGACGTATTTGCAAAACTTGACCACCCTGTATAACACTGAATAATTTTAAACAAATTGCAAGTGATTAATGTATTCAAGGATATGTAACGTTTTATGGAATATTTGGTTTTTCCATACCTGTTTCAAATTTCTTTAAAAAATGGCCGAACTGTGAGCATTTTTTCAACTTTAACCGCCTCTCATTCCCTTACTGTAAGTTTTAGACCCAATAAACCCTATATCAAAATGATCGTAACGAACAGGAGAATCAATTCGAACAATAATATACCGGGTGTCCCATTTAAAAAAATACAAGTTTGGTTCGCCACGAGTTTTTCGGACCACCCTGTATTATGGCTATAATTTTAAAACATAGCGTGTCTGACTATCGATAATATCCAAAACAAATTTTTTCGAAATTCCTCACCGTTTACTCACAATCGTCCACCCCATCTTGGTTGCACCACCCTGTATACCGGGTGCCCACGAGTTTACTGGCCAGCTCGTTATTTTGTTAAGAAATAATATTTCGATTTGAAATTTTGGGAACTCGTATGGTTGCTTTAGATGCAGATTTTGAGTGCTCGAACATCTGACTATCGTTTCCGGTTCAACCGGAAATACAGTCAACTTTGTTATTTTAAACGAAACCCCCTGTATATTTTTTAAAATTTGGATTCTACGTAAAATTCTAATTATAAAACATGTATCATACCCCATACCTATCTTTAACAGTTTTCAAGAAAATGACGTTTGAAAATGTCGAAAGAGCCGCAAACAATACTGTTTTAACATAAAACAAATGAATATGGGAAAAGTTTAATATATTATTCTTACTTCTTTTTAGGGGCCTTGTATGTTTGTGTCATGACAATCTCACTTCCGGTGCAACCGGAAGTGCTACAAAATATGACATTCAGACGCAAATTACTTCAATAATTTCAATTGAACGACCTACTTTAAACTCTAAATTCTAATTTATCTGACTTTTCTCTATAATTTTTGTATACACCATCCCAGGCCTAAAGTTGATAGTTCTTGAGATATGGACA
Organism: Philopedon plagiatum; assembly: GCA_963971165.1. Taxonomy (NCBI): domain Eukaryota; kingdom Metazoa; phylum Arthropoda; class Insecta; order Coleoptera; family Curculionidae; genus Philopedon; species Philopedon plagiatum. The sequence goes on from OZ020194.1 coordinate 14,599,760, forward strand.
GCTCAAAATTTAGATGCATTCCAAATTTCAATCTTTCCAATTTTATCTAGGCGGCTATGGAGCTCATTTGCATTAAGAAAATGTAGAAAGGATACACATAATTAACAATATCAGAGTAGTGCTTGAAGTAATAATTTTATTAGGTTTTCATTTTAAAAAATAAGAAATTAGCCATAAATTAAGTGTTCGAATTGTTGACCGTTTTCTCTCAGACGAACTCTTTGAAATTCCCTGATCACGTTGTTCATTTGTTTTGGGGGTGATATTATTAACAGAAAATATGACAAGTGTCTTGTATTCATAGCCGTCTTGATTAAATAATTGGAAATTGACATGGTTATGATCATGAAGCACTTCAAGCGACAAATGATCTCCATAGCCGCCTAGATAAAATTGAAAAGATTGAAATTTGGAATGCATCTTAATTTTTAGCTGTCCATATCTCAAGAACTATCAACTTTAGACCTGGGATGGTGTATACAAAAATTATAGAGAAGAGTCAGGTAAATTAGAATTTAGAGTTTAAAGTAGGTCGTTCAATTGAAATTATTGAAGTAATTTGTGCCTGAATGTCATATTTTGTAGCACTTCCGGTTGCACCGGAAGTGAGATTGTCATGACACAAGCATACAAGGCCCCTAAAAAGAAGTAAGAATAATATATTAAACATTTCCCATATTCATTTGTTTTATGTTAAAACAGTATTGTTTGCGGCTCTTTCGACATTTTCAAACGTCATTTTCTTGAAAACTGTTAAAGATAGGTATGGGGTATGATACATGTTTTATAATTAGAATTTTACGTAGAATCCAAATTTTAAAAATATACAGGTGGTTTCGTTTAAAATAACAAAGTTGACTGTATTTCCGGTTGAACCGGAAACGATAGTCAGATGTTCGAGCACTCAAAATCTGCATCTAAAGCAACCATACGAGTTCCCAAAATTTCAAATCGAAATATTATTTCTTAACAAAATAACGACCGGGCCAGTAATCTCGTGGGCACCCGGTATATATATATATATATATATATATATATATATATATATATATATATATATATATATATATATATATATATATATATATATATATATATATATCTAGGGGGGAAGGAATACAAGCAAGGAATACAAGTGCTGCATCGCAACGAAGGATTTTTGTAGAATGTATGAAACTTGTGGGAGAAAGGATAACCTTGAATCAATGATCACCCCCAGGTATTTCAGCTTTTTAGCTGCAACCACAGGGGTGCCATTGACTCTAAGGGGGATGTTTATTTTATTATTTGTACGCTTTCTGTTGACGATCACGCACTCACACTTGGACTCGTTCACAGCGAACTTCCACTTTTTGTACCAAGGCACCAAAGTGTGTAAGTGGTTCGTTATTTTTGCTCTGGCTACATTCGCGTAGAATGAGCTTGCATACACAAGCACATCGTCCGCGAACATAGCCAGATTTGTATTTGGATACTGCGGAATGTCCGCTGTGTACAGGTTAAATAGTTTCGGGGACATTACATTTCATAGTATATTTAAGTATTACAGAGTACAGAATATCCTATGTCTACTTCTTAACTATATACATAATATAATATATTATACAAACATATTTACATATATACAAAATACAGGATTACACGGTACTAAGCGCTCACCGAGAAAAAGCGGCCACGAGTGACGGCGGATGAAAACCCTAGATAGAAATTAAGGTTTAGTATCCGCCTGTAGTGACTCACAGAGGCCATAACGAATTCAATGCTATTCGAAATGAACTTTGCAAGTGAAGCTAATTTGGGTGGAAAGTTTAATTAAATTTCACAGGAAAAGTTACGTAAAAAACCTGCTTGATGTGATCAAACGGAAACTGGTCCGACCACCGAAGTTAAGCTTCGCCTATTGAAGTTTGTGGCAGCTGAGATGATGTTCAAAAGCGACGCCAACAAGATCGAACGTTACATGGTTCTGTATGGCTTGGCCATTCATGTGGATGGGGTAAGAGTTGCCGGATTTTTTGCATGACAAGGAGCAAGACTGGGTTTTGGAGGCGTTGAACTGAACAAGGTTCTTGGCACCCCAGTCTAAGATTAATTGAAGATCTTGGGAAAGGGATATGTACATAGATCTGCGTCTATTATCCAGCTCTTGATTCGAGACTTTTCTCGACACATGAGTGTGACCATGTATATAGGTCAAATTTTCTTTAAAACCATTTCATGACATACTGAACGAGAAAGCTATTTTAAATACAAAATAAAATCTTGTAAAAAATACTTTTTAAAAACAAGCCTTTATTATTTAGATGTACTAAAGCGAAAAAAATAAGTATAGTTTTTTTTATTGTAGCAGTGCTGAATGCTATTTATAAGTGGACGTAGTTCGCGGTGGTCCGGACTTTTTTTAAAAATTTTTGTTATTAAAAAAATTAAATCGGCTCTAAAAGGTGTATTGGCAACAAGTTTAGCACTTGTTCCTCGATAAAGTATTTTAAAAAGTATTGGTAATCTCACATCTACTACAGCTAGCAGCCTGCGCGTGCGTAGACAAAGATCGTAGATATTACTGTGTCTAGCCGCCGGCATTGTATTTATTAAAGAAAAGAGTTTCGGCTAGCTTTTCTAATTTTATTTTACGAATAATGATACTTTTAGTACAAGGCGCGATCTCTATTGATTAGACGCAGACTTATCAAAACGGAAAGCCGCCAACAATCTTCCCTCTGCAGCATTAATCGTTTTTACTTATTTTGACACTCCATATGTGCGGAGTAAATTTTTTTGATGTAACTGTTGTTTTCTTAACAAGCAGAACTTTTTATGAAGAATAACTTTTTTCTCTAAAGTTAAAACTAAAAAAGTTTTCCATCTGTTAAGATGGTTTCTGGACACGCTGTAGTTGGCCACATTAAGAGTAACCTTGGAATCTTTGATTGCCCTAAAATGTAAATAATGGTATCTCCTCTTTGTTTTTAAGTCTATGATTAAGATAATTTCTGAAAAATCGATTTCGGAACCAGTAAACCAGGTTCCCTTATTTTCAAAATACATCAATTACAAGTTTGTATCGTCCATAGACGTTAAAAAAATTATAATGCCAATGGTATCGTCTAAGAAAAACCAAAACAGTAATACTAAAGGGATCGACCTTTACCTTCAATTAAGTTGGTTTTCTGAATGATTCCAGCGTTATTAACTAATATCTGAATAGGGCCAACATTTTCTGCGACCCATTTAAAAGCATTCTTAATGATTTGTCCGGACATGTCCGGGGAAATCCGGACGGATGGCAACCCTATGTAACAAGAATAACGGTAGGTTCGCGGTAGGGAGATGTTGTAAATGGCGGCTCGACAAAATACGGAACAATCATATAGGCCGATCGGCGACTGCAAGTTAGTATATGTCATAAAGAACAAGAAAAGAAATTGCTTAGGAAAAGTAGACGTTAGGTACAGATACTTACCGTTAACTTAATATTATTTATTTTGTTAAACTGTAGTTCTTTTATGAATGTTGCTGTAAGAGCTGTCACAGCATGCTTCGATGACAAGTAAACATTGACAAATGGACCGTAAACGATTTTATGGCCAGCAACGCTATTGATATTAATAATATGCCCCTCCACTTTACATTCTCTCATTAATTTTATAGCTTCCCTTGTGCCAATACTGAGGGCCCAAAAATTAACATCAAAGAGCTTTTTCCACTTAGCGGTATCTCCTAAAATTCAATAAAAATTTGAAATTTTTCACAGCAACAAGCAACTCTTAAAGGCCTGTCCAGACTTAGTTGACATGTTGTAGAAACTTGTTACGGAAACATATTGCTATAACTTGTTGACAACTTATAGACGTCCTCATTAAGTATTCCGATTACAACAGTCCATTCCAACATGTCCCAAGTAAAGGGATGTGTAGAGACAAACTTCGAATGTTATTAAATACAAAAACGTTAATGTAGACGCAGCAGCAACATGTTACCACAACACTGTTGCCAACATTCTTTGAAGCTTACCGCTCACCGACCGGTAACAAATAACTTGTTGATAACAAGTAACTTGGTGCTTTTTATCGAAATTTCGACAACATGTTGCATAACTTTATTAATAACAATGTTGAGTAGCAAGTGAGGACAGGCCTTAAAAAACCTTAAAATTTTCAAAAATAAAACGTATAACGACAACAAGCTAACTCCATAGCCCCAAATCTGTGTCTACAAATGTTTTGCTTAATCGAATTAAAACATTTTCTATTTTTTTATCTGAGACAGCCCACGAGAGTTCAAGCCTAAGTATTAACGTACTGTGGGCGTCTAAAGAGAAAGGAAATGTAATCTATTGACTCGGAATTTAAAGGATTGAACGTTGGGAGGGGAAGGGAAAACATCCGCAGGCAATTTGTTTCATAATCTGGAGACCGTAGGTATGAATGAGTTAGAGAAGTGGGATGTTTTGTAGCTGGGCAGTAAAGGGATCCATACGGAACGCGCCTCTTGTTGTTCTGCTAGGACAAGTCAAGGGGAAAATTAAAGCGGCTAGTTCTTTAGAGCAAAATCAGTGGAAGTATCGGTAGAAAAGGCAAAATTTTCAAAATATAAAAAGAGTTAGTCGGTAAACTTTGGAAAAGGGATAAATCTCAACAGCGAGGCGATGAGCGAGAGAAAAAAGTTTTCTTTTGAGGACTGGGTCATTGGTGAATCGAATGGATAGAACCAAGGATGTTAAGTGTCTAAAGTGAAACCGCTCCCCAGATGTGGGGACAGTACTCTCGGTAAGGTCTTATTTAGGAAACATAGAGTGTGTAAGTGGGAAGAGGCGAAGTCTTTTATGACTCGAAAGAGAAAATCAAGCTTTTTATCTGCTGATGTGCTTATTTTTTTATTCTTGGACAGCCCACGAAGGTCTAAACCTAAGTTATATATGTACCGTGGGTGTACTAGGAGTGTCTGAGTCACACATCCAGAGCTAGAAATATTCGTATGGATTTCACCAGTCCTTTGAGCAGATGTAGGTGTCTCCTCAGACGAGGACGAAATCCTCTACCAATTTCCTTGTTTACCGAGACACGGCATTCCCAGGCGGTCACTCATCCAACCTATAACCGTGCCTGACGTCGCTTAACTTCGGTACTTTGAAACACTACTTTCAAAGGCATTTATTAATTAACATTACAATATTTGACTATTTATTTACAATTCATTTCATTACTTATTTCAGAGGTACAGAAATGGCATTGCTGCCATTTGCTCACCCCGAGCAAGCGGCCGAGTGGCCGGGGCTGGTGTTGGCCCTTGGTAAACTTTTAGCCCTCAAGTTGGTTCGGTCTGGCCTTTACCGCAGTTGCTTGCAAGGCCGCTCAAGTAGTTAATGCTGCTCGAAAGCTTGGATTTAGTTTCTTTAAAAGACATTTATTTATATAATCTATACAATTTAAGAAATAAAGTATTACTGGAAAAAGCAGCGAAAAAACCAGTTTAAATTTATTGACTAGATTGACATAATGGTGATAACCCAATTTAATTATGCTAACTAGGTTGATTAGTTGCCCAATCAACCCAGTTAACTCCAATGTACGCATTCACTCTCTCCCACTCATTCATTCTTTCACTCTTCCATCTTCCATGCCACTGTACAACTGATTCACACTTTTTGAAGTTTATTAATATATACAAATTTACAAATCCAATCACGCTCCCGAAAGCAAGTCACGTTACCAGGGGTGTGGCTTGTTATCAGAGTCGAGTCTAATTTTGGAACTTTGGATTTCCTAGATTTTTATTTCGGGAAACAACCAATCTCGCTCCAGCTCACCATCACGTGCCTGGGGGAGTGGCTTGTTAGAAGAGTTACTTTTTCTGAGTGTGCTGCCCCTAATTTTTCAATGGGTTAGGGAGTTTCTAATCGTCAACAGGGATTTTTGGGATTAAGTATTTAATCTTCAAAATATACCGGCAATCTATGGTGGATGGGTTTATGTATAGGATTGTCTCTGTGTCTAGTTTGTAGTAAGTTTGTCGTCAATGGTGAATTATTAATTTTTGTCTGAAAGAAGTCATTTGCTATGTCGTATACGTATAACTCATTAAAACGTGGTAGGTTAGTCAGGTCATGTAATTCGTCGATTCTTGCGTACCGTCCAGACGATGTAACACATCTTAGCACGCGATTTTGCATCCTCTGGAGTCTAGCCATCTGTGTATCAGATATGCCGCTCCAGACGGGTGCAGCGTACGTTAATGTAGGTCGAGTTATTTGTTTGTATAGGTGTAGTTTATTTTGCGGGGAAAGCGAGGATCTTGGGGAAAGCAAGGAATACAAGTGCTGCATCGCAACGAAGGATTTTTGTAGAATGTATGAAACTTGTGGGAGAAAGGATAACCTTGAATCAATGATCACCCCCAGGTATTTCAGCTTTTTAGCTGCAACCACAGGGGTGCCATTGACTCTAAGGGGGATGTTTATTTTATTATTTGTACGCTTTCTGTTGACGATCACGCACTCACACTTGGACTCGTTCACAGCGAACTTCCACTTTTTGTACCAAGGCACCAAAGTGTGTAAGTGGTTCGTTATTTTTGCTCTGGCTACATTCGCGTAGAATGAGCTTGCATACACAAGCACATCGTCCGCGAACATAGCCAGATTTGTATTTGGATACTGCGGAATGTCCGCTGTGTACAGGTTAAATAGTTTCGGGGACATTACATTTCATAGTATATTTAAGTATTACAGAGTACAGAATATCCTATGTCTACTTCTTAACTATATACATAATATAATATATTATACAAACATATTTACATATATACAAAATACAGGATTACACGGTACTAAGCGCTCACCGAGAAAAAGCGGCCACGAGTGACGGCGGATGAAAACCCTAGATAGAAATTAAGGTTTAGTATCCGCCTGTAGTGACTCACAGAGGCCATAACGAATTCAATGCTATTCGAAATGAACTTTGCAAGTGAAGCTAATTTGGGTGGAAAGTTTAATTAAATTTCACAGGAAAAGTTACGTAAAAAACCTGCTTGATGTGATCAAACGGAAACTGGTCCGACCACCGAAGTTAAGCTTCGCCTATTGAAGTTTGTGGCAGCTGAGATGATGTTCAAAAGCGACGCCAACAAGATCGAACGTTACATGGTTCTGTATGGCTTGGCCATTCATGTGGATGGGGTAAGAGTTGCCGGATTTTTTGCATGACAAGGAGCAAGACTGGGTTTTGGAGGCGTTGAACTGAACAAGGTTCTTGGCACCCCAGTCTAAGATTAATTGAAGATCTTGGGAAAGGGATATGTACATAGATCTGCGTCTATTATCCAGCTCTTGATTCGAGACTTTTCTCGACACATGAGTGTGACCATGTATATAGGTCAAATTTTCTTTAAAACCATTTCATGACATACTGAACGAGAAAGCTATTTTAAATACAAAATAAAATCTTGTAAAAAATACTTTTTAAAAACAAGCCTTTATTATTTAGATGTACTAAAGCGAAAAAAATAAGTATAGTTTTTTTTATTGTAGCAGTGCTGAATGCTATTTATAAGTGGACGTAGTTCGCGGTGGTCCGGACTTTTTTTAAAAATTTTTGTTATTAAAAAAATTAAATCGGCTCTAAAAGGTGTATTGGCAACAAGTTTAGCACTTGTTCCTCGATAAAGTATTTTAAAAAGTATTGGTAATCTCACATCTACTACAGCTAGCAGCCTGCGCGTGCGTAGACAAAGATCGTAGATATTACTGTGTCTAGCCGCCGGCATTGTATTTATTAAAGAAAAGAGTTTCGGCTAGCTTTTCTAATTTTATTTTACGAATAATGATACTTTTAGTACAAGGCGCGATCTCTATTGATTAGACGCAGACTTATCAAAACGGAAAGCCGCCAACAATCTTCCCTCTGCAGCATTAATCGTTTTTACTTATTTTGACACTCCATATGTGCGGAGTAAATTTTTTTGATGTAACTGTTGTTTTCTTAACAAGCAGAACTTTTTATGAAGAATAACTTTTTTCTCTAAAGTTAAAACTAAAAAAGTTTTCCATCTGTTAAGATGGTTTCTGGACACGCTGTAGTTGGCCACATTAAGAGTAACCTTGGAATCTTTGATTGCCCTAAAATGTAAATAATGGTATCTCCTCTTTGTTTTTAAGTCTATGATTAAGATAATTTCTGAAAAATCGATTTCGGAACCAGTAAACCAGGTTCCCTTATTTTCAAAATACATCAATTACAAGTTTGTATCGTCCATAGACGTTAAAAAAATTATAATGCCAATGGTATCGTCTAAGAAAAACCAAAACAGTAATACTAAAGGGATCGACCTTTACCTTCAATTAAGTTGGTTTTCTGAATGATTCCAGCGTTATTAACTAATATCTGAATAGGGCCAACATTTTCTGCGACCCATTTAAAAGCATTCTTAATGTCTTCTTCGTTTGTTACGTCACATTTTAAGGAATATAATTTTCCACTTTTACTGGCCAGTTTTTTTGATAGCTCTTCAACTCTTTCTTTGCGCCGGGCCAATCCCACTACCTAGAAATATGCTTTATTGATATTTCAGCACAAATTTTTCGAGTTCTAGAGTACGGGATACAATGCAGGTCTATAACAAAATACAGTGTATATATACAGGGTGGATTTTTTAACTGGAATAAATTCGGTAACAAAGAATCCATCCATTCCCTAAAAAGAAATCCAAAAATACGGGTACCTGTTTTTTTGATTCACCAGTTTTTTTTTCATTTCCGTGAATTTTACCCTTCATCCAGGGATGGAAACTAACCAAACATTTTTTTCAAATACAAATGCGCGTATGCGGAAAAGGGTATAAAAAAAGGAATATAACTATTTACATAATTATAATTATTTTCTGTTACCGGATAAGGGAGAAAAAATAAAAAAATGTGATTTTTTAAATAATTTCATATTATATTACCATAATATTGATCGGGTAAGGTAGGGCAGTATTAAGACTGGTTGGCACGAGGATTGACAGCTGTATTGTGAATACTGATAGTGTCAATATTATTGATCGTGTAAGGTCCACTTATCCTCCTCAGTTTCTTTAAAATGACTTATTTAACTTAATCGCACAAAATTGAATTGGGCTATGTGAGGAATGCACCAAGACAACGACAACCTCGTGTAATGCAGGAAGACACCAGTGGCGGCGCTAGCCCTAATTTTTTGGTTGGGCAAATGCCGGTGGTTGCATCTAATGATTGGGCAGTACCTGGATACCTTTACGTTTAGTGTCGTAAGTCGTATGTTTTTATTTAAAATATTGGTTGGGCGAGCAGAATTTTAGTTGGGCGCTCGCCCAACCCTGCCCAGCCTTAGCGCAGCCACTGGAAGACACACAATTAAACATCTTGCTTAGTCTCCAGGAAAACCCTGTCACTCCAGTTAGGCAGCTAGCAAGAGATAACGTAAGTCAATCATTTGCATTAATAAATTTATGTAAAATGCGTCCATATTAAACGCTATTGGTGCAGGAGTTAAGGGAAGATGACCCAGATCGTCGACTTCAATTTTGTGAAATTATGGTGAATTCACTGGATCAACATTTAATAGTTTTGGACTGGGTTCTTTTTTCGGATTTTTTACTTTTGTATTAAATGGTCATATGAATAAGCACAACTGTCCGATGAAAATCCTCAATGGATTCGAGAAACTCATACTCAACGTCCACATCTTAATGTTTGGGCAAGCATAATTGGTCATATTTTTTGAAGATAATCTAAGTAAATGGGCCGTTATATCTCAATTTTTTGCTCAGGTTTGCTTTAAAGGAACTTAGGCAACGAGTAACACACGAAATCAGACATATAACTTCAGAAATGGTACATAATATTACAAGGGAATTTTAGTGTAGGCTAGGGTTCTGCCAGGAAAAAAATGGTGAACATTTCCAGCAATATTTACAATAAAAAAATTATTTAGAAAATCACGTATATAGAGATATATTTACTTTTACTCCTGCTTCAACTAACTGCTCAGCTATAGAAGCTCCTATCCCAGCGCTTGCACCTGTCACCACAGCCACTTTGCCAACCCATCTTTTCATTGATAATGGCATCTTTCCTATTAGAGATGAAACACAAGAAAAGTAAACCAGTTTACCCAACACCTGCGAATACTTATAACTTAATTGTTAGCTTATTGCAAAATTTTAGTGCTAGAGATAAATAGTTACTTAGGTAGGTACTTAATATAATTAGAAGTGTTCCTAAAACAATATTATCTAAATATAAAAAATATTCTTGTTGCGCGCGATAACGTTACCACTTATAAAAATTTTAAAATTAAAAATTTGTATACAATACATTTTCAATGTGATTCAGCTTCGCCAGGATTCAGTATAGCTACAGTATACATTCTCGTATATTAGTAAACCTAAACGCTTCGCTGGGACGTAGAATTTAGCATTTTTAGTGTTACACTTATGGAATCATTTCGGTGTCCGTCCGACCGTCTGTCACAAGCGATTTTCTCTGAAACTATTTAACGTAAAAATTTGAAATTTAGCATAGAGATAGAGTGTTGTTGCCCAATTATAGACGTGAAACGTCATTGGTTGTTTGTAGCAAATAACTGAATAACAGCATGTAACGTTCGTTACTGTTGTATTTTCAAGTATACTTATAGTTCAAATGAATCGCGTGGATTCGCGAGAGCATGAACCCGGGATGGTGGTGTCGTTCATACCGTCTTGGCTGACGTTGGTGACTTTTGTGTAGGCCATTTGTCCGATGTCATTCTAAATGGCTCGTGAACAAAAGGCACCTTTTTTGAGGACATTGAAATCTGGTTTCATCCCTCTTTTTACGGATGAATCTTTGTTAGAGACTCTAAAGGGTGAGTAGTACGATTTTCCTTTTTAGTGTTCCGTGCTAAAATTAGCAAATCGGAACACTTATGGAATCAGCTGGGTGCCCATCCGTCCGTCTGTCACAGGCGATTTTCTCCGAAACTATTCGACGTAAAATTCGACATTTAGCACAGAGATAGAGTGGTGTGGTGGCTCAATTACAGACGTGAAGTATAATAAAAAGTTGAATTTTAACTCTGGGGATTAATTTCGGGTGGTAAATTGGAAAATGGAAAAGAAAATTTAAAGGGCATCGTGTAGGGTGTCAAATGAAAGCTTATTAAGCAGGAGTTCAACAATATAATATAATGAGCGTCTAAAGCCCCCCCCCCCTGTTAACTTTTGATTATCAAATGTTAGAAAAGTAAAATTTTGGTACGCTATATAACAACTACAAAACTACTTTTTAAAATGTGTCATTTTCAAGCACCCTTGAATTTCCACTTATTAATTTCGCCCAGGGTACCCTAGAGGATGAAAATTTTCGGAAATATTTTGGGTAGCCATGGTAACGAAATCCAAAACAAACTTCTGATTGGCTACAAAAGTGACGTGTGAAGTTTTCTAGAAAATTTCCTTTTCAGCGATATATTACACATTACCATTTGTTTTCAAAATTGCCACTATCTCGAAAACAGCTGAAAATCGCAATAGCGATCATTAAGTACATAAAATATACTTAGAATTTCTCGTAGAATTTGAAAACCTAATAAAAATAGGATATTTCTTTTAACAAAACTGTCAAAGACGCCATAACTGTTTCATGGGATACCCTTTATAATATTTTGTTATGTCAAAAAATAAAGAATTGAAAATAAAAATTGACGGGTCCGAGCATTTTTCCTGGATTTTTTCCCTTTAATTAATATTAATTTTATGCGGGACTTTTGGGAGACCCAGTATTGCAAATATCTATTATGTCACTAGTATATAATATAGAGGCTCAAGATCGGCAAAATTGGAACACTTTAAGGCTTGATGATGATGATGATGATGATGATGATGACATAATATAGGGCTTTTTGGACGAGTCTGCTTATGGTCCATTTAAAATTAAAAAATTAGTATCACTTCCGGGGTTCAACCGGAAGTTGCTTGAAGGTCTTATTTTAGTAAAAAAATAACACTTTATACACTCTGTATATTGGTCTTTGCGGTTTAGTTATTTTTCTTTTGCAAGTTTTTATAAATTTATAATAAAACTCGTTTTCTTTCTTTGCTGATTTTATTTCCAACTTCTTATTACTAAACAAAAAATGTTACTCCTGTCTCTTTTCTGCTGCTATGGAGCAGTTCTATTTAGAACCATTCGTATAGGGGTTGTATAATAAGTTCCTCAATCTAGAAAAAACAATAGAATATACTAGTTTTAAAACAGCATTGCCTGGAATCAAATTAAATATAAGTAAGTGGCGATCTAACGTAAAGCACATGACACTCGAAGATATCAAAACATAAAACGTATATTATAAGAGCAATACAAGAACTTTTGCCGGCAACTAGAATAGTTTTAACACAATAGGTGTTTGTGACGACGGAATTTTAGATCAGATGATTGTTAGTGTGGCGGTATCAAATCAATAAAATGATCATTATAAAATTTACTGTTGCCAATAATTATTGTCAAATTAACAAGAGGCCTGGGTAAGATTTATGAAAAATGGAAAGCAGTAATATCAGTGGCGTATTTAGAATTTCTTTTCGGGAAGGGGGTCCACAGGTTAAACAGGCTTAAATCGAGAAAGCTCAAAATAAAATTTTGATTTTTTTGACTAATTATAAGTCTTTATTATGTATATTTTAATTAGAAAAATTCAAGGTAATTTCCATAATATAGTTACTCTTTTAAGACTACATTTATTGGGAAAGATTTCTACTTTAAGTGAAGTGATGTGCAGAAATTATCTTTATATCAGGTGTTATGTAATGTAAAGGTAAAATAATTTTTGTGTCACTGATAGAAGACTGGTATTATTTTTTACATTTCATTTTATTTTTCTCGGATAGTCTTAGCTAGAACATATTGTTTGACTTTCACGCAAAAAAATTTGACTAGACATTAGAAAAGATAAAGAAAAATATCGTTAGTATTGGAAGAACTGTATCTGTTCTTAGACAATATTTTAAACATAACGTTCAGATTCACTAAGAAAGTTTAAAATTTAGAAAAATATATAAAGGTACAACACTTAGAGAGTTCATTTGGCCTCTAACATAAATTTAGTACCGGTTTAAATTAAGATCTTCTAGTTGATCAGTTATGTTTTGATAGGTTTTTGTCCTGTCATTGTTAATAAGTCATCATTAAAAACTTATAAATTATTCTGATATTTCGGCGATTTACTTGGTTTCCAAATAATTTTCATCTTGGAACGGGTTGCTAGAATGAATTTGGTTCTATTATTGTCGAAAGGACGTACCTACTAAAATTGCCCTTGTCTTTATAAATTCGCGAAAAACCTTAGAAAAAAATTCACAGTATAAAACTTGGTTGTCTTATTCTTACACTTGTCAGTTTAAAACTTTTGGTTGTCAAATTAGACCGGACTAGCGTTGGAGAATCTGGCCGGAATTGTTTATTAGAGAAAAATTCTTATAAATGTCTAAGAAAATCTATAATACAAATTGATTTATATTAGTTATAAAACTAACAGAAATTAACGTTCAGATTCACTAAGAAAGTTTAAGATTTAGTAAGTGGTTTAAATTAAGTTCTTATAGTTGATCAGTTATGTTTTACAGGTTTTTGTCCTGTCATTGTTAATAAGTCGTCATTAAAAACTTATGAATTATTGTGATATTTCAGCGATTTACTTGGTTTCCAAATGATTTTCATCTTGGAACGAGTTGCTGTAATGAATTTAGTTCTATTATCGTTGAAAGTACGTACTAAAATTATCATTTTCTTGATAAATTTGCGAAGAAGCTCAGAAATAAGTTCATAGTATAAAACTTAGTTGTCTTATTCTTTCACTTGTCAGTTTAACGTTTAACTTTGGTGGTCGAGCCACTGCGTTCGATCACCGAAGTTAAGCTACGCTCGGCATGGTTATTGCTTGGATGGGTGACCGCCATGGAATGCCGTGTCTCGCACTAAATGAGGAAGGTGGTAGAGGAATTCTTCCTCGACCGAGGTGGTACCACCCCACACATCCTCTTAAAGGGCTGGTGAAATCCCTAGGGATGTTTCCAGCTCTGGATGTGTGAGTCGACCTCCCAGTACACCCACGGTACATAGTACTTAGACTTCGGTCTTCGTGGGCTGTCTGAAGATAAAAGAAAAATTAGACCGGACTAGCGTTGGAGAATCTGTTAATCTGTGTTATCTTTAAAAACATAAAATAAAAACCAATTTTTGTAAAATGATTTAAAAATTTACTTACATCTCCATCCTGTTGACAAATAAATATTGTCTTATCCTTTTTGGACCTCATCAGTCCAGGAGTAGGAGGCACTATGTATTCTTATTGTAACAGAGAAACACAATGTATAAAAATACTATATCAGAATTACTTAGTGTTTAATAAGAATAGATAAAACTTAAACCTTAAACCCTTCTATTCCTGGACTGATGAGGCCCAAAAAGACCGAAGCAATATATTGTCAACAGAAGGTGTAAGAAAATTTTTAAATAATTTTATAAAAAAATGTTTTAAAAGATTTAATTTTTCTTGTTACGTGTAGATTTCTTAGATATTTATAAATATTTTTCTGTAATAAATAAGCAATTCATGTTTAAAGTATTGTGTAAGAAAAGATATAGTTGTTCCAGTACTAAAACATGGAATTTTTCTTTATCTTTTCTGATATTTATATATTTAGTAATTTTTTACGTAAAAGCCAAACAATACGATTTAGAAGACGGATGTTTTGCGCTTAGTATAGGCAAAGTAATAAATTTTAATATTCAAAAATGTTTAAATAAAAAGGCTTTGATTTTGCGCCAATTTTTACCTTACCTCTACTCTCTGAGGTGTAGACAGTGCATACACTACAGAATCAGCTACTTCTTTAGCATTAAGCGGAATTGAACCCATATCAGGCACAACAGGCCCTCCTTCCGCTTTAATGTCACTACCGAGTTCAGTTTCTACGCGCCCAGGACTGAGATTCTACAACAGATATTAAAATACATTAGAATGGCTTAATAAGGCAGCAACATTAGTATTGGGTTTTAAATCTGTTCATACTTTTTAATTTAAGGTTTATCTATCGCTTTTATGCGATAGAAAAATAAAGATCTAGTTTTTCTACAATATTTTTGTACTACAACAAAATTGAAAAATCGTCCTCGCCAGCAGGCGCGTGCGGTGAAATTTCAAAGTTGTATATCACTGTTTCTACTTACAGGAACCGCACCAAATTTAGGAGTTTTAATAGTGAGCCCACTGGGAATGTTTTGGTAAAGAAAAAAAACATTTTGTAATTTGCGAAAAAAGTTGAATTTTTGCATTGCTTCCACTAGGAAAAAAATGAACACGTTTACGTATGTTATTTATTATTTTTTCTAAACAAATTTTACATCATTTTGTCGAAAATTTTTAATTTTTAAGAGAAAAAAATATGTTAGTAGAAAGTTATAGTCATTTGAATTTTTTTTTGAAATTATATTTTAGGTTTCAAAAAATTCAAATGACTAGAACTTTCTACAAACACATTTTTTTCTCTTAAAATTTAAAAATTGCCGACAAAGTGATGTAAAATTTGTTTAGAAAAAATAATAAATAACATACCTAAATGTTTTTCCCAGTGGAAGCAATGCAAAAATTCAAATTTTTTCGCAAATTACAAAATGTTTTTTTTTCTTTACCAAAACATTCCCAGTGGACTCACAATTAAACCCCCTAAATTTTGTGCGGTTCCTGTAAGTAGGAACAGAGATATAAGTACAACTTTGAAATTTCACCGCTCGCCGCTGCTCGCCAGGGTATGGGACCTCATTATTAAATTAAGCGGAATTCAAACTTCTAGCTGGGTCCTAAAATTTTCTTAAAACTATAGATAGGCAAATGAATTTTATCTGTAATGATGGCAGATAAACTGATGAGAGACGATTTTTAAAATTTTTGTTTCTGTACAAAACTATCGTGGTAAAACATAATCTTTATGGTCCAGGGGTATATAAGTGATAGATAAGCCTTATTACTATTATATGGAATTCCTTCGCTCTATAGGTAATATGCTGCTAAATTTGTTTAATATCTTCCAACGAGCAATAATATAACACCGTCAAAAAACTTCTCACTACCTCTACAAGGTGTTTGGTAATGTACATACCTTACCGGTGGCTTTCCTGGCTCAATTTACATCGATTTCTAACTTATCTTAGTACCAAAGTTGATAATAAGAGAGATATACAGATATAAAAAGGTATACTTATTGATGTCGCTAGAAGCAACTGTTTTGAGAAAAACGAATTTGAATTCGGTGTTGCACAAAATAAATAAGAAATAAAAAATTTTACTGTCAGCAAAAAATAACCTTTTTATTAAGGACATGCAAACATCAAGTGAAAATAATAAAAACCAAATAAAACACGAACGAACAATGAAATTATAAACTGCTAAAAATGAACTTATGGCTTTTTGTAGATTTGCTTAAAAATAAAATAATTAACATAATGCAAGGCAAAGAAATTCAATTATTTTTCACCGAATGTTTAAAATGCCATGAACTCATTTTTAGCAGTTTAGTTTTCAATTGGTCATTCGTGTTTTATCTGGTTTTTATTACTGTCACTTGATGTTTGCATTTCCTTCATAAAAGAGGTCTATTTTTTGCTAATACTAAAAATTTGTGACGCACAAAAAAGTTGGGACGTTTTAAAATTGCATTTAATGCCTTATTATGCCCCTACAAAATACAGCATATATTTGAGAATGAATTTGCTGTTTCCATTGCAATCCCATCCCCCTTAAACTTTTAAAAAAATCAAAATTGAAGTGCAAAGCAAAATAATCGTTTATTTTTTCGCCAGGGTTATAATTTCTTCTTTGTTTTAATTTAGGCCACATTTCCGTATTTTTGATTCACCTTGTTTATTTAACTTTGGTTAATTTCGTGCCATATTCTAACTAGCCGATTATAGAGAGTAACAGAAAAATGACGCAGCTACTTACTGTTAGTTTGATATTTTTTATTTTGTGAAATTGTAGTTCCTGTCTAAGAGTTGCCGTAAGAGCTCTTAAAGCAAATTTGGATGCTGAGTAAACATTTGCTACTGGCAGATAAATGACTTTGTGACCAGCAACGCTATTAATATTAATAATATGCCCCTCGACGTTATTCTTTCTCATTCTTTTTATGGCTTCCCTACTGCCTATGCTCACTCCCCAAAGATTTACATCAAACAGCTTTTTCCATTTAGCAGTATCACCTAAAATAATAAAAAAAATTAAATATACCAGGGTGGTTCAAAGGTGTACTTAACTGATTTTGGACCTGGGTATTAAGCACTAGTAAATTTTTAATATAAAAATATTATAATTAGGTTAACTTATTTTTAGCTGGCTGTATGCACGCATCGTATAAAGTACATACGGGTCCCGCTTTTGTTTTAAGCTAGCAATGATGAGCTATTACGAAATTTGTGTTTTGAACAGTTTTCTCACAACTGTAACGAGATATAAAGCAGGAGCGGCCCGTCCATAAGGTCATTTGGTCAATGACCCACCTAAATTTATTTTCAATGATTCACCAAATAATTTGTTTTTTAAAACCAAACTTTTCTTTCAAAAAAGTACACGTACCATGCGAAAACTCCCCAAGAACTATTTAAGCCAAGCCATCGTCGAAAGATATCCAAGCTTGCTACGAGCTGGGTCGTATTTTAAATTGGCCTCATAGGTTTATATGGACGATATAAATTCATTAAAACTAAGAGAGAAACAGACATACGCGCTTTAGGACAGAATTTGTCGATGGCCCACCAATAATATCGCGCCACTTCCACTATGGAAATACACTCGAACCGCCCGGGAAATATACTCTTTCAAAACATTTGGGTCGGACAAAGAAAAACTAATTAGGTACCTAATATGCGCATTGTATTAATGTATTATTAATTATCGTCTAAATATAAAAAGACGATCTCTCAGCAACGCCAAGTTAGTCCTCAAATATAACGGCATCGGCACAGGTTTCCTCACATTAGCATCGTGGTCCTGAGGTAGAGTCTCAGCGAGTGAACTACGAGGTCGTGTGTTCGAGTCTGTGCTCGGGAAGACTTTTTTTAAATTTTTGTTATTAAAAAAATTAGATCGGCTCTAAAAGGTGTATTGGCAACAAGTTTAGCACTTGTTCCTCGATAAAATATTTTTAAAATTATTGGTAATCTCATATCTACTACAGCTGGCAGCCTGCGCGTGTGTAGACGAAGATCGTATTACTTGTCTAGCCGCCGGTATTGTATTTATTAAAGAAAACGGAGTTTCGGCAGCCTTCCTTATTTTATTTCACGAATAATCATACTTTAGTACAAGGCGCGACCTCTATTGAGGAGGCGCAGACGTATCAAAACGGGAAGTCGCTAACAATCTTAGACTAAAATACATAGAAAAGTAATACTAAAAGTCATAAACATCTAGAGTAGCAATGTTCAATAACTACAGTACCTCTTTTATGATTTTTGCGGTGTTAATTTGTAGGTAAATAATTTCTTGGCAAAACTAGGCACATTATTAAAAAACCTTCCTCAATTAAAAAAGTGTATTTTGCTTGTTGCGTCATGAAGAACACATAACTGTAGTTGTCAGATTCGTTTTCATTAATGATATTTCAGTATAGAAATTAGAGAGCATATTTTAGGGTTCTGCCCAGTTACAGATACAACTGGTGAAGGACTATAATGGTCTGCAAAAAAGAATTCCCTAAATCCTATTTTTTCCCTTGTGCAGCTTAATCTTAATTTAGTTGTAAATGATGCTGCGAAAAGTTCACTTGAAGTAACAAATTCTTTGCTATTATTCAAGAAATATATGTTTTTTTTTCAGCCTCCACCTATCGTTGGAATATTCTCATGAAAAAACTTCCTACCATAACTGTAAAACCTTTATCTGATACACGGTGGGAAAGTAGAATCGATGCGTAGGTCATCCTTTTCTACGCCTTTGCACCGGCATATCTCTTTTCGGCAGTCTTCAACCCATCTTGTCTATTCCGCGTTCATTCGCTATTTACAGAGCCGTCCCGTCCGATTTTGATTTATGACGTGTGAGATCAAAGTTTGTTTTTAGGAATATTTTTGTGGGTTTTCCGTGTTTTCAGAAAGCATTTTGTCATTAATATGATTATTTTGTGCTTATTAAACATTTTGATAGTATATTGTTGGACTTTGTTCATTGTTTATCTGTAAAGTGTTTCTTTTTATTGAAAAGCAAGTAGGTAAACATATTTTATTTGTTTTACAATTAAGTTATAGGAATTATGTATATGCTTTGCGGCGTAAGTTACGAATCTAAACGAGTAGTTTAGTGGAAAAGCTTATAGTTCTTAAAATTTCCTTTTTAAATTACCATATTTTTTAGAGGTTATTTTAATCACGGGGAGAATATAATCGTAGACAATCTGGCCCATATAAAGCACCTCCGTGACGCTCAAAAGTGACTCGTCTTGTTCTATTATTTTTAACGACATTTAGTACATTCAGCTTTATAATTTACGCCTCAAATTACATAATTCCAGAAAAAATCATTATTTGTGGAGTGGGTGTTTACTGATATTATTAATTTATTATGGATTACGATTACTGCATTACTAGTAGATCCAGGTCAAGTAGTAAAGATTTCGTAACTTTAAATTTGTTTTTATTGAATTTTTGATATTGATATGATAACTTACTTTCGTATTAGTTACTTTCATATATCTATGTAATACAGTGATCGGCATAAAGATAAAAACATTTGTTCATTAATTTCTCAGGAAAAAAATTATTTGTGATAAATGTTGGCGCATTAAAAAGAGATTAGTATCTTCTTAAAAAAAAAAGAACTTTTACATTTGAAATGGAGATCTTTCTAATTCAAAAAGTTTAAAACTGGAGGCTCGAAGAGCTTTAAATACAAATCACGGGTGTAAAAATAGAATTTTTTCTAGGGAAGGGGGTTGAAGTTGTTAAAATGCTACTTGGGGGAAGGGGGTGATCTGTATAACAATTTGAAGGTGTTTGAGAAATTTTGATATCTAGAGGTTTTCTGCATGGAAATAAGCTGGCAGGCGCGACCAGTAACGACTACATCAGAAATATAAAGTTGTGTATACATTTCTTTGGTCCAATTCATATGCGGCTTGGCTCGTATGTTCTCTCAACAAAACTACGCCACGTGTCACACGACTCGGCGAGGGAGACTGGATTTGTTACAGACACGTTTTCCTGGCCGCATCTTTTCTCGAAATGGTGATATTCAGTGGCCTGTAGGATCATGCGATCTAACCCCTACGATTTTTGCTTGTGGGGCTTCCTTAAGGACAAAGTCTCTTCTAATAATCCGTAGACGATTAATGACCTGAAGCAAAACATTCGTCGTCAAGTTATTGGTGAAATTGAACCGCAATTTTGCCAAAACGTTACTGAGAATTTTATGCAAACAATGGTCATCTGTAGAAACAGCGGGGGGGGAGGGGGGGGATAATTGGAGAATATTATTTTTAAAATGTAACTGCCATGTCTCTACTTTTTCATAAAATACACCAGCATATTATTTCTCTAAAATTGTTGGTTTTATTTAAAAAGTAAATCTCGAAATACCTATTGGGACACACTTTTTGCTCCTCACTCTGTAACTATTTTACCTTCTATTAAATTAGTATCCATTATTATTCCAGCATTATTAACTAATATCTGAATTGGACCAACATTTTCTTCAATCCAGTTGAAGGCATCTATAATACTTTTTTCATTTGATATGTCACATTTCAATGAATATAATTTTCCTTTTTTAGTGACTAGTTTTTTTGCTAGTTCTTCTATTTTCTCTTTTCGCCTTGCCAATCCAATAACCTAATAAAAATTCAAAATAATTTAATAGTGCATTATTTTCAATAAAATGTGAAACAGTTAATATTTAAGCACCCACAAAACACAAAACTTACATAAATCAAAATTAACGTTTATTTTGACAAAGTTATGTAGATCGTATATAAAAAAAATTAATATATGTGTTGCTAAAGTGAATTTAGTCCTGTTATTGTGAAAAAAACATACTTAATA
Source organism: Philopedon plagiatum (assembly GCA_963971165.1). NCBI lineage: Eukaryota > Metazoa > Arthropoda > Insecta > Coleoptera > Curculionidae > Philopedon > Philopedon plagiatum. Next base: position 14,620,845 of record OZ020194.1, read on the forward strand.
TCACTTTTTTATGAATTTGCAAAACGAATTCAATTAAATAGGTTATATGCATGTATTTTTTTTTATTGTATCCATTGTTTAAGCATGTCATTACTAAAGAGTTGTAAACATGCAAGGTGTGCCTCGACTAAGTTTAACCCAAAGATCTTCCCACTTCCATTTTTTTCAGGTTTTGTTAAAGTGGTGTGGCCTAAGTAATTTTAGGCCAAAATGAAAATCCTAGATCAATAGTTTGAAAAGAAAACTTGATTTAACTATTTTTTTTTTGAGGTTAAGCTGCTTTATTTTATGAAAAAGAGTAATATCAACATGTTTTAAGGGGTATAATCTTCTTTCAAGTCTTTAAAACGATATATTCCTAGTGGAAATATTTAATATTTTTAAATACCTAGCTTTGATAATCCTGAAAGAAGATGAAAAAATTAGTTTAGTTTTTGGTACCTATCTCTTAAATTGTACCTTCAAATTCGATGGTTTGTAAATTAATTTTAAAGATAATGCAATTTTCTACAAATAAAAAATTGCCTCTCTATCTACATCTGTTCAAAAGATATAGGATAATAGAAGGTTGAAAAATTCGAACAAAAAAATTATGAAATCAGTATGTTTGTGATATATCTCAATAATCATAATTTATGGTTCAAACTGTTCATCATTTTCCAAAAGTTGATTCAATTTCAAGCAAAATAAAAAAAATCCATCTTTTATCTGAAATAAAACCAAAGACAGGATCATCGGAAATTGTATGTCCGCGCCGACGCGACTGTGTTGACAGTGCCAACCGCGTAGAGTGCTATGACAAAATGCTTTTAATGGCTGTATTATTAAGTTTCTTCGAGTTTTACTTAGTGATAACAGAAAATTAATTCTTTTTAATTAATTTCCTTTAAATGAATCCTTTTCAATGTATCATTTTGTCGTTTTATATAGAAGTAGCAAAGCCAGCTCTGGACCAGGACCGAAAAACTGGTGGAGCTCCAGCAAATTTAGGAAGTGACTCCGCTGCAGGCGCCGCGCCGCGCCGGTTCCCAAAATGTTGAAGCATGGATACCGGTGCCGGCATCTGAGTACAAAATTTCTCGGATGCCAGCGCCGTAGTCCAGATACGGCCAAAATGGAATTCCGATAGGTCTAATCTAAAATAATTATAGTTACGTATTTTAAATGATATGTAAACATTATGTTGTTTTAATTTTGCGTAAAAACTATAAAACATGAAAGTAGGTGATACATTTCTTCATATGAAAATTTTAATTGCATTTGGTAGACTATAAGACAGCCACAAAGAATGAGTTTTGGTTGCGTGATAACCGAAAAAGACAATCAAAAACAACGAAATTCTAATACTGTAGTGGATATTAATCCGACTCTGAAATAGTATTATTTGCGGTTAGCCTGTGTTAAAGGTGGAAGACCATTGAAGACAAAAAATGAAAAGTTAACAAGGAAGTGTTCCACGTAGAAGCAAGGCTGCCAGGCTGGCATTTTCTTGAAAGTAAGTGAGTGTAAACAATTTATATGCATCCTTGAGCTTGAACAAAATCACTATCATACTTAGGGTTACCGCCTGTCATTTTCTGGGAAGGACAGTACTTTTTTAAGGAGTTTTGTCCTTTCATCTTTTTTTAGCCTAAAATGTCCTTTCCAAAGCCAAAACTGATTTTCAGACGACCTTGCTGGCGCATTTTCGCAGTTAAAATAATTTCTAAAATCAAAAATTCGATTTCAAATCTTTTGACTGCTGAGAGCATTATTCGTCGTTCGCGTCGATGAATATTGCGTGCGTTTCGCCTGAAGTCCATCAACCCCATTTTCAAAAAGAAGAAAGAAAAGAACAAAACAAACATATCCACAACCTATAATCGAAGAGCGAATTTTTCTATTTTTGATATTAAATGGTGAGATGAAAGAAACAGGTATATAGTTGATTTAAGTAAAGCTGACCTTTTGATTTTATCATTAATTTTAAGAAGACGTGAAACGAATTATCATACCACAAAGAATGGCAGAAAAATATTACAAGCTGCAAAATCAAATGAAAAGGATAGATTTAAGTTCGAAAAACAAATATTTATTTTAAAAAAATTATGTTTATAATTTTCCCCAAAAGCAAGCCCAAAAATACAGGTTTGATAAAATGGCGAAAGCGCATTTTTTTTCGCCTTTTAGAATGTCTTTTTTCTAATTCTAAAACAGTGGCAACCCTAATCATACTTCATCCAAAGCTTATTTTAAGTCTCTATCTAGCAAAACAGAGACTAAATATGCCAGAAAATGTCAAACTTATTACTCCAGAAGACTCGAAGGCTGGGACTCCTGGGACAAATAAAAAAATCATTTTAGATAACGTAACTAGAGAAACAGGTTGTAAAATAACATCAAAGGACCTCACTAATCTCGGAAACCGTAGCAAGACTGAGGCAGAGAATTTTGAAGAATGCATCCATATTTTAAGAAATTCATTCCATTGTAGTGATATTGAGATTTTAGTTGATCAAAATGGGCTTTTTAAGGTTTTTTTCCAATATGACAGAATGAAAAAGTACCTATATGGAATGTTTCCGAGAGATTATTTTTGTTGGTGGTACTATTCTTTATGTTTCTGATGGTACCTATTGCCTAATAGGTCTAAGGTTTGCGACTTACATAATAATGGTAGAAGATGGAAGCGGCCTGAGTGAGATTGTAGATATTTGCTTGTTGGCGAACGAGGATGAAGATTATTATTGGATTATTCGCAGAATAATAAGAATTGTTATATTTTTGTAGCAAGTTTTAAGTTTCGTTAAAGTTTACACTCTAATAAATTATTATTTTTTGATTGAATTAAGGTATTTTGATTCTGATCTTATTTTGACATTAATTTTCTAATGTTGCCGGCACCCAGCAAGGCTACCGTAGGGCTGCCGGTGCCGGCATCCATGATGGCTGACGGCGCCGACAGCGAAGTCACTTCCAATAATTTAATCGCTGATTCAACTTGCATATTTTCCGTATTTCCGTATTTTCCGTAAATATCTACGAAAGTGTCGATGTCGTGGCAGGATTGATCATTTCTAAATTTGATTTTTAATTTTGCGAATCATTTGTCCATTTAAGATAAAAACAAAAATGAATTAAAACTTGAAGTGTCACTTTTTTTAGAAAATTATTTTAAAGGATGATAACCTCAAAATTTGAGAAGAAATCGTTAAAAAGTGACTAAGATTTATTAATATCAGTAAAATTGTGCATTCCAGCGTTCTGCCAAATCGGTCTTAATACTAAACTAAATAAATATTTACGACACCTTACAGTAAAGAAAAGTATTTGATGAACAAACTAATGAACAGTCTTTGCTGCTATAACATTACCTTCACTCCTGCTTCAACTAATTGCTCAGCTATAGCAGCTCCTATTCCAACGCTAGCACCAGTCACCACAGCCACTTTTCCAGCCCATCTTTCCATTGACAAAGGCATGGTTTATTATTTTACTCACAGTCGCTAGAGAATCGCACATCTACATATACATTCACTAAAGGGTGCCGCAATTTATTTATAAGTTTATTTCAATAGGCTACCTTAAGATAATTACAAGTATTAGTTTAAAATTAGGTAAGAAAATAAATGTGATTATATCTGATGAGTGGCGTATCTAACGCTTGGTTTGTCACTTACTGCTAACTCAAAACGTCTCTACTTTTAAATAAAAAATTCTTAGGAATTAAAAAGTAAAACGATTAAAGGTTTAATCTGATTAGTTGAAACAGATTACATACACGATGAAGTTGGTGTAAAAACAGAGCCATCGATAAGTAGAGCGTGTCACAATAATCTTCTTATTTTAAAATATATGTTCTATGTGAGCTTATTTAAGTCAAACTTTTTTCCTAGGTTATTAGTTTCATCAATAATAAGTTAAATATTTAAGCTAAACCTGATAAATTTATTAATTCTACAATTGATAAAGGTATCTTCTCAGATAGCTGGACGACTGCTCATGTGCAGCCTTTCCCGAAGAAAGGTTCCAAGTCCGTTCCATCAGCAAAGTTATGGAGAAAGTTATCAACTTGCAAATTCTAATATCTAGAAAAACACAAAATCATTCATGACCGACAGTACGGATTTCGTCACCAAAAATCCATAGCTTACTTTTATCACACATAACTGGAACTAGCCCCTTAAATTTCATGCCAAATCTCAAATTGTTGCTATTGATATTTCCAAGGCCTTTATTTAAGTATGGTATTCCGCTCTCCTCAACAAACTACTCTCTTACGGTGTTCCTCCCAAACTATGTACCTGGATCGGATCTGGATATCTGTCGGGGTGGACGGTCACTTATCTAACTTCCATCCTATCAATGCTGGTGTCCCCCAAGGTTCAGTCCTGGCACCAACCCTATTTCTCCTTCACATTAATGACCTACTCTCTTCAACTACCAATCCCATCCACAGTTATGCTCACGATAGTACTCTTCACTCCACCATTCGTTTTTCCAGACAAGTCTCGCCTCAAGAGCTGGATAATAGACGCAGATCTATGCTATCTCTTTGCCGAGATCTTCAATTAGTCTTAGACTGGGGTGCCAAGAACCTTGTTCAGTTTAACGCCTCCAAAACCCAGTCTTGCTCCCTGTTACGCAAAAAATCCGGCAACCCTTAATCCATCCACATGAATGGCCCCCATGCCAAGTTCAGGTTTTATAATAATGAGCCTACTAGGAATGTTTTGGTAAAGAAAAAAAATGTAAATTGTGAAAAAAGGTGAATTTTTGCGTTACCCCCCTCCCCTGGGAATTTTTTTTCCCAGGTCAGTTGGGGTTGGGGGTTTGTGACGCAAAAATTCAAATTTTTTTAGCGAAGTACAAAATATTTTGTTAGGGAGCACTGCGCCCCCAATCTTTGAACATTAAAGTTAAAATGCTAATAAACTCGATTTTATTTCTCCATTTACTTAATGTTTAGAACAAAATCAAATCATCTAATACGCCACTGGTGTTTTGTTTATGTCATTATTTTCATGACATGTTAAAAACAAATTACTGTGACTACGCATAATTTTATGTGACTCACTAATTGACAATTATATTTTTTGTTGGATAAAAGCCTTGTCACTTGAAACCATTACGTCTTAGATTAAACTTTAAGTACGTGACACTTAACACAAGACACCTAAACGTAACATCATATGAGAGCACGTAAATCTGTTTTATCCACAACCAGATATACAAACAACAGTAAAGAGTTTTAACACCGAAAGCGCAAGCATTAATGTTAACATTTTAGATCAACATGGCTCTTATTAAGGCAGTGAAGAAAGGAAACCGTATTATTTTCCATGCAGGATTGCCAGGTATATATCGGTCGATCGATCGATTTCTTTTATAAACTATCCAACTCTCGATTTAATCATATTGTCATATTTCCCCAGATATTCATCATTTTTTCCAAATTTCTATACATTTTTCATATTATTTATTTAACATTTCGGAAACCACTCTACGTGCTGCAATTGCATATCGCTGGCCTCGCCTTTATTTTATGAACCCTGACCAGTTTGAACTGTTAGTATAAACTGTTCTTGGGGGATTCATATAAAAAGCGTACCAGCGAGGTGCAAAAGGAGGCGTCACTGTGGTGCCGCACGAACGGTACAATTAGCGCCAGCCCTTTAGGCTGACCGAGTACTCCGATAGAAGCTGCCCCCTACGCTACCCAACTTAGTGACGTAAGTGTATTATTCTGCTTGTACCTGGTATCAATATAAGTGTTTTGGTAAACCGCAGCCTAATTTATCAACCCCGACGACCCCTAGCGCGACAATATTATCTAGAGATAAGTGAGAGAAGCAGTCTATTTGTTGATTTTCACTTGATACCGAGAAGATCTTTTAATTGGATGTTACGCTTTTTATCTTCTGTACGCTACTAGACTTTTCATAATTCGTATAACGGTTAATTTTAGGTTGTTGTAATACTTTCATTTCGATAAACTCACTAATAAAATAATTTCATATTTGTTGCAAACTTTGTGGATCACACTGTAACTGCGCAACACAGCTCGCCAGCCACACTCCGATATTAGTGACTGAGATTGAATTTACAACACTAGAAATATTTGTTAAAGATCGCTAGTTTTAAAGCTAATACTCTACACTACAACGCAGACTACAATTGGCTGTGCAACTTCGTGAAACTTTTTGTAAAACTTAAGCGCTAGTCCGCTTCTGTACAAGAGATTAAAATTTAGCTATAACGTAAATTTGGGGCATTCTCTAGGTACCATAATGTGTCTAATTTATAGCTAAAAGTACAAACCCATAACACAGAACTATAATATTAACCTGCCACACACACAATAAAAACAAATATTTCACGGTTTTTAATTTTTTGTGGGGTCAAAATGGTTCAAATTAAAATCTCATATGCGTCATCGGAAAGAGCTCGTCGAAGTATATAATTTCCATATTTTTTAGTTTCTGCATTCCCTACAGGAAGGGAACAATCGCCGATTAAATTTAGATTTTTTTACTTTTTTTGCCCTCGACATCTCATCACTCTGTCTTTTTTCCTATCTAATTTTTACCCAATTTTTCAACACTGTCTTATAGAGGGATAATCACACTTTAAAATGAATACCGAATGGGTCATTCACGAGCGTATTTAAGGGGTAAAAATCGATTTTTTTTATTTTTTCCGACAAATCCTATTTTTAACCGACATTATTCCCCACTATTTTACCTTATTTAGTGACTCTTTCTGGGTTTATATTATCCGTTAATTATCTAAGAATACCTGCCACTAATTTAAATCGCTTATTTTTTCGTTAAAGTTATAAATAAATAGGTTTATTTGCATCGGGAACATCTAAAATGTGAAAATTTTTGAATTTTTGAAGATTGCCATAAAAACAAAGAATTGAAATTTATTTATTCGAAATTATTAAGATGATATGTAAAAATTTCGCAGAAATGGCAATTTTTGTTACAAAATTGAATGGTTCCTGGACCGATTTCGCCTTGAAGTATACATGCATAAGATTTTAGGAACCTTCTACTTTAAGTGCAAGGATATTTCATTGGATGAGTTAAGCATTAAATGCCATTTTTATTGAGTTTTCGATGACTGTACAACACTGGAACTCGCCATGTACTCATGATGAGCCATAAGTTCACTTTGACGACACAACCAATGGGATCACGTTTTACAAGTTTCGAAATTCGCGCGAAAATTTGCAGTTTTAAATCCTTTTTTTTTGTTAATAAAGACCAAAATAGATGTATATCTAATACAAAAATATATTTCAGATTTATTGAGGTTATATGCATATTCCCTGTTGTGCGACGTCATCAGACGGGAAGCGCGGTCTATATTCTATCCGATTTGATTTGAGAATGATAACAGGAAAACAATTTTACAAGATTTTACCCTCTTGGTCAGTTCCGTGGACATTTTACGCCAGAACATATTTTAGCAGTTACAATATTCATCTTTTCTTCCTGATAATCACGTGGGAATCAGATTTCTTTCTATCCGTGTTGGCCAAAGTGCATTAGAAAAAAACAAATAAAAAAAGAATATGTTCAAATCCTTATCGTACCTTCTTCGCTTGTGGAAGTATTGCTGGTTATCTACCTACTTTGAAAGATTACCCATCGCAATATTTGTGTTGTTCCTGATAAAATTCCCAACGGAATCCGATGTCTTTCTATCCTTATTGGCAAGAGCTGCATAAGTAAAAGACAAATAAAAACGATGTGTTTGCCAACAAAAAGAATATATTTAAATATTGTATCACAGCCGCCTCTGTTTGTGCAAGTATTTCTGGTTGTCTACTTTGAAAGATTTATCGGAATTGTCATAAAAAATAAACTCTTAACCTAGCAAAACACTTATGTGTGTTATATGATTTTATAGCAAAAGACCTCATGTTTTTACTGAACACAAACAGCATTTGAAAAATCTCGATTTTATTAAGCAAAAACGGTGTCAGCATTTAGCAAATTGTTTTGTGTTAGAATTTTCAATTCTGGTAATGAAAATTGTGAAACTGATGAGGATAACTTTTTATTAACATTATCAGATCTACTAAAAGATGATGATATTCCTGTTTTGGCATCCTTTTCATTACCACAAGATGCCACACCTAAATTTCAGGCTGATTTTCCGAAGAACAGCTCATTAGAAACTAATTTTTTAAGGTACTTAACGGTATGTTTAAATATTCATAAATGCGTCATATGTAAAGAGTATTCGAAATCTCCCCAAACTTTGACTAAATCTCGTTATTTTGTTATTATAGAGCTTATCAAAATGTTAATTTACATACATTTGGTAACTCAAAGATGCCCCATAACGATTTTGTAAATTATATATCTTTATTAGAAATAATATTTTAGAGCAATCTTGAACACATGATTTTAAAAAAATGTTATTACCTTTTTTGTAAATATTTGTAAAGATAGCTCCTTTGTTTATCCTTGCAAAAGTTTTTTGCACCAGTATTTGATTCGGTTGTATGGTAGAGTAAGGCAATCTTACGCTCTTAATAAAAAGAGCAATTTGTATGCAATACGTCAAAATACCGTGGGATATAGATACCCAGTATATTTTAAGGCATTGCGCACTACCTAAAACAACCCACTAATCACATTGTTAACTAAATCATATTTTTTTTACTAATTTAACATTACAACATTATTTCCTAGGTACGCCTATGGCAATATCATAAAATTTTTCTTCAACACTGACTCAAGGTCCCTTGGCATTAGAGGCTTAGAATAAACGTGCTGCTCGAGAGTTATCTTTCTGGTTATTTATTTATTCTTGTGCTGAGACTATGTAGGAACATTTAAGGACTCTGCAAACAGAGGCGGTAGAGGTGAGGGTGGCGGTAGATGTGAGGGTGGCGGTAGATGTAGCTGTAGCGGTGTAAAACAACTCATGTAATAGAATTCGATCACTCAAATACCAACGTTCCAATTGTTAGAAACTGCGGTCAGTGCTGCGTTCTAGTAACGACAATGAAGCGGTAGCGGTGGAATTCGACAGGTTGTATTTGACCGCGACGGTATTGTTGTGTGTGTGTGTATTATTGGGGAGTACTTTATAATAATATTGAGTGGATATTATGGAAAATGCAACCGAAAAAATAATTCAAGCTGTAAAGCCACACAAAATTTTATAGAACTTACCTAATAAAGACTATAAAAATATTTAAAAAAGTAGCTTAAATTTCTGGAATTGCTTGAAACAATTGCAGCCAAAATTAAGGCTTCTTTTGGTTTCTTTTAACATCATAAAATTTACAAAAAAAATACCGTTTTGTGTCCTGATTAAAATAACAACTGAATAACTCTCACCAAGTAGCCAATCGCTACCGCCACCGCGTAAGTTTGCAAGGACCTGTCGCGTCTCGTACCGCTAGCATGACCGCCACCGCCACCGTTTACTGCGTCAGTTTGAGGAATCCTTAAAACATTTTTTAACTAATATTATTTTAGACTGGAAAATTTTCATCCCATTCTCATAGATCTTAAGCTTTTATCATATTTATTAAAGAAATACCTTTTTTACGCTTACACTACCGTACTAAGCTTATTGTTTAACATGACTTCGTAGGTGTGTGCTATCTAATGAAAAAGTAGGTACATATTGATAATGATTAATGACAATGGAAACCTTAATAAATAAGAAATTAAGGTTAACTTATTATTTGCCTGATTTAAACACGAGCAATATTATTTAATCCACAAAAATGCCATTGTTGAACACAGTACATTTGTCTTGGTGATATCTCACATTATCTTTTAATTGTTTAAGAAGCACCAAATGATGTGAAAAGTCGAAGAAAGTAGCCAAATATGAAGTAGTATACCAATACGGAATACCGCTATTTCTAAGAATGAAGCAACTAAATTGTTCTCAACTTACTGTCAACTAATTCACTTACTAACAGGGACATTTTTGCCCTGCCGAAACTGCGCGGAAAATTTAATTCCTTTTTCGTTTGTAGCATGTTTATATTGCATACTCTCATGATGTTTAGATTATTGTGGCCATCTGTTTGTAATATTTATTTAACTATTTTAGCAGTATTTTATTTCATTGTATTTTTCCTAGGAGTATATATATATTGTTTTCACAAGATTAGAGATTTTTGCCCTAGCGAGATTCGAAATAATCTGAACGCTCAGTGGATGTCCTTGTCCAATTATGGAATGTAAGAAACCTGATATTGCAATAGGTTAGGTAATCTCTGAATGTTTGAAAAATTAAACACCCTGTATGAAGGCACACCTAATTTTATAAGTAATAACTAAAGTTTGACAAATGGGGGTAATTCCAGAGACGGCTTCTAACCTAGTTGGAAATAAAATTAGGATTCGATGTGAAAATAAAATACAAATATTTATTTACCCACATTGTGTTATTTGAAAGTACGAGATACGAAAATATCATACAGGGTGTCTGAAAAGTCTTAGCATGGGCAAATATCTTTACTATTAATAAAGATAGCGACACCAAATTTTAGTTGTACCTTATTGGTTGATAAATCTACGTTTTTATGTAATTTCACTTTTTCAACCCCCTTGGGGGGTTACGCTAGGGAGTTGAGGTCGAAAATTTTGAATGCAAACCTATGCCGTGTGGCCTCTTCGTTTAAAAATCTTCAAAAAAGAAACATTGTATTTTAGTATTTATTTATTATTGTAATTCATTTTTAAATGGCAAGCCTATAAAAATTATAACTCGTAAATCGTATAATCGGTCGGGGCAAAAGTCGACCATTAGTCGACCTCTTGTGCCATACAGCACAAGTCGGCGCTGCTATTTTTTGTTTTGTGGGGCACTTTTTTCTAACTTTTCTCCAACTTTACTTCGTCATTTGTCGTTGTTATATGTTTTGTTTTTTGACATCTGCGCAGTAGACCAAAATGCGTACCACGCGCAAACCGAGCGTGCTAGACATGCGTACGCAAGTTCAGGAGATGTACTTGGGTGTCTACATTCGAACCTATTCACTTGTAAGAATATATCCCCAATAGTTAAGGTACCACTACGTAGTTAACTGTATAACTTTTTCCCAAGATTTTTTCGACTTTATTTTTCGTTTTTTGCCATGTGCGCAGTAGACCAAAATACGTACCATGCGCAAACCGAGCGTGTTGGACATGCGCACGGACTTTCAGGAGATGGACTTTGGTGTCTACAGTTGAACCCATTCACTTTTAAGAATCTATCTCCAGTAGTTAAGGTACCACTGCGTATTTAACTTTACAACGTTTTTCCCAAGTTTTTTCGATTTTATTTTTCTTTTTTTGCTATCTGCGCGGTGGCAAATAACGAAAAATACAGTCGAAAAAAACTTGGGGAAAAAGTTTTACCATTGATCAAAATGCGTACCACGCTCAAACCAAGAGGGCTAGACATTCGCACGAAATTTCAGGGGATGTACTTTGTTGTCTAAATTCGCAGTGGTACCTTAACTACTGGAGATATATTCTTAAAAGTGAATGGGTTCAAATGTAGACACCAAAGTCCATCTCCTGAAATTCCGTGCGCATGTCTAGCACGCTCGGTTTGCGCGTGGTACGCATTTTGGTCTACTGCGCACATGGCAAAAAATGAAAAATAAAGTCGAAAAAAACTTGGGAACAAAGTTATAAAGTTAAATACGTAGTGGTACCTTAACTACTGGAGATATATTCTGAAAAATGAATGGGTTCAAATGTAGACACCAAAGTCCAACTCCTGAAATTCCGTGCGCATGTCTAGCACGCTCGGTTTGCGCGTGGTACGCATTTTGGTCTACTGCGCAGATGTCAAAAAACAAAACATATAAAAACGACAAATGAAGAAGTAAAGTTGGAAAAAAGTTAGAAAAAAGTGCCCTACAAAACAAAAAATAGCAGCGCCGACTTGTACTGTTTGGCACAAGTGGCCGACTAATGGTCGACTTGTGCCCCGCCCGATTATACGATTTACGAGTTATAATTTTTATAGGCTTGCCATTTAAAAATGAATTACAATAATAAATAAATACTAAAATACTAAAACAATGTTTCTTTTTTGAAAACTTTTAAACGAAGAGGCCACACGGCATAGGTTTGCATCCAAAATTTTGGACCACAACTCGCTAGCGTAACCCCCCAAGGGGGTTGAAAGAGTCAAATTACGTAAAAAAGTAGATTTACTAACCAATTAGGTACAACTAAAATTTGGTGTTGCTATCTTTATTAATAGTAAAGATATTTGCCCATGCTAAGACTTTTCAGACACCCTGTATGATATTTTCGTATCTCGCACTTCAATAACACAATGTGGGTAAATAAATATTTGTATTTTATTTTCAAATCGAATCCTAATTTTATTTCCAACTAGGTTAGAAGCCGTCTCTGGAATTACCCCCATTTGTTAAACTCTAGTAATAACACTTGCCTTGTACAAAGTTCCACCAAATAAGTAATATTTATTTGTCTAAAAGTGCTTCAGTTAGAGTAACAACCAACAAAACTTATATCGAACGGACTTGCACATGACGCCTTTGAAATATTTTTACTGTCTCAACCCCTAAAAATTCACCCTAGCCCCTTTATTTCCAAATGGCACCCCCTATGATTTTCTGCAAAAATAGAATCCTTATTTCATTTCACAACATGCAGTGTCTCATTTTTTATGTTCCCCATACAAAAGTTGGTAAAACTAAATATTGTAAAATAAGTATTACACCTACCACTGTGAATGTGAATTACCGATTATTAACTTCTCTTTTTGAAAATGTTGAGTTTAGGTTAGTATGAAAGAAAATTGCTTAGATTATTTGTCATAAAAATAAAAATTAAAAATGTGAAACAATACTTTTAAAAAATATTTTCTTATTCGTTTCCTGATATCTCCATGAAATTTCCACAAAAGGTAGGAATAAATATCTCAAATAAGTTTATTACCAGATATAAAACAAAGTAAGATTTCAATTTTTGTGAAAAAAAATTGGGGTGTTATTTAAACGTTAGGGGTGGGGCTGGATTTTTGGAGGTTGACATAATGAAAAATGATTTCGAGGATATTTTGTGGAAGTCCATTCGATGTTCTAACCAACCCCGCTTAGATCACTTTTTTAGCTTTTATAATAATCGAGATATTGCTTGTTAAGAAAATTCTGGGACACCCTGTATATATATTTGTTGTACAAACTAAAGAAAAACTGAAAATCTCTTTAAAACCAAAAATATACTTTCAAGGAATGTAAAAATTAATAAATATGGGTTAACATAAATGCCAAATCTACAAATATGTATTTAATAATTGTTGAATGGACTTCTGTTAAGAGTTTTGACTGTTCTGGCTGTAACAAAAAATCATAAAATTGGCCGCTGCGCGCTGGTCCGAGCGCCCGCGCCGTGTGTTCTCTCTACGTACGTATTCGTAATTAGTGTATTAAAAGAAAACGGATTATGTCAGTCTCGGAAAAAAAATAAAAAGCCGTTTCTTTTCGAAAAGAGCGTTTTCTTTTTGGAAAAAATTCATTTTTTAGATTTATTTGCAGTAAAAGAGAATAAAAATTTAATTACCAGTTAGATGGAAGGGATTTTATTCAAGATCTATTTTATGGGATATTGCATTACGAAATGATTGTGATCCGTTTATATGTGGCAAGGTCTTTATGCAAACCAACCCCTTAAACTAGTACCTACTCGTTTGTTACAGTTGATACCCACATCGGCAGGATCTAAAAGAAATTGGTCATCATTTCAGCATATTCGTTCTAAAGAAAAAAACAGACTTACAAACAAACGAGTGGAAAAGCTTGTTGCAATTCGCAGTAGCCTTTATCTTAGGGCTACATAAAAAAAATAAAACCAAAAAAAATACTGACTGTCAATACTATCGTCAAATATCAGCCACATCACTAGATGTTGGTTACGATCATGATCAGCTTCTTTGCCAATATGTAGTAGAAGTAGAAAGGGAAAATCAAAACTCATCAGATGATGTATTATAATTATTATATCCTATTGCACATTGGGTGTGGGACCTAGCGAAAATCCGGACCAGTTATCAAAACCCGCCCGGACGTCCCCGGACGCCCCTAAAACCCGGACATGTCCGGGGAAATCCGGACGGATGGCAACCCTATGTAACAAGAATAACGGTAGGTTCACGGTAGGGAGATGTTGTAAATGGCGGCTCGACAAAATACGGAACAATCATATAGGCCGATCGGCGACTGCAAGTTAGTATATGTCATAAAGAACAAGAAAAGAAATTGCTTAGGAAAAGTAGACGTTAGGTACAGATACTTACCGTTAACTTAATATTATTTATTTTGTTAAACTGTAGTTCTTTTATGAATGTTGCTGTAAGAGCTGTCACAGCATGCTTCGATGACAAGTAAACATTGACAAATGGACCGTAAACGATTTTATGGCCAGCAACGCTATTGATATTAATAATATGCCCCTCCACTTTACATTCTCTCATTAATTTTATAGCTTCCCTTGTGCCAATGCTGAGGGCCCAAAAATTAACATCAAAGAGCTTTTTCCACTTAGCTGTATCTCCTAAAATTGAATAAAAATTTGGAATTTTTAAAAACAACAAGCAACTCTTAAAGGCCTGTCCAGACTTAGTTAACATGTTATAGAAACTTGTTACGGAAACATATTGCTATAACTTGTTGACAACTTATAGACGTCCTCATTAAGTATTCCGATTACAACAGTCCATTCCAACATGTCCCAAGTAAAGGGATGTGTAGAGACAAACTTCGAATGTTATTAAATACAAAAACGTTAATGTAGACGCAGCAGCAACATGTTACCACAACACTGTTGCCAACATTCTTTGAAGCTTACTGCTCACCGACCGGTAACAAATAACTTGTTGATAACAAGTAACTTGGTGCTTTTTATCGAAATTTCGACAACATGTTGCATAACTTTATTAATAACAATGTTGAGTAGCAAGTGAGGACAGGCCTTAAAAAACCTTAAAATTTTCAAAAATAAAACCTATAACGACAACAAGCTAACTCCAAAGCCCCAAATCTGTGTCTACAAATGTTTTGCTTAATCGAATTAAAACATTTTCTATTTTTTTTATCTGAGACAGCCCACGAGAGTTCAAGCCTAAGTATTAACGTACTGTGGGCGTCTAAAGAGAAAGGAAATGTAATCTGTTGACTCGGAATTTAAAGGATTGGACGTTGGGAGGGCAAGGGAAAACATATGCAGGCAATTTGTTTCATAATCTGGAGACCGTAGGTATGAATGAGTTAGAGAAGTGGGATGTTTTGTAGCTGGGCAGTAAAGGGATCCATGTTCTTTAGAGCAAAATCCGTGGAAGTATCGGTAGAAAAGGCAAAATTTTCAAAATATAAAACGAGTTAGTCGGTAAACTTTGGAAAAGGGATAAATCTCAACAGCGAGGCGATGAGCGAGAGAAAAAAGTTTTCTTTTGAGGACTGGGTCATTGGTGAATCGAATGGATAGAACCAAGGATGTTAAGTGTCTAAAGTGAAACCGCTCCCCAGATGTGGGGACAGTACTCTAGGTAAAGTCTTATTTAGGAAACATAGAGTGTGTAAGTGGGAAGAGGAGAAGTCTTTTATGACTCGAAAGAGAAAATCAAGCTTTTTATCTGCTGATGTGCTTATTTTTTGATTCTTGGACAGCCCACGAAGGTCTAAACCTAAGTTATATATGTACCGTGGGTGTACTAGGAGTGTCCGAGTCACACATCCAGAGCTAGAAATATTCGTATGGATTTCACCAGTCCTTTGAGCAGATGTAGGTGTCTCCTCAGACGAGGACGAAATCCTCTACCAATTTCCTTGTTTACCGAGACACGACATTCCCAGGCGGTCACTCATCCAACCTATAACCGTGCCTGACGTCGCTTAACTTCGGTACTTTGAAACACTACTTTTAAACATCATTTATAATAATTACATTTTGTCCTATTGTCTACATAATATATTACATTTCATAATATATTTAAGTATTACAGAGTACAGAATATCCTATGTCTACTTCTTAACTATATACATAATATAATATATTATACAAACATATTTACATATATACAAAATACAGGATTACACGGTACTAAGCGCTCACCGAGAAAAAGCGGCCACGAGTGACGGCGGATGAAAACCCTAGATAGAAATTAAGGTTTAGTATCCGCCTGTAGTGACTCACAGAGGTCATAACGAATTCAATGCTATTCGAAATGAACTTTGCGAGCGAAGCTAATTTGGGTGGAAAGTTTAATTAAATTTCACAGGAAAAGTTACGTAAAAAACCTGCTTGATGTGATCAAACGGAAACTGGTCCGACCACCGAAGTTAAGCTTCGCCTATTGAAGTTTGTGGCAGCTGAGATGATGTTCAAAAGCGACGCCAACAAGATCGAACGTTACATGGTTCTGTATGGCTTGGCCATTCATGTGGATGGGGTAAGAGTTGCCGGATTTTTTGCGTGACAAGGAGCAAGACTGGGTTTTGGCGGCGATAAAGTGAACAAGGTTCTTAGCATCCCAGTCTAAGATTAATTGAAGATCTTGGGAAGGGGATAGGTACATAGATCTGCGTCTATTATCCAGCTCTTGATTCGAAACTTGTCTCGAAACAGGAGTGTGACTCCATGTAATTTACAACAGGCAGGTCAAATTTTCTTTAAAACTATTTCATGACATACTACTGAACGACAAAGCTGTTCTAAATTCAAAATAAATCTTGTAAAAAATACTTTTTTGTACAACTGTCAAAAAAAGTTGACATTTTTTCATCGCTATCGATACGTAAACCTTTTGTTTTTTTAACAGTGAAAAAAAGACTTTTTTTCACGGTGAAAAAAAGACTTTTTTTAACTGGAAAAATGATTTACAAAAAAAACGATAAAACATTACTTTTTAAAAAATGTATTGAATTTTTTTGTACAAATTTACTAATTAATTACCAACTACCAAAAAATCTCATTTGTTACAATAATAATTGATGGTGAAGTTCGAACAATTGCTTCCAATATTAATTCCCGAAGCTAGTCCACCTTGCTGCTGATCAGAAACGCTAGATATTCCTTGAAAAGTTCTCTTCTTTATATCAATATTTTCTTTAACATTCAACATACTCTTCAACATTGAGTAGACACTCCATAAAGTAGAAGGTTTTACAGTTTTTGATTTCTCCTCAAAATAGCATATAAGTACCTTTTCAGACACTTTTTGTATATTTTTCTTGCCGCACCATTCACGGAATTGGTTATAATTTTTCTCGTATATAAATTTTGATTTCGCCGGTAACATGTTAGCTATAGCCGAATTTGCTATATCGGCTATATCTGAAGGAATCTCGCTATCACTATCGTAATCTACATCCATTTTAAGTACTTATACTATTTATTTAAAAAATTGCAATAAATATGAACAGCTATCAACGTATGACAACAAAACAAGCAACGTGCCAACAAACCATTTCTATAGTAACGACAGGGCTGTTAACTTGATTATGTGAAATTATATGGTAAAATTTTTATTATAATATACAATTTTACCGATTAATTCAAACTTTCAGTTGTACAAAAAATGTTGTTTGTATTTCGTTTGTGAAATTCGTGTTTTAATGGCACATTCGAGAGAATTTTTCGCCTCGACCTGCGGTCTCGGCAAAAAATTGACACTCTCATATGCCATTAAAAAAACACTCACTTCACGCACTTAATACAAAAATAACTATTTAAAAACAAGTCTTTATTATTTCGATGTACTAAAGGGAAAAAAGTATAGATTTTTTTATTGTAGCAATGCTGAATGAGATTTATAAATGAACGTATTACTGTGTCTAGCCACCAGCATTGTATTTATTAAAGAAAAGAGTTTCGGCTAGCTTTTCTAATTTTATTTTACGAATAATGATACTTTTAGTACAACGCAGACTTATCAAAACGGAAAGCCGCCAACAATCTTAGAGTAAAACACATAGAAAAGTAATACTAAAAGTAAACATCTAGAGTACTACAGTACCGATTTTATGATTTTTGCGGTGTTTATTTGTAGGTAAATAATTTCTTAGCAAAACTAGGCACATTTAAAAAACCTTCCTTAATTAAAAAAGTGTATTTGGCTTGTTGCGTTGATATCACTAGTTGCTCACAAAATTTTGACCCACCTGTAAAAAAGTCACGGGCCGCGCCTTATGAATGACCATAAATTTATTTTGTCAAATTTTATATTCGATCACTTTTCAGTACTGGACGACACTTTCTTACGATATTGTACTTTTAAATTAAAATTAAAAATAGTTTTCCCTCTGCAGCATTAATCGTTTCTACTTTTTTTGACACTCCATATGGGCGGGGTAATTTTTTTTTGATGTAACTGTTATTTTCTTAACAAGCAGAACTTTTTATGAAGAATAACTTGTTCCTGTAAAGTTAAAAATAAAAAAGTTTCCCATCTGTTAAGATGGTTTCTGGACACGCTGTAGTTGGCCACATTAAGAGTAACCCTGGAATCTCTGATTGCTCTAAAATGTAAATAACGGTATCTCCTCTTTGTTTTTAAGTCTATGATTAAGATAATTTCTGAAAAATCGATTTCGGAACCAGTAAACCAGGTTCCCTTATTTTCAAAATACATCAATTACAAGTTTGTATCGTCCATAGACGTTAAAAAAATTATAATGTCAGTGGTATCGTCTGAGAAAAAAACCAAAACAGTAATACTAAAGGGACCTTTTACCTTCAATTAAGTTGGTTTTCTGAATGATTCCAGCGTTATTAACTAATATCTGAATAGGGCCAACATTTTCTACGACCCATTTAAAGGCATTCGTAATGTCTTCTTCTTTTGTTACGTCACATTTTAAGGAATATAATTTTCCACTTTTACTGGCCAGTTTTTTTGATAGCTCTTCAACTCTTTCCTTACGCCTGGCCAATCCCACTACCTAGAAATATGCTTTATTGGTATTTGAGCAGAAATAATTTAAAATATTTTCGAGTTCTAGAGTACGAGATAGAATGTACGTCTATAACAAAATACCGTGTATGTATATACAGGGTGAATTTTTTAACTGGAATAAATTCGGTAACAAAGAATACATCCATTCCCTAAAAATAAATCCAAAAACACGGGTACATGTTCTTTTGATTCAACAGTTTTTTTTTGCATTTCCGTGAATTTTACCCTTCATCCAGGGATGGAAATTAACCCAACATTTTTTTCCAAATACAAATGCGTGTATGCGGAAAAGGGTATAAAAAATAAAAAAAATGTGATTTTTTAAATAATTTCATATTATATCCATAAGGTCATTTGGTCAATGACTCACCTAAAATGTTTAATGATCTACCTAATAATTTATTTTTTAATTTTTTAAAACCAAACAAGAATCTTTTTTTATTTCAAAAAGGTGCACGTTCCATGCGAAAACTCCCCAAGAAAGAATCGAGCCAAGCCATCGTCGAAAGATTATCCAAGCTTGCTCCGGGCTGGGTCGTATTTTAAATTGACCTCATAGGTTTATATGGACGATATAAATTCATTAAAACTAAGAGAGAAACAGACCTACGCGCTTTAGGAAGTTAAAAAGAGACACAATTGGTCCACGGCCCACCAATAATATCGGGCCACTCCCACTATGGAAATACACTCAAACCGCCCCGTAAAATATACTCTTTCAAAACATTTGGTTCGGAAAAAGAAAATCTAATTAGGTAGTTAATATGCGCATTGTATTAATGTATTATTAATTAGCGGTTAAAAAAAAATTATAAATACGATCTCTGTCACGCCAGCGCTGGACATCAAATATAACGGCATCGGACCGGTTTTCTTACATTACTAGCGTAGTCCAGAGGTAGAATCTCAGCGAGTTGATCAAGAGATCGTGGGTTCGAAGCTGTGTTAGGGTAAACTTTTTTTAAATTTTTGTTATTTAAAAAATGAGATCGGCTCTAAAAGGTGTACTGGCAACAAGTTAGCACTTGTTCCTTTATAAAATATTTTTAAAATTGTTGGCAATCTCAATCTACTACAGCTGGCAGCCTGCACGTGCGTAGACAAAGATCATATTACTGTGTCTAGTCGCCAGTATTGTATTTATTAAAGAAAACGGAGTTTCGGCAGCGTTTCTAATTTTATTTTACGAATAATCATACTTTTAGCTCAGAATTTAGACCATTTATTCTGGGCTTTTAGTACAAGGCGCGACCTCTATTGAGGAGATGCTAAACGTATCAAAACGGGAAGCCGCTAACAATCTACTAATCTAGAGTACTAAAACACATAGAAAAAAGCCATACACATCTAGAGTAGCAATGTTCAGTATACTGCAGTACCTATTTAATGATTTTTGCGGTGTTTATTTGTAGTTAAATAATTTCTTGGCACATTATTAGAAAACCTTCCTTAATTAAAAAAGTGTATTTTGCTTGTTGCGTTGATATCACTAGTTGCCCACAAAATTTTTACCCACCTGTAAAAAAACTTACGGGCCGCGCCTGTGTTATATTACAATAATATTGATCGTGTAAGGTAGGGCAGTATTAAGACTGGTTGGCATGAGGATTGACAGCAGTATTGTGAATACTGATATTGTCAATATTATTGATCGTGTAGGTTCCACTTATTCTCCTAAGTTTCTTTAAAATGCCTTATTTAACTTAATCGCACAGAATTAAAATATTAATGATGATAAGGTATGGCGATAGATTGCGGGCTCAAGCAGAAGTAGCGCGTTTGTTTCAAGAACATCACCCTGATCTACCACCAATTTCGCAAAGCACCAGAAGCAAAATTGAAGCACGTTATCGTGAACAGGGCTATATGAAGGATGCCCCAAGACAACGACAACCTTATGTAATGCAGTAAGACTCATAATTAAACATTAGTCTTCAGGAAAAGCCTGTCACTCCAGTTAGGCAACTAGCAAGAGATAACATAAGTCAATCATCTGCATTAATAAATTTATGTAAAATGCGCCCATATAAAACGCTAATGGTGCAGGAGTTAATGGAAGATGACCCAGATCGTCGACTTCAATTTTTTGAAATTATGGTGAATTCACTGGATCAGCATTTAATGGTTTTGGACTGGGTTCTTTTTTCGGATGAGTGTACTTTTGTAATAGATGGTGATGTGAATAAGCAAGACTGTCGGTATTGGTCCGATGAAAATCCTCACTGGATTCGAGAAACTCATACTCAACGTCCACAAAAGCTTAATGTTTGGGCAAGCATAATTGGTGACCGAGTCATTGGTAATTTTTTGAAGACAATCTAAGTAAATGGGCCGTTATATCTCAATTTTTTGCTCAGGTTTGCTTCAGAGGAACGATTTAGGCAACGAATAATACACGAAATCCGACAAATAACTCCAGAAATAGTACATAATGTTACAAATGAATTTTACTTTAGGCTAGGGTTCTGCCAGGAAAAAATGGGGAATATTTCCAGCAATATTTACAATTAAAAAATTATTTAGAAAATCACATATTTACTTTTACTCCTGCTTCAACTAACTGCTCAGCTATAGCAGCTCCTATTCCAGCGCTTGCACCTGTCACCACAGCGACTTTGCCAACCCATCTTTTCATTGATAATGGCATCTTTTCTATTAGAGATGAAACACAAGAAAAGTAAACCAGTTTTATCCAACACCTGCGAATACTAATATCTTAATTATTAGCTTATCGCAAGATATTGGTGTTAGAGATAAATAGTTACTTAGGTAGGTACTTAATATAATTAGAAGTGTTCCATAACAATATTATCTAAATATAAAAAATATTCTTATTGCGTGCGATAACGTTACCACTCATAAAAATTTTAAAATTAAAAATTTGTATACAATACATTTTCAATGTGATTCAGCTTCGCCAGGATTCAGTATAGCTACAGTAGAGATGTTAATTCTCGTATATTAGTAAACCTAAACGCTTCGCTGGGACGTAGAATTTAGCATTTAGCACATTTTTAGTGTTACCCTTATGGAATCATTTCGGTGTCTGTCCGTCCGTCTCTCACAAGCGATTTTCTCTGAAACTATTCAACATAAAAATTTGAAATTTAGTATAGAGATAGAGTGTGGTGGCCCAATTATAGACGTGAAACGTCATAATTGGGCATTGGGCATTGTAGCAAATAACTGAATAGCAGAATGTAACGTTCGTTACTGTTTCATTTTCAAGTAGTTCCGTTCGTTACTGTTGCATTTTCAAGTAGTTCAAATGAATCGCCTGGATTCGCGAGAGCATGAACTCGGGATGGTGGTGTCGTTCATACCGTCTTGGCCGACATTGGTGACTTCTGTATAGATTATTTGTCCGATGTCATTCTAAATTGAAGGGTACAAGAATAAAACACGGTTTGTCGCAATAACAGAGTTTCGAGATAATGCGATTTTTAACTTTAATTCTTTTATACTGAACAGAAAAAATATATTTTACATAATCGACATTGAAATACTAATACAAAAATGTATTTTTAAATTATAAATGTGTAACCAAAAACTAATACTATTTTGCAAAAAACATAAAAAAAAATGGTGGCCAAATACATAGTTTTTTCGAATAAAACAAGACTTGTCCGTAAACCTTATAGGAAAAATGTCTTAACTTTCTTAAACTTATTTCTTAACATTCTTAACCTTCTTAACATTCTTAACATTCTTAACATTCTTAACATTCTTAATATTCTTAATATTCTTAACATTCTTAACACTCTCGACATTTTTAACTTTCTTGACCTCGTGGGGAATCTTCTCAAAAAATGTGGCTGCATCGGGGTTTTCACAAAAGCGTTTTAACTTCATGAGATCTAGATACTTGGCCTCATTGATAGGAATATAATCTGAAACAATAAAAAAAAGGTTAACTCCTAAATCCGACAAATACCATAGGGAATATTCTTACCAGAATAACTCAAATCGGGTAGCCTAAATTCATTGTCAGCTAAATGAAGATGTACTGGAGTCCTCTTGATAACATTCCGTATCGGACTTTGAAGCCAGTGACCAGTATAAGTCGTGCGGTATGTAATTAGACGCTGATGATCTTTTTTGCAGATTATCTCTCTTACTGGTTGAATGGCGAAAGGACATTTTGGAACAAACTGGTCTTTAAAAAATTCGCTCCATTTTCTCACTTTATTCTGTGCAGTTTCTATTACGGTAAATGGGCAAGGATTTTTCCTTGAATTACGGAGTAATTCGTACCAGTCATTAGGTAGCTCCATTCTTGTTTTAAAGTTTATCAAACCCATATTCTTATCACACTCTAAATATGAGTGTCCTCGAATGGGAAATGTGATTTGAATGGAGTTAAGTCGCTTAACATCATGTACAATAAAATGCATAAACCTGAACATAATAAAATTTTTGTTCTGGCCTCCAGCAGAATCGCAAAATATGTGCAAGTTTTCAACACCAAAATTTGAAATGTAGCACAGAGATAGAGTGTGGTGGCTCAATTATAGGAAAGTAAAATTTTGGTACGTTATATAATAACCACAAAACTACTTTTTAAGCGTAAATTCATGAGTCAGTTTTCAAAGATGGCGACAGGGCGCCATTTTAATTGCAATTTTTAAATGGCTGGTGGGGTCGAGTGATACCTCGTTAGAAAGCCCTTTTCAATCTGCAAATGATCCCAAAGTTGTAGAATATTTTATTCATTCAGTTTAAAATGCCGGCCACTTTTGTACAGGGTGTCCAGTTTTCGACACTTTTGCAGGGTATCTCGGTTATCTCTGAAGAGAGTTGCGGTTTTCGCCATACTGCTACTTTGTGAAACGTATGATGCTATAAACATAATTTTCATGGCCCCCTTCGTTTCGGAGATACAGGGCGATTTTTAAAATGTGTCATTTTCAAGCACCCTTGAATTTCCACTTATTAATTTCGCCCAGGGTACCCTAGAGGATGAAAATTTCCGGAAATTTTTTGGGTTGCCATGGTAACGAAACCCAAACAAACTTCTGATTGCCTACAAAAGTGACGTGTGAAGTTTTCTAGAAAATTTCCTTTTCAGCGATATATTACATATTACCATTTGTTTTCAAAATTGCCACTATCTCGAAAACAGCTGAAAATCGCAATAGCAATCATTAAGTACATAAAATATACTTAGAATTTCTCGTAGAATTTGAATAAAAAAAATAAAAATGGGATATTTCTTTTAACAAAACTGTCAAAGACCCCATAACTGTTTCATGAGATACCCTTTATAATATTTTGTTATGTCAAAAAATAAAGAATTGAAAATAAAATTGACGTGTCCGATTTTTTCCCATTAATTAATATTAATTTTATGCGGGACTTTTGGGAGACCCAGTATTGCAAATATCTATTATGTCACTAGTATATAATATAGAGGCTCAAGATCGGCAAAATTGGAACACTTTAAGGCTTGATGATGATGATGACGATGACATAATATAGGGCTTTTTGGACGAGTCTGCTTATGGTCCATTTAAAATTAAAAAATTGGTATCACTTCCGGGGTTCAACCGGAAGTTGTTTGAAGGTCTTATTTTAGTAAAAAAATAACACTTTATACACTCTGTGGTCTTTGCGGTTTAGTTATTTTTCTTTTGCAAGTTTTTATAAATTTATAATAAAACTCGTCTTCTATCTTTCGTGATTTTATTTCCAACTTCTTATTATTAAACAAAAAAATATTACTCCTGTCTCTTTTCTGCTGCTATTGAGCAGTTCTGTTTAGAATCCTTCGTATAGGGGTTGCATAATAAGTTCCTCAATCTAGAAAAAAGAACAGAATATACTAATTTAAAACAGCATTGCGTGTAAGCAAATTAAATATAAGTAAGTGGCATGATCTTGCGATCTAACGTAAAGCACATGGCACCCGAAGATATCAAAAGATAAAACGTATATTCTAAGAGCAATACAAGAAATTTTGCCGGCAATAGAATGTAGTTTTAACACAATAGATGTTTGTGACGACGGAATTTGAGATCAGATGGCTGTAAGTGTGGCGGTAACAAATCAATAAATTGAGACGTCAATCATTATAAAATTTACTGTTGCCAATAATTGTCAAATTAACAAGAGGTCTGGGTAAGATTTATGAAAAATGGAAAGCAGTAATATCAGTGGCTTTTTAGAATTTCCTTTCGGGAAGGGGGCCACAGGTTAAACAGGCTTAAATCGAAAAAACTCAAAATAAAATTTTGATTTTTTTTACTAATAATACTTTATTATGTGTATTTTAATTAGAGAAATTCAAGGTAATTTCCATAATATAATTCTTTTAAGACTATGTTTATTGGGAAAGATTTCTACTTTAAGTGAAGTGATGTGAAGAAATTATCTTTATATCAGGTGTTATGTAGGTAATGTAAAGGTAAAATAATTTTTGTGTCACTGGTAGAAGACTGGTATTATTTTTTACATTCCATTTTATTTTTTTCGGATAGTCTTAGCTAGAACATATTGTTTGACTTTCACGCAAAAAAATTTGACTGAACATTAGAAAAGATAAAGAAAAATGTCGTTAGTATTGGAAGAACTGTATCTGTTCTTACACAATACTTTAAACATTAATTGCTTATTAGAGAAAAACCCTAATAAAGATCTAAGAAAATCTATAATACAAAGTGATTTATATTAGTTATAAAACTAACACAAATTAAATCTTTAAAAACATAAAATAATAAAAGACAATTTTTGTAAAATGATTTAAAAATTTACTTACATCTCAACCCTGTTGACAAATAAATATTGTCTTATCCTTTTTGGACCTCATCAGTCCAGGAATAGGAAACACTATGTATTCTAATTGTAACAGAGAAACACAATGTATAAAACTACTATGTCAGAATGACTTAGTGTTTAATAAGAATAGATAAAACTTGACTTTAAACCCTTCTATTCCTGGACTGATGAGGCCCAAAAAGACCGAAGCAATATATTATTAACAGAACGTGTAAGCAAATTTTTAAATATTTTATAAAAAAAATCTTATGTTTTAAAAGATTTAATTTTTCTTGTTACGAGTAGATTTTCTTAGATATTTATAAAGATTTTTCTCTAATAAATATCCAATTCATGTTTAAAGTATTGTGTAAGAAAAAATATTCCTTGTACTAACAACCAGTACTAACAACATGGAATTTTTCATTATTTTTTCTGATATTTATATATTTAGTAATTTTTTTACATAAAAGCCAAACTATATGATTTAGAAGACAGATGATTTGCGCTTAGTATGGGCAAAGTAATAAATTTTAAGATTCAAAAATGTTTAAATAAAAAAGCTTTGAGTTTGCGTTAATTTTTACCTTACCTCTACTCTCTGAGGTGTAGACAGTGCATACACTACAGAATCGGCTACTTCTTTAGCTGTGAGCGCAATATTATCAGGCACAATAGGCTCTCCTTCCATTTTAATGTCACTACCGATTTCAGTTTCTACGCGCCCAGGGCTGAGATTCTACAACAGACATTAAAATACATTAGAATGGCTTAATAACGCAGCAACATTAGTATTGGGTTTTAAATCTATTCATACTTTTTAATTGAAGGCTTATCTATCGCTTTTATGCGATAGGAAAATATAGATCTAGTTTTTCTACAATATTTTTGTACTACAACAAAATGGAAAAATCGTCCTCGCAAGGGTTGGGACCTCATTATTAAATTAAGGGAAATTCAAATTTCTAGCAGGGTTCTAAAATTTTCTTAAAACTATAGATAGGCAAATGAATTTTATCTGTAATGATGAGAGATAAACTGATGAGAGACGATTTTTAAAATTTTTGTTTCTGTACAAAAATATCGTGGTACAACATAATCTTTATGGTCCAGGGGTATACAAGTGATAGAAAAGCCTTATTATTACTATTATATGGAAGTCCTTCGCTCTATAGGTAATATGCTGATAAATTTGTTTAATATCTTCCAACGAGCAATAATATAAAACTTCTCGCTACTTCTACAGGGTGTTTGGTAAGGGCCATACCTTACCAGTGGCTTAATTTACGTCGATTTCTAACTTATCTTAGTACAAAGTTGATAATAAGAGAGATACAGGGTGTTAAAGTTAGTTAGTAAGTTAGGGGTTAAAAAGATACAAGTAAAATTGAATAACTTGGATGAAGAAGAGTCCAACCTTTAAAAAGTAAATTTTACTGGAGAGACAAAAACTGTTTTTTAGGTCCACCCACAGTTAAAATTTGTAATACAAAAAATGGCTACATGTATTTATATTGTATTTATAAAAGTATTTATGTTACAACTAGGGTATAAACGTAAGAAATTCTAGAGTAATAACATCAGAAAAATTTAAGTTATGGATCCTTTTTCTCCCAAGTTATTCAATTTTATTTTAATTTTTTTTCGATATGTTATGAAAGATACTAAATAAGTTCACATAATTTAGTACTCTGGTTTTTTTGGGATGGGAAAAGCAAATACGTTCTCAAATTGACTGTATTTTGCAGAGGGTACCATACGGCATCAAATTCCATTTTAAAACGTCCCAACTTGTTTGTGCTGTAGTTTACACAATTTCTGAATATATTGCGTTTTACCAAAAAAGAAGCAATTTTTTACATCTTTGGTAGCCTTACTGCTAAAAATAAGTCGCTGTAACGTCTTCTAAGGATTTAAATAACCGCTGTTGCAAATTTTGTCTTTTAGTTCCAAGTAGAACAAAAGTTAACATGGGGTGAAAAAGTTACCACCCAAATCCCATGTTCCCAGTTAAAAAAAAACCTATATATATATATATATATATATATATATATATATATATATATATATATATATATATATATTGAACAAAAGGGCTTTCCCAGTATACATTTATAAATAAATAGAAGAATAAAAAATAAATAAAACTATACGAACACTATGCTCTTCCTCAAATCTAATATAAATAGAGTATAGTAGTTATATAAACAAATTAATTAGATTGATCGTTTTATTTATGGATGAAATATACTCAGATGCACAAAAAAACGGCATCCTAAAATTTTGTCTTGGTTTAATAATCATAATAATAATAAAGATGTTTATTTATGCCAATAAAAACAATTTAAAATATAAATATAAAATTGATAAAAGTAAAAAAGAAAACCAAAAAATGACAGTAGTATACTAGTTGGCATAAATAGGTAGGATTTTGATTTATAAGAAATCATTCTTCCAATCCTACCCCTACTAAATAATTTTTTATATTATTTTTAAAAGTTATATAGCTTAAGCCCCTTAGACTAGAAGGAATATTATTAAAAATTACAGAAGATGTATATTTAAACGAAGACTTATATTTTTCAGTATGATGTTTAGGTATTTCTATTGCGTTGTGATTTCTAGTATTAACATTATGAATATTATTCCTGAATTCAATTTGTTCAAATAAATATATAGGCTTCTGAGTTAAAATTATTTTATATTTAAAACAGGATAAGTGGATTTCGCGTCTTTTTTCTAATTTAATTAAATTATGTTTGTCAAAGGTAGGTGATACGTGATCATATTTTTTTAGTCCTGTTGAAAAACGAACACAGTTATTTTGAAGAATTTGTAATTTCTGTTTATCTTCGTTACTGATATTTTTGTGATAAATTATATCACAGTAATCTAATCCACTTAGAATAATTGAATCAACCAGCCTAAGTTTAGTATCGGTATTTAAGTACTGTACACCCCGGTTTTCTGTTAACTTGTACAGAAAAGGAAAATAATTATTTTTAACTTTTTAGTGCGATACTCATTGTTAAAGGTAGGTGATACGTGATCATATTTTTTTAGTCCTATTGATAACTTTTTTATTCGTAGTCCGATTTGAATAATATATTTAGCAAATTCTAAATGCAATTATTGGCTTTATTATTTTTTATTTGTATTGAGATTTTGAATAAAATCATTAATTATCATGTTATACAAGAATAATCGGAATGTTTTTGTTGTCACCTTAAAATGTTGAATGAAGGTTTTATGGAACATTTGAAGAATAAATACAGAAAAGATAAAGTCAATATTTGCATTTATAATTTTGTTCGAACATTATTCAAATCGGACTAGAAAAAAAATTATCAAACCTAAAAGTTAGACAAAGTTTTAAGGTGTCCGATTTTTGTGCACCTGAGTGTATTTTTCATAGACGATTTTTTTGATCATAAAATCAATCAATTAATACCGCATGGACGAAAAAACACTCCAACACTTAAGAAATGTATTTACCTACGTTTACATCACAAGAGAAATATGAAAATGTCGTTTTTTATTGTTTATAACGAATTAAAAAAACGGCTATGTAAAAAAGTTAAATTATTATTGAAAATATTCTTGTGGGGTCCCTCTATCATATCCAGCAAAAAAATGGCGGTTGGTTTTTAAGCTCATTTAAAGTTAGTTAAGGGCAGCCGTGCTCTATCTTTTTTACTTAAAAAGTTATACTTTATTAATGTCGCTAGAAGCAACTGTTTTTGAGAAAAATGCATTTGAATTCGGTGTTGCACCAAATAAATAAGAAATAAAAAATTTTAGTATCAGCGAAAATAACCCGTCATTGTCAAATTAATGAATTTGCTGTTTCATTGGAATCCCATCTCACTTAATTTTTTTTTAAATCAAAATTAAAGTGCAAAGCAAAATAATCGTTTATTTTTTCGCCAGGGTCATAATTTCTTCTTTGGTTTAATTTAGGTCACATTTCCATATGTTTGATTCACCTTGTTTATTTAAGTGACATATTCTAACTAGCCGATTATAGAGAGTAAGAGAAAAATGACGCAGCTACTTACTGTTAGTTTGATATTTTTTATTTTGTGAAATTGTAGTTCCTGTCTAAAAGTTGCCGTAAGAGCTCTTAAAGCAAATTTGGATGCTGAGTAAACATTTACTATAGGCATATAAAAAAATTTGTGACCAGCAACGCTATTAATATTAATAATATGCCCCTCAACGTTATTCTTTCTCATTCTTTTTATGACTTCCCTACTGCCTATGCTCACTCCCCAAAGATTTACATCAAACAGCTTTTTCCATTTAGCAGTATCACCTAGAATAAGAAAATATTTTTAAATAGAGCAGGGTGGTTCAAAGGTGTACTTAACTAAAATTTTGGACCTGTGTATTAAGCGCTAGTACATTTTTTATATAAAAATATTGTAATATGGTTAACTTATTTTTAGCTGGCTGTATGCACGCTTCGTATAAAGTACATACTGGTCCCGCTTTTGTTTTAAGCTAGCATTGTTGAGCTATTACGAAATTTGTGTTTTGGACTCTGTTTTGGACAATTCTCTCAAAACTGTAACGCGCTGCTCGTCCATAAGGTCATTTGGTCAATGACCCACCTAAATTTATTTTCAATGATCCACCAAATAATTTATTATTTAAAACCACACTTTACTTTCAAAAAAGTACAAGTTCCATGCGAAAGCTCTCCAAGAAAGAATCAAGCCAAGCCATCGTCGAAAGCTATCCAAGCTTGCTCCGGGCTGGGTCGTATTTTAAATTGGCCTCATAGGATTATATGGATGATATAAATTCACTAAAACGAAGAGAGAAGCAGACATACGCGCTTCAGGAAGTTAAAAAGAGACAAAATTTGTCGACGGCCCACCAGTAATATCGCGCCACTCCCACTATGGAAATACATTTGAGCCTTCCCTACGTATTCATTTTTTATTTCGGTCCATTGAGAAAGGCTTACATTTTTTTGCAATTTTGTGCCCATTAACTCCCTTTTGGTGGGCAGCAACAATGGAATTTCGTATATCGTAAGATAACACTTTTCCGCGAAACTAACAAAATTCAAACCCAAATTTCAAAAACTCAAGTAATTTTAACTTTTGTGTTTAACGCCAACTTGATCAGATGTCTATCTCAAGAAATTACGTGTGGTATTTTACCACGTAAAAAAATATTTATCTTAATGGGAGAGTTATGATACAATTAATATGCGCCAGACATAACAAAATATGTTTTGTTTTATTATTATTATTGTAACAGAAATAACCCAGTAAACCAACGGCAGTCGGGAAACAGTCGCAAACAACGGTCATCTGTAAAAACAGCCGGGGGGATACTTAGAGAATATTATTTTTAAAAGATAACTGCCATGTCTCTACTTTTTGATAAAATAAACCAGCATGTTATTTTTCTAAAATTGTTGGTTTTATTTAAAAAGTAAATCTCGAAATACCTATTGGGACACACTTTTTGCCCTCACTCTGTAACTATTTTACCTTCTATTAAATTAGTATCCATTAGTATTCCAGCATTATTAACTAATATCTGAATTGGGCCAACATTTTCTTCAATCCAGTTGAAGGCATCTATAATACTTTTTTCATTTGATACGTCACATTTCAACGAATATAATTTTCCTTTCTTAGTGACTAGTTTTTTTGCTAGTTCTTCTATTTTCTCTTTTCTCCTTGCCAATCCAATGACCTAATAAAAGTTGAAAATAATTTAAAAGTGTGTTATTTTCAATAAAATGTAAGATAGTTAAAAGCAATAAAAATAATATTTAAGCACCCACAAAACACAAAACTCACATAAATCGAAATTAAAATTTATTTTGACAAAGTTGCGTAGATGGTATAAAAAAAATTAATATATGTGTTGCTAAAGTGAAGTTAGTCCTGTTATTGTGGAAAATATATACTTAGTATCATTTTCTTTATGAATTTGCAAAACGAATTCAAATAAATAAGTAATATTCAGATGTATTTTTTTATTGTATCCATTGTTCAAGCATGTCATTACTAAAGAGTTGTAAACATACAAGGTGTGCCTCGACTAAGTTTAACCCAAAGGTCTTCCTACTTCCATTTTTTTCAGATTTTGTTAAAGTGGTGTCACCTAAGTAATTTTAGGCCAAAATGAAAATCCTAGATCAATAGTTTGAAAAGAAAACTTGATTTTACTATTTTTTTAGGTTAAGCGGCTTTATTTTATGAAAAAGAGTAGTATTCAAATTTTCTAAGGCGTATAATCTTCTTTCAAGTGATTAAAACGATATCTCCCTAGTGGAAATATTTAATATTGTTAAATAGCTTTGATGATCCTGAAAGAAGATGAAAAAATGAGTTTAGTTTTTGGTACCTATCTCTTAAAAATGGTACCTTCAAATTCGATGGTTTGTAAATTAATTTAAAAGATAATGCAATTATCTAAAAATGAAAAAAAAATTGCCTCTCTATCTACATCTGTACAACAAATATAGATAATAGAAAGTTGAAAAATTCGAACAAAAAAATTATGGAATCACAATGTTGTGATATATCTCAATAATTATAATTTATGGCTAAAATTGTTCATCGTTTTCAAAAAGTTGATTCAATTTCAAGCAAAATAAATTAAATCCATCTTTTATCTGGAATAAAATCAAAGAGAGGATCGTCGGAAACCATGGATTTATTAAGACTGGATACGGGATGATTTAACATTCTTTGAAGCCTAAACAAACCATTCTAAACGACACTGTAAACACAATTTGTAAACATTGGCCACCTTGTATTTTTGTACAAAAAATACGTTAGAAGCATCACAAGAATGTTATTTCTAAAGGTGTTTATTTAAAGTCGCTCCGAGTCATTTATAAATCTATAAATCGCACTTTTTCTTTTAACTACTTCATTAGACAAAAGCGTACGTGTGTAACCGAGTGTTCAGACCGAGGTTCAGCCGTTTTCCTAAACAACCAGCACAGACAGCAACATTTCTGAGCTCCAACACTCCAATGCTATTTTATCTCTTTCTACTACCCCTCTTGATTCAAGTACGTAGTTCGTAAACTAAAAACCTGGGGGAAAACAAACAACAAATATAAGGATTCACGTTCGATACGCTCACGTCTACGGACATCGAATCCTTATAATATAATAAATCCATGTCGGAAACTGTATGTCCGCGCCGACGCGACGGTGTTGACAGTTCCAACCCCATAGAGTGCTATGACAAAATGCATTTAATGTCTGTATTATTAAGTTTTTTTCTAGTTTTAATTAGTGAAAATAGAAAATTGATTCTTTTTAATTCAATTTCCTTTAAATGAATCCTTTTCAATGTATCATTTTGTCCTTTTATGTAGAAGTAGCAGAGCCAGCTCTGGACCAGGACCGAAAAACTGGTGGAGCGCCAGCAAATAATTTAGAAAGTGACTTCGCTGCCGGCGCCGGTTCCCAAAACGTTGAAGCATGGATACCGGCACCAGAGTACAAAATTTCTCGGATGCTAGCGCCGTAGTCCAGATACGGCCAAAATGGAATCCCGGTAGTTCTAACCTATTTTAAATGATATGTAAACATTATGTTGTTTTAATTCAGCGTAAGAACTATAAAAATATGAAAGTATATGAAAATTTTAGTTGCGTTTTGGTGGACTACAAGAAAGCCACAAAGGTTGAGTTTTGGTTGAGTGATAAAAATTGACAATCAAAGACAACGAAATTCTAATACTGTGGTGGATATTAATCCGGCTCTGAAAGAGTATTATTTGCGGTTAGTCTGTGTTAAAGGTGGAAGACCATTCAAGACAAAAATTGAAAAGTTAACAAGGAAGTGTTCCACGTATAAGCAAGGCTTCCAGGCTGGCATTTTCTTGAAAGTAAGTGAGTAAACAATTTCTATGCATCCTTGAGCTTGAACAAAATCACGATCATACTTAGGGTTACCACCTGTCATTTTTTGGGAAGAAGAGTACTTTTTTAAGGAGTTTTATCCTTTCATCTTTTTTTAGCCTAAAATGCCCTTTCCACGGCCCAAATTGATTTTCAGACGACCTTGCTGGCGCATTTTCGCAGTTAAAATAATTTCTAAAATCAAAAATTCGATTTCAAATCTTTACGTCATATCCTGCTGAGAGCATTATTCATCGTTCGCGTCGATGTATATTGCGTGCATTTCGCCTGAAGTCCATCAACTCCATCATTAAAAATAAGAAAGAAAAGAACAAAACAAACATAATCACAACCTGTAATCGAAGAGGGAATTTTTCTATTTTTGGTATTAAATGACGAGATGAAAGAAACAGGTATATAGTTGATTTAAGGGGTAGACCTAGTTGGGACGCCCAAAAAAGCTCTATTAAGGATTTTTTTTGGCCGCACCTTAAAATAATTAATGACAAAAGTTTTTCCACATGGAAGATATGTATTTGGAGAAAATAGTATAAATTATTCAAAACTAAATATGGAGAAATACGTGAGATACAGCAAATTTGCGAGGGGTCCAAAAAAAAAAGGGTTTTGCCGTGATCCCTGCAACTCTTCAGTGGATCATCTTAAAGCAAAAAAACAAAAAGGGATCATTAGTTAATGACATAGTGCTCCGGATGGACGAAGGGATTTGAAAAATTTTGATTTTTCGAAAAATGGCGGATGTTGAAATTCAAAGTTGTTTATTCGACCAAAATTTCACTCACATTTTCGGATATAAAAAAAATATAATCGTCCAAAAAAAAAAAACTTCCTTCGTCCATCCGGAGGACAATTATATATAGGATAAGTGAAAAAAATTTCAAACTAATCGCGACAGCCGTTCTCAAGTTACAGTGATCACCGACTTCGAAATCATGGTTTCGAGAAAAACGCGTTTAAAGTTTTGAGTACGATTTGCATGCAGATAAAAAAATTATTTTAGAACTGAATTTATTTTGAACACTGAATCGTCTATTCCAGGACCATATAATGCTTTAGTAGCTGCATCAGCAGTGATTTTTAGCTGTCGTCGAGCAAGGGTCAACCGATACGTCTGCAGTAAAATTTGACATATGAGGCATTAGAGTCGGCTCCATTCAAAATTATTTATCTCTTATAAATAATAGTCCGATTTGTCTGAAATTTTCAGAGAATACTTTCGAAATATTCTACTTTTAGAAAATGCAAAAAAAAGAAATCGATTTTTTCAAAATTCTAACTAGGTCTGCCCCCTTAAATAAAGCTGACCTTTTGATTTTATCATTCATTTTAAGAAGACGTAAAATGAATTATCATACCGCAAAGAACGACAGAAAAATGTTACAAGCTGCAAAATCAAATGAAAAGGATAGATTTTTAAGTTTAAAAAACAGATATTTATTTAAAAAAGAATATGTTTATTATTTTCCCCAAAAGCAAGCCCAAAAATACAGTTTTGATAAAATGGCGAAAGCGCATTTTTTTCGCCTTTTAGAATGTCCTTTTTTCCAATTCTAAAAAAGTGGTAACCCTAATAATACTTCATCCAAAGCTTATTTTAAGTCTCTAGCAAAACAGAGACTGAATATGCCAGAAAATGTCAAACTTATTACTCAAGAAGACCCGAAGGCTGGGGCAAATAAAAAAACATTTTAGATAACGTAACTAGAGAAACAGGTTGTAAAATAATATTAAAGGACCTGACTAATTTCGGAAACCGTAGCAAGACTGAGACAGAGAATTTTGAAGCATGCATCCATATTTTAAGAAATTCATTCCATTGATATTGATATTTTAGTTGATCAAAATGGGCTTTTTAAGGTTTTTTTCCAAGATGACAGAATGAAAAAGTATATAGAATGTTTTCGAGAGATTAGTTTTGTTGATGGTACTATTCTTTATAGTTTCTGATGGTACCTATTGCCTGATAGGTCTAAGGTTTGCGACTTACATAATAATAGTAGGAGATGGAAGCGGCCTGAGTGAGATTGTAGCTATTTGCTTGTTGGCGAACGAGGATGAAGATTATTATTGGATTATTCGCAGAATAATAATAATTGTTATATTTTTGTAGCAAGATTTAAGTGTCGTTAAAGTTTACACACTGACAAATTATTAATTTTTGATTGAATTAAGGTATTGTGATTCTGATCTTATTTTGACATTAATTTTCTAATGTTGCCGGCACCCAGTTCGGCTGCCGGTGCCGGCACCTAGCAAGGCTGCCGGCGCCGGCATCTATGATGAATAATTTTAATCGCTGATTCAACTTGCATATTTTCCGTACCGCGTCGACATCTGGGTTAACCGTTATTTGGAATTGTAAATATCTACGAAAGTGTCGATGTCGTGGCAGGATTGATCATTTCTAAATTCGATTTTTAATTTTGCGAATCATTTGCCCATTTAACATAAAAACAAAAATAAATTAAAACTTGAAGTGTAATTTTTTTTAGAATTTTTTTTTATTGTAAAAGATGATAACCTCAAAATTTGAGAAGAAATCGTTAAAAAGTGACTAAGATTTATTAATATTAGTAAAATTGTGCATTCCAGCGTACTGTCAAATCGGTTTTAATACTAAACTAAATAAATATTTACGACACATTACAGTAAAGAAAAGTAGTTGATGAATAAACTAATGTACAGTCTTTGCTGCTATTACATTACCTTCACTCCTGCTTCAACTAATTGCTCTGCTATAGCAGCTCCTATTCCAACGCTAGCACCAGTCACCACAGCCACTTTTCCAACCCATCTTTCCATTGACAAAGGCATGGTTTGTTATTTTACTCACAGTCGCTAGAAAATCGCACATCTACCTATACATTCACTAAAGGGTGCAGCAATTTATTTATAAGTTTATTTCAATAGGCTAACTTAAGATAATTACAAGTATTAGTTTAAAATTAGGCAAGAAATTAAATGTAACAATATCTGATCAGTGGCGTATCTAACGCTCGGTTTGTCACTTACTGCTAACTCAAAATCGTTGCGGTGGGCAACACTTTTAAATAAAAAATCCTTAGCAATTAAAAAGTAAAACGATTAAAGGTTCAATCTGATTAGTCGAAACAGATTACATAAGAAAAAGTTAGTGTAAAAACAGAGCCATCGATAAGTAAGGCGAGTCTCAATAACCTTCTTATTTTAAAATGTATGTTCTATGTGAGTTTATTTAAGTTAAACTTTTTTCCTAGGTTATTAGTCTCATCAGTAATCGGTTAAATATTTAAGCTAAACCTGATAAATTTATTAATTTTACAATTGATAAAGGTATCTTCCCAGAGAGCTGGACGACTGCTCATGTGCAGCCTGTCCCGACGAAAGGTTCCAAGTCCCTTCCATCAGCAAAGTTATGGAGAAATTCATCAACTTGCAAATTCTAATATCTAGCACAACACAGAATCATCCATGACAGACAGTACGGATTTTGTCACCAAAAATCCACAGCTTACTTTTATCACACATAACTGGAACTAGCCTCTTAAATTTCATGGCAAATCTCAGATTGTTGCTACTGATATTTCCAAGGCCTTTATCTAAGTATGGCATTCCGCACTCTTCAACAAACTACCTTCTTACAGATTTCCTCCAAAACTATGTACCTGGATCGCTAGCTTTCTCTCTAACCGGCACATAGCTGTCGGGGTAGAAGGTCACTTATCTAACTTCCATCCTGTCAATGCTGGCGTACCCCATTGTTCAGTCCTGACAACAACTCTATTTCTTCTTCACATTAATGACCTGCTCGCTTCAACTGCCAATATCATCCACAGTTATGCTCACGGTAGTACTCTTCACTCCACCATTCATTTTTCCAGACAAGTCTCGAATCAAGAGCTGGATAATAGACGCAGATGTATGCATCTATCTCTTTCCCAAGATCTTCAATTAATCTTAGATTGGGGTGCCAAGAACCTTGTTCAGTTCAACGCCTCCAAAACCCAGTCTTGCTCCCTGTCACGCAAAAAATCTGGCAACGCATACCCCATCCACATGAATGGCCAAGGCCTACAGAACGATGAAACGGTCGATCTTGTTGGTATTGCTTTCGAACATGACCTCGCAAAGGTGGATATAGAAATTTTGAAGTTGTATATCTCTGTTACCATTTACGAGACCCATGCCAAGTTAAGGTTTTTTAATAATGTGCCTACTAGGAATGTCTTGGCAAAAACAAATATTTTGTAATTTGCCAAAAAAAGTTGAATTTTTGCGTTACCCCCCTGGGAAAAAAATGAACACATTTAGGTATATTATTTATTATTTTTTCTAAACAAATTTTACATCATTTTGTCGAAAATTTTTAAATTTGAAGAGAAAAAAATATATTAGTAGAAAGTTATAGTCATTTGAATTTTTTTAAACCTAAAATGTAATTTAAAAAAAAATTTAGGTACTAACAAATTTTTTCTCTTCAAATTTAAAAATTTTCGACAAAATGATGTAAAATTTGTTTATAAAAAATAATAAATAAAATACCTAAAGTGTTCAGTTTTTACGCATTCGCAAAATTTCAACTTTTTTTCGCAAATTATAAAATATTTTTTTCTTTACCAAAACATTCCTAGTAGGCTCATTATTAAGAAACCTCAACTTGGCATGGATCCCGTAAGTAGCAACAGAGATATACAACTTCAAAATTTCTAAAAGCGCCCTTGTGATCTCAGCTGGCACAAGCACATTACTTCAATAGCCACATCATTAGCTCAAAGCTTGGTTTTCTCTTTCGAGCCAGAAAATACTTCTCCCCTTCCAACACAGCCTTTATGTTTCCCAGATAAGAGCTAAACTAGAATACTGTTACCACATCCGGGGAGCGGCATCACCTTCGGATACTTTTAACATCCTTGATTCTATCCAAAAGACAGCCATCCGACTCATCATATCATTGATCCAGTCCTCACGAAAAAACTCCCTTTTCTCGCACATCATCGCGCTGTTAAAGATTTATCCCTTTTATACAGATACCCCAGAATACCTTGGCAGATACTTTCACGGATTTTGCTCGGAAGAACTAGCCGCTATAATTCCTCCCTTAACTGTTCCTAACAGAACAACAAGAGGCGCGTTACGTATGCATATTTTTAGTATCCAGCGTGTAGGTTAATCCAGCTACAAAGGCCTAGAGCATTCCACTTCTCTCGCTCATTCATACTTAGGGTCTCTAGGTTATGGAACAAATTTCCTGCAGATGTTTTCTCTTCCCCTCCCAACCTCCAATACTTTTAATCCCATGCTAAGTTACATTTCCCTTCTCTTCAGACGCCCACAATTTTTTGGTACTTAGGCTTGAAATCAACGTGGGCTCTCTCAGTAAAAAAATCTTGATTGGGGCTTCCATTATGGGTGTGCCCGGAGACTTAGGGAGCACTGCGCCCAGGGCCATCCTAAGACATTCAGCGCCCTGGGCTAACAAAATCAAGCGCCCTCAGCTCACATGAGCGAAGTGGGTTGAAGAGCCCACCATTTTTTTAAAGGGAGTGTTTAAGGCCGCGGCGCACAATGTAACGGATTTGATATTTCGTCGACCTAAGCAAAACAGTGACTACCGAATTTTAATTTGTTTCGTCTCTAGATTATTCGTAAAATGTGTGGAGTTTGGTCGTTTACTAGTTTTTGTTTTAATGTATCACTGTAAAGAACAATGCGAAACAATTGAGAACATAAGTCAAACTTTCAAAAGTTCATAATATGTGTTCTATAAAAAAAATTGAAAGCAATTTTTGTTGTAGCTATAGTTTGCTAACCACTCTCGATATTTCCAAATTTTAGTGGAAGTATTTGCAAAGTTTACTTACATATGAAATTTTAAAGAACCGTGGTCTCAGTCGAAAAAAAAAGTTTGGTGGGACTTTTAAAAAAATGAAAAAAATATGCCAAAGTTGTCACATACATTAGAGGATTACACAACTCTTATACATAAGGAATATCCAGAAATATCATCCGACATTGTCCGATTATTAAAAAAAAATTTTTTTAGTAATGTCTCACATGCAGGAATCCAAAGTTTCTTTTTTATGCCCCTTTGAAGATTTTCCAGGTATGTTAATAATTATATTAAATTTTTTAAGAAGTTATAAGTAAATGTTAACTAATTTAACTTTTACTAAGAAAAGTGGCTGGAATAATATTAAATAAAATATTCATGGATCTAAGTACCTACCTACATAGTTTTAAAAATACGTTTTTGCACCCAGTTTTAAATGGTTATTTTATTAAACATTATATTATTCTTAGAAGTAGGTAATAGAGTAACTGAGTAAGTACGGTTTGCACTTTTATTAAGGATGACACTAAGGGTGAAATCAAAGTAACAAAAGAGAAAAGAAAATTCAAAATGATTTTTGAAATGAAGTTGGGATACTAATAGATGTTATAAAACAGAGTGAGGGAACTACAGACGACGACAATACTGCTGGAACTTTTTTCCGACATTACGAAAAATCAGCAGAAATCACTGGATTTAACAAAAATTTAATTGAAAATGTTTCAGTAAGTCTTTAAGCGCTTTCTTCGGGTCAAAACTTAAATGGTGATACTTTTCAAGAATATTTGACAGATACTACAAAGCTGTATGTGTCATTATATAGTTGGTACTATATGCCATCAAGTGTTCACATGTTAATAATATATGGGGCAGGAATTTGCGAGAATATTTCTTATATTCCTATTGGACATTTATCTGAAAAGGCATCAGAAGCTAGAAACAAAGAGTTTCGTACCTATATTCTGGGAACGTTGCGCGCGAAAGCAAGGACGGGCCGAGAATATTGAGGACGTACTGCACAACTTGTTAATTCCTTCAAATATCCTTATAGGCCAAGCAACAGAGCAAAATATTAGCGATTTCTTGACATTAATCTTATTAGAAAACCGCGTGTGCCATCATCTGAAAGACGATCCGTAGATGATTCCTGTTATAAATCCAACTCTGAAATTTTTTCCATTAATTTGTTATAAACATTTTTAAGCAAAAAAACGCGATTTTTTTAGTTTTTTGCTTATAAAATGAAAAGTAATGAAGCAATCTTAATGATGTAAAGGGATGATTTGTAGAGAATAGAAATACGAACAAAATGAGAGGTCGAGCGTCCCGATAGGATAAGTAGCAACGGAGAAAATCCGGAAAAACCGGAAAATTAAGAGTTTTTTTTAATTCATAAATCGGCCATTTTTAAACGTAAAGGGCTCAAACTTTGGGAAAAGTAGTAATTTATAGCTATTTTATGTGTGCAAAACCCCGACGCTGTCCGACGATTAGTTTTGCCACAATCGTCATTTTAATTTTTCAACACACTATTTTGCAACAGGTCTGGATGCTCTATGGATCGTCCAATTTTAATTATTGAAACGGATGCGAAAAGTACAAGCTTAATAGAACAATATGTATATCTTAGTTTTTCCATAAAATGCTAGGAAACCGGTTGAAAATGCACGTAAAAATGCCTGAAAATGACGCGTAGCGGGAGAGAAGCGGAGCGAAGGGGAGCCAATATTCGCGCGTTCGGCCATTTTCACGCATCTTTACGTGCATTTTCAACCGGTTTCGTAGCTTTTTTTGGAAAAACTAAGATATACATATTGTTCAATTAAGCTTGTACTTTTCGAATCCGTTTCAATAATTAAAATTGGACGATCCATAGAGCATCCAGACCCGTTGCAAAAGAGTGTGTTGAAAAATTAAAATGACGATTGTGGCAAAACTAATCGTCGGACAGCGTCGGGGTTTTGCACACATAAAATAGCTATAAGTTACTACTTTTTCCCAAAGTTTGAGCCCTCTACGTTTAAAAATGGCCGATTTATGAATTAAAAAAAAACTCTTAATTTTCCGGTTTTTCCGGATTTTCTCCGTTGCTACTTATCCTATCGGGACGTCAGACCTCTCATTTTGTTCGTATTTCTATTCTCTACAAATCGTCCATTTACATCATTAAGATTGCTTCATTACTTTTCATTTTATAAGCAAAAAACTAAAAAATCGCGTTTTTTTGCTTAAAAATGTTTATAACAAATTAATGGAAAAAATTTCAGAGTTGGATTTATAACAGGAATCATCTACGGATCGTCTTTCAGATGATGGCACACGCGGTTTTCTAATAAGATTAATGTCACGACAAATCGCTCTATTGCTTGGCCTATTATATCCTTTATTACACCGAAATATACTGCTAAAAAAAATTTTTTTTTGTTCTCAGCAACTGAAACACTTTTTAAAGGAACTAACGTTGAGGAAGACAATTCTGATAGATTCGGACTCCAGCTCAGATTGTGAAAATTAGGTTAATTAAAGTAGGTATGTTAAAGTTAGTAGTTGTATGGTACAGTAATAACGTGCTCCAATATATGTTTTTTCAAGTACATGCCACAACTTTTGCAAAACAGCGAAGTAAAGTACCAATGTCCACGAATTTTTGATTGTGTTACACTGTGCGGCGCCCTCCGGAGCCTGGCGTCCTAGTGCTGCAGCCCCTATTAGCCCAATGGTTAGAGTGACGCCTGACTGAGCCCCAAATCTTTGAATATTGAAGTTAAAAAACTAATTAATTCGATTTTATTTCTCCATTCACTTAATGTTTAGAACAAAATAAAATCATCAAACGCCACTGGTGTTTTGTTTATGTCATTATTTCATGACTTGTTAAAAAAAATTAATTACAGTGACTCCGCATAATCTTATGTCAGTCACTAATTGCCAATTTTATTTTTTGTTAGATAAAAGCCTTATCACTTGAAACCATTACGAGTTAGATTAAACGTTAAGCACGTGACACTTATCACAAGACACCTAAACGTAACTGATCATATGAGAGCACATAAATCAGTTTTACCCACAACCAGATAAATAAACAACAGTAAGAAGTTTTAACACCGAGGGCGCAAATATTAATGTTAACATTTTACATCAACAGATGACTCTTATTAAGGCAGTGAAGAAAGGAAACCGTTTTTTTCCATGCAGGATTGCCAGATGTATCGATATATCGGTAGATCGATCGATTTTTTTTATAAACTACCCAACTGCCGATTTAATCATGGAATCTAGAGATAAGTGAGAGAAGCAGTTTATTTGTTGATTTTAACATCGTACTGAAAATATCTTTTAATTGGGTGTTACGCTTTTTATCTTCTGAACGCTACTAGAGTTTTCAAAATTCTGATAACGGTTAATTTTAGGTATCTGAAACATTTTCACTTCGATAAACTCGCTAATAAAATAATTTCATATTTGTTGCAAACTTTTTGGACCACACTGTAGATTCGCAACAAAGTTCGCCAGCCACACTCCGATATTAGTGACTGAGACTGAATTTACAACACAGCGACTTGAAATATTTGTTGAAGTAGTTTTTCTTAGGTTTGCTCGCTATTGTCACAGATTGGATTGTGTTTTACGTCAGAATAGGCCGAAGTTTTCTTTCCAATCAGCGACATTAGGGTTCGTTACATTTACCCAGACTATAATTAATATAATAGAAGTTAGTACCATTAGTAAAACTTACCCATACTTATTCTGGGCTCTAGGATTAACAAAA
This sequence comes from Philopedon plagiatum, assembly GCA_963971165.1. Taxonomy (NCBI): domain Eukaryota; kingdom Metazoa; phylum Arthropoda; class Insecta; order Coleoptera; family Curculionidae; genus Philopedon; species Philopedon plagiatum. The sequence goes on from OZ020194.1 coordinate 14,664,030, forward strand.
CCTTATTCTCGTTGGCTTAATGAAAGTCATTCGAAGGCCTTAGAACACTGGTCGGCAACTGGCGGACCGCAGTTCGAATCCGGACCGCGAAAGGTAGAAAACTGGAGAGGAGGAGTAAAATTAAAAACTAATAATATGAGTTTTTATAAGACACGTTTCTTTCTGAGAAACGAAAATTACTTGATGTCCTTTTAAAGGTTTCCTCGATGGTTTCCTTTTTTTTTTCTGGACCTCGACAAAATTATTCAAAAATATCCGGACCACACTAGAAATTACTTGCCGATCCCTGCCTAGAACTATCGCCACTTGGAAGATCGAGGTCTCGCGGATCTTGCAGAACTATAGATTTTATTTACGATGCCTAACGACTAGAGAGCGGAATATATGCATCTAAATGTAACCAAAATATGCACATAAATATGCATCCTTTATAACAAAAATATGCAAAAATATACCTTTAATATGCAAAATGCATAGAAAATAGAAAATTTAAAAAAAAATCACATTTAATTGATTTTTAAAGCCAAGCAAATAATTTTTTACGCTTACCCTACCATAGTATGTTTATTTTTTAACATGACTTCGTGGGTATGTGCTATCTAATGAAAAGTAGGTACATATTGATAATGATTAATGACAATGGAAACCTTAATAAATGAGAAATCAAGGTTAACTTATTATTTGCCTGATTCAAACACAAGCGATATTATTTAATCCACAAAAATTCCAGTGTTGAGCACTGTACATTTGTCTTGGCGATATCTCACATTATCTTTTAATGATGTAAAAAATCGAAGAAAGTAGCCAAATATGAAGGATTATACCAATACGGAATACCGCCATTTCTAAGAATGAAGCAACTAAATTCTACTCAACTTACTGTCAACTATCTTATTCACTACTTTGGAATCGTATTTATTGTCAACCGGGTGAACGTTAGGGCCATAACAGCCTAACAGGGACATTTTTGCCCTGCAGAAACTGAGCCTAAAATTTAAGTCGTTTTCGTTTGTAGCATGTTTATATAGCATGCTCTTATGATGTTTGGTTTATTGTGGCCATGTTTGTTTGTAATATTCATGACACTAATTAATAATAGAAGTATTTTAGTTCATTATATTTTTTATAGAAGTATATGTTTTCGCAGGATTAGAGATCTTTGCCCAAGCGAAATTATAAATAATGTGAACGCTCAATGGATGTCCTTGTCCAATTATGGAATGTAAGAAACCTGATATTGCAATAGGTTAGGTAATTTCCACATGTTTAAAAATTAAACGCCCTGTATAAAGGCACACCTAGTTTTATAAGTAATAATAACACTTGCTTATACAAAGTTCCACCAAATAAGTAATATTTATTTGTCTAAAAAGTTCTTCAATTAGAGCAACAACCAACAAATCTTAAAGTTTAAGTTGCCCTCCGTCTATCTGGGGCATTAAAATTGCCTTTATCTATATTAAAATATCAGTCTTAGCTGAGCTGAAAACACAACCACATAATTTTTGTAAAAACTTATTTGAGTTTAGATAGATCGACGAAAATGGGAAACTAAGTTTTTCGTTATCTAAAAACCAATAAACATAAAAATCTGAAAAATTTCGGAGGATGATTTTTTCACGGATACAATACTTCCTCTAGCGAGGGAATAATAATATTTGTTCACCCTGCATGTAAGATAAAATGTGGACCTAGTTTTGCGAATGAAAAAGGGATGTACGCAAATCAACTAAGGTCAAACACATTCATAGTTTTTATTATGAATTTACTTACGAGAGAAGTTATTTTGTTTTTAAATTTTCCACCCTGTATAAAAATCTTATTTTTAAATGTTCCGGGGCTATAGGAAAACTAACAATTTTTTTTATTTCCCCACCCTCTATTGTACGAGAAATTTAAATCTTCACTGAAAGGTAGGTACATCAAAATACTTTTTTTTAAATTGGCGCCTTTTAATTAGCAGCAATTCAAAAATACTTACTGCTTAAAATTCTATTTTATGTTTTCACCCTGTATTTGGGGGCCCTTATTTCGATCAACGATACAAGTCTTATTTATATACAAAATATAACTTTGAGTTAAAGTAACAAAAAATAGAAATTACTTAATTTTTTTATCCATCGGAAAATTCAGAAAATGTAAAATGATGTGATTTTTGATTTGTCCATTTTTGCTATCTACATAGTCGTGGACATAAATGCTCTTTGTGAACGATGTATATTTTTCCTTACTTTCAGCTATAACATCGATCTTATCACCGTGTTTACATAATTCTTTTATAAACAGATGACTATCATAGCCACTTAAATTATGGAAAATAATTTGAATGAAATTTGGTAATTTATAATTTAAGTTACAAACAGAATGCGCAGCACCAGGTCGTTTATTACCCGTTGTGTGACAATGGTCTTTCACTTTAACATCGTTTGAGGTAAAATAACGTTCACATATGCTACATGTCTGCGCATTTTCAAACTCTTCCTGCTCACCAGACGTTAAACGTTTCATTGATGCTATTTCTTTCAAATATTCGTTATATAAAGACCTTAAATCAATTTCGATGCCGGACACAAAAGCTTCAGCTGCATCAGGACCTCGATATGGCACAAATTTTGAAACATTATCGTCAAAAGAGCATTTTACTAAATAAGCAAAAGAGTATGGCTCATGTAAGTTTGAGTACCTAGTTTATGAATTTTGCGGGTTCGGTTCAATACTACTTATAGGCTTCAATACAGATTCAAAGCCTGCATATACTACAAGGGGGACACGCATTTGTTCCTCTATATTTTCAAACTTTAGAATATTTTCCGGCACATTCTCACCAAATTTATCAACTTTTAAATGAACTTGAGGAGTCAATGAGTATATGTGAGTACAGTCAAATTTCTGATGTACTGCTAATACCATCGGTGATTTAAAATACGACAGGCAACTGTCAGAAAAATATAATTTATCATGACTGTGGGATATTTGACTTGAGACAAAACGAGATAAATCTTTAATGCAGCAGTAATGACTTTTACTACCATTCCAGAAATTGTCAGAAAATTTTCCGTAAAAGAATTTGCCTGGTAAAATTACCAAAATTACGTTGCTAAAATTACCGTTACCGCATTTTAATCTTTAAATACAATACTTCCTCTAGCGATGGAAGTAAAATAGAATCCATATTCACAACAGATTGCAGTACAAAAAGTCAGTTGACAATTAAGTTATTAAACTGTCTTTGTCGCCATAACCTTACCTTTAACCCTGCTTCAACTAATTATTCTGCTATAGCAGCTCCCATTCCAGCAGTAGCACCTGTCACCACAGCCACCTTTCCACTGATAATGGCATGTTTCTTATTTTACACACATTAACTAAAAAATACCACAACTATCTATAGACACTGCCATTCATCAGTGCATACTGGAATTTATATATTATAGATAAGAGATAGATTATTATTTTAAAAATAAACATAGTAGTTCTATCTGATCAGGGGCCTATCTAGCTCTTCGTGTTCCATGTATTAAGACTCAAAAATCGTAGCGGTATGTAGAATATTTGCAAATTGATTGACTCTACTAAAATAACTTTTACTTATTTTCTCCTGACCGTTGTCGGCAAAATTCTTGAATTTTCCTGGGGTTATCGATCAATTGGTTTAGAATTAAAAAACTATTCGGTTGACGTTTCGGTTTACATATTTAACTTTTAAACCATCTTCAGAACTTATTTATAAGTAGACACTACACTAATGTTCTTTCTTATGTGCTAACTCAACGATCTTATTCTGTTGGTGCTCATTTCTAAACTAAGTGTGTTTTAGTGTGTTTAGGGATCTATTTAAAACGAAAAAGTCTGAGCATACTCGTGACTCGCCGTGTATAGTTTTAGGAAGAAAAATGGTTACTCTTGACCATAAATTTATCCTTATTTTCACTCTATAGCTTTTATTAAAATTTATTAAGCCGTTTTTAAGAAATTTGAGGTATTTTAAACTTTTCTGACCCTGAAACTGAAATTGTTTGTTTTTTATAAACTTTACCAGCTAAATTGTTCAACTCTAGACTAGTCTAATTTGACAACCAAAAGTTTTAAACTCACAAATGTAAGAATAAGACAACTAAGTTTTAACACTATGAGTTTATTTCTGAGATTTTTCCCAAATTTATAAAAAACGGGCAGTTTTAGTAAGTATGTACTTTTTACAATAATAGAACTAAATACATTTTAAGCAACACATTCCAAGATAAAAATCATTTGGAAACCCAGCAAATCGCTGAAACATTAGAATAACTTAAGCTTTGAATGACGACTTATTAACAATGAAAGGGCAGAAACCTGTCAAATCCTAACTGATCAACTAGAAGATGTTAATTTAAATCGGCACTAAATGTTAAACCTTTTAAGTGTATCTGAACGTTAATATTTAAAATAAAATTTACTATTTCTCAATGGAGATTTTATTTGCGTATTCTTGTTGACAACAAACAATGACAACAACAACAAAATAATATTATTCCTGGTTATTATTTAAGGGCCCTGTTGGGCAAATCTGTATTTATTCCCAAATGTGACATACTGGCACTCAGGGTATTTTATTTAACAGCGCTCGTGTAGGGGTTGTACAGTAAGTTCCTCAACCTAGAAAGAAAAAACAGAGTGGACTAAGTTAAAATAGCATTGCATACAGGGACTATAGCCACCCTCCCACCTCCCTCCAAAAGTCCAAAGGTCCATTGACCAAAAAAAATTATTTTTTAAAAATTCTATACAGTACAACATGTATGTAGATGTGTGTGTGTGTGTGTGTGTGTGTGTGTAGATAATTAATTTTTGCCCCTCCCTTGACTCCTTTCTGGATCTGCCACTGCATGGAAGTACGTAAAATAGAAATACATAAATGACAAAAAATTGCGAACTAATATCAAGCACATGTCAGCTAAAACTGTAGAAGTAATTTATTTGAGAGAACCTGGAGAACCGTGGTGAGCAGCCAGATATACAACTACAATGTGGTTGTAAACGCTACAGGCGGCTGTGTCGGAATCAGTTATGGAATTTTAAATCAGATAGATCTTATCGCATCGGTAATAAATCAATAGATTATCAGGTTTTAAACGCCGGCACCAGTCGTCGCGTCGCGTCGGTCCCCTGGTTTGTTGCGGTAATATAATTTGCGAAATTTTAAACAATTTATTAATTTGTGCTATTTGAGTTTCTCATTTCCCAGGTGGTATAAATCCAATTTTTGGGAAAGGATTTACATTCGTCTCCAGAAAAAAAATTATTGCTATCCGTGTTAAATTTCTGTCAAGATACCTAAAATTTAACATCGGCATTTACATTCATCCATAACTTTTATTTGGTCAACATTTCTAGGAGCTCAACAAAGTCCAGAGGGGCAGGGGTAGCTACGCCTCTGGGTCCAGTCTTGATTTCGCGGGAGGGCTCTACGATTTTGCGTTACGCCACTGAACCATGTAATTGTATTTTTACACAAGGCTAGTAAAAAATGGTTTTAATTATAAACTTTTGAAGAACAGCAATATGGTATATTCATATAGTTCATATTTTATGTTAATATGCACATTATAAATTAGCTTTATTTGTCCTACATTTTTTATAGTGTGCGTACTCTGATACAAAGGTATACAATGATGTATTAAATACCCATCTGCAATGCAGAAGTGTATAATTTTAATACCAGATATTGAAGAAATGATGTTTCTTTGAACTTTTAATAGTGGAATGCAAAATTCTGCCAAATTAAGCAATATTTTTATCAAAAATTTTATCAAGGATTTTACCAAAGACATAAATTTAATTTCAGAATATTATGTAATTACTTTAATTAATCGTTAAGTCCTGTCTGTGTTAAAAACAAATGAAAAAATAAACGTCTCCAAGGGTTCTGTAATGGCAATTGTCGGTTTCATTAGCCCTTTGCACTGGTCGATAAAACGACCACTTATTTTTTATACTTTGCAAGTGGCGCAGAGACTCGAAAATGGCCGATTCGATATATTGGGAGATGCCTAAGCGCTTCTAGCATGATTTTTAACCGCCCTGATGCGCGACTCGCGATTGGCCCAATAAGTGGTTGATTATTCAACCACTGGCCGCTGCGCCTTAGCGACTTTGATTAGGATTAAGTAAGTGCTGTGGAAGTTGTAAGTGCTTATTTTATTTGTTGGGCGGTGATAAAGTAAAAACAAGATAAGAGAGTTGTAGAAAATGCATTCAAAAATGATCACACTCTTTAATTACCCAAAATGTTTGGAAAATAGATTGTATTTTGTTACATATTTTTGAATTTTCTCCCCATAACTCTAAATTTTCAGATAACATAGCATGCGTTTTTCAACTATTTTTCTTAGCATTTAAGGTTTTTGTACACAATTTTGTGCAAATTAAATTTAGGGATAACTAAGAACCTAATTTATACTTTTACTTCTGCATATCTAAACTCGGCTTAGAATAATATACGTTGATATAGAGTGTTTGCTTGCACAGGAATGTAGCAAGATAATTTCTGACTCGGTAAAAAAGCACTAACGCAACAATGCGCAATAATAGTTGGTCTAGCAGTGTGAAAGATTTAAAAGATTTGAGAACAGTTTCCGTTGAAACTTAAAAAAAAATTGGTCAAGTGCAAGCTATACTTGCACAATTATTAGTATTCCGTGCCATCAGCCTCCCACTGAACCAGAGCAAACCTCGGCCGCCCGATTCCCGTTTATCTGCCGCGCTACCCGCCGCCGACGGCACCAAGGCCGCATCGCATCGCGTATGCGCGGAGCTGAGTGGGCCAAATTAAAAATTTTGAAAAATGTGTAAGGACAAAAGTTCTTTCCTAAATTTTTTTGAGCGATCCATTTAGTGATAAGGGCGGGGGAAAGCAATTTTTAAGAATTTTTCCCGAAAAATATTTAAAAAATGCATTTAAAAAATACTTCATATATATCGTTAAATTCTTGCTTCAACAAGCTTTCATTTGATAACCTACACGATGCCCTTGGATTTTTTTGTTTTCATTTCCCAATTTACACCCGAAATTAACCCTCAGAATCAAAATTTTACTTTTTATACTATCAATATAGGGTCGTTAACTGTCAAAACAAAAATAAGTGGTCGATTTAGATTATGTACCACTTTGATGTCTTAAGGGGTTCTTAAGGTTCTTTGGTTGATATATCGACCACCCTTGACAGCCAAACTGTCAAATCTGACAACTTAATTTTTCTAATAAAAATTGCTGCTTTTGTACTTGGGAGTAAGAATACGCCTTTGAATATCGAATAATTTAAAAAAAAAAGTACTGCGCCTTACAGGGTTAGCAATTATTTTGAGTAGTTTCTGTGTTTCTGTATGCATTAAAATTTAACGCTAGGTTAAACTGCCTATCTTTGGATTTAACGCTGGATTAAAAGCGTTGTACAACTTGGTGTCAGGGTAGCGAAATAATACAAAAATATGCTTAAATGAATAAGAACAATCAAGACGTAGATTTGGTTATTAGATGTGACTTCAAGTTATTTATCGTAAAATACTTACTGTAACAGAAACAAACCCTTGAATTAATAAATAATTTAACTCGGAGAACGGGTCCTAAGCTTTTATTACTTGAAAAAAATACTTATAACACAGGTTTTTACAAAACTGTCAAAAATAATAATTCCACACTTCAAAAAAATTGCTATCCTCAGTGATCAAATTTCGGGATGCTTGATCAATCTTTAGTTCTGTTAAGCGGAATTTTGGGGAAAACAATTTGGTGGGTTACACTACTACTTTAAGAATACGTCTAATGAAAACGATTTCTACTTTAGATTCCGTTTAAAAATTCAGAAATTAGGAAGAAAACCATAAAATTACCCCTCAAAACTTTATGTTACGAGGATGTGCAGGAATTACTTTAATATTAGGTGTTATGTAATGTGAAGCTTAAATAATTTTTTCCTAATTTTGACATATAAAGTGACACTTCTCAAAACTGATGACAGTTTTGAAACACCTTACTTTTCGTAACTAGTTACGAAAAGTAAAATATTTCCTAACTGGTGATGAAATATTAATTTCATAACTAGTTATGAAAAAATGAAACACAAAAATATAAATATTTCTTATTTCCCTCTTGACTTCTCGACTTCGTTTTGAGCTGCCTCTTTAGTATCACTTCGGGTCTCGAAATCGGACATTTTCAATATTTTTAAAAGAAAAAATTTAAGGTGTGACGCGACATTTCTTTACAAATGAAACTTCAAAACGACATCATGACAACCCAGACTGTCTACTAGGTACCTACTAGATGAAATAAAAATTTCTTCATCTGATGCCTACTTAGATGTTTTAATACAATAATTATGATAATTACTAATTTTATTTACATATTTTTGACAAAATTTAAAAAAATTTTCCATGAAGCACGATAGAAAATGCAATTTTGTTTAACTCGTACAACTTTAAGGGATCTCGCTTCGCTCGTCCCTCAAACATTACACTCGTTAAACAAAGTAAAGCATTTCCTAACTGGTTTCATAAATAGCTATTACCTACGTCATTCATAAATGACAGATATTTTACGCTTAGTATACGCACACTTTAAAGAATATATTATATATATTCTGTAAACTTTGGTATAGGTAGAGTATTAAATTTTAATATTTAAAAATCTTTACATAAAAACACTCGCTTTTGTGCAAATTTTCACATTACCTCTACTCTTTGGGGCGTAGACAGCACATACAATACAGAATCGGCTATATCTGTAGGTTTAAGCATAGGTGAAGCTTTAGACATAATAGGTTCTTTTTCCTTTTTAATGGCTTTAGTGATTTCAGTTGCTACGCCTCCAGGACTGATACACTGCAACAGAAATTGTTTACTGCATTTCGACGTTAGTCGAATTGGAAAACAATATACGGGGTGTCCGAAAAGTCTTAGTATTGGCAAATATCATTGCCATTAGTAAAGATAGAGACACCAAATTTTAGGTGTATCTTATTGGTTAATAAATCTACTTTTTATGTTATTTAACTTTTTTAACCCCCTTGACGCGTGACGCTAGGGAGTTGAGGTCAAAAATTTTAAGTGCAACCCTATGCCGTGTGGTACTTCATTTTAAAGGTATTCAAAAAAGAAACATTTTACCGCAAACACGATATCCCTATCTTAATTCGTTCTTAAATGGCAAGGCTTTAAAAATTAAAAATCGTAAAAAAAATTAAATACCTTTGCTTCTCTCATTACTTTGAAGGTTGTTGACCATAATAAAGTTCTTGCCAGTAATAAAGTCGATTTTGGAACTTACTTCTTACATTTTCGAGAATGGCAGGTGTTACTTCTCGAAAATGTGAGAAGTGAGTTCCATAATCGACTTTATTACTGCCAAGTGGTCATTTTGAACAACTTTTAAAGTAATAAGAGGAATAAAGGTATTTAAATTTTTACTTTATTTTTGACGATTTTTAATTTTTAAAGGCTTGCCAAAAACGAATTAAGATACGGACCTCGGGTTTGCGTTAAAAAGTTTCTTTTTTTTGAAAACCTTTAAAATGAAATACCACACGGTATAGGGTTGAATTTAAGATTTTTGACCTCCACTCCCCAGGGTCACCCCTCAAGGGGATTGAAAAAGTAAAATTACATGAAAAAGTAGATTTATGAACCAACAGGATACCCCTAAAATTTGGTGTCTCTATCTTTACTAATAGCAAAAATATTTGCCCATACTAAGACTTTTCGGACAACCTGTATAAACAGAAACTAGTTTCGCTAGGGAACAACTTATTCTGAGATATACAGAATGTATCAAAAACACTGAAATGTAGCAACCCTAGAAATGCCAAACATTTGAAACCAAGATTTTTTAAAAAGCAAAAGTCAAGTACATAAAAATGCAAATAAAAAATTGATTTGTTTTCGCTGGTTATAGTTTTTCCATAAATTAATTTGAATCATATTTCCGTATTTTTGACTTACCTTGTATATCTTACCGTGGTTAATTTTCTGGCATATTCTATTAAACATATTCTAGTGACTAATAATTGAAAAATAACGTAACTACCTACTTACCGTTAGTTTAATATTATTTATTTTATGCAACTGCAATTCCTTTCTGAAAGTCGCTATAAGAGCTTTCTGAGCATATTTAGATGCTGGATAGACATTGGCTATTGAATAATAAATAATTTTATGACCACTAAGGCTGTTAATATTAACAATATGCCCCTCAATGTTATGTTCTCTTATTCTTTTTATGGCTTCTCTAGTGCATATGCTGGTTCCCCAGAGATTTACATCAAACACCTTTTTCCATTTAGTAGTGTCACCTAAGATAAAAATAATCAGGGTGATCCAAAAGTAATGGTACATAGAGCAATAGGATGACAATATGGAAATATTGTGCCTTAATTAGTTTACTTTTGACTGTAAGCCACGCTACGCAGGGTAGTAAATCATATAAGATATTAACTTGTATCGCTTTTATTTTAAACTGATCAACTTGTCTGAGTGATTAAGATCATTACGCAAAAAAACTCAAAAAATTACTAAAAAAATGCATTTGTTGTTTGAAAAACATTAATTTTGGCACCTCCTAACTATTGCTTTTTTACCTTTGCATACCAGTGGAAGACGATATACAATTCCTGACGTTTAAAACTTATTATCACAATTTTGATTAAAATAAATGCCCATTTACACTATTAATGAACGAATTTAAATGGTTTTGAACTGTGAAAATTACACCGGCACACAAAATAAAAAAGTGGTCTGTACATTTGACCAGATTCATCTATCTGTATGTATTTTGATTCGCTGAATCCAAATCTGAAGTCAGTTTGGCCCGTACACCTCAAAATTTTGAGTAAATTGCGAAAAAACGCTGAAAATGGCTAAAAATTGCGAAACATTGCAGTTATGAAAATGAAGAAAATTTTATTGAACTAGATTAAGTATGTTTCTTATGTATTTTGATGGGCTGAATCCAAATTCAGAATCTGTTAATCTCAATCATTCATATATATTTATCAAAAATCTTAAAAAATAGTAATGAAGTAGCAGAAAGTAGCAAAAAATAGTATTGTTCTTACGTATCAATGAGGACTTTTATTATGTATGTGGGAGTGATTTCTTGTAACATCATACTCTACAGAAGCCAAGTTACCCACTAATCGCTTGTGCCTGCCATGACGGCATACACTCCGTTAACCCAGGACTCTGCCAGACGGTTCTGTTGCCCACCGTCACCACGTGGAGGTGCCTTAGTTACAGGCACAAGCAATTAGTCCTCCGAAGTTGAATTGCAATTTCTAGCTATTTTTACCAGTTTTTCGCAATTTACTCAAAATTTGGAGGGTGTACGGGCCAAACGGACTTCGGATTTGGATTCAGCGCATCAAAATACATATAGATAGATGGGTTTGGTCAAATGCACAGACCACTTTTTTTTTCGTGTGCCGGTGTTATCAAGAAGTTGCCGATAACTTTGCAGCGGCTTATCCCGATCGTCCTATACCTTGTAAGACGACAGTTTGACGATTGTACGAAAAGCGTATAATTACGGGTTGTATTCACATGTAAAGGGAAGAAGAAATTTCACTGTAATGACCGATGACTCTAAAATAAACCAGCCAGTTGACGAGAATCCACATGTTAGTCTTAGCAGAGACAATAAGATTCTGTTTTATTGTTTCAATGCTGATTTTCAAACCAAAATCATATATTCGAGGCGTTCGCCAATTCAATCTTTTTCATCGTTTTACTCGGCTTATTTGACAGGCAGGTGATCAGTCGAACTGTTTACCACAATAAGTCATGTGCCTCTAAAGAATTCCGAACAAAACGATGACAAAGATCGCCGATATGATCTCGTCACAAATATCCCCTTATCCCTATCTCTTATTTAACAAAAATTAATAAGTGTTATGGGTTGCATATACATTGTCACAAATGTCAAGTAGTGTACTTAATTAAATTATGGCGTACCCTAAGAGAGTTGGTTAGTCGGTTACCTGTATCTCAAAAACTAGGGCTGCTAATTTACATTTTTGGAATCAGCATCAAACTTAGTCGAAAACAGTAGAAAATTCAGAGGCAATAGATATAGTGTAAACTAGTGTAATTGGTTCAGTAGTTTGTGAATTATCCCGCAGGCAGTAGGATACAACAGTTTCACTTATAGGATTTTTGTGATCAAAATTAAAAAAAAAATGACAAATCTGGAACAACAAAAACATGTTGTTTTCGAATTGTTTCTTTTTATTTATAATACTGGTATGATATATAATCGTGTATAATCCTGATATAAGTTCTATTAATGCAAACTGTGACATAATACTTAAAACCAACTAACATAATTTTGAAATAATAAATAATTATGATTGATAAAATGAACAGTGTTTTTACTCATCGATAGATCACTATATTTTTAAATTTGAGAAGTATATTTTTTTCTTTTTGCCTCGGTAAGTTTAACTTTGAAGTTTCTTATGTACACAGGTTTTTTAAAGACTAGAAATAATCATTTATTACAGTTTAATGAAATGTGTTAATTTTTTAAGTATTTCTTACCAAATACGTGATGTGCCCAAACGGAATGAGAAACTGAATTATATGAACACCGTAATCGCTTTCCAGGCCGTCTTCCATCAAACAAACCTCTGAAAAGACCGTTCCGGATGAAATTAATCCGTTTTTCACACAGTTGGCACTGACGCATCATTCCGCAAAGCTTATGGATAAAGTTCTGTCAGAAAAAAACAAAAAACCACGAAAAATATCACTAAACACATATATTCCGACGCGACCTGCCTGGAAAGTACAAACAAAATTACGCCTTTCAGATTTCTCAGTGAACCAGGCAACTTCGTGAAGTGACGTTGCCATTCTCTCTAAATTTCGTCACCTTGCCTTGGAAATAAATTAGTAAAAAATTGATATCACGAAAAATAATGACATACATATTAGTATATTTTATTAATACTTAGTCATATACTTTATGATTGTAGTTAAGTATTAACCCAAGTAATTGCGTTACTTTAGTAGAGTCTATCAATCCGCAAATATTCTAACATAACTGAAATTGTGGCAACAGCCGTTCTCAAATAGTAGGTGGATCACCATATCGTTTGCGGCAATGGGAAAAACAATAATTACGAGGGGTGTACAAAATTAATTTAAAAAAGTGCATTTTTTAGATATTCTTTTGAGCTTTTTTTGGCATAATTGGCAAATTAACATAATCTTAACAAGCTAAAATTTACAAACAGTTGGTTTATGTTTCTATAAAACATGCTTAATTGTTATTCCTTTGATTGCATTTCTTGTCGAATATTTGACAGAAGAATGTTGCCATCGTAACTGTACGTTAATATACAAGGAAAGGTAATGTAATGTTAATTGTCCATATTTTGACCCTGACTATTTTTTTTACAGAAAAACGCTATACGTCAAGTTTTATCTCTTTACTTCTAACAGAATAGGGCCTAAGCCTAACATTGGGTTATACATTTAATATGTAAAAATCTGTGGACCGCTTTAAGAAATGCACTGTATGCACGTGTCGAGAAAGGCTACATCCTAAAATCGCCACGAACCCCTTGTTAATGTATTGTCAAACATTTTACCTGCAGAGGGTATAGCCCAAAATCGCCACTACTCTTATCGTCTGAATAAATTAAATGAAATGTATTTTATGGTTTCTTGGTAATAATATAATAAAATTATTGTAAATAGGGGTAAAAGAAATGTTTAATTCAGTATATTTCTAGCTGTTGTTTGCTAAGCATTCTTTCAGATTGTTTCCATCAGTGAGGAAGGAATATCTTTGACTATACCTTCACACATGTGCAGTATCTCTCTCTCTCTCTCTCTCTCTCTCTATCTCTCTCTCTCACTGCTTTATTATTATGAACTATAAAGTTATTAAATATATATACTATTATCTTATAAATAAAAGGCTCATGGCGATTTTGGGCTATAGGTGTCCGGGTAACTCTGTAAGCCGTGGCGATTTTGGGCTGCCAATTTAAGGGCAAGTAATTATAGTGGCGATTTCGGGTAACACCGTCGAGAAACCATCCTAATAAATGGAAACCTTTTTTATTCTTGACTTTACGAAAAAAAGTTATTCTGCAGAAAAAGTTCTATTTGTTGAGAAAATATCACTCAGATCAAAAATTTTTACGCAGCATATCCGGGGTGCCAAAAAGAGTAAAAATGATAAATGCCGTAGAAGGAACACTATCTTTAATTTTAATTGCAAAGTACAATAACGTAAGAAAGTGTTGTCCAGAATGGAAAAGTGATCCAATATGAAATTTGACAAAATAAATTTATGGTCGTTTATATGTACATACCTCTGAATTTTTTTAAAGTAACATATTAGCAAAATAAACAACAATAACATTTTATGAAATACTACACTAAGCTTCAACAATACCACAATTTCTTCACAAACTGCAGCCTATAGATTTTGATTCACTATTTTGATTTGCTCTTGGTATCAAGGTGAGGTAGAAGATGACCCATTTTGTGCAAAAAAAATATTGTTTTTAGATGAGGCCACGTTCACCTCAAATGTAGTGGTGTGTTCCCAAAACTGTAAGTGGTGGAGTGATGAGAATTCCCACTTTGTAATTGAGTGTCGTGACCAGTATTCTTTCACGACAAACGTTTGGTGTGGTGTTTTTAAGAGGAAAATTGTAGAGAAAATATTATCGGGGGTAAGTGCACAAGTGCATCAAAATTACCGATAATTTTTGAATGAAATGTGTTTTTTTATAATTGCAAGAGTTTGTTTTCATATTTTCGCGGAAAAGCCCGACTCCGCAGGAGGAGGGCATTTTCGTAAAATATGAAAACAAACGATTGCAATTTGTAAAAAAAACACATTGAATAAAAAAATTATCTGGTTATTTTTATGAACGAGTGTAATTTATTTGAATATTTCCCGAATTAATTAAGAACTCGAATCAAGTAAATTTAAATATTTTATTTAACAGAAAATACTAACAATAAAATTAAAACGCTTAAAAATTACAAGAATTGTAATGAAAAGTACAATTATTGTAATTAACAATATTTTGCTTTGAATTCGTAGACATGGTTGTTGATGCAGTCAACGAGCGAGAGCTTATTTCGGACGTTTGTTAACAATAAAATCCCGCTTTGACGTTTCGTCAACAATATAAACTTGCGATGCAATTTTCGATTTCTGGCAGTGCTGTTTTCGCTGTAATTTTGCGAAAATTGCATTTCTCTTATAGGAACTTTAACATATGAGGGAAATATTCGGTGAAATTTACCTACGTGTAATGGAAAGTAATTTGGTTTAATTTCGTTTGTGTTCCTGTGGTCTATTAATATAAGGTCTCACTTAAATAGTTTCTACCTAGTTAGAATACTAACTTATAACGAGTTCCTATATTTTCCAAAGAAAATTTAATTTTGTTTAAAGAGCTTGTGTTTTTCAATTTATTATTTTTAGGTGTCTGTTTAAACAAATTAACACAGTCAACTGTCTTGTTGCTTTGTCCTTTTAAATAAAATAATTGTTTTATTTTTCATTGGATATTAGGTTGTTCTGTTTTTGTTTGTTCTTTGCTAGTAAAATGGTAATTTTATAGATCAAAACTGCGCGGGTTCTCAGATGTCATTACGTTAACGAAAAAGTCAATGAGTCAACCGGAAGTTTTCATTTTAAGCAATATACTTACCATTTAAAAATATGTTTAATATCTATTTTATACATCAATTTAAATGATTTAACAACCTTGCATCTCATGAAAGCAAGCAATTAAAAGCCAAAAAAAATTAAACATTAATTTTTTGGTTGCAATTTTAATTTTGCACCAGGGCGGCAAGCACCCCAGGTACGGCCCTGGACCACTATTTTGAGGGTAAATTTGATCAGAAAAAATTTAAATTTTTCTGGGGATAAGCTTTTCAAATGGAGTACTTTTGTATTATAAATTTTTAAAAATTTGCCGAACAAGCCCATTGGTGCTAAACTTTTTTCAATTTAAAAATATTTTTTTAAATGGTACACATTTTATGCCTGTCATTCTGTCACCATTTTACCTTCTAATAAATTAGTATTCTGTATTATTCCAGCATTATTAACTAATATCTGAATGGGACCAACATTATTTTCAACCCAGTTAAAGGCTTCTATAATATCCTTTTCGTATGATACGTCACATTTTAATGTATATACCTTTCCTTTCTTATTTATTAGTGTCTGTGCTAGTTCTTCTTTTTGCATGTCCAATCCAACAACCTAATAAAACTTGATTGGTTATTTTAATAACTATAAATTTAAAAATATGATTTTTGGGTATTTTCATTTTCGTAAAGTTCATGAAGTAAAAAGTATTCAAGTATTTATTCTTTACTCCAAATTATAACATATTTTTTTGCAAAACGCCTTTGAAAGTCTTTTTACAACATTTTATTAAATAAACATAAAAACAGTCGACACAGCCTCAAACCATCGTCGAAAGATATTCTAAACAGTCTAGTCACTTTTTTGAAGTCCGCGAAAATGCCAGTATGTTTTGCAATCGGTTGTAAAACATGCGTGATGGAAACGATGGCCCGCGACTGGCTCAGCCAGCAATCGAGCGCTACGGGCTTAGGCGAGAGGCGAGCAACGGCGATTGCAAAAAAATGCCGGCATTTTCGCGGACTTCATTCGCAAAGAAGTGGCAAGACTGTTTAGATCTTTCGACGATGCTCAAGCCATGCAAAAGTATGAGAAGAAATACATGACTGTTTTATAAAACAAAATGAACTAAAAGTTAAATGATATTTTTAACAAGCTTTCTATCATTTCTTTTTTTAAATACTTTAAATAAATATAAAATAAAATAGAGGATACCTACATATTTGTTTCAAAGGAGCAAGAACAATATGTTCAAATTTTTACTAATATTATAAAAATGTAAACATTGTGCTCAGGGAATCACAGAAAATACAGACGAACAAAACAGACGATTACTTAAGTTTATTAAGCAACAATAATTTAAATCCCATAAAATCGGAAACTTGGAATGGTTCCCCATTGTTAAATTTATAATTTGTTGGAAATTCCACCAGCAATAAAACGGAATTGTTGTACATTCTATAACTAAAAATTGTAAAAATATAGGACGGTGTTACCCGAAATCGCCACTATAATTACTTGCCCTTAAATTGGCAGCCCAAAATCGCCACGGCTTACAGAGTTACCCGGACACCTATAGCCCAAAATCGCCATGAGCCTTTTATTTATAAGATAATAGGGTGTATATATATTTAATAACTTTATAGTTCATAATAAATTATTTGCCATAGATACAATTTTACAAAATAAAACTACATACAGAAGCAGTGAGAGAGAGAGAGATAGAGAGAGAGAGAGAGAGAGAGAGATACTGCACATGTGTGAAGGTATAGTCAAAGATATTCCTTCCTCACTGATGGAAACAATCTGAAAGAATGCTTAGCAAACAACAGCTAGAAATATACTGAATTAAACATTTAATTTATTCAGAAGATAAGAGTAGTGGCGATTTTGGGCTATACCCTCTGCAGGTAAAATGTTTGACAATACATTAACAAGGGGTTCGTGGCGATTTTAGGATGTAGCCATATAGGAGCATCTAATCCTAATAATGGTATTGTAAACATAATCACCAGGTGTTAAAAATTTAGATAAAATTTGTTGAGTATTTAATACATGTAATAAGAACAGTTTTTAGTTTATGTCAACCATCCGACGAATACACGTGTGTCGAAACAATTGTCATATTTTAAGAATAAAAATTGAGTGAAGATTTAATTTTTTAATTAAACACGTTTGTTGTTATTTTTAAATAATAAAATTTGTACATATTAAGTATATGTATTTTTCAACTTTGCACTAAACTTTTAACATGCCTGTTAAAGTATATGAATATATGTAACGTAATATGAAAAAATAGTCTAGTTTATACAGTGCCATACATAAAGTTGGTACTATAATACCTTTTCGGATTTCTCAGAAAATTATATTTTCGATAAAAATGCATGTATAAAATACGTGCCTGGAGTTATCAAAATTTAAAGTTAATTGTAGCAACAATATTCAAAATGACAATTCTGGAACAACCCAAATCAAAAGCTATAGAAAATAAGCATGATGTGAATAGTTGATGACAAAATAAGATGTACATTTCGCAAAAAGCGATCAAATCCGGGTTTTTTCAATGTTTCACTTTAATTTTATCCAAACTATGCAACCTACAAAAAAGTTTTTGTTTCAAACATATTCGTTTTAAGTATATTTGGTTTAGATGAATCACAGTCTTTTTATTTTTTGACATTTTGTATATTTGATTCCATCTGTGACAACGTTGAAAATGTTTTTTATGCATGCAAATTCGGGTTTTTCAATGTTCTACTCTAATTTTATCCAAAGCATGCATCCCAGCAAGAAAGTTTTTGTTTTAAAAATATTCGTTTTACTTAAATGTATTTGGTTTAGACGAATTACATTCTTTTTATGTTTTGATATTTTGTATATTTGATTCTAACTGTGATTACGTTAAAAACATTTTTTATGCGTGCAAGAACTTTTATCAAGAATAGGTACCAAAAATTTTCTTAAAAATAGGAATGAATTTTTTTCTATATTATGCGAACTTTATGGATGCCGATGACTTATAAAATAATAAATAATAAATCCACACAATCATTGAATCATTAGTTTTAGTTTTCGCAATTATTTTTTGATCCAATAATTATTTAATTAAAAAAGCCTTGCTTAAAAGGACTACTTCACTCTTATATAGATTTTCAGCAACGAAGCTAGGAATATTCTAAAACACGACAGAGCACGCCTCATGTCAGCAATGTCTCGCTCGTGACTTTTTCTTGCTTCATTCTTAATTTAAAATCTGAGATTCTCTTAGGACCCTCGTGGAGACTTACGGATCAAGTATCTAATCGATGGGCCCTGGGTGTATAATTTGAGGTACCAGATATGGCTTTATTTTTATTTACGGTACAAGACTTATTTAGTATATACAAAATTTGA
The DNA here is from genome assembly GCA_963971165.1 of Philopedon plagiatum. Lineage (NCBI taxonomy): Eukaryota > Metazoa > Arthropoda > Insecta > Coleoptera > Curculionidae > Philopedon > Philopedon plagiatum. The sequence continues at coordinate 14,683,084 of OZ020194.1, forward strand.
CATTTGTAAAATATGAATTATTTTTTTCAAGGTGCTCACTCTGTATATTTTTCACCGGAAGTTTAGTCGGTTTCGAGCCAGGGTAAAGTCCAATCTATTTTCCAATTAAGTTGTAGCGCCAACGGGCAAACAGACCGACAGACCGACGGAAATGAGAAACAATGTTTTTCGAGATCATACCAAAACGTGAAGATCTGGGCAAATCTCGAGAGGTGATTTTTTCATGAATACAATACTTCCTATAGCGAAGGAAGTAAAACATAATCCATATTCATAACAGATTTCAGGACAAAAAGTCAGCTGATTATAATTAAGTTATTTAACTATCTTTGTCGCCATAATCCTACCTCTAATCCTGCCTCAACTAACTGCTCTGTTATAGCAGCTCCTATTCCACCAGCACCACCTGTCACCACAGCCACCTTTCCAACCCATCTTTCCATTGATAATGGCATGTTTTATTCTTTTACACACTGTTACTGCAAAATCGCACAACTATCTAGACACTGTCATTCATCAGTGTACACTGGAATTTTTATATTAGTATTAAAAGAAAAGATAAGAGATAGGTTATTATTTTAAAAATAAACATAGTAATGCTATCTGATCAGGGGCCTATTTAGTGATTCGTGATCCATGTATTTACACTCAAAAATCATAGCGGTAGGTTAATGATCGAATGTCTAATCCATTAATGTCAAATTAAACAGATATTTTACCATTATTTATATTTTAGAGCAACTAGGGATTCCCGAGATATTTAAAACCCGATAAATGATAGGATCCACCACCTACTTCTCGAGAATGGCTGTTTCCAGGATTTCAGTTATCTAGAATATTTGCAGATGGATTGACTCTACTAAAATTAAGCAAATAATGTGGGTCAATACTTATTTGCAGTCATAAATCACAGGCTAAAGCATATGACTAAGGATTAATAAAATATACCATTGGTTTTCGCGATAATACATTTTTTGTACTTTATTTCCATCGCATGGTGCCGAAATTTAGAGTGAGAGTGGCAACGCCGCTTCACGAGGCATCGTCTGCTTCATTAAGAAATCCGAATGGCGTAATTTTGTTTGTGTTCTTCAGAGAGGTCCGAATATACGTGTGTAGTGATATTTTACTTGATTTTTGGTTTTTGCTGAGAGAACTTTATCCACAAACATTCCGGAATGATTCGTTGCACACAGGAGTATTAGGAGTACCGAATCAAGAAAACCGGACAAAAGTCCAATTAACAAAGTCCCTTGTAGCCTCTATTGTTAAGTGGTTTTGAATAGCTGATTAACCGGTCTACCAGGTAGCCGCTATGTACCGCGCTCCCCACCGTTCGTCGTTTCATACGATCAGCTTGAACTTAGTCGTCGTAATGGTTTACGTAGTAAGACAGCTTTTTATGACAACGTTTCTTTATTATTCAAAGTAGTCATCGTGAAAATCGCATGGTTCTGCCCCAGATAAAACCAGACCAGATGCGAAAGCTCCAATGTCGCCCGTACTTCATGCGACGCGACGGCGAGCCAAGGATTGACGAGACGATCGGCCGGCCGTGTGGCATCAAGTACGGGGACCGAGGATATAAATTTAAATTACAGCATCACAGCCACTGCCGTGTCTTCTTCAAATGTAACGTAACTGCCGTATAGTACAGACGACTATCGCAAAGCGGTGGTGCAGGCAGCCTAAGTGCCGCGCCTCAAGGTCATTGAGATTGAACACGATATTTGACAGTCTTACGCATCTGCAGTGGGACTCCGCGATGTCGTAGAATTCTATTTGTAGAAACAAAGCGATCGTTTCGTACTCCGCGTAGGTTTCGAAGTCGATTATGTGGCAGCCATATTGTCGTCTTGAAACGAAAGCGACATCGCTAACGCTGCAGTGGGACTCCACGATGTCATAGAATTCTATTTGTAGAAACGGAACGATCGTTTCGTACTCTGCGTATGGTTCGAAGTCGATTATGTGACAGCCATCTTGTCGTCTTGAAACGACATCGCCAATGCTGTAGTTATCGGTTTTGTGAGGTTATGGATCAAGTTGTTTACATGTTTTTGGATCAGAGCACTGCCGGTTCGGTGTTCGGTGAACGAAGGCTTTAGAGGTCATATGTTTGAACTATTGCTTTTTCTGTTTAAGATTATTCCTAATGAGTCCGAGTCTCAAAATTTTGTGCATTTTCACTCTGGCATTAGGTATAACCACAAATTGTCCTAAGTGCAGAGCTTATAAAAAATAAAAAGGACCAGTAAAAGCTCCTTACTTTGCATTTATGCACTTTGCTTATAATTTGGATACAAATTACTCAGTTGAAAATTTTGAGATCGAGATACATACATTTTTTACTAAATAGTTTTAAATAAGCAACAAACAAAAAGTATCTTTGTAGTAAAATGCGCGTAAGAAGTGAACACTGGCTTTATTTGATCAACTTCGCTGAATCTCATCCAGAAATAAAAATATCCAAATAAATAGCCAAAGATGCTAGAACTAGTAACGCCGTAAAAGTGGGTCCTCACGGGCGGAGGCAGCGGAACAGCGGAGAGGCGCTTCGTTATATGATTAGTTGAATTCTGCCATGTTTAACAAACGAAGTTCCTGTCCGCTGTTCCGCTTCTTCTGCCCGTGAGGTGAGGACCTTCTTTAAGTTACAACACCGCAACGTCACCAGTCGACAGCGGCAGTAAGTTCTCGGCTGATGACGTTGCGAGTTGCGTTGCGGTGTTTAACTTCAGCGGCGTACCCAGGGGGGGGGGGGGGGCAGTTCCCCCTACACTAACATCCTAGACACACAAAAATTAAAAAAGTGCACTAATAATTGAAAAAATCCACCAAATCGCGTGATCCCTGAAACACTACTACAAACTACTACTGAGACAAAATCCTGGGTGCGCCCCTGTTTAACTTACTTAGGTAGCTGTGTTATTGTATAAGCTATACTTAGGTTAGGTTAGTTCTAGAAGGGCTTTGGATGGCACATGGAAAAAATGAAAAAATTGAACTTAGGTAAAGGGTAAAATACTTTGGAACATGAACCTTGAACATTAAATATAACCAAACTTTTCTTTCTATCCAAAACTTCTAGTTATAAAATTTAAAATCCCTAGAATTTTCGCAAATGTTTTTAGCTCCGATAGTTATCCCTTTGCCGAGTTCCGAAGATACCCGATCATTAGTCTACAATTAAATAGAGTTGCAAATTTTCTTTAGTAGAAAACGCGAATAGATTTCTATAGTAGAAAGCAATAGTAGTTTTCTATAACGACGCAGAGTCCCACTGCAGGACATAGCTAGATATAAAAGGGAATGTTTTTTTTTTATTATATTTTCTCATACTATTGTTTATAATTCTTTTGTTATTTATGTTGTGAGTTATTAAGTATTTTATAATCTCCTTTAGACTCAGTGTGTCCTCAATTTTAAGCTATTAAATGGGATTTTTTTTGCAGTTTTAGATGGTTAATTTCAAATCTGAAAAGTATCTAAGAAATTATAATTTTATTAATTTATTGTCGTATTTAAATTCAGCGTCATAAAAACATTTTCAGGTATACCTATACTCAAAATTACCAAAAGCATTATAATTCTAATTTCGGAAAAAATGTAATATTTTTAACTTAATCTAGCGCAAAAATCAAGAATAAAGGCCATTTTCGATTAATATTCGCTACGCTTCTGGCACTGGGCGTTTCGAAAAAATACTATTTTTACCCTAATAACTTACTAACCAAATCAACTTATAATTTTACTTCCAATTGTAGCTGCATTATTCAATATTTATATCGAATATCAGTCTTGTAAAAGCAACTATGCTGCTCCTTTTCGCCTTAAAAATAAAAATCGCTGAAGTGAAAAATCACCGTTAAAAATAACGGCTATTCTTTAATCACCATCTCTGTTCTAACAGATATCGAAAAATCACTATATCTCCCAACTGTACTATGCTTTTGAACATAAATATAACCAAACTTTTTCTTCTGTCCAAAACTTCTAGTTATAAAATTAAAAATCCCTAGAATTTCCGCAATGTTTTTAGCTCAGACAGTTACCCTTTGGCGAGTTCCGAAGATACCCGATCATTGTCTACAACTAAACAGAGTTGCACATTTGACGATAGTAGAAAACGCTAATAGATTTCTATAAGTAGTAGAAAGCTATAGTAGATTACTATAACGACGCAGAGTCCCACTGCTGGTCTGGTTTTATCTGGGGTTCTGTCACAAGAATACATAACAGTCAGAAAATTAACAGGAAGAGAGATGCGATGCCGTCCGCTATGACCTCGGCCGGTTGAGTTTTATGAAAAAGCGGGGCTGTCTTCAGGTATATTACCCAATATTTAAACGCTGTCTGACAGGGTCGGCGTCGGGTTTAAATCAAACCCAAGACTTTGCTCTAGAATGCAAAAAAGCCGAGTTAATTTACAATTGTGTCATGTGAAAGTCATGTTCAAGGTGTGCGCGACATGTATTATGTAGGCGCGGCCGGGAAATTTTCAATTTGTATATCTCTGTTGCTAATTATGGGAGCCATGCCAAGTTCAGGTTTTTAATAGTGAGTCTACTAGGAATGTTTTGGTAAACAAAAAAAATGTTTTGTAATTTGCGAAAAAAAGTTGAATTTTTGAATTGACTCGCCTGGGAAAAAAATTAATACGCTTAGGTATTTTATTTATTATTTTTTCTAAATAAATTTTACAGCATTTTGTCGACAATTCTTAAATTTTAAGAGAAAAAATGTGTTAGTAGAAAGTTATAGTCATTTGAATTTTTTTAAACCTAAAATATAATTTAAAAAAAATTCAAATGACTAGAACTTTCTACTAACACATCTTTTTCAGAATTTACTTTATTTATTTATGTTTTAATTTTTTATAACTTTCTTGTATTATTCAACATATATTTATTCATGAGCACACAGTCATACTTTTACTGCTGCTCTCGCCGTCAGAAAAAGTACTTTTACTTCCGCTGCCAATAGCAGCCGCCTACTGACAAAAAAGCAAAACTTTAACGTCAAAAACTTAGTAGAAAAATGTCAGGTTTATTGACGTCTGAAGAAAAAATTATAAATAAAATACCTTAACGTGTTAATTTTTTTCCCAGGTGGGCCAATTCAAAAATTCGCCTTTTTTTCGCAAATTAATTTTTTATACCAAAACATACCTAGTAGGCTCACTAACAAAAAAAAATTGAACTTGGCATAGACCCCATAAGTAGCAACAGAGATATACAACTTTAAAATTTCACGGGCCGTGCCTGGTGTTATGGGAACTTGTATCTCTCACAAAATTTTAACTTTACTATCAATTTTTATACTAGAAACGGTTTGCTCGATGCATAGAAAACATATAAATCGATTTAATAATTGCATTCAATATAATACAAGACAGAATTATAATTTTTGTCTACCTATACCTTCCTCTAGTCTTGTAAAAAAATCAATTGAATATTGAATATGATTCTAAAATGATTTTTAATAAACTTCCTTTATGTATAAAAAATATTTTTGTATTTAAAAAATTTAGAAGAGTTGTTAAGAAATTATTATTGCAGAAGGCATTTTACTCATTAAATGAGTATTTTGAAGATACTTTGTCATAATCATTTAATTAAATCATTATGTAGTATTATTACTATTATTAGATTTATAGTATTATTGATTTATATACCTGTTTTATATTTTTAGTTTTTTTAGCTTTGTCTATAAAGATGTTATGTCTTTTGACAATAAAGCATATTTTGATTTGATTTGAAAGACCCTACATAGACGGCAAAATGTTTGTTTTTGTTTATAATATTTTGTAGAATATGGTATAACTGGTTAATGTATGTGTAACAATATTTATTTTTATAAAATTCGCTATTGAAATCTTTTTTGTACAAGGCTCTATGGGGGGGGGGGGATCTCCTGCGCCACCCTAAATCCGTCACTGTCAGCGACTAGATTTTCTTGGTGTTTATTATTTAAGTTGAACGGTGAGTGCAAATCCGCTCCTGTCTTTTAGCCAACCTCTAAACGTAAAATAGACCAGACTTCAACAGGGTGCCATAAATGACAAGTGACTTGGCCACCATATTGCGACATCTGAGAAAAAGTTTGCTATAACAAGCAATTAAGTAAAAGATGGTGTCGGTTGTCCAAGGGGTCCCAATAAAACGCTTTCATTTTAACAACTAGAGGACTTTTTGTAGACTTTTACTTTACATAATATGTATAATAAAACTCGTTTCTTATTGGTGATTTTATTTGCATCTTCTTAGTAATAAACAACAACAAATAAATAAATATTACTTTTTTGGCTTGTAGGATGTCATTGAGTAAACCGCTTAATTCTCTCCAGATTTGGCATAGGTGCACGCACTTGGGAATGTTTCATTTAAAGTTGTTCGTGTAAGCCTTGAATAATAAGTTCTTCAACCTACAAAGAAAAATCAGAATAGACTAATATAAAATAGCATTGCATGGCAGCACAAGTAAATGGATGATGTAAATCACATTACTCAGAAGTATTCATAGGCGCCGACTGCGGGATGGGGGTGGGTGGGGGCTTTAGGTGACCGTAGCAAACCCAACCGGCACACAGATGTCATTTTATGTTTTCTAGCAATTAATAAATCCAGAAAAAGGTTGTTAAAAAATCCGAAATAAACTATACCATTTTAACAAGAACATACTAGTTTACAATAATCGAAAATATTTTTCTCCGTATCGCTCGCATTAAGTTTTAGCTGTACCACGAAAATCTGCATTTTTACTTCAGTCAAGTCACTTTTGCCACGTATATTTGACGTGCATTGGCCTGATATTTTCGTGTGTTGCGCTCGCTACGTTTTGTGTGAAGTATTTTAGTTTGAAGTAAGTACTATAATTTTTATTACCTTTATTAGTTTTGTGCTTTAAATTAATTTGGAGGTAGTATTTTTGAAAGTTTGCTGAACTTTTGCAGATTTTTTATAAATAATTATTTAAAAGGCATATTCGCAGTTTTAAGATTTCTACAGATTTTGTGTGTTTTTAGGTTTTTTAAATATCTTAACTCAGTGCCTTCTTAACTATATATTAGATATACGCAGAACACTGCAGATGGCTGAAAAACAATGTATTTTTAGTTACCATGTCATTTACTAGACGAGAACTGTTGGATGTTTGGCGGCCGGAAGCTACTTTGGAACGTAAAAATGCGGCCGCATTTTCATACGCGACGTATAAAATTTGACCGCATTTTTTATTTTCATACGTCCTGTATGAAAGTACTGCCGCATTTTTACGATCTAAAGTATCACTCTGCGGCCAAGCATCCAACAGTTCTCTTCTCGTAAATGACATGGTAACTAAAAATGTATTGTTTTTCAGTCATCTGCAGTGTTCTGCACGTATTTATTATATAGCTAAGAAGACACTGAGTTAAGATATTTAAAAAACCCAAGCAAACCCAAACAACACACAAAATCTGTGGAAATCTTAAAACTACGAATATGCGTTTTGCATAATTATTTATAAAAAATCTGAAAAAGTTTAGCAAATTTTCAAAATCACTACCTCCAAGTTAACTTAATGCACAAAACTAATTAAGGCAATAGAAATTATAGTACCTACTTGCCTCAAACTAAAATATTTCGCACAAAACGTAGCGAGCGCAACACACGAAAATATAATGCCAATGCACGTTAAACATAAGTGGAAAAAGTGACTTGACTGGAGTAAATGCAAATTATTTGTGGTACAACCCCAGATAAAACCAGACCAGATGCGAAAGCTCCAATGTCGCCTGTACGATCCGCCAGTCCGGTCTGGCCTCTAGTACGGAGACCGAGGTTATAAATTTAAATCACAGCATCACAGCCACTGCCGTGTCTTCTTCAAATGTAATGTAACTGCCGTATAGTACAGACGCCTGCACTATCGCAAAGCGATGGTGCAGGCAGCCTATGTGCCGCGCTCAAGGTCATTGAGAGTGAACACGATATTTGACAGGCTTTCGCACCTGGTCTGGTTTTATCTGGGGTACAACTACAACTTAATGCGAGCAATAAGGAGAAAAATATTTTCGAATATTGTAAACTAGCCTGTTCTTCAACAATTATAGCTATACTTGTCAGGGGTACATGCAAATATGTAAAATTGGGAATCAGTTCTCTAAACCACCTGAAAATGCCTTATACAATAAGGATTTAAACAAATAATGCTCAAACAGCTATTCTACGGGCTATATGCTCCTCCGAGCCCTGGATTACATACCAAAACTTGCCGTATTTTCTACTATTTGTTGTCTAACAGTGTTAGTAGAAAATAAGGCAAATTTTGGTATGTAATCCAGCGCTTGGAGGGGCAGGTAGCCCGGTGAATGGCTGTGCCTTATAGTATACTCTAAGGCATCTTCAGGTGGTTTAGAGTTTAGAGAACTGATTCTCAATTTTATATAGGCTGTTCTTGATAAAATAGTCTAGTTTATTTCGGATTTTTCAACAACTTGCCTATAAGGCAGTGCAAAATTTACCTAGAAAGACGCAAAAAATGGGCACGTCACGTGATCATTAAATACTTTCTTATATTATCATTAAACGGAATTATTTTTTAAAAGTTTAAACTAGGAAACAAAGCAAAAAACAAAAATAGACTTTTCAATTGATGAAATCATTTCAAAACGATTTACTCAAAAATTTACTGTATTCTGTATATATTCAATTAGTCCAGTGCCCAATTTCCTTTGGCAACTCTTTAAATTAAAGTTGATATTAATAAACTTTATTATAAATATAAACGTATTTTGTTTGATTAATAAGTTTCAAGGGTGAATAGCGTAAGTCAATTATTTTTGTCGTAAAAAATATTTCACAATTATTATTAGAGTTAGGTACAACCAGCGACATACAACGTTGCGAGTGAAAGCATAGGCGTCGGTAGGTCGATATTCAAAAAACTTTAAAATAAAGGTAGTTTATTTTTAATAGAATAATATAACAACAGCGCGAGCTCTACCAGAAGTGTGCTGGTTTGTAAAGTAACAAAATAAAAGTCCAAAGTCCAAAATGCAGCTCTCGTTGGTTCAAACATTTGTTCAGTTTGTGCAAATGCATGCATCATTAAAATACCTTCTAACTTATAGGTACGCAAATATTACATCACTGGAGGTAGAACCAGAGAAAAATAAAATAGAGAGAATGATATCTCGTAACGATTTCATTCCTAAATACGATTTGCTTTCGATGACCTCCAAACCGACGTTCAAATAAGCTGCCACGGGCGTGCACTGCAGATTTCGTGTTATTGCACAGTGAGAGTGAGTATTGAGACGCGCCGCAGAAAACTCTCTCTTGTAAGATTGGAGAGGTACTCTACAAAATTTAAAATTTTTAAAAAACGTAGAACGGACGACGCCGACGCGACGTAGTTAGTTATATTAGTTGTTATTCTATTGAAAAAAATTCGTGGTCTTAAGATAATTGCCATAATATAGCTGCTATTTTAAGTATATTGTAAAATTTTCTCTCAATGTTGAGAAGTTACGAGAATAATATTAAGTGAATGGGCAGGAATTACCGCTGTAGTTTGGATTGTATGTGGAATCGAGTAGAAATGTTTGTGTCACTCACATAAGATAGATTTTTGCGCTTAGTACAGGTACAGTATTAAATATTAATACATTGTGAACGTTCAAATAAAGACACTGTGATTTTACATTTATTTATACCTTACCTCTACTCTTTGAGGTGTAGACAGCACATATAGCACAGAATCGGCTAGATCCTTAGGTTTAAGAAACAGGGAAGTATCAAAATCTACGGGTAGCTTCATTTCAATGGTGTTAATTATTTCAGTTAATACACCTCCAGGGCTCAGATTCTGCAACAGATATTGGCTAAATATTTTGCCGCTTTTTGACTTTTGAGAGCAGCAGTATCAGTGCTGGGTTTTAAATCTGTTCATCATTTTTTAAGTTAAGATATGTATGTACATATATGGTTTGTCATGAAAGTATAAAAAGTAAGTTACTTTTTTTAACAATATTTCTGTTCTAAGTAAATGTTCAAAAATCGGATTTTATTGGTTTATAAGGGCGATTTTTGAACTTTTGTTTTAGAACAGACATATTGAAATCTGAACAAAATGTTTATACCCGAGTTACAATTGATAAAGGATTAATTTTAATAATGTTTGAAACTGGGTTATTGCCTTGATTTGCTCAGAGGTTTAACTATCAACCGCAACCGCGACCAAAGTCAGCCAAAAACGTCTACGGTCACATACGGTAGATCATTTACCAGACAACTGAAAATTTTCAGTGATTTGGTCTGAGGTGCATAAGCTATTTGCAATATTTTCTCTTAGACTCAATAAAAATGTTTTTCGTATGATGCGACATTTCTGCCGGTATGACAATATAAAACTTACAGCATTAGTAATGAAATGTAACATTACCACACTAGCGCTGCTGGAATATCTTACTGTTAAACTGACAGTGTGGTACCACTCTGTTGCTGAAAAATTCGAGTATGTTTTTAACTCAAGATCGATACATTTCTGTCATGTTGCCTACATGTATGTTTATGTATTCTAGTTTCAAAAAGTCAAGGTCAAATTCAAAAGATATATACACGAAAAAGTCAAAGGAAAATGCACTATAGGTAGGTCGTTTAAATGCAATAACCTCTTTGTGGGGGTGGGAGGAGGGTGCGGACAATACCCCCCTTGTTTCCTCCGACTGGCGCCCCTGAGAAAAATCCCAGTTCAGATCTACAAGATCGATCAAAAATTTAGTTATAATTTTAACTCATATTTTATCTTTTCTTTAACTTGTCAAAATTTTTTTTAAAGACTGTTCTAATGAGTACCAGACAAATAATATTTGGGTACTTACTGTTAACTTAATATTATTTATTTTATTAAACTGCAGTTCCTGTCTGAAAGTTACTGTAAGAGCCCTCAAAGCATGTTTTGATGCTGGGTAAAAGTTCATAAATGGCGTATAAAGGCTTTTGTGTCCAGCAATGCTATTAATATTAATAATATGTCCTTCAATGTTATGTTCTCTCATTTGTTTTATTGCCTCTCTAGTGCCTATGCTAACTCCAAAGAGATTCACATCTAAGATCTTTCTCCATTTAGCAGTATCTCCTAAAATATTAAGAAAAAATAAAACTCTGGGTCGTTCAAAAGTACCTAATACAGCCACAGCAAATTTCTGATATAGAAATATTGTGATTTAGTCTTACTTTTGGCGCTATAGAGTACCACAAAATAGTGGCTCTCCCTTATAACTTGTTTGCCATACAAGGCATTAAAACAAAATTTTAGGTAGTCAAATGGGGCAGTTTTGATTTTTAAATGGAACTTGATTATTTTGATTTAGCTTGACGTTGTGAATACTGAATACATGCCTCATTTTTTGACATCTCAAGTATGTTCTAAAATTTCAATTTTTCTATCTTAGAGCGTGGGGAATTATTGAAAGGCTTATTTTTTGATTTGCAAGACATGCATTTAAAAATTAAAAAATCATATTTTTCCTTTTCCTCCCGCATAAGTCGACCGATAGTCGGCCTCTTTCGTTTTTTGACATCTACGCAGTAGAACAAAATGAGTACCACGCGCAAAGCAATAGGGCTAGACATGCGCACGAAATTTCATGGGATGTACTTTGGTGTCTAAATTCGAACTCATCCACTTTCAAGAATATATCTAATAGTGTAACACCCACCACTGATTCCTATCTCTCTTTTATTTATTCGGTTGGCAGGGTGAGCGGTAACCCCGGAATTCAGATGGCGGTGACAAGAAAAACTTTTGCGTGGAGTCCGGAAGAGCCCCGTGTCAACTGCTGTTGAACCACCTATCAATTTAATCCCTATCTAGCCGTGCAATAGACTTCTAATTGGTTTATTCTTACTGCAGAGGTTTTTCGTACTAAACTTGATTTTTCATGAAATTCTGACTTTTATTTGTTTTTCCTAACTATTTTCCTTGTTTTCCTGCTCCCTAACAGCAAAACGCAAAATTCTGGATCAATTACACTTTTATTTCCACATTTACGGTTGAGAGCCACCCAAAAATTAGATTTTTCCAAAATTCACAATAATTTTCCAATAAATTGACAGTATTTTAATATTTCCCAAATTTTCTCTAAATTCACAATAGCTTTCTAATAATTCTAGACAGTATTCTATTATTTCCCAATTTACTAAAGGTTCATAATAATTTTTCAATAATTCTAGACAATATTTTAAGCGGCCTTACTTTTTCACTTTAATTTCCGCGCTTTTGTCAAAAATTCGTCGAGCTCCAAACTTCCGACTAACACCGTATTTTATTGTACCCAGAACTTTGTACTTTCCGAAGGACAGAGACCGATTTTCAACCCGGCAGGGGTTCCCCTTGCAACACGAAAGTTTCTATCTGACTGACTGACTAAACAGGCCCTTTTCCGCTTAAATAGCCAATTTTCCCATAAATCTTTCCCCGCTTGCAACCCCTTTCGCAGAATCGAGGCAAACATAACAAGTTTTACGACCGCTTCCTCGGAAAAGTTAACGCGTGGGTAGCCTTGTTTTTCATCCAAACAAAGAAATCTGCGTGATTCAACACGCTTTTATTACTTTGTTATTGCAAAGGGGACTGTTTTCCTCCCTTCTCTGACATTTATGGCTTGCAGGTGTTCCTAACATGATCACAACAAAGCTATAAAATTATCTAGGCCTAACTATTGTGTATTCGTACGCAAAAACGGGGATTGGGTCGATAATTATGCGCGTACATGACAGGGCGGTCTATTCGCTGGCCAATTAGAGGCGTCAAGACTCCGATTTCTTTGTCTTGTGTCAGGGTAATTAAAAGATTTTCTTTAAAGAAGGGGGAAATTTCACCATCTAGCACAGCAGAACAAAGAATAGTTTTTATTCCGAATTAAAATGTTCGCGCAATTAGAAAAGTTTTTCAACTTCTTGGCGAAGTTAAATGAATTTATTTCATTGTTCTCAATTGAAATTAAATCAAAGTGTTGGTTCCTGCATTCATGTGAGTTAATTTGATTAATTAGTTATTAATTTGTTTAAAATACTTCATACGCGCGACTATTTGGTCACGTAGATATTTAAATAAATTTTAAATCAATTATTTCTTAGCGAAATTCAGCGTTTTCTTTGTGTGAACACTTCTCTAAAAATTTTGTTTATTAAAAATTTCCCTTAACTTGCAAACGATTAATTTATTTTAAATATTTCCCGTCGTATCGCAAAATTTATTTCTTTAAAAATTGAATCCCGGTTAAATATTTTAAAATTTTATTTTCATTCCTTTATTTAGTATGCGCTATCCCCTTTAAATAATTGCTTAAAAGCCGTGACATTACAATAGTAAAACTACAATTACGTATTTAACATATTTCTACGATTTTGTGATGTCTTACTTTTTCGAACATTCTTAACTATGTGACATTGTAACACCGCCCAACAAGAATATGGGATACAACAGCAAATGTATTAAAAAAATATAAACACTATGTTACGGCGGTGGTACGGAAGCGCGAGTCGAACTCGCCCTTGGCGTTTTTTTTTTTATTTCACACCACCACGCCCATGAATTAAATTATTTCTGTGAAATACCATAATATACGTTCGTACTTATTTTCGGCATCGACACCTCTGGTAACAGACCAACAGTGCCTGCCTTACTTATTACCTTAAAAGTTGTTCAAAATGGCCACCATGAACTTCTTGGCAGTAATAAAGACCATTTTGGAACTTTGCCAAGAAGTAACACCTGCCATTCTCGAAAAGATCTTCAAAATGAGGTACCACACGGCATAGGGCTGCGTTTAAACTTTTTGACCTTAACTCCCTAGCGTCACCCCTCAAGGGGGTTGAAAAAGTTAAATTACATAAAAAGTAGATTTATTAACCAATAAAATACAACTAAAAGTTGGTGTCTCTACCTTTATTAATAGCAAAGATATTTGCCCATACTAGGACTTCTCAGTATGTTATCACAGGCAATATAACTATAATGTTATATTATTTTAACCGAAGTCTTTTCGTATTTCGCATTTTCAGATTACACAAAGGTCTGGCCATTTGGTCTTAACCAGTGCCATTAACCTACATACACACACACACACACAGATTACACAATGTGAGTAAATAAATATTTGTATTGTATTTTCAAATCGGATCCTAATTTTATTTCTTATTTCCAGCTAGGGTAGAGACGTCCATGAAATAACCCATGTTTACAATGCTTGCGTAGTAATAATATTTAATTAAGTAGGTGTAGTGATTCATAATTGAGCCGTTCAGAGGAAAAGTGGTATAACGCACAAGCAAACCGCAATGCAGTTATACCACTTTTCCTCTGAACGGCTCAATTATAAGTTGGGATATGCAGAACGTTTCTACTATAAGCTATTGTCTTAATTTAAAAATATTTTTTTTATTAATGTACACTTTCTACCAATTAGTGTCTATTTTACCTTCTATTAAATTAGTCGTCTGCAATATTCCTGCATTATTAACTAATATCTGAATGGGACCAACATTTTTTCAACCCACTTGAAGGCATCTATAATATCATTTTCATTTGATACGTCACATTTCCTAGAATATAATTTTCCTTTCTCAGTGTCTAGTTTTTTTGATAGCTCTTCTATTCTCTCTTGTCGTCTGGCCAATCCAACAACCTAATAAAAACTTGATTGGTTATTTTACAACCAAAAACAAAAGAAAAACTAATTTACTATGTAGCTTTATTCTGTATCCATATACCGCGATGAAAACTGAACTGCTGGGGTTTAGTTTGAAGAGCTTAAGAACAAACAAGACAACTACGTTACGAGTATGTACTTTAAATTTTTGTTTTTCTCCCTCTCTTCTTATAGAGCAAAAAATAATGGAGTATCTTTTTCAAATTATAAGCCCTTTGCGTCATGACTTTACACTTTTCACTAAGTAAACACACAAACAATGAACCTCAGATTATGCAAAATGGGCAGCGTCGTATCACGCGGAAATTCTTCAATAAAATAAATTTAGCTAAAAGTTAAATGTCATGTTAAAGCCGGTTTATATCAATACTCCCTTGTTAAGAAGGGAATCAGGAAAAAAATAGTCTTGCTAATTTTTATGGCAATTTAAAAAAATTAAGTTAGGCGTTTCCATAAATTTTACAACGAAATATGGGAAAATAACCATTTACTTAATTAACAAAAAAAATCATAAACTTTTGTCACAGAATCCTGTAACAAATGGACAGCGTTTTGTATATATTAGCGTAAATATTTTATCACAAGTGTAGCTTAAAAAACTTCTTAATAAGGACAAAAACGATCCATGGACAAAACTTATATCTTGAGTAAGATTTTTATCTGGAGTGGCAAATAGTTGTTTAGTCAGCACACAAATCATTAAAAGTTGAGCAGTTACCTTCCAAAGAGCAGTAGAGTAGCCCAATTATAACTTAATTACAGTACCAAACCAAATACACAGTACCAAATAATAAAGAATTCTTTTACGAATGGGCAAATCTTCGATTTAATTTTTTTTATTATTAAAAGGGGGTTTATACTCGTTAAGTGGACGCAGGCTGTTTTAACCTTGATCATATTTAATATCCAAGTTATCTTAAACTTAAAAATGTTAGAAGGTTATTATCAGTGGCAGTCCTAAGCAGGCGCGGCCCGTGAAATTTCAAAGTTGCATATCTCTGTTGCTACTTATGGGACCCATACCAAATTCAGGTTTTTTAATAGTGAGCCTACTAGGAATGTTTTGGTAAAGAAAAAAAAAATATTTTGCAATTTGCGAAAAAAAGTTGATTTTTTGAATTGACCCACCTGGGTAAAATATTAACACGCTTAGATATTTTATTTGTTATTTTTTCTAAACACATTTTACATCATTTTGTCGACAATTCTTAAATTTTACGAAAAAAAAATGTGTTAGTAGAAAGTTATAGGCATTTGAATTTTTTGCAACCGAAAATTTAAATTATTTTTCGGTTGAAAAAATTCAAATGACTATAACTTTCTACTAACACATTTTTTTCTCTTAAAATTTAAGAATTGTCGACAAAATGATGTAAAATTTGTTTAGAAAAAATAAGAAATAAAATATCTAAGCGTGTTAATTTTTTACCCTGGTGGGTCAATTCAAAAAATCAACCTTTTTTCGCAAATTGCAAAATATTTTTTTTTTTTACCAAAACATTCCTAGTAGGCTCACTATTAAAAAACCTGAATTTGGTATGGGTCCCATAAGTAGCAACAGAGATATTCAACTTTGAAATTTCACGGGCCGCGCCTGGTCCTAAGGCCTTCGCGCATTTTAATATACCAAAAAGTTAAAAAGCACACTGTAAACAATATTTGTTAAACACTGTGTATATTATATATACTAATAGAGGACATGCAGTATTGTAGTGAATGCGAAAGTCAACATATTTTTCCATTTTTCTTAAAATACGGAAAATGTACCTCTTTTTTATTTTTGAAAATCAAAGTCAATACTAAAATCATAAGAAAAAAAATTTGAGCGATTCTAAAGTTAAGGAACATTCCCATCCAGGACCAGGAACAAGCGTGTGCACTATGTGCAGTAATATGAGCAAACAACAAGTTGAGTATACAATGTTTTTTTTTTGAAATACTACTTCGAAGCGTACCCTAACTTCAAAATAGCTCAAAATGTTTTCTCTTGTGTCTTTTAGTATTGCCTTTGATTTTCAGAAATAGAAAAAATCTTTGCTCCTACAACATTACCTTTAATCCTGCTTTAACTAACTCCTCAGCCACACCAGCTCCAATTCCAGCGCTAGCACCTGTCACCACAGCCACCTTCCCAACCCATCTTTCCATTGATAATGGCATGATTTGTTCTTTTACACACTGTTACTACAAAATCGCACATCTACTCGCACTACCATTTATATCAATTAATTTGAGTGTACTCAGACACTTCAATTTATATCAGTATCATGACAAGGAAGAAACATAATAATATCTGATCAGTGGCGTATCTAACACTGGATGGACCAGGTCGTGCTACTAAAAATCGCGGCAGCTACATTTCCAATTTTAAATAAAAAACCTCTAAATAAAGAACAAAGTGATTAAAGGGGTATTTTAATTAATTGAGAAGCACAGATTATGTACAAAAAGCTACTATAAATATCAGTTTAGTCATCAAGACCTAACGCGTTTCAATGAATTTCATTTTCTTTATATGTTTACATTTTATTTGGACTTATTTAGGTCAAAATTCAGATCTGGGAGGTTAGCTTCATCAATATACGGTTAACTATGTAAGCTCAACGTAATCTTTTATTTACTAGCTTCACACTTTTTGATTGATGTTTCCATTATGCCCGTGCCACCGGCACGGTGGCATAGGGAGCACTGAGCCCCCAATCTTGGAAAGAAATTTAAAAACGTTAGACTGGAATTACTCTTTAAAAGATTTGCCAAGGACCCGACATTATTTTATTTTGTAGACTAAATAACTGAATAAACACAAGGTGCTCCAGAAGCGCACAGAGACCGCCTTGCCGAAAACCGCGTCCGATCCGAAACACGGCAAACCCAGCGGATTGTAGACCGCTCATGTCCTCTTTGCCGCGGCGGCCGGCCCATGGAATGTAATGCCGCTCAAGGGCCATGAGCGGCATTACAGTACAGGGCGCAGTACCTTTGGAGATCCGCTGTCCGTCCACTGGTGGATTAGCCAAGTACAGTGGATGGCCCGCCCACGGCTAGGTGCAGTAATGCGTAGTCTTTTATTTATTTATTTATTTATTTATTGACGGCAATGCCATTTTTTATACAAAAACTTAGTAAATATAACACAATAGCACATGTCTTAAATCCTAATAATACCATAATGATTAGAATACGATTTTACAATATGCAATTACAACCATTACTGTTAAACTATTGCAACCTTCACACACAAGTATAAATTATCAAAGGGGAAGGGATATCAGTCAAACAGTGTCGACCCCCTTCAGTTGTGCTAGGAAATTTTTAAAAGGGCAGGAAAAGTCAAGTGTCGGGTGTTGGTTTGCTACGGTCACAGACCTAGAAATGAAAGAATATCGGCCATAGTTGGTATGATGGAATGGTTGATAAAAAGTTTGAATTCTTCTGGTGTTGACCGGTGGTACGTGAAGACCGATGCATGATGTTAATAATGGACAGTCAACTAGCGAGTTTAATAGTTTAAACAGAAGTAAGAGGTCATGGTTTCGTCGTCTGTCCTGGAGTGATAGAAGATTTAGTTTTTTGCACATATCCAAGTAGTTGTAGTCTGTGTCCCTAAAAAATTTAAAGTGAATGTAATGCAAAAACTTTTTTTGTACATTTTCGATTCTGTTGATGTGGTTGGCATACTGAGGACATCACACAGAAGGTGCGTATTCCAGGTGGCTTCTAACAAGACTATAAAAGAGAATTTTAAGAGAGCGAACCGTGTGGAAGTCTTGTGTGGTTCTTCTTATGAAGCCCAACATTCTGAGTGATTTACTGATAATCGAGTCAATTTGGGGGACATATGATAGTTTTTCGTCAAGGACTATTCCGAGATCTCTGATATTGTCCACAGTGATTAAGGTTTTTCCTTCGATGCGATAGTTAAAGTCAGTCTTAATAAAAATTTAAGACGGTTTACATTTGGCATTTTAGAAAGATGTTTACAGCCAAATAGTTAACAAAAATAATTTGTACTTGCTGTTATATTAATTCTGGACAAGCCATTTTAAATATTAAATACCAAAATTTTTGTCCTTAACTTGGGGTATGCCGGGCTAAAACGCAATTATTTTTGGAAATTTTAACTCATTTTTTTCCGTAAGAATGTTTCTAGAATAACCAATGTTAACCCTCTTAAGTTAAATACATTTGAATATACAGTTCATTTTGCTCTTCATAAAAACGGGCTGAACATCTCTGCACCAATTATTTAAAGAGCTACTTGCAGCTTATAACAAACCTTGCTCATTTTTGTTGAAAGAGACAGGTATAAATAGTAAATTTATCTCATCACTTTAAACTAGTTTATAACTTTTCTAGTTCGGAAAGTAGTAGAATGACAGAACAGAAGGAAAAAATATTAAACTATAATAATTATGAAGTAGTGGACAAATTTATTTAAAAACATATTTACATACAAAACAAGGAATAATAAAAAACGAGATCATCACTAAAAATGCTACAAAACACATTCCAAAAAAAAATATATAGGCGAACAACACATAAGAAAAGCACCAAACACAACACGTCTATAATACGCTTCCACAAAAAATGGCGGTTCCTGTCGAATCGCACCGTCCTGTAAACTCGGAAATTTAGTATCTGTTCATTGTCTGAGAAGCGGAATGATCGCAGTAGCTTGATGGTTAGCCATCTCCAACAAGTATAAAGAGAAGAAGGGTCAGAAGCTTAAGAACCGAATGCGTTGCAAAAGCTGATTTACGCAACTGGAGTGACAGAATCATAACCGCGTTCGATTCGAAACTTAAGTATCGTTTCTGGTTTGCCGAGTCCGTGACGCTTTAGGTTGAAGGCTGGCAATACGGAAATAACACGTGCGTACCGTATGCAGTCAGAAAATGGCAAAAAGAGCCGCCGACTGCCATTGGTTTCCTGGGGAACTTTATGGCATTTTTTATGCAATTTAATACAAAATTTTGTTCCCTCAAGGAGATTTTGTCCCTTCGGCGCATATCTTCGTGAAGCCTATAGTTTCCACCATATACGTATTAAATAAGTATACCGCTGGTTGTCTCGAATTCTTGATGCCAACAATGTGAAATAGAGATATACAATCTCGCATATGTCTATCCTTTCTTCTGATATTTCTGTATAAGCGCATGCGTTAAAACGAATTTTTTCATTGGTCAGAAATAGTACAGAATTAGATGGTGAATTGTACTAATCATCGGCTGTTGTGCGTATATTTCGGCTTCTTTCAGCTTTCGTTTTTTTTTAGTTTACAATTGGATCGCCATTCGCCATTTTTCCTTTGTGTCGTGTTGTATTTTGTATTCGGTGTTCTTGTGGTTAATTTTGAAGTGTGCTAACTTATGCCCTGATGTACAAAAAGTAATAAACTAGTTAAATTATACTAAAAAACCGGCCCTGTTAAGAAACTTATGATGCGAGGCGCCGTTAAATTGCCAATAGCAGCACAAAATTTAGCGCAATCGCAGTTTACGAAATATCTGAAGAAAGGATATACTTATGCGAGATTATATATTATCTCCATTTCACATTGTTGGCATCAAAAACCGCACATTGGGTAAATGGGGAAACCGCGGTATATTTATTTAATACGTATATGGTTTCCACCGACATTAGCCTAGACCAGTGGTTCCCAACTAGTGGTACGCGTACCACTGTGGTACGCAAGAACATTTGGGGTGGTACGCAGAAGAGTTCAATAATAATACAAAACAAAAGTACTCAGAAGTACTGGGCTTAAACTTCTCATTAGGCCTCCTGATAAAGACATTTTAGTGTTGGAAAAATATATTTGCCATTTGTTAATAACAATTAATGTATAATATAAACGGCTTTTTCTAGTTTTATGGACTTATTTTCTGTATTTTGTTTTATTTATACTAAGATACATTTTGTAAAGTTATTCACATGTGTATTGACATTATTTCACCTCCCCTCAAAAAGTTATGACATAACCAGTGGTAAGCCACGACCTTACAAAATTCTCAGGTGATACCCAAGTATAAAAATGTTGGGAATCACTGGCCTAAACTTTAAAGTTAAAGTAGACCGTGCATTGATAAACCTGATTTTGTTTCCCGATTTACCAAAAATGTTTAGAACTTAGAACATTTTTAAAAATTAAAATCTCTGGTACGTCACTGTGTTTTGTTCGTGTTGTTACTGTTGTCATTTATTTTTAACCCGTCACTTATTGTATTTCTCATTACAATACTAACTCTGCATAATCTTCTGTTTACATGAGACACTTTTCGTCAAATGATAATCTTAAAAAAATCGCTCTCAGATAGTCGATAATTTGTCTTATTATTTATTTACGGTTAATTTCATGGATTTATTAAGAATGGATACGGGATGATTTAATATTCTTTGAAGCCAAAACAAACCATTCTAAGCGACACTGTAATCACAATTTGCAAACATTGGCCACATCTTATTTTACCTTGTATTTTTGTACAAAAAATACGTTAGAAGCATCACAAGATTTACTAAAAGTAATAAAAGGCCTAAAATATTTTATTTTTCTGCTAAATAATAATAAATTTAAGTTAAAAAGGTTTTATTATTTATAGGTTATATTATTTCTAAAGGTTTATTTAAAGTCGCTCCGAGTCATTTCTAAATGTATAAATCGCACTTTTTCTTTTCTAGTTCATTAACCAAAGACGTACGTCTAACCGAGTGTTCATACGTATTTCCTAAGCAACCAGCAGAGACAGGAACACTTCTGAGCTCCAACACTCCAATGCTATTTTATCTCTTTCTACTACCATTCTTGATTTAATTACGTATTTCCTTAAAGTTCGTAAACTAGACCTCTAGGGAAAATGTTTTCATAACATACAACAAATAAACAGGCTTCACGTTCGATACGCTCACAGTATACGGAACATCGAATCATCTCTAATTCATCCATGGTTAACTTAGTAACAAATTTATACTGTTCATATAACACAATAACAGTTTTCCAAATCTAAATAAAATTGCAAACCAGAATCTTATATGGAATAGGTACCCTAATATGCGCCAGCAAACCTGATAGTTAAAGCTTTAAAATTTTACAATTAATTGGCGGGGAAATAAGTAGTAGATACTGCGCCCCCAATCTCTGATATGGGCTGATATTATTATTACATTACATATTAAAAGATTTACCAAAGATTCAGCATATATTTTTTAATTTTGTGGGCTAAATTACCTTTTCGTGGCACCTTTTATGCATAGCTATTTGCCAATAAATTCGTGCGCAAAATGTTTTAAAGCCAATTTTTGCTCTTTAAGATTTTGCCTCCTTGGCTAATATCACAGTTAAGCCGACAGTTTCTATAATTTTCATCCTATAGTCTACTTTAAAGTATTATTTGTAAGGTAATGTAAATGTGAACATTGTGGACAATACACACAGTCCGTTTTATTTTTCGATTTGCTAAAAATATTTTGAATGGACTACACTATGATAAAAAGCAAACTATACATATACGGCTTGTCCAGAAACCATCGAACAAATGGGAAACTTTTTTGTTATTGATTTTACGAAAAAAAGTGCTTCTTCATAAAAAGTTCTGTATCGTGGGAAAATAGCATTGCGATTCAAAAATTTAAGCTAAGGTATACAGGGTGGCTCAAAAGTTTAAAAGTCCTAATCCACGTGAAGCTGAAAGGACACAAAATGTTTATGTAAAGGTAAACTGCCATTGTAAATGTACTAGCGCTATTCTTTTTATGTTGGTGGATTAGGGTTGAAACATACAGGAAATCCCAAAAATAAAATTAATTTTTTGTTATCAACTTTACAAAAAAAGTTTATCTTCATAAGAAGTTCTACATTGTGAAAAAAGAGCATGGTTATTCAAAAACTTGATACAGGGGGGCTCAAAAAGCTGAAAGCCTCAATTTACGTAAAGTTAAAAAGACACCAAATCTTTATTTAGCGATAAACTGCCACCGTAAGTTTAAATACTTACCTATAACTTAATTAGTAACCTTGCACAAATACCATATTGGTAAATTGAAATTTAGTTTACCCATGTTTTAAGGTCTGTTCAGAGTCTTACATTTTTAGCCCCCTGTCCTAGATCAAATTTTTGAATAACCATGCTCTTTTTTCACAACGTAGAACTTTTTATGAATATATACTTTTTTTGTAAAGTCGTTAATAAATAATGATAAAAAATATTTGTATATGCATATATGTACTAATTTGAGAGATAGACGTACGCTATATACCGTTGATTTCGTCTTACAGAGCATTATTGTTATCCGTAAAAAGTACAGAGTGCAGTTGGTCATATTTGTGACTTGTGACTAGCTGACTAGATTTGTGACTAGCTTAGGAAAGAAAAATTATTATTACTCCGAATTCAGAATTTATACTTATTTTCACTATAAAATTTTCATTATAATTTATTGAGCTGATTTTAAGATATTAACGATATTTCCAGCCTTTTTAACACCAATTATATCCGTCTTCAAGTCTTCCCTATTTAATTATTTGTAGCCTTTACATACATATGTGTAATAAAACTGGTTGTTTCTCATTGGCGATTTTATTTGAATCTTCTTATTAAACAACAATAACACCAAATTAATAAATATTACTTCTTTCTTTTAGGCTGCTACAGAGTAAATCAATTATCATTTATCTCCATACATTCACGTACTTGATGGTATTTTATTTAATATTCTTCGTGTAGGGGTTGTACAATAAGTTCCTCAACCTAGAAAGAAAAAACACAGTGGACTAGGATAAAATAGCATTGCATGGAAGCAAATTAAATAAAAACAAATGACAAGAAATTTCGAACTAATATAAATCGCGTGACACCTAAAACTGTAGAAGTAAGGCGTCGTTAAATACCAATTGAATGTAAACTAAAAAAAGAAAAAATAATGATCTTTTAAACTAGCTCTAGGACATTGCAATACCTTTAGGTATACGCTAGAACCCTACGTTAAAAAACTTTTAATTACAAAATAAGGCTATTCTTAGCATTTGGAAACGGTTTTCCCTATAAAAATACTCATTCAAACATTTGGCTTTTCATAGCGTTTATGTATTTATTTTGACGGTGCTCTTTGTGGGGTTTGACACTCCTCCACCAATCCATCCCCCCTCCACCAATCTCCCCTGATTCAGAGGCACAAATTCAAGATCTTTCTAAACTATCAAACATCGAAGCACGGCCAAAAACAACAAAGGGGCAGTCTACGAAGCCGCAACTTGCTCTTAACATGCATTAACAATATCAACCATAGGCACAATTAATTAGGTAGTTATGCCGGTCAAAAAATCAACCATCAGGTCACCAGGTAATTAATGTCATTAGACCATTGGGTCGTTGGTCAAATAATTAGACTGGGGTTTAGGTAACTGAGTTCAGTTTAGGCCATAGACAAGATATATTTAGACCATCACAACGTATTCGCGACACCAGCTGAATCCGTCCAATGTATGGGCGAAAAAGTGCGTTTGTACGCATTGGGCGCCAGTCAGATTTTTAAACGACGGTCCTCTCGAGGCATGCGCACTCGGGACGTCTAGCAAGAGTGGTTGCTGAACTCAATGACGCAACGCGACGAACAGAACCGGGCCGAAAAAATCTCAGTCATTTGTATGTTATGGTATTTTTGGTTGGGGTGGCGAATATAGCGAACCTCTGAAGCTTGTTATTTCGATACAAAAATAGTCTTTACAAAGTGTTAAAGACATCTCATATGTTTCACCAATTATGTATCCAACTTTTAAATATAAGGAATTATTTCGTAGTCTATTTCTTACAAGTAGTGCATAAATAGAAATAGTTTAATTCCAAATTTAAATTATATCAATATGTGAAAGAATAGGAGGTAAAAAATATAATTTATCTTAAATGCACTCCGGTGTTGAAGTGAATACACACACGGAGAAGTAGAAATATTTGTCAGTGACGTATATTGAGTGTGGTCAAGGTGTCAGAAACGCACTGATGGGGTGTGTGTGTATTAGGGGCATTGTATAAGGGGTAAGATGGTGTAAGAAGGTCATATATAGTGTCAATGCCTCCTTCCCCTATATTGCATAAGGGTGAGTGTGACCAAAAGGCATATTTGCGCTTTCGCCAAAGGGGCACTAAAAATACTAGTGGATTAGGGTAGATGGGAGTATTTTAAAAGGGATGGCGAAAGAAAAAAGTGCTTTCGCCAAAGGATCGCTAAGATATCAGTGGATTAGAAGGGTGTGTCCAAAAGACATATTTGCTAAAAATACTAGTGGATTGTGGTAGAGGGGAGTATTTTAAAAGGGATGGCGAAAGAAAAAAGCGCTTTCGCCAAAGGATCGCTAAGATATCAGTGGATTAGACGGGTGAGTGTCCAAAAGGCATATTTGCGCTTTCGTCAAAGGGGCACTAAAAATACTAGTGGATTAGGGTAGAGGGGAGTATTTTAAAACGGATGGCGAAAGAAAAAAGCGCTTTCGCCAAAGGATCGCTAAGATATCAGTGGATTAGAAGGGTGAGTGTCCAAAAGGCATATTTGCGCATTCGTCAAAGGGGCACTAAAAATACTAGTGGATTAGGGTAGAGGGGAGTATTTTAAAACGGATGGCGAAAGAAAAAAGCGCTTTCGCCAAAGGATCGCTAAGATATCAGTGGATTAGAAGGGTGAGTGTCCAAAAGGCATATTTGCGCTTTCGTCAAAGGGGCACTAAAAATACTACTACTACTAAATAATATACTGGTAGAGGGGAGTATTTTAAAAGGGATGGCGAAAGAAAAAAGCGCTTTCGTCAAAGGATCGCTAAGATATCGGTGGATTAGATTGACATGGGGCCGTAAGGAGTAGCGCTTTCAGCAAAGTATCAAGTGCACACACTGTAAATAGGTGTAAAAATATTTACATCTTACCCTAGAACTTGCTTTGTTCAATAATTATACAGGATGGGATGCCAATCCAATAAAATATACACATGTAATTTTTTTTGATTTACTATTTTACTTCTTAAAACAGTTGCATATTTTATTTCTATTGTTTAGAATACTATGTTTATATTTTATTTCAACTTTCAATTTTGTAAATGTAACGTTTAAAAATTAAGAGGGGGGGGGGGGGACATTAAAGAGACGCACTGTATATATATAAACTGAGCTATTTTCGAGGAATTAACGACAGTTTTGTATAGCAAGAAAACTCAGATTTAAGCCAACAAACTATACACTTTTTGTTAAAATCTCACTAATGGTTACATTTTTATCATTAATAAAAAGAATAATTACAAGTAATATATTTAGCATTTATTACTCGATAAAAGATTCACGTCATGTGAAATAAATTTTGAAGTACGGTCCTGTCTATCACAAGGCAAACGTTCGACAATGCGCAAGCCCGCAGAGGACCGTCTTTGTTTACGGATTCAGCTCGGTAAATTTTCCGCATTCGTAATTGACATTATTTCTCTACTATATATTTTCTCTATGGTTTAGGCCCTGAAACAAACCAATTCTGGGCTAGAATCTACTTCCACACGAAATATAAATAAATAACCAGAACAAACGTCCCTACTTACCCTTTAGAGTCCCTAACAAAGATTTGCCTGTGAAAAAGATAGGGATGAACTAAATTTTATTTGATTTTCATTTAAAAATATTGCAGTAACAGACGTTATATCGTATTACTGGGAGTCTGAAGACGAAACCACGAGTTCGGAAGCGAACTAAAACGGACGAAAATAGGGCAGTTGGCATTTTAGGAGCGGTAGCTATTGTCCCACATGTAGGTGCCAGATGGCTTACTAGAGATGCTGGAGTAATTTTCATCCATATCACATTACACTTCACCAAGAGTTATATGGGCAAGACTTTGAAAACTGCGTTACATTTTGCAATTGGGTCACAAGACAAATGGGAAATGGGAAATTTTATTTTTTCAGACTAAGCTACTTTCCATAATTGTGGACAGGTAGGATTTTAAGTTATCCTTTAACAGTAGAAATTTACAGCCAGATTCTCCAACGCTAGTCCGGTCTAATTTGACAGCCAAAAGTTTTAAACTGACAAGTGTAAGAATAAGACAACTAAGTTTTATTCTATGAATTTATTTCTGAGCTTTTTCGCGAATTTATAAGAAAGGGGCAATTTTAGTACGTACTTTTGACAATAATAGAACTAAATTCACCACAGCAATTCGTTCCAAGATGAAAGTCATTTGAAAACCAAGCAAATCGCCGAAATATCAAAATAATTCGTACGTTTTTAATGACGCCTTGTTAATAATGACAGGACAAAAACCTGTCAAAACATAACTGATCAACTATAAGATCTTAATTTAAACCAGTACTAAATCTTAAACCTTCTTAGTGAATCTGAACCATGGATTTATTATAATAGGATTCGATATCTGCATACTGTGAGCGTATCGAACGTGAAGCCTTATATTTTGTTGTTTGATTTTGTTTTTGTTATTCTCTTGGGGGAACAGTTTACCAACTACGAACACAGACAAGACTACGAATTACTACGTAATTGAATCAAGAATGGTAGTAGAAAGAGATAAAATAGCATTGGAGTGTTGGAGCTCAGGTTGAAAAATCACACCGGTGTGTCACCCGGCGATGATATCGAACGCAGCCTAGAAGTGTTGCTGTCTGGCTGGTTGTTTAGGAACACGGCTGACCTCGGTCTGAACACTCGGTTACACGTACGTCTTTGTCTAATGAACTAGAAAAGAAAAAGTGCGACGTATAGATTTATATAGATTTATAAATGACTCGGAGCGACTTTAAATAAACACCTTTAGAAATAACATAACCTATAAATAATAAAACCTTTTTAACTTAAATTTATTATTATTTAGCAGAAAAATTAAATATTTTAGGGCTTTTATTACTTTTAGTAAATCTTGTGATGCTTCTAACGTATTTTTTGTACAAAAATACAAGGTAAAATAAGATGTGGCCAATGTTTACAAATTGTGTTTACAGTGTCGTTTAGAATGGTTTGTTTTGGCTTCAAAGAATGTGAACTCATCCCGTATCCAGTCCTAATAAATCCATGATCTGAACGTTAATTTCTTTTTTTAAATTTGGTTATTTTCTTTAGGTAAATAGACACAATATGAACTACTGGGCGTTGTAATATTCCCACTGGATGAGAACTCTGCTAAATCAACATCCCTGGTCAATTAATGTCTGGTGTGGTATAATCGGGGATAGAGTTATTGGTCCGCATTTCTTTGAAATATATTTAAATGGAGACAGATTTTTTAAGAAAATAATTACCCTAACTATTAAACCAAAACATAAATCCTGACATGTGGTTTCAACAGGACGGAGCTCCACCCAATTTTGCAATACAAATTTATACAATTATTTGAATCAAATATTTGAAAATAGGTGGATTGGACGAGCTGGCCGTTAGGTCCCCGGATTTGACCCCTCTTGACTTTTTCTTGTGGGGTTATATAAAGGATAACGTGATGGCGACTGCACCTACAACTTTATATGATATGAACGACCGAATCCGCTTTGCCTGCTTATTTGTGACACCTGAAATGTTACAGCTGGTACGAAATTCGTTTAAAAAAAGAGTAAGAAAGTGTTTGGAAGTTGAAGGGGGATATTTCGAAAAACTTCTCAAGCATTACCGACGATAAATATGTTGAAATTAAATGATAAACAATTTTCTTTATTGTATAACCTTATAAATCATAATTCCTTAACCGAAAGAGCAAATGAAAAAAAAATCGTTGTTTTGAATTTTATAAACAAAAGTACATCATCCCATTTAAAATTCCAAAGTTATCCTCCACCCCTCAAAATAGAGAGGGAGGGGGTAAATGTCAAAAATATGTTTAAATATGTCCTCCATCTCCCTGTTAACTCAAATTTCACGAAAATATTTTAAACCGTTTTCGAGATATCGTTTTGTAACACATTAAAAAACTCACCCTGTATAATTTGCGACATTTTAAATAATCTCTGTGACTTGGTGCAAGAAGTGTCAATGTCAGTTTTCGTCAAGTCCAGGTAACTAAGGGGAAAGAAATTGTTACAAATAGTCGATTGATTAAAATCTACTACAAAAGTTTTGGTTGTTGCAAATGGGATATAACGCAACTCTTATGAGTTAAATCATAATTTTATAAATACGTTTTAGTGCAATAATCAATCCCCAATGTTAACATTGGTATTTCTTGCACGCAATTTACATTATTGACATAGGTCGTGGTTAGTGTCATTATTTTCAGTTCTGATTAGACTTTGATTCTGATATTTTGTGTATAGAAACTAGGGGTGACTATAATGTCAATATAGATAATAACTCAATTTGGTATAGTATATTTCATTACCAGTCCGGAAAAAAGGATTTTTCTGTGCGCGCTTGACAAATTCTCGTGTGAGGCGCAGCCGAACACGGGA
The DNA here is from genome assembly GCA_963971165.1 of Philopedon plagiatum. Classification (NCBI taxonomy): domain Eukaryota; kingdom Metazoa; phylum Arthropoda; class Insecta; order Coleoptera; family Curculionidae; genus Philopedon; species Philopedon plagiatum. Next base: position 14,712,204 of record OZ020194.1, read on the forward strand.
AGTCAAGCAAGCACGGAAAATCCATTTCTGGACGTGTAATGAACGATATTTTTTATTATACTTTCTTCTGAGAACATTTTATTAGAATGAATTTAATTGACAGAAAATTAACAACGCTGACAATATGGTCTTTGGCAGGTATGATGCGTTTTAATGGTAACTTTCAAATCATTTAAAAGGTGATTTAAATTTGTCTATGTCAGATAAGATTGACAAAACGTCAAAAAATATTTCAGAAATTCATCTAAATATTCAAATATTTACGAAATAAAATACAAAATAGGTACATATTAAATATCAGATAGCATATAGACTTTCTTGAGTTTAGTTTATTTTCCTATACCTATATTTCTATTTTAAAGCCAAAAAATAGTCGGTATCTTCATTCAGCACACTGAAAGAACTGGAGACCAGGAAAATTTTTTCCGTGCGCTCTTTCCGTGCGCTAGCCCGAAAAAGCCCATCTTACATTATTACTAAAACAGATGAAAATAAGGTGTTTTCAAAGAAGTATAATAAAAAAAATTTTACATTGGCACTTCTTGCACCAAGCCACAGATTTATACTTCCCCAAGTGGTGTAAGTCCAATTTTTAATTTTTGTGAAATGAATGATTTGCATTTATGTCTCTAGAAAAATCCAAATCACCGATAGCACCGGGTTGCATAAAGAAATTCTAATTCGGGTTTAGCTGAGGCCGTGTTAAATAATTTTACTACAGTGTTAAAGTTTTGTCACGTTATTCATAATTTAACCAAAGCTGGTCGACGCCTGCGTTAAAGAAATCGCTTAACATCGGCGTTTACATTCGGGCAATTGGAAGAGGTCGTGGAGCTGCCAAGCGTAAAAAGTTGTACCTAACCTGTCTCGTATTTGTCTTGAAATGCAATTGTGTGTTTTAGGACGAATAATAATGATAAAAAAGAAACAAAGTGATATATCCTACAATTCTACTAATCTATTGCTAAAAATAGTAGGAAAGTAAAAAAAAATATTATATAAATAAATACCTATACATACTTATTCAAGCTCTACATAGTTGTTTACTCTCAGCTCATATTTTCCTAATATTCCACAAAAACCGTAAGTAAAGCTTGATTTCTGCCGCTTTCGAATAAAAAAAGCCCATGAAACTGCAGATAAAGACACGCGCAGCAAGACAAGGAAATGGACAGATACGCCCCGGTGTTACCCGAAATCGCCACTATAATTACTTGCCCTTAAATTGGCAGCCCAAAATCGCCACGGCTTACAGAGTTACCCGGACACCTATAGCCCAAAATCGCCATGAGCCTTTTATTTATAAGATAATAGTATATATATTTAATAACTTTATAGTTCATAATAATAAAGCAGTGAGAGAGAGAGAGATAGAGAGAGAGAGAGAGAGAGATACTGCACATGTGTGAAGGTATAGTCAAAGATATTCCTTCCTCACTGATGGAAACAATCTGAAAGAATGCTTAGCAAACAACAGCTAGAAATATACTGAATTAAACATTTCATACATACATTTCATTTAATTTATTCAGAAGATAAGAGTAGTGGCGATTTTGGGCTATACCCTCTGCAGGTAAAATGTTTGACAATACATTAACAAGGGGTTCGTGGCGATTTTAGGATGTAGCCATACGCCCAGTGAATTGAATAGGTAAGTAAACAGTACTGGCCAAACATTTCTTATTTTAAGTAAAACTATTTTAACGTTTTTTACGCTTTTAGGTTTATATGAGTACGCGAATTTAATTTTCTTTTCATGATAAATCTATTATATTTTGTAGCAATTTATATAAGTGTAGGTACATTTGATCTACTTTAGGAGAGTAAATAAGAACTCTGTTCCTTATACAATAAGGCATGATTTGATTTGATCCGACTAACATTCAAATAAAACCGCTCTTGTTTTGCCCTACAAAAACTACCCACCATGAGTTTTCATAAATAACGCAAGTAGTAGTAGTCAAGGATTGATACTGCATTAAGCCAGATACTGCGTCTAGTCTGCTCATTTAAAATTTTTCTTAGGTTAGGAATAAGTTTCATTCCGAGACAGATGATTTGCGCTTAGTATAGGTAAAGCGTTAAATAATAATATTTAAGACAGTTGAAATACAAACATTCTGTTATTGCTCTAATTTTCACCTTACCTCTACTCCCTGAGGTGTAGACAGCACATACAATACAGAATCGGCTATATCTTTAGGTTGAAGAATAACCGAAGTATCAGGCACAACAGGTTCTTCCAGTTCAATGTTGTTAGCGATTTCAGTTGCTACGGTTCCAGGACTGATACTCTACAATAGATATTAACTATAATAAGCATTTCGACTTTGAGAGCAGCAACATCAGTGTTGAATTTAAAACCTGTTCATAATTATTAAATTAATGTTTTTTCTCGCGTTTCTGTAATAATAATAATCCATCTTTTATTTTAAAAACAGGATACTATAGGTACATAGTTGTAACCTCAAATTATGGACATAACTAGAGTGCGGAATATATGCAATTTACAAATAATGCAAATTTAATTTAAAAATGCATTATTATGCATATTATAGGATTTTTAAATAAACCAAATTTTAAAACTGCCTGTTCTGTCCACTTTTATCACTGCCGAAAAATTCGTTATGGGTGAAAAATTTCCCAGAGTTGAAGCTCGATGGCAATAAATGTTTTGCAAAGCTTGCGCTAAAATTATTGTCTGTAAAAAGAAAGTTCCAACGAATGTTCATGATTTTTTTCAGGCTTTTCTGAGCGATCGTTTTGGTGATAACGGTGAGGGACAGCAATTTATAAGCGTTTTTGCCGAAAAACATTTTTAAAAATGCATTAAGAAATACATTATATGTATTGTTGAATTCGTGCTTCAATCAGCTTTCATTTGACACCCTACACGATGCCCTTAATTTTTTTCCGTGTCCCACTTTACCCTCTTAAATTAGGACCAGAATCAAAATTCAACTTTGTATACTTCACTTCTATAATTGGGCCACCACTCTCTCTCTCTCTCTCTGTGCTAAATTTCAATTGTTTACGTCGAATAGTTTCAGAGAAAATCGCTTGTGACAGGCGGGCGGACGGACGGACACCGAAGTAATTCCATAAGTGTTCCGATTCACGGAACACTAAAAATAAAACAAAATAGTGGACCCAGGGAGTCTTCTTGTCCAATTCAAAAAATTAGAATAATTTGTATTTGTTTGTATTTTTCATTGCACTACCTATGGAGGGAAGAATTACTTAGTAATGAAATTAAGTGTGCGATGAAAACTTTATTCTTGATGAAAACTTGAATATAAAAAGAAACTAGTTTCGCTGGAGAAAAAGCGAATCTGAGATATACAGAATGTATCAAAATCACATAGATGTAGAAAACCTAAAAAATGGTAAATATTTGAATCCATTTTTTTTTAAAAGTGCCGTAAAATACAAAAAAAAATAATTAATTTTTTTTCAACAGGGTTACAGTTTTTCCGTATATTAATTTGAATCACATTTGGGTATTTTTGACTCTCCTTGTGTATTTTACCGAGGTTAATTTCCTGACATATTCTAATAAGTATATCCTAATTAGTAATAGTAAAGAAATGTAACTACTTACTGTTAGTTTAATATTGTTAATTTTATGAAACTGCAATTCTTTTCTGAAAGTCGCTATAAGAGCTTTTTGAGCACATTTAGATGCTGGGTAAACATTCATTATTGGAATATAAATAATTTTATGTCCAGTAAGACTATTAATAGTAATAATATGCCCATCAGTGTTACTTTTTCTTATTCTATCTATGGCTTCTCTAGTGCCTATGCTGACTCCCCAAACATTTACATCAAACACCTTTTTCCATTTAGTAGTATCACCTAAGATAATAAAAATAAAATACAGGGTGGTCTAAAAGTAATGGTACATACAGCAGCAGTAAATTCCTGATATGGAAAAATTGTGCTTTAGTTAGCGTACGTTTGACTGTATGCCACGCAGGGTATTAATTCATATAAGAAATGAACTGCTACCGCTTTTATTCAGAACTAAACACTTTGTCCGAGTGTTCAGAAAGTCGTGCGGTGATTCCATAATATTTTTGAAATTACTACTTATTTGTATACTGACTATAAGCAAGTTAACACTCTAAAACAATATTCCTAGCATCAAATATGTGATGTTATACAGTGCATTCATTTAAAGCGATGCATAGTGTTTTATAAATGTTAGGCGCCGTGCATTTACATGGCACATATTTTCTGCCCGTCATTCTGTCACCATTAAATTTTACCTTCTATTAAATTAGTATTCTGTATTATTCCAGCATTATTAACTAATATCTGAATGGGACCAACATTATTTTCAATCCAGTTAAAGGCTTCTATAATATCCTCTTCTTTGGATACGTCACATTTCAATGAATATAATTTTCCTTTCCTTTCCAGTTTCTGTGCTAGTTTTTCTAGTTTTTCTTTATGCCTGTCCAATCCGACAACCTAATAAAAACTTATATTGTCATTTTCATAATTAGGAATATAAAAAAAAAATTTCCTATTCGTCAGGTTTGTGAAGCAAGATTGACTAAAAATAAAAACGTTTGACACAACCTGAAACCATGCAAAATAAGCAGGGTGGTATTATAGGAAACACGTGAATCCTTCATAAAATAAAACTAACTAACTCCAAAAAATTAATGATTAAACACTGTTTTACAGTTTTTAATAAATCAACCCCTAAGGGAGTAAGTAAAATTGTTATGGGCGCAAGCTAGGTCTTTATAATTAGATACAGTCATACCTTCAACGTTCGTGTATTAAGTGAACAATATTATTATTCATTCTTATTTTATAGAATAAATATCTCTTAAAAAGGTACTAAAAATTACGTGATCCACTGTTTCCACATTGACCCTACAAAATATGACATGTATCGCCTTGAGTTACAGCAACAAACAATTTAAATTAATTTCTTTAAGGTATTAATTTTTCACCGGAAGTTTAGTCGGTTTCGAGCTAGGTCAATAGACCGATTGAAATGGGGAACCATGTGTTTCGAGGTCGAACCAAAATTGGAGATCTGAAAAAATCTCTAGAGAAAATTTTATTTTTTCACGAATACAATACTTCATTAGGGAGGGAAGTAAAAAACAGAATTCATATTCACAACAGATTCCAGCACAGAGTCCGTTTATAATTAAGTTATTTTATTATCTTTGTCGCTATAACCTTACCTTTAATCCTTCTTCAACTAGTTGCTCCGTTATAGCAGCTCCTATTCCAGCAGCAGCACCTGTCACTACAGCCACCTTTCCAACCCATCTTTCCATTGATAATGGCATGTTTCTTATTTTACACACAGTCAATAGATACAGAATCCCACAACTACCTACTCATCGCCAGGCACCAGTGAATACTGCGGCGTGTTGGATAGATAATTGTTATTTTAAAAATAAACATACTTATGATATCTGATCAGTGGCGTATCTGGCACTTCATAGGCCGTGTACTAAATACTCAAAAATCGTAGCGGTAGGTAAATGATCGAAGGTCAAATCCAATTAATTACGAAAAACAGATTATGTACAAGAAGAGTTCTTGAGACCTAATGCGTCCCAATAAACGTCTTGTTTTAAAGTTTTATTTTAATGTCTGTTTTGAAGGTGGAAGAGGATTCTTCCTCGTCCGAGGCGGCACCACCCCACACATCTGCTAAAGGGCTGGTGAAATCCATACGGATGTTTCCAGCTCTGGATGTGTGAGACGGATACCCCCACTACACCACCCAGGTTTAGACCTTCGTGGGCTGTCCGAAGATAAAAAAAAATATGGACCTATTAAGTGCTGGACCTACATAGGTTAATTTTATCGCAACAAATTAAATGATAAGTATTTTAATTTTGTAGTAAGTAAACTTTTGCAGTATTACGTTTCAACCGGTCAGTTTTTTAATATATGGTCAGTAAAATAAACAAATGGTCGATAAAATTAAAAAATAAGCAGGTAAAAATAAATTGTCAGTAATATTAGTAAATGGTTGGTAAAAATAATAAATTGTCAGTAAAATTAATAAATGATCGATAAAATTAACAAACAACCAGTGGAAATTATAAATTGTGAGTACTATTAATAAGTCGTCGGTAAAAGTCATAAAGAGGCAGTAAGAAAAATTAATTGTTTGAAATAGAAATAAATGGCCGGTAATATTAATAAACAACCAGCAAAATTAATGAATGGTCAGTAAAATTAATAAACAATCAGTTAATAAAAATATTGTCAGTAATATTAGTATATGGTTGGTAAAAATAATAAATTGTCAGTAAAATCAATAAATAGTCATAGATTTTATTGAGTCATTGGATTTCTGGGATAGTGGATTGTAAAAATATAAACCGAAAATCGCTACCCGCCCTGATGGGGAGTAGTCTAACTAAATTGCTAATAGCTCTGTAATGCCAAAATAAACAGCTGGTAATCTGACAGTGAAACAATCTACACAATAGGTGTTCTTTCTGATCGAGAAAAACTAGACGATTTGGTTCAAACCCAAGCAAACCAAACAAAAGAAAATTCAGTTTGTCTTTCCAAGATTTAGAAAGCTATATTACAGGGCAAAGTACAAATACTTCACCCTCTAATTACTTCTCGTAAATTCTATGGCGCGAAAACCAACATGAATGTTTACCCCCTTGCTAAAAGGGCTATTGCTATCAAATTTAAAAATTAAATAGAACTTTGCGATGTAATAAATAAAGTTTTGCAAACGGCGGTAAATCCAGAGACGGCTTTTAACCTAGTTGGAAATAAAATCAGGATTCGATGTGCAAATAAAATACAAATATTTATTTACCCACATTGTGTTATTTGAAAGTGCGAGATTAGAAAATACCATACAGGGTGTCTGAAAAGTCTTAGCATGGTCAAATGTCTTTACTATTAATTAAAATTACTATAAAAATAAATTTTAGTTGTATCTTATTGGTTAATAAATCTACTTTTTTATGTAATTTGACTTTTTCAACCCCCTTGGGGGGTTACGCTACGGAGTTTAGGTCAAAAATTTTGAATGCAAACCTATGCCGGGTGGCCTCTTCTTTTAAAAGTCTTCAAAAAAGAACCATTTTACCGCAACTCCCGTATTTTAATGCATTTTTAAATGACAAGCCTATAAAAATTATAAATCGTAAATCGTATAATCAGGCGGGGCACAAGTCGACCATTAGTCGACCTCTTGTGCCATACAGTACCAGTCTGCGCTGCTATTTTTTGTTTTGTGGGGCGCTTGTTTTCTTTTTTCCAACTTTACTTCTTCATTTGTCGTTTTTATATTTTTGGTTTTTTGACATCTGCCCAGTAGACCAAAATGCGTACCACGCGCAAACCGAGCGTGCTAGACATGCGTACGCACTTTCAGGAGATGTACTTGGGTGTCTACATTCGAACCCATTCACTTTTAAGAATATATCCCCAATAGTCACGGTACCACTACGTAGTTAACTTTATAACTTTTTTCCCAAGTTTTTTTCCACTTTATTTTTCGTTTTTTGCCATCTACGCGGTAGACCCAAATGCGTACCACGTGCAAACCGAGCGTACTGGACATGCGCACGGACTTTCAGGAGATGGACATTGGTGTCTACATTTGAACCCATTCACTTTTAAGAACATATTCCCAAAAGGCAAGGTACCACTACGCATGTAACTTTATAACTTTTTCCCAAGTTTATTTCAACTTTATTTTTCGTTATTTGCCATCTGCGCAGTGGACTAAAATGCGTACCACGCGCAAACTAAGAGGGCGAGACATGCGCACGAAATTTCAGGGGATGTACTTTGGTGTCTACATTCAAACCTACCCACTTTCAAGAATATATCTCCAATAGTAAAACTACAACTACGTATTTAACATATTTTTACGATTTTATGACGTCTTACTTTTTTGAACATTCTTAACTATGTGACATTGTGACCAACCGTGCCAGGTAAAGCTTTGCAAACGGGGGTAAATCCAGAGACGGCTCTAACCTAGTTGGAAATAAAATTAGCATTCGATGTGAAAATAAAATACAAATATTTATTTACCCACATTGTGTTATTTGAAAGTGCGAAATACGAAAATACCATACAGGGTGTCTGACAAGTCTTAGCATGGGCAAATATCTTTACTATTAATTAAGATAGAGACACCAAATTTTAGTTTTATCGTATTGCTTAATAAATCTACTTTTTTATGTAACTTGACTTTTACAATCCCCTTGGGGGGTTACGTTAGGGAGTTGAGGTCAAACATTTTAAATGCAACCCTATGCCGTGTGGTACTTCATTTTAAAGGTCTTTTCTCAGATGTTACTTCTTGGCAGAGTTCCAAAACGGACTTTATTACTGCCAAGAAGTTCATGGTGGCCATTCTAAACAACTTTTAACGTAATAAGTAAGGCAGTCACCGTTGGTCTGTTACCAGAGGCGTTGATGCCGAAAATAAGTACATACGGTATTTGACAGAAATAATTTAATTGATGGGCGTTGCCGTGATTGTGTGAAATAAAAAAAAACGGTTGAGTGAAAGTTCGACTCGCGCATAGAGGGTTCCGTGAGACATACAATATTGTGAATTTCTCACAGGACGCAAAAGTCTCAATAACTATGGCAAGGCTAATGCTTGAATAAATAAGAAGAGGCGGCCATGCCGGAAATAAGTCAGTGCGTAATATAACTGGTTAGTAAGGCTGGCACGGTTGGTCACAATGTCACATAGTTCAGAATGTTCAAAAAAATAAGACGTCATAAAACCGTAAAAACATGTTAAATACGTAGTTGTAGTTTTACTATTGGAGATATATTCTTGAAAGTGAGGTTTGAATGTAGACACCGAAGTACGTCCCCTGAAATTTCGTGCGCATGTCTGGCCCTCTTAGTTTGCGCGTGGTACGCAGTTTAGTCCACTGCGCAGATGGCAAATAACGAGAAATAAAGTCGAAATAAACTTGGGAAAAAGTTATAAAGTTAAATACGTAGTGGTACCTTGACTTTTGGGAATATATTCTTAACGGTGAATGGGTTCACATGTAAACACCAATGTCCATCTCCTGAAATTCCGTGCGCATGTCCAGCACGCTGTTTGCGAGTGGTACGCATTTTGGTCTACTGCGCAGATGGCAAAAAACGAAAAATAAAGTGGAAAAAACGCTCGACAATTAACATTAACAAAAGCTCCATTAAAAAATTTAACACAATACTTAAAATATTCCAGGGTATTTTGCCACTATCAGCACCATTAAAAACTAGTAAAATTCACTTCCTCTAAAAAGGCTTTACATAAAACTTACTAATTGAATACAATGCTTAACAGAATCCACGGTATTTTTTACTAGGTATCGGCAATACTGAAAAACTGAAAAGTAAAAATTTATTTATTTATTAAAAAGCACAACTCTCTTAGGGTACGCCAAGGATTAATTAAACAGGTTATTTGACATTTGTAACAAGGTATAGGCAACCCATAATAACACTTATTAATTTTTGATGCATAAGAGATAGGGAAAAGGGGGTTATTTGTGTCGAGATAATAGCGGCGATCAGCAATTTAATCTTTATCAATTTTTAAGAGGCACATGACTTATTGATGTCAACAGTTCGACTGATCACGTGCGTGTCAAATAATCCGACCAAAACGATGAAAAAAGTTTAATTGGCGAACACCGCTAATACCGGATTTCGGTTCAAAAATCAGCATTACAACAAGACAAAAAGTGACATTAACAGTCATCTGGCAAAAACTGGTAATGAGAAGGGATTTACCAAAAGGGTTAAAATCCGGAATTTTAATGACGAGACGTCGATTTAATTAGTCCGATCTTCGCATGCGAACGAAATGTAAATAAAAGTCGTATCATCGTGATGTGCGGTATTTTATTAGATTACACAACCCCCGCGGAGGAGGGCGAGTCCGCAGTCCGCATTATCAAACTAAAATAATCGGGGATTATACGATTGTTTGCACATGTCAGTGCATCACTCCCCTCGCTCGCCGTGCTTCACCTACTAAAATTTCTCCCTCTGTATAAACTAGACGTGTTCCTTTTGATATACAGGGCGATACAGTCAGTTGTTTTCGGTAAAAAATAATAAAGGTGTAAGTATAGTGGCGATGAATTTTATTAATCTTAAATGCTGTCACAAGCTCTTAAAAGTAAAAATGTTAATTTTTTATACGACTAAATGTTCAAAATTTCACATTATCTGATGGCAAATGTTCCGGAGATTCTAAATACGTGTAACTTATTAGGGTTTCTTTAAAGACTCTAGCCAGAAACCCATAAAAACTGTGTTAAGATAAAAAAATTAAAAAAAACAATTTGTAGAAAAATTAAATTTGTATGACTTGTGGCCTTCGCCTTCAGCTCAGACCCACAAACGTTTCACCCGTGTGAGAAGAGTCATTTTCAAAACTTATTGTACAATATACTATTAGTGGGGTGTACTTTGTCCCACTCAATTTCCACAGTACCCCGGTCGTCATATCACTAAAATATTAATTTATTTCCTAACCATCAAACACACTGACAAACATACACCGTGAGGTTTAAATTACACGGTGGAAGCAGGGAAAAATGTACACAATACCGCACAATGCCCCGTATTTGATCCATTTTGGTCTATATAGATGGACAGATATAATAGATAGATAGATAGATGGATAGATTGATAACACAGCCCCACAAAAAAAAATCTTCGGACCTGTGGGTCGGACATATGTATTCCCATGTATTTTTCGACGCTGAATCCGATCCCGAGCTCAGAAATGGCCCTCCACGTCTGGAATTGGCCCCAGGGGCCAAAAATGGCCTCTATAGGGGGTCACTATTGCTATCTCCGAAACGGTAAAAGATACGAGGTCAGTTAAATTAGCAAAAATGTGCCTTTTTCAGTCCCGTTTACGGAGTTGCCAAATTCTCTATAGTTTCTTGTCTACAGGGGATTTTTAAAAATAGTCAAAAATTTACTTCTTAAATATCTCGAAAACCCTTATAGTTGGATAAAAATTGTTTTAACAAAAATCACAAGATTTTTTACCTTCTATAAAGTAACGTTATTGTTTTGTTCATACCATTTGTTTTTATTGAGTTACTGATACTAACTTGTTTTTTTCAAATACGGACCTGAACTTTTTGCTCCATTTTTTCAAAGAATACTTTATACCCTTTACAACAGTCCATAACTTGAAAATATTTTCCGACGTTTTGATCAAAAATAGCAACATCATCAGGCTTTTCTAACAATACGGACCTGGGATCTTCCATGTTAAGGCACAATTCACAACCTATCACTATAGTTTGTAGTTTTTCTGGTTGTGAAATGGCGCATTTACCTGAAAAAGGCCAGGTCTGTACTGGTAGAATATCCTGATGATGCTACTCGTCCCCAAAACGTCGAAAAAAATAATCAAGTGATACACAGATGTAAAGGGTATGAAGTATTCTTTAAAAAATAGAGCAAAAAGTCCAGGTCCGTATTTGAAAAAAACAAGTTAGTATCAGTAACTCAATAAAAACAAGTGATATAAACAAAACGATAACGTTACTTTATAGAAGGTAAAAAATCTTGTGATTTTTGTTAAAACAATTTTTATCCAACTATAAGGGTTTTCGAGATATTTAAGAAGAAAATTTTTGACTATTTTTAAAAAATCCCCTGTAGACAAGAAACTATAGAGAATTTGGTAACTCCGTAAACGGGATATGAATACGGACTAAAAAATGCACATTTTTGCTAATTTAACTGACCTCGTATCTTTTACCGTTTCGGAGATAGCAATAGTGACACCCTATAGAGGCCATTTTTGGCCCCTGGGGCCAATTCTAGACGTGGAGGGCCATTTCTGAGCTCGGGATCGGATTCAGCGTCGAAAAATACATGGGAGTACATATGTCCGACCCACAGGTCCGAACATTTTTTTTTGTGGGGCTGTGTAATCTTTTTGTAATACGCGTATCGACGAGGGAGGGATACGTGTGTTTGGCTGTTTATGAATAATTGATAGCTTCGTTCCTGAGGGCATTAGGGAATTAAATATAGGGTTGTATTTCAATGCAATATTTAAGGGAAGAAATAAAATGATCAATTTTCATTAAAAAGTATTTTACCGTCTTCTCATATGCACCGCGCCCTAGGACTATTCTGATATGGCGCCCTTCTTGTTTTATAATGAAATATAGAGTTTATTTTTTTCCAAGTCCTGAGCCAAATTATTTTTGACACAATTTTTTTATTATAATATGATTTATTTATTATGACGGTTGTACTTTCACTTGAAACGTACATGATGTTAAATATCTCAAGTGACCTTTAAAAATTACTCTTAAAGCTTCACTTTTTCTTACAATCCTCTTACATGGCTATGGACAAAAATAGAATACCAGACACAAGATGTATAAAAATTGTTAATGAATGAATTATCCATGAATTGGAATGAAACGTTAAAAATATATTTATGATCCATTTTTCTTGTCTCTCGTATTCGATTTTTTAATTTTTTTATAATTTTCGAAATCTCTGAATGACCCATAAAAATTGTTCAATCATGCTAATCCTTGGAAAGAGTCTTAAATTACGTAAGACCACAAAATTGTCATACGAAATTGAAAAAAAAAACAAACTTAATTAACTTTTTTTATTACTCTACAATACTGTAATTAAAAATGGGAAATTAATAGTTTTAATTTATTGCAAGGAAAAAGTAAAACGTTATGTTTATATTTTTAATGAATAATACGAGTATAAAAAACAATTTAGTTTTACAAATAAATAATAAGCTTAAGAACATTTTTTTTAACTTTTTCTTTGATATTTTAGATTTTAGTATGTGCATCCTTAATTATTTTAACAAAATAATTCTACTTTATCAAATGTTAATATCTTTGAGTCGTAAAAGCGAAAAAACATGCTCTAAAATTTGTTTTTATAGTCGACGAAAAATCCAATCGATTTTCAGTTTTCGTCGCCTTTCAAATTAAATTTAACTTCAATTCCTATTAATATCTTCCTTTTGGAAAAATGAAATTTGCAGTTTTAGAACAAATTATAGACATACGAAACCATTTAACACAATTTATATAATATATAGTTGTAATAAAAGGACTATCCTAGGCTATTGGCTACTCGAATTAGAAAACAAAATTGACAAATATATCAATAACACAATAATGAAGCCGATTTGCTAACTACTATAACGGGGAATGTCTTCGTTTCGTTTCTGTCTTTATTATCGTGATATTTAGCATCTTTGTCAATTTTGTCGCCAGCAGCAGCGTAGCAAGGGTGGGGCGGGGGGGGGGGGGGGGCGGTCCGCCCCGGGTACCATACCTAGGGGGGTGACATCAGTGGGCTTGAGCTGATGCCATGGAAAATATGGTCATAAAAATCAGTAAAAAAATCAAAAATTTATTATTTCTCATTATTATAATCTAAAACAAAGCTAATCTTTATAAATTTCATACTCCAAATCGCAAGCATTTTAAAATTTCTGTGAACAAACCACAGCTGTCTTTTCAACTTTCAAACACTTCCTTGCATTCTTTATGTTGCTATTGTTATATTGTACCATCATTTATGGTTACGGGTAAAGAAAGGCCAAGGGCATTCAATTTGTTCTTAGAAAAACACGTGTTAGGGAAGAATCGCTAAATCTACATCGGACGCCAAAGGTCATAAATTAAAGGCAAAGTGGTGACCTGAACGCTTTTTTATGTAACAATGGTCAAAATGCTCCTATTGACAGGACTCTAAATTTATTGAATAGAATGTAGATATGTATATTCAGATAGATGCACGTTGTTGGGTTACAGGAGATTGATTAAATCATGTAACTTTTAGTGTTTCCTTGTTAATTGTTGAGATGTTTTTGTACATTTACTCTTGTTGCCTGTTTAATATAAATTTTTATGTCGGCTACCTATTGTTAACTATTTGAAGATTTGATATATTGTAAAAATGGGGATTCCCCGTAAATGTAATAAATAAATAATTAAATTATTCTTTGAATATACTGTTATTTTAAAAGTATTGGCTATCAATGGTCATCCCTGACTTAGGGTTGCCAGATCCAACATCTTCAAAATCGGGTTATCAGCGTTTAAAAGCTGCTTAGAAATCTGGACCTGGGTCAAAAAATCGGGATGCTATTTTTTAATATATGAATAATATATGAAATAATATTTATTTAATAAATGAACTGAAAAGCAAACATATAAACTTTTAATGAAAATCAAACGTAAAAAATATACTATAGCTTTAAAAACCATACATCTTAAACTAAGAACAGTCAGTACCACTTAAACTAAAACTAAATTTTAAAAATCGAGACACATCGCTGATTTGAAGAGTGTAGGGGCGCAGGACATACCCTTTGAAATCGGGACTGTCCCGATAAAATTGGGACGTCTGGCAACCCTATCCCGGCCAAATATTTTAATTAATAAAATAGTATTATTCAGTTTTATATTTGTGGCGTCAGTGTTTAGTGTGCCTAGTGATTGTAAAAATGCGATACTTACAATTAAAATAAAAGAAAATTGTTCCTTGCTTGTGAAGAACCTTAGCAAAAACTGGATTGCTTTAAATTTTTTGGAGTTTATAATCGAATAGAATCGAAGATTTTTTTTAATTGTAGGGCTCTATTAATTATTTTTAAAAAATTGCCCATTTGAAATTTTTCCTATTTAAAAATCCAGAAGTATCAATAAAAATGTGAAAAAAATATTTTTTTGATAAAATAGAAATTTTGTCGCCAAAAGTAGATAATCCAAATGGGTTAGTTTGGGCGTGGCGCCCAAAAAATTTTCGCCTGCGGCGCATTTTTTTAACCTTTATTCCCTACCATGGGGTGATACCGTTGATACCCGCCCCGGGTGTCACTTAGCCTAGCTACGCCGCTGTCTAGTGGGTCCTTCTTCCCGTTAAAAATTAATTGATAGCGAGTAATTCCTGAAGCATGGATTCTTCAGCGTCTAGGAAACATTTTCCCCGTGGGTGTCCTTCATAACTCACAATAGGAAGTTTATTTTTATAATATACCGTTAGTTTAGGCTTCACATTCATGTCACATATTTTAGGACTTTCTATGTCAACAACACAAACAGCAAAATCATGCACTGAGTCGGCTTTATCAACATAATACACAAATTGTCCTGAAACTTTGTTTAGGTAGATCCAGCGAAGGGCGGATTCTAAACAAGAACAAAAAACAGGATTTTTCCGAACACTCACGTAAGTTCCTTTTTGCAAGGTTTCTCTCAAAAACGATTCGGAGAAATAGTTTACTTCGTTGCTGTCCAAAAATAAGGCTTGTAGGTTTTTGAAAGGCCGTACGATATCTGATGATATACTTGCTAATCTGTTATGTTCAAGATGTAAAGACCGTAAATTTTCAAGACCTTCAAAAGCGTTTGCATCAATGAAAGCGATTTCGTTGCAGCTCAAAACCAGCCTGTTGAGGTCTGAAAGATGACTGAAAACACTACTTCTAGGTATATAGCTAATGAAGTTGGATTGCAACTGTAAAGTAAAAATATTTATGCTGTGGTTAAACCAGCTCCCAGAAATATCTTTCAGTTTGTTATTGCCAAGGTATACCCTTCTAAGGTTGCTAAGGTTACCAAAAGCCCCTTCTTCTATTTGTTCAATTCCTAGTTCTAGTGAAACATCCTCAAGCGTAGGAATTACATTAAATATATTTTTTCTTAGAGTGATCGGAGTAGCACCTGTTGTACGTAGGTCAATATTCGTCAACTGAGATACGTTTGTAAATGCCCATGGTTCTATGGTAGTAAATGAACAGTTCCAAATGTATATGGATTGTAAGTTTCGCCAATTCCTAACATAATGAGGGCCCAATTTTTTTATCGATGCCAGATCACTATCACAGGAAACGATAATAGTAGTTAAGAAATTCGAGAGTTTGTCACCTTCTATACATCCACTAAAAATTATGAAGGGCTGCCTATTAAAAGCTTCGGCAATTGAAACACTATCAATATCTGCACACTCTGCATCTTCCAAAATAATCTTTTCAGGAAAACTGACAAAAAATAAAACTAAAATAAACCGTTTAAGGCACATCTTTCTTTACAGTAATAAACTAAAGAAATGCAATTAAATGTAATAAAAATGAATATATATTGTCGCCATATCACAACATATACAGGGTGGTCTAAAAATAATAGGACATGGAGCAAGAGAGATTAAGATAATGCGATTTAGCCGAACTAGTTTAGTCCGAAAATTGATAGGTACTAACAGAGGTAAAGGGTATTGAAGGGAGAATTTTAATTTGGGCGTTCTTTAATATTATAAAAACTATCTGATACGCGAGGATGGGCTAAAAAGTCCGGGGATTGAAAATAAAACAGAACTTTACGGGTTGAGATTACGTTTATTTTTCAACATAATCCCCTGTCACCTCGATACCAGCGATGATTAGCCTTGATAAAACTCAGACCTGTCAAACTCTTCGAAATATGCATCCACAGTAGCTGTAACATGAAGTTTGCTGAAAATTTCTGACCTGTTGGGTATTTTTTTAGGCGACAGGTGGTAGTCCAGCGGTGCTAAATCTGGCGAATAAGGCCGGCGTGACAGCAAATCAAAGCATATTTATGAATTTTTGCTATAGCAATAACGCTCGTCTGGGGCCATGCATTATCCTCATGGAAAATGATTTTCGTCTCGGCTAAACCAGGACGACAAACAAGAACTGTTTGCTTTAGTTCATCGAGAAGACTTCCACAGTTTTTGCCTGTGATGGTTTGGCCTTTTAAAAGGTAATCAATTAGAAGAATACCCTCTACATCCCCAAAAATGGAAGCCGTTACCTTTCCCGCCATGGAACAGCTATTGGCTTCTCTGGGGGAGGAGTACCACTGCGTCGCCACTGTTGTTGTTTTGTTTCTGGTCTGTGTTGGTGCACTCAAGTGTCATCTGTGGTGATAAATCTGAGCAGAAAATTCACATTGTTTTTTCAAAAAACAGAGAATAGCATAATTTGTATTAATTACAGTAATTTAAAATATAACAAGTTAGTAAAGTTGGATACTTTTACACGTTATAGAGTGTAGAAGTCTTAATTAAAATAATGAACTCGAAGTGCTGTCATCACCATCAGTATCGGCAGTATTAATGATTAGTGGTTCAACTTGAACCTCTATAATATTATTCAACTTCCACATTTTATTCTCAACTTTGTCCTTCACATATCGAGCGCACTTTTCCCACTTCTCCGCTGTAATTCTTCGGAAGGCTTCATTAAAAATTTCTTTGAGATCCGCAAATTTAAAAGTGGTATTACGCTGAGCTATAAATTTTTTTAGCTTCGACCCATATTAGCTCAATGGGATTAAGCTCGCAATGGTGTGGAGGCAAACGAAGTACAATTCTGTTTTGACTCGCGGCCATTTCGTCAATAATATACTTCTCGTATTTGGCCTTGTGCTGTTTAGCAATTGTCAAAAGTTGAACTTTTACCATAGATTCTTCAAAGCTGATATCCTTGGACCGCAGCTAGTTTTGAATATCCCCTTTTCTTGTAGCAGTTGTTGGGATCTTCTCCATTCTTCAAGAGTGTGGGTGCATTATCAAGAACAATCACTGCGTTCTCTTCTAAACGGGGTAAAATGTTGGCAAACCACTTTTCAAATGATTACCCGTTGATTTCCTCGTGGCAATCTCCTGTTTTCTTGGATTCGAAGCACCATAAGCCATCATCAACAAACCAATTTACATTACCAATATGGCAGACGATTGGCCGTTTTCCTTTACCTAAAGAATCACATTTCATGCAGTGCAAATTAAAACTATATTTTTTATAAAACCTACTACAGTTTTTGAGAAAAAGTATTAATTTTCTAATAAGTAGGCCACTGTTTGCTTTATTTATCTGTGGGATTTTTCAATCCGGTAGAGAGTCCGTCTAAAAAGGCCTTTCTGGATGCAGTTACAGTTTCTTAAACACATACGTGGGATGTCGTATGCCCTGCATTAGCCCATGTTTCGTCAAGGTAGAAAATTTTTCTCTTTTCTTTTCTGTAAGATTTTATTCTAGTCAGATACTTCCTTCTCCACAGCACAATTTCCTCTCTGTCCAGCAACAAGTTTTGATTGGGTCCGTCCTCGCTTTTTCCATTTAAAATTCAAATGCTGTAAAAGTTTATAAAATGTAGATTGTTTAAAATTTGGCAACATGACGTCTTCATTCACTTCCTTCAACACTTTAGTGACTGTAGGTATTTCATTTCGGAAAAATAATGCATGCACTCTTCTTCTATAATCGCATGCTTATTGGCATCATCCAATGATTTTATAATGCTTTTCCTATTTGCATCGGTCTTCTGCTCAGAGAAACTGTGATTTCTTTTGTATTCTCTTATCACATTAAAGACTGAAGCACGGCATACTTCAACTTTCCCTGCGACTTTTAAAATTACTTCATCGATAGGCATTGCCTGGTTTTCCTCTCTCTCTTTTTTATATACGTTAAGAATAACCTCTTTCATCTCAACACTGAATACTTTTTTTAGACCTTGTCTTCGCTGGACTTAGTTCAAGAAAATCTACTTCTTCTGCTGTGTCTGTAGTAGACATCGTTTTTGTGAATAACTCAACAATAACAACAAAATAATAATAATATAAGTTTAAGAACAAAAATAGACAACAAGAGAAACTAAATAATGCCAAATAGAGCCGGGAAATTAAATAAATAAACAACCGAAATGCAACGATGCACTTAACGACAGAATGTGACTCTGGCAAATTTCGATAGACGTGGGCACAATCCAGACCGGAGAACTTTTTGGTGTTGAATTTTTTTAACTTGTTTGACCTTAAGTATTGTGTGTATTGTGGAGATAGAGGGCGCTACGTGCTTTAAAATGCTAGAACTTTTTTGTAGATGTTTTTAATTAAAAAATATGACTCTGTTGTCTTTTTAGAGAAAAATGGTATACGAATTAAATGATACTAAAGGTAACCATTTCGAAATTTTCTCCATAGTAACATCATATTATACAGTGTTTTTACCAAAATAATTGTTAAGGTTGCCTTAATAATTATGCTTATTAAACTTAAAACTAATTTTTTGTCAAGATCGGGTAAACCTTGTACTAATTATCCCTGACGTTAAGTTTTGTACTACATTTCCTGGAAAATTTCCGTTACTATACAATAACATCCACACTAACGTAAAAAATAAGCTGCATTACACCTTTCTTCTTTAAAAAAGACAAGAAAATATTATTTTATCATAAGTTCCATACATCCAGTCGCCAAAAAGTTTGAGCTCTTTTAAAGCAAAAAGTGTACACAGTAGACACAGAAAAATTGAGGCCGGATAATTTTTCTCGTCTTCAAAAACTCTCCTATACAAATTTTTACGGTAATATGTCAACAACTTTTTGAATATGAAAAAAAAAATCGAAATTAAAATTCTTATTTTTACGCCCTGTATTTATGTTAACGGACTTAATAAGTCCGACTAAACTGTAATGTGCCAAGAGTGGACGACCTTGTATTAACCTCGAAAAAATGACCCATTGAACGATAACTAAGATGTCAAATGTCGGGAAAACACATTAAAAAGGCAAAACAAAATCTGTTTATTATTATCAATGTTTTATATGTAATTTATACAATATATCATTATTATAGCCCGGACTTCAGGGGCTCATGATTAGGGCTGCCAACCGTCCCGATATATCGGGACTGTCACCGTTATTGGAGTTCATGTGCCGACGTACTGACAGAGGTATCAAAAGTCCCGATCGACGTTAGCAAGGTTTTTTAAATTAAATTTTAAAAGGCACACGCACCAACAAACGTGATTTTCAAAGGTTTCTAAAAAGAAAGCTTTTGCGTATAACGCGCCACAATAGCTTGGTGCAGTAGACCTCAATCTTGCGAATTTGTGCATAGCGTCGCGTCGGTATTGTTTGGAAAGCAGTTCACTTGACGTCTAGCGTCAAAAAATGACAATTACAATGTGGCCACCAAGCGATAATCACTTAAATGATTATCATTTATTAATCACATCCTTCTATATAGGAAAAATAAACATGGAGTTGTATAATCTTAGTAACAATTTTATCTTTTTGATATAACACAATAACAATCTTCCAAATCTAAATAAAATTAAAACCAGAAATACCCCTAATAAGGGACAGCAACCCTGATATTTTAATTTTTAATGTTTTACAATTTTTAATTGGCGAGGGACATATGTAAGTAGTACTGTCCAATCTTTGATTACTGATTGATTAGGCTTGCATTATTACTCAAACGATTTGCCAAAGATTCAGCCTATATTTTTTAATCTTGTAGGCTAAATTTCTTTTTCGTGCCACCTTTTATGCATTGCTATGTTTCAATAAATTCTTGCGCAGAAGGTTTTAGGGCGAATTTTTGCTCTTTTAGAGCATATCATAGGTAAGCCCACAGTTTCCATAGTTTTTATCCTATAGTCTACTTTAAAGTACTTGTAATGTAAATAGACAACCCCGGGTCGGTAGAACAGTAAGCTTACACCCTTGCTGGGGATCATCAAACTGTCGTAACCTTTAGGCAGTCAGTGTCGGACTGGAGAGGGCGGAATTTGCCCAAGCGGAAACATGACACCCGGTACCGGAACTGTTATTGAGCATCATTCCAGATCTCCACAATTTCGTGGTATACACTAGGAGTCGCACACCCAGTCCCACCGGGAGCCGTGCAGCTCCGTCTAAAAAGCCAATAGTATAAAAAAGGGGTTTAGCGTCCGTATCAATAGAAGGAAAGGAAAATCGTAGCCAGGCCACGTTTTCGCTTTTGCTAAGTTTTCTGTCCGCTTAGCCACGATTTTCCTTTAATTAGTTACCTAATTAAAGAGCTAATAAAATTATGTTCCTAAATTTTTCAGATGATTTTTTATTTTAGAATTATTTAAAAAAAACTAAACTTTCCAATTTTTAATTCAATTTTTTTTCTGGCGTTAATATGAAAGGTAGGGCAAAACTAATATAACTTCTTTTTAGCAGCTCTTAATGAACTTGAAGACTATGTTACATTTTTTTATTCGACGTTTCGTCTTTGGGCAGCGATCATTAACTTAACTTTTTTAAATACGGTCCTGATTTTTTAATGTGAAATTTTAGAAACACTTTTTCGTCTGAATTGATCAGTGTACCACACATTATGGTTAAATTCTGTTTTGAGTCTTTTTTGACCATTATTAAGATATTTTTGCGATACGGATACGGTCTTCTAGCACATGTCATACATTGTTTGAGCGTTTGTAATTTAATGAAGAAAATAATGAAGCATACTCAATCTTTATAATTTCTTATTTTAATTATGGCTTGTAAATAAAAAAATAATCAGTTAATTACTGTTGAAAAATATTCAAAAACCAGTGTTCCACACATTATGGTTAAATTAGGTTTTGAGCTTTTTTTTGATCATTATTAACAAATTTTAGGTACATACAGCAAGCAGTGACTTGAACATTTTTTAATTCCATTAGAATATTCAAATTTTATTTTTATAATTAATAGTATAAAATATTAATTTAATAACCAACCATTTAATATTACCAATACACAACACATAAATGAACAAAGGACATACATGGATGGTTACTTGTCAATGATCAATCACTAGTAATATGTGCGTAGCTATTATTTTCTTTGGTAATATCTAATCTAGCACATTCGTAAAATTCTTTTGGTGCTGTTTTAAAAATGTTTTTGAGGGTTAAGGCAACTCTAGATGTTTTTAATCCTTAGTAATCATCTGGAAAACAAATGTTTTTCAACAGTAATTAATTGATTATTTTTCTTATTTACAAGCCATAAGTAAAATAAGAAAATAAAAAAAATTAGTATGCTTCGTTATTTTCTTCATTACGTTACAAAAGCTGAAACAACGTCTAAAATGTTTTAGGAGACAGGTTTGTATCGCAAAAATTTCTTAATAATTGTCAAAAAAGACTCAAAACGCAGTTTAACCATAATGTGTGGTACACTGTTAAATTCAGAATAAAAAGAGCTTCTAAACCTTGACATAAAAAAACAGGACCGTATTTAAAAAGATTAAGTTGTTGTCCGAAAACGAAACGTCGAATAATAAAATTCATAACGTAATCTTTAAGTTCATTAAAAGTTAATACAAGGAAATTTTATTAGTTTTGCCATACCTCTTATATTAATGCCAGAAAAAAATTAAATTAAAAACCGAAAATTTAGTTTTTTTTTTTAAATAAACAAGGATTCCGTTGGAAATTTTATCAGAAAAAAAGAATATTGTGATGGCCAATCTTTCAAAGTGGCAAACTAGCAATACTCTCACAAGCGAGGAAGGTACGATAAAAAGTTGAACATATATAACCTTTTTGTTTATCTTTTTCTTATGCACTTTCGCCAAGCAAAGGAAATTGATTCTTCCGTGATTATCAGGGAAAAAAGAGATGAATATTGTGATTGCTAAAATATGGTCTGCTGCAAACTGTCAATCGGATAAATTATTGTACAATTGTTTTTTTGTCATCATTCTCAATTAAAATTGAATAGAATATAGGAATATAGGTTTTGCAATTTTCATGATGAAATATTGTAGCATATTCATATTAAATAAATTAAACTTCGCTTTCCTGTCAGGAATATCGTGATGTTACTCCCTGTAATATAGAACATTCTACCCTGAACACCATATTGTTTGAGATGGGAATTCAACCCCGAATAGTCTATTTGACGTATCTTTTTTGCGAAAAAAGTTTTACAGCCTGGGTAGTAAAAGGGGTCAAAATGCTTAATGCTTTAAGTAAATAAAGCTGAAGTTTCCACGCGTTTTCCCTCATATTTAAACCATCTATGCACTTTATTTATTGGCGATGATTGTGTTTCATGTCACAGAAAGCTCATCCCTCTCCCCCTCACTGATATCCTTCGGTTACTCAGCATCCGCTCTGGTGCTCTATACATAATGGCTTAAATATAAAGGTAATTCCTGTACATTAACTTGATGTAAAGTATTTTGCGCCACACTAGGGTTTTTTCCCTAACTTTTTAATATTTAAAGCGAAATCCTGTGTAGAAGTCTTTTCCACTTTTCCAGCAAGCATAGTCTTAAATAGCAGCTATATAATATTATGGTGATTCCCACGAATCTTTCTAAATAAAATAATATTACCTTCGTCATTCGATTTTTTCTCAGCTCTCGACCTCACTTACAGGCGCTGCCCGTGAAATTTTAATGTTGTATATCTTTGTTGCTACTTATGGGACCCATGCCAAGTTCAGGTTTTTTAATAGTGAGCCTACTAGGAATGTTTTGGTAAATAAAAAAAAATATTTTGTAATTTGCGAAAAAAAGTTGAATTCTTGAATTGACCCACCAGGGTAAAAAATTAACACGCTTAGGTTTTTTATTTATTATTTTTTCTAAATCAATTTTACATCATTTTGTCGACAATTCTTAAATTTTAAGAGAAAAAAATGTGTTAGCAGAAAGTTATGGTCATTTGAATTTTTTAAAAAAATTATATATCAGGTTTAAAAAAATTCAAATGACTATATATAACTTTCTACTAACACATTTTTTTCTCTTAAAATTTAAGAATTGTCGACAAAACGATGTAAAATTTATTTAGAAAAAATAATAAATAAAATACTTAAGCGAGATAATTTTTTACCTAGGTGTGTTCAATTCAAAAATTCAACTTTTTTTCGCAAATTACAAAATATTTTTTTCTTTACCAAAATATTCATAGTAGGATCACTATTAAAAAACCTGAATTTGGCATGGGTCCCATAAGTAGCAACAGAGATATACAACTTTAAAATTTCACGAGCCGCGCCTGCTCACTTACTAAATCCTCTTTTTGTACCCTATAATTAGATTAAACTAATACCTCACACCTTAACTATCGCAGTTGCGATTACCTCTTGGTAATAGTAAAAGGGAGCAATCCAAAAATTTAAACACAGGGCGGTGATACCATTATTTACATTTTACAGCAATCAAGGACTCCATCAGGGTTACTCTTAATCTGACCAGCTATATGGTCCCCTACCTATTTTTTTTTAAACAGCTGCTGCCAGGCTTTCAGTTAAGTGGCGTATTAATCTAAAATTTATCATTGATTCTTTCAATTTGTTTATAAATTATTTTAAAAATCACACTATTTATGTAAATATTATTTTGGCAATAACAATGAATGGACACTTTACTGTTCAATGGCGTTTGACAAATCAGCCTATGACTATGGTGTAAAGGCCCTCAAATATCGCTAGATAAATGTACTGAGTCACACGAAGACTACCTAAGTAGAAATATGAAAACATATTTAACCAATATTTTGCTGCTTTCTTTTTTTGATAGAAACTTTTTATGACATCCTTGTATGAGGCATTCTTTAATTTATAATAATTTAATACTGTGGTAGGAGTAATCTGTGACTGTGTATCAGAAAAGTTTGGAATATTGTCCGTACTCGAAGAACAAAGAGCATGAAGAAGGACAAATTTTTAATTTAGGGTAAACATTATTCATGCCGAAGCTATGCTGGGTGGGTAACAAGTACAGTGAACCAGTGGCGCACCCAGCATTTTGTCTTGGGGGGGGGGGCTGAATAGTGCAATTGGATGGATTTTTTCAATTAGTAGTGCACTTTTTTAATTTTTGTGTATCTAGAATGTTGGTCTGGGGGGACTGCAGCCCCCCCCCCCCCTCCGGGTGTGCCACTGCAGTGAACTAGAACACCCAGTAACTTTTTACAGATTTCGAAGAGCACATTAAAACGAAATCAACGATATAGGAATTACCAAAAAACATTCGACTTGTAATGGATTTTTAACATAGTAGCAAAAATAAAAGTAGGGCATTAAAAATAGGGATTTCAAGGAACATAGGAATTTTTATTTCAGATATTGAGTGTTTGATTTTCAAGTATGTATATTATATCAGTCACTTAAACACACTGCTCTTACATGTAACATTATATGTCAAATGAAGTAGAAATTAAGGACAAGAATCACGCAACTGACATTTCTAGTAAATAAATATGAATACCTAAGATAACTTTAGGCGATTTGAGTTTAAAATTTAAAAAACATAATTGTATATCCATAAATTAACTTTTTTATGAGATAGGCCTATGATGCTCTTACAGAGCATTATTGACATCCGTAGAAAATAGAGAGTATTTTATTTAAAACAAAGAAGGTGGTCATACTTGTAACTAGGTAAGAAAAATTGTTACTTTGAATTCGAAATTTATCCTTGTTTCCACTATGAAATTTTTATTAAAATTTGTTAATCTATTTCTAAGATATTAACGATATTTCAAACTTTTTTGACACCAAATATATCTTTTCTTCCCGTCTTTTCGACTTCGCTATTCTTACAAATTTACATATTAATAATAAAACTTGTTGTTTCTTATTGGTAATTTTATTTGTATCCTATTGTATCCTATTAAAAAACATTTAAAAAACAATTCAAAATAATATGTTCACTAATAATAATTATCTATTATAATAGATGAGAATGGTACATTATTATATTATTAATCTCGGTTTTGCCGTTTGCACGATAATTGTGGTATATTAAATTAATTAAACTTCGCCTTTCTGTCGGGAATACCATGATCTTACTATCTGTAACATGGATCTATTATAATTATAAGGATTCGATGTTCCGTATACTGTGACCGTATCGAACGTGAAGCCTTATATTTGTTGTTTGTTTTCTCTTGGGGGAACAGTTTACAAACTTTAAGGAAATACCACAGGAAATACATATAATTGAATCAAGAATGGTAGTAGAAAGAGATAAAATAGCATTGGAGTGTTGGAGCTCAGGTTGAAAAATCACACCGGTGTGTCCCCCGGCGATGATATCGAACGCAGCCCAGAAGTGTTGCTGTCTGTACTGGTTGTTTAGGAAAACGGCTGAACCTCGGTCTGAACACTCGGTTACACGTACGTCTTTGTCTAATGAACTAGAAATGAAAAAGTGCGCCTTATCGATATATAAATGACTCGGAGCGACTTTAAATAAACACCTTCAGAAATACCATAACCTATAAATAATAAAACCTTTTTAACTTAAATTTATTATTATTTAGCAGAAAAATAAAATATTTTAGGGCTTTTATTACTTTTAGTAAATCTTGTGATGCTTCTTTTTTGTACAAGGTAAAATAACATGTGGCCAATGTTTACAAATTGTGTTTACTGTGTCGTTTAGAATGGTTTGTTTTGGCTTCAAAGCATGTTACATCATCCCGTATCCATTCTTAATAAATCCATGATCTGTAACATTAAATCAATCAGAGACTACAGTCTCTGCTATAATCTAGAATATTCTACCCTGAAAAACAAATTGTGTTTTTAATAATATGACTTGCTTAATTCTTCAGAGATGGGAATTGAGCCCTGAAAAGTCTATTCGACTTTTTACATCTTTGGTAGTCAAAGAGGTCAAAATGCCTTCAAGTAAAAAAAGCTAGGATACTCTTGCAGGAGAGAAAGATACATCATATAGGGACGACGTTCCTGGTCTCCATGCGTTTTCCCTCATGTTCAAAGGTTTTCCCTTTAACCATCTATGTATTTTCTTTATTGGCCATGTTTTTGTTCCATGTCACAGAAACCACATCCCTTTTCCTCCCATTGATCCTTCAGCTACTCAGCATCCGTTTTTGTCCTCTGCGCATAACACCTAAAATATAAAGGTAACTCCTGTATATTCACTTGATATAAAGTATTTTGCGCCACACTACAGTTATTCCCTTAACTTTTTAATCTATAAAGGGAAATCTTGTGCAGAGCTAAGCAGTAGTTAACTACAAAAGTAGTTAACTACTTTTTCTGTGAAAGTAGTTTTATTCTTACTACTTTTTTCTCCTAGTAGTTATACTCGAAACAGTGGTTAACTACTCAGTGCTAACCATTGACGTACAGATTAAATTGTAAGTCATTGGTTCCTATAAAACAATGTGAAATAATCTACAGTGATACTTATTCCCGGGCAATGTTACATTTTACCTCCCCCCCTCCCTCAAACTTGTTTTTGGGGTGCTACTGGTTCAATTTGATCACTCAATTTTTCCATCTTATTGTGAACATTTTTTGTCACTTGAGTTTTCCTCTAAAAGTCGACAGCTTTTCCACAAAAAAATGTAAAAATCGTAATGTATTTCTTTTATTCAATAGGGACTGAGGGAAAAAATTATACCAGAATGGCAAGGTAATAATACCAGAATGGCAACAACAGTAACAAAAAAGTAATAACAGACATTACAACCAATGTTGAATATGGCCGCCCTCAGCCACCAATATTTGAAGTTATCTTGCTTCGGAAAATGGTGGTAAGTAAGAGCGGTATACAAAGAGTAAGTTATTAA
Organism: Philopedon plagiatum; assembly: GCA_963971165.1. NCBI lineage: Eukaryota > Metazoa > Arthropoda > Insecta > Coleoptera > Curculionidae > Philopedon > Philopedon plagiatum. Next base: position 14,739,604 of record OZ020194.1, read on the forward strand.
AAGTAGAATCGGTGCAGTCTTCCCAGCTTAGGGATTAAGCCTAGTAGTAGGGGCTGTAAGAAGGAAGTGAGATTGATATTATTTTTTTACTTCTGCCTATGTATTTAATAAATAGGGTATTCATAGGCACCGGAACTATAACTACCGCGCTTTCTCGACATGCTTTGCGATGGAAACAGGTTATCAAACTTTCGTAGTCACCTGCTATTCCAGAATATTAGGAAGTTTATTTTTACATTTCCGGGCTTAAAATATGACGGGTTTCGCGTGTGGTGTTTGGTGTGCAATAGGGACTTTTATTGTATTGACAAGGATCACAGTGCCAAAAACATGTTAATAGTGCAATTCATAATTATAAAAAAGAGCCAAAAACCCTGTGTCCAATTTATCAGACGCGGCCTGTGAGTTTTTTTACAGGTGGGTAAAATTTTGTGAGCAACTAGTGATATCAATACCCAAGCAAAATACACATTTTTAATTAATGAAGGTTTTTTAATAATGTGCCTAGTTTCGCCAAGAAAGTATTTACCTACAAATAACACCGCAAAAAACATAAAATATTAAAATTGCATTTTTGCTGTGACTTTTTTAAAATTACGTGCAAACCTTTTTCTTTATAATTTAATCACCCTTTATGTAGTTAAATGTGTTTGTATATCAAATCGATCCTTCTATCCTTCTGTTGCGAGAAATCTTCAATCACTAAAATTATAAATACTTCTAATAAAAGTTTTTCAATGCTTAACATAGCTAAAGCGCTTAACTTTGATTTCCCCATTGTATTTCTTAAGAAAGTTTTAATCCTTTTTAGTGTCGGAAAGTATCTTTCACATTCCACTGTCGTCATTGAAATAGTACATAAACTCTCTAATAATTTTACGCTTTCCGAAAACGTTTCACTGAGGTTCATGTCTAACAAGAGCTGTAAAATGGCAACAGCACCCGCACTATTATAAAAATTTTCACGACTAAATAAAATTTGCAATCCTGATTTAAGCTTGGAAACGTTTGTCATCTCATAATTATCATTCAAATGTTTTATGTCAGTAACGCCAGTTTTAGTCCATAACAAATCATCGGTACAAAATAGACACACGAAAAGCAAAAAAGGCAGTTTTTGCGTTGCACCTGCAAATTCAGTCAAAAATATTGTACATACTTGGCTTAAATACCTGTTGATGTCTTTCCCTCTGTCTTTCGTGGTCTGTTTTAGATCCAGAAGAGGTCTGGGGCGTCCTTTTTCTTTAATTTCTAAACGTTTTTCAAGTGTTAATGCACTACTTATTTTACACTGCAGTATTTCTTGCACTGTTAAAGCCATTGTTGACATAAGTACTCAAGTACTAATAGTACACAAAGGACACAACACAAATTCAAATGTCAAATAACTTACAAACAAAACACAACGAAATTAGGTCGAACTTCTTCAACTTAACAATGCCGACGACTAATAATGATGAACGATGAACTAGAGTTTGGCGGCATCGGCAGCATGGATACAATTCTGAAATATTAATACGTTGAGCGCTGCGTTGCCAAGTTATTGTCAGAGTCGTAATTACTGTAGGTTTTAATGTTTTATAGGCACAGTTACAATTAATATGATTATGAGTAATTACCTAAATATCTTAAAATAAAACTAGGTAAGCTTATGTTAAATGTATAAATATATCGCAAATTGCGAATATAGTTCTTATAATAAATTGGTCTGATTTAAATTAGTGAGCCAGAATTTTCGCCAACCCGACAACTGGCGCGGCGGCGTTGACGGCCACGCGCCGAAAGCGATATTATTGGTGGGCCGTCGACAAGTTTTGTCTCTTTTTAACTTCCTAAAACGCGTAAGTTTGTTTCTCTCTTAGCTTTAATGCATTTGATATAGTCCGTATACACTTTTGAAGTCAATTTAAAATACGACGAGTACGAAGCAAGCTTGACTTGATTATTTCTTGAGGAGTTTTCGCATGGAACTTGCACGTTTTAGAAAGAAAAGATTATCGGTTGGTTTTAAAAAATAAATTATTAGGTAGATCATTGAAAATAAATTTAGGTGTGTCAAATGACCTTATGGACGCGCCAGTGGCCGCGCCTGAAATTTATATTAGATTTGATATATATGACGAGTACTTGTAATATGCCTTTTTATACAGTATAGAAAAAACGTTTTTTAATTTTTGTGCAAAATATAATCCCGACTAAATTATTTACCACGTTTACGCGAACGAGACATGCGCACAGGATTTCAGGAGATAGACTTTTGTGCCTACATTCGATCCCATCCATTTTAAGCATATATCTCCAACAGTAAAGGTACAACTGCGTATTTAACTTTTTAACTTTTTTCCCAACTTTTTCTCCGACTTCTTTATTTTTCGTTTCTTATATTTTTCGTTTTTAAACAACTGCGCAGTAGACCAAAATGCGTACCACGCGCAAACCGACCGTGATAGACATGCGCACGAAATTTCAGGGCATGTATTTTAGGGTCTATATTCGAACACATCCACTTTTAAGAATATATCTCCATTAGTAAAACTACTACTACAACAAAAATTTAACATATTTCTGCGATTTTTGTGATGTCTTACTTTTTCCAAGATTCTGAATCATGATATGAAACATTAGCAAATTTATTTTAAAAAGATATAAACACGGTGGTAAAGAACCGTTTTCCTTTTATTTCAGACAATCACGGCAAAGCCCATGAATTAAATTATTTTTTATAATACCGTATACGTACGTACTTATTTTCGACATCGACGCCTCTGGTAACAGACCAACTGTGCCTGCCTTATTAATAAAGAAGGAAAATAGTACAGTTGGGCCGAAAGGAATCTTGCATCAGTTTAACCTAACAATTTTATTATTAGTGTTTAAAATTTTTGACAGGTCGGGATATATAGGAAACTCAAAAAACTGAAAATTTGCACTTGCATCCCTTGACTTCAAGGGGCCTCAATTATAAACGAATAAAGATATGTAGCGATGTCAACAATTTTTTATTCTTATTCATTAAAAACACTACCGCCCCTCCCCTCCAGACTAAACCGTCTTTAAAAAAAAATAAAAACAAAATGAAATGGAGTAAAAACATTTGGGAAATTAAATCCACAAGTTTTTAAATAGCATCAGTATTGGACCATAAAAAAGTCTAGATCCTTACGAATGACTGAAAATACCACAAGCATAAAATGTTAATGTTACACCAGAGACATTATCGATACAAGAATGACTGAAAATAATACATGCATAAAATATAGCGTATTTAATGTACACCAGAGACACTATTGGCACAAGGATTTGAAAAATGTGGTTTATTAGATATTCAAAGTACCGAATAATTTTTTACCAATTTATTTTTCTGCTTATTTTTATATAATACTTACACAGATATGTACACAGATAGTGACAAAAAGCTGTGAGCGAATTTTAATTCTTTAGCGCCATCTAATAACATTATGGATATACAGCGATATAAAAATACTCCTGCGCTATCTATCGCCCTATGCATGAACTATATTACATCCCACGCGAACTATCATTGTTGAATACAATACAAAGTATTCTACTTTATTTTTTACTCGATGACAATAAACTGCTGAAACTAGAAATTAAATTGATTGTAGGAATATAATACTCCTATCCAGTCGGGATAAAAAGTAACCTATATTCTCTTTTCTGACGTTAGATTCCTCTATTCCAGGTTGCATCGCGATCCGTTGCTCCATTAAACCGTGACTGAATAACAACACTCCTGTGTTTATTCGGAATTTCCGCGGGTAGATACCCGACAATCTGGAGATTTTAAGGACATACCACTTAAACTGGGTCACGTGTAAGTCATCCCTAGGGGTCGCTAGGGCTCTGGTCTAAGCGCCAGACCGGGTGGTGAACTGGCCAGACTGCCCAATGAACGAGGGTCAATAATAACAGATAAGATAAAGATAATCATTCCCTGATTCAGGACTTAACCCCTGAGTTTCCTAATAAAGTTTATGACTTGGTTTAAATTTAGATCTTCTGGTTGATCAGTTAGGTTTTGAAAAGTTTTTGTCATGTCATTGTAAATAGGAATATTTCTGCGACTTACTTAGTTTTTAACTAGTTTTTATCTTGGAAGATGTTGCTAAAATGGGTGTGGTTCTATTATTATAAAAAGTGCATATACCCATACTTCAATGGTTAAATTTGCAAAAATCTTAGAAATACGTTTATAGTACAAAACGTAGGTGTCTTATTCTTACGTTTATCAATTTAAACCCTTGGTCTGTGCCTTGGTTGTCAATTTAGATCAGTCGTCTAAGCAATAGTGAAGGTGGTACTGCTCCCCAGTTAGGTCTTAGTTGGGGATAGAAAGTACTCACAGAAAAATATACTTTTATTAAAAATATTATTCTTGGATATTCTAGAGAAAATATTCAGCTTGAGAAGAAAATGTAAAATAAAATTTTTATTACTTAATTCACTATTACCAAATCTTGACCCAGAAACTTGTAACTTTCTTTAAACTTCCAGATGCATGTTTTTAATTGAAGGGGCGTATTAAGAATTTCGTTTCAGGGAAGTCCATTGCCCATAACGACATCGATGCTTCGATGATTGAGGGGGGCTCCACAGGCTAAAATTAAAAACGTCTACAAAAAAGGGTAGTCCCTGTTTTAAAAGCTAGACGTTTTGATATCTTTCACTGGGGGGAGGGGGGAAACCTGGACTTTATATTAAATACGTCCATGATTAAAGTTAAGTATTTTTTGTGAATATCCAAAAATATATTTAATTGAATTATTTTTTTTTTAGTGCGGGTTGGATTTGAAAAAACCCAAGCTTTGTAGCAGTTGATATGACTATTTCATAATGGATGACATATCTAAACCTGTTCTTGCGAAAATAGAACAGTTTGTCATCTTAACTTACCAATATTGTAGCATTTTTTTATTTATACCTTCGGTCCATTGGGACGAAAACACATTTTTTGGAAGCACGTTCTTTTCGAAAATGTATTTTTTCGAAACCAGAACTTTTTCGATAATACTGATATTGCAAAACTAGGAATATTTTCATCTTTTTTCGGAAACCAACATTTCGCTTTTTTTTAATCACTTCGAAACTACATTTTTTAAAACACTCTTTCGAAAAAGGCTTTGAATATTCATATTAAAAAAACACTTTTTTGAAAGTATGTAATTTACTACAGAGTAAAATAGCAGACACGAGGAAACGTAAGCCTGACCGAACACAAAAACGGTTCGTTTAGGTTAGTTCAGGATCTTTTTGTCATTTTTTTATTGCCATTTTCTAAGCCAGTAGAGTTCATAATTTAAATTTTTTTAAAAATATATTTTCGGAAAATGTATTTTTGAAAGATTCGTTTAAAAAATATATTAAAAAAAAAAATTGTAGATCCATTTCCGAAAAAGCATATTTCGAACAAATTCACATAATTTAACACGAAAAAAGATGTTTGTTGAAAAAACAGAACAGTTAGTAAGCTTACAAGGGACAGAACAAATTGTTTGGTTAATATGAAAGTGTAAATATTTGTAGCATTTTTTTATTTAAACCTTCTGCTCATTCGGGGGATATACGAGTACTGACGAAAGTACAGCTTTTCCAGAACAAATTTTTCCATTTTTTTTAAAAATACGTTTTTCTTCGAATTGATTTCGAAATAAAATATTTTCGGATATAAATTTTTTCAACCAACGGCCTTTTCAAAAAGTAATGTGTAAGGAAACCTCATCAAACCCAAAAAAGGTTCGTTGAAGTGTGTTCAGGATCATTTTTCGTCTTTTTTTCATTAACATTTTCCAAGCTTAGAGCTCATAATTTAATTTTCTAAAATGTTTTAAAAAGATATATTTTTGGAAAATGTACCAATTTATTAAAAAATACTTTTTGAAGACGTATTTGAAAAAATGTACTTTCGAAATACGTGTTTTCGAGAAAGTACACTTCTGGACATATTTAACGCAACACAGGAAAATTTTCCATATATTAAATGGAAAACAATTTATTGAATATTATGTGTATTTCCTCTTGCGCTTTACAAAATCATTTTAAAAGTAAAATGCTAAAAAAAGATAATACTTAAGTTTAATTTTAGTTTCATATTGATGGCTCTGTTAAAGCACTCCAAAGAATGTTTTGAATTTCCAGCTCAAAATATTAAATTTTTAAACACCCATTATTATGCTAAATCTAAATTTTAATGAAATCCTATTTATATTTTCAGGTAATTATTTTTTTTTGTTAAGAATGCTGGAAAATCTTAATAAAATTTTGTTTTAGCCAAATACTGTTTGTTTAAAAATTTAACATTTTGAGCTGGAAATTCAAAACACTCTGTGGGATGCTTTAGCAGTGTCAATAATTTGAAATTAAAAATTACACTTTGGTTTAAACTTTTTTTTATCATTGTACTTTTTAAATTGTTTTATTAAGTGCATTATTAGAGAAGATACACAAAATATACAATAACTTGTTTTCCATTTAATATATGGAAAATTTTGTTGTGTTGCGCTAAATATGTCCAGAAGTGTATTTTCCAAATGTCCGCTTTCAAAAAAGCATATTTGGAAAAGCTGTTAGGACATTTTTTAAGTACATATTTTTGAAAAATTTCGTTAATCTGTTTTCCAGAAAGCTGTTTAACAAAAAAAATACTTGCAAAAGAGATGTTTTTTGAAGAAAAAAGCTATTTGGTTATTTGTTTTCTTTAGAAGCCAAAACGATCCGGCGCAAATTTTAATAAGATCGCAACGAGATCTTAAAGAATGTTTTTAGAAACAATCGAAGAGGACGTAAATTAAAAATGCCAAAAAAGGCTTGCATTTTTTATATTACATATTAGTATTGATCTATTATTCATATTTTTGTGGTATAATTCATTTCAAAGAACTTACATGGACGGCAACTGTTTGTTTATATTTTTTGTAAAATATGTAGGAATGTTTATGTTACAATATTAATGTTTATAACATTCGCTATGAAAATCCTTTTTGTACAAGGCTTTAGGGAAAGGAGCCCCCCCCCCCCAATTCGCGCCTGTTAAAACACCATTTCTATTCGGCGGACACATGAGCTCACCCTAAAGTTTTGTTAACTCGGCGCCTACGGGTGCTTGAAAACAAACTATAGTATTAACAAAAGCATTTTTTTATGGTCTGACAGCCCACGAAGACCGAAGTCTAAGTACTATGTACCGTGGGTGTACTGGGGAAATCCGACTCACACATCCAGAGCTGGAAACATCCGTACGGACTTCACCAGCCCTTTTAGAGAATGTGTGGGGTGGTACCATCTCGGTCGAGGAAGAAATCCTCTACCACCATCATTTTAACTGAACATCACATTTAAGTTTTCACGAATTGCTGCAGGTCTTATGACAAAACTATAAGGTACTCAAATTAAAAACAATAACAGTGTCAAAAGCAACAATATAACTAAAAATCAGTGTCTAATTCTTACTAAAATTAAGAACATTCACAAGGCAAAAATCAAATATTGAACTAAAAATCATTGTTTAAATTCTCAGTTCTATCATTGTTAGTTTTATAAAATCAAAACATTTCTTGGCAGAGTTCCAAAATCGACTTTATTACTGCCAAGAAGTTCATAGTGGTCATTTTAAACAACTTTTAAAGTAATAAGAGAAATAAAGGTAATTAAATTTTTAATTTTTTTTTCACGATTTTTAATTTTTATAGGCTTGCCATTTAAACAGGAATTAAGATACGGATTTCGGGTTTGCGTCAAAATATTTCTTTTTTAAAGCCCTTTAAAACGAGATACATAAAAATCTTACGTGGGATTGAGTATAGTACTAAAATGGCTGAAGGTGCGCGTGGCGGTGTTGCCGCATCCTCGATTTGATTCTCCACATTACCCACTACGTATAGTTGTTTTTCGTAGGATGATGTCTGACGGGAAACTCAATTTTTTGAGTTTGGTCAAACTTTCAACCTTAATATTTATGTTATTATCCGCCCAACCGACGTAATTTTTGTGTGCGTGTTTTGACTGACTGATTGTGCAATAATATTAACATATTTATTGAAAACGCGAAATGATTGAACAGGCCCATTTCCAGCTGCCTACCTTTTTAAAAAGGTAAATTAAATGAAATTTTTACTTTAAGGGGTTACGGCGCTCGGAAAATAGGTATAAAATATTTTTTTTTTTTGACGCAGCCATTAAGTATATAAAAAATCTTTATTTCACACAAAAAAAAATAAAAATGGCGGAGATATAAGCTGATAAGTAGGAACCTCTTTTGAAAATCTTTGCTGGTGGTGTACGTGAGTTCTCAATTAGGCATTGTCTGAAACGTAACAAAATATGTTTTTCTTATTTAAAAGTGTAATAGCTAAATTGTGTCAAAGGGAATTTTTTTTTGTTGAAATGACAGCTGTTTGAAAAGAAAGCTTGAAATTGGCATCTAAATTTTGATTTTAAAAAATTCATAACTTTTGAACAAGACATCCAATCGAAAAAATCCTACGTCACATCGTAGATAATATGATAAAGAAGAAGTGTTGTAAATTTGAGCCAAATCGGTTGGGTAGATCTTGATATATCGTGTACACCGTTTTGAAAAAAAGTAGTTTCGAGAAAAACGCCGAAGAAAAAAAAGTACGACGTCAGCGTCTGAAAATCAAATATTTCTTTTAATTCTCTTCAGTCTGCGATACCTGGACAATACATGGGGTCTTCTAATGTTAACGTATAAACAATTTATCTAGTCAAGAAAAAAATCGATTTTTTGAAAATTTCAGGTTGGCGTAACTTCTTAAGCGCTTATTCTTTTAAATATTCGTGAACGGCAATCTGGCCTGTTATTCAAAAATGAATAGAACTTTGTTATTGAACAAAATCTGCTATGTAAAGTTGTAAAAAAATGTATATGATGTTTGGTATTTTCACTAAAAAACGTTGAGATATCATAATCGTCAGTACGAATACGAAACCTTAGAAACATTAACATAATAAGAAAAAGATAACAGGATATCTAATAGGTGAAAATTATAAGGTATCATGGCAGTGAACCCATTTAACACAGTACTATAACATAAATCTATCAGATTTAATACTTGAAGTTTTATTTCCAGACACTCGGATATTTCCGACGTACTTCGCTTAGGACGCCTTGAGACGCTCGACGTCGACTCGAGACGTCCACGGTAGAACTAGTGGTGAAAAATCGGTGCGGATTCGTTTTCTTTGACTTAAATTAAGTCGCGATTTATTAATTTCGCCGGGTTAATACTTTCTTTCGTTTTTTAGTGAAATTTAAAAGAAAATGTGAATATTTTTTAAAAAAGTAGTTTTTGCAAAGTAAGCATATGTGGTGTGTGGGTTGTCATTGGATGACAGTTTTATGATACATTTTTGAAAACGTAATGAATTTTTTTTAGGAAATTAAATTTGGTTTGCTTAGTTAAGATAAAAAAATTATTTTATTTTATAAAATTTAAAAGCACTGTTATATGTGTGTAAGTTTAACTGCTTCTTTATTCTTTATAAAAATTTCTTAAATGTGATGCCACTTTTTGTAAAGTGTGTATGTTAAAAACTATGTTTGAAAAAATTACCATACAAAATTGAGATCTTTTCTTTTATTCTTCCTATTTTAATCAAATATTTCCAGATGTTTTTAAAATTCTGGGCTATTTGTTACCGATTTCACAGATTAATGTGTTTTTTGACATTGTCCAAAATTAGTTCGTAAACATGTGGTGTTAACGGACTTCTGAGATTAAATTTAATTTAATTTAATTTTCTATAGGATACAAATTTTATGTCTTGTATCCGGGACATCAGTAAAAGATCGATGTTGTTAATTTTAATTTTTAATATACCCACTTTTTAGGCAATTTATGCAGTTATTCTAATATAACTTTAACTGTGGTTAGTAGTAGGTAGATATTCATTTATTTAAAAAATCGAAATGATTCCTTTATCCACTAGATAATGTATTGTCAAATTTTTGATAGATTCAGCCCAATCTAGGATACTTGTTCGGCAACCGTGGGGGGCAGGGGGGCACTATGTCAAAACTTTTTAACTACAATGGACGAAAAAATTGTATAATTACTAAAAATAATCAGATATACCACTGCTAACACCGGTCTAATTTGACAACCAAGATTTCTAAATGAGAAGTTAAAACTAAGATAACATTTTGTGCTATAAATTTATTTCTAAATTTTGAACAAAATTATAAAGATTTAATAGAGATTCTAGCCCAGAAGTTTCAAAATAAAAATCATTAGGAGTCGTACGTAAGGAATACTCAAGGTACCTACCTTATAGGCTTCTTTACCCTTGAGGAATCCTTGAGTCTTACTTTGGTCGACTAAAAAACGTAATATCATGCTTGAGGAAACTCAAGGTCGAAGAAATACTCAAGACGTCACTATAAATACTACCATAGGAAACCAAACAAATCGCGGAAGCAACAGAATAAGTTTTTTAATAACGACCTACTAACATTCACAGGACAAACACTTGTCAAAACTTAACCGATTAACTGCAAGATTTAAATTTAAACCCGTATTAGTAAGTCTTCAATGTTCAAATTCACTAAGAAAGTTTAAGATTTAGTACTGGTTTAAATTAAGTTCTTATAGTTGATCAGTTATGATTTGACAGGTTTTTGTCCTGTCATTGATAATAAGAATTCGTCATTAAAAACTTATGAATTATTCTGATATTTCAGCAATTTGCTTGGTTTCCAAATAATTTTCTCTTGGGACGAGTTGCTGTAATGAATTTAGTTCCGTTATTGTCGAAAGTCCGTACTAGAATTGCCCTTTTCTTTATAAATTTGCGAAAAAGGTTACAAATAAATTCATAGTAGAAAACTTACTATTAAACTTACTTGTCAGTTTAAAACTTTTGGTTGTCAAATTAGACCAGACTAGCGTTAAAGAATCTGGCTGCAAAATGTTCAATACATCCTGGGGAATTGCTTCAAGTTCTACAAACTTTCGGTCAACAAAAAAGATTTTCTCTACGTCCATCTACTAAACCTTAACTCTGGAATTCACTAAAAAGATTAAAACTTAGTTTTGGTTTAAATTTAAATGTTCTAAATGGTCAGTTTGGTTCGAAATATTTTTGTCCTGTCATTGTTCATAAGTTGTCAATAAAAAAATATGATTTATTCTATTATTTCTGCAATTTGCCAAAATTTGCAAATGATTTTTGTCTTGAAACTTGCTGCTAAAATGAATTTGGAAGCGTTGTCTTGCAAAAAAATGCACACCAATTGTCTTACGTAATTTAGTTAGCAACTCAGTATAATATGCTCCCGTAATATTTCGATCCTGCCCAAATAATCTATCAGAATTATCTCATCTTTGTCCCAGCAAACTGAAGCAGGAATCTTGCCCTCCAATTTTCGAACACGGAATTGGGGAATTTGGGTCGTGGAGAACCAAAATCCAGTCATTGGATTGCGCTTTAGTCTCTGAGTCATATTGATGGACCTACGTTTCATCCATAGTAACAAGCTGGTCCAAAAAGTTTGAGGAATCTTCTTCAAAACGGAGACAGATTTCCTTTGACGTTGTCAATCGAACGCGCTTCTGATCAGCATTCAAGCATCTCGGAATCCATTTGGCCGAAACTTCCTCATACCCAAGTCGCGACGAACGATGTGAAACACACGTTCATAGGAAATGTGCACTGGTTTTGCTACACGTTTGAGCCCAATTCGTCGATCTTTTAAAATCATGTCATGGACAGAATTAATGTTTTTCAGAGAGGTCAGAGGAATTGGTTTTCCAAAACGGTGCTGATCTAATGTTCCTCTGTGAAATTCCGCAACTCAGTTTTTCATAGTGGCGTATGATGGACACTGAGTGATCACCTAAGGTTTCTATCACATCAGCAGAATCTTCTTCGCCCGATAATCCTTTCAAAAATAAATACTTAATAAAAGACCGAAACTCGATTTTTTCAAAATCTAGCTTTTTCTCCGACATGCCGTTTTTAAAAATTCACAGTTTTGTCACCGTTCAACTTATGGACGTCAAACTTTAACATATTATGTATTAAACCATAGTTGTAACCATAGCAACCATATTCAATTTTGTCTATTAGCAGCTTTCCAGGCTAACTAGAGATCAATACCCCCTCGTATGTATGTCCAAATTTAAAAACATAATTTACCAATACTATTTTCATTCAAAAATATTGGTGAGTCCCATGCCCAAAATTAAATCTCGACAGTAGTGAATGACTAATCGGTGATTTCCTCTTTAGTCGCCATATGACAATGTTATTTCTCACCAAATATAACTTAGTCGACATACCGTGTGGACCAAATTAAAACAGTGTATTATTTTAAGTGTAATTTAACATTCTTGTATACGAGTTTATTTTGCATAATATGTCATTATTTTCTTGGGATGTCGTTTAAAGTCTTTAAATATTAATAGCAATATAATATACCAATTAATCGTGCCCTAATAAAGACAGATTTAATATGACAAAAGTTTATTTAGTATTCAGCACCAATTATTGCTATTTTTTAACATCATTGTTGCCAAATTATTTACAATTAAAAACCAATAACTTTTTCCTGTGCATCTACGACTGTATTTCGTATTGGACCAAGAGATGGCCGTAATATTAAGCTGAAAGGATCAAACTTTTAGCAATAAACTTGAGCAAAGGTAGCTCTTATGACGACAATGCATAAGCTCTAGGGTTACCTGGGGAAACCCCTGAGAAGGCGGTGGGGACACCCTCCACTGAACAGGATTTGCAAGGGCACTCTGAACAGGATTTTCCATGGCAATAAGGAATATAGACATATTTTTTTATTGCATAAGTCGGTTAAGGAAATCATTACAAACCCAAAAAAAAAATATTTTGAAGAAAATTACTAGGATGATTTAGCTACAAAAATGTTTACTTTTCGGTATAATTTATTACAGTTTAAAAAGCAGCCATTTGTCTTTAGTGAATAATGACGTCAGGAGAACAGCAAACATAAGTGTCAATCTACATGTTAACGTAAAGCTTAATCTAAAGTCAAACAGGTTTGTTTTTCTCGGAAACAGTCAGAGGGGAAGCAATCGAATTTTTTGGTTTGATAGAGGAATAGTGCAACTAGCCTCGGTAAAAAATTCAGTTATACAGAATATTTACTTTCGGAGCTATTAAACGTCAAAGTCGAAATTTCCGCGATTTCCGTTGAAATCGGGTACAGGTCGTAAAAGTGAATTAAATCGACGTGAATTTCCGGAGCTTCAGAACTCTATTTAAACTGGTGAGGATCGGAAAATGGCAAGTAATTCTTTTGAATTTTTTTAGGTCGAGAAATGCCATTTGCAGATTCCTCTTTGGTACCTAATAACTCGAAAATACGTCCTTTTTGCAGTACATTTACCTAAACCTATCACTGGAAAACGGATATATTTGGGAAAAACTGGAAATTTCCATTTTTGACTCAAATATTCTAAGGTTTTTAATTTTCTGTGGGGTCAAAATGATTCAAATTAAAATCCCGTGTACGTCATCGGAAAGAGTTCGTCGAAATACGTGTTATCCATATTTTTTAGACGCTTCATTTTTTATAGGAAGGTAGCAATCGCCGATTAAATTTAGATTTTTTGACTTTTTTTGCCCTTGACATCGGTACATTTGAGTTTTTTCCTAATTTTTTCCAGATTCTTTACCACGATCTTATAAAGGGATGATCACACTTTAAAATGAATACCGAATGGGTCATCCAGGAGCGTATTTAAGGGGTAAAAATCGAATTTTATTGATTTTTTCCGACAAATCCTATTTTTAACTGACATTATTCCACACTATTTTCCCTGTTTAGTGATTCTTTTTGAGTTTATCTAAAAATAACTTTCACTAATTTAAATCGCTTATTTTTTCCTTAAAGTTGTAAATAAATTATTGAGATATGATGTGTCAAAATGTCGCAATAATGCCAGCTTCTGTTGCAAAATTGGAAGGTTCCTGGACCGATTTCGGAAATATACATGAATAAGATTTTAGGAACCTTCTACTTTAAGTGAAGGGATATTTCACTGGATGAGTTACGGATTAAATGTCATTTCTATGGATTTTTCGATAACCCTACAACATTGGAATTCGCCATGTACTCATTATGAGTCATAAAAAAAATTTTGATGACACAGCCAATGGTATCACGTTTTACGATTTCGAAATTCGCGGAAAATTTGCACTAGAGAATCCTTTTTTTTTGTTAATAAAGACCAAAATAAAAATCCTATTTTTTTTGTTAATAAAGACCAAAATAAATGAATAACAGCAACCGCCATAAACATTTAATTTATAGAATATAAAAAAAATATTTCAGATTTATTTGGGTTATATGCATATTCCCTATTGTAGCGCACTATAAGTACTACCTTTACTAAAAGTTTCATCCTTTCAGAAATGACCATAGAACTTTTACAGTCGCCTATCCGCCTGTACATTATGCTTTAGGAAGCGCTCTCTTAATGTTTCTTGTTAAAATCTGTCTTTTCTCTTCAAATGTTATCTCTACTTTTGCTGTTTTCCTCTTCACTTCGCGCTTGCTTCAATTATTCATTTTTCTTTTATCATACTGCTTAAGTAGCAGATCTCACAGTTTCATTAGTATTTATCACGACACGACTGAGCAGTGCTGGCGATTAAGTTTCAATTTAGAATCAGAATAACAGATGCTATTTTATTTACCTGTCAACGGTAAGGGGGATACCAAACGTGGCAGTCAAAGAATATTGTGAAAAACCTCGCCTCGCCGTCCAACTCGTGTACTCTTTTGTTTGCGGCTCGCGGTAGTATCGTTATTTAGATGGTATGTAAACCTAGACTATACAGAATACGATTCGTATCAATTCCTAGATAGGCCGGCTAAGGCTTGGCATAGGTAAAACAGTGAGTTATAGTTTTTAATAATATAACCTCATTAATGGTGTTATTAAGAGAAATTATTCTATTTTAAACGTACTAGAAAAAAATTCGAATATTTTTGTAAAACACACTCTCCAGAACGTTACAATCAACGTTAGAAAATTTTGTTCAAAATTTTATTCAAACCTTGATTAATATTTTCAATGGCCTCTAACTAAACCAAAAAAAAATCATTTAACAATGTTATTTTCTCCCTATACCACAAATAATTTTTTTTTATTCGATAAAAATGTAGATTTAGAAAAAGGATCACACGGTGTATCTCAACACATCCTGTTAAGTTAACCCATTTATAGTTTCTAACTTATTTCTTTTCTATTTAAGTGATAAACGGTCTAGTGCCTTTTGAATCCTTTATAAAATACTGACGTTTAGTTGTGTCAATACGGTTATTATGTACTCGAGATTTTCTTTTTAGTAGTACTTAAGACTTTTCTTATATGCAACCTCACGATTCAAGCTGGCCGGTATTAAATCAATTTAATACTATTAACGCATAGTAGCAGAACGTAAATCAGTGCATAAGCTAAATATATAGTGTATGCAAGTATGTCTGTGTGTATGTGCTAAGCAAAAATTACTTTTCGAGATTTTTTCTAGTCGGTGCTCGGTAAATGACTTTATTTTTTTGTGACTCGTTATGGTGATCTTGGTCCACTAATGGAAGCCTCTGAAAAGCAAGATGAGCAGCTACAGGAATTACGTAAGTAATCTTTTTAAGGGTTATATATACAGGGTGTTATGAAATTTACAACTTATGGTTTAATCGAACAACTGTAAATTTTTTTCTAAAACCCCTGGGTAGTCGATATCGACCACTTTGGGAATCATTGGTGTAGGTGAATGAAAAATAAAACTGTTAACTGTAAAGTTTGTATTTTTAAGTAAATTACATTATTGTCATTGTCATTGTATAGTACAGAATTAAAAAAAGAACATATGCAAGAAACAGCCTAGAAATTATAAATTTAAACTAAATGAGAGACGTGTCCACCTTCCACATCCAAACATTCTCTCATTGTTCTTTTTACAGCATCAAAAACATTGGTGAGCACTTGGGGGGAATTGTTAATCTCCTGAAATTTATTTGTAATTCTCCGTAAGGGGGTTTTGAAAACCGAGTTTTTGTATAGTATATTTAGAGTAGACCCCCATAACAGTATTACCTTTACTGTATATTTGTAGTTAAAATCGGATCTAAATACAAAAGTACTGACATATGTTGAGAAATAAAATGGTATTTTCGAATCCTGTGCCAATGACGTCACTTATAATGACCATATGTAATGGAAATTGATACTGTAGGATATTAAGAGCATCTTGATAATCCAAATGGGTAAAAATTGCCAATAAGTCAGAATTTATATAAACCACTAGAATTATTTAACATGATAATATTATTAATGCCATTAAGAGTGTTCAAGTGGTTCAAGTAGTTTCATTAATACTTCTTGTGCAAAACATCTTCTGGTTCTAACAAATCCTTGTAATGGTAACTTGTCTGTTAGTCTGGTTTTGCTCTAAATCGTAATGTTTATTTTTCTGGGGGATTTTACTTATTTTAGGTGTTTTGCCAAAGTATTTAAAAATTTAAAATACTCTATCCTAAATAATAATGATCCCGCCACAACATTTCATTTGATATATACAGTCCACGGATAGAGGTCACAAGAGGACAAATGGACCAAAAATTTCATTGTTCGAAAAAAAAACATTTTTGGTAAGCTTCTGCTTCTTAAAAAATACGATTTACGAAGAAAGTTTTTGACTTTTTTAAACAGGGTGCTCAAAAAATACCAAAAAAATCATATCAAGTGTAAACTATCTTTATTTCTCAATTAGTAAGTACAAGATTAATTCATTTTAATATGCTTTTTCCAATGAACAAAAATACTATTTATTCGAACACTCCTCCCCCGTATTCTACACATTTTTCAAACTGCCGTCTGATGTGATAATCACTTCTTCTTATTTCCTCAAGCGAAATCATTTGCACCGACTCTGTTTTAAAATATCAACATTATTTTCAATGGATTGCTGAAACGTTAGTTGCTTTAAGCGGTCCCAGAGATACGCATCTAAAAGCGTGAGGTCGGGACTCCTTGGAGGCCAACCCAACCTGAAGTCATTCTATTACCCAGCGAGAGCAATGTGCTGGAAAACAATCTTGTTGAAAATAAATTTTTTTGGCGAAAATTTAATGGCAAATTTTCGAGTTCGTTGCTAAAAAATGTATCCAGCATTTCTAAGTAAGATATTCTATTGCAGGTATTAAAAATCTATGGGCCTAAAATGCCATGGACTATATATTGTCTTCACCTCATTGCTCTAAATTTGGGGTTTTCTAGAAACCAGTACCTGTCATGCTGGGATGCTAAAGTTCCGTTAGTAGAAAATGTACATTCACCAGTAAACAATAAATTTATAAAAATGAATATTTCCACTTAAAATTTGGTCTCCCATCCATAAACAAAAATCTAGTCTTTTCGATTCATCTCCTTCTTCCAATATTTGGTTACAGTGGGGTTTGAAAGGAAATAATTTATTTTCTTTTAAGATCATCTGAATATGAGTTGTTTTCACAACTTCTAGAAGATGTTTATCACCATTTCTAAGGGACATCACAGGAGTTTCTCTAACAAACTGAAGAACCAAAACTGCGGCAGCATCGTTTTGGTCATATTACTTCTTCTTCTTCTTCTTCTTCTTCTTCTTCTTCTTCTTCTTGAGGTTCAAAGCCAAACCAGTTCTTTGGAACTTTTTTTGGTAATTATGTAGTATACCCATTTATGCTATTTTTGCGTTATTTGAAAAAATTCATTTATGGTCACATTCTACTATCTTTCCTGATTGTCAATATACGTGCGCATATAAAAAATTATGTTGTTTTTTAATAATTTTTAATGAAACAAACTTACGGGACCTGGGAGCGAATAGGGGTGCTGGGCGGGGTAAAAACAAAAAACACAACATCGTAAAAGGCTTAACAACAGTTTTCCCAACGTAATGAAGTGTAAAATCGAAGTAAAACGGTTAATAGCTAAGAAAATTGCTTTTTTCTATACAAAATTCCATTTTAAGTCGCTATTAGCTGCCATTATTTTCCCACCTGTCAACATTGTCAACACTATTGCTGTGTCCGGTGTTGCCACGTTTACCTATTTTTTATCCCAAATGAAATTAATCTTGGCGAACTTTGTACCGCTTCTAGAACACAGTCGAAAATGACCCCAAGCAACACCCTGGCGCACCGATCCATCTTCGCCTGCGAGGAAAGAGACTGGTCAGGGCCCCTAACCAGGTGCTAACCCTGTTCCGACCTTAGGGTGCCCTCCGATCCACCGTTCGCATAAAACACTTTTCTAAGTCTAAGTCGGTCAATTAGGCGACAGATCTAATATTTTCGATATAACGGTGGGTCGGAGGGCACCCTAAGGTCGGAACAGGGTTAGCACCTGGTTAGGGGCCCTGACCAGTCTCTTTCCTCGCCGGCGAAGAGGGATCGGTGCGCCAGGGTGTTGGTTGGGGTCATATTTTTGCCCTTTTGGTTAAATTTGGTTCATTTTCGCATTTTCCCGCTAACTTTATCTAAAGCTAGCAGTATTTGTGGGAAAAACGATTTGTAAATTTGGCAACAGCGCGTCTTTCCATCACAAATTTCGAGTATGTGTACCACGGGTTTCATTGAAAAAGCTAACCTAAAGGTAAAAAAATTTTAAAATTAATAAAAAAACAACATAATCTTTTATGTGCGCATGTATATTGGCAACCAGGAAAGACAGTAGAATGTGACCATAAAAGAATTTTTTCAAAAAACGCAAAAATAGCAGAAATGGGTATACTACATAATTACAATTTTTTTATTGTGTAGTACGTTGTCATTTCAGTTATTGGGATTCCTGTAAATTTCTCGCTAAATTGTTCCGTGATGTAGCGGTATGATACTTGGCCATCCCCATAATACTGGACTATAAAAATCCTTTGTTCAGTAGATAGCTTAACTTAAATTAAATAATTGCTTCATTTAATAAAGACATTGACAAACATGTCCATAGGTGTCATTATTGTTTAATAATATGTAGAAACTAGTACTCAGGTTAAAAGTGTGAGAGAGAATAGTGGAAAATTTAAAAAAATAATGTGACAAAACTTGTTACATTTAATATTGAAATTTTTTAATGAAATATTGTACTTCGGCTTAGGGTTTAACGTTAATCTTACTGATTTTACTAGCAAACACTTCTATTAGAGTGGCATTTTTACGTATCTTGCAAAATTTGGTTTATTTGTCCTGCCTTAACTGATGGTTTTCATCAATAATTTAAAAACTCGCCCTCTGTTGTAATATTATGTGATGAATTGGAAGTTACTCCAAAAGGAGCTGGAAATAATTGCTTCTCAATTCGGAAAATGCAGTTGCGGAATTAAAAATTGGTTCCAGGGCATTCGGAGATCAAGGCCAACGAGGAGGCGGATTGCTTCACAAGAATAGGATCAACAAGATTAACAAGAATAAACTAATTTTGTTCTTGAATATTTACAACTGCGTGGCAGATATATTTTTTATATTACTAAAGCTTTTAACAAAACGTTACCAATAATATACTGGTTTTTAAAACGCTTTTTTAAAAGCTACGCGTCCAAATTCGAGAATATTTTTATTTTAAAGCATCATAAATACTTACAGGTATAATTTAAAGGAACGATGCGCCCGATGAATAGGTATTTTGATATGACTTTTAAAAATAGAAACGTAAAGAGCTCAAAATAGCAAACTCAGGAGTAACAACCTGAAGATCGGTTTTCAATAATAGATTTTAAAATTTTATTTGAATTTGATAGCTGAATTGGAATTGGCAAACATATGTGCTTACTATTTTTAACCTAGCAGTATTATTTGATAATGATAAAACTGGTTGGAAAAAACGAGGATCAAAATGAACGAATGGTTGAGAAGTATTCGACACTTATTATTATTATTTTGTTTCTTTTTCGCATTGTTGTTTCTCAGTTATTTGCATATATTGACAAATAAGGAGAAGATTTATTTACATTTGAGAGCACTCAGAGATTTGAAGCTTACTCTTAATCTGACCAATTAAATGGTCCCCCACCCCCACGGCTGTTGCCAGATTTTCAGTTATGTGGTACATTTCAGATAGATAAACTATACTAAAATAACGCAATCATGTCTGCAATCGTAAATGCCACACGCTAAAGCATGTGACTAAGGATTAATGAAGTATACCAATATACCATTATTTTTCGTGATAATAAATTTTTAGTAATTTATTTCCATTGTTTGGTGACGTTAGATGCAACGTCGCTTTATCTCCGCAGCACGGCCGGCCGTAGTCCCGTTCATTCATGGCTTAAACAGCTGTTAAAGCGTATTGCTTTGTGTGGAGCGTTTTTGACTGGCCGGAGTATACATGCATTGAAATTTTAAGTGATTTTTGGTTTTTCTTACAAGGAATTTATCCATAAACGGACGAAGTCGCGGGTCGCAGGAGGAAGCTAGTCCATTATAAATTCTATTAGTAGTTTTAACACGACGTGCAAGTATCTGCTGCTTATGTAGTGTTATATTTTTCTGAGAAACAAATTTTCTTCAATATATTAGGTGATGATTTTAAGTAAGTGTGAAATTCTTGGCACGTTTTATTAATATTTCACAATTATTTCACAAGTTCTGCTGTCAAATTGATGTCGCTTTTACAAACTTGCTGAAAACGGGACATTTTGGCGTCCCGAAGCTTTCCTGAGGCACAATGGGACATAGTACTGAAATACGTTTAAAACGGGACTCATGGTCACGTTAGCATACAGCTTTATCCAGTACCAAAGTGGAAATGTGCTCTCTAATGAAGATGCAATTTTGAAAGAAATGTTAGATATCAATATAGAACAATAGAATACAGAGACTGAAATAGTAAGGCAAGAAGATGAGGAAGAAGAACAAAATATAAAGTCAAGAATCACAATAGGAAAGCACCCGGACGTAACGAGATCACGCCAAAACTGTTAGAAAGTATGGGTATGAGGGCTGGGAATTTTTTTTTATCTGAGACGTACTAGAGGGGAAGGAAAAACATCTGCGGAAAATTTATTTCGTAATCTGGAGATCCTAGGTATGACTGAGCGAGAAAACTGGGATGTTTAGGATGTAACTGGGCAGTAAGGTTATGCATACGTATTCGCCTCTTGATGTTCTGTTAGGAACAGTCATTGGAGGAATTATATCGACTAGTTCCTTAAAGCAAAATTGGTGGAAGTATCGGTAGAAAAGGGACAAATCCACAACAGCACGGCGATGAGCGGAAGAATAGAGTTTTCTTGTAAGGACTGGGTCATTGATGAGTCGAACGGGTATCTTTTGGACAGAATCAAGGATGTTAAGCGTTGAAGGTGATGCCGCTCCCCAGATGTGGGAGCAGTACCCTAGAGTAGGTCTCATTTGGGAAACATAGAGAGTGTGGAAGTTGGCAGGGGACAAGTATTTTCTGGTTCGAAAGAGAAAACCATGCTTTTTAGCTGCTGATGTGACTATTGAAGTAATGTGTTTGCGCCTACCGAAATCATGTTCGAAAGCGATGCCAACAAGATCGAACGTTTCATTGTTCTGTAGGGCCATTTATTTAGATGGGCATGTGGAAACTACAGAGGAATATTGCTACTAAGCGTAGATGAAAAAGTATATGGGACTTTCTTGACAGAACATATTTAGATTGCGTAAAGGAAGTACGAATGCATTTTGTATAATAAAACAACTAAGTAACAAATAATAGAAACAAATGAAGCGATATACCTCTGCTTTATAGATACATCAAAAGCATTGGACCCAGTAGTAGGAGAACACATTTGAAATATTCTTAGGAAACAGGATATAGATAAGAATTTAAGCACGAATATAAAAATCTTATAGTACAACCGTATCAGTAATTATGTAACGACCAAAAATAGTGTAACACGAACTTCTGCAGGGTCCAAGGGGGAGCATTCAATCCATATATGTGTGAAGTAATAAGGGAATGTAAAAATGAAATAAGAAAGACAATATGGGGTCACTACAATATGGAAAGGGTAATACCCAATCAATTGGTATTTTCAGATAACTGAGTACTTAACTGACTAAAAAATTGAAGATTGTTAATTCAATTTACAAGTATGGGGGAAAGAATTAAGCAAGCAAGCAAGCAAGTGAATAAAGGCAAAACAAAACGTATGATAATATCAAAAAATTAGTAAGTCATAGTGATAAAGTTGGGTAAATGAACTGGTACAGGTTGTTCAGTTTAAATATTTAGGACCTATCATAACCGAGGATGGAAGGACAGAGGCAGAGCTGGAAGACAGAGTAAAAGAAATATCAAGATTATATTTTGAGCAGAATGTATTAAATAAAAACGAATTGTCAACAAAACTAAAAAGAAGTATGTACAAACTTTATACATTTCGGAAATGTAGATATCAGAAACAGATTGTAAGTTAAAGAACTTTAAACAAGAACTGTCAAAAAAGTTTTAAAAATGGAAAGATAAGAGGTAAGCCGCAGCGTAAATAGGACAAAGAAATTGGGAGGAATCTACATCAGCTAGGGCTAAAGTAAAGAGAGGCAGAATTATTGGCAACATGATGCTGTGGAGAGAGGATCAAAAGAGACGGTTAACAGCAGATAACTTCGACACTGGTACAAAGGCGGTAAATGAGGATTAAGAAAGTAACTAAATGCATGAATTAATGTCTTTTTAACAACAAATAACTGAACAACAACAATGTTACAAAAACCAAAATATGAGCGTTAAATACTCCTTTTAAAGCGAGTGTATATATGGTATGACGCCAGTAATGTGCACTTAAAATTAATTATACTGCTTGAACTTGAAATTAACTATATTTATTACTAAAAACAGTTTATTTTCCAATTTTCTATTAATATCTTTAAAGTCCTACATTCTGGAAAGTTTTAAGTTCGTGGTCTTGTAAAAAGGCTAATTTTTATAATTGAACCAGTTTCTTTTGATGTAAACTTTTGTTTCACGTTGGGTGCTTCTCTGTTTCGTGTTTAATTTATTAATTAGCTATATTTTTATTTGTCTAATAATGATTTAAAACCAAATCTGCTCAAATAATATTATCTTTAAAAAACGACACTGCGACACCGAAACAAAAAGTAGTTTAAAACGTCTTCAACGGTAACTATCTTGGAGCGGCGCGGCGTTTATATTTTTTTAATTTTGTTTAGTAATACCTTAGACTAAATCATACATAGATGAACACTGGCGTGAAACAAAAATGGACCAAAAAGCGGGTCTCGTTGGAGACATTTTGGGGGTTTACTGGTTTATGGCTCGGAATTTCTTTGTCCACCATTATATATATATATATATATATATATATATATATATATATATATATATATATATATATATATATATATATAAAGGTGAATGAAATATCGGGGAAACTGTCAGTATGGTAGTGCTCGACACGTGTTTCGTGCTTATTAGCACTCATCAGTCGCACATAACCAAGTTATAAGATGGGAAGCTTGGAAGTTGAAAAAACACAAAGAGTTCACAGACCAGGGACCTGGTAGCACATTTGTGGTTTTTTTTTTGTCAGGAGACCCAGGGATTTCCGGGATTTATTGTGTTTTTTCAACTTCCAAGTTTCCCATCTTATAACTTGGTTATATGCGACTGATGAGTGCTAATAAGCACGAAACACGTGTCGAGCACTACCATACTGACAGTTTCCCCGATATTTTATTCACCTTTTTTTATAAAATTTTCCTGTCGATATTTCTTTATTTCTCTCTCTCTCTCTCTCTCTCTCTATATATATATATATATATATATATATATATATATATATATATATATATATATATATATATATATATATATGTTAAAGTAAGGAATCCTTATAATATGCTCCCCTTAGAGTCTTTTCGTGCCATAGAGATATAAACGATGATTAAGATTGAGGAACAGAGGAGTAAAAGAGAGAGCATTGGGACTGAAATAAATACAGCACTTTTGACAAAACACTAAAAATCCAGTTTTTTAGTATAACGATCACATGCATTTTTGTTTATTTCAAATAAAATCACAATACGCATGTTTACATGTATCTGTCTTACGATTTATGAACATCCTCCTAACTATATTTTAACTGGAAATATTCTATTTTTAATTATAACGTCCGATGTGAAATACGCTGGAGAAAAGCAGCCAAATTTACTTTTCCGTCCACAGTTTATTTTTTCACGCTTCCAACTCATAAAATTGTAAACATTCTTTTTTCCGATAAATAAAAATGCACCGGGTGCCGAAAAGTAAACTGACTGTTAAGTAACCTTGGTGGGAAAGTGTATTGATCGGTGGCGTTGACCAGGTCAAGAAAGTTTGATCATTATTGGTCAATAGAGAGATTCTGGAACGGTTATTTTAGCCGTATGGTTATTGCTACGGGCTCTTTCACTAACTTTTGATTTTGCTGCCATAACCAGACATAGACTAAGGGCCAGATGACTTTTCGACGATCTCACTTTTTGATATAGTGAAGTGTTACTTGAGAATATAAGAGAAGAGGAACTAAATCTTGTGATAAAAATTGTGTTGTTGCTTTGTTATTTTTCAATATGAAAATGATGGTAGGAACATGAATTAGGAAACTTGGAGAGGTGAAGCAGCAAAACTTGGTTCCTCGCTACTAAAGCTTTTTACCAATATTTCGACTTTACAATTGGATAGCGTTATTCGAAAAGGAACCAAGCGACGTTTTAACAGTTTTGAGTAAATAAGGTGTAAAGATTCCCTTTGGTTAAAAGTATTACATTGTAAATGACAAAAATGTTTAAGTCACGTTTGGTAGTGTATATCTTGCTTAACTTTTTGGCAATTAGTAAAAGAAAAAATCCGTAGTTAAAGCTGGAGTTTGGTTTTTTTGGCGGTTGGTTCTATTTGAAAATTTACGGTAAAGAATCATGGAATTTTCCAAAGCCAAGAATAGTAAGTTCTTAGCTCTGTCACCCATTGTTTAAACTGATTCTGCACAGGATGCGTTTATTAACGTAAAAAAATTGTTCATAAAACAGCACGACAGAACGTACGTAAAACTAGAATAGGAACCAAGTGACATAGACTTGGTTCCTTGTCGATAAATTCGCATAGCTGTATTTCTTTGGTGTCGCTTGCATGGTTCTCTCATCACCAGAGGACTCTGTTAACATTCTGGCACTTGAGTTTTTTTCGAATATCTAATTTAGGGTTTCAGGTGTCGCTTAGCGCCAATAACTCAAATAATTACAATTTGTCGCTTGGTTCCTTTTCGAATAACGCTATCCAATTCTTCGTAACATTCCGCGAACTCTCTTATATGACGATCACGGCCTTTTATTGGAGTATTCGAACTGGTAATAGCAGAAGCCGTTAACTTTTCAGGAACACAAACTTTTGAGGTCAGAAAACCTCCTTTTTTAAAAAAAAAAAAAGGATTTCAAACGCGAGCACTTTATTTACTTTGATTTCAATCTGGCCCAATAAATTTCATAATATATTAGTTTTGGTTCGTCGGGGTTTAGGACACTACACGAGTTTATAATTAATTGTTTTACTACACTAAATTTGGCTTCACTTGTTGCCATCACCCAGACTTCGAAACAGTTACCACACGTAAAAGGTCGACCTGAGCCTGAAAAAATTTTGTTTTTTAAAAGTTTGCACAGATTTGCAAAAGTGAATGCTTTTGCCGAAATCTACGCAAAAATTTGCTTCAAAATAGCAAAATACTGCTGATATACTTTTATATACTTTTTTTAAAAGCTTACAGAAGTTAAAAAAACACAGTATGAATAAAATTTGACACTCTTTTAAAATACAATAGGTATTAAATAATCAAGTAAGTATAATATTTTTATAAAGTTAAGCTACCTGTATTCTCCATTGCTAAAATACCACAAATACAACAGTTTCAAAATAGAACTGTCCACGGCTCAAGCAAAATTGCAACTGATAAAATAGGTAATGCTGTACCTATCCCTTATTTCACACGGCGGCGTCGGTGCGGTGGTAAATTGGGCGCGAAGGTTACCTGCTCCATAACATGAGTTTGTAAACTGGGCGCATGGATTTTAGGGTCCGTTTTAATCCTGTAGGTAAATTGGGCGCAGACGTAAATTGTTCATATTATGTAGGTATGAGGTGTGCGATATTCCAGTACTTATTAAAAAAACAAAAGTGCACTTTATGTAGGTATATTAAAAAGCACATACATTATAAATACGAAGTACATTTTAGGTAATGCAGTCTATTTATTTCTCCTAACTTTATCTTTCAATACCATGCTTGGTGTAAGTGAAATCGGCAACCACCAATTTCAATTCAGGCCAAACGTACAGTAATACTACATGGATAGCCCTTTCAAAATCAACAAAAACATGTCTTGGATTGGACATAAGACGATAGTTTTCATAAATTTTACATTTTAGTAAAGAAAAACACGTTTTTTAAGATTCACTAGTTTTAATCGGTAACAAACAAAAAACCAAGGGAACATAGTGGCCATTTTGGTGTCCATGAATTATTGTAAAAAATTGAGAGAAAATCTTTGTACAAAAAGAAAATGTTCCGCCCATATACAGTATATTATTTTGGTTAAAATACTTATGTTCGTTTCACATGTAAACACAATAATATTATTTTCTACGTTGTTAATAAACAAAAAATGTTCACGCGCTGAGAGCTCCATGCATTTTTTCTATATTTTCAGGGAGCGGATCTGGTACTATCTTGCGGCGACAGTTATAAATATTGCTTCTAATGTTACTGGGATCAATAGTTGTGAGAGATGGTGGCAAGTGTGATGTTAATGTTTTACAAATGATTTTTGAAGGCCTTTCAGTTACATCTTCTTCAGCCTTTTATACACGTATTTGAAACAGCTTTCCTGTTTACCTTTTATCCATCTGCTTCATGATTGTGAACATCATCCTTTCTTGAAATTAGGTTCTCTGTACCAACAGTGTAAAGTTTGGCTTTACAATGCAGCTTTTTTTGGCTACATCTCCACGATGTCTCACCACTTTCTAACACTTTGTCTTTTGAAAACGTAAAATTTTCGTATAAAATGAAATCTTTCCCACGTTCACTTTTGATCACTGACACGGACATTTTCCACTTTTATCTATGCGCTATTAAAAGTAGAAATAAACTAAACTATAAAGCAAATTGACCTGAGCAAGTAAATTAAATTTCGGAGTATTTAGGTATATATAAGTATTAATTTTTATGTTATTATCTCATACAGGCAGGTGCTTAAAGAAATGCCCGCGCCCAATTTACACGTCATGATCACAGACCCTTTTAGAAATACAGGTAAAGGGATTATTTTTACGCCCAATTTACTACCGTCAATTTCACAGCCATAAAACTAGTGATTGCAATCCCGCAGTGTTTTAAATCCCGCAGGGCATTTGCGGGATTGGTTCTAATCCCGCGCGTTGTAAAATTCGATAAATTAATGTTTATTTAATTAATTATTAAAACAACTTTAATTTTTTATTCTAAAAATCAACAAATAACCGTATTTAAGTTAAAAAAATTATATAATTTAAAGTCTAGCATCTCTTATATATTACTATGACTATAAATCAATAAAATTTCTTCTTAATTAAAGTAACTTTGGGCAAATGAACTTCGGATGTTTATACGCGGGATCCCGCATGGGTTTTTTAATTTTATAAAATTCGATAAATTAACGTTTATTTAATTAATTATTAAACCAACATTAATTTTTTATTATAAATATCAAAAATTAACGGTGTGTCAGTCAACAAAATTATGTAATTTAAAGTCTAGCCTCTCTTAACTATACTACTATGACTATAAATCACTCAAATTTCTTATCAATTAAACTAACAAGTAACTTTGGGCAAATGAACTTCAAGTGTTTATACGCGAGATCCCGCATGAGTTTTTTAATTTTATAAAATTCAATAAATTAACGTTTATTTAATTAATTATTAAACCAACTTTAATTTTTTGTTATAAATATCAAAAATTAGCAGTATTTCAGTCAACAAAATTATGTAATTTAAAGTCTAGCCTGTCTTAACTCTTAACTATACTACTATGACTATAAACAGTCAAATTTCTTATCAATTAAATTAACAAGTAACTTTGGGAAAATGAACTTTAAATGTTTATTATTTTTCTAGCTTACTAGTTTTTATAGTAAGTCACATTAGTTTGATTGTAAGGTAAGTAAGATACTTATAATACCTAAGCAGTCTCATTAATTTTCATATAATAATACCACGGGTATTTGGCAGATACACATTTTCGCGTTATTTTTTAAGAGTTTATGGCTTTTTCATGGCTATGCGGAACCGCATAGCTGGTGTGGGATCCCGCCGGCCGCCAAATGATGCGGAATCCCGCGGGATTGCGGGATCCCACTTTGCGGGATTGCAATCCCTACATAAAACTGAGACGATACGTGATAATTCTAATTAGATGTCGGTTTATCGAGCAGTCTGTAAAAATGAAAATTCCTCTGAAATTTACATTCCTATTATACTATAAATATAATCCGGAAATAAAAACTAAACCACTAAAAACATGCTTTTTCGCTTTAAAAATAAAATTCTTCGAAAATCATCACACTGGCAATTTAATTATTAATTAAGTGAGCACATCAACTCTTAAATTAGCTGTTACATCCTCTCTAGAATACTTCTTCTCTTTTTTCTACAGACGTTAAAATATGTAGCTACGACAGAAACGGCTGATCTTTACGTGATGATGCTTAATTTAGACATGGCGGGATACCTTCGTTTTGAAGGGCCTTGCTCTTGAATTTTTGCGTCTAGTAACAAATGGAATGTGTACGGAGCTAGGAGGGAATCGATTACTTTTGCAATCGATGACTTTTATAATCGGTTACGGTAATCAATTCCATTGATTATAAGTGGGAATCGCGGTTGATTACGTTTTCAAGGGTAATTAAATTAGTAATCGATAATCTATATAAAAGAAGAAACTGACTGACTGACGGACATATCAACGCACAGCCGACACCGCTGGGTCTAAAAACTTGAAATTCTGCACAGCGGTTTCTTACATAATGTAGGCATCTACGAAGAAATGGTTTTCAAAATTCAACCCCTAAGGGGGTGACACAGGGGTTTAAACTTTGCATGGGAAAAAATATATTAGATGGTCCTATTATCTCGAAACTTTATAGAAATACTCTAAAAAATAAATGTTAAAACATGCGTTTTACAGTTTTTAATAATTCAATCCATAAGGGGGTGAAATGGGGGTTTGTAATGGGGTAAAATTGTTATACCGCTGACGAAGTCGTGGCCGGAAACTACTCTATTTATAAAAGACGAAACTGACTGACATCAACGCACAGCCCAGACCGCTAGGTCTCAAAACTTGAAATTCTGCACAGAGGTTTCTTACATAATGTACGCATCTACTAAGGAAGGGTTTTTCAAAATTCAACTCCTAAGGGGGTGAAAGGCTGGTATTGGTGACCCAAATTAAGGGCGCCAGTTGCAATCAGCTGGTTTTGAACGGGGAATAAGAGCTCACTAGATGACAAAATTGACAAACATGTCAAATTTCAGGATAATGAGGAAACGAAAACATTCCCCGTTATAGTGCTTATCAAGTTGGCTGGAGAAGACGGCACATTCCTAATTTGAGTCGCCAATAATAGGTAATATAATTTGAGCGGGCTTAATCAGTCACTTGGCGTTTTCAATAAATATGTTAATATTATTGCACAATCAGTCACTCGAAACATGCACACACAAAATTCCGCTGGTGGAACGGACAGTAACAAAAATATTTAAAATTCGACCAGATCCAAAAAATTCAGTTTCCCGCCTGACGTCGTCCTACGAAAAACAACTGAACGTAGTGGACAATGTGGCAAATCGAATTAAGGATACGGCAACACCGCTATGCGCTCCTTCGGCCGTTTTAGTACAGTAGCAGGTAATGTTTATGTTTTGAGTAAATTTTGAAGCATTTTTTAATCTTCCATTTTAATTTTATTTTAAAACTTCTTTCGGAATGTTTTGGTGTATTTAAATATAACAATAAACTAGAATAATAGTAAAACCCAAAAGTCATTGTGGAATAACCTCAGCGCGAAGTAGTTTTTGTCCCCGTTATTCGATGAATTATAGTTAGTATTTCTTTAATTCTCATGTGTAAATATCCTTTTTAGGTTATAAAATATTATTTGGAGGACTCCAGTCCTCCAAAGACCTTAAAGTTTTCAAGGTCTTTTTATCAAACGGTATATAAAAAAATATTTTGAAAATCACCCTAAAAAGGGTCGAAACGTCAATAGACTTTTCATAAAAAAAGTTTTTACTATGAACCTAATCCCAAGAAACAAACAATAAAAAGATATGTTATAAATGGTTCAAGAAAAATAACAAATATCTAAATAGTACGGTGTGTCTACGTAAGGTCGCAGCATATGGGAAACTTTTTTATTATTAATTTTACGAAAAAAAGTTATTCTTCATAAAAAGTTCTGCATGGTCCAAAACCTAAAGTGCAACCATCAGATATCGAAATTTCCCAGTTATATACGAGGTCTGTCAGAAAATATGAATTTTACCCGACAGCAAAATACTTTTATGCGTGCGGTGTTTGGTCGCTCTTTTAAGGGTGGATTTGATCCAAAAAAATTGGGATAAGCTTTTCGAATGAAGTACTATTGTATTATGAAATAAAAAAGCAATTGCTGGATAAGACCATTATAATCCGATTAAGAAAGTAATATACGATTCTGTTTACTACTGCTTCTTATACAAATGCCTTGTTACAAATTAAAAACCTGCAAAATCATATTTGCCACCAAAATTAATTAAGTCAAAGAAATCGTTATTATCTTTAAGTACTGAAACACAGTACACATCTAAATAAGCATATCCGGATGTTAAAAAAAACAACCGGAACAAAATAGAACGCAGGAAATGACTAAAAATTTACATACTATAACGCCTTCTTTCTCCCTTAACATTCTGTGCTTAATGGAAGAAGGTGTTACATGTTTTACTTCTGTCACACGTGACGAAAGAAAAATATCTTATTTTATTTATATAAGGTTTCTAATCGACCAAATTAGTTTTACTTCCTTTGCAAGAGGATGTATTGTAATTGTGAAAAAAATTACCTTTTGCAATTGCCTTAGATTGTCATGCTTTGGGTCCCTAGATTATGAAAAATATGGTTTTTCATTTCCGTCGGTCGGTCTGTTTACGCTAAAACTCAAAAACTACTGTACAGAAGAAAGCATAATATTTTGCATATACAGGGTGTTTCGAAAACATGTGTCATCGCTTAAAGAGAGATTCTCTGAGAGAAACTAGGGCTAAGAGTTTATATGAACCTGGGTCCGCAGATGCTTTGTTTCAAAGATACAGAGTGTCGTGTTGAATTTTTCAATTTTTTTTTCAGATTTTTCAAAATATATTTAAAATGGCTTCAGCAATTTTGATGAAATTTACCATTCTTAAAGTACTTAACTTTGAGAGGTCCTCCACGGGCGTACATATGAGAATACGGTAAAATATTTTTTTAACAAAAACAGGTACGCCACTGATTTTTCCAGATTTTCGTATCTCAATTAAATAGTATGCTAAATTCAGATCAGAATCATCAGATCGCCTTCTAGCCGATATAGAAAATGATATTTGGTGGCATTCATTAACAAATTGCAGCCTTTTTAAAACTACAGAATATACAGGATTATGAAATTCGCTGCATATAATGAAACCGGTAAATCTTGGTATGAATTCAGATGGGGAAAAATAGTCATAAAGGCGCTTCGTGATAAAAACGACCGTCAAAAAAAAAATTAACCACTGCGCACCACTGGTAATAAACACGTAGATATAAAAAACAGTGAGCTAGGTTGTTGTGTTGTCAAGTCTCTCAACAATAATTCTATGTAACAAGTATAATATTTTTATTACCTTTCAAGAAAGAAATCCTACTAACTCTCCAAAATTCTCAGTTTCAAAGAGTTAAAATACTCAAATCCAGAAAACAGCTGTTCAAACCAATAGTAAAATAATAACGCTCAATTAAACACCAAGAAATGTGGTGTTTTACTAACTTATAATGCACAACACTCGGCGCGTACGATATTTTGTTAATACTAATGCACTGTTAAAGGGCTAAAAACTATTTTCTTTCACTAATTAATAAACAGAAAGCAAAAAATGTACACGACATTTTTCATCTCATTAATCCATGGTACTAACTGCACTTCTGTCAACTTTTTGACAAAATTTCCTACTGTAATTAAAGAATTTTGGTTCTAAGTGTATTATACTATATGCCTAGTTGTGCTCAGTTAAGGTGCGTTTCCTATGGGGCGGCTGACGCTCGCGGCTGCCGCACAGCGTCTGACGCCTAGTACTGCTCATGTGACAATTTAATGTAACCGTTTCTTTTCGAGCGTCAGACGCAAGCTTCAACGTCAATGGATTACTGGCGTCAGCCGGCCGCTGAGCGGCAGCCGCGAGCGTCAGCCACTCCATAGGAAACGCACCTTTAATGTGATAAAATAGTACCTGAATTATGTGAGGCTCTAGTGCAACCACCTGTCCAACCTTTTTTTAAAGGCAGGAAGTTTAAGCTAGTAGAAATATTGCTTGTCATTGATGACGTAATAGGTAAGCCATAATTCTTTGTGTTACCGGTATAACATACCCTGTTTCGTTCTGCTTACAATCTAAACCTAATTTCACGAGTGTATGATCCATATTTTTCCATATTTGACCGGCCGGTGGCTCGGTGGGCGGCGCCGCTAAGATGCGAAGCGGGCTCACTCGATCACGCGCCATACCTGGTTCGATTCCGGTGCTGTACCATAAAATAAAAAATGTACAGGTCTGGGTGTTTGTGATTGTCAGTATGAATGAAGC
This sequence comes from Philopedon plagiatum, assembly GCA_963971165.1. Taxonomy (NCBI): domain Eukaryota; kingdom Metazoa; phylum Arthropoda; class Insecta; order Coleoptera; family Curculionidae; genus Philopedon; species Philopedon plagiatum. The sequence continues at coordinate 14,772,521 of OZ020194.1, forward strand.
GTGTGCATTGTGTATGCGTGTCGAATGAAGGAAGGTGATAAAGGAATTCTTCTTCGACCGAGGAGGTACCACACCACACACCCTCTTAAAGGGCTGGTGAAATCCTTAGGGATGTTTCCAGCACTGGGTGTGTGAGTCGGTTGCGTGATATACAACCCACGGTACCTTAGTACTTAGGCTTGTTGCCTTCGTGGGTTGTAAGAAGATAAAAAAATATTAAGTAAATAAATTGCTATTAAATTAGAAGACACGTTTTTAGTAAAATAAGTCTTTGGAATTAAAAATGCTTTAGATTATTTTCGGTTTTCACTAAAACGCAAGGACAAGTCAAGGATATTTCAGTTTGGAAAGGCCGCAGCTAGAAGCGTCGGATTAGGTGGTTTAGGGTATTTTTAAAATAAAAAAAAGCGCGATTTGAGGGGAAAAAGAATTGGGACTGTCTGTAGATACCCCAGGAGTCACCTATTTCAATGTAATAAACTATTTTCATAATACATTGTACGTAAACGACCATAAGAGCCGTTTCACACACGACTGATGGTCAGTCCTGAAGACCGGGCCATTATTTTAAACTGTCCCTATCATATGCAACGCATATCAATCATAGAGAAAGAAAAAGAAGGTGTTAAATCTGTGGCTATCCCTGTCATAGAGTTGAAAGGTAAAAAGACGAAAAGGAAACCGACAAGTTCACATTTTAAACTGCTGTCAAAACTGACAGTGACAGTTCCGTCAAAAGTGCTGGTTACATCACGTGGTACAACACCAAACATCTTTGCTTCAACTTTTAAAAAGGGGTAGGTTGGATGCTAACAATATAATAGTAATACGTATGTGGCTTGGACCATCTCTTAACCTTAAATATAGGGTGACAAATGCACCTTTTATCGGCCGTTCTAGACATAACGGATGAACCCAAATATTTCTGAAATTTTTCTTTCTTCGCTGTAATAATTTTTACGCACAACGCGACAACAACGTGTTGCTCCGCGCTTTGTTAATACATTTTTAAAACTTAAGAATCGCGTCCATGTGGACACAAAATAATCGACTGATGATCAGTTCTTTTTTCTCGAACGATCCGCAGGACTGACCATCAGTCGTGCGTGAAACGGCTCTAACGGTCACCTGTTCCGACGGTGTATACTGAATACTGAAAATGCATGGTGGAAATTCAGCAATGTAGCTGACGGGTACGGGTCTTCTTCTTCTTCTTCTTTAAATAGAAGAAGAAAATTGCCACGCAAATAATGAGGGAAAAAAGAGAAGAATAAATAAATATTCAATTTGAAAATACAGTATTAGTGGATATCACCATAAAAGTTTCTACTTCTATTTATACTATTCAGAATTGTTTAATTGACGTTTACAATAAGCAATTGTGTGAATGATATAGCATTTTTTATAGTTTTGTGTAGGATGAATGCGTGCGAAAAAGTAGCGCGAAAAAATTTTTTTATGCATGCGCAAAGTTAAATTTTGCGCATGCATTTACGTACGCAAAGTTAAACTTTGCGCATGCATTTGCGTGCGCAAAGTGATACTTTTCCTAAGCCACCCGTTAAATGAAATTATCGGATCTACAATCAATTTGCAAAATATTAATAATTGTTCTTTTATTATAAATATTAATAAGAAATAATTCAATTTTTACTAATATTACTATGTAAATTGTTATTGAAGTTCTTTTCAGTTTCATTACAGATTCTTCAAAAAATAATCATTGTTTTTATTTTCGTTGTAATCTGACGCTCGTAGAAAATATATGTTCATAACGCATGTGCAAAGTGGTTTTTCCGCACATGCCTGCTTGACAGAAATCCGCTCCGCGTCGTTCGTGCAACGGCAGTCGCGTGCGGAAAAATATAACTTTGTGCACTTGTTAGGAACATAAATATTACAGCACTAGTGCGAAAAGGTGATTCATTTCGTTACCTACTCAAATGAATATCGAAATACGGCTGTTATGACACGATTTTATAAAGTAATTTTTTTTCAACTCGTTAATAACGTTCTTGTAAGTAAATTGTTTCCTCTACTTGTATATTTAAAACGTCTACCACGCCAATGTTCGAAGTGCTGCCGAATAATTCTAAAAATAGTCGGCCGATGGCGCCTTTTACAGGGAATGCGTACTCATGTTGACAGCTTTATGGGATTTTATAAGGCCCATTCAATTTCCACTTTTAAAAGGGGGGAAGTTAAAATAAAAGTCGTTCACACGTTTAGTTCATTACGACTTAAAAGACAATAAATTATTTTACTAAAGGGGGGTGGGTAAGAAGGTTTGTAGGTTAAATGGTAGTTATGTAAGGGAGCTTTTTTTGCTTTTTAGTATCTGTTAAGAGCAGTACTCAGCCCTCGTTAGTATTATTTTCTTTCATTTTTTTTTGTGTTGTTGCTCAGTTATTTCCTAAAAAAAAAGCAATAACTTTTCAGTTTAAATCCATAAAAAATAACATATGACAACAAACCCCCTTCTTATACAGAAAAAACACTATCGTATTTTGAATTGGATACCCATTCACTCAATGACACACTCTATTCCGTATTGCACAATACAAATTTGGTTTATTTCAATGATTAGTTTATCATTGTTAACCAATAGGTTATAAGATTGCTTGAAATATAAGGTTTCATTGGTTTTTAATGGATCGTTCAAATACAACAATTGTTTGATGTCACTAATACCCTGTCCTAAATTCAATGCAAACTATCATTGGTTTCACTAGAAGTTTATTTGTAAGAATATGCACCTCATTTAATGCAAATTAGATATTATTGTTTCAATTACATCAGTAATTAATTTAATGTAACTTCCAATAGAAAGAAAATATTTTTGTTTAAATTCAACCATATTCGTGTTTTGAAGATTACTCTTATTTAATATAATGAAGAATTTCTATTACATCAATTATACTTATATTTCAAACAAATGAAACACGCTTTGTTATTTTAAAATAATTTTTATTTAGTATTATTAAACATTGACATTCTGCAAACATTTAAATATAAAAAACACATTTTATTAACACCACACTGACGTGAACACCGTAAACTTTTTATATTGATTACACTCCAAATATAGGATCTGCTTCTTTGCAAAACTGTCTGCTTTTAGCTTGAATGGGTAAGATGATTGATGTAAGATGGAACAAATTTGACGCATAACACTGCATTCGAGTCTCCTAAATTTACAGCTAGATTTGGAACCATGTCTAAAAAATACAAATTCAACAATAAACTTGTGATCATATTAATTTAATGTTAATAGTTTTTTAACAATACGTATCGGCTGAGTAAAAATTCTTATAGTAGACTAGCCAAGAGAGATTAACAAATAAAACAACAAACTTATGCTTGCAAATCGTTTAGATTTGTTTTACTTACCATAAAGCACTGCAATGACTTGCCCAGCTCCAAAAATCAATTATTTTTGGCTTATAACGCAATAAACAAACAAGCTGCAAGCTTAAACGGCGATTGAACGAACAAATACAAGCACATGTTTAACCCCTCCCTCCGCGAGCAATAGAAATAATATTTCAGTCAATCCAAACCCATTGAATTAATATTTTTTATTATTTCTCTAATACCTTATATATTTTATAACAGTGTTTATTTTAATTGAAATGATATAAGGATAATTCACTTAATTTTTAGATTTTATTACTTAAACTGTAGTTCTTGTTCGTTTAATAAAATATATTTTAATTTGAATCACACCGCCCACAAATACCTATTTTTCACCCAGTTATATTTGAGCATTCTCCTCAAATAATTTAATGTTTTGGGTTAAACAATTCTATACTCTAAGGAATAATAGAAATTTATTGGTTTCCAATTGTATTTTTGTAATTGAAAAAATGGTAATATAGTTTCAAAGAAGTAAGACTACTATATTTCACGCAATGTTTTCTTTTGGTTATTTCAATGATGTTTTATTGAAACAGCATTAACTTTAATATAACTAAAGTGAGAGTGGTCAACAATAATATTATTGAAAATAGCATAGAAGTTTTTTCTGTGTACGGTATGTACCTGGATCGGTACCTTTCTCTCTTATCAGCGCATATTTTTCGTGGTGGATGGTCACTTATCTTAAATTCCATCCTATTAATGCTGGCATATCCTAAGGTTCAGTCTTAGCACCAACCCTATTTCTTCTTCACAATAATGACCTACTCTCTTCAACTACCAATCCCATCCATAGTTACGGAAATGATAGTACTCTTTATTCCAACATTCATTTTTCCAGACGTCTCGAATCAAGAGCTGGACAATAGACGCAGGTCTATGTATCCCTTTCCAAAGAGCTTCAATTTAATCTTTGACTGGTGTGCAAAAAACCTTGTTCAGTTCAACGCACAAATACCAACCTTGCTCTCTGTCACGTGAACAATCCGGCAACACTTACCCCATCCACATGAGAGGTCAAGCCCTAGAGAACAATGATACGTTCGATCTTGTTGGCAACGCTTTCGAACATGATGTCTGCAGGAGCAGGCACAAACACATTACTTAGATAACCACACCAGCAGCTATGCTTCTCCCGTTCCAACTTACACACTCTCTGTGTTTCTCAAATAAGACCTAACCTGTTCCCACGTCTGGGGAGAGATATTTAACATCCTTGATTCTATACAAAATAGAGCTATTCGGCTCATCAATGACCCAAAACCTGTATGAGTCTGTAATTTTGGATTATAAATATTAATTATTTGCTCTAAAGACAACATCTTTATTATTTAGCAACAATGATCCCCAGGACGTTCCATTTTGATCCGCAACATCCTAGTTGGGATGATCCCAGCTAAAACATCCCTGGGACATCTCCTGGTCATTAGAAAGATCTCAAATAGGTCCCAAAGTGTGTTGCTGTCCCAAGAACGTTAGCAATGGGATTAAAAAAACAAATTGGTAAAATTTTTTATAAAGTGTAAAAACAAAATACTATTGGAATCTTTATTGCATTGATGACTCTATATTATAGTGACTTTATATTACCACAAAATCCGTTTTTTTTGTGTCAGTACTAGGACTGTTTGGAACTGCTAGGACATGGCGCTGCCTGTGCCGTGCTTCTTCAGTAATTCAACATAATAATGTTAAAGATTTACTTTTTGTCGTAATATTCTATCAAAAGAAAAAGCAGAGTTTTTCCCGGTAGTTCCTTGTACTCTGAATAAGTATTTTGCTATTTAACTGTGTTGGAACAAATTATGACAAATTTGATTTGATTGATATGGGAAATCCCAAAATTTCTTCTCTGAGATATCCCAGGGACATGTCCAATATATAGGAATTATCAAAAACTCTAAAAGCGGCTGAAGTATAGTAAATTGACAGTGCTATAAAATGTATCCAGACTAGGGTTGCCAGATTCGAAAGACTAATTTCCGGGACGTCCTGTCAACCAAAAAAAAAAAAAAAAAACGCTCTATGGTGTAGTCTAAAAATTTTCCTATGTGCTTGGCCAAAAGAACGACGGTAACATCGTTTACAAATACTACTTATATTTATCGCTAGACTTGGCAAGTTTTAACAATTTTTCGTCTTCAGGCCCTTGGCCCTTTTAAAAAGGACAAAAATTCTGAGCAAGTCTAACTGGAATTAATTCGAATTGGCAGCTCAGCTGCAAGTTGTTTATTTTTGTTTGATTTAAGATTTCCGGGATAGTACAGTAAAATTCCGGGATCCGGGACGACCTAACAAATTCCGGGATTTTCCCGGAATTCCCGGACGTCTGGCAACCCTAATCCAGACCCTTTAAGGCGTAGAGAATGTCCAACAATGATCCTATATACGCCCTGTGTAACATTTATGGAATGATCCCAGATACAGCCCGAACTGTTCCAAAAGTACGTCCCAGAGACGTCCTGTAGATTCTATGGCAGGTTACGGGACGTCCCTGGGATGGCAGAAATATCCGAGATTAACATCGCTGGGACGTCCCATGAACAGCTTTGTGTTAACTGGTTAAAGGTGTAATCAAATAAAAAATGGGACGATGTGACTTAAAAAATTTTGATTGTGAAAGCGTAATTTAGAAATTTCAAATTTTTACTTGAAAATCTTGAATAAGAATTCTTTTAAAATTTAAAACACATTTTTTATTTAACGTTTTGCATTAAAATTTAAAAAAGGCAGTTTGCTCTTAACCAATTTTATTCTTTTTGTATTTTTAGTAAACCCTGTATAAAAAAACAAATTTTTGGCATTATTTTTAAAGCAAACAAAAACTTTTATAAAAAAATGATCTTTTTTCGTATCTTTCACTTTTTAGTCCATTTGTCCTCTTATCTATCCCATCCCCAGTGGATTTTTTAACTAGTGAAGTGGGCGATACATTAAAAATTAATCGCCCAGTATTGAAATTTTCATGTACTATAGGCGACAAACATTTTGGTCAATTTATTCAGTTATATTTTTCCTCCAGTGTTTTTGTCGCCCAGTGATGTTGGCTTAAAAAATGCACTGCCCATTCGTGGACATACTGTATATAATAGTTATTTAAGTTTTGCATTTCAACGCTTTAAAAATTGTGAGTAATATTAATCACACTGGCTTTAATAAATAAGCAAATTCTTGAATGTTCCAAATGCATACAAAATATTATTTATACACACATTCGTAATAAATATTGTCCGTTAAAATGTTAGGCCTTAAAACTTGGCACTAAATGCGATATTAAGATTACACAGATGAAGAGATAAATTCAAAGAGCAAATAGAATTTACAAGATTCGTGGTTCAAAGCAAAGGAATATTTATTGTGCTTTTCCGTGTAATATTTCTTGGGAAGTGTTACCTTCTGCATTTCTTTGAGATCTATTTAATCTACTTAGTATGTAACAAGTTCTTGGGAAATCGTAACATTAGGCAGTACGTACTTTTTTCAGCTATAGGCATGGATTTATTAAGAATGGATACGGGATGATGTAACATTCTTTGAAGCCAAAACAAACCATTCTAAACGACACTGTAAACACAATTTGTAAACATTGGCCACATATTATTTTACCTTGTATTTTTGTACAAAAACTACGTTAGAAGCATCACAAGATTTACTAGAAGTAATAAAAGCCCTAAAATATTTTATTTTTCTGCTAAATAATAACAAATTTAAGTTAAAAAGGTTTTATTATTTATAGGTTATGTTATTTCTAAAGGTGTTTATTTAAAGTCGCTCTGAGTCATTTCTAAATCTATAAGTCGCACTTTTTCTTTTCTAGTTCATTAGATAAAGACGTACGTGTAACCGAGTGTTCAGACCGAGGTTCAGCCGTTTTCCTGAGCAACCAGCACAGACAGCAACACTTCTGAGCTCCAACACTCCAATGCTATTTTATCTCTTTCTACTACCATTCTTGATTCAATTACGTATTTCCTGTGGTATTTCCTTAAAATTCGTAAACTCTACCACTACGGTAAATGTTTTCACAACAAATAACAAATATAAGGCTTCACGTTCGATACGGTCACAGTATACGGAACATCGAATCCTTATTATAATAGATCCATGGCTATAGGTAAGTCGTTTTTTTTGAGATTTTGACTTGAAAGCAGAGAAGGGTGATTGACACAAAAGTGAGTCATTTTTACATTATTGGTGATTCAAATTAAGAAAGTTAAGTCCTCATCAGCTAACTTGCGAACTGCCGTAGTGTTCAGTGTTTTCGTTTCGTCTTTGTCTTCATTATTGTGTTATTTGGCATCTTTATTAATTTAGTCTAGTGAGACCTTTTTGCCCACTAAAAATCAGCTGTTTGCAGCTGCGACAACGCTGTTTGGCATAATTTGAATCAGCAATTTTTGTCTTTTTTTATCCTCTATAAAAATTCTTTTTGCGACTACGGTAGACTCTACACATCTACACTTTGTTGCCAAATTTAGCTTAGGGTCTTCGGTGGCCGAGTTGGTACGGCGCCAGCTTTGCAACCGAGAGGTCGCGGGTTCGAATCCCACTTCGACCATGGATGTTCTGTGATTGTTAATTGTTGGAAGGTGGTAGAGGAATTCTCCCTCGGCCGAGGTGGTATCACCCCACACATCCTCTTCAACGGCTGGTGAAATCCCTACGGATGTTTTCGGCTCTGGACGTGTGAGTCGGATTTCCCCAGTACCTACGGTACATAGTATTTAGGCTTGGGTCTTCGTGGGCTGTCAGAAGATAAAAAAGCTAATTTATTCCTTAAATTGACATTACAAGAAATACCAGTTGTGGTAATTTTAAATAGTGTTTTATAGCTTGTACATTTTTTAAAATCAACTGTGTTCGAATTATTAGAGATTATTCCAATTCTATTTGGAACGGAGGTACTCTAGCATGATCGACGGTATCGTCAACATTCAAATTAATGATTTAATAGTTTTCCTGGATTATGAAACAGCCCCCCAACTGGAAAACGATAGGTTTAGTATATTATTTATTTATTTATTTCTATATACCTTTATTTCTATATATACCAATAGTCAGTACTACCGGATCTGCTTCCTACAACCTGTCACATTTTCTATCCAATATATTGACCAATATTGTTGGAAATAATGAATATCATATTAAAGATTCCTGAAATTTTCACCAATTCATTAAAGATAAAAAAATTCCAAAAGATTATTTTCTAGTTTCGTTCGATGTCACATCACTCTACACTAATATTCCAGTTGAATTAGCTCTAAAAGTTATCGCAGAAAAATGGAATAACATAAAAAATTTTACAACAATACCAAAAACAGAATTTATAGAAGCCACAAAAATATGTCTAACCTCTACATTTTTTCAGTACTAAGACCAATTCTTCTCGCAAATTTATGGCGTCGCAATGGGTTCGCCCATCTCAGCTACTATAGCAAACTTAGTAATGGAGCATCTAGAGGTAAACGTCATAGAATCGCTTGATTATAAACCTCATTTCTTCAAAAGATTTGTAGACGACTGCATTCTATGTATTCCAAAAAATAAACTTAACTATACATTAAACAAGTTTAATTCATTCCATCCAAAAATTCAATTTACACACGAAACAGAAAATAACAAATCAATAAACTTTTTAGACATAACGTTAAACTATAACGAAGAAGGTGACATAGAAACAAGCTGGTATACCAAACCAATGTGGTCAGGACGATATATCAATTATAACTCCAACATTCCAGAAAAATACAAGAAAAGTGTTGTAAATTCACTAGTTGACAGAGCTATTAAACTATCTGATAATAAACACAGACCAAAAAACTTAAAAAAAGTACGAAATATCTTACAAAACAATAACTACCCTAAAAAGTTCTATGAACCAATCATAAAAGCAAAAATAAACAAAATATACAACCCACAGAAAAATAACCCCAAAAATATGAATGAAAACCATTACGTATCTACTCCATACATAAAAGAAATAAACCAGAAAATTAAAAAAGTACTTCACCCACATAAAATCAAAATAGCAGAAAAACCAATTAATAATTCAAGAAAACTATTCACAAATCTAAAACCAAATATTCCAAAAACAAACCAGTCTCAACTCATTTACAAAATAAATTGCCTTGATTGCCCAAAAACCTATATTGGGCAAACAAAGCAATATCTTAAAAACAGAATTAAGGAACATCAAAACAGTATTAGAAATGTTAGTCACAGTTCAACAGCTCTATCAAATCATTAACTAGAATATTTACACAACTTTAATTTTAATAACGTAGAAATCTTAGATTATGAATCAAACTACAAAAAACGAAACATAAAGGAAATGATACATATTAAAAAAACCCATAACACCCTAAACTATAGAACAGATACGGATAATTTAAGTACCATTTACAACAACCTTATCATAAAAAAGTAAAACGAAAATAAAAGCAAAATTTTTGTGTCCCTACCCTTAAACATCTGGAATAATAAAACCAAAGCTCTTTACTGTAAACATCCACAAATCAGTCTAGTTTAAAACCCTGTTGCAATAAGTCATTTTGTTAAAATGTGGTGTTTAAGTGAAATCAATTTAAAAGGTATGTCATATTCTACTATCTCTTGTTTATATAAATCTTACATAGAAAAATATTACTATTACACCTTTGTTATTAGGATTCTGATGATGGTTTAGAGATGAAATAAACCGAAACGTCAAAACCATTTCAAGACTTTAATTTAAACTGACCGAAAGCCCAAGAAGTACAATAAAACTATTTAATCAAAAACGGTCAAGAAACCAATATTACTAATTTATTTCTATATTCCCAACCAACTATACGGTTTATTACAGGGAATATACAAAACAAATACAATCAACATAATATAAACAAAGATTATACAAATACTAAAATTATAACAAATAAAAAGAAACTATAATAATTAGTGACCCAAAAAGTGTTTTTAGTTGGAATTTACATTTTTGGATATATCCTATAACTACCTATTATATTTTCTGGAATACTGTTATATATTGTTACCCCATCATGAAGAATGGATTTCTTTCTAAAATTGTTTTTTACTTGGACAGTTTTTAAATTTTTGTACGTTCTTGTACCATGTTTGTGTATTTTATAAGTATTTACAAATCTTATATTAGACTCTTTTATTTTAACTTACATAAAATGTATACCTAAATAACCTTTAGGCTTATACAAATATTGTAATTTTTTAAAGAATTAATTGTTGATAAACAAGAAGAACCCCATATCGAAATTAAATACTGAAGTTTTGAATATATTAAAGAATAATATATATTCTTTAAATATTTTAATTGAATATAATTTCTGGTCTTGTATAATATACCAATTAATGGAGAAATGTATTTTCTTAAATGTTGAACATGAACTTTCCAACTTAAATTTTTGTCTAAATATGAACCTAAAAATTTTATGTTAGGTGAATATTTTATCGTTCCCTCCTTAAGTATTAAGGGTGTATTAATTATATACGATCATAAAAGAAGGTTTTTTTAAAATTTAGAGTTAATTTATTACATAGGTACAAATTTTATTTCAATCATACTTAATGTTAAAAAATATTTGTTTATTATTGGCGGCAAAATATATAATTATTGTTGTATTATCTGCCAATAATTTTAAGTCACTTTTTAAATTTAAATTTGAAATAGAGTTTACATAAATTAAAAAAGAAGAGGACCCAAAATAAACCCCTGAGGGACACCACATGTGATATTTCTAAAAAAAAACTTGTTTTGTATTTTCAATTTGTACAGACTGTTTCCGATACTTACATAATTTTGAAACCAAGTGTAAATATCTTCCCTAATTCCTATCATACAAACACTGTAACAAAATACTATGATTGGCCGTATCAAATGCCTTGCATAAATCCAGAGACACACTTTGAATATTGGTAATGACATCAGCAACTGCCACACGTCCCATATTGCCCAGGAAAAAGCAGTTTTCGACTTTCTAAAAAATTTGATATTTTCATATGGTACTTATATTTTTTTCTATTATTTTTCAAATTACTGGTAGTACAGAAATAGGGCGTTAATTGTCGCAATTACTTCGTTGACCAGTTTTGAAGATTGCGGAAACTTTTACAATTTTTAATTATTTATCTGGGTATATCCCTTTTTTAACAGAAATTTTAATAAGATGTATTAAAACTGGTGTAATTTCCATTCTGATATTTTGAATAAATTTGATTGGTATATTATCAAACTCACTGGCTTTTTTGCATCAAGTTTTAGGATTATGTGTTCAACATTTTCTTCAGAAATCTCTTTTACGTGAAAAAACATGGATGTCTTGTTCTCCAGAAAGTTCGTCTTCGGCGCACTTGGAATTTTACTTGCTAATGTTTCTCCAATGTTTGCAAGATGTTTATTTATTTCTTCACAAAATTCATTCTTTTCTTCAATGGTGAATTTGCTGCTTATTAGTTAATGCTAAATTAAAATTTTTCAAATCTTCTTCTTGTCTCTCGTCTTAAATTCTTTATTGTAAAAATTTTGTTTGGTTTGTCTTATGGTTTTTTTTATAAGTCAGTTATAATTTATGTAGTTTTCCTTAATTTCATGATTGTTCGGATATTTCTTAGTTTTCTCACAATATTTATCTCGAATTTTTATCATTTTTGCTAATTTGTTATTAAACCATGGTTTTAAGTTTTCCCTAATTCTTCTTTCAAAAGAGGAAGAATCAAAAATATTTAAGATTTTTTCGTAAAAAGTATTTTGATCTTGAAATAAATGTTTTACGTCGTTTAAACAAACCATTGCAGTTTTTAGTTTATTTGAATCAAATTTTTTAAATAAAATGTTCTTAAATTTTGATTTTTGTTTCTTAAATGTTACTGGAATATCTATCACTTATTTGACTTTTTAAATTTAATCCTATATGTAACGATGGCTATTACTACACGAGCCTTGGCGAGTGTCGTTACAGATGCGAGAGTATTAATAGCCATTACATGAGGGTTGCGTAAAATATATTTTTTACGACCATTTAGTAATAAACATTAAACTGAAACCATTTATTTAATTTAGCAAGCGTTAAACAAATTGAACTCTTCGCTATCACTAATACTGACATAATTTCTGATTTAAATATTCTTAAAAGTTTTCATGAAAATGCAAATTTTAGTAAAAGATCTGTCAGAGTCAGATCATTTGTATTAAAAAGAGGCCACTTGATTAAAACAGTATGGGTTTCAAATAGGCTAACAATCCGGTTTCATAATGAAAATTTGTATCATAATAAACATCATTATGAAACATATCGAAGACTTTTAATTTGAATATTAGAGTGCGGGAGTAGAAAAAATTTTAATATCAAATTTTTTATTGCTACGAAAAAGACGAGATCCTTATGGAAAATGACTTCTTGATCCGTTTATTTGCCAAGTGGTATAAATCAAAAATTTCATGTTTTAACAGTCGCACTCGGAACGGGTGGGTCAGCGAGTGACCCCACTGAATTATTATTGTTATATTTTTTATATTTTTAAATATTTTTTGGTACACAGCTATTATTTCTAATGTTGAATGAACAAAATGAAATAAAGTTTATTCAAATATTTCTTATTTCTTTATTTTTTTAAGTTTTTCTTCGTAAATAAGTGCATTCTTTGAAATGTCATAATAATATTGAAATAAACAAAATAAACATATAGTACGTTCATTCAGTGGCTTTTTTATTCAAGTATTTAGCTGAATCAAAAACCATCGAAGCACTGACGAAAAAATGCGGGGTCAGACACTGACCCCCCTGTTCTAGGTTTGGGGTCAATCGCTGACCCCCCCCCCCTTCCGTGTTCTCCGAGTACACGTTTATGTTCCCAGTGCGACTGTTAAGCTTTTAAAAAGTTCTTCTATAGAATTTTTCTCTATCCTTGGAAAGTTTGTAGAACAAAACTATAAATAAGGTCTTTTGGCCTAGCAAAACAATGGGAAAATTTCTTTTAGAACCGTTATCACATAATTTATGTTACCGTGAAGCTCAAAAAACTGTTTAAACTAGTCAAGGAGCAGATCGCTGAACAATGAGAAATGTCAATGTGACCATGCAGGATGCCAACGGTTCAAAAATTAAAAACGTGGAGTTCTCTTTAGCCGATTTTCTAACTACTATAACGGGGAATGTTTTCTTTTCATCTTTGTCTTCATTATCGTGTCATTTGGCATCTTTGTCAATTTTGTCGTCAAGTGAGCCCTCCTTCCCCGTTAAAAATCAACTGATGGCAGTTGGCTTCCTTAACTTGAGTCGCCTATACTTATTTTCTTGATACTTTAATGAATGTCGCCAATGCGCTTCAAAAACTACCTTACATACGGTTAAGAAAAATTGGCTCCGATCTACAACAATGTAGCAATTTTATATTTTTAATTTACGACAAATATCCAAGCATTGTAAAATATTTGGAATAAAAATGAGGCCAATATAATTGAAATACAAAGAAAATTTGTTTGTTTGTCAAATACGTGATCATAAAATTCAAGATCATAGATATTCCAGTGACATTTAAGAAACAAAAATGAAAATTTGTCATAGTTTGATTTTTTTTTATAGAAAAAATTGTATTTTAATGGACGTAATTTTGCATAAATGCCAGTGGACAGTAGGTACTTGAAAAAGTCAATAAACAAAAAATAATTTTCAAGCTTCTGAAACGACCAACAAATACTTTGTTTATGACATCACAAATGGCTGTCATGCCATAACTCTGCCTATCGATTTCGGATGTGTGTTGCAATATGGTTGGAAGTTGGAACAAAGTCAAACATATTAATTTAAAAATATATACAGACTCAACGCGAATAGCTCAGTGATACGACTGATGATTTTTAAAAGCGAAAATATATAGATTTAATTTTCTGTAAAATATTGACTGCAAAAACTATATGGTGATCGCAATAAAATTTGTAACAAAAGGGTATGAAAAAAAACTATTATTGTTATTGAGAAAGATATCTTACCTTTATTGTCTAAAGAAAATTAAGAATATTTTCAGCACTAGTGGTGAAAATATTGTTAATATTACCTATATCGCCACTTAATTAGACTTCGTGTGCTAGTTAACGTCACTGGACCGCCGCGTTGTAAGCTTGGAAGCGGGGTTTCTTGTGAGGACTGGACAAGGAACAACAAGGTTCCGTTGATGTGAGTGCTAGGTTATGAAGGCATCATAGGCAACACGACAACTGGCATTCCAGGAGGCCACATTTTAGAGGATGTTTACAAATGAAAGGAGGGTCTATTAAAATATTATTGAAGAAGCATTCCAGCCTGTGCTGGTACTGCGGTTATGCTGCGGAAACCGTATAGAAGATCTCGTGTGCAATTTCGTGGTGCAAAAGGCTAAAATACCTAGGGAGTAGCCTTCGCCTTTGCACCCCAAAAGTGGGCGTTATCTAAATAGGTGGAAGTGTTGAGAGGCTTTACGTCTAACGACTCCTTTTGAAGCGTACAACCTCGCTTAATCTGCAGGACCTCATTTCTCTCGTCCAAAAGTTTGATGAACTTTATTTTTACAAGTTAATGCGCCCTGGTTTAAATGTAATATTGGCATAACAAAATAAACTTACGAAAAAATCTTAAAACCGTTTAGTTATTTCAGAAATTGCGAAACTAACAATAGACCCCAGCCATCTGGTCTATTAAGTTTCAGGTCAGTAAAAATGATACACGGCATCTATTTCTGGATATCGGTTCTTGTCGTAATTTCTATTGTTTATGACCTAAATCTATATTTGTATTTTAACAAGATAAAGTTAGTCATATGCAAATTGTACAGATTTGTTATCTTTCAGGAATAGTGGAAGTTATGTCATGTTATTTTGTTAGTTTAAACATATACAGTGACCGGCAAAAAGTTGGACACATATGGGAAAAATTTTTATTATTGTAATATTGAAAAAACTTTTTATGCCGATTGTCTCTGCATGATGGGTAACCTAAAAATTCATTTTGACATTTGTTACGTGATTACTCGTTTGGCGGCAAAATTGAAAAGAATATATATTGTCATGGAAAACTGGTATTAGGTGACAAGATATTGAAAAAAGTTATTAGAAAAAAGTGTTTAGATTTCAATTTTATACTCCTTGGCAAAGTCTGGAGCCAAAATTAAAAAAAATATATTTTACATTTTTTGAAAAAAAATGTACAATATTAGTTTCATATTCCCATGAATTTAATAAAAATGTGTTAAATGATCGAAAACCAAGGTAATAACCTATTATCTCAACATTTTTGTTATTACTTAAAAGTTTTATTTGATAAAATTTAAAATTTAGCTTTTTTCCATGTACTTGGGTGTGGCCAGACCCTGTATCTGGCAACCATTTTGGTATACACGTTAAAATTTCTTCAAAATTAGAGCAAACGGTCTTTCGTAAGCATATTGTTCCAGAAGTAACTATAAATGGTAAATATGGTTGCCAGATACAGGGCCTGGCCACACCCAAGTACATGGAAAAAAGCTAAATTTTAAATTTTATCAAATAAAACTTTTAAGTAATAACAAAAATGTTGAGATAATAGGTTATTACCTTGGTTTTCGATCATTTAACACATTTTTATTAAATTCATGGGAATATGAAACTAATATTGTACATTTTTTTTCAAAAAATGTAAAATATTTTTTTTTTAATTTTGGCTCCAGACTTTGCCAAGGAGTATAAAATTAAAATCTAAACACTTTTTTCTAATAACTTTTTTCAATATCTTGTCACCTAATACCAGTTTTCCATGACAATATATATTCTTTTCAATTTTGCCGCCAAACGAGTAATCACGTAACAAATGTCAAAATGAATTTTTAGGTTACCCATCATGCAGAGACAATCGGCATAAAAAGTTTTTTCAATATTCCAATAATAAAAATTTTTCCCATATGTGTCCAACTTTTTGCCGGTCACTGTATAATGTGTGCTGTTGTTGATGAAGTTCAAAAATCTTCAGATTATGGACACATACTTTTTGAAATACAAGTGCATAGTTTTTCTAGCAAGATCGTTGAATTTATTTACATTACACTTTTCTTTACATCACTTTAAAAGTCCTAAAAGTGTGTAAAACTTACTAAGTAGTTCCTCGGTACGGCCAATAATTTTGGCACTTACCTCATGCTTTAAAAAAAAATTCTGGCAGTATTCCCATCATTGGAACTACGTGTACTATATTCTTGTTTCGGTTTATCAATATTGAGCCCCAGCTGTTTTTAAACCCATTTTGAATTAATTTTTTGGTTTATTTTTTAATTCCTTAAATTCAGTGGTAGCTCGCCACTGCTTAAAAGGAAGACTGTATGCTGTTCTTAAGCATCATTCCAAAAAACGAATCCAACTATGGAAAGTTGAAAATTCGTACTAATATTTTTCCGAGTCGCATATAAATTTAGCTAGGTCTAAGCTATTCAATTGACTAGGCTTTGCTCCGCAAATATATCAAGTAGCAGAAGACTTTGTAGTGGTCACAACGTTACATACACTACCATCAATCATTGTCTCGTTCTAAGATCAAAATCATTTGGAAACCAAGCAAATCGCTGAAATATCAGAATAAAGACCTATTAACAATCACAAGAGAAAAACCTGTCAAAACATAAGCGATCACCTATAAGATCTTAATTTAAACAAGTACTAAATCTTAAACCTTCTTAGTGAATTAGTGAAATGTTTAAACACGTGTTGTACAGTTTTTAATGACTCAATCCCTAAGAGGGTGAAATGGGGGTTCAAAGTTTGTAATGGAGTAAAATTGTCATATCGCGGACGAAGTCGTGGGCGAACGCTAGTGTACAGGGTGTCCCATTTTGGGTACTTTTGCGGGGTATCTCCGTTATTTTTATAGATGGAAAGTTGCGGTTTTCGCGACAGTGTGCTACTTTTTCGTAAAACTAAAGATGCCGTTAACAAAATTTTCATAGCCCTTTTAGTTTTTAAGATACAGGGGGGCATTTTTGAAAATGTTGCATTTTGGGACCCCCTCGTATCTCCGTTATCCTTCAACTTATCGAAAAGGTAATATAACATTCTTATAAATTTTTTTCCGAAGAATGCAGTGGTGTAGATAATTTTTGTTGCATATTTACTATTTTTGAGTTATAAACCAAACTTATGTTTTTTTAAATGGAACACCCTGTATATTTATAAACTATAAAATTTGTCTTTTTTTTACCTTTTCAAAAATATATAATAGTATGCACTTTTTCTCAGAAACACGCAAATAAATGACAATTTTCTAAAATTAAATGCATAATTTAATAGTAGGAATAACAATAATAAACAATTGAAAGTTACATATTACTAACGAAGAATTGGATAGCTTGCATATAGGTATCTTTTTATAAAAGCATAACATTTTCAAAAATACCTATAGAGTTTTTTTATAGGTAACAGTAAGTTTGTGACAACAGTTTTGTAGCATCAAGTAACAATATTACAAACACAAAAAAATAACATTATTAAAAAAAAAGAAAAACCAAATGTTTAAAGGTGATGCTGAAAATGACCACCATTTTCTCTAATGCAAAATTGGCACATCTTGATAATAACTTTCCGCAGAGATTGGATAGGTACCAACGGACCTGTTAGATGACCTCCACAATCTCCAGATCTCTCACTTTTAGATTTTTTTTATGGGGCTATATACAAAATGAAGTATATAAAAACGATATGACAGCATAGCAGAACTTCGAGAGGCAATTCATTTAGCCTTTCGAAATCTGCGAAGGAGACCAATGGTTCTTTTTAATGTTATTCAAAAAATTAAAAAGATGTGCCAATTTTGCATTAGAGAAAATGGTGGTCATTTTCAACATCACCTTTAAACATTTGTTTTTTATTTTTTTTAATAATGTTATTTTTTTGTGTTTGTAATATGGATACTTTATGCTACAAACTTACTGTTATAAAAAAAGTCTATAGGTATTTTTGAAAATGTTATGCTTTTATAAAAAGATACCTATATGCAAGCTATCCAATTCTTCGTTAGTAATACGTTATAAAAATTATCTACACCACTGCATTCTACGGAAAAAATCTATAAGAATGTTATTTTACCTTTTCGATAAGTTGAAGGATAACGGAGATACGAGGGGGTCCCAACTTGCAACATTTTCAAAAATGTCCTGTACCTTAAAAACTAAAAGGGCTATGAAAATTTTGTTAACGGCATCTTTAGTTTTACGAAAAAGTAGCACACTGTCACGAAAACCGCAACTTTCTATCTATAAAAATAACGGAGATACCCCGCAAAAGTACCCAAAATGGGACACCCTGTACTATAACTTCTCGCCAAAATAACTAGACAGACAGGAAAACACACATTTGTCGGCTTAATATATACTAATTTTTATTAATCACATTATCCAACCATCATTTTCCTCAGTCCTAATTTTAGGTTGCTTAAGCTCTACTTACTCTGATTTGGGTCAACGAATCTAGCGATGCGTAACATGTACGCCAATTTATTTACCTTATCCCTGGGATAAAAGTGGGTTATTTTAATAAAACCAGCGGTGTTTGCGCGAAATCCAGAACTCCTTACTGTGACGCCGAAATTGTTAGCTAACTAGGTCCTTCCGTATAATATTTGACTTATCAACGACCTAAATTAAGAAAGTCATAGAGCTTTAATTCAACTTTTGATATAACGCCAAGCTTTCGGAAATTTATTTTTTCCTTTTTCAAGGTTACAATAGTGGAACAATTATTGACATGATGGTTTATATGTACGTTTTTCTTCTTTATTTAAAAAACAAAAAAGAAAAAAAATTGTTTTAGGCTAAGACACTCAGAAAGTTATGGTAAATTCAATTTACTTTCGTGCAAATTGAGTAATAGGTTAGCATTGGGTATGTTTGACAAGAAAGATATCATTAATTACATTTTTAAATTAAAGAACTTGGTTTTGTTTCATACATTAATGAAAATTACAAGAGCAAGAAAAATTATTTCTAAACTTGAAGACATAGTTGGATATACTGCGGGTTCTTATCAGCAAGTAATTTCTTTCTGTATTTTTTTTTTTGGTTAGTATAATAAACTGCTGACAAACTGGGTTAATTTTCAGATTGTCGCCATCTTAAATTTAGTATCATGTGTGCACTTCCCATTTTTTTAAAACCATGTTTAAGATACATTATCGGTTAAAAGGTTTTATTGGAACTAAACAGAATTTCCAACTCATGAGAAAAGAACCTTTTACAGATTTTCATTTTTTGGATGTAGTAGGAATAAAAGTTGATACTAAGTTGGCTTTGTGTACCAACCCACCATGATTATGTTATTTTCAGTTCTAATTATTTTAGTGTCCAGGAAGGGAACCTCCTGGAGTGTTTTCTTTTTCAGTCTCTATTTTACACCGAATTTTGGAGTCATAACCATTGAAGATGTCTATCATCTCCTCGGTCTTGTTTTTACACAGAGAGAAAGAATTAATTTACACAAGTAAAATTTCTTTCTTTCAATTAAATTATTTAATTGGTATCGAGCAATTAAATATATAATTCAGCGAATTTAATTATTTAATTGGCAGGTTTAATTAACTGAAGTAAATCATAATTTCTGTAAGTAAATTTACACGATAAAGTAAAATATGACTTAATTGTATCAATTATCATTTAATTCATTTAATGTGAAGGTATGATACCTACAACTAATATTGGTTGATAAAAATATCTTAATTTAATTACGTGAAGTAAACCTTAGTTTTACTAAGAAAGATATTACTATTTGCAATCCCGATATAGTTCCCAAAAAAAATTGATTCAGTTTTTTTAGGTTTATTTGCTTTACTTTAGCATTTGAAAAAAGTTATGTATAATATGCTATTCGTTAAGCAAATCATTATATACTAGTTTAGTATGAACGCATATCTCAATCTATTTTTTAAATGTTTGGCTTAAAAAATTTAGTGGCATTTTTCCTGACACCATGATCGTAAATTTTTTGCGGGCCAAACAGTTAAGAAATAGATTGAACTATGCGTTCATACTAGCCCAGTAATGATTTGCTTAACGAATATCATATTATACATAACTTTTTTCAAATGCTAAAGTAAGGCAGATAAACGTAAAAAAAACTGAATTAGGTTGACAATACCAAACATAGCGGAGCAAAGAGAACCTTAAGCAGTAAGAAAATATTTCTTGAGGTTAAAATATAGAGCTTTTATAAAACAAAAGATGAAAATGTCTACTTTCGTTTCGCATATTTATTTCATTTAATGTGATACAATCATTTTTAAAATGGCACAATAAAACCCTGCAATAAAGTCGCCATACAGAAAAGTATATTTTTATTTTTTGTTCTATAAAAGATCTATACTATAACGCCAACAAATATTTACCAAATGCAAAGAAACTTTAATTTTTACTTATCACTAAATACCTGCATATCTTGGTACATTTATAGGTATATCCCTACAAAATAAAACAACAAAAGGCTATTATATTATCCATAAATATATACACTAACAAAAATAGACCAAATGGCCGTCACCTTCAATGTTACTACCGGAGTAGCCGCTTAGTCTGCCTTCTCATCAAGGGACGATGGGTAAATGCGATGCACGCCGGGATGGCATGGCGGTTAGGGCTAGCGTAAAGAATAATTTTATTCTCATAAGCCGCGATTTAGTTGTCAGGAATAAACTTTAATTTTTGGAATTACATATTTACTAGTTCTGTTTTTCCCTTATTAGGAAAATTAAATTATAATTGTCAGTAGATTTTCTTCGTTATTGCGACAATACAATTTAATTTGTACAATGAAACGTTTAATACAATGTTTAATTATGCGAATTTTTCTATTAATTATTAAAGCTTTTATTGGCGGAAAAATAATTTAATTTTTTTAAGAATATATTTCTCAACTAAATATTTTAATTACAGTAATTATGCAAAATATAAAAGAAATTTTGTTGCAAGTATCGCTTTTTTATTTGAAATATGGTTTTATTCAGGGAATTATTTTTTTATTTAAAAAATTATAGAATGTGATTTAATACCCACCAACTTTTTTTTTCTCTCTGTGTAGGAGTATTCTCTACAACTGCCATTTGCCAACTAAAATTCCGCACACGCTGTATATACACATACATACATGTTTTTATATGCCTAAATCTGAAAGTAATTGGAAATTTATAGCAAATAAATGAGCTCTAAATACTGCTCCTAAAACTAATGCTAAACTAAAACGTAGACCTAAAAACAAAGACTATTAAAATCAAATAAAACGTATAGGTACGTAATTAATTTCAGATTTGGCAAAGCACCAAATCAAAATAAAATCTTGGAATCATCAACGCCATTTTTCAATTTCGACCATTGTATACCTATAAATCGTTTCGTACTGCAAATTTGTCAATTAAAAATAATTAGTGGTCATTAATTTTTAAACAGAATTCCAATATATTAGTAGAGAGTACAGGGATATTGATTATATTTGGACTAACAGATAACTTTTTTATTTGAAGAGATAAAAAATGTTTAAATTAGAAAAATTGTAGATTTGTACAAAAACCATTAGGCAACGTAACTGAAAAAACAAATGAATGTCAAATAAGCGAGTTTTGAACTAACCTTTAGTTTTTTCAAAGGGCTTGCCATATTATTTTTTTGTTTTGTGAATTCTACTCGCTAGGAGCTCTATTTTATGTTAAGTTACCTACTCCGATCTTCTACTGTTTCCCTATAATTTTAAAAAATAACACTAATCTCAAGCAACCCTCCACAACCTTCATATATGAGTTAATGCAAGTCGTATAGGGTTTCTATGGAAACATCGACAATCTTTAGTTAAATTGATAGGTGAACCAGGTGCTTCAGTCATTTAAAAAAAGACAGTTTATTATTAGTTTATTTGTTATGGGTCATAGTCAGCAAGAAAAGGTTGATATATTTTACAAAATTCTTTAGGAAGTGGCTTCGCTGCCGGCGCCGCCGCCGGCAGCCATCATGGGTGCCGGCGCCGGCAGCCCTAACGGTAACCTTGCTGGGTGCCGCCATCGGCAGCCGAGCTGGGTGCCGGCAACATTACAAAATTAATGTCAAAATACCGTAATTCAATCAAAAAATAATAATTTATTATTGTGTAAACTTTAACGAAACTTAAATCTTGCTTCAAAAATATAACAATTATTATTCCGCGAATATAATAATCTTCATCCTCGTTCGCCAACAAGCAAATAGCTACAATCTCACTCAAGCCGCTTCCACCTTCTACCATTATTATGTAAGTCGCAAACCATAGATTTACCAGGCAATAGGTACCATCAGAGACTATAAAGAATACTTAGTACCATCAACAAAAATAGTCTCTGGAAAACATTCAATTTATTTTTCATTCCGTCATCTTGGAAAAATAAACCCTTGAAAAGCCCATTTTAATCAACTAAAATCTCAATATCAGTACAATGGTATGAATTTCTTGAAATATGCATGCATTCTTCAAAATTCTTTGCCTAAGTCTCATTTCCAAGATGAGTGAGGTCCTTTAATGTCATTTTACAACCTGTTTCTCTAATTAAGTTATCTGAAATGATTTTTTTATTTGCCCCAGCCTTCAAGGCTTCTTGAGTAGTAAAGTTTGACATTTTCTGGCAAATTTAGTCGTTCTTTTGCTAGAGAATTGAAACAAGCTTTGGGCGAATTATGATCGTGATTTTGTTGAAGCTCCATTATGCATATAAATTGTTTATGTTCATTTACTTTCAAGAAAATGCTAGCCTGACAGCCTTGATTATACGTGGAACACTTCCTTGTTGACTTTTCATTTTTTGTCTTGAATGGTCTTCCACCTTTAACACAGGCTAACCGCGGATAATAGAATTTCAGAGCCGGATTAATATCCACCACAGTATTACGATTTCGTTGTCTTTGACTGTCAATTGTCCTGCTATTACGCAACCAACACTAATTGTTTGTGGCTTTCTTGTAATCCACCAAAACGCAATTAAAATTTTCATTTGAAGAAAATTGATCACCTACTTTAATGTTTTATAGTTTTACGCAAAATTAAAACAACACAATGTTTACATATCATTTAAAAGGCGTAACTATTTTTATTTTAGGTTAGAACTGTCGGCACCCGAGAAATTTTGTACTCGGGTGCCGGTGCCGGTATCACTATTATTTCTATTAACTAAAATACATGAATTAATAAAAAACGAAGGTTAAATATTTACTTTAACCCATGTTCAAAGTGATCCCCGTTTTGCTCAATGCTAGTACGATAACATGCCTTTAAATGGTTGACGGCACCCCTCAGCGACTCCTTTTGGTGTATTTTAATAAAATTTATCTCTTACACAATTTTCCGCCCGAAGGTGGGTTTATGCAGACGACTTTAAATTTAATTTAACCCTAATTTAACTTTGTATTTAATTTAGTACGAGTTAACTACACATCCAGGCATAAGAGCGTTTATCCACACTTTAAAAAAAACTTTAATTTAAGTTTACTTTAATTTTACTTGAAGAAGTTTGCCAACTTTTATCTTACTTACCTCACTTCACCCCGCATGTTCGCGGGAATTATATTATTTGAATCTTTCGGTTTTCTTATTTAGCCCCCAGTATTACGAGGGTAATATAAAAAGTACATGAATGTTTATTAAAACTTTATTAAAATTATTCACATTATTTACAGTATATGTTATTACATGGGCAGTTCTATTAATACTGTGCAAAATTAGAAAAGACCAGAAAATATATTCATATAGGTACTAATTACGGCTGAATAATTTAATAATTATATAGGTTATACTGATCGATAGCTATGCCAACAAGATCGAACAATTCTATGTTCTGTAGGGTATGTGGATGTGATGGGTACATGGATTTATTATATAAAAGGATTCGATATCCGTATACTGTGAGCGTATCGAACGTGAAGCCTTATATTTTGTTGTTTGTTATTCTCTTGGGGGAGCAGTTTACAAACTACGAACATAGACAAGACTACGAATTACTACGTTATTGAATCAAGAATGGTAGTAGAAAGAGATAAAATAGCATTGGAGTGTCGGAGCTCAGAAGTGTTGCTGTCTGTGCTGGTTGTTTAGGAAAACGGCTGAACCTCGGTCTGAACACTCGGTTACACGTACGTCTTTGTCTAATGAACTAGAAAAGAAAAAGTGCGACGTATAGATTTATATAGATTTATAAATGACTCGGAGAGACTTTAAATAAACACCTTTAGAAATAACATAACCTATAAATAATAAAACCTTTTTAACGTAAATTTATTATTATTTAGCAGAAAATAAAGTAATTTAGGGTTTTTATTACTTTTAGCTAATCTTGTAATGCTCCTAACGTATTTTTTGTACACAAATACAAGGTAAAATAAGATGTGGCCAATGTTTACAAATTGTGTTTACAGTGTCGCTTAGAATGGTTTGTTTTGGTTTCAAAGAATGTTACATCATCCCGCATCCTTTTATATAATAAAGCCATGGATGGGTATAATTTTTTGCGTGACAGGGAGCACGACCGGGTTTTGGAGGCGTTGCGTTGGACTGAATAAGGTTCTTGGCACCTCAGTCTAAGATTAATTGCACTTACTTAGTCACTCCCACTAGTTACTTACATACACAAATAAGTTTCAACTAAAATAAAAGTAAAACGTGAACCATTATTCATTTTAAAAAATCAAATCTTAAAGTAGTTATAAATTGCCCGAATTTCACTGATTATAAATTATTTTGATTTTTTTATGATACAAATATTAACAATTTCATTTTTTTTTTTAGTATGACACCACATTTGGTAGAAGGTCTGATTCTGCAAGCAAAAGTTTATCGGATTCCAGAGCCACGCCCTCAAGAATCGCAACTAAGTATGGATCTGGCCTTGGATCTACATCCAGAGATACAGGTTAGTATCCTAAACATATAATAGTAGCAAGAAGAAATAATAAATACAATTTTCAAAAAATATAAAACAAACCCTCCAATAGAAGTTTTTCCTCGTAATTTGCCAGTGATTTTTAGTTATAAAAATCTACACACAACAAAAAAAGGTTTGCACCACTCAGTTTTAGGGACTTTGGAGTAGGTGTAATGAACTTTTTTAGGATTAGTCACTGCTAGAACATGTTGTCTTAAAAAAATAAACACATAAAAATGTTGTGCTGTAGATTCAACAATTTCACAGAACAATAAGGCAAAATACAAAATGAAAATGCAATGTATGATTTATCCAAGATTTATTTGTTAAAGTTTAGAGTACAATTTTACATTTTAATATAGTGTTACACCTCCCCTGGCAACACGACAAGCTACATACGCTATATGTTTGCTATGTTCACGATGCGTTCTGTTTTAAATGTACAGATGTAGCAAACATGGCGTACTAGTGTCTGTGTGGCCCGGTACATTTAAAACAATCAACGCTATTTTGGAAAACATTGCGAACATAGCAAACATAGCGTACGTAGCGCTCTGTGTGGTCTGGCATAATGCCGAGGCATGCCACGATTTCTTGACGTTTTGAATTTTTAGTCTCGATATCAAAAGATGCAAAATTCCGACTTGCTATATCTACGAAGATGATTCAAATATGACCCGAACTTTTGCTCTCAACGCCAGAATATGCACACAATAACCAAACGGTTTTATGCACTAATGCATTATACAATCTAGAAGGCCTATGTTTTTGTTTACAAGATGTCCTAACAACCCGTACATAGGTCTCGTGAGCAACGCATTTTATTATTAAATTTCTATGTAATGAAAACGTTACAACAGAAATTTAGGCGAGACAGTTTGGAGAAAATACCCATTCAAAAACCCAAGTGGTGTAAAAGTTTTCGACAACATCAGTCACTTCTGAGAATATTCAGCAAGTCGATGAGCTTATTCGCAATGTACGGCAAGTTTCCGTACATGATATGGCAGAAATATTAGAAATAAGCATTGGCAGTCTTGAACACATTATTCACGAATAACGGAAATATATTACTATTTCCCTTATATGTGGAAAAGTGGAGGAAAATAGTTAAAATGTTAGTGTCTATTTGCCCGCTAGGCTGGCGAATGTCGCGAACATTTCCCTGCAGGTGCAGGGAAATGTTCGCGATATTTCCCAGATATTTCGATTATTTGCTGGTCATATAGTAAGCTTATTAATAAAAAAAATTTTGGTTGCTAAGAGTAACAATACAATAAAAACAAAACAATGTTTGGCGTCATTTTTTGTCGTCAATTTTAATTTTATTAAAAATGGAGGGTTTTGGAACATATTCATTGGAGAAATAGAAGAAAAATGTTCGAAAGAAGTCGAAGGAATACGTGTGGAGACAGTTCATGGCATTTTATTCTGAACGAAAGTATGAATTTAACGCTACTAGTTCAGAAGAAGATTTGGCAATAATTTTGAAAGATTGGGGTTACAGCATGCGGAAAATAAATGGAGAGGACTACAAGGATATAACGGTAAAAAATTTGTGTAATATTACTTTTAAAATACTAATGGATAAATATTTTAACGAATATGGTAGAAAAATCAATCCCTTCGAAGATATCGTCTTTAAAGCGGCCAGAGAGGCAAGAAATGCGAAGAGAAAGGAGCTACAAGTAATTTCAGCCAAAAGAAAGCAAAGTTCTGCAACTCTGCCTTATAATGCTGGTTAATTCGTGCGACGTAGAAACTCGAGAGGGTTTGATAAAACATTTTTTTCTATATATTTTCGTACGAGCTAGCCTGGAGGAGAGGCGAGGCTGTAAAATGCTTAATTATTTTCAAAGGGAATATGATAATTCTGGTAACGAACCCGGAAGAATCGAATATGACCCAATTTTCGCCAAAACAGCTCAAGGCAGAAACAAAAAATGCACCCATTCCAAGTGCCTAGTTTCCAACAAAGAAAAATCCAGATGTCTGTGCCGTTCGACTTTTTAAGAAATATATGGACAAATAAATCATCTTGTGGAATGTGACAGGTTTTTCCTTACTCCGACTTCAATTGGTCAATAAGTAAAATTGGGTACGAAACACCCCCATTGGAAAAAGTACTTTTGAAAAATGGAACAAAACCACTGCAAAAATGGTCGGCCTGGACTTGAAAATAAAAAAATTACTAACCATTCCCTACGTGCTTCAGCGGTCTCAGAGCTAGCAAAAAATGGAGTACAAGAAGGAGAACTTATAAAAATTACACAGCACTCATCAACAAGCTCCATCAGACCCTACTTACAACTGGACGAAGAACATCACAAAAAAATAAGAGGTGAAAACGTAAACAATGCTCAGGAAATACAAGTTCAAGAAAATAAGAAAAATTCTGTTATGGAGACAACGCCATCTACGAGCCAGACTATAATTACATATTATAATTGTGTTTTTGATTGTAACACGATAAATTGTTCTAAATAAATATGTATTTGCTTTGCTATGCTTTTCCTTTTTTGTATGTCAATTTTTCACTTTTATTGTTTCGTGAAATAGTCCATCAAATATGTTTCGGGCATATGAACTTTGTAGATTTTGCATTTAGATTTGTTGCCTTAAAGAAACAGCTTGAATTCATTTTTATTGTTATTTGACTAAAGAAGTGCCCTCAACTTCGTTTCGGACACTTTTTGTCAAATAACAATAAACCTTCAGGAAGAATGTTCGACAATGCCCTTAACCTATTACTACAGAAAATCTCTGCCTTTTGAGTACCAAGGCTGCTTAGCGTGGAACAAAAAGATCAAAGAGATCAAGTGTCAACACATCTACTGAACCAATTTCAACACGAAGTAGAAGCTTTTCCAAGAAAAGTAGACACCTGTGACGAGACCAGGGTGCATAACTTTATTTCAGAGTATAAGAAGGCAAGCATGGAATGGCGACATAAAACTTCACCTATGTCGAAAAAAGCGAAAGTGGTCCCTTCAGCAGAGAAAGTTATGACCACCGTGTTTTGGGACATAAAAAGTGTCATTTACACATGTTTCTTTATTGGATCACCGTACAATCAATGCCCCTTAGCTCTTGTTAGTAAAGGTTAAACCCGCTTTTTAAACAAAACGATGGAATCAATTCATCAGAAGTATAATTTCCCTTCATGCTAACGCCCGGCAAAATACTGCCCAATTGACTAATAAAAATGCATTGCGGAACCCTTCGCCACCCTCCTTATAGCCCAGACTTATCTCCTTGCGATTTTCATTTCTTTTGATCCCTTGAAGAATGTCTCAGCGGCATCATATTTACAGACAATGATCAAGCTTTATTTTATACACTAAAAATTTTGTGCAAAACTGGCTGCGCACACAACTAAAAACCTTTTATTTTGAAGGCATTCTAAAGCCCCAAGAATATGGCAAAAGTGCATCAACTTAGGAGTGGAGCACGTCGAAAATTAAAATTATTGTTTCAAAATTTTGTTTTAATAAAGAGTTATAATAATAGTCCGGGATATATTTGAACCATCCTCGTATAACTGAGTTTGTAATAATGTTGTAGTAACGCAAAGTTTCTTTTTTAGGCTCTGCAAGAGTTAAAACCGTGGTGGATAAGGATAGCTTACATCCACCAGTGTCATACAAGTCACCTCTTTCTCGCTCAGGCACCCGTTCCCGCGACCCAAGCCCATCAATCGACAAATCTGACAAAGGCACCACATCCTCTAGTTCGAGTTACTTAAACCCTAACCGATTATATCCCAGACCTTACACTAGAAGTGCGACAAGTAGAGAAAGCACTGTTTCCCCAACTGGTAGCACTAGTAACTTACCAAGACTCTCCACTACTGCCACCAAAAGGGAAGACACTAGTGTAACTTCAAAGTATGGAGGCAGGTCGTCGATATCCAAGGATGAAGGATACAAATATGGAGGTAGAAGTTCTAGCATTTCTAAAGAAGACATTTCCACAAAATATAAATCTAAAGAAGATTTGTCTTCAGGGTCTCAGAAATACCTCACTAGTCGATTTTTACCGAAAAACTCAGTGGAGAGAAGCTTTACAGCATATTCTAGACCTTCCTCTGTACGAACCCATGAAGTATCCAGGAAAAATAAAGAATTACTTGGCGTTTTACATGCTCAACAAGAACAAGATAGATTGTCCAGTAGACCCGCTAGCAGATGTTCTTCCATCGCTCCCGAAGATGTTCCTAAGACTCCTCAAAAAGTCTCTTCAGAAAAAGAGCGACTTGCACCCCAAAAAGTGGAGATGGAAACCGTTAAAGTCTGTACACGAGGGACATCGCCAACTTTGGGTAGTTCTACACAGCCTAGCTTTTTGCGTAGTAGAAGAATGGAGTTGGCTAAAACTATAGAGAAAACTGTTACAAGGCCTAAAACTATAAAAGAAAATATGGTTGACAAAGAGGTACAATCCGATAGATTAGACGATTCTACAAAGTCTTCAAGATTTTCGGGGGCTTCTAGAATAAGTGCCACTCCATGGACGAACTTCCTAGATATGAAATTTTCTAGCCCTAATGCTAAAAAAGAGAAAAAGGTTAAACAGGATAATACTGAAAGTCCAAAAAGTTTGTCTCGAACAAGTTCCACAAAAAGCATAGCCTCTGTAAAGTCAGAGAAAGATAAGGAGTCCAAAAAGATACCAGCTTCTAATTCTAAATCAAAGCTTGTACAACCGAAACAACTTACAGATAAGAAACAGTTGCCACCACCAATTCCAAAATCAGAATCGTCTAGTAAACCTAATTCTTTACATTCCCTTAATAGTCAAAATAAGGATTTTCGAAAATCAGTGCTAAATATGAACCCCGATGGATCAAAGAAAAAGGTTGGTAGGAGAAGTAATTCAGCTAGTTCGGCCGACTCAGATAACTGTGATCCTGATGCAGCAGATGTTTCAGATAATTTAACAAGTTGTAAGTCATACCATAAAATCGACCCCAGTTCAAAACTTCCTCAAAAGGTTAGCGGTGACAAACAAAGAAGTAGAAGATCACCAAGCTCTGATGTAAGTATTGGAAGTACTTCTGGACCTAGTTCAAGCGAAGATGATGCTAAAAATAGGAAACAGAAGAAAATAAGTACAAACTCATCTGGGACACCTGCCGTACTGTTGACTTCTGCTGATGATTTTTCTACCGACAAATTTTGTAAGACGCCGAAGCACAAGGCAGACGGTGGCAAAAACGAGACTGAGGCTAAAAACTTTTTGATGAGAGCACTCGCTCCAGTAACGAACCTATTTAAAGCTAATAGGCAAAGCCAAGGACAATTTGGGAATGACGATGAAACAAATAACTTAGGATCTAGTAACAAGGAGTCAGAAAAGGTTGTTTGGATATTGGATCCAAGTTCAGAAAATTCAAGTGATCAGAATAGTTTTAGTCAGCAGCAGCGATTTTCCGAACCCAGAAGTGCAAAGTTGATACTTCACAGGGTTGAGTCCAACAATCAGAGAGTTCATGAAGAAAATTCTGAAAATTTCAATGATACGAATAGGTTACAACAAGTAAGTAAGCCGACGGATATGAGGTATGGGGAGAATGATATGAGAGTAGTACTTAGTGAACAAACCTCTTTCGGTAAACAACACTGTTCACCAAACTCACAGCAGATGTTAGCAATGAGGCAAAATACGTCTGGTGAAGCACCCTGGTGGCAAGATCCTAAACAGCAGCCCCCAGAAGGTGTTCAAGTATATCCAGGTTTCAGTTCAGAAAATAATAGGTCACCGACAATAAATCAGCCTACAACACGGCACATTGAATCCGGAGAAACACCTTGGTGGTTAGACGAAAACGGTCAACCTCCTGAGGGTGTACAAACTTACTCCAAGTGGACATCTGAGCAAGCATTGAACCCAACGCAAGAAAATCACATTGAACCAAATCAACACAATCGTTTACAAAAACCTGGTGTTCGGCATGTGCAATCCGGAGAAGCACCTTGGTGGCTGGAAGAGCATCCTTCAACTGTACCAGAAGGGGTACAAGTATATCCAAACTGGACTCCCAACGATGAAAATTATCAGAAGAGACAAGAACAATGGAATCAAAATTATTTAGAAAAGCCTAAAGTCAGACATGTAGAAAGTGAAGAGATGCCGTGGTGGTTAAGAAAAGATGGTACTCCTCCAGAAGGAGTCCAAAAGTGTCCACAGTCAGTCAACCAAGAACAACATATTAACGAGCAACCACAAGTTTATCGAGAAAAGTCGAAAATTAGGCCTCTAGACAGTGGCGAAGCACCATGGTGGCTTAAGAAAGATGCAACACCACCTGAAGGGGTACAGACTTATCCAGATTGGGTCCCTGAGCAAAGCAATAGTCCCAAATTTAGAAGAAACGATTCAGGAAACTCCAAGTGGAGGCAGGATAGTGATAAATCAAACTCTGAAAGTAAAAATCTATGTGCAAATGAAGGAACACAATTTGGAGAGTCCGAGTTTTTAGAAAAACACAAATTGAGACATATAGATTCTGGAGATCGAGCGTGGTGGATGAACGACGACGACGAAATGGTTCAGGCTAAGGAAGAGAATGAGACCAATAAACCCAAATACCTTATTAGACGTCAAGAGTCAGGAGAAAGGGCTTGGTGGCTGCAGGATAGTCAGGAATTCGATAACCAAGGAGTTCCTTTGGGTGATAGGGCCAGTCCTGAAGGTCTAGAAATGCCTAAGGATAATGAGGGTCGACATAGTCCATACGATAACATTTCTAATGAGCAAGTTAATAGAAAACCATTGCAGCAATTGTTTATCTCAAGACATACAAACATAGATGATATTTTAGGGGGTACAGGCCAGCTGTGGAGTCCTGTGATGAACAAAGTTTTTGGGTACGATGATCAAGAGTGTAGGGAGGTTGATGCTAGGGAAGTCATAATCCACGAAGGCGGCGCATTAAAAAGAGGGTGAGACAATTTATTATTATATTTGGCTTCTCATAAATTTAGCAAAGTATTTGTGCCTATGTATAAAATAGTTATGGAAATGGTTTTAGTAAATAATAACTATATAATTACTATAGTCCTGGAAATACACCAAGTTAAATTCCATCTTTAGTCGTATATATTAGGCTGGAAGAGACAAGAAATTACTAGAAAACGTAATATCGTATCTTGATGCGAAAGTTTTTAATTGTTGACATTAAGATGTCAAACTATTATCAGTCAATGTCAATTGTTACAAGACAATTTTTTATCGTGTTTCCTCTTATCAAAATGCTTGAAAAATTATGCGACTAAACCGTATCCATTTAATTTTGAGTATGATGACCGAATTTACAACAGAGAGATCAATTTATGCCTCTCTCTCTCTCATGTTCTTTCTCTCTTATTTTTTCTCTCTCGTCTTCTTTCTCTCTCATACTCGTAAAATTTTTACAGCTGGTAGAAAGTTAGGTTATGTGAAAGATAAACATGACATATTATTTGAAGCCTGTCCCATGATATAAGTTGTTTTTGCAGTGTAAAAATATACTTAAAAAGTTTATACAAAGTATTAGCAGCGTAAATTCCTGTGTTCTATGAATCTGGGACTGACTAACAACTATTGAAATATTACTCAAGGTACATATTTGTTATTCTTTACATTACTTGGACCGAATGTTATGGGAATAAGTAACAGGAACGCCGACCCCATATAAAGTTGAGAGTAGTGGGCATTACAGAAGATTTCTTTAGTTATTGAGAAAGTGGTGAAAATTGCGCCCTAGAAACGTTTGGTTTCAGTTTAAAGCTGAAGTCACAGTGCCATTACAAAGTGTATCTATCCTTCTAGAACTAAGACTCAACATTTACAGTTAAAAATTGTGAAACTACTTGGTATATTCGATTAAACAATTTTTATCGCGTCTTTAACTTACACAAACGTCACTGTTCGCAGGTAGGCTGTATTATAGATATATTTTCATTATATATCGGAGAATAGGGAATATTTGTTAACCTTATTATAAATTATTTATCTTAATAAGAATATTTATTCATTTTTGCAATTTTTTCTTTATTTATTTAAAAACTTTTCCTTCGATCCTTTTATTGCAAATTATTGGTTAGAGGGAGTATTGTTACTTGGGTAGGAAACAATTTTAAGTAGTATAAAATAAGAAGGTTAATGTGGTTATGCTGACACTGTTTTTGCTTAATCAAAACGAGATTTTTGCAAATGCTGTTTTTGTTCAGTAAAAACAAAGGTATTTTGCTATAAAATCATAAAACTTACGTAAGTATTTCGTCAGGTTAGAAATCTCTTTTTTTATGACAATTCCGATTAAACTTTCACAGTAGGCAACCAGAAATACTTGCACAAACAATGCCGCCTGTGATAAAATGTTTGATTATTCTTTTTTACTGGCAACAACATCGTTTTTATTTGTCTTTTACTAATGCCCCTTTGCTAACAAGGATAGAAAGAAATCGGATTCCGTTGGGATTTTATCAGGAAAAAAAGAATTTTGCGAGGACTAATCTTTCGAAGTATATAACCAGCAATACTTCCGCAAGCAAAAAATGTACGATACAAATTTGAACAAACTCTTTTTTTATTTGTTTTTGTCTAATGCACTTTCGCCAACACCGATAGAAAGAAATCTGATTCCTCCGTGATTATCAGGAAAGAAAAGATGAATATTGTGATCACTAAAATATGTTCTGGTGTAAACTGTCCATAGAACCGACCAATAGGGTGAATTCTTGTTCAATTGTTTTTCTGTCATGATTCTCACATAAAATTGGATACAATATAGTACAAAACTATGTTTTAAAGATTGGGCCCTATTTTGAATTGCAAAAATATGTAAGGCGATAGGAAAAAATTACATTTAGAAAGCAGTGGAAGCAATGAAAATTTCAGAAAGGATTATTTATCGTATGAAAACAATAAATAGTAGTTTTAGTTTTACTTTAAGGTCCAACTCTATGAATAATAAGGTGCCAGGTATATGCTTCAAGGCGGTTAACTATTGGTTTCCAATGAGCAGTAGAAAATTACGTCTGTCATTGGAAAAATGTATCTTCTGAAATGGTGAAACAGAAAGATATATGGATGCCTTAGATATTGCTCGCCTAATAATATCAGAAGACTTTGACAATTTCTTTAAAGAGATGCTTTCTGATACGGACGAAATTAATTGAAAAACGCATTTTTAAAAATTTTAGTTCTTGTTACTAAACTAATGTTTTACTTTTGGATACTCATCAGATTTAGTATAGTATAGTTCTTAGCTCATAATATTTCGTTAAAACGGAGAAAATTTAATTAAATACATTTTCTCATGTTTTAATTTTTACAGGAGAAGGTCGCACACATCTCTATTTTTCCGTCTAGTGGTAGAACTATTTTTAAATGGCAATAATCCTCATTGTAACAAGTTAGCGTGAAGACACTCTGAACTTCAAGTAGGTATTGAAAGTTTGATTCCACATACCCGTAAGAAACCTAAACTCCGCCATCAAAAGCCCTGGTTCTCCAAGGCTTGTGATAAAGCCAAATGAGTTTATTTAAGACATCTATACTTTAAAATAAGAATTGCAGCAATATTTCTTATGGATTTTAATCTTAGTAACAGTGGCAACACTGTAAACAACAGGAACATACATTTTTTTTGCTTGTATTTCAATATCTTTATATGATTTTACTGGGGCTACTCCCTTCCCTTCCCAACCTCAAATCCTTTAAATCCCGTGTCAATAGATTACAGTTTCCTACCCTTTAGACGCCCACAGTACGTTAGTATTTGGGCTGTCTCAGATAAAAAAATGCTTTAGTTATTTGTTTTTTGACTTAGTGTATTTCCACAAAATCATACAGCTTCTATAGAAAGAATTTTAATTAATCATTTTGTTAATTCACTATTAAGAGTCCGCGCTCATGTAGACACATGACAAAGCCCTTTAATTCATTAACAAAATCAAAATTTTATTTTGCACTTTTACTTTTCTCGAATTTTTGCGACGCGACACATGGTTTTGTTACAGCAGCTGTATGTGTAGAATTTATGTGACGGTCAACAGTTAATAGCATGACAATATTATAAGTTACAAGTGTTATATAAATTCCTTGCCAATAGTGTTGGTTTGTTGGCAGTGGCGGTTGGTGAAATTTCAAAGTTGTATGTCTCTGGTCCTACTTACAGGATCCGTACCAAATTTAGGGGTTTTAATAGTGAGCCCACTGGGAATGTTTTGGTAGAGAAAAAAAAACATTTTGTAATGTGCGAAAAAAAGGTGAATTTTTGGTGCTCCCCTCCTAGGAAAAATATGAACGCGCTTAGGTATTTTATTTATTATTTTTTCTAAACAAATTTTACATCATTTTGTCGACAGTTTTTAAATTTTGAGACCAAAAAAAATGTGTTGGTAGAAAGTTATAGTCATTTGAATTTTTTTAAGCCTAAAATATAGTTTAAAAAAAAATTCAAATGATTATAACTTTCGACCAACACAATTTTTTGTCTCAAAACTTAAAAACTGTCGACAAAATGATGTGAAATTTGTGTAGAAAAAATAATAAATAAAATACCTAGGCGCGTTAATTTTTTTCCTAGGAGGGGCGCACCAAAAATTCAACTTTTTTTCGCAAATTACAAAATGTTTTTTTTTCTTTACCAAAACATTCCCAGTGGGCTCACGATTAAGACCCCTAAATTTGGTACGGGTCCTGTAAGTAGGACCAGACATATACAACTTTGAAATTTCACCAACCGCCACTGTATTGTTGGTAATAATTATTATATTTAATTTTCATTTTTAATTGCAGGGACGAGAAGACCAGTCATCCATCGTACAAGGTAAGCACCAAAAATATTCTAGCGCATTCGCCATATATAAGGTCGTTGTCCGATTTCTTAAGTTGTCGCTTTTATAAACCTATGATAATAATTAATCATTAAATCTGCCGCAAGAAGGGAAAATACTGTAATTGTTTTCGATTTTCGGATTTTGACTGTAATCAATTAATTATTACGTATACTATCAAATGTATATTTTGTACCCCCAAAAACAATTTTTCCCCAAAAATTACATAAATAAGTTGTCGAAATTTGCCCTACGTCATCACTTTAAGAAGTAAAACGGCCGCATTCAACAATCAGGAAGGAAAAAGACCGCAATTTTCTATTTGCTACTGCCTATTTTATAAAACATCCTAATACAAAAAGTAAGAACACTGTAGCAGTTCATAGCGCCATCAAACATCATTATTCTGAATATTACATAATCAATCACGAAAGAAAAACGCCGTAAAAGGAACTGCCGATGTTATACATCAACTGCGTCGCGACCTCAGATCAAATTAATATTATAAGAAAAATACGTAACGCAAATATCCAAAGCATAGGAATTGTTTGTCCCATACTATAAACAAAAATCCGGGGAGGTGGGGCAAGGAGTAAGGAGTCAACGTTGTTTATAAATATGCGCCAGTGGCGCATATTTATAAACGCAACAACGCAACGCAAAAACAAAGATGAGAAAGAAAAATTCAAACCGTCTATCATAATCCGAATAATCCCTTTCTTTCAATGTGTGAACGAAATGTGGTTTGTATGGATAGTATTTATTTGGTTTTATAATATTTGCAACTGTATCTTTACTTACATTATTTTGTATCAATGACTTCCTTTTGCGCAATGGCATTTTTGGAAATTATACTATAGGCAGCATTACTTCTAACTCTGTGTCCTCATTGGTAACCAGTTTTTGGCGTTTTTTATTAAAATTATTTTGAATACTTCCATAAGTCTTGAATTTATTTACTATTTTTGTAACTGTTGATTGATTATTATTTCTATTCGGATGTCTATTGTTAAAAATAACTGCTGCTTCTCTATGCGTTTTATAGTATTCTCCCACAATTAAAACAATTTAAATTTTTTCTTCACAAGTTAATATCGCTTCCATTTCTATGTATTTTAAAAATTCCAACACGTTTTGACGTTCACTGTCCAACATTTCTTGTCAGTGCATAGTGCATCCTATATTACATGTAACTACAGTTACATTTTCATTTTTATTGCAGAGATAAATTTGGAAAAAGTAAAAAATTCGTTTTTTAATGCAAATGGATATCATTGCATATTTGAATGTAGTTTTCAGTTCTGATCAACTTTTTTTATAATAATTTTCGATATTGTCAAAAATAAAGGTACATTACTCTTGAGCAAAATTCACATTTTTTGATAAACCTCGTATACAACTGCAAAAAATTGATGTATGATTATCTCATTTTAGGTTTTAGATCATGCAGAACTTTTTATGAAGAATAACTTTTTTCGTAAAATTAATAATAAAAACGTTTTCCATATGATACCAACTTAAGTAGACACACTGTATATGGGCTGATGCCTCTGCTGCGTTAAAGAAAGCTAGCAATGCTGGCGAATGGTTCCATTCACATTTTAATGCATTCATGTACCACATGCATCCTTCTTTATTTATTTTTGTAAATGCACTTCGTAATGTACAAACCAAAATCTATATCAAATGCAATTAGGGATTGCAATCCCGCAAAGTGGGATCCCGCAATCCCGCGGGATCCCGCATCATTTGCCGGCCTGCGGGATCCCGCACCAGCTATGCCGATCCGCATAGCCATGAAAAAGCCGTAAACTCTTAAAAAATATCGCTAAAACGTGTATCTGCCAAATATCCATGGTATTATAATATGAAAATTAATGAGACTGCTTAGGTTTTATAAGTATCTTACTTACCTTACAATCAAACTAATGTGATTTACTATAAAAACTGGTAAGACTTATCTTAGGTAGAAAAATAATAAACATTTACAGCCAGATTCTCCAACGGTAGTCCGGTCTAATTTGACAACCAAAAGTTTTAAACTGACACTTGTAAGAATAAGACAAGTAAGTTTTATACTATAAATTTATTCTGAGCTTTTTCGCAAATTTACAAAGAAAAGGGCAATTTTAGTATGTACTTTCGACAATAATAGAACTAAATTCATTACAGCAACTTGTTCCAAGATGAAAATCATTTTGAAACCAAGCATACTGCTGAAATATCAGGATAATTCATAAGTTTTTAATGACGACTTATTAACAATGACAGGACAAAAACCTGTCAAAACATAACTGACCGACTATAAGATCTTAATTTAAACCAGTACTAAATCTTAAACCTTCTTAGTGAATCTGAACGTTCATTTGCCCAAAGTTACTTGTTAATTTAATTGATAACAAAATTGACTGATTTATAGTCATAGTAGTATAGTTAAGAGAGGCTAGACTTTAAATTACATAATTTTTTGACCGGCATACTGTTAATTTTTATTGAATTGAAATTAAAGTTGGTTTAAAAATAATTAATATAAACGTTAATTTATCGAATTTTATACAATTAAAAAACCTATGTGGGATCCCGCGTATAAACATTTGAAGGTCATTTGCCAAAAGTTACTTGTTACTTTAATTAATAAGAAATTTGATTGATTTATAGTCATAGTAGTATAGCTAAGAGATGCTAGACTTTAAATTATATAATTTTTTTCAACTGAAATACGGTTATTTGTTGATTTTTACAACAGAAAATTAAAGTTGGTTCAATAATTAATTAAATAAACATTAATTTATCGAATTTTATTAAATTAAAAAACCTATGCGGGATGCCGCGGGATCCCGCGGGATTAGAACCAATCCCGCAAATGCCCTGCGGGATTTAAAACACTGCGGGATTGCAATCACTAAATGCAATAGAATTAACCAAATAGGTACAATCTGACCATATTCTACATTCGGCAACATCGGAGAGGTACTGGCAATGATAAGAGAAGCATGTAGATGGGACGGATTTTGTTTCGATTCTGATTTGGCCAAAGCGAAAATCATGCTGCGTTGCCAGTTCATTCAGCACCACTATTTTTATCATACGAATAAACAATAATCCATAACACGCCTCTAATGCTCACTTTGCAGATGATGAGAGAGGAGATAATTTCGGTCTCTGACAGTTATGACGCTCGTGATTTTTTCTTGCTTGATTCTTACTTTACTTTGTCTTCGATTCATCGGGGTTCATATTTAGAACCGATTTTCGAACATTTTTATTTTGACTATTAATCGAATGTAAAGAAATAGTCTTGATGGACCATTCTGATTTTGGAATTGGCAGTGGCAACTGTTTCTCTCTGTTATTTGCTTTGGTTGTTTGGTTTAATTTAGAATTAGAATCTGGCAACTTTTTGGAACCTTATCTTTGCCTGACTTTTTAGAGAAAGATTTTGGTAGAACTTAATCGTGTCAAACTTTTAGTCTTTCAGTGCTTAGCCTAAGAAGGTTAAATAGGACAGCACTGAAAGACTAAAAAGTTTGACCCGATTAAGTTTTACTAAAATCTTTCTCTAAAAAGTCAGACAAAGATAAGGTTTCAAAAAGTTGCCAGATTCTAAAAGAGAAGACTCTTTTTACCGTTAGGAATAGAAAATTTCATGGTTAGAAAACTTGTCCATGGAATAGCATTCTATTTTATATTAAATAATTCCATTCTTCTGGGATCATTTATTGTTCAAGCGATTAAAATTTTTATATTAATTGTAGAAATAATTTTTAACATTGTTTATAATACAAGTTCCTTTACATACAAATAGACTAGTCTTAGACATAATTAGCAAGATAACTTATTTAAAAGTATATTAACTTATCAGCAACCGTTTTATGTAAATAAATACTAATAATACGTTACGTTTACGTTGAGTGCAGATAAACTTTCTATGTACACGAACTAAATACTCCAAATAGCAATAATATAATATTTTGTATAAATAAATAAAAGTTGAACGTTGAATTGTTTTTGTCTAAAAGTGATTAACCGATTTGGCAGTCTTCAAGATACTAATATCAATTTGAAGAATAGAAATTGTAACAAATTTATTTTCTACACTTAAACGGTTTGCTTGGGTTTGACATAATATGTTTTAATAGCTTTAGTAATAAAGAAACTTAAGTCTCTAATTCTAAAAAAAATCTGATGTTGTAAAGCCCCTAGAAAAATTTTAAATCCCTTCCTTCTGTATAGGCTTATCTTTTTTGTTAAGGTGCTTGAGTTACATGGTAAATTACATATTTTTAACCGTGATATATTCAAGGCATTCACGTAAAATGACATGCTGCACTCCTTAATAAAATTTCCTCTTCCCATTTCCCTCTTAAACCTTGTAGCCGAATCGACAGTTTTAGTTAAAACATGTATATTTGCTATGGAAAAACTTTTAGCCAGTCAGTTTTTTTACTCTAGTAACTAGTAATATCAATGTAACAAGCAAAACAAGCAAAATGAACTGTTTTAATTAAGGAAGGTTTTTAATAATGTGTCTATTTCTGCCAAGAAATTATATATATATATATATATATATATATATATATATATATATATATATATATATATATATATATATATATATATATATATTGTCATAGTTATGTTATCATGGATCATTTTATTAATTATTTTTAAAATCACACTTTATTTATACAAAGATTATTTTGACAATAACGATGAATAGACACTCTGTTATTCGGTGGACTTGGTGACGACATTGAAGGTCAGCTTGGTTTTGTTTAACTTTATTGAGTAAGTCAAGGTATGCTGACCTAGCAATGCACCGATCTTCGATAACTGCATAATGGAGTGATAGGTAGTCGTTCTGAAGATGTCGAGAGAAGACATGTGCCCGTCGGTCGGGAGAAGAGCCGCCCTTATAGATAAGATGTAAGGGAAGTGTATAAGTAAGTGCCTCATTTCATTTATTTAAAGCCAAACTTTATTTTATTGCTATTATTGTTGATTAATTATTAAATGTTAAATTTTTTATAACCTGTTTTAACTTCATTCCCTCCACACGATCCCAGAGACTATTACTTAGTCTCAGTCGCAACAACCCCCGTTGTGACAATATATATATATATATATATATATATATATATATATATATATATATATATATATATATATATATATATATATATATATATATATATATATAATTTGGGGGTAATATTCGGGAATCGGTCCGTATCGAATAAATATTAGAACTCATTTATTCTAAAATGCTCTATATTTCGCCATTTATTTATGGCTTCTTCAGGAGAGATAGAATGAGAGGTTAATTTTCAACATTAAGCCACATAATAAACATAATAAAAAGTGAGATTATGCTCACACTATCCATCTTAAAGACGACAAAGATGGGTAGTGTGAGCATAATAATTTTCGATAAAAGCCCTCGACCGTAGATCTCGGGCTTTTGGCGTCAAATTATCACCTTCGCGAAATTTACCCGGTAAAATTTAAAGCTCTCGTGATTTAACCTATGATACTAAATTAAATAAGGAATGGAAATAACGATTAATTACCTAGGTAGATACATTTTTGTTTTTTTGCGTTTGAATGAGATATCTATAAAGAAGTACACACACAGCATCTATTAAAATTTATTGCAGTAACCAAAGTCACGACTAGCGTTAACAATGAAGATACATCAGTTTTTACCATCTTCAAGTTGGACACTAAACCCATGGTTGGACACTGCCGTAGCTAAACATGTCACGTTTGCAATATAAAAAAACAAACTTAATCAGTTTTAAAATTTTACGATCTTTCATTTACCGTTACCGAGATGCTGCATCACCATAAAAAATAACGACGTAGGGTAAATAAAGTCACTTGGCTTTTTAGAAGCATTATAATTTAATTAAGAATTGATCCATTTTTTTAAACGATCTTTATGGCGGGCCAGGTGTACCAACGAGTTTTTAAATTAAGTACTAAAACCAATACATATCATTATACGGGTACGGGCTTCCTTATAAATAATAAATTTAAACCAACAGTAATAGAATTTAAGCCGATCTCGGATCGGATATCAGTCATGAAAAATCTCGTACACAGGCTAATACCAATGAAAGAGGAAGACTACGAAATGAAGAAGACAAAAGACAATATAAAATAGGCTAAAAAATCAATTAGAATAAATAAATGAGAACAAAAACATGGAAAGAATGTGGCAAGAGATAAGTACTAAAATGGAATTAGCAGCTGAAGCAAGCACAAAAGGTCTAGACAAAAAACAAAAATGATTCGACGATGATTGCAAACGTGAACTGGAAGGCAGAAGGAACTCGGAAGGAACACGGAACAAAAAAAGAGGGAATAAGAAGAAATTGTAAAAGGTTACTAAGGGAAAAGAAGAGAAAATATAGTGAAAAACTCATAAATAGAAGATAATTATTATGAAAGGAATGAAATTCGAAAACTGTATAAAGGTGTATAAAAAGAAAGAAAGGGCCACCAACCAAGATCTCATTTTACAAAAATAAAGAGGGAGAATGAAATACTCGCAAGTTGGAAATACTATTTTAAAGGATTAATGAACCCAGAAGAAATCACAAATGATACGAACAAAACCTAGAATCAGATGAAGAAAATCAAGAAATAGACGAAATAGTCCCAAGTAGTACTACAGAGAAGGGCGGGATAATGGCAGAAATTTTTAAATATGGAGGAGATAAATTGATCTTATCTATACAGGGATTATTGGAAGAAGTGTGGAATCAAGAAAACATACCAGAACCTTGGAAGGAAACAATTATACATCGTATTTACAAAAAGGGTGATAGGATGGACTGCGAAAACTACAGAGGTATAGCACTACTTAATGTTGCTTATAAAATTTTCGCCTCGTACATAAAGAACATTCTAATACGAAGAGCAGAAAAAATAGTTGGAGAGTACCAGCACGGTTCAGAAAAAGAAGATCGGTAGTAGACCAAATATTTATATTAAGAGAAATACAAGCTGAAAGTCACGAACGTCAGAAGGAGACATTTCCGATTTTCATTGATTTCAGACAAGCACTCAACAGAATTAAAAGATCAAAACTGTACTCATCACTAAAGGAACCAGGGATAAGTAAGAAAGTGATCAGTATGGGTAACTTGACTTTAAAAGGTACCGAAACCTGTGTAAGAATGGGTGAGGCCGTAACCGAGAGTCTTGAGGTGAGAGAAGTACTGAAACAGGGAGATCCACTCTCCTGGATCTTATTTAGCTGTGCACTGGAGAGTGCGATAAGAAAAGCTAATGTCGATAGAAGCAGACTAATATATCATAATCGTCACCAATGTCTAGCTTTTGCGGATGACGTTGTCTTTATCACAAGAAGCAAACGCGAACTACAGGAAATAATTTTGAGACTACGAAGCAACAGAGCTAGAAATGGGACTAGAAATCAATGAAAAGAAAACAAAATATATGATCTGGTCAGGGACGAGTACAAAAAAGATGAAAAAATATAAATTAAAACAACAAAGGGAGGACATACCGATTTGAGGAGGTGGAATCTTTTGCGTACTTAGGAACAGTGATTGGTAGAAAACCTGACATAAGAGAAGAAATACGAAAGATATTGTCATTGGGTAATAGATGCATATATCAGCTTAACAGAGTACTCAACAGCAAGATAGTGTCTGGACAGGTAAAACTCCGTATACCTATATAAGTCTATCATAACACCGATGACGCTGGCAACGCTTGGAAGCGAAGCACATATTATGGGCATGACAGAGCAGACAATAAGGAGAGAAAATGTCTAAGGGAGAGAAGAACAAATAGAGAGCTGAAAGAATTATATAACGACCCGGATATTGTAGCAGTAATAAAGGGACAAAAATTGAGGTAGCTGCGACACGTTACAAGAATACACAGTGGCAGTGACAACCCAGAGGCTGATGGGGAGCAGTATAGGGGGAAGACGGAGACGTGGAAGACCGAAACCAGATGAATGAAAGAGGTGAAGAAGGATATTCATGATCAGAGAAGGGTTCGTATTTTCCAGATCACACGAATTAGTTCGCATTCGACCGTGTTCGCACGAATTTCGTATTGTTTTGATTTAAGAATTGTAGTATTGTACAACTAAATCATTTTATTTAAAACGATAAACTGCTGGTAGGTCCTATTTGGCCTATTAGCCAATCTTTCAGCGTCTCGTATCGCTTCAATTACATTTAAATGAATGAAATCATTGGAATTTGCCATTTTACTAAATTTTTTGACAGTTTTGTCATACCTTCCGCACAGAAAACCAAGTAAACAATACCTAGTAAACAATACGGTATGACACAACAAATATTGTTTATTAATATTCTCCGTCCTTCGTCTGGACCTTTACTTTGTGTCTGTTACTTGTCTTGCTATGGTCGGCCTCAGAAACTTTCAT
This sequence comes from Philopedon plagiatum, assembly GCA_963971165.1. Taxonomy (NCBI): domain Eukaryota; kingdom Metazoa; phylum Arthropoda; class Insecta; order Coleoptera; family Curculionidae; genus Philopedon; species Philopedon plagiatum. Next base: position 14,817,118 of record OZ020194.1, read on the forward strand.
AAGCTGATAATGTTCTCAGATAAGTCAACCTTCGGTACAATTATGATATGCCCTCAATTTTGTTAAAGTTTAGTAAAATAATAAATCTTTCTCGAATATTACAATTATTATTTAATATTCTATTAGTAATTTTCTTTAAGCTCTATGTACCTATCCCTTTCCCAAGATCTCCAATTAATCTTAGACTGGGGTGCCAAGAACCCTGTTCAGTTCAACGCCTCCAAAACCCAGTCTTGCTCCTTGTCACGCAAAAAATCTGGCAACGCTTACCCCATCCATATGAATGGCCAAGCCCTACAAAACAATGAAACATTCAATCTTGTTGGCGTCGCTTTTGAACATCATCTCAGCTGGCACAAACCCATTACTTCAGTAGCCACATCGGCAGCTAAAAAGCTTGGTTTTCTCTTTCGAACCAGAAAATACTTCTCCCTTTCCAACTTATACACTCTATGTTTCCCAAATAAGACCTAACCTGGAGTACTGCTCTCACGTCTGGGGAGCGGCATCACCTTCGGCACTTAACATCCTTGATTCTATCCAAAAGAGAGCTATTCGACTTATCAATGACCCAGCCCTCACGAGAAAACTCCCTTCTCTCGCTCATCGCCGCGCTGTTGGGGATTTATCCCTTTTCTACCGCTACTTCCACGGATTTTGCTCTGAAGAACTAGCCGGCATTATTCTCCCCTTGACTGTTCCTAACAGAACAACAAGAGGCGCGTTACGTATGCATCCCTTTACTGCCCAGCTACAAAAGCCTAGAACAGACTACTTCTCTCGCTCATTCATACCTATGGTCTCCAGATTATGGAACAAATTGCCGTTTTCCGTTCCCGTCCCAACCTCCAATCCTTCAAATCCCGTGTCAATAGACTACATTTCCCTTCTCTCCAGATGCCCACGGCACGTTAGTACTTAGGCTTGAAGTCTACGTGGGATGTCTTAGATAAAAAAAAGCTGTATGAGCCTGTAAGTTTGGATTATAAATATTCCTTGCTCTAAAGACGTATTTATTATTTTGACAAATACATCACAGATATCCAAGGTGTAACCAAATAAGAAAAATGACAATGTGAAATTTTGATTATAAAAGCGTAATTTAGAAATTTTAAATTTTTACTTGGAAATCTGGAATAAGAATTCTTTTAAAATTTAAAACAATTTTTTTATTTAACGTTTTGCATTAGAATTTTAAAAAATGCAACTTTACTCTTAACCAAATTTTACGTTTTTGTATCTTTGCATACTCTGTACAAAAAAACAAATTTTTGGCATCGTGGATCTGGTCCATTTGTCCTCTTGTCTACCCCTCACGGGGACATACTGTATAGCTACAAGACGACAAAAACATTGTTAGTTGCATTTGGCTTTCATGCTACCTCAAACCAAAGAAGATTTAAACCTAATGCAAATTTCTGAGAAATCTTTGAAGATTAACTAATATACTATCTTTTTATGCAGCATTGGTTACATAGCATAAAACAATAATATCAGAAATGAAATTAAATTTTCTTATGTCTTTTCTTGGTATCGTTTTAGCTTTTTGCACTTCAGTCGTGTCTTTTAGTTGGTGTTTACCAACCTTGAAAAATACCTTAACAAATCCACTGTAAAAGAAAGAATAAAGTTAATCGTAACATTATTACAGAATTTATAATAAATTCAATGACCTTCACCGTAATTTCATGCAGAGTGCTTTGAACTTTTTAAGTTTTAAAGATATGTAAAAAAAACTGTTTCAGCTGTAGACTTGTGCTTTGTAAATTATGCATATTTATTCCTGTTTGGTTACTAATAGATTTGCTGGTAATTTAAATGTTAATAATTTTGCACAGTTCAATAATTTCCATATATGTTTCGGTTAATTTAAATGAATTGAGGAACATTTTTTTCGGGTTCTGTCTTTTCTTTATTTTTGTTAATCTAAACAATCCAGCATTGTAACGTTTCTTGACGGGCGGCCAGTCCATCCAAAGACGTTGTTTTAAAGGCAAACCCAATATTTCGGTATAACTTTATGAGACCTGTGCTGACTAAGCATGAATTTTTACATAAAAAAAATTATATATGCCGACTGTTAGTATTGGTCGAGACTAAAGTTATAGCAAAAGCACGTAAAAAAATTGGAAATAGTAATTTTAATATTTAACTTAAAATAACTTCCAAAGCAATTAAAACAAAAATTTAAATTTTTTACAATATATTTCTCTTTATTTTAAAGTATCAGTTTTTGCACAAGTATAAATAGTTAACACAAAAATTTTCCCAACTTGTTAAAGAGTGCATAACCATGGATTTATTAAGAAAGGATTCGATGTTCCGTATACTGTGAGCGTATTGAACGGGAACCCTTATATTTGTTGTTTGTTATGAAAACATCTTCCCCTATAGGTACAGTTTACGAACTTGAAGGAAATACGTAATTGAATTAAGAATGGTAGTAGAAAGAGATAAATCAGCATTGGAGTGTTGGAGCTCAGAAGTGTTGCTGTCTGTGCTGGTTGCTTAGGAAAACAGCTGAACCTCGGTCTGAACACTCGGTTACACGTACGTCTTTGTCTAATGAACTAGAAAAGAAAAAGTGCGACTTATAGATTTATAAATGACTCGGAGCGACTTTAAATAAACCTTTAGAAATAATATAACCTATAAATAATAAAACCTTTTTAACTTAAATTTATTATTATTTAGCAGAAAAATAAAATATTTTAGGCCTTTTATTACTTTTAGCAAATCTTGTGATGCTTCTAACGTATTTTTTGTACAAAAATACAAGGTAAAATAAGATGTGGCCAATGTTTACAAATTGTTTTTACGGTGTCGCTTAGAATGGTTGGTTTTGGCTTCAAAGAATGTTAAATCATCCCGTACCCATTCTTAATAAATCCATGTGCATAACATTATTTTTCTTTTATTTTTAACTTGTCTCCATTCGCTTATACAGTGAGGGCATAAAGTCTGGAAACACCTAGTTTTTTACGAAACTATACATTTTCGGAAGAAACGCCGAAACACGTCGATTTTGTTCTCATTTTCTACACATTCTAAAAATATTTGATTATATACAGGGTGTGTCATAAAAGTTGGGCATTTGTCAAATTAGATTTTTTAAATAGAACACCCTGTATATTATTCCATTTTTGAATTGTGCGTTAGAAAATCAACATCTTTTGTATAAACCACCCTTCCTCTAAAGTTAATTGTTTGCGAGATATTGCAACTTGAAAATTGGCAGCCCGCAAAATTAAATAAAGTCAAATAATTCAACATGTTTTTATTTTAACAACAACAATCCAACTGAGACAATTTTAACGCAGCAAATGCTGAAATTGTTGACCGTTAACTTCCTGGCAATATCCTAGCCTATCCATAAGCTCCTCTTGTACGTTACGGATGAAAGAAGGTGAAATTTGCCGAATTTCATCTCTTATACGATTTTTTAAAGCTTCTACGTTAGGAGGTCTGTTAAAGTAAACTTTACTTTTTAAATAACCCCACAGGAAATAATCAAGGGGGTCAAATCCGGTGACCTCGCAGGCCATTCTATGGGGCCACGACGTCCTATCCACCTGTTAGGAAATATCTCGTTGAGATATTGCCTAACAGCTAGCGCATAGTGAGGTGGGGCCCCATCTTGTTGAAACCACATTGTTAAGGCAGGTGTATCAGGCTCATCACCTGGATACCGCTGAGCTAAGGCAGGAATTAACTCTACTTGCAAAAAGTCTAGATACATTTGTCCGGTCAAGTTTTCATCAAAAAATAGGGACCTACAATCTGGTCTTGAAATATTCCTGCCCAAACGTTGACTTTTTCGGGATGTTGCGTATTAGCCACTTTAGCCCAATGGGGATTCTCTTTAGACCAATACCTACAGTTTTGCCGGTTGACCGTACCATTGAGAAAAAAGGTAGCTTCATCCTAAAATAAAACATTTGCACAAAACAAGGGATCCATGTTGCACCGTTCTTGCATATTTTCACAAATCTGGAGTCGGCGGTCATAGTCATCTTCGTTTAATTCATGTATTAGTCTTATTTTGTATGGATGATATTTCTCTTTATGCAGAATTGATTTCACTGATGATTGACACAGGTTTAAATCTAATGCCACTTGATGGGTTGACAAATGTGGATTCTCGTTGTAATTGAGTAAAGCATCTAATTTAATATTATCATCTAATTTAGGCCTACCTGTCCTGGGCAGATCTTTTACAGGCCCATGTTCATGAAATTTTTTGACAATTTTGCTGACCGTAGATTTTGTAATTGCTTGTCGCTCTGGATGTGTGTTATTAAAAAGTTCGCAAACTTTGTCAAGATGCCTACGACGATCTCCCCAGCCAAACAGCATAAGGATTTCAATCCTTTGGATCTCGGAAAGCATATTTTGAGATACAGATTACTATCTTATTTAAATGTGTTTGATTTTTGACACAACTATCATAATGGGACATGCTGATTTCCAGGGTAATGCAACAATTCAAGGTCTAAGAATTACCAATTTTCAAGATGCAATATCTCGCAAACAATTAACTTTAGAGGAAGGGTGGTTTATACAAAAGATGTTGATTTTCTAACGCACAATTCAAAAATGGAATAATATACAGGGTGTTCTATTTAAAAAATCAAATTTGACAAATGCCCAACTTTTATGACACACCCTGTATATAATCAAATATTTTTAGAATGTGTAGAAAATGAGAACAAAATCGACGTGTTTCGGCGTTTCTTCCGAAAATGTATAGTTTCGTAAAAAACTAGGTGTTTCCAGACTTTATGCCCTCACTGTATAATGTAATGAGCTATCAAATATATTCTTGTAAAAGAAACTGCAGAATCTTATTGGCTTTATTTTGTCTCAAGTAATATTGGGATTATTTTTAATAATAAAAAAGTTATCGACTTTTTAACACAGCGGCAGCGATGTACGCTACGGCGACGTACATGCAGCACTGCCCTACTCCCACCTTTTACACGTCGCGCCTGGAAAATTAACGGGCGTACATGGCTTTTGCGTATATGTTGCTGCATAGCCACGGCTCTTTTCAGTTTAATTCACAGAAAAATATATTAATCAATATTTTAGAGCTTGTTTTAAATAATCAAAACACTTCTCTAAAAATTAACACTTATTAAAATTTAAATTATTTACGCCAGACATTTCTTAAATAAAATACATTTATTTTATCTTGTTTTAATGAACGAATGACATACCTTCAAACCTAGGACAATTATACAAAGGATTTTGTAAAAAAATCCTATTTTTTTATAATTAAATATATCGCTGTTTCATCTGTTCTATTGGATTTCTAAAATAAAAAAAAGAATAATAAAAAAACATCTGAAGACTGGAAAACGGACTTATTAATCGTCTACTAACTTCTACTTCTTCAAGCATATTACTGTATCCACTGTTGCCACACTTTTTAGCGCATTTGCATTCGGGGGAGCAATCAGCAAAACATACCCTCGTTTTTGCAGGCGCATTTATTGGTATTGCAGTTTTTTTCAGTGCAAAACAGACTTATCAACTTTCTAAGTTAATTTGAGTCAGAAAATACTTCTCCTCTTCCAACTTATACACTCTCTATGTTTCCCAAATAAGACCTAACCTAGAATACTGCTCCCACATCTGGAGAGCGGCATCACCTTCGACACTTAAGATCCTTGATTCTATCCAAAAGAGAGCCATTCGAATTATCAATGACCCAGCCCTCACGAGAAAACTCCCTTCTCTCGCTCATCCCCGCGCTGTAGGGGATTTATCCCTTTTCTACCGCTACTTCCACGGATTTTGTTCTGAAGAACTAGCCGGTATTATTCCCCCCTTGAATGTCCCTAACAGAACAACAAGAGGCGCGTTACGTATGCATCCCTTTACTGTCCAGCACAAAAGTCTAGAACAGACCACTTCTCTCGCTCATTCATACCTAGGGTCTCCAGATTATGGAACGAATTGCCTGCAGATGTTTTCCCTTCCCGTCCCAACCTCCAATCCTTCAGATCCCGTGTCAATACATTTCCCTTCTCTTCAGACACCAACGGTACGTTAGTACTTAGGCTTGAAGTCTACGCGGGATGTCTTACGAGTAGATAAAATAAAGGAATGGGTGACTTTGTAGAACATTTGGCCATTAATAGTTCATTTTCCATTACCTAACCATAATCTATAGGACCTAATTTTTTAACAGTGCCAATATTGCTTTTTATCCAAATATGCACTTGAAAGTAGACATCCGACTAATTTTTCACATTATGAATGAAAATACAGACACAAAAATAATGGTAAAATCAGACGAAACCGACGTTTTAATTTTATTAGTCTATTATTACTGGAACGAAGAAAAGTTAAAATCGAGTGACTATTAAATTTATGGAAAAAGGCCATGGGACGGCAGCCCTAGATAAAAAAGGTTTGTTCCTGTTCATATTTGTGATGGCTTACCAGCCTTTCATGCGTTGACTGAATGCAACACTACAATAATTATATTTTATAAAATAGGAAGAAAATCGGCTTGGAATATTTATTACAGCAACTGTGATAATTTAATTTGGGTGCATGGTTTTAGAAAAGACCCATTTGATGTAGGATAAGACAATACTAGAAAACTAGTATCACACTGGTACCATAAAGAAAACTATTCCAATTTAAATGATATTAGACTTAAAATGATGCAAGAAAGGAATAAATCAGCCAAAGAAATTGGTCCTAAGGAAGACTCATTTAATTTACACGTTCACAAGTAAAATACATATTAGTTAATATTGTATTCACATATTATTTAAATATGTTTTCTATATTTTGCCCGTTCATAGGTATTATTACCAAATTTGTGTTTGGATAGAAAGCCATATTGGTATTCTTAAAAACTTAGATCCTAAAGATTATGGTTGAGTGATGGAAAATGAAGTATTAATGCCAAAATGTTCCAAAAAGCCACCCATTACAAATGAAATTAGAAAGTTGATAAGTCTATTTTGCACAGGAAAAAACTGCAATTCCAATAAATGTGCCTGCAAAATCGATGGTACGTTTTGCTTCCCCGAATGCAAATGCGCTATGGTTGGGTGGCAACAGTGGATACAATAATATGCTTGAAGAAGTAGAAGAATTATAAAACGATATGTTACTAGAGGATTAATAAGTAAGTTTCCCATTCTCTAGATGTTTTTTAATTATTCTTTTTCTTATTTAAGAAATCCAATAGAACAGATGAAAGAGCGATATATTGTTTTTGTTGTAAGTTTTAATTATAAAAAAATATGATTTTTTTGCAAAATTTAAAAAAAGTGTTAATTTTTAGTGCTATGTTTTACATATTTAAAACAAGGTCTAAAATATTGATTAATATTTTTTCAGTGAAATAAACTGAAAAGAGCCTTGGCTATGCGGCAACATATTATACGCAAACGCCATGTACGCCAGCGGTAATTCTCCAGGTGCGACGTGTAAAGGCGCGTATCCATATGTGCCAGTGCCCCGTAACGTAGCACCGAACATGTTACGTTACAGCTAATGGAGACGGCGTACTGTTGCATGTTATCGTAACCAATTTGACATGCGTAACCGTTACAAACCGAACCACCATTTTTCGGTTTTAAGCTTGGGTCGCATCAAAGGAATGTTACGTTTGTTACTTGGTCAAAGGCCTTTGAAATATCAAGAGCAACAATCTGAGATTCGCCATGAAATTCGAGAGACTTGTTCCAGTTATGTGTGATAAAGCTAAGGAGATCAGCTCAATCTTTGTTGACGAAATCCGTATTGTCTGTCATAGATGATTTTGTGTTTTTCTAGATATTTTATAATTTGCAAGTTGATCACTATCTCCATAACTTTGCTGACAACAGAGAGAAGAGAGACAGGTCTATAATTGGATGGAAGGGACTTAGAACCTTTCTGCGTGACAGGTTACACACGAGCAGTCTTTCAACTACCTGAGAAGATACCCTTGTCATAGGAGATCTGGAAAAGACGAGTTAAGATGAGTGAAATTTCTGGAGCGATTTTTTTTCTTTGGAACCAAGGTGTGATTTTAAAATAACCACATCCAAAATTTTAACGGTCATTGTTAAGATACTACTGTATCTTAATCTTATCTTAAAATACAATATGTTTTTGGGAATTATCTTGTATAATATTGTTTTTTGTATATTAAACTTCAAAATCAACAAAATATTCAAAGAAGTATTATTTAATAATGCTCAATAATAAAAATAATCTGTCTCTTTTCATAAGGCGCCGACTTTAAAGGACTTGCTCCCGTTGCACTATGGACGGAAATCGAAAAAAGTTGGTCAAAATTATTTATGCCAATATTATGATTTTACATGTTTTAACAATGCATCTAACGTCATTTTAAATAATTTTAAATCCAGTGGAACGTCTAATATATAGGGTGATTCAAGTTATATGAACAAATATTGAACACTAATAACATATAATTTGTTACAAAATAAAGAAAGTCAAGGCATTAAATACAGATTCCTTGGGCTAAGATAATGATACTCTCCTTATGCAATTTAGCATTTCAATACCCCCTTTTCGATATAGAGGGTGTTAAAGTTAAGTTCAAAAAATCGATTTCTGTTATTAACTCCGGTCCCTTTTAAAAAGTTGACTAAAATTTGGCACTGTTTTTGTCGGGTTAAACCACATAATTTGTTTAATTTTAGTCAAATTGTGTAAAAAGGTACTGTGAAAGTGGGAGGTCATGAAGATCTTTAACTACACCAACTTTTTTTGTGCACGCCTCTCTTTAAAAAATGTAGTGTATTGTATTGGGCGTTTATTTATGCTTTTTAAACAAATAAATGGGTTCCTGAAAATTCTAGTTTTAAAGGATTGTAACGGAAGATACTGTGTTCTAATATTCTTAAAAACCGTAAGGTTGTTTTAAAAACTGGCCTAGTGTGTATGTTAAACTTACCCCCTCCTCATACCTGTTCGCATCACCCCCGCCCCCTTATGAAATAATGAAAAACACCTCAAAATGTCCTTTTATGGCATGATTAAACAAAAACGTATTACCGATCCAGTTAATAATTCCAAAAGTTATCAATCCCCACCCTTTTTACCCCCACTCTCTGCGCCATTATAGCTCAAAACCAATCCGAAGCTTTCTGTTATGGCCTAGAATATGTGTACCAAATTTAAAGTCGATATACAAACTGTTCGAAATTTATCGCGCGCACATCAGGCACACACAGACAGACAGGCAGATACACACAGAAACCAAAAAAAAGTTGAATTTATCGAAGTTTTAAAGCCATTCTGATGTTTTCAGGCAAAATAAATGTGGACATTTTTTCGCTGGTACAGTAATTCCACTCATTTTGTGATGTGGAAGTATGATCAAATAAATCCTACTAAACAAAAACAACATTTAAAAAAATTAGGGGCAAATTGGGGCAACTTTTTAAAAAAATCCTTCACTAGAAACTACAAACAATGAGAAAGACCAGGAATCGCTACCGAACTCGACCGAAATCCATACGTTATTATTAAACCTTTTATTTAGGTGTGAAAAGTCTGAGCCTTTTTTCATGCCCAACTTTAAATTTTAATTTAGGGGGCAGTGAACTATGAAAAATAAAAGTATTTGCTAAAATAATATACACATACCTCCAGGTAAAGACTCCATGACGAATTATACAATATACTCCAAAAACAGGCTGAAGATAATCAAGTTTTCACTGGCCGAAAATATCACAATCCAAAGTGCAGATATTATACTATCGCGCAGAAGGTTGAAATTAACACTGAAGTACTTAAGAACTGTGCCAATCACTGAGAAATTATACCTGGGGGATTAAAGGGTGTTTATTAAATAGTAGTTTACCCAGGTATTTGTGGCGAATTCTTAGAATTTGTTCTCGGCTGTTTATGACCAACTTTTTTCGATTTCCGTCCATAGTGCATTGTGTGTAGCAAAGGTAAGAAGATCTGTGGCGGATCATTAGTGCGTTATTTGAAACATTTTTAAATTTACTAGTTAATACATTTTTCTATAGCCTTGCAGGAGATTGAAAGAAGAAAGATAAAAGTACATGAAAGACGCAAGATAAAATAGGTACAAGTTTTAAGGCGCATATTTAAGAACAATTAGGTTAGATATGTTATTAAGATCAGGGAATTTCTTGATGTTCAGAAACCAGAAAATTCTTAGAATTTGTTTGGCATTTAATGTTGTCGGGAGAGAAATATTAGCAGGAGGAACAGAGATGGAATTTGGTATCGGAATTGGGTTCGCTTTACCGTGAGATTCAAAAAATATGTAATCGTTAACATAATTTAAAGTATTCCTGTACAATCCATATTTAACTAAAAGCAGTACCTACATTCATAAAAATGATGTTCACATGTTTGTGAGTTGAGTTGAGCAACATGATCTTTTATGCACCATCGTTGTGATTTGTGACATTTTCTTCAGTTTGAAAACCATGCATCATAGGTAACTCTTTATGCATCCAGCAGAAAAAATTTAAGTGTTTAATTGATCATCCCAAAATCAGTATGGCACATAATATTTTTATGTAAATTTATTTAAATTCTAACTTTTAATATTCATATAATAACATTTGTTTAGCCAGAATTAGCACACATACAAAAAGCAACCTTGGTATTAGGTAATGAGTTTGACAAATTTAAAAAAAGTTAAGTCAAACTGATTACTTAAAATTTAATCAGTACGCAAAAGCAAATAGTTTGCTTTTTTACATTAATTTTGTAATAAAAAGCCATAAAAAGGAATTCATGCTTTTTAGCAGTTGCTATGGCTGTTCAATTAATGTGCTTGAGCTAGCTAAGATCTGTCAATAAGATTGAACGGTTGCTTATTTTGTAAGGCTAGGATGGCATATCCCTTCATGGCTATGAGGACAGAACGAGCATTATTGGATCTTATGAGATAAGTAGGATTGGTAAACACGGTGCCTGTCCATGGGCGGCGCGGCGGTACCGCAAATAAACAGTGTTTAAAAATAAGAGATAATTTACATATTACTAAAAAACACTTACCCAGTAAATTTGTGGTGGTTACTACCCAATTTTTTATGGATTCACCAGTACAGCTCTAAAATCTTTTACCGGGTGGACTGGATTTAATGTTTGAACTCCAACATTGACCACGAAGTTTTTCTTTAAATCCGTTGATTCATCGATGATCAGCCACAAATTTTTTACTGTCTACGTTACGCCAAATTGCATTTTCCAATCGTTTGCGTAAACGTGGTAAATAATTTCGCAACGTTGTTTCGCATGGCCAGTCGGGATTATATTTTGCCCAAAAATTATGAAACGTTTTTTTCTGTACCGTATAAAGAGGCATATTACAAGTACCTACTCATCATAAATATCAAATCTAGTATAAATTCGGCATAGGGTTTTTGGCTCCTTTTTTATATTCATGATATGCACTATTAACACATGTTAATAGTGCATATCGTGAATATACATTGGACACTGTAACACACAATAAGCCCCTATTGCGCACCAAACGTTACACGCGAGACCCGTCATATTTTAGGTCCGGAAAAGTAAAAATAAACTTCGGAATATTCTGCGATAGCAGGAGACCTTTACGAACGTTTGGTACCCTGTTTCCACCGCAAAGCATGTCGACACATCGCGGTACTTATAGACCCAGCGCACTTTGATTTGCGAACATTGTTATTTAATATACAGAAACTTTTTGAACCCTAGTCTGAAATGATTTAAAGGTCCAGTAAAAGACACAGATTACGATTAGGATTAGGGATAGGAAGGCTTTTATGGTTACGAGGATGGATTTATTGAATAGACTTTGATTCTGATATTTTGTGTACAGAAACTAGCGGTGACTATAATGTCAATATCTATAATATCTCATTTTGGCCAAAATTTGACATTGGTACTTCTTGCACCAAGCCACAGATTTATATTGGAAACATGTTTGGCTTATAAGCGTTGAATTGAAGAACGTTTGTGGCAGCCCAGTCTCAAATAATTTGCAGATCCTATGAAAGGGATATGTGCGTGCGTAATGGGCCAGCATTTGGTATGGCTAGGATGGCCCATCCCTGTGATCTAGCTTAATCTTTAAGGCTGGCTTGGAGAAATGAATATTGGAGTGGGAAGTATTATCGGCAGCATAACTCTAAAATAGGGTTAGAGTCAGAACAATAGTTGTGTACTGAAACACAGCCTAAAATTATTTAGAGACTGTAAATGGGATATATGCGTGCATAATTGGACAGCAATTTGTAGAGCTATAAGGATGGAAACAGCATTGTTGGAACTTATAAACGTTAAACTAAACAAAGTTTTTGTCAGCTAGGTCTCAAATTATTTAGAGATCCTGTAATGGGTAAGCATTGTGTAGGGCTAGGATGGCTATCCCTCCATGGTTATGATGAGGATGAAAATGAGTATTGTTGGGTCTTATAAACCTTGAATTGAAGAAAGTTCTTGGCAGCCCAGTCTCATATTATTTAAAAATTCTATGAAGATAGGAATATATGCGCGCGTGTATTGGGTCAGCATTTTGTGGGGCTCGCATGGCATATCCCTCCATGGACCCAACGGTATTGTTGCATCTTATAAACGTGGAATTGAAGAAAGCTTTTCACTCCCAACTTATTTAGATATCTTTAAAAGAGATGTGTGCGTGAGTATTGTGTCAACATTTTGTAGGGCTAGGATGGCCATGGTTATCGAGGATGGGATAGGTATTGAAAAGTTTTAGCACCTTAGTCTCAAATTATTTGAACATACTATAAAAGCATAACTCTGCGTGGTTCATACTGACAGAAGTGTGTAGGTCGTCAGTGTGAAGAAGAAATAGGGTTATAATCAGCACTAAGCCTGTGTACTGGAACACAGCGGAAAGGTCAGTGAAACATCCAATACCTATACTGACCCAGACAGGTGATGGATGCAGAGGGAGTTAGATACCCTTAGTAGGAAATGAAATCTTTGAACACAATATGTATGTTGATTTACAACTTATATCATAGATACATATTAGCTATATGGATCTGTGCTTATATCCATGCTTTGTATCAAATTTGATGAGTTCTGTATTATTCTAGATATATTATGTTTCTAACAAAACTACGTAAATGTAACAAAAAAAGGACTTAACGGGCTAACTATTTCAATTCAACAATATCGTCCTAATTTTCTCAATTTGAATTAATCAACATTCCATATTAGATAATACTGCTTTCATAGGTTGAGTTAATTCTCCAATCTTATGACATCAAATTTCAATTTCCGCCGCAGTTGTCTATATAGTAAAGAAAAACAAGTTCCTCCAATAAAACAATTATTTGTTTTTTCTCTCATCTACATGGTTTTATCCTTCCCCGTTTGCTTATGTTTGGCGCTACAATCGACCCACTGGCCGGTGCTTGCAACGTGCGAGAGCCCGAGAATCTAGTCTACTCTGAAACAGCTGAATAAAACAGCTGAAAGTCGTCGGAGACGCGATCGCAGGTAGCCATGCCGACGATGTTTCGATGTTTTTGCCGTTATTAAAAGAAACTATACGGAAATTTTCGTTTATTTGAATTAAATACAATAATATCAAATTTGAATACGGTGTATGTGTAATAGGTTTTTCGCAAGGTGTGTGTATCAGGTTGGGATTGAAAATAATTCGTTGACGTTTTGATTCACATTGTTATGATTGGAAAACAATGAATTGTGGATTTTTAGGATACAAAAATGCTAGGTATAATGTGAATTGGCGATTATCTCAAATTTTTTATTAAGAAAAGTTATTAAAAATTATTTTAATTTCATAAGAAATTTTATTGGTTTTTGTTTTTTTAAATTATTTTGGGCTTATTTCTTTAAGTCAAGAAAGGTTTTTAAAATAGATATGTGCATGTAGGTATCTTTATATTAAAAGAGAAATAAATACCTTATGCGTTTAAGAAATATGTAAGATATAATCAATGTTCAAAAAAATTACGGTTATTGGGAAGAATGCTTTGCTATGAGGAACTATTTTACACATTTAGGTAACTAGTGATACTATAGAGATTTACGTTATACCCTAATAATAAATATTATACAGGACCTTTAAAAATATCCATTTAATGATGTATTGCAGGGCCTTAAAACTGCATCAACACAACAGTTTAACTTAAAAGTAGGTACCCATTAAGGCAAATGCGATAATAAAAAACAAATGGTGCGGTAGGTACTAAAAGGTCTGTTGTCGTTTTTAGTTTTTAAATTAAATTCGTTAATACGTGGGCGGCTTTACCAATACGTAAACTAAAGTACCGACGATTCACTTTTGTTGACACCGTTTTAAGGTTATTCAGCACCCGGTAAGAGTCATACCGGTTAAGGACAACGAGTTTGTATATCTAGAGTTATGAAAGTAAAGCTAGAAGTAAATTGCTTATTAAGCTTCTGTGAAGAGAGACTATTTTTAGAGTTCCTTGCTAAAATTAGCAAAACGGAATCACTTATAAATCGGTGCCCGTCCGTCCGTCTGTCACTGGTGACTTTCTCTGAAACTATTCGACGTAACAATTTGATATTTAGCACAGCGATAGAGTGTGGTGGCCCAATACGAACGTGAAGTATAAAAAGTTGAATTTTGCTTCTGGGGGTTAATTGGGAAATGGAAAAACATTTTTTTCAAGGGCATCTCGTAGGGTGTCAAATGAAAGCTCATGGCAGAACGAATTCAGCAATATAGGTATATTTTTTTATGCATTTTTAATACATTTTTCGGGAAAAACGCTTAAAAATGGCTGTCTCCCACCCATATCACCAAAGGGATCGCTTAGAAAAATCTGAAAAAAAAAATCACGAACATTGAGAATTAGGTGTAGATTGAATCAAAATTATCAGGATTAAAAAATTCTAGCGCGATTAATTGTTATAAACAATTTTATTGTTTATTTCCTTATAACTGCTGAACCATTGGTTTTAGAGAAAACGCTTTTCGACAAAAAATCTTTCTCACGATGTAAAGAACAACTTTTGTCCTTATACGTTTTTCAAAATTTTGAATTTGGCTCAGTCGAAACGCCCCCACTCAGCTCCGTCCGTACATATTGTCCGCCCAAGTTCCCTGTAACTGGGACGAAAGGGAAAGGAAGTCATAAAAATGCATAAAAACTATGTTAAAATAGCACTACTCAGTGGCGTAGTGTCAACTTATCAGTCCTTATAAAAAATAATTAAAATGTATTGACAATCAGGTTCGTTTAATATATAAAAGACTTGTAGGAAACTCCGTTAAAGAATGTAGGGAATAATTCTTTTATAAAATAGGTTAAAAAACCTGATTAGTAAGCGTTCGCCAATGCTTTGTTTCCATAATATAATAGATGGCAAAAAAATGTTTTTGGGGGTTCAGCTTCGGCGTTCTATTAATTTAATCATACAAATTCAAACTAACCTGTTTAAAAACTTAAATATTTATAAATCTGTGGCAATTATTCAAATAAATTGTTACACAATACCTTCTTTGAAGGATTTAAAATGTAACTAAAAAAATAAAAGAAAACTTGGTGGAAAAAATGTGTTCTGTTTATATTACCTATAATGATTATGAAGTCTTGTTTAGTCCATTTTACTCAGAATCGGAGTCGTTTTTGTTCGTTCCCGTTTTTTTCTTGGAGAAGATAATAAGTTTGCGGGATTATGTTGTTGTCTAAGAGCATCTTCTTTTCTAATTCTTGTTATAGATGATCTTCCTACTCCTGTGTACAACATAGCCCTTTCTGTTTTATTTTTTATTGGAATTTTTATCATATTATTCCCTGCCTCTTCATCGCAAACCCTAATTACGTTTGCAATTATCTCACGCGCCTGACTGTGCAAAACTTTTCCCTTCAAATTTTCCATTTTTAAACACCACGACTCTCGACCGATGATGAGACGGCTATGAGGCAACTCACAGACATCCCGACCCGGAGAGGCAATAAATCATTTACAAAGACGGAGACCGACTTCGCAATCAGCCAAATAAGTTCTATCTATTATTTTTCTATTCAATAAGCGTGTTACCGACGTGGGCCAAGTCACCGTTCAGTCGACGAGGCGACGAAGACACGGAAATAGTGCAATGTTGGTAATTTCTTGCTAAATATTTTGTGGGGAAATAACACCCCGGAAATTAATTGTTGAAAACAGAAGATTTATCTAATTCTTAACGACAGGTATTATAAAACTCATTTTATGATGCGGTAAGAAAAGTTTAAATCTTATTAACGAAAAATTAAACAGTTTTTAAAACTGGTTTACACACAAAGTGGCAACGTTGTTTAAGCCTCTCCTTGCATTCTTTAAATTCTTCTGCCGGTTCCAGATATCTTGGGCGGACGCGATGTGATAAAATTTAAAACATATAGGTAGTTGCCTTTGATATAAACTTTTGTTTATTCTAGTTTTAAAGGTGAATATACAGGGTGTCCAAAAGTGTTAGTAGATAAGGGCAAATATCTTTGCTATTAGTAAAGATGGACCCCAAATTTTAGGTGTATCTTATGGGTTAAATCTACTTTTTTATGTAATTAAACTTTTTCAACCCCCTTAAGGGGTGACGCTAGGGAGTTGTGGTCAAACATTTTTAATGCAACCGTATGCCTGCCGTGTGGTACCTCATTTCAAGGGTCTTCAAAAAAGAAACATTTTACCACAAATCCGGGCAAGATACGGACCTCGGGTTTGTGGTAAAATGTTTCATTTTTGAAGACCTTTAAAATGAGGTACCACACGGCTTAGGGTTGCATTAAAAAAATTTACCTCAACTCCCTAGGGTCACCTATCAAGGGAGTTGAAAAAGGTAAATTACATGAACAAGTAGAATTATTAACCAATAAGGTACACCTAAAATTTGGTGTCTCTATCTTTATTAATAGCAAAGATAGTTGCCCATACTCCATACTAGGACTTTTCGGACACGCTGTATAAAAATAATACAAAAAAATAAAATTCCAATGAATATACCTACTAGTTATAGTAAAGTATCATTTAATACGTTTGTTTAATTTAATTAAATTATTGTTTTTTATATTGGATACATGAGTAGGTCATGTAATTTGCAGAAGTCAAGTCAGCTTCTCTCAAAAATTGTTCCATTGAACGTGAAAATTGTTCAAATAATTAAAACAAAATCGCCATATTTTACAGTAATGAAATCACGAGCCGATTTATACTGATCTCAAATAATCGATAAAGTATATTTTTTCTTAAAATACATTTTTTTCTAGTACGTAAGTACTTGCTCCTATGTTGCGCCAGCCCATGCACCACCCTGAATATATTTCCGTTAAATTTCGATGGATTCAACCTCGTATTTATTGTTTTGGGCGGACAATTTTTTGTGAATAAAATAAAACTTACTCTTTCATGCGAAACTTGTCGACTATTTGATGTCACTTGACGGGTTCCTGGCTGTTTCGTTTTCAAGTTCAGCGACTGGTGGTACTTCTTTAGTACGATTTTTTGCAATCTTTTTCGAAAAGTTAATGTCTTTTTCCAATAACTACGGCAACGCTAAAAATAAATTAAATTGGGTAATCATTTCGCTGTTTGTTCAGTTTTTGTTCTCCTCGATCTTTTTTCAACAGAACAGATTCCTTGTAATTTGCATCAACATTAGGCGTGCTCTGCGATCTGAATTACATTATATTGTTTAATTAAAATCAGTACATGTGGAATGTTACGACTTGGCCTTGCTGACCAAGTTTGTAGATGTGACGATCAAACGGATATCTTCAGGGATGTTTACTTTTTTTGTATGTGGTGCTGTCCTTGAATCCTCGATCTAGTACCTACGAAAAATTTTGCAAAACCAATTTTCCGATACTTAATTGAATTCTGAATTGTGTATTTTTGAGGATAAAACAATGACAAAAAATATTCGGTCAAGTGCAAGCTATACTTGCACAGTTAGTGTTCCGTGCCATTAGCCCCCTACTTAACCTGACCAAACCTCGGCCGTCCGATCTCCGCCCATATGTCGCACTAAAGATTTTTCTGAGCGATCTTTTGGCGATAAGTGTGTGTGTGTGGGGGGGGGGGGGGGGTCAGTACTTTTAAGCGTTTTTCCCAAAAAATGTTTTCCAAAATGCATAAAAAAATACATCATATACAGTAGCGCTCAAAAGTATTTTGACAAAGACAATAATTGGGTTAACTTAAAACAAATGTACCTACCTAATATAGGTATAAAAATATGAACTTTATTTTGTAATAGAAAGAAACGTTACTTTCTACATATTTATGGAAAAGAAACTGTAGTTTGATAAAAAACTTTAATCAAATCAGAAATAAAGGACAAAATGACGGCTCAAAAGTAATTCGACATTTTAATTAAATAAAATTTTTCAACACTTAAACATCACTTTTACTGTTAAATAAATTAGTATTTAGTGGCATATCCATGATCCTTTATAGCATCATCGCCACGAGCCGGCATTGAGTCGACTAACGTTTGTAGCCGATTCAAAGGAATCTGTCCCCACTCCTTCTTAAGAGCTTGAAATAAAGCTTGATTATTCTAGTAATTTCAACATCTTGCTCTGCGATCTAACTCCTTCCACAGATGCTCTATGGGGTTTAAATGAGCACTTTGACTGGGCCACTCCAGAACCCTGACTTTGTCACGTTTCATGAATTGGGTTATGTGCTTGGACGCATACTTCCGATCGTTATCGTGCTGAAAGTACCACCCAGTTGGCATGTTCTCGTTGGCATACGGCAGCATTTGGGTCTTTAAAATGTTCTCATACACGAATCGATCCATAGTCCTTTCAATTCGAACTAGGGGTCCAACTTCGTTGCGTGAAAAACATCCCCAACACAACACTGCCGCCTACCAACGGAGGCGGCATTTATTTCTTAAATTTGGGACGCTTTATGATGAGCGACGTTTGATCGCTATTTTAATGGTGAATTTGATTAGAAAAAATTATAATTATTTGGGGATAAGCTTTTTGAATGGAGTACTTTTGCTGGATAATCCCATTGTTTCGGTAATCCGTGCACGAAATGTTAAAAAAGAACTTGGTGGCACTATTAAGTTTGATAATTTGAACTTTATTAAGAATTTCTTTCCAATAAAATTTATACTCGAAAAAAGTTTTTTTTTTTCAAAAAAGAGTATTTTCGAGAAAAATGTACTTTTGGAAAAGGTATTTAACCTTATAGGAATCTTAACAGCTGCCTCATATATTATTTTAAAAAATTCCCGTGTAGGTGAATAGTCTTGCCTTCTTTTCTGTAAAAAATGTTAATCGATGCAAAAATTATTTGATTAGTTAAAACCTTAGTAATTCCCTTATCAGATTCTAAAACCCTGTTAAATCCGAGATTAGATCTTTATATTGTTTCTTCATCTCAATATTTATGCTAATTTTCAAAATGTAACGTTCCCAGTCGTTAATGTCGGTTAAATCTGAATACAGATAAAACAAGTTTTGAATCCGACTTCAACATCATTGATGGTACCGCCATATTGCAAATTTTACTATATTTAGAAAATGACATTTTTAAATGACCGTTTTAATAATCTTTTCTTTTGTCAGCTTGTTATTACGTCATGCTTGAGGAATGAATAAGGTATTATTTATTATTCAAAAAATGAAGCACCGAGTACGAGGGGTGTACAGTATTTATTGATGTCAATCAAGCTAGCAAAGCCACAATGTTTGTTTTTTTTTTAATTTTTTCTTATGTCATATTTTTTGGGTGTTTTATTGCCAATTTATTACCACATTTTTAATTTTTTTTGCTCTCCGTTTTCTTAAAAAAACTTGTGGCTCTGCTGGCTTGAGTTCAAGCTAACAGTGCCACGCTGAAAACCACAAATCAAAATTATTTTCCAAAATATTTTTATACTGGAATTTTTGGGCAATTAATTGCCACTGAAATATGTACAGAGACTAAGAAAAAAATAAACTCTTAGAAAAAAACAGCACTTTTCAGTTTCGTCATTAGAGAAATCCAATAATATTACCTAAAATCGCGAAATAATAACTTTATACTTGTGAGCATCTACCAAGTTTTAAGACTAATTTATTGCTAATTTATTACCACATTTTTAATTTTTTGGTTCTTTGTTTAACGGTTTGCAAGATATTTCGAGGTTTCCATATTTTTGTTACACACAGTATTGATTACCTGGAACGTGGCCACACAATCAGGGGTCAGTATTATGCAACACTAATCAATAAACTTTGTGATTACATTAAAGAAAAAGAAAAGGAAAGTTGTCTTGTGGAATTTTCTATCATCAGGACAACGCTCCAGTTCATAAAAGCCGTGTTTCCTTGAACGCTATTCACGATGCTGGTTTCGAACTGATGACGCATCCACCATATTCACCCGACCTAGGTCCTAGTGATTTTTATTTAGTTGCAAAGCTAAAAGAAAGTCTTCGAGGGACCAAATTTGACAGTGATGATGACATTATGACAGCAGTTCTAGAATTCTTCTGTAATCAAAACCCCGAGTTTTTTTTAAAAGCTATTTCTATGTTAGAACATATGTAGGTGGAATAAGTGTCTTCAAGTGATAGTTATATGCTAGAGACGGTAAATACTGTACAGCCCTCGTACTTGGACTTGGAGATCTGATTAATCCGCTTTTCAAATCTTCTACTAACTTGTCAGAAAATTGTGATAAAATGAAATTCCCATTGTTTGCTGACACTTTCATAAATAAAAAATCTTTGTGTATACGGTTTGAAATCATACTTATACAAATATTTTTAGTATGCGTACTAGGTACCTTATTCTTTCAATATTAACAAAAGTTTTTACTAACGAAAAGGAGATGTTCCATTGTTACTAAAAATTCATCATCAGTAGGTAACTGACGACTGAACCACTAAGAATGTTCTCTTAAAATAAATTTTTGCTATCCCAGACAAGGTCAATGTTTCATAACTGTTAAATAAGGGACTTTTCTTCGTAACCCCTCTACGACGAGGGTAGATTACAGTCCTATAAACCAAAGTCTTAACGATTTTAACTGGACTGCTGCTTTTAAAAAAAAAGTACGACTTCATACTATTCTGTTTTTTTTTCGCAATTTTTTGCGGGGTGTTAATTTTTTACTTTTTTTTCAGTTTTTTAAAAATCTGAAAAAAATCATGAACATTAGGTGTAGATTGAGCCAAAATTATCACGATTTAAAAATTTTAGCGCGATCAATTGTAATAAACAAAAACCATTCGTAAGGTCTATGGTAAATTTATTTCTAATTTGAAGAAATGCGTGGAACTTGGAGGATATGTAGAGTAATAATTTTTTCCACATTTGTACAAGTTCCTATTTGATTTTTATTGTTTTGTTTAACAACAAGATTAATGTTTATCTTTGAAAAAAACGTAAGTTGAGATAAACTTAAAAATTAGAATTCAACTTTCATATTTGTTTGATTTTGGATTATAAACAACTTTGTTTTATAAACATTTTTTCTAAAATAATAAATAAAGGTAGGTACTTCTCTCTCAAAGCATTTTCATATTTTCTTAATTTATTACTTATTATTACTATTATTATTATTATTATTATTATTATTATTATTATTAAGTATCAAACCCAAGCAAACCCACTGTACATCTGATCTAAAATTTTTATATGGATAACTAATTTTTTTACAAACAAAATTTTTTTATAAGAATTCAGGTACATTATTGCTGTGGAAATATGCTAAAAATTCAATAACTTGTAACTCCATGAAAAATTGGTTTAAAAATTTTCTAAAAAAGCAAATGAATGCCTTTTTAGTCTAGTTTTAAAAAAGTCACGTTAATCAAATCCAACGGGGAGTAAAAAGCAGCAACCAAAATATCGAGAAAAAGACAAAAAATACCGAATTTCACGTGTTTTTTACGGCATTTTCAATAGGAGGGGTACTTTGTGTATATTTTTCAAGTATATTTTTACAAGTATAGCTTGACCGAATTTTTATTATCTGGCGAGTTCAGATTAAGAAAACCTCTTGCCTGCAGAAGTTTCTCCAACCACCTACGACGGTACTAGAGTACTATTAGCCTTTAAGCTCAGCTTCAACTAAGATAAATCACAAATAGGGCAAATATTTTGGTTACACAAACTCATTTCGCTCACTCATCGATTTTTAAATTTTCCAGCTTTACATGAAACTCAAATTTATTTTTCTAGTGATTTTCCAGAAAAAATAGCTTGTTTAAAAATAATTTTGCTCTTTACCTAATAAAATAATAAACTATCGTATATTTTTACACATGCACACATATAGTTTTACTGCCATTACAGTTTATTTTCAGAAAACCTCTCCTTGTTATTAAGATCACAGTTTTAAATAAATTTTTACACGCGTATGGGTTGAGTGCTAAAATTTTTATTGATATTTTTATAGGCCTATAAAAATGTAGGTAACGACAACAACTCAATTCAAAGATATGGATATACGGAAACAAATACAGAAGTATTGCTTGTAAAAAAAAATTCAATTACAATATATGTTTGTTGGTCAAGGATGTTGAAATAGGTAAAGACTAGAGTGGGTGTGGAGAGCGAATGACAATAAAACAATCATTAGAAATACAACGAAAATTCTTAAATAATTTATAATTGTGTCCTAAACGTTTAACTAATAAAATTTAATTGTTTTATGTTTTCTCAATATCACTGTGCTCTTGGTAAGAATAATTTTTTCTGCCTACTTGTTTTTGTTTAAGCTTCAGGTGGCCTGAAAGTAACAGTATAAATTTTCTCCGCTGATCATTCAAACCTCTGATTTCTGGTTAAAAACTCAATACATCTAGGCAACGATAAATAAATGTTAGGAAATATTAATTTCTGGACTGTAAGGAAATAACGTTTTCTTACAGTTGTTGTTGTACTGCAAAAGCTATTAAAAACACGATTTTCAGAAGATTTCATCTTAGAACTTAGAACACAGCTCTAGAAAGTATGCCATTACAACGTTTTGCAAGAAAGAACTGGTATTTTTATTCTTGCGATATTCCATAAAACGGTTGTGTGCATACTAATATTGTTGTTTTGATTTTTGTGGAAGTGAATCTAATGTGGCAGGATTTACTTACAGGAACCAGAAAAGTAAAATTCATCGTCCTTTTTAGCAGTGTCAAATCCAGATATTTTTTTCCGGTTGGAAAATATTCTTATTGGGGAAAATAAAATTTATCTTTAGGTAAACTATGCTAGAATCAAGTCAATTTCTATTTTTTACAGACATATCCCGGAGGAATTTTTCTTGCTCCTGGGGGGGGGGGGGCTTCCCGGGCTGTTCCTTGAATTCATCCCTGCTTTTTAGTGTTCCGTGCTAAAATAAGCAAAACAACACTTATGGAATCCCTTCGGTGTCCGTCCGGCCGTCCATCCGTCTGTCACAAGCGATTTCCTCTGAAACTATTAGACGTAAAAATTTAAAATTTAGAACAGAGATAGAGTGTGGTGGTCCAATTATAGACGTGAAGTATAAAAAGTCGAATTTTTATTCTGGGGGTTAAGTTCAGGGGTAAATTGGGAAATGAAAAAAATTTTGAAGGGCATCGTGTAGGGAGTCAGATGAACGCATATTGAAGCACGAATTCAACAATATATATGATGTATTTTTTTATGTATTTTTATAAACATTTTTCGGGAAAATGGCTTAAAAATTGCTATCCCCCACCCTCATCACCAAGAGGATCCCTCAGAAAAATCGGAAAAAATACATGAACATTGAGAATTAGGTGTAAATTGAGCCAAAATTATCAGGATTGAAAAATTCTAGCGCAATCAATTATTATAGACAATTTAATTGTTTATTTCCTTGTAACTGCTGAACCATTAGTTTTAGAGAAAAAGTTTTTCGACAAAAACGATTTCTCACGATGTAAGGAACAACTTTTGTCCTTACACGTTTTTTCAAAATTTTTAATTTGGCTCAGTCGAAACGCTCCCCTCAGCTCCGCGCATACGGGATGTGATACGGCGTTGGTGCCATCGGCGGCTTGTAGCGCGGCGGATGGGCGGAGATCGGGCGGCCGAAGTTTGCTCAGGTAACGTGGGGGGCTGATGGCACGGAACACTAATTGTGCAGGTATAGCTTGCACTTGACCGAATTTTTTCTGTATCTTTTTAGATGTTCTCATAATTTTAATTGTTCCTCTTTACTTTAGCTCTTGTTTCTATCCCAAATATCCATCCATCGCTTTTCAAGTAAGTACACGGTTTTTGTCTTACTTTATCTCTTAGGAGTCTTCTCCGTTTTAAGGTCTGACCTGTTCTATTTTATACTCGTTAATGGGTTAGTAACATGTCTGCAAAAACACCATTTCAATCGTAATGTCTTTAGCAGATCCAGTTCCATTGTTTTTTGCACACATTAAATTGCCAACCAGTAACCATTTTATATGTCAAGAACTAAGAAGATTTAAAATTAACATTACAAGACTTGCTACTTGTTTTTCAGTTCCTTGTCAGTAAGAAATGAATAAGGTAACCTTAAAACATGAAATAAAAGTAAGGACGAATAAAAATACAGGTTAAAAACATATGGTTGCCATTAATCTTGCCAGTAAGAAAGAAAGTGTTATTTTATTTTATTCCAATTTGGTATTTAAAGAACGTAAAAAATGTATCGTTTTTGGGACACCAATTTACTTTATACTGAGTACACTAAATATGATACTATTGTTAGTATTTTCTTGGTTACTTTCACTATATAGAATGTAAATATAAACACACAAAACGAACCTATCTAAGGAATAGTATAGTTCAGTAACCTGAAAACTTGGACTTGGTATATAAGAATTACAGAAGTTTTGTTAAATTTTTTCGTAGTTTTAAAAAAATATGATGGGAGAATAAAATGTGAAAAAAATAGCTTTTATACTTTTATATATCTAGGTATATAAGTATGTATATATTATATATACATATGTACAATCGTGCCCGAATAAAGTTTCATTTTAATGATTTTCATACGGAAAATGAAACTTTATTTCGGCCACGATAGGGTTGCCAGACGTCCCGATTTAATCGGGACAGTGCTAATTTCATCGGGTATGTCCCGCGTCCCGACACACTTCAATTGCCCCTGAAATATGTACAGGGAGCGAAAAAAAAACTGTTAGAAAAAACCAGCGCTTTTCAGTTTCGTTGGTAGAGAAATCTTATACTATTACTTAAAATCGCGAAATAATAATTTTATAACCTGTGGGTATCTACAAGGTTTTAAGCCTAAGCTATTGCTAATTTATTACCACATTTTTACTTTTTCTGCGCTTCGTTTAAAAAAAAAACCTGTGGCTCTGCTGGCTTGAGCTCAAGTTAGCAGAGCCACGCTGAAAAACCACAAATCAAAATTCTTTTCCAAAATGTTTTTATACAGGAATTTTTGACCAATTAATTGCCCCTGAAATATGGACAGAGACTGAGAAAAAAATAAACCGTTTAGAAAAAAACAGCGACTTTCAGTTTCGTCAATAGAGAACTCCTATACTATTACATACTTAAAATCGCGAAATAATAACTTTATAACCTGTGGGTATCTACCAGGTTTTAAACCTGACATATTGCTAATTTATTGCCACATTTTAATTTTTTTTGTTCTTCGTTTAAAAAAAAAAAGACCTGTGGCTCTGCTAGCTTGAGTTCAAGCTAACAGTGATACGACGAAAACCTGTCAAAACATAACTGACCAGCTATAAGAGCTTAGTTTAAACCAGGACTAAATCTTAAACCTTCTTAGTGAATCTGATCGTAAATGTTTAAATACGTGTTTTAAAGTTTTTAATAAATCGACCCTTAAGTGAGTGAAATGGGGGTTCAAAGTCGCAGGCGAAAGCTAGTCCATAATATTCTGTTTGCCCTGATGCCAATTCATTAAGTGCTTAAACCTGATACACACACCTTTGTATTTAAAAAAAATCTCAACGTATCGCACAACTAGGATCAAAATTTTTCAAGATAAAAAGTTGCAAATTTACAATTATTTGAAATAAGATTAGATATTTTTAGGTTATGCGTAATCTATGCCTTTACAAGTATTTTTGTAAATTAAAGCGGTTTCGAACGTATCAGTCCCAATTCAATAAATTGCTTATGAGATGAAAAAACTAACATTATTAATCTTGTAGCCTAAAAGTGAATCTTTAATAGTAGCGGTTTGTAACAGACTGTGATAAAAACTACATGTGAAACAGTGACTTCTACAAAATGTCTCTGACATGCCGAGTGCAATACCTAAATGATATCGACCCTTTCTCGTATACAACGAACTACCCGGATCCTGCAAGGCCTCCACTACATACATTTAGTGTAACCTTACCTCTTATTAATCAATTGGCAGCAGTGCACCGGTTGCTGAATGCTCCTCATAGGGTAAGTAAACATATTTCTAAAGTAGAGAATTTTTGAGGGACATCGTGTTGATGAATGGAAATTAACAGGAGGGCGAATTTTGTCCCTCACTATTGCTTTGTATGAAAAAAAAATTGATTCATTTTTATTAACAATTTTACTTAAATCTGATAAATGAAACTCGCGAAGAGTGCCTTCAGAAACAGTTTTTAGGTGATCTAAAAAACTACAAATTGCACTAACCATATAAATTATATAATATAAAATATTTCTGCTTGGTTTGCTACAACACAGGTGTGCCTTTTTGCCCACGTTTTCTTTGGTCTTACCAAACCGTGTCAAAAATAGCCGAAGTGAACTACTTCAGGTCAACAAACTTTCTTGATGTCCTCTCGTCAGTCGCCCCGTTTCGGTAGTCGATACTTATACAACTGCCGTTTGAAGTTTTGGAAATTAGATCAAAACACTTTTAAGATATTTATTTTTAAGTAGTTTTAAATAAACAAACTGTCGTACAAGTATCCCATTAGAAGAAACGGTGACGAAAAACATTCCGGTCTCGTAAGAAGAACAAGAGTTATGATACGGCGCAGTTTTCATAGCTATATTTTGTAATAGGCTTGTATAGTCATTTCGCGTTTTCAATAAATATGTTAATAATATTACACAATCAGTCAATCTAAACACGCACACCAAAAATTACATCGGTTGGACGGATTGTAACAAAAATATTAAGGTTTAAAATTCGACCGAATTCAAAAATTCGACGCCATCCTATGTACAGGGTGTCCCATTTTCGGCACTTTTGCGGGGTATCTCCCTTATTTTTAAAGATAGAGGGTTGCGGTTTTCGCGACAGTGTGCTACTTTTTGATGAAACGAAAGATGGCATAAAAATATTTTTCATGGCCCCCTTCGTTTTTGACATACAGGACGAAATTGATTTTTTTCCATTTTCGGACCCCCTCGCATTTCAGTTATCTTGTAACTTATAAAAAAAGCAAAAATGGATCCTATTAGAGTTTTCTACGTAGAATCGAGTGGCGTGGTTAGATTTTCATCAGATGTGATATTTTTCGAGATATTAACCAAATAAATGGTTTTTTAAATGGAACACCCTGTATATTTCTTAACCATTAAGTTTCCCCTTTCAGAGCTTTTCAAAAATATATAACACTTTATAGTTATTTTTTACTTTTAGCCCTTAAATCGAACTATTTAATTTTAAACTTTAATTTTGCGTAGTTGGCCGTGTTTAACAAGTGGTTTAACGTCAATTCAGGTATTTAGATTTAAAAAAGAAACTGGTTAAATCCTGTATTTTCATTAATTTATTAAAATTGGTATTATTTTTAACCTACAACACTACTTGTTATCTAGATATATAGAAAATCCTAACCAGAACTAAAACTGTTTAGTTTTTAATCACTTAAAGATTAAATTAGTTGTCTTGAATTATTAATAGAAAATAAAAGTCAAATTTAAGAACAAAACATACAAAACTTTAGGTAACGAAAAGAGCTAGAATGGATTAAATGGACTAACTCTTTTCGTTAGGTACCTAAAGTTTTGTATGTTTTGTTTTTAAATTTGACTTTTATTTTCTATTAATATTCAAGACAACTAATTTAATTTTCAAGTGATTAAAAACTATGCAGTTTTAGTTCTGGTTAGGATTTTCTATATATATATAGATATCAAGTAGTGTTGTTGTAGGTTAAAAATAATACCAATTTTAATAAATTAATGAAAATACAGGATTTAACCAGTTTCTTTTTTAAATCTAAATACCTGAATTGACGTTAAACCACTTGTTAAACACGGCCAACTACGCAAAATTAAAGTTTAAAATTAAATAGTTCGATTTAAGGGCTAAAAATAAAAAATAACTATAAAGTGTTATATATTTTTGAAAAACTCTCGAAAGGGGAAACTTAACGGTTAAGAAATATACAGGGTGTTCCATTTAAAAAAACATTTATTTGGTTAATATCTCGAAAAATATCACATCGGATGAAAATCTAACCACGCCACTCGATTCTACGTAGAAAACTCTAATAGGATCCATTTTTACTTTTTTTATAAGTTACAAGATATCTGAAATGCGAGGGGGGTCCGAAAATGGAAAAAAATCAATTTCGTCCTGTATGTCAAAAACGAAGGGGGCCATGAAAAATATTTTTATGCCATTTTTCGTTTCATCAAAAAGTAGCGCACTGTCGCGAAAACCGCAACCCTCTATCTTTAACAATAAGGGAGATACCCCGCAAAAGTGCCGAAAATGGGACACCCTGTACATAAATCAACTGAACGTAGTGGGCAATGTGTCGAATCAAATTTTTTAGTACGCACAGGAATGTTCATTTTTGCCTGACTTTTGTAGCATTTTTTAATCTTGGAATTCAATTTTATTTTGAAACATTGTTCGGAGTGCTTAAGTGTATTTAAATACAGGGTGTTTAGAAATAAGTGCGAACAATTTAAGGGGTTTTCTTGAGCTAATTTTAAGCATAAAAGTTCATACAAATATATATCCGATTATGCTTAGTTTTTAAGATAGAGGGTGTTAAAAAATGTATTATTTTTTTTTTCAGTTTTTTAAAATTTATCTTAGGTATTGGTTTTAAGAATAATTAAGTAAAATTTGGTACACGTAACAGTTTTTGCAGTTTACATAAAGCAAAGTTATTATTATGTTAAATAATATACAGAGTGATACTTTTCCCGGGTCATGTTACATTTTACCCCCTCAAACTTTTTTGGGGCGCCGGTTGACTTCAGTTGAGTTGAGTTAGTTTCCCCATCTTATTGTGAAAATTTATTGTCTTTTTTCTTGAGTTTTCCTTTAAAAGTCGACAATTTTTCCACAAAAAAAAATGTAAAAAATCAAAATGTATTTTTTTTAATCAACAGAGAAAAACAATTACAATATAATAATAACATAATCTTAACAACAGTAACAAAATAGTAATAATGGACATTACAGCAAATGTTCGGCTCATTGAACTGCGTATTCGTTGAAATAATCCGGGAATATTTCTTATCCTCTCGTACGATGTCACAATGCGA
The DNA here is from genome assembly GCA_963971165.1 of Philopedon plagiatum. Lineage (NCBI taxonomy): Eukaryota > Metazoa > Arthropoda > Insecta > Coleoptera > Curculionidae > Philopedon > Philopedon plagiatum. The sequence goes on from OZ020194.1 coordinate 14,846,511, forward strand.
TTTCGCAAATCTTCAACATCTTCAACAGGAGATGAATAAACCAAAGATTTACGTAAACCCCAGATGCAAAAATTCAAAGGGTTTAAATCTGGATATCGGGCAGGCCAGTGTTGAGTGCCCCTCGACCTATCCATACTATCCAACGATTTAAATATACTGCGTCTAAGCACAGATCCATATAGCTTCTATATGGATCTGTGGTCTAAGTGACGGCGTGCATTGAACCTAAAATGTGCTGGAGCGCCGCGTCATGCATAAACCACAATTCTTGTCTAATTTGAAGAGGAACCTCTTCAAGAAGGACATGTAACTCTTCCTCGAGAAAGTGACTGTATGAGTCGCGATTTAATCTTAATAGAGGGAAACATGGGCCAACTTAATAATCACCAATGATACCAAGCCATACGTTTAATTAAAACTGATGTTGAAAATTGGCTTCAAGAATTCTCTAGGTTTAGGTAAGAGAGACTTAAGGAAGAAATTTCTATTTTCCAGAAGTTAAAGATTTCATTATTATTTGTAAATCCGATTATTACTTTCAGAAACCAATATTTGGACATAATTATTACCTAACAGTAAACTGGCTTAAAGTCCGAATATATAATTTACAAATAAATGAATACTGACCTGGATTTTGCTACCTCAAGACTTTAGGGCCAATTAGATAGTATTTACCGAGGTATTTACCTTTAATAAACCCTTTACCCTTAATAAAAAACCATACAGTAACTAACACAATTAAATTGTGTCAAGTTTCTAAAAGTCATAACCAGATTTACAAAGAGCAATGCAATCTTCAACTTCACTTTCTGGAAAACAAGAATTTTTGACTGAATGAAACAGTGGTAATTGATTTTATATAACCGAAATTAAGAGAAGAAAATCGAAAATAAGCTAATTTCATTATACCTATAATTAACTAATATTAACATTATATGCCTAACAATAAACACATTATGTACATATTTACAAACGAAACTAACTACACAAAACGAACTGCATACTTTAAGTCTATCCCTAAAAACCTAAAACTTAGTAAACTCAAAACAGTATAAACAACAAAAATTCCGAAGTTTTCAGTATTTATAATATGGCTTTATTGGTTTCTATCCCAGTTTGCCTTTGTTTTTACCTAGAAGAAACCTTATTATGCCGATCTAATTAAACAATAAAACCCAACAAGGTTTTTTAAACTAAGGCTCATTTTTAAAACTATGTTATGGAAAGATAAGAGGATATTTTGGGAAAAAGTAGTATGCCTATAGAAGGGCCCTTTAACACCTGTGATTAATTAGGATTAAAAGACCTACTTTAGTCCCTTGATATATTATATTATTTTACACCCCTTAATAACCTTTTCGTACCAAGTGGAGGTGACAATCATTTTCTGACCCTTAATACTTTATTGTCCCTATTTTAAATGCATTTCTTGGAGCTTTTTTGGCATATTCGGCAAATGTAATCTAAAAACTTTGAAATTTACGTACAATATATGTCAAGTTGTATCTCTATACTTCTAATGGAACGGGCATAACATAACGCTGTTAAAGAAATGTTCTATTGTCGCATTCCTTTTTTACAAAAAAAATATAAAATACACTTACGGGTATTTTTTGATCAAATACCTGCTAAAATAGAAATTATCCTTATTTACTTCAGCCTTCAACGTTGAGTGACCCTGAACATTGAACATTGAAAATACCGATAATAAAAACGAACAAAAAAAGCAAGGTAAAACGACTTAACGTTTTTAGTTTGGTTTTAAGCTATGAACCTCTGTAAAAAAAGGGAAGTCATAAAGAATAAGACAAAACTAGTTGGTTAACATAATTTGATTGGCAATTATCTTCGCTAAAAATAAATAAATCATTGGAACATTTAAAAAGCCGTTTAAGAAAACTCTTGGTAATTATGTTAGAGCCGAGGTTAGAAACTAAATTTAAATTGTTTTTGTGATGTTTAAAAAATCGTGCAGATAAAAGCTTACAGACTGAGAGGTTTTCTTAAACACTGGTTAGTCAGATGCTGAGTTAGATCTGAATTGCACACTACAGAAACGAAAACTTTGTCAGATGTCATTTAATACAGAGAATTTCCATTAAAAAAAATGCATTTACATATGTGATATTGCAAAAACTTACTTCTTATAATCAATATTCCTGTGCGTCTTATCGACACAAATATTACTAAAAATCACTAGAAGTATCAAAAAATATGAAAGAATAAATATTAGTAAATACCTATGCATAATAAAACGTATCTAAAACCATCATGATGAAACAAAGTAAACAGCCTTGCATGTAATTGAGTGGTAACTTGTATCAACAAAAGAGATACTTATTAATAATTTTTAAAATGTAAATAATTGAAAAGTACTAGAAAACGAATTCCATTAGTGGGGATACTGTCTGGAGAAGAGTTGATCTTCGTAAATACTTCAGCGCAATCAATTAAATCATGATATTTTTCAAATAATTTCAATACTTTTGTTTTACTTCTTCTGAAAAATGCTGACGTAGTATCGCAACCAGTTATTGCATGTAAAAATAAGATATGAGCTTGACATTTTGGATATTAAGTTAAACTTTGAGATGAATGCATTTTTGTTGCTATTTGAGCTTTCCCAGGTTTTAAAAAGTAAACAGTCTTATCCATAGGAGTTGGTACAGTCAATATTATTAACAAATCGACATCTTCACCAACAACAGTTGTATTTGTATTGGCCTGTTGTATAGCTGTTTCAGTTGTTAGGACGTCAGCGTCATTATAAGAGCTTGTTTCACAAAAAGATCAGAAGCTGTTAATTTTTCACATATCATTGAAATCAAGCGAGAGTTGTCATTAGTATTAGCAAATTGCTGTTGGTTTGTGTTAGCCATCAAAAGATGAAGATGTTTTCGACGTTGCTCTGCAGCTGTGATCTTCTTATAATCAGTATAATCGCCTAATATTATAATAACGTTATGTTATGACTAAAATGTCTATCTACATAATGAATCAAACATCAAAAATAACATCGAATGTTTCTTCTCGATCCCACACAACACGGTGTAAAAGATATGCAAAATATGAATTTTCCAATTTTTAGAGAGAAAGTATAATGACCTTTTTTTTGTAGAGAATTGTATAGCCTACAAGCTTTGTTATAACTATTTGTACGATAACACTGGTCGTTTAAGAGATATTTGCGAAAAACCTATTTTTACCATTGACCTTGAATAAAATTTTTAGCACAAGTGGAATTGATGGGAACTTTTAAGATTTCATTTGTAATGAGTTTTTTAAGGTCTGTACCAATTTTTAGCCCTGTGCAAATTTTTCCGAGGTTTGGACTTGTTTTGCCTATTTTTACTAATAGAAAAACAGTAGAACATCGGTGTACGTAACTTAACATAAAATAGAGCTCTTAGCAAGTAGAATTTAAAAAACAAAAAATAATATGGGGAGCCCTCTGAAAAAACTGAAGGTAGTTCAAAACTCGCTTATTTGATGTTCAGTTAGTTGCTTTTCAGTTACGTTTCCTGATGGTTCTTGCAAAAATATACAAATTTCTAATCTATCCATTTCTCTATCTCTTCAAATAAAAAAGTTATCTATCTATTGGTCCAATATAATCAATATCCCTCGCAATAACCCTGTACCTTCAGAAGAAAATAGTTAGAAATTATCGTCATCGTTCTCCTTATTTAACTAAATTGGTTTTGAATGAAACCTGATAATAGAGACCATTAGATCTTTGTTTACTGACATCATTGCAATTAAAATTACCAAAAGTAAATCTTTCCTAAGCATGTAAATACCGTATTGCGATAAAAACATCTGTAATTAGTGCTATCCTCGGTGGCATCTTTTACGAAATTGCAGTCTTTACTAATAATAACTTCTTTAAATAGCCATCCTATTATAATAATAATATTTCGCAGAGTCTTAATAATGCATTACTTTAAAAAATAATAATTGCATTATTAGGACTGTAATTTAGTCGCTTTTCGTACTTTTAGTTTCTTTGTTGTAGTTGCAAAATGCATCATTTTGTTACCTTTGATGTTGCTTGCATAATTAAAACTAACAATAAAATATGATACGTATCAAAAAATTTAAAAAAAGAATAATGTGTGCAATGCGGTTTTGAGTAACAAAAATATGGTTAAATGTATATCATAATTAGGCTTACAAATCTGGACGCACAAAGATTTCTATTGCATAAAAACGTTAACATAATTGCAAAAAACGGTTATACTTTACTGGAGAGTATATTTCCAAGCTTTCTGAGTTATCGGAAACCGTAATTTTTGGTGATGAAACTAAAATAAATCTTTTCGGATCTGATGGAAAAACTAATGTTTGGAGAAAGAACCCAGCACTGAAAATTGACAATGTTTCTTCTACGGTTAGACAAGGTGGCGGCAGTGTTCTGCTTTGGGGATGCATGGCTGCTGGTGGGGTAGAATATTTAAAGTTTATTGATGGTACAATGGATCAACATGATACTCTTAATATTTTAAGAAATAATTTGAGAGAAAGTGTCCAGAAATTAGGACTCGAAGGCAGGAACATTTTTCAACAGGACAACGATCCTAAATATACTGCACACATGGTACGCGAATAAATGGTTCATAATGTGCGTACACAACTTAAAGCCCCTCCAAAATCGCCCATTCGCAAACTAGGCCAAGCAATAGAGCGATTTGTCGTGACATTAATCCTATTAGAAAACCGTCTGTGCCCATTGCATGAAAAGACGATCCGTAGATGATTTCTGTTATATTGCCAACTCTGAAATTTTTTCCATTAATTTGTTATAAATATTTTTAAGCAAAAAAACGCGATTTTTAAAATTTTTTGCTTATAAAATGGAAAGTAATGAAGCAATCTTAATGGCATAAATGGACGATTTGTAGAGAATAGAAAAACGAACAAAATGAGAGGTCGAACGTCTCGATCGGATAAGTAGCAACGCAGAAAATCCGGAAAAAACGGAAAATTAAGAGTTTTTTTTTTAAATTCATAAATCGGCCATTTTTACACACAGAGGGCTCAAACTTTGGAAAAAAGTAGTAATTTATAACTACTTTATGTGTGCAAAACCCCGATGCTGTCCGACGATTGGTTTAGCCACAATCGTCATTTTAATTTTTCAATACACTATTTTACAACAGGTCTGGATGCTCTATGGATCGTCCGATTTTAATTATTGAAACGTATTTGAAAAGTACAAGTTTAATTGAACAAAATGCATATTCTAATTTTTCCATAAAATGCTATGAAACCGGTTGAAAATGCACGTAAAGGTACGTGAAATGGCCGAGCGCGCGAAAGCGGCTCTTCTTAGCTCCTCTGCTCTACCCATTAGTCGACCGCTTTCGCGCGCTCGTCCATTTTCACGCATTCTACGTGCTTTTCCAACCGGTTTCGTAGCATGTTATGGAAAAATTAAAATATACATTTTGTTCACTGAAACTCGTACTTTTCAAATCCGATTCAATAATTAAAATCGGACGATTCATAGAGCATCCAGACCTGTTTCAAAATAGTGTATTGATAAATTAAAATGACGGATGTGGCAAAACGAATCGTCGGACAGCGTCGGGGTTTTGCACACATAAAGCAGCTATATATTACTACTTTTTCCCAAAGTTTGAGCCCTCTACGTTTAAAAATAGTCGATTTATGAATTAAAAAAAAGTCTTAATTCTCCGGTTTTTCCTGATTTTCTCCGTTGCTACTTATCCGATCGGGACGTTCGGCTTCCCATTTGGTTCGCTTTTCTATTCTCTACAAATCGTCCATTTAGACCATTAAGATTGCTTCATTACTTTCCATTTTATATGCAACAAACTAAAAAAATCGCGTTTTTTAACAAATTAATGGAAACAATTTCAGAGTTGGAAATATAACAGGAATCATCTACGGATCGTCTTTCAGATGATGCCACAGGCGGTTTTCTAACAGGATTAATGTCAAAAAATCGCTAATATTTTGCTCTGTTGCTTGGCCTAAACACAATCTCCACAATTTCGAATAAAGAAGAGTTAGAAAATAAAATAACACAAGAATGGGAGACCATGCCCGCAGAAATTACCTGAATGCTGATTGCAAGCATGTCAAAAAGATTAAGTGAGGTTATCAAGGCCAACGTTGGTCCAACTACATATTAGGTTAAAATATTCTTTTAAATTAATATTAATTATTAAGTAAGTGTATGGAGACTTTTTGGCATATTTTTTTATTATTTTTTAATTTAGATGTAGCATTTCATTAAAATATTTTGCAGTAATTTTTTTCTTATTAATTATTGGTAAGGTTTCAAATATTAATCTAAACATGTTTTTTATAGTTCCAAATAACTAGTTAAAACTAATGGAAATAATGTTTCAAAAGCTGCTAGTGTATGGAGACTTTCTTGACTGTCTGTATATTTATTGAAAAAGTATTAAATATCTGTATTAAGTTGGAAATTACTTTTGATAGTGCCGTGTAATATTTAAATTTCGCATCGATCACTACAAAAAAGCGTGAACAAAAATTTTGAACTTGGTTAAACAATACGCATTTCCAACTTAAAAAAAACAATACTATGCAAATCAAATAACGTTAAATGATAAATTAATTTTAAAAATACCATTAGTTCTCTCTATAATAAAAGTAATTTTATTGTTTCTTCTTTAATCATAGATTGAGGTAACAGTATATTGCTTTGTATCTCTGAATCAAAGCCAGTCTTCCCACAGGGGGATTACTGTTGTTTACTAACAAAACGTTGTTTGGTTGTTAATGATTTTGATACATCTTTGTGGTGTTATGCTTGATGTTGAATTTCAACAAAATATATTTTTGTTGGAATGGACCTGCAACCTGCACTACTTCGCACACTTGTTCAGCACGGACAAGCAACTTTTAGTGCAGGTTCCGTGTGTGGCAGACAGTTTGCGGTTTTTAAGTAGTATAATAGCTGAGTGACCAACATAGAAATGTGTTATAATTCGGAAGAAGAAGTTTTTATTTTAACGATGTTGTGTAAAGAGGACTAGGAGGAAGCAAGGGAAAAAAGAAGGTTTTTGGTTCACCCTATAAATGAAAATCGGAAGCAGTATGGTGAATTTCATCATTTATTTTCTGAACTGAAGAGAGGTCAACAAAAATTCTTTCAATATGTTCGAATGTCACAAAACAAATTCTATGACCTCTTGGATATCGGGTTATAAATAACTTAAGAAACGCTCTAAAATGATAATAATGGTATCTATACTTGATTCAAAATCAATGGGAACACTTATTTGAACAGTTTAGAACCGGTTCGAGGTTTATTCGTCAAAAAACGAAAACAGTAATGTACTTGTTCTGTATCATTTCCACAGAGTTCCTGTAAACCCAAACAGGAATAGACTAATGCACATGATCAGTACAATAAGAAGATCCCGAACAAACGTTTTATCCGAGGGGCGGCTCACTTCCTTAAATCTGTGTACATACTATTGCTAAATCAAATTAAATCATTTTAAATCTTTCTTAAATCATTGGATTTTTTGATTTTTTTTAAATCACTTACATCAATTTAAATGACTTTAAATCATTTGAAATCAAGTTAAATCACTTTAAATCACTATAAATCATCAATAAATCACAAAAATCACCTAACATTCGTTAAATCATCATTACAATTTGACATCACCGACAGTGATTTACAGCATTTAAATCGTGTTAAATCAGATTAAATCAATACTGATTTTAAATCTGTGTACACCTTTTTTGGGAGTTAGCCGCCCCTCGGTTTTATCTTAGGCCAAGCAATAGAGCGATTTGTCGTGACATTAATACTATTAGAAAACCGCCTGTGCCATCATCTAAAGGACGATCCGTGGATGATTCCTGTTATAAATCCAACTCTGAAATTTTTTCCATTAATTTGTTATAAACATTTTTCAGCAAAAAACGCGATTTTTTGGTTTTTTGCTTATAAAATGAAAAGTAATGAAGCAATCTTAATGGTGTAAATAGACGATTTGTAGAGAATAAAAATACGAACAAAATGAGAGGTCGAACGTCCCGATAGGATAAGTAACAACGGAGAAAATCCGGAAAAACCGGAAAATTAAGAGTTTTTTTTTTAATTCGGCCATTTTTATACTTAGAGGGCTCAAACTTTGGGAAAAAGTAGTAATTTATAGCTACTTTATGTGTGCAAAACCCCGACGCTGTCCGACGATTAGTTTTGCCACAATCGTCATTTTAATTTTTCAACACACTATTTTGGAACAGGTCTGGATGCTCTATGGATCGTCTGATTTTAATTATCGAAACGGATTTGAAAAGTACTAGTTTAATTGAACAATATGTATATCTTAATTTTTCCATAAAATGCTACGAAACCGGTTGAAAATGCACGTTAAGATGCGTGAAAATGGCCGAGCGCGCGGAATATGTCGCGTAGCGGGAGAGCAGCGGAGCGAAGGGGAGCCAATATTCGCGCGCTCGGCCATTTTCACGCACGTGCATTTTCAACCGGTTTCGTAGCATTTTATGGAAAAACGAAAATATACATTTTATTCAATTAAGCTTGTACTTTTCAAATCCGTTTCAATAATTAAAATCGGGCGATCCGTAGAGCATCCCGACCTGTTGCAAAATAGTGTGTTGAAAAATTAAAATGACGATTGTGGCAAAACTAATCGTCGGACAGCGTCGGGGTTTTGCACACATAAAGTAGCTATAAATTACTACTTTTTCCCAAAGTTTGAGCCCCCTAAGTATAACAATGGCCGATTTATGAATTTAAAAAAAAAACTCTTAATTTTCCGGTTTTTCCGGATTTTCTCCGTTGTTGCTTATCCTATCGGGACGTGCGACCTCTCATTTTGTTCATATTTCTATTCTCTACAAATCGTCTATTTACACCATTAAGATGGCTTCATTACTTTTCATTTTATAAGCAAAAAACTAAAAAAATCGCGTTTTTTTTCTTAAAAATGTTTATAACAAATTAATGGAAAAAATTTCAGAGTTGGAAATATAACAGAAATCATCCACGGATCGTCTTTCAGATGATGGCACAGGCGGTTTTCTAATAGTATTAATGTCAAAAAGTCGCTAATATTTTTCTCTGTTGCTTGGCATATCTGGGAAAAAAGAACTGTTGCTTTAATTTATTTTATAGAATAAACTAATCCTAGCAAGCATTTGCAAATATGTAGGCTAACCGTCTGAATTTGCTAAACAACTCAGGATTAAAAATTTCAGAATTATAAAAACTGTAAATTTGGTAACAGCTAATGTCATGTGTGTATGCTAATTATGTTTATCGATATAAAAATCCAATCGCAAATCTGACGTATGAGAATGTTAGCACAAAGGTTAACAAATATATAAAAAAAGTCGTAAAATTCGCTATAAAATTTATATCTTAGAATATTAAAAATATAATGAATACTTAACTTGTTGACCCCTACTTTATTTCAACTTTTTTAACTTATATCTCACAAGTTAATTAATAGCGGCTCTTTAACGCGTGGTTTTAGGAAGATAATTCTTTTCCTTTCGTAATATATTTTTAACGCTTGTCAATGAAACAAATCTATGGATAAGGTTTATGAAAATACATAATTCTCTATTATTAAGGGCAAGTGATAGACCAGATATATTTAGACCGTCACAACGTATTCGCGACACCAGCTGAATCCGTCCAATGTATGGGCGAAAAAGTGCGTTTGTACGCATTGGGCGCCAGACAGATTTTTAAACGACGGTCCTCTCGAGGCATGCGCACTCGGGACGTAGGGCAAAAGTGGTTGTTGAACTCAATGACGCAACGCGGCGAACAGAACCGGGCCGAAAAAATCTCAGTCATTTGTATGTTATGGTATTTTTGGTTGGGGTGGCGAATATAGCGAACCTCTGAAGCTTGTTATTTCGATACACAAATAGTCTTTACAAAGTGTTACAGACATTTCATATGTTTCGCCAATTATGTATCCAACTTTTAAATATAAGGAATTATATCGTAGTCTATTTCTTAAAAGTAGTGCATAAATAGAAATAGTTTAATTCCAAATTTAAATTATATCAATATGTGAAAGAATAGGAGGTAAAAAATAGAATTTATCTTAAATGCACTCCGGTGTTGAAGTGAATACACACACGGAGAAGTAGAAATATTTGTCAGTGACGTATATTGAGTGTGGTCAAGGTGTCAGAAAGGCACTGATGGGGTGTGTGTGTATTAGGGGCATTTTATAAGGGGTAAGATGGTGTAAGAAGGTCATATATAGTGTCAATGCCTCCTTCCCCTATATTGCATAAGGGTGAGTGTGACCAAAAGGCATATTTGCGCTTTCGCCAAAGGGGCACTAAAAATACTAGTGGATTAGGGTAGAGGGGAGTATTTTAAAAGGGATGGCGAAAGAAAAAGCGCTTTCGCCAAAGGATCGCTAAGATATCAGTGGATTAGAAGGGTGTGTCCAAAAGGCATATTTGTGCTTTCGCCAAAGGGGCACTAAAAATACTAGTGGATTGTGGTAGAGGGGAGTATTTTAAAAGGGATGGCGAAAGAAAAAAGCGCTTTCGCCAAAGGATCGCTAAGATATCAGTGGATTAGACGGGTGAGTGTCCAAAAGGCATATTTGCGCTTTCGTCAAAGGGGCACTAAAAATACTAGTGAATTAGGGTAGAGGGGAGTATTTTAAAAGGGACGACGAAAGAAAAAAGCGCTTTCGCCAAAGGATCGCTAAGATATCGGTGGATTAGATTGACATGGGGCCGTAAGTAGTAGCGCTTTCAGCAAAGTATCAAGTGCACACACTGTAAATAGGTGTAAAAATATTTACATCTTACCCTAGAACTTGCTTTGTTCAATAATTATACAGGATGGGATGCCAATCCAATAAAATATACACATGTAATTTTTTAGATTTACTATTTTACTTCTTAAAACAGTTGCATATTTTATTTCTATTGTTTATAATACTATGTTTATATTTTATTTCAACTTTCAATTTTGTAAATGTAACGTTTAAAAAATTAAGAGGGGGGGGACATTAAAGAGACGCACTGTATATATATAAACAGCTATTTTCGAGGAATTATCGACAGTTTTGTATAGCAAGAAAACTCAGATTTAAGCCAACAAACTATACACTTTTTGTTAAAATCTCACTAATGGTTACATTTTTATCATTAATAAAAAGAATAATTAAAAGTAATATATTTAGCATTTATTACTCGATAAAAGATTCACGTCATGTAAAATAAATTTTGAAGTACAGTCCTGTCTATCACAAGGCAAACGTTCGACAATGCGCAAGCCCGCAGAGGACCGTCTTTGTTTACGGATTCAGCTCGGTAAATTTGCCGCATTCGTAATTGACATTATTTCTCTACTATATATTTTCTCTATGGGGCAAATCCTTGGATATGGCGTGTATCGTACTGAAGTGTTAAGAGTAAAAAAATGTAAAGGTTCCTATTACCCGTGTATATAGACTGGCTTGAAGACGGTTTAGAAATAAATGTTAAATTTTAAAACTGACTACACTGGGTCTATTTTACTTGATCGACATAAACTGTTATTTATAATGGAAACTGGAGCCACATAATTTAAAAAATTCAAGTCAGTTTTCATCGAAAACTATTCAATGACTTTATATATTAAATAAGACAATAGGGTATTGGACAATTATTTAAAAATTGGCCCCATCGTAATCTATCATTGGTGTTTCTATATTTTTCCAATAAGATCGCTAAATCGTCTAAAACAGTGTTTCATATTTGCACTCTAAATTTTGGCGTTAAAAGCTTGCTAAAATTCGCCATAATTTAAATATTGCAGTATTCCTTACCATTAATGAACTCCCAATGGCAAACATTGAGTTGGTTTCACCCTGTATTAGTAATTTTTTTGGCCTTCGGGGTTTATCTTAGATAATGAAAAGGAGTAAAATTTTCCAATAGACATTTTATTTTCAATAATCTTACTTGAACTAAAAAATGCATCTAATTTGGGACGGGAATTAAATCGCCATTAAACTTCAATTATAATCATAATCTTTTAGTCGTAAAGGTAACTCAACTCATAAATATTTAACAAAAATTATATAATCGTTTAAAATAGGTTTTTTCCAACTAGTTGTATGCATACACACACAATCAGTCATTTTTTAATTGCCCCATAATATCTATTTAAATAAATAATTCTCGGAAACAGGGAAAATCTGTGTGGATCGTCAACGAACCGATTATGACAAGTGAGTTTTTTTGTAGAAGGGTTCGACAATTATTAAACTAAATTAGGTGCTTAAAATGCACCTAGAATGTATCTTCTTAGAGTGTTCAACTAAATTCTTGGCTTCCCCATAGCATTGTCCTTTACTATATGCTCTAAACAAGCTAGCTTAGGCCTACCTCTGCCCTATATACCCTTTGTCATTCCCGTCACGTCTCAAAATGTGTCCGATCATTTTGTCTCTTCTCTTCTGTAACGTTCTCCAAATAGTCCTTCCTTCCCTGACTCGATCCAGCATTTTCTTGTTTGGGACCCAAGCAAACCCAAGCACATCTAGCGTGCTGTTTTTTTCTCTTTGCCTAGTGTCCAAGCTTCACACCTATTAAAATAATGCTCCACACGTATGCTTTTAAGGAATGCTTTCTAATTCCTATATCTAAGTTGTTTGTTAAGAACAGTCTCTTCTCTGCTCAAGGTGTCTTTGCTGGCTCTAAACTGTTCTTTACGCCACGCTTGTTGCGTTTGTTGCTGACCAGATGGCAGAATTCTTCATTCTCCTCTGGTCTGTTTCCTACTGGTTTGATGTTGTTTTATTCCATTGCCGGTTTTCTCACATTTCTTAACCTTGGTTTTATTACCTTCACTTTGTTTTTGAATTTACAAACAAGGAGGCTATACCATTACCTACATTTTAGGGCAACAGGGATTCAGGGATTACTCTTAATCTAACCAACTATATGATCCCCACTTACTGTTTGAGAACGGCTGTCAGTGCCGTAGCTAGACTTACTGGCACCTGCGACAAATTTTATCTTAGCGCCTTTCGCTAGATGAGAAGCTGGTTGAGAAGATGTGTCGGAGGTAAAATTTGGCGCCTCGGATTTCTTGCGCCTGTGGCAAATGCCACCTTTGCCACGCCCTAGCTACGGTACTGAGGGGGCGTATTTTTAGATGGATAAACTATACTAAAACAATGCAATTACTGCAGGTTAATATCTACAGTTGTAAATACCACAGGCCTATGACCAGTGATGGGCGGTGGGTATATACCTAACGGGTAGATAATTAAATTTGGGTATATATCGCTATATCGGGTATATACCGACGGGGTCGGGTATATTCCCGGTATATATTTAGAACAATTTTTTTTTATTTGTGTTAATTTGTCATTTTTATTTCTATTTATTAAATATTTTATCTGTTCGTGGCTTATTTAAAGGTACATAGATACATATAAATGCAATACTTGGGTATATACTGGGTATATATCGGGTATTTGGGTATTTATACAAATTTCAATATACCCGGTATTTGCCCATCACTGCCTATGACTAAGGATTAATAAAATATACCGATGTACCATTATTTTTCAAAATTTCTTTCCATTGCATGCTGACAAAATTAGAGCGAGAGTGGCAACGTTGCTTTTTCTCCGTAGGACGAGCCGTAGTCCCGCGCATTCATGGCTTAAACAGTTGTCAGGGTGTTGTATTTTGTGCGCAACGTTTTTTTCAGGTGGTATTATACACGTTGTAATGAAATTTTAAATGATTTTTGGTTTTTCTTAAAAGGTTTTTAACAAACTTTTAAGAAGTTTATCCATAAACTTTAAAAAATAGTGGGTTAGTGCCAAATATGTGGAAAATGGCTTCTTTCTATTCGAAACTGTCTTTTCACAGGTTTTTCGGTGGAATACAGACTTTTCGGGAAGCCATAGTGACGGCGCGCGAAGATGGATTTTTAGCGTTCTCTCTCCCTCCTCTTAATTTATTCCACATAGGTACGCATAATGTAGGAAACAAAATAAAATGCGTCATAAATGAATGGTGTAGCCTTCTCTTTCTGAAGGTCAAGGCTTTGTACTTAACTGCAAACCGAAGTAGGTATTGCTTATCGTCTCACCTTGTACAGCTTGTCAAATATAACTTTGCCTCTGCAAAATTTTCTACTTGCGCTGACGAGGAAGTGAAATAGCATTTGGATAACAGAAATGTCAATATTAAGGGGCTTTGGTAAGATTATCCTTCCCAGTCATTAATTTAGCTTAAATTAGTTTAAGATAGGCAGCAGTCAACAGCAATTTTGATTTTGGATTCTGGTTGTTTGATTCTGATAAAGAATAAAGACAAATTATTTTGTGTTAAATGGGTTGAATTGTGATTATGAGTGGTATCATAAATACTTTCCGGACATTTTGGTAATTATATTTATGGTAGGTACCAATTACAACTCTAAATTCGATGAGTTACCTGATTCGTATAATAAATTGTCTTATTATTATTGTTATTATCCTGTTCGGAGAAGGTACCGAAAAATTCCCTACAATAATTTTTTACGTTATTAAAATTAAAATCAATATTTCTATCGGCAACAAACTGTTTTAGAGAGGCCCAAACAAGTTTAATGGGATTTAGATCCGGATGGTATGGAGATAATGTCAAAACATCATGACCATGTCTTCCAGGATTTTATCCTACTTTTGTCCATTTTTCATACTTCCTCAGAAATTTAATATCTTGTGACGAACATCGGGTTTTTCCAGCAACAGTTTGCGGTTTGTTTTTCGCCACCTTAATCCCATTTTTTTTTCATAATTTTCTTATACTCTTAAGGGAACCGGTGTAATTGTTGTCTTTAATTTTTTGTGAGTTTTACGCAAGGTGGCACTTTTTTTTCAGTCACTTTAAAGTTGACAATATATCGTCTAAGAACTCTTTCATCACAACCGTCCAATTCAGATTTAATGCTCAATTTGTGTGGAAGGTGGTAGAGAAATGGAAGGTGGTAGAGGATTTCTTCCTCGACCGAGGTGGTACCACCCCACACATCCTCTTAAAGGGCTGGTGAAGTCCCTACGGATGTTTCCAGCTCTGGATGTGTGAGTCGGATTTCCCCAGTACACCCACGGTACATAGTACTTAGACTTCGGTCTTCGTGGGCTGTCAGAGCATAAAAAAAATTCTTCTTATTTTGTTAGGAGTTGAAAATATAGAACACTTTTTTCACTTTTCTCATATCACTCACTATTGTTCGAATTGTGCGAATACACACGCCGGTAGCAGTTGAAACTAGTGATGTAATGGATAGTAATTCGGCCGGATACCGGATATCGGAGATTTGGCATCTTATTCAGCCGGATAGGGGAATATCCGGGCCACTTTCAGTGGTTTTTTATTAACGACGGGCGGTGGCTGGTCAGTGAATACCCGCATATCTGGGTATTTCCGCTAGTGGAACAAACCTGAGCAAACTCTATTCTGTCAATTTTTGCCAAAATATGTGATCCTAGCAGCTCTGTGTACAGCGAAAGGGCATTTTTAGAAGCGGGTAATATTTACGAAACGAAAAGAAATCGGTTACTTCCGCTAAACGCAGAAAAGCTAATTTTCCTCCATCACAATTTAAAACTAGTAAGCTTTGAGTACTAAAGCCTATTCACAGTTCAAATACGCCCGATATAAACAACATGCTAGCCTCGTGAGCGGCAATTTAGCCTCGTGATCGGCAATTTCCGTAACGCTGTTGGACGACAGACCATCAGCCTTCCGCAGCGTTCGCGTGCTTATGTTTATCTCGGGCGTATTTGAAATGTGAATAGAGTTTAGATTAAGTTTCGATATATTTTTATTTTATAATGTTGGCTTTTTTCCTTTACGGCTAGTAGATAATATGTAGTTTAAGTGAAGAAGGAACTGATGAATATTTCAATAGTAACTGCCGTTATTTATTTTTCGTTAATCATAGTTTTTTGAATAAAATGTTAATAGAACGCCACTAAATTTACGGTTGTTTTCTTGCTTCTAACAATAGTTCTTTTCTTGTATTCGTTCTTGATGATTTTTTATTTTATACCTCTAAAAATGTGATAGGAATAAGAATTTTAGTTCTTGGTTTTTTACTTACCTAACTTGGATTTTCAGTTATAATAAATTTATTGTGTATGAAAACCGTTTTGAAGAATTTGTGTTATTTAATATAATTCTATTTTTTTATTATTCGGCAGCGGCCGGATATTTTAAACTATCCGGCGCTCCGGCGGGTAGTAAAAAACTGGCAGGATACGCCGAATACCGGATATCCGCGGCATCACTAGTTGAAACACGCTCTCGAACTTTCTTTGAGCGCTTGATGGGGTTATTTGCTTTAGCTTGGCCCATAAAATTAATAATATTTGCCAAAAAATCACTATTTTGTCCAGATAACACTTTGCCTTTTACTTTAGACACAAGCTCCATACTGAAATAGTTAGAACATAAATGAATTAAAAGAAGCATGCACTTTTGTTACGGACTGTACGGTCTACTGCGCTTTTAGTGGGTGGGGCTAACTCATAGGCAAAGCTATATTTAACAAGCTGCATCTTGACGTCTGCTTTAGAGCACTCCTTGACTTGGTTCATTGCTGCTTCTATGTATATATTAAAAATCGTAGGTGACTATTGCCCTGTCTAGCGCCCTTACTTATTTCCAAAATTTGTAACGAAAGAAAATTTTAAGAAAGAATTAAACAATACATTTGAGCTTTCAAGGACAAATTTACTCTGACTATCACTCTGACTGGGTCATGAATATCGAAACTTATATTTAAAATTCATAGATTTGTCTTTTTTTTTTCTGGAAATACCAAAATTTCCGACCTGTATTTATAAGCATAAATCTAGTGTCGCTAATTAACAAAAACATAAAAGGAAATTCGCGAAAACTTGTATACCGACATAATTTACTCAACTCATCAGTCACTTAACGCAGCGGTTTTCCTTTGACTAATCCTGCGGAAATAATTTATTTACCTTAACCTTCCTTTATATATGCATATCTATTAACATATAGATTATTTTGACATAAATTTCAAAGCTATCCGCTTATTATAAAAAGTAATTGTTTTTAAAAGTTTACCTTATATGTCGTTTTTGATGATGAGTCGTGGCAAACGATAATCTAGCGTCAGTAATTACTAGTAATTAGCAATGCCGCACTGGGCAGGTGAGATGGTAAGAAAAAGCTCACGGGGCCCTCCACCTGTAGCCCCCCCCCTCTGGAGCTCCTAAGCTTAAAAAAAAACAACCGTACCTCAACGTGAAACTCCGACTGATTATTTATTATATATTTTTTGGATTGCTGCTGCACAGTTTAAAGAATTATATATTCTGTACATTTTGGTTGCTGTTAGTAATTCAGTTTTTATATTATCAATAGTAATATAACAAGTGCAATGAAAATTATCGATCTTTTTTGGGAAATTTGCCCGAATGCATTTTAAGTTGAAAAAGAGCAGGAGTGCACGTTGTGCATGGGTGCCTTTTTCAGTTTAAAATTCATATTCCAAACTATGTTCCTGGATCGAGAGATTTCTCTCTAATCGGCCCATATCTGCCGTGGTGGACGGTCACTCATTTAACTTCCATCCTATCAATGCATCATTCAGTCCTAGCACCAACCCTATTTCTTCTTCACACTAATGACCTCCTCTCTTTAACTACCGTGGATGGGATTCATCCACAGTTACGCTAAAGATAGTACTCTTCACCCCAACATTCATTTTTCCAGACAGATCTCGCATCAAGAGTTGAACAATAGAAGCAGACCTATTACGCACCTATCCCATTCCTAAGATATTCAATTAATTTTAGACTGGGGTTCAAAAAACCTTGTTCAGTTCAGCGCCTCCAAAACCCAGTATTGCTTCCTGTCACGCAAAAAATCCAGCAATACTTACCCCATCCACATAAATGGCCAAGCCCTATAGAACAATGAACCGTTCAATATTGTTGGCATCGCTTTCAGACATGATTTCAACTGGCACAAACACATTATTTCAGTAACCACATCAGCAGCTAAAAAGCTATGTTTTCTCTTTCGAGCCTGCGTTAACTTCGACATCGATGTCGATGAATCAGGCAAGACGGATCCAACGACGGTCGGATCACGCTGTCGGACATCGACAGCGGAGTTTCCGATTATTCATCCGATTCTTATTGGAAAGTGACAACGACGCTCCGCCAGCAGTACCTGAGCCTCCAAGGCAGCGGCACCGCAAAGCGTGCAGCTCAGCTGGGAGCTAGTACGTCGCATGCAACAACGGCGGCAACCCCAGCATTAACATGACCGCCGACCCAATCACCCAACCATTCCCTGACAAAGACTGCCCTTTTCAGGCAACAAAAAACTTTCAATCAGAATTCGTGGCTACACGGGTTCTATGCTCGCAGCCAAGATGGGAGAGGGCCCGTCGGCAGCAGCAGCCATATTAGCCCTCATCTATGCTTTAACAAAAACTGTCCTTTTCAGAGTAACAAGAACTTTTTTGGAGCAAAACAAGTGCGTAATATTCTTGTCATTTCGTAGCCAATACAAATAATAACCATTTTATTATTATTTAATAGTTTTATGGTATTTCAGAACATTTAACATAAAATTTTGTATGACCATGATGATAGAAGGCCCTTCGGCAGTTTTCCAAAGAATACCTAACCTAGAATACTGTTCCTACATTTGGGAACCGTCATCACCGTCCACACAACATCCTTGATTCTATCCAAAAGAGAGCCATTCGCCTCATCAATGACCCAGTCATCACAAGAAAATTCCCTTCTCTCGCTCATCACCGCGATGTTGGGGAGTTACCCCTTTTCTACCGATACTTCCACGGATTTTGCTCTGAAGAAGTAGCCGCTATAATTCTACCCTTGACTATTCCTAACAGAACAACCAGAGGCGCGTTCATATGCATCCCTTTACTGTGCAGCTACAAAAGCTTAAAACATCCCACTTATCTCGCTCATTTATACTTAGGGTCTCCAGATTGTGTAACAAATTGCCTGCAGATGTTTTGTGTGCGTGTTTCGATTGACGGATTGGGCAATTATATTAACATGACCACAAACATTTCCGGCTCAATTCTTGATTTGGTGCTTTTCCAGGATGTTAACTGTTCAGTTCATGGAGCGGACGATTGTGTGTTGCCGCAGGATGATTATCACCCACCAATTGACATTGTTGTGCCTTTTGGTAGAGACCTTAACAATAGCTCTGCTGTAGGAAATGGATACTATAGAGATTTCAAATCGACAAATTTTAGTTTAATAAATAATTATTTGGGAAATATACACTGGGATTCTCACTTGCGCGTGATAGTCTGGAGGGCATGGTAAATATGTTTTATGTTATCGTTTATTTAGCAATTAATATATTTGTGTCCCCTAAGCGAATTGATTCTGGAAAATTTCCTTGGCGGTATTCACGAGAGCTTAAAAAAAAGGCTCATAAGCGATTTAACATGTCTGGCGATTACCGTGAATTCTCCAGATTGTGTTTGCTCTGGCCCGATCTATGCTCTGTAAAAGACTATCTGTAGCACCTTCCAACAATTTTGTTCCTATAACAGAAAATTCACTGTTCACAAATCCCAAACAACTTTGGAATTTCGTTAATTCAAAAAGAAAAAGTCACGACTTACCTAGCGAGTGTCAATACAATGGCGATAGTAGCAGTTAGGGATTAGAAATAACCAATATGTTTGCCGACTACTTTTTCCAAGTTTATAGTAATAAGCCATGCCCCAACAACCAACAAAATAACACTAATTTTTTATACTATAACGTCAATATCACTAATTACAGCATCTCAGTATCTGATGTATACTTGCATTTGCACTTCTTGTGGACATCAACAAGGGACCAGGTCCCGATGCCGATGGTTTGCCTCCTTTACTAGTAGTTTTGTCCTGGCTCGACCATTATACATTATTTTTAACACATCTCTTAATACTGGGTTATTCCCAGAATGCTGGAAACTAAGCTATTTAACACCTATTCATAAATCTGGCATCACAAATTTGGTAACAAAATAGTGGCCGATTAGCATCTTGAGCACCATTCCCAAGGTCTTTGAACATGTATTGACCAAGTACCTGACATCTCGGCTGGGTTCATCTATTATTACCCGACAATTTGGATTCTAGACAGGAAAAAACACCAAACTCAACATTTTGACTTACGTGGACTTCGTGTCGAGCGCCTTGGAGAGGGACTCTCAGGTACACGCGATCTACACGGACTTCTCCAAGGGGTTCGACAGGGTTAATCACACTGTGCTTTTGTCTAAGCTTCCGAGTGCTGGCGTTGGTGGTGCTCTGCTTAACTGGATTGAGGGTTACCTGACTGGGCGCTCTCAGATTGTTCGATTCAATAACTTTCTATCAAAAAGTATACATGTTCCATCTGGAGTACCTCAGGGGTCTCACTTGGGACCTCTTTTTTTAATTTATTTATTAATGATCTCGGATCTCGCTTTCAGCACAGTCAATTTCTCCTCTTTGCAGATAACTTAAAGTTGTGTATGGAAGTTTCTTCCCCAGACGATTGTTTTAAATTCGAATGTAACCTGAACCAACTAGCAACTTGGTGTAACGGCAATGGTATGGAACTTAATGCCTCCAAGTGTTACTCTATAACATTTCATAAATCTAGAACGGCGATTGAATATCCTTATTTAATTGGGAATAATGTTCTCTCTAATGTCTCCGAAATTAAGGACTTGGGACTCACTATGGATTCAAAATTAACATTTTTGCCCCCCATTCAGTACTCGATATCCAAGTCCCTCCAGCTGCTGGATGTTGTCAAGTCTGTAACCTGTGACTTTACTAACATCAGCGCTATTAAACAACTGTACTGTAAACTGTTCATTAATAAGAACGCATTTAGAATACTCGTCCTGTGTTTGGACTCCTTGCTACAACGTTCATATTCGGAATATAGAGCGAGTTCAACATACATTTTTGAAATATATTGCGTTCAAACTTAGTGCACCGCATCTCACCTACCTTCAAATTGAATTATACAGAGTAAAATCCTTGAAGATCGCCGAAATCTCAGCACATTCTTTGTACCGGCCCGGTACTAACGAATTTTTGCCTAAACAGTTGTATATTACGGTCGTGCAGACTAGCCAATGCGTATCCTAGCCTTGACTTCTTTTCTAGTCCAGCGCGCTTTACTGAACAACTGAATACGGTTTGAGGTATCTAAGATTGTCATAAATATTTTGTATATTTTTTTTTATTTTTTCTTTCTATGTATGTCAAAATTACTTTATTTCTTTAATATTTTAATCTGCAGTAGGGTTAGTAATTATTGTAATGCTTTTTATGAAATTGGATAGTAAGCCCGTTAATAAATAAATAAAATAACATTTATTGAAAAGGCGAAATGATTGATTAAGCCTAGGAAACGAGTTTTTTTTGTGGGAAAGCAAGTGAGATATCAAACCGAAAAGCTTGTCGAATAGTTTTTTCCCTAATTTTTATTTCGGTCGCTATAGGGACTGTCAATATAAGATATGGTGTGAGCCCATGATAAAAATTCTCATGGGGCCCGAACCGGCTAGTCCGACACTGGTAATTCGTAAGTTTTTGCCATAAATAACGGGATTAAAATGTAAAAGAAGCTCTTGCACTCAAGTGAAAAACATATTTGAATAGCCGATGTAAATAAACAAAACACTTGTGTTGTATTAATATAACAAAATTAAAGATCCCTTGAATAACTATTACATTATATATTGCGTAAAATATGAAGGCAACTATGCAGCGATTTAAAACGCAGTGCATTATAAAAAACTTGAAACTTACCATACAATGGCAAATTAAGGCCACCTTAACAGCTGGGGATAATTTATTGCTAATTATCTCGGAGAATACTTTTTAAAATAAAGCAACCACATAAATTTGGATTTTCAGTAATTGGAGCAGGTCGTATTTTATTTAATTAAATGGAAAAAATAAAGAGCCTAAAGTTGTAGTAATAGTTTAGCAGTTGGGTGCACAAAAGAAATTGGCAGGCATTTATATCTAATTATTATTTTTTTTTATCTAAGACAACCCACGTAGACTTCAAGCCTAAGTACTAACGTACCGTGTTCGTCTGAAGAGAAGAGAAATGTAGTCCAATGACACGGGATTTAAAGAATTTGAGGTTGGGATGGGAAGGGAAAAATTTGCAGGCAATTTGTTCCATAATTTGGAGACCCTAGGTATGAATGAGTGAGAGAAGTGGTCTGTTCTAGGCTTTTGTAGCTAGGCAGTAAAGGGATGCATACGTAACGCGCTTCTTGTTGTTCTGTTAGGAACAGTCAAGGGGGGAATAATACCGGCTTGTTCTTCGGAGCAAAATCCGTGGAAGTACCAGTAGAAGAACACCGCCACAGATTTATCCACACCAGATACGAAAACAAGCGATAAACGGCGAACGCGCCTTTGCTGTGGCCACACCCTATATCAACTGTTAATCGGCAGCTGCTATAGTCAGTGAGCTCCGCGACATCAAGTAGTGGCTGCACGAGCACCTCGTTACTGTTTAGTGCGTGGCTTTGTTTTATTTCGGCAGTGAATGAACTTAAATTACTATATAAAATTAGTGTTATATTTGTTTTTATAGACTCATAATTTTGTATTAGGTGTGTTGTGTAGGTGTTTTAAAATGACTGGACACAGGTGCGCTTATAAATAAATTATAATTTATTATTATTAGAATAAAACGTTGTTTAGAGCAAATGACTGACAACCTTATTTGCCTTCGTTGGTGCAACTAGCTGCCGTACACTCCCACAAGGTCACAGGAACTTATACTGCCGATTCGCCAAACTTACGTATCTGGTGTGAGTAAATCTGTGACATCGCGGCCATAAGTGAAAGAAGGAACTTTTCTTGTGGGGACTGGGTCATTGATGAGTCGAATGGTTCTCTTTTGAATAGAATCAAGGAGGTTAAGTGTCGAAGGTGATGCCGCTCCCCATATGTGGGAGCAGAACTCTAAGTTAGGTCCTATTTGGGAAACATAGAGAGTGTATAAGTTGGAAGGGAAGAAGTTTTTTCTGGCTCGAAAGAGAAAACCAAGCTTTTTAGCTGCCGATGTGGCTACTGAAGTAATGTGTTTGTGCCAGCTGTTCATGTTCGAAAGCGACGCCAACAAGATCGAACGTTTCATTGTTCTGTAGGGCTTGGCCATTCATGTGGATGGGGTACGCGTTGCCAGATTTTTTGCGTGACAAGGAGCAAGACTGGATTTTGGAGGCGTTGAACTGAACAAGGTTCTTGGAACCCCAGTCTAAGATTAATTGAAGATCTTGGGAAAGGGATAGGTGCATAGATCTGCGTCTATTATCCAACTCTTGATTCGAGACTTGGCTGGAAAAATGAATATTGGAGTGAAGAGTACTATCGTCAGCATAACTGTGGATGGGATTGGTAGTTGAGTAGGTTATTAATGTGAGGAAGAAGTAGGGTTGGTGCCAGGACTGAACCTCGGGGGACGCCAGCATTGATATTATGAAAGTTAGGTGAGTGTCCGTCAATCACGACAGATATGCGCCGATAGGAAGCTACCGATCCAGGTACATAGCTTGGTAGGAAGACCGTAAGAAGGTAGTTTGTTGAGGAGCAAAATCTGATATTCGCCATGAAATTCGAGAGACTTGTTCCAGTTATGTGTGACAAAGCTAAGGAGATCAGCTGTGGATCTTTGGTGATGAAATCCGTACCGTCTGTCATGGATGATTTTGTGTTTTTCTAGATATTTTAGAATTTGCAAGTTGATCGCTTTGTCCATAACTTGGCTGACAACGGAGAGAAGAGAGATAGGTCTATCATTGGACGGAAGGGACTTGGAACTTTTCGTCAGGCTGCACACGAGCAGTGTTCCAGCTATCTGGGAAGATACCCTTGTCATAAGAGATCTGGAAAAGACGAGTTAAGATGGGTGCAAGTTCTGGAGCACATTTTTTTAGAACAATTGCTGGTGTACCATCCAGACTGGAGGACTTTTTGATGTCAAGGAATAGAAGAATTTTTGAACTTGTTTGACCTTAAGTATTATGTCGGGCATTTTGTGGGGTACAGACGTAGCGGTTGGAAGAGCGAAATTGGGGGTAGGGATTAGGGTGGAATTGGCAGTGAATTGTTTGGCAAATAGTTCAGCTTTCCCTTTAGAGGTGGAGATAATTTCGTTGCCAGAGGTCGGGGGGGGGGGGGGGGGGAGTGCTTCAAAAATGTTTTGACTAATGTTTTTGGCAAGTGGCCAGCAAAATTTGCTGCCTTTGGGACAGGAAAGCACTTTATCTTTTATGCGCTTATTAAAAGCATTTTTGGACTCTAACAGCGGGTTGCACAAAACTTTTAATCAAGTAGTAAATTTAATTGACGTTTAGAGTCATATTCGGCAATGATGTTAGCATAAGTTCTGTCACATTACAAGTGTCTTATTAGTTTAATTCGTGATTAAATTGTTTGTGCAACCCGACGTAAGATGGTTTGGTTGTATTGATTTCTTACCTCGGTGAAAATTTGTCGATTTTCAGGTGTAGTATTTTGAAGATGCCTTTTGTGAGCTTGAACTCTTTTGTGCCTGGCTTATCACAGGCCTTGTAGAATCATGACTTTTGATGGTGGAGTTGAGGTTTCTTGCGGGTATGTGGAATAAAACCTTCAATACCTGCTTGAATATTGTCTGTAATATACAAGTTTCGGAGGGATCGGGAGTAAAAAACAGACAGGGTTCCAAGGGAAAGCGGAGAAGTGTCGAAGACCATACCAGTCGGCAGACTTGTAGTGGCAGATCGTGCGTTTTGGCATGATTTCAACGAACTCGGGATGTATGGGACAAGAGCCGGTAATACGGCCATGATCTGAACGACCAAGGGAAGCGAATACAGGGGTTAAGTATGGCTCAGGATAGGTGGTAAGAAAAAGATCTATTGAATTTGGATTATGAGTAGAAACGGTGAGCGATGTGGGCTGTGCGTTGACACGTCAGTCAATCAGTCAGTTAGTCAGTTTCTTCTTTTATATATAGAGAGAATCGAGTCATAACGGTCAAAATTAGGAATGGAAACTGATTATTCCTCGTAAATTGAAATTTCTAATTGATTATTTTAGGCAGCAATTAGAAAAGATTGGAATTTTTATTTTTGCCTAACAAAATAATATTTTAATAATAAATTGGCTCTACGCCCACCTCGCATGTAGCCGTTACTTTCAAATAAAATCCGGCAAAATAACATTCGTTACATCGTTACGTTCTTAATTTTTACATCACAGTTACGTCATATCTATAAATGACCAAATTGGTAAAGATGCTAATGGATTTTTTAATGTCATAAATTCAATGCCATAAATCGTGTTACTAAACTGCCCAACCAATATTTGTTTTTGCCAGCGGTAACATTGACTACGTGCAAATATTTTTAACATTTGCTTTAGCACAATATCTTCTTTAATACCTCACCTTGCTATACCTACTCTTTGTTCAAAAGCCCAGTCGATAGTCGATTATAGACAAATTTTACTTAGTAATGAGCGATATATGCAGTTTTTTTCTATTAAAAATTTTTTGAATTTTATTCGTTTGGTACCAGTGTTAAAATTTTACTCTTTGACAATACTGCGGTTAACTCAGTAAAATTCTTTTAGCAGGTCTACAAAAATAGACTATTTCATGTTTTCGCTCCAGGAACAGCGAGCAATCGTTAAACAGTATAAATTCTAAAAAGCCAAGTGACTGCCTAAAATTGTATTTAGTTAATATTTGAGACCATGGATTTATTAAGAATGGATACGGGATGATTTAACATTCTTTGAAACCAAAACAAACCATTCTAAGCGACACTGGAAACACAATTTGTAAACATGGGCCACATCTTATTTTACCTTGTATTTTTGTACAAGAAATGCGTTAGAAGCATCACAAGATTTACTACAAGTAATAAAAGGCCTAAAATATTTTATGTCTCTGCTAAATAATAATAAATTTAAGTTAAAAAGGTTTTATTATTTATAGGTTATATTATTTCTAAAGGTTTATTTGAAGTCGCTCCGAGTCATTTATATATCTATAAGTCGCACTTTTTCTTTTCTAGTTCATTAGACAAAGATGTACGTGTAACCGAGTGTTCAGACGTATTTCCTAAGCAACCAGCAGAGACAGCAACACTTCTGGTCTCCAACACTCCAATGCTGTTTTATCTCTTTCTACTACCATTCTTGATTCAGTTATGTATTTCCTTAAAGTTCGTAAACTAGACCTCTAGGGTAAATGTCTTCATAGCAAACAACAAATAAACAGGCTTCACGTTCGATACGCTCACAGTATACGGAACACCGAATCCTTTCTAATTCATTCATGTTTGAGACTTTGCATAGTTAGCAAAAAAATCAAGAACTGTATATTTTTTGTTTATCCACACTAAAAAGACGTAATTTTTTATAGCAAATAACTGAGTAACAACAATGTGAACCAAATCCAAAATTGTAGGGATGGGAGCTGATTGCCCCTCTTAAGGTGGGTCACATTTTTTCCAGCTGTTGCAATTTTTATAAGTAGTACATATTTGGCAGTCAAATGACTTAATTTGCACATGGTTTGTATGTATGTAAATAAAACGACTGCGTTGGCGCCACTTTACCTACATACACTTTAATCTCGATTTTTATGCAGGACCACACTTAATCTCTCAATCGAATCGAAACGCTTAAAATGGCCGCCGTTTAACTCCTTTCGTTTTCTAATCCATCCAATTATTTATGTATGTTACGTGTATTTCAATTATCCAATTATGACCGATTACGATGAATAATAATCGGAAGAAAGTAACTATCGACTTAGGCTTACTTGATTCTAATTGAATTCTGAGAATTTGCTTTATTGGTAAATGGATTTGAAACATTAAATGGGTTCTTTTATTTAAGCTCGCGGTCTTGTTAAAAATAGGCTATTTCTTATTATTGAACAAAATTTAAACATATAAAACACTTATCTTGTGATTAAACTATTGTTGATTTTGAAGGTTAATGAACAAAGACGGCTGTACCTAAGGGTCATTCATAAATTACGTAACGCTAATTCTAAGCAATTTTACCCCCTCCTCCTCGTTGTAACGATCCGTAACGCAGCCTTTGAACCCCTCCCCAGAAGTTACGTAACGACAAAATCCTATCACCCCCCTAGTTTTATAAATGAATAGCTCTTTATTGGTTATTACCTTTTATAATCTAATTAAATTTATTTTATATTAATAACTTCGATAATTAATAACTAATAACAAGCGACTAATGCAAGCTTTGCTATTTACTATACTTATACAGTATGTAGGTACCTAGTAATAAATGGACCAAATTTTGCAAGATACGTAAAAATATCACTGCTAATAAAAGCGGTTTCTTGTAAATTAATAAGATTCGCGTTATGAAAAATTTTATGTTTTTATACAGGGAGCATAAAAAATACGAAAAAGTTATTTTGCGTAAGAGTAAACATACCTTGTTTATCATTTTCTACCAAAAGAACAAATATGAAATATGTTTTAAATTAAACCCTAACCCGACGTACAGGGTCTTCCAACGAGGACTGAACAGGGGCTCATTTTTGAGCTTCCTTGTATTTAAAGAAAAATCTAAAATAGCCAATCGATGTACTTTTTCCTGCAGAATTCAAAAATGAAACCAAAAATTTATTTGAACCAGAAACAAAAGAGTTACGTTATGGATAAGGTGTTTTTTAAATGGAACATAGCTTTTTTTATACGATTTTCGGAACGAGTGATTTTTTTTATGTCCGTTCTGATTAAAATATTTAATATTGTGACAGCTATTTTTATTAAATTTTAATGATTTATCCAGTATAATTTAACTTCAACCTGTTTGAAACATACACTAGGTAATAAAGGTAAACTCACCTTGAAATCCTTCAAAGTCAAAAAATTTTACAAATTTACTATAATATTGCCGAAATGAAATATTCATAAGATGAGAGATTGCAATAAATCTTCTCCTTGCTTCTCTTGCATTTTCTTGGCATTTGTAGAACAAGATAACAATCTGCAATCTCTCATCTAATGAATATTTCATTTCGGCAATATTATAGTAAATTTGTCAAATTTTTTGACTTTGAAGGATTTCAAGGTGATTTTACCTTTATTACCTAGTGTATGTTTCAAACAGGTTGAAGTTAAATTATGCTGGATAAAACATTAAAATTTAATAAAAATAGCTGTCACAATATTAAATATTTTAATCAGAACGGACATAAAAAAAATCACTCGTTCCGAAAATCGTATAAGAAAAGCTATGTTCCATTTAAAAAACAGCTTATCCATAGCGTAACTCTTTTGTTTCTGGTTCAAATAAATTTTTGGTTTCATTTTTGAATTCTGCAGGAAAAAGTACATCGATTGGCTATTTTAGATTTTTCTTTAAATACAAGGAAGCTCAAAAATGAGCCCCTGTTCAGTCCTCGTTGGAAAACCCTGTACAATATTTCATTAAAAAATGTAAATATTAAAAGTAGCGAGCTCTATCACATAATTTTTTTAAAGTTCCAACAATTCTCTCTCACACCTTTAACCAGAGAACTAGTTTCTACATATTAAACAATAATGACACATGACATGTTTATCAATATCTATTAAATAAAGCAATTATTTAATTCAAAATACTTCTTATTCAAGCGCAATTTCTAAATAATACGAACATTTAATTAAACTTGAAAAAAATACAAA
Organism: Philopedon plagiatum; assembly: GCA_963971165.1. Classification (NCBI taxonomy): domain Eukaryota; kingdom Metazoa; phylum Arthropoda; class Insecta; order Coleoptera; family Curculionidae; genus Philopedon; species Philopedon plagiatum. The sequence goes on from OZ020194.1 coordinate 14,875,272, forward strand.
ATAAATACAATAAATATCATAATTCAAAAACCTCTATATTCAACACTTTTTTCTAATTGCTTCCTTAGATATCTGAAGAGGAATTTCTGTTTTCTTCCTGAGAGAGTGAAAGAACAGCCTGGGTAATTCAGCCTTTTAGCACGTCAATACTATATTTGGTATTGGATTAGCATAAACAATTGGTTTTAAACGGTCCCATATGCAGGTTCGACGTCATTTTGGAACTTTGAAGACTTAGTTAGTCTGCAATACACCAGGCCACTAAGGACCATCACGGACTTACGCAGTCAGCTCCTTTTTTCCGTGAAAAACCGACAGTCGGCGCGACGGGACCATCGATTCATTACGAACCGCAGCCACGGCGAACCTCCTATGTCATGACAGGTTATTATTGTTATTTTTTAAATATAATTTTAACATTTTGTATCTCTCATTAATAGAATAACTGCAAAAAAGATAAAATTATAAATTCACGGTGACTAAAGTATTATTGTCAACCATGACATTAACTTTGACTTACCTACGAAGAAAATTTAAAAAGGTAGCAGGTATTTCGTTCACAACCTGAATAGTTACGTTTAAAGTATATTTATGCGAAATAATTTTTAATTTGAAATATTTCAAAAACGATTGAAAAACCACATACGGTATGTTATACAAAATATGTCTATAGAACTTCTAGAATCCAAAAATGTGATAAAAATCATATTCATATATATCCAATTTAATATAAGCGAGAAAATCGATGTTTTATTCTATATTTTTTATTCGATGTTCAATTGTTTTGCTGATAAAACATATGAATGATCCATAAAAATCCCCAAAACTTTCATATTTAACATTTTGGCGCGCCGAAACGGAATTATAGCGGTTGATCTTTGTCCTATACATGCACAATATATGAAGTAAACAAAAGACTTAATGAACGGCTACCTCGCCTCTTGCTTTTTATCAATGTTTTTACTAGAAAAACAAATAATTTTCATATACAATTATGGGAGATTTAAACCCTCAAAAACTATCTTTCAATTTGTGCTTCGGTAGATAAATATGGTAAAAAAAATAATTTAGTTACGGTGCATGCCAGGCAGGTGGATAAGCCTTATTATGTGGTTAAAACTGCCATCGTTGCAGTCTTCTTTGTTATACCATTTAGTGGCTATTTGGCAGGTCTACGCTTCGAAATATGTGATTTTACTTTAAAAAAGTTAGCAAGTTTATACTTTAAATAATTTGTTTATGTCCACTGGTTTACGACTCGACATAGGTTTTCAAATAAATGTTGATTACCAACATTTATCTGAAATAACTTTCGCCATGCATACCTGGCGTGGGTTTGACAATATTCAACTTTATTCTTCGGGCAGTAAGGTGTAAACTTTTCCATTAAAAATAGGTATAATAAACTACTACCAGGTGCAAGAGACAGTAGGAAATTATTCCGTTGTGCTCATCTAATAAGATCGGTGGTAGCTTTGTATCAACTATCCAACATCTTTAAGAAAATGGAATACCTTTTATTATCGATGAACAAATCTTAAAACAACAGGATGACGTGTACAAAAAACTATAAACACGACAATACTAAAGAATTTTTTGGTAATTATAGCTAGATATAGACAGACTTAAAAGCTAAAGAAAGTTTTGAATACTCTTAAAATGAAAGGACAACTGGATCATCAGCTGAAAATATTTTATCTTCTTCTAATAAGTGTAAATAAAGAAGGAATCGTTCTTGTAATATACGACTGTATAATAGTATTAGTAGAGTAATAGTATTATTACAGAATGTTAACGATTTTCCACCAAAGAAAAACAATAGATGCTGGTATGGATATGCTTAGCAGATGTGTTTTTTTAAAAGGTGTTCTTTAAATCATGAGAAAGACTGCGAGGGACTTGGTTTAAGAATCAATCTTGTTACTCACCAGTAGTATGTATTATATACACACAAAAAACAGTATCGTATATTAGATACCCATTCACTCAATGACACACTCTATTCCGTATTGCACAATACAAATTTGGTTTATTTCAGTGATTAGTTTATCATTGTTAACCAATAGGTGTAAGATTGCTTACAATATAAGGTTTCATGGGTTTTCATAGGTCGTTTACATATAATAATTATTTGATGCTATGCCCTATTCTAAATTCAATACAAAATATGTATATCATTGGTTTTAGTAAACGTTTATTTGTAAGAATATACAACTTATTTAATCGAAATACTTATTGTTATTGCAAAGCTTTTTAGGTTTATTTTACTTACATACTATAAAACACTAAAGTCCACTCGAGTCCACACAAACACTCCAGTCCCCAGAATTGCAAAAGATCTATTATTTTTGGCGTAACTTTAACGCAATAAACAAACAGACTATTAAACGAACAAAATACCAACAGCATAATTTTAACCTCTCCAAAGGGTGTCCGCGAGCAATAGAAGTAAAACTTCAGCCAACAATATAACTCATTGAATTAATACTTTTTATTCTCTAATTCCTTATATGTTTTATTGCAGTGTTTATTTTAATTAACATGATATAAGGATTATTCACTTAGTTTTTAGATTTTTTATTTAAACTGTAGTTCTTGTTCGTTGAATAAAATATATTTTAATTTAAATCACACCGCCCACAAATAACTATTTTTCGCCCAATTATATTTGAGCATTCTCGTCAAATAATTTAATGTTCTAACTTAAACAATTGTATACTCTACGGAATAATAGTAATTTATTGGTTTCCAATAGTATTTTTGTAATTGAAAAAATGGTAATACAGTTTTCAAAGAAGTAGTAAGACTACTTTTGAACTCTAATAAAATAAGTCTATATTTAAAGCAATGTTTTTTTTGTTATTTCAATGATGTTTTGTTGAAACAGTATTAACTTTAATATAACCAATGTGAGAGTGGTCAAGAATAATACTATTATTGAAAATAGCATAGGAGTTTTTTCTGTGTAGTATTAACAGAGAATAATGATGATTTTTCAGGAGGTTTTCTTGTGAGGACTGGGTCATTGATGTGCCTCTTTTGTATAGAATCACTGACGTTAAATCTCGAAGGTGATGCCGCTCCGCAGATGTGTGAACAATGTACTTTACAATAGGTTAGGTCTTGTTTTGGAAACGTAGAGAGTGTGTAAGTTGGAAGGGGAAACGAAGTTTCTGGCTCGAGAGAGAAAACCAAGCTATTTAGCAGCCGATGTGGCTATTGAAGTAATGCGTTTGTTCCAGCTGAGATCATGCTCGAAAGCGATGCTAACAAATTCGAATGTTTCTCTGTTCTGTAGGGCTTGGCCATTCATGTAGATGGGGTAAGTGTTGCCGGAATTTTCGCGCAACAGGGTATTTAAGACTGGGTTTTGGAGGCGTTAAAACTGAACAGGTTTTTGGCACCCTAGTCTAAGATTAATTAAAGATCTTAGGAAAGGAATAAGGGCATAGATCTGCGTCTACTATCCAGCTCTTGATTTTAGACTGGTCTGGAACAATAAGTGTTGGAGTGAAGAGTACTATCGTTATAAAATACAAACTACAAACAGCTAAAGTGGTGAAATAAATCTACTGCTACGCCTCTGAGCTTCCCATTTCAACGTAAGCATTTACTTCCTATAAACCGATAATTTACCTCGTGGAATTTCTCAGGTGGAAAAGCCTAAACAAAAGGAGAAAAACGATACATTAACACAGGCATAGTGTTTTTTATTAGAGGTTTCTTGATGCAAGAACCGAATGCGTGGGAATAGCCATTTTATTTTTTCACTTTTGTTCAAGTGCAAATAAAAATTAGGTGTTAATTATAGCCAGGAAAAGGTTAGTGCACTCAAGGTAAAAATTATCTATTATTTGGGTTTTATCTATCTTAAGCATCAAATTAACTGGCATGGTTTCTAGAAAGTTATGGTTATTTAGCTTAGACGTTCATTAAAAATCAAAAAAAAAAGTTTTCTCAGGTCAAGTCTAGAAACAATCTTAAGAGTCATGGAAATTAAAAGTTCTATATATGCATTGTGCATGTAGTTTTTTATTACATGAATCGTTTAAACAAATCAAAAATCAAAAAATATCATTTTGAAGAAAATTACTATGAAAATTTTATACCAGTTGTTTTGAGCCAATCAGATGCCTTGTTTTTGACAGGTTGCTATGGCAACAACCCGAATTTTTCGGAAATTTTTTCGGTCACGTGACCTACTTGAAAAATTAATAAGTGATAATTTCCCTGGCTTGACAGCTGTCACGTGCAGATGTTCTCCAACTTTGTATTTCCGTTCTTCACAAAAGGCCAAAAAGTGTTTCCATATTGTTGACTTTGATCTCTTCTTATTGGAGGGAGTTAAGTTATCTACCTCAGTTCTTATCACTTCTTGACTGTCTTTTCCGAAACGCGACATTTTATTTTTGTACTCAACTCAATCACAAATAAAATTTTACTAGGCACGCCTTTGAAACGTCAAAGTGTCAAAAAAGTAATTAAATAGCCACCTTATATTAAAACACCAAACCTCAAAGCAAAATAAACGTTTGCCAAATTGTCAAAATTTGTATTTTTTTTTGAAATAATTTTTGGTATAAAATTTTCGTACCTAATCTCCCGCAAGCTTGAATTAAGAAAATTTCCCTCGGCCGACGCCTCGGGAAATTTTCAAAAAATTCGCACCTCGAAAAAATTTTCGGAAATAATTCAAGCTCTAGGGAGATTATAAGTGAAAATTTTATACCAGATGTTTTAAGCCAATCAGATGCCTTGTTTTTGACAGGTTGCTATGGCAACAACCCGAATTTTTCGGAAATTTTTTCGGTCACGTGACCTAGTTGAAAAATTAATAAGTGATAATTTCCCTGGCTTCACAGCTGTCACGTGCAGATGTCAGAATAACAACAGAAGCGTAGATTAAGTTTTACAAATAAATAGCCACCTTATATTAAAACACCTAACCTCAAAGCAAAATAAACGCTTGCCAAATTGTCAAAATTTGTATTTTTTTTTTGAAATAATTTTTGGTATACAATTTTCGTAACGAATCTCCCGCAAGCTTGAATTAATCTCCGAAAATTTTTTCTCTGTTGCGAATTTTTATAAGAAAATTCGCACCTCGAAAAAATTTTCGGAAATAATTCAAGCTCTAGGGAGATTATAAGTGAGAATTTCATTGAAGGTTTTAAATAAAATACGGATGTTTTATTGTTTGTTACCGTAGCAACATTCATTGTTGAAAAAGTTATCGGAGGGAATTATACAGGTGCATCAAAATTACCGATAATTTTTTATAAAAGCATGTTGTCTAAACACTTCACGAGTTTGTTTTCATATTTTGACGAAAGAGGAGTGCTCTTTTAACAAAATATGAAAGCAATTTTTATTTAAACATTACAAAAATTACATTACATAAAATGTATATGAAAATGAACAAATTACAATTCGATATGTGCCAAAATGACAAATGCGCAATTTTAACAATCGTTACTGTAGATACTGACCTATGTAGAACAAAAAGACAATAATACCAATCGTTACTACAGATAACGACTTATAGGGCACATTTCTGTAGTAATATGTAATAAGAATGAATGAAAGCTGTTTTTTTAAGGCAACAAATCTAAATGTGAAATGTTCATGTGCCCAAAACATATTTGATGAACTATTTCCCGAAACAACAGAAGTGTAGAAAAAACAAAAATAAAATTTTTTGATATACAAAAAAAAAGAAAAACATGGTATTTAAAAAATACATATTTATTTGGAACAATAGGGAATATGCATGAAATTCAAATCAACCCGAAATATTTTTTATTGTATTCTCTATATAAATTAAATGATTATGGCGGTTGTTGTTTTCCATTTATTTTGGGTTTTATTAGCAAAAAAAAAGATTTAAAACTGAAAATTTTCGCGCGAATTTCGGAACTTTTAAAACGCACTTCTTTTGTTTGTGACGTCACTTTTTTTATGACGTAAACGTTTTATAATGCCTAGTGTAATGTAAATTTCAGTATTAATTCATTTTCTTGATTGTTTCCCGAAGATTAGTACATTTAGTTGATAGAAAACCTTTTATTTGATTAAAAAAATTGTTTAGAAATGACCAAAACGGAGTGCGTGCAAAGAAAATCGGATAATTTGCTGGATGTTGATGCCCTTTAGAGAGGGTTCCTTTTTTGCCTTCAGAATTTCGTTACCAATACTTATTATTTATTATAGGTACTATGAAAATAAATTTACAGTCACATATGCTTACTTGAATTTGGCGATACTGACCTTTATAGATACCGCTTTATGTAAAATTTTTGATTAATTTTGCAGTACGTATACTTTCTTCCAGCACCGGCTCTTTTGGACACGAGAAAATGAAGTTTTCCAAGTCATTAGCTGGAGAATTCTTTTACACTGGCATAATATAATATCTGTAGGTTAGTTTTTTAACATTTTCTACTGTTTAATAAAAAGGATTATTAACAAAATACGATATAATCGAAGACAAACAACAAAATCAAACTTATCAAACCCAACCACACCAGATAAAGCGACCGTCACACTGAAGAAGCAACGTTGCCACCGCTGCAAACACCTGCGTGTTCGATTGACAATAATTGGATCAATCAGGATCACTCTACGTCACTTCAATGCTATTTTATCTCTTTGCACTGCCATTCCCTTAAAGTTCGTCAACTGATCCGGATCAATCCGATTTTGTCAATCGAACACGCCAGTGGCTAAAAAAATGACACGTGAAAAACCGAACCGACCCTGTCATCATTAAAGCTTTGCAAACGGAGGTAAATCCAGAGACGGCTCTAACCTAGTTGGAAATAAAATTAGGATTCGATGTGAAAATAAAATACAAATATTTATTTACCCACATTGTGTTATTTGAAAGTGCGAAATACGAAAATCCCATACAGGGTGTCTGAAAAGTCTTAGCATGGGCAAATATCTTTACTATTAATTAAGATAGAGACACCAAATTTTAGTTTTATCTTATTGGTTAATAAATCTACTTTTTTATGTAATTTGACTTTTACCATCCCCTTGGGGGATTACGCTAGGGAGTTGAGGTCAAAAATTTTAAATGCAATCCTATGCCGTGTGGTACCTCATTTTAAAGATCTTTTCTCAGATGTTACTTCTTGGCAGAGTTCCAAAACGGACTTTATTACTGCCAAGAAGTTCATGGTGGCCAGTCTAAACAACTTTTAACGTAATTAGTAAGGCAGTCACTGTTGGTCTGTTACCAGAGGCGTCGATGCCGAAAATAAGTACATACGGTATTTGACAGAAATAATTTAATTGATGAGCGTTGCCGTGATTGTATGAAATAAAAAAAAAACGGTTGAGTGCAAGTTCGACTCGCGCATAGAGGGTTCCGTGAGACATACAATATTTTGAATTTCTCACAGGACGCAAAAGTCTCAATAACTATGGTAAGGCTAATGCTTGAATAAATAAGAAGAAGCGGCCATGCCGGAAATATGTCAGTGCGTAATATAACTGATTAGTAAGGCTGGCACGGTTGGTCACAATGTCACATAGTTATGTTCAAAAAAGTAAGACGTCATAAAATCGTACAAATATGTTAAATACGTAGTTGTAGTTTTACTATTGGAGATATATTCTTGAAAGTGGGTAGGTTTCAATGTAGACACCAAAGTACATCTCCTGAAATTTCGTGCGCATGTCTAGCCCTCTTAGTTTGATTGGGTGGTACGCATTTGGGTCTACTGCGCAGATGTCAAAAAACAAAATATAAAAACGACAAATGAAGAAGTAAAGTTGGAAAAAAGTTAGAAAAAAAGTGCCCCATAAAACAAAAAATAGCAGCGCAGACTGGTAGGTACTGTATGGCACAAGAGGTCGACTAATGGTCGACTTGTGCCCCGCCTGATTATACGATTTACGATTTATAATTTTTATAGGCTTGCCATGTAAAAATGCATTAAAATACGGGAGTTGCGGTAAAATGTTGCGGTTTAATGACTTTTAAAAGAAGAGGCAACCCGGCATAGGTTTGCATTCAAAATTTTTGATCTCAACTCCCTAGCGTAACCCCCCAAGGGGGTTGAAAAAGTCAAATTGCATAAAAAAGTAGATTTATTAACCAATAAGATACAACTAAAATTTGGTGTCTCTATCTTTATTAATAGTAAAGATATTTGCCCATGCTAAGACTTTTCAGACACCCTGTATGGTATTTTCTTATCTCGCACTTTTAAATAACACAATGTGGGCAAATATAAATATTTGTATTTTATTTGCACATCGAATCCTGATTTTATTTCGCAATAGGTTAGAGCCGTCTCTGGATTTACCCCCGTTTGGAAAGCTTTAGTCATCATCGTTTGCCTAGTTGCCTACCTAACCCCTAACCTTGTTTATTTTTGTGGAATCGTTTGTGGAAAGTGGTATTTAGTTTTTAAAAATGTAACGCAGACATGCAATGGATCACTATGTAAATAGAATCAATTGGTAAGTAATTACTAATTATTCTATAAACATATATTTTAATTATATGCACACTTTACACAACACAATAGTATCATAGACTAAATAATACATAGACGAACACTGGCGTGTAACAAAAATGGACCAAAAAGCGGGCATCTATTGAGACATTTTGAGGGTTTAGTGGTTTATGGCTTAGAAATTTGTTTGTCCACAATCCATGCGTTTATATGTACTATATAGATAATATGATGGTGAACAAACAAATTCCTAAACCATAAACCAGTAAATTCACATAAATGTTTCAATGGATGCTTAAGCTTTTTTTACAACCGTATAGATTTTTTGATGAAATACATGATGATGATTTTAGGTACACTTGCTACATAAAATACATCAGGCAAAACTCTTAAAATTTATTTAAACGCTTTATTTCGCACTTTCTTAGGTTTTATTTAAATCTTATTATAGTTATTAAGTATATCCAAATGACAATCTTATTATGCTCATACTCATAACCTTTCTCATAACCATAACATAACCTTGGATGAATAAAGACAGTCCTTGAGGTAATCCTGGTAATCAGGTTATAAAACTTCACTTTAAAAATGTTGTAATAGTCCAGATTCATACCAAACTATTGCCAAAGCCAATTATTTAGCTACAATATTATTGTCTAAACTAATAATAAAATTATTATTTAATTCAACTGTCTAAAATTTTTTTAAATAAATAATGACAAAACGTTAACTACAGTTACAGAAGTGACCGGTAGGGGCGTAGAAGGTATCGACTATGGCGGTGTTGCCGTATCCCGTTTTAAGTCACCTTAATTTGAGTCGCCAACACGTTCAGTGTAGATTGCCCATAACACTGCGTGACGTAACTTTTTTGAGTGAGCAAATGGCTGCTTTTGAAACTGTAATAAATTATTCCGAAAAGTAAAAATTTTTTTTAGCTAAATTATCCCAGTAATTTTCTTCAAAATAGCATTTTTGGGGTTGTAATGACTTCCTTAAATGATTTATGCAATAAAAAAAAAATGTGCATATTCCTTATTTAACGTGTAGCAATTAAAAACACAATTATTATATGTTATTATGGTCTGGCTGGTAGATGGCGTTGTCTCGTTGTCTCCATAACAGAATTTTTCTTATTTTCTTAAATTTGTATTTCTTGAGCATTGTTTACATTTTCACCTCCTATTTTCTTAATAATTTGTTTGTGCTGTTTGTCAAGTTGTAAGTAGGGTCTGTCTAATCGAGCTTGTTGATAAGTGCCCCGTTATTTTTATAAGTTCTTCTTCTTGTACCCCATTTTTTGCTAGCTCTGAGACTGCTGAAGTGCTCAGGGAATGGTTGGTATTTTTTTTACTTTTAATGCCCAGACCGACCACTTTTGCAGTGTTTTTGGTCCATTTTCCAAAAATATTTTTTCCAGTGGGGGTGTTTTTGTACCAATTTTTAGTTATTGGCCAATTGAAGTTCGAAGTAAGGAAAAATCTGTCAGATTTCATAAGATGATTTCGTTTCTCCATATATTTCTTAAAACATCGAACTGGGCAGACATATGGATTTTTTTTGTTTTAAATCTAGCCACTTGAAATCGGTGCAATTTTTGTTTCCGCCTTGAACTATAGGAACTAGAAAAGGAAATACATATCTTCAAGACTTTAAAAGATGTTCTAGAGCTGGAAAGGCAAAAACACCTAACTTTTAAAAAGTAACCTAGGTTAAATAATTTATTTTTTGTATTTTGCGATACGAGGTGGCAGCAAAATATTTTTCTTGTTGTATAAATTTGAGGGACCGTTTATATGGAGAAACTACATTTATTGGGCATTTTTTCATTTAGAAAAAAGTCAAATATTTTATTTAAAGTATATTTAACATCTCAATGGAAATGACAAATAAAACCAAATAATAAAATAAATTCAGTAAAAGATAAAAAAATAAACACAAAATTTGTCAAAGCAACACAAAATGTTTAATATTTTTGGCCATAGAACCATTTGTGTTTAGTACTTCTTGAAGCCTTTGCGGCATACTTAAAACTAAGTCTCTGCATAATTCGCCCGTTACTTCATCCCAAGCTTGATTTATCCTGTAGCTTAATTCATCCCTTTTTCTTGGTCGAAAATCATGTTTATACATGGATTTGACCATTCTACCTAAAATGTTTTCGATCGGGTTCAAATCGGGACTCTTAGAAGGCTAGTGAAGAACTGTTATATTATTTTCTTGGAGAAAATTTTGCACAATGCGTGCTGTGTGTATTGGAGCATTATCATGCTGAAATGTACAATTTTTACCATATACAGCTTATATCACTTCATTTAGTATATTAACGTAAACGGCTGCAGTTAGTCTTCCTTCCACGATTTGGCAAACTCCTGGACCTCAAGCGCTAATCCAACCGCAAACATTTATAGAGAATCGCCCACTTTGGTTGGTTTTGTCATCATACCGCATGCCGGAAGGCCTGTAAACCCGAATTCTTCCATTATTACATGATTGAAAAGTTTTCTCGTCAGAAAATATAACTGTTTCCCAGAAATTATTCTGATTTAAATATTCATGTGCAAATTCTAACCTGCCCTGTTTATTTCTTTCCGTTAAAAATATTTTATTAACTGCACAACGACTTCGTATATCGGAATTTCGAACCCTGTCTCTAGCAGCATTTGCAGAACCTGGAAAGTTCGTCTCTTCTTTCGCCTTTATTGTAGTTTCGAATGGATGATCCCTTAGATACTTAAGCAGTCTTCTATATTGATTTTCAGTAGAAAGTTTAGGGGGACCTGAATCTGCTTTTGTAATAATAGTCCCATTCCTTGCTATTGTTTGTTTTGCCAACAGCACGGTATTCTTGTTTACTCCCAGTTCGTCAGCAATATCCCTAATAAAAGCACCATCTCGCAACCGACTGTAAATAATAGCCTTTTGCTGGTGGATTAATTGTGGCATATTTTTAGAGAAAAATGTGTTTAACAAGTTAATGATAAGGTGACAATCTATATTAACATGTAAAATTTTCATATGAAATTTTACCAGGCTCGACAGTAAACAATTCCTAATAGTCTAGGATAAAAAAGGAAATTTTGCTGTCCTAGTTTTTATTGGCTCGATGGCACATTATTTCTTGATATTATTGTTCTCCATTAACATAAGGCAGCTAAATTTACGTCTAATTGCTACCTTTGCCATCTAACCCCCGTAGTTTAACAGCAACTTTTACGCTACATTACTTTTTATGACGAATTTTATTTGTATAAACTTACGACAGCTGTCTCGGTACCAGTGGATTGCAGTCATCAAGATATGGCAAGGTGATTTTTGGGCTTCCACACCTTAACAGAACTAAACAAGGCACTAACTAAACAGATTTGGTATGGATTAACGAAAATCAAATGATGTATAAATTGTGAATAATAATATAACGGCCAAAATGCACAACCCTGCGCGAAAAAGAACGTACTGAAAGAAGTATAATAAAAATTATAACTTGTACTAAGAGAATGGGCTGTAAAGTCCATAAAATGTTACGTTCAGGCAAGGTCACTCCCTCAGACTGCTAAATTTCATATCGCTGCGTGCATTAGTTTCGTTTTGAGAGCTGTTTATTAACCGCGTGTCAGAGTTTTTGACGAGGTGGATAGTGCTGAAATTCGTGTATTCTTTAGTAACCGACATTACAATGAGATGATCTAAAAGACTCGGCTTCTCCATTTTCCACTGTACCTACTCGTACTAGTGTTAAAGATGCACCCCGTATTGGCCACCCAAAATTTGCCACTACACCAGAACATATTGGAAAAGTGCCTGCCATGAAGTTCATAAGCAAATATTCTTACATTTTAGAAGTAAATATCGCCAAGAAATAAAAAACGCCAAAAAATGTCTATACTTATAATACTACTGTATTGAATCTTCTAGGATGGGCAAAATATTCTTCTCATCTTGGACAGTAACTTGTCTTTAAGGTCCTCTGTTTTCAGCATGGAGAACAACACTGCCTATATCTAAAAGACGTTGACAAACATTCTTGGGTTCGGCTGTCGTCTATTTGGAAATCATTCGCTGTATAAACATGCTGTCACAACAGAATTTCCCCGAGCTTAACCATAAGTTAATACCGTGTCGTGATCGTGCCACACAGTAAACATTTTTTTAAATTTCAAGTGTATCACATCCCGTACGATCACGCAGACTTTTCTTATGTACACGCGTACCTATACACCACAATCGCGCAGACGGCGCAGTATACTAACGGGAACGACTGACACTGACGAGTGACGAGGTAATTTTTTTAATACGGCATGTAGAATGTAGGTCAGCGCGGGTCAGAGGCTTCCACCGGCTGATTTTTCAAAGGGCGCGACGTTGACAGATGTTTTAGGTGAAACAATTTACTTCAAAGCGATTTTCTTTTTCCTAATAATTAAGGGGTGCATTTCAATTTTTGTTTTGGTATTTTGCTGAGAACAATAATTGTACCTCTAGCCCAAAAAAATTTCATAATTATTTTCGTTGTACTTTCAGTGAAAACTTTGGACGAAGATTAAAACTTTAAATACAATTTGTAGGTAAACGGTTGGATTTCGACCCCTTGTATATAAGACTTTTTTCTTTTACTTTGACCATATTTTCACCCCTTAAAATTATTTCACTGTACCTCTTTCACCCTGTATAACTTAATAACTTTTTTACTGAATGAGTGAATAAAAGATAATGTGTTTGCTGACATGTTGAAGATTTCTAGAGTTGTTCTAGTATTTAAGGGGGGCACAGTAGACGGGGCAACAAATTACAGGCCCATCTCTGTGATACCAATAATCGGCAGAATAAAACTATTTAATAATAACAACAAACGTGTTTAAATCTTCACTAAATTTAGTGAAGATTTAAATACGTTTGTTGTTATTATTAAATAGTTTTATAATCGATCTTCATCAAGTAAAGTCTACATCAATTCAATATAGGCAGAATATTTGAAAAAATCCTAACATCACAAATAAATGTATTTTTTGAAACAAATCAAATCTATATTTTTAACCAGTTTGGTTTCAGTCAAATAAATTAACACAATCTGCTATTAACGCTGTCTTGTCTAAAGCCGTTGATGCGTTTAAGCAGGGTAATTTTTATGGGATTCCTTCTGTGCGTTCTGTCGAAGGCTTTCGACTGTGTTTCTTCGACGATTCTTCTGGACAAATTAAAATTTTACATCTTTTCCGCATTAAGTATCAGTTTACTCCTCTCATACCTTAGTAATAGGACACAAATTGTCTCCCATAATAACAAACTTTTCCCGGAGGCTCCTTGTTTACGTGGTTTCTGATATACGTCAATGATATCCCGGTGGGAATCTGGGGTGCGGAGCTGATACTCTGTGCGGACGACGTTACTGCACTTACACTTGGGCCAAAGGATTATGTCCATGATCACGTTGGAGAGATGATCTCTGACTGGTTTCTCAGCAATCGATTAACTATAAACCACGACAAAACTAAAAAAAATATTTTCTCACACAGACGGCAAAAATGATGGGGACAGTGTTAAATTCTTGCGGGTTTAGTAGGACAAAAAACTGACATGGGAGCCCCACTACGGGAGCTCTCTTGTCCAAAGCCTTTTTTGTTCTAAGGAGCTTGAGCAGCTGTATTGATATGGGAGTACTCCTGACAGCCTATCATAGTATTCTTCACAGTAGAGTGCGATACTTTCCTGGGACCATAGTCCGCAAGCATCGGCTGTCTTTGGGCTCCAACGTAAAGCCATAAGAAGAATTTGCAATCTTGAATGGAGAGCTGTTGTAAGGGAGAGCAGAAAATTCTCACATTTCCATCGCAGTACACCTACTCGTGTCTTCTCTATGAAAAGCAGAACCTCCAACGGTATGAATCCATGAATCCCATAAGCAAATTCACAATTATGAGACCGGTTTTAACGAACACCTTTTAATCAATCAAACAATGTTACAGAGGAGGCGATTCTCATTGAACTATTATGCTCCAAAACTCTACAATACATTAGATAACAAAATAAAAGAATATGGTGCAATTAAATTTAAAAAGCATCAATATATAATGCTTAGGGCCTATTATTCATTCGAAGAATACCTGGGTGATAACGATGCTCATGCCTATAGTGTTATATTTCTGTGCAATGTTTGTATTGTTTTTAACAATTATCTTCTTGTTTTTATATTTTATTGTTACTATTATTTTCATATAATTAGATATGCATGCTCTTTTAAATAACTATTTGGCGAATGTATCTTTTTATGACATAAATAAATTAAAGTAAAAAATATGGTGTTAAAAGACCGTCGCCGTCGGTTGAAAACTTCTGAGATATCGGAGTCTGAAAACATTTCTAAAGAACTCGAAAAGTATATTTTTAATGAAGGGTTGGGCATGAAGAAGCAGTTCGCGAGGTGAGTGCATGGTACATATCCATTATCCAGAGTCAGTTGCTCCTAAACAATCATCCACCACAAAACAAAGTGTAGAATTGGTACCGTATCTCTTTCAATATTAGACAAACTGAACATCAGGGGTTATTTAATTTTCTTTAAATAATAGATACGATAATCTGCTCATCCAATACCGATTCAGAAGTATTGAGAGGCCCAGAAGATAGGCTGATTAGATTTAATTCAATAACAGAAGTTACTTGATTCTTAATTTTTTGGGAATGGACGATTATGTATCGGAACTATTCCCTCCTCGAATGAATAATTGACGATATCGACAATATGAGGGACAGAAAGTTGCAACATTCTGGAAGAAATCTGGTGAAAACCTAGATAAGCTTTCTGTTTCGAAATTGTCTCCTTCGCAATCTCCAATGTGACCGACTTATATTCAAAAAGTGCAACAGAAAAGTTACAATGAAGAAATACATCTACGTATGCGGTATTAGTTGTTCCACACTTGACTAATTCGACAAAATAATTATATTAATTGAAATAAAAATAGGGGAATATTACCTAACCGCCAGGGTTAGTAATTAGTAATTAAATTTATAAAATAACAGTTATTTTGGATGGAGGGGGGACTGTAGTCACTTAATATCCCGCTCCTGCTTGTTATATAAACAACTTTCTTTATGTTTGTCGAGGACTATAATACAATCGTATTATTATTTCATATTTAAAAATATGCATCCTGATAAAAATTAAATATCTAAATTACTATATTTCATACCGTTTAATTGAAACCAAATTAAATATGAAATTATTTTTATTAATTTGCATAAATGCTGTGCTCTTAAGAATTTATCCGGCATAAACATAATGCAGCCCCACCCACTATAATATTACACAAATATTTTTATACACGGTTAATAAAATAATATGTCAAAGTTATTACAGGTATTTAGCTTGATTTTTTTTAAATATACATCAGTGATTAAGTAATTAAAGTGTGAACAATAACGCAATCGTTGTACGCCAAAATTACATGCCTATTTGTAGAATGGGTACTTAACCGATAATATAAAATATTATAATACTGGTAAAAACAGTGTGCAAGTAAATTAAAGCATTTGGAAAAATAACATTTACCCTTCTTGCACTATCATAAGCCTGCTGCAAGTCTACAAACAACTGAAATTTTTTAAAACCTAAAATATAATTAAAAAAAAATTCAAATGACCATAACTTTCTACTAACACATTTTTTTTCTCTTAAAATTTAAGAATTTTCAACAAAATGAAGTAAAATTTGTTTAGAGAAAATAAATAAAACACCTAAGCGTGTTAATTTTTTTCCCAGGTGGGTCAATAATTTAAAAATTCAACTTTTTTTCGCAGATTACAAAATACTTTTTTTCTTTACCAAAACATTCCTATTAGGCTCACTATTAAAAAACCCGTGCTTTGCATGGGTTCCATAAGTAGCAGCAGAGATATACAACTTTAAAATTTCACGGGCCGCGCCTTGTATGTACTTTTAACTTGCAAAATTTACGATTTTCACAACTTTGCTAACATGACACTTGCCAAAAAGCTTAACCTTACTTTTGTACGGTTCTGCGTAAATACAAACTCTTTATTGTTCTGTCTGTATGTGGAAACTTGTTAAATTTTGTGATTTTAGAGCATTACTATTTGTTTATTTTTGTTGGACAGTGTTCAGTATTTATTCATTAGGTTTGTTACTTATTCAAGGAGAAACAATTTTTACACCCCATTTTATTAAAAATACCGATGAGAGCTTCCACATACAAGTTTTAGTTAAATTACACCCAAAACAACCGTTATTTATAACAGTGGGTTGGTCATCGAGGGTATCAAACTGAATTAAAAAAAATGTTGTAATATTCGATATTTATACTGAATTATTACACAGAAATATTAAGGGAATTGAGTAAAGAGTCAACGCACAATATTTTATATCCTAAAATGGATATTTATGCATAAGCATCAAAGAAATACTAACCGCAATTCACTGAATGACGGAGACAAAAGAACTACTTCAGGCTGATTCCACAATAATTTCTGGGTTTTACTATTATTTCTGTGGTAGTTCATCGTTATATTTACATACACTTAAGCAGTCCGAAAAAATTTTCAAAATAAAATTAAATTCGAAGTTTAAAAAATGCTACAAAAGTTACGCAATACATAAACTTTTCCTGTTAGTACTAAAACTGCACATGGCGGTGTTGCCGTTCCCTAACTAAATTCGCCACATTGCCCCGTCACGTTTGTTTTTCGTAGGATGACGTCAGACAGGAAACTGAGTTTTTTGAATTTGGATTTGGTCGATTTTTAAATCTTAATAATATTTTTGTTAATATCCGTCCAACTGACGTAATTTTTTGTGTGCATACTTCTATTACTTAAGTGTGAAAGAATATTAACAATTTATTGAAAATGCGGAATGACTGAACAACCCCATTTACACGCAATATGTAATTTTACAAAATAATTTTGAAAACTATCAACTCTCACATTGTCCTGGTATTTACATTTGTAAAATAGTTCTTGAAACCTATATGTAGTACTCTCATTCACCCAAATTTTTTCCAAAACCTCTCTTTCGATATCTGAGAGTAGTAAATCAAAATCTGCAACTCGAATTTTTGGACAGTTTCAATTTTGACTAATATTTATAAATATAATAATATCAATTTATTGAGGCAAAATTTTGGCTTTTTTTGGGAATTGTTAATTTTGCAGTTAAATTTTTGTACTACTTCTATACGATCTAATAGGTACTATATAAGGTAAGGAGTAAGGGGTTTTATAAGAAACAAGAATGTTTTAACGGAAAATATTTTTGACTAGCCTATTCTTTATAGTTTTACAAAAAATTAAAACTGACTCGCATGTCTATAGGACATACGATTTTTTTTGCTAATAGTGCATTATCTAGCGCTTCTTGGGTATATGATTTTCTTCTTTTTTTGCTTCCATGGGCATCCATTATAATTATAATTATAATTATAATGGATGCCCATGGAAGCAAAAAAAGAAGAAAATCATATACCCAAGAAGCGCTAGATAATGCACTATTAGCAAAAAAAATGGTATGTCCATTTTTATATAATTATAATTATAATCATATCTTGTATATCCTTAATAAAATGTATCGAACATTTTTCAGTTATTTCTGTCGTATTTATTTATTTTTTACTTTTCAGGTAAGTCAGCTGCCTGGCGGAACTCGGGTAACGTATCATTTAACTGATTCTTGTAAGTAAGTAATTAATATTTTATTGATAAGTATTACACAAGTGCTTTTACAAGTCCAAATTAATTTTAATATTATATACTGCCCTCCTTAGTTAAAACGTCCTAAAAACATTTTTTCTTTTTTCGGCTTATATCCATATATTGGTTGTCCGATACCATATTCATCTATTCTCCCTAACTTAGAACATCCTGTTTAGCATTTATAAAAATAAATAGTCCTAAACTTGCTCAAAATTTAATGTTAGTGCAGTTTAATATGGTATCGGACAACCAATATATGCATATAAGCGGAAAATGGAAAAAAATGTAATTAGGGCGCTTTAACTACGGAGGGCAGTATAGTGATCCCTGTTAAAAAGAACCTATTAGAAATTTATTGTATTATAACACATTCTGGATATAAAAAAGATTAAAAATTTACATTAAAAACATATTATACTTCTTAAGATATTATTTCATCTAACTACATAGGTACATTTGTAGAATTTGTTTTAAAAACATTCTTTCAAAGGCAACACATTAAAAAATGCATCAAAATTATAGTTGGGATTCTCCTTAAAACAATAAAATGAGTTTAAAATTAGAAACCGCCTCATTCTTCCCAGCAATATTCCAATTATACTAAAAATCACGATTTTAGAGCGTAATCGTGTCAAAATAAAATATTTTTTCTATGATTTGAAGGTGATTACATAAAGAAGAATATGAGCAAACCTGAGGAATTTTATAAAACTACAAATTTTGAAAAATCCCAATTAGGTCTTGCCAAGCCAACTCTCTTATGGGAGGTGATAGGACATTAAAAAACAAGACACAGTGCCTCTTCTGATTCTTGCAAGCCTGTGAAAGTTGGGTATGATATTATTGTTGCGTGTGTCATAGTTGTGAACCTCAAAGTGTGGTGTAAAACTTTGCATATTCTGTTTAATGTAGCAAATACATTGCAGAATGTATGCTACAAGAAACGTCAGTAAACCAAGCTCTACGAAGTGGCTACGACAGCACTCACGATATCCAAGCCCCACCATGGTGGGTTGATGCCAAAAAACGTTGATGCCAAAAAATCCTAGCACCATGGGCTGAATGGCCCCAAATGAGGATGCCATACAGAATGTTAGATCCGCTATCATCAATACCTCCAATGATACACTCCTTGCAAGATCTCTGATTAAATAGGTTACCTTTGATAGTTTTTTACTCACCTGGGGACATGCTCTGACCAGGTTAAACTGGGATCAAGAAAAACGCCGAGGAATTTAACCATATTATCTGTTCGTATGTTATGATTTGAGGGTCTTAGAGAGAAATTTAAGTTGCGTCTTTGATTTATTAAGGCTTAGGCGATTGGATAGGAATCATTCTTCTATATTCGACTGTGCTTCATGGATATTGGTCTGTACAGGGTCAGAGGGATGGTAGGTTATATAATTCGTAGTATCATCGGCGAAAAGAATTAAATTTTTCTGTGAAATGCTAGGTCATTAATATAAATCTATAATAGGTCTGAGCCTAATATAGAACCCTGTGAATCTCTGTGCA
Organism: Philopedon plagiatum; assembly: GCA_963971165.1. Taxonomy (NCBI): domain Eukaryota; kingdom Metazoa; phylum Arthropoda; class Insecta; order Coleoptera; family Curculionidae; genus Philopedon; species Philopedon plagiatum. The sequence continues at coordinate 14,894,963 of OZ020194.1, forward strand.
CGATTTTTTGCTCACCAGATTTATTACCACCAAGAAAAACAAACTGTTTACGGTCGACAAATATGACTGTATTAAAAAGACGGACTCGGGTTTAAAATGATAGTAAAACAACTTTTGCAGTAGTATATGATTAGACACATGTATGGGTCAAATGCATTTGTCAGGTTGAAGAAAGAGGCATAGGTATTCAGCCCCTTCATACTCAGTAATAGGTAGGCAAGAGAAGTTGATTTTTTGTTACGAAAACTATATTGGCTCTGAGAAAACATGTTATTAGTCTCAAAATTTTTTTTTGTTCCTTCAGTACACACTCAAAAATTTTGGAGAAAACAGGAAAAAGGGTTACGTTACGTTAAGTTAGTTACACCAAAGAAAATAATAGCTATGCGTAGCTATTATTTTCTTTGGTTACACTATCAACCGATTCCTTACTCTTAAATATAGGAACTTATACTTTGGCAATCTTGAGACATGAAGGAAACACATTACTAGCCATACATTGACTAATTAGATTGGTAAGGGTAGTTATTAAAAGATTTTTTAGACTTTCTGAAACTTTAGTGCTGATGTCAATGTTTAATCTTACTGTTCTTTAGCTGGCCTATTTTTTATCTAACAATATTAGTATATGTCGTAGGTTTAAAAGAAAAACATTCACAATTAATAGTTACAGTTAAATATTCAGTGAAGTGTTTATCTGTGGTTGGCAATTTATTAGTGATTTCTTTAGCAATACTTGTTAATGACAGGGCTGTTTTGCTATACTTATGTACTAGATAGACGAAATAGGACATATAAATAGCTGCCTTTCATTAGATTTATTTTTAACAGTACTCCCTTGAGGGCTCCGGTATTTACGCCAATGCGACTACTATATATTTTTTATACTTATAGACGTTAATTACATGTTGTAGACTTAAAATTTATATTACCCTGCAAATGTCAACCAACTTTTTATTCACATTTTATTGAAGTGTTTAATATTAAATATAATGTCAGTAACTAAAAAAAACGAAAATGCCAACAGTTGAGAAACAAACAGCTTTAATAAACATATAATTATTGGAAAAGTTCGATTAAGTGATGTGGTTTGCTTTTTATTTATATAATATCTTAAAATTCCTTGAAAATGCTAAAATAGTATCTTTCTCTTATCTCGGATAATCAAAGCTAATACCAAAATATACAATAGAAAAAATTTTAGGCCAGTTTGCGACAGGTTGCTCTCACTGTAGGTGTTATATGGTGAGCCATGTGTAGTGGTGGTAGGCCTCCATTATTTTTCGTTAATGAATCCATAACGGCCGTGCTTTACATACAGGAAGTGCTAAAACCAGTAGTTATATCCTGGGCAATGGAAACGTTATTTTCTAGCAGGATATTGCACGGCCACATATCGCTCATGGACTCATCTAAAATAACGCAATGTTAATGTTATTCCTTGGTCCCCGCACGCTTTCCCGATCCGTCCCCAATAGACCGCGTATGGGACATGGTAGGATGAAGACTCTAAAAGTCTATTTATTTCGACGATAAACCGAATATAAACAGATTCACGCTGCCTACAAGTGATCGGTTCAAACGGTGAAATTGAACAGGGCCGCATTGAGAATGAGAAGGAAAACTTTAAACTGCAAAACTGTTTACAATTAAATAAAAACTTAAATAATTGCCAGCCTTGACAACCGAACAAACAAAACAGCGATTAAAAATCAACGCAAAAAATTAAAACTACAAAACAAGTCAAAACTCGAAAGAAAGTCGCATAGTCTTTTTCACTAGACAGCCTAATTACAATCCTGCGAAATACCGCCGATAGCTGTCTGGCACGCCTCTTTCAATTTAATACGCGGCCTGCGTATTGGCATTGTTTACTACAGTGCAGCGCATATACGGCGTTGGAACGCAGTAAAGAATGGCCAAATGTTAGCCGCGTGTATCCAGGCAAAGCTTACCGCGGTTCAGCACAAAGTTTTCAATTTTGTCGAATTTTAAGCCTAAACATTTTAGTTATTATTCGTCCAACCGATATAATTTTTTGTGTGTGTATTTTAATTGACTGATTGTGCAATAATATAAACATATTTATTGAAAACGCGAAATGACTAAACAAGCCCATTGATAAAAATCAATTCGCAGCCGATTTGTTGACTTTTCCAATTTTCAACCAGCTAAAATCGATCTGATCTGACGGCGGTTTGTGAAAAAAAGTGTCACGTGGCATTCAACTCTCGTCAGGCAAAGTGTATAGTTTGTATATCGAAGGTGTTATTTAATAATCTTGCATCTGTATTATAGATATAACACAATGACATACGTTAATAATGATACATCGAGATGGAAGCTATGATGTAACATTAAGCTTTCGATATAAAAACAATATTTGAGGGTGGCATATTTATATTTAAAATACAAACATAAAAACAGTATTCGAGGGTGACAAATTTATATTTAAAATACAAACAATATTTGAGGGTGACAAATTTAAATTTAAAAATCTTGTAAAAAATACTTTTTAAAAAAAGCTTTTATTATTTAGATGTACTAAAACGAAAAAATAAGTATAGTTTTTTCATTGTGGTAATGCTGAATGCTATTTCTGAGTGGACGTAGTTAGCGTGGGTGGATCCTAAGAAAAGTAGTATCAAAGTTATCACTGAAACAGGTATAATATATTATGTTAAATTTATTGTCTCAAGAGCTTGTCGCGTAAATAGAAAAGAAAAAAATGCATACTTAGGTATTTACAATTTCTGCTAAACAAAATTAATGCCTGTATGAACTTTTCGCGCGCGACGAGCTTTTAAGACAGTAAATTTAACATAATATATTAGTATATCTGTTTCAGTGATAACTTTGATTCTTTGATACTCCTTTTCTTAGGATCCACCCACGCTAACTACGTCCACTCAGAAATAGCATTCAGCATTATGAAAAAACTATACTTATTTTTTTCGTTTTAGTACATCTAAATAATAAAAGCTTTTTTTAAAACGTATTTTTTACAAGATTTTTAAATTTAAATTTGTCACCCTCAAATATTGTTTGTATTTTAAATATAAATTTAAATATAAATAAAATTTAAATATAAATCACACATAAAAAATTACATCGGTTGGACGAATAATAACTAAAATGTTTAGGCTTAAAATTCGACAAAATTGAAAACGCGCGTTCAGTTTGTGCTGAACCGCGGTAAGCTTTGCCTGGATACATGCCGCGAACATTTGGCCATTCTTTACTGCGTTCCAACGCCGTATATGCGCTGCACTGTGGTAAACAATGCCAATACGCGTCCGGCCTGCCAATACGAATAGGAAGCTGGTGGAGGCTCGACGAGATCGTCAGACTATGACGTGTAGGGTTAATATTTACATCGGTCTAGCTCGGACATGGCGATACTTTTAGACAGATTGCCTAACCCACCACGAAACAAAAGCAGGAATGGCAGGGCAGAGTTGATGAATGAAATTCAAGTTGTCTGGGATACACTGCTTCAAGAGGACATCAAAGATTATTTGCTCAGAAGCATGCCCAGACGGATTGCTGAGTATGTATATCCATTTCCTGTATCAAGTGTCATCAGTTATTCTTTATAAATTTGTGAATTGAAATAACAACGTCAAAAATTCTGTTTTCTTTTCTTTATACAACGGCACCAAAATCAGAATTTGGTGAAGAAACAAATTAGTCCGGGATGCGTGAAAAATCTAGTTCGGCTTCTTCTTCGCACACAAAGCTATACTTTTGAGATAACCAATAGTAAAGCAGTTTAAAGTTTGTTTAATTCATAACTAATTTTAAATCGGTACCTTTATTGATTTCCTTTGCCCTTTCAAATTCAAAGTACGCATCAAGAGAGTAAAAAAGCGATTCTTTGAACTTCGCCCAACACTGCAAAAACTCTCGTTATCTTTCTCATTGCATCTCATGACTTAGGCGCTTGCTTATAGTTTCTTGCTCACAAGCCATGATGGTACGACCCTATTGTTGTCTGCCCACTGACCCATGAGTACCATCGCTATCATTAAGTCACCAAGTTAGACCTAGAGAATATTTTACCATGCAGCGTAGCGTTTCCGATGGTTTAATAAATGCATACAAAGTTCAAGGACACGTGAATTAATGCTTGGAAAAAAGTTCCATTGTTTCATAAGGTGCGTTTATTAAAAGGGCTGATACACTTGTATTTTTTACACAGTTGTATGGTTATGTTGTTATCTCTATGTTTAAATTGTTTATGTAGCTAACAATGTTAATTTATCAATAAACTGTTTTATAACCAAAAGAGAGGAAGCTTAATGGGGTCTTATAATTAAGGCTGGTCACTTTTGGTCTGTCACCAGAGGCGTCGATGCCGGAAACAAGTACGTGCGTATACGGTATTTGACAAAAATAATTTAATTCATGGGCGTTGCCGTGATTGTGTGAAATAAAAAACCGGTCAACGGCGACTCGCACATAGAGGGTTCCGTACCACATACACGATTGTGAATTTATCACAGAACGCAAAATTCTCAATAGCTCTGTTCGCACAAGAATCACAAACCAGTTAGAGCCAATGAAATTGCTGGAAACCAGTTGGCAAACTGTCACGTTTCCAAATAACTAAAACTCGATTGGCACTGATCGGTTTGTGATTTCTGTACGAACAGAGCTAATAACTGTGGCAAGGCGGAAATAAGGAAGTGCGTATAGGCTACATTCCTGATAAGGAATTTAATATTGTGAAATTCTTACCCGGTAACTATTAACAATATCATTGCTATTGTAAATCCGAATTGGCTTGGCTAAACATTTGAAGCATGGCGTATGTCTCTCGCTTAACGTTTACGGAGCGACTTTAGGGACCTACGCCATGCTACTTGGTCTTGTTAATTTGATATTTTTTTTAGAAAAAAAACCGTTAAAATGCGTGTTTGTGATAATTTTAGGTACCTAATTAGTAACATGTAGTACGCGACGGCTATTTTACTTTCAGTACTTTCTATTATTTAATGTCTTGGTGAAAATTTGCTTTAAAAATGGGTAATATTAGTAAAACACATGGATTTATTAAGAAAGAATTCGATGTCCGTATACTGTGAGCGTATCGAACGTGAAGCCTTATATTTGTTGTTTGTTATGAAAACATTTCCCCTAGGTGTTTAGTTTACGAACTACGTAATTGAATCAAGAATGGTAGTAGAAAGAGATAAAATAGCATTGGAGTGTTGGAGCGCAGAAGTGTTGCTGTCTGTGCTGGTTGCTTAGGAAAACGGCTGAACCTCGGTCTGAACACTCGGTTACACGTACGTCTTTGTCTAATGAACTAGGAATGAAAAAGTGCGATTTATAGATTTATAAATGACTCGGAGCGACTTTAAATAAACCTTTAAAAATAATATAACCTATAAATAATAAAACCTTTTTAACTTAAATTTATTATTATTTAGCAGAAAAATAAAATATTTTAGTCCATTTATTACTTTTAGTAAATCTTGTGATGCTTCTAACGTATTTTTTTGTACAAAAATACAAGGTAAAATAAGATGTGGCCAATGTTTACAAATTGTGTTTACAGTGTCGCTTAGAATCGTTTATTTTGGCTTCAAAGAATGTTAAATCATCCCGTATCCATTCTTAATAAATCCATGGTAAAACATAAATTTGCATAGGTTTACCTACAAATTATTTAAAAAGAGTTTTACTAAATCATGTTAAAAAATAAAAGTTAAACACTCTTCTTGACTGAGCTACTGTGTTATTTTACTTAAATAACAACCAGGGACCTCAAAATGGCTACCTACTCAAGCTGAGAAAAATGCCTGCAGTGCCGCCATTTTGAGAGCAAACTACCACTTGAGATATATCACCGAAAAGGGAATTTAAAGAGCTATTTAATGGTTCAAAAAATTGGTAGGTTGTCATTTAAAATAAAAAACTTAAAGTCGCCTCCGGAGAAACCACAATCGATATTCAATTGCTTTTTATGGTAAATAATGTGTTTTAGTCAATTAAAGCTTCAACCACAAAATTAAATTTATATGTTTAATATGAACAAAATTAGGGTATGTAACATGATTTCGTTGACACCCGGTATATATATATATATATATATATATATATATATATATATATATATATATATATATATATATATATATATATATATATATATATATATATACAGTGACCGGCAAAAAGTTCGCAACATATGGGAAAAATTTTTATTAGGAGAGTATCGGAAAAACTTTCCCAGGGGATCGGTTCTGCATGTCCGATAACCTAAAAATCGATTTTGACATACGTCACGTGACCACTGGTATAGCGTCAAATTAAAAAAAAAATTGTTAATTTACAAAAAGTGAGGTTAGTTGACGAGATATCAAAAAAAGTTATTTGAAAAAATTGCTTAGAATTAAATTCTAGGTCCTTGTGCAAAATTTTAAGATTTTATTTAAAAAAATTGGAAAAGTCAATTTTTTTTAAATATTTTTTTATCGATTTACAAATTTCCGGTTTTTTTCGTTTAGATAGCTTGGCTAATGTAAAGCCCATGTATCTGGATGAAAATAAACGAATGTAGTAGTTTTTTCTACAATTGACAGGACAAAATTAAAAAAAACAGGGTTTCGCCGGACGCTAGCTGTTGCAATGATTTGTATCTAGCAGCAGTGTCAAAATTTTAGAGACATTTCAATGAGATTACATTGAGAAAACCTTAATCGTCTTAAATATATCTGAAGTTCGACTTTTTGTAAAGTTAAGGGGATTAAAATAGATAATAAACAAAAAATTACCTGTTTATTTAATCGAAATTTTATAAACGAAAACCAATGTAAGAAAAACTTAAAAGTAGTCAAATTCTGTACTAACAACACAAAAAATCATTGTTTTTCCTTGGGTGCACAAAATTTAAAACTCAGTATGACCACCATTTCTCTCCATACATACTGTTGTTCTCGAGCGCAACTCTCGATTAACATTTCGGAGCATTTTACGATTTATTTGCAATACACAATTTATAATGACATTCTCTAAATTTTGTATATTCCTAAAGGGTCGATGTTTGTACACAGGGTTCTTTAGGTATCCCCACATAAAAAAATCTAACGGAGTCAGATCTACAATTCTACAATTGACAGGACAAAATCGAAAAAATAGGTGTTCGCCGGACGCTCGCTGTTGCAATGGTTTGAATCTAATGAAATGACTGTATCAAGATTTTATTAAGATTTTTCGCACATAAATTTAACAACCAGGTCTATTTAGTTGTACTTAAAACTACCAAAGCAGGCTCTGAAATTAAAACAACCAAATAATCTAGTAGGTTAAAAACAACAGAAAAATGTCAAACAAATTATAATTTGTTTGATTTCAACCTATGTCATTGGTTTATGTCTCGCATCTTACTAAGTTTGATATTTTACATAAGTTTATTAATATTTTATTCCTTAAAATGGCACCCACACTACTTCTTCAGGAAAAGATAGAAATTATTTTAATTTCTGGAGATAATTACAAAAGCCATAGAGAAACAGCAGCAATTTTTAATGAGAGGCACCCCGATAAATCCCTCCATTATTCCACAGTATCTCGTCTAGTCAATAAATTTAAAGAAACGGGATCGGTAGAAAATCAGTATAAAGTTTCCCATGAAAAACCGGTAACAGGTGACGAAGGTTCTCTGGATGTGTGTTTGTCGATCACAGAAACACCCCAATTAGCAGTTAGTCAAATATCGGAGATCACTAACATTCACGAAAGATCTGTGCGGAGGATATTAAAAAGAAACAAATTTCATCCGTACAAACCTAAATTTGTACAAGTATTAAAAGATAGGGATTATGACGCCCGCTTCGATTTTTGTGCCTGGTTCCAGGGTATGATTGAGGAAGATTTTAATTTCCCAAAGAACGTTCTTTTCTCGGATGAAGCTACATTTACCTCTAACGGAACCGTCAGTTCACAAAACTGTAGATGGTGGGCCACCGAAAACCCAGACTTTGTAATTCAGAGTAAAGACCAATATAGTTTTAAGGTTAATGTGTGGTGCGGAATTTCCAACCTCAGAATAGTGGGACCTTTTTTCTTTAGAGACAATTTAAATTCAGAACGATATTTAGAATTTCTACAAACTGAGATATCTGACTTTTTAGAGAATTTGTCATTAGCCGAAAGAAGAAATTTATACTTTCAACAAGACGGAGCTAGCATTCATTCCACAAATGAGGTGAAGAGATGGCTGGATCAAGAATTTGGAAACCAGTGGATAGGACGGTTTTCTGAAAATCCGTGGCCTGCGAGATCACCAGATCTGACTCCGTTAGATTTCTTTATGTGGGGATACCTAAAGAACTCTGTGTACAAACATCGACCCTTTAGGAATATACAAAATTTAGAGAATGTCATTAGAAATTGTGTATTGCAAATAAATCGTAAAATGCTCCGAAATGTTAATCGAGAGTTGCGCTCGAGAACAATAGTATGTATGGAGAGAAATGGTGGTCATACTGAGTTTTAAATTTTGTGCACCCAAGGAAAAACAATGATTTTTTGTGTTGTTAGTACAGAATTTGACTACTTTTAAGTTTTTCTTACATTGGTTTTCGTTTATGAAATTTCGATTAAATAAACAGGTAATTTTTTGTTTATTATCTATTTTACTCCCCTTAACTTTACAAAAAGTCGAACTTCAGATATATTTAAGACGATTAAGGTTTTCTCAATGTAATCTCATTGAAATGTCTCTAAAATTTTGACACTGCTGCTAGATACAAATCATTGCAACAGCTAGCGTCCGGCGAAACCCTGTTTTTTTTAATTTTGTCCTGTCAATTGTAGAAAAAACTACTACATTCGTTTATTTTCATCCAGATACATGGGCTTTACATTAGCCAAGCTATCTAAACGAAAAAAACTGGAAATTTGTAAATCGATAAAAAAATATTTAAAAAAAATTGAGTTTTCCAATTTTTTTAAATAAAATCTTAAAATTTTGCACAAGGACCTAGAATTTAATTCTAAGCAATTTTTTCAAATAACTTTTTTTGATATCTCGTCAACTAACCTCACTTTTTGTAAATTAACAATTTTTTTTTAATTTGACGCTATACCAGTGGTCACGTGACGTATGTCAAAATCGATTGGAAAAGTTTTTCCAATACTCACCTAATAAAAAATTTTCCCATATGTTGCGAACTTTTTGCCGGTCACTGTATATATATATATATATATATATATATATATATATATATATATATATATATATATATATATATATATATATATATATATATATACAGTGTGTCTACGTAAGTTGGAATCATATGGACAAAAAATTTTATTATTACTTTTACGAAAAAAAGCTATTCTTCATAAAAAGTTCTGCATAGTCTTAAAACCTAAAATGCAGCCATCAGATATTAAAATTTTTCAGTCATATACGAGGTTTGTCAGAAAATATGAATTTTGCCCAACAGTAAAGCACCTTTATTTTTGGCAATATCGTTAATTGTTATAAAGAAAAGTTTATCAGAATTAAAATCTATGTTCTAATGTGCAATTACATCCATCTTCCCTATTTTTTTTTAATTTTTACAAATTTGCAACATACATGGTTATGGTATGCATGCATTAATTAAATGCAATGCCAAATTTTTAAAAGACACATTACGAAACGGAAAGGTTATCATGTTTTTAATAAACAAAAAAGATATATGTTCAGTATTGGGATTTACACAATAATTAAATTTAGTTTAATTCTGTTTTTCAGATAGAATCAATTTGAGAAAAATTTGTAAAAATAAAAAAATTTATTTTTAGGGTAGATGGATGTAATTGCATAGTAGAACATAGTTTTTAATTCTGATAAACTTTCCTTTATAACAATTATCCATATTGTCAAAAATTGAGGTACTTTACTGTTGAGCAAAATTTATATTTTCTGACAAACCTCGTATATGACTGAAAAATTTTGATATCTGACGGTTGCATTTTAGGTCTTAGACTATGCAGAACTTTTCATGAAGAATAGCTTTTTTTCGTAAAACTAATAATAAAAAAGTTTTCCTTATGGTTCCAACTTAAGTAGACACACGGTAAATATAAATAAACCATCAAGCAGTGAACCCACCCTATGTCTCAAGAGGAGGGCCTATTTCGGTGTATTCGAGAATTTGTCTACCTATATATTCTTTATAGTCTCTGCTATAACTAAAAGTAATTTTTACCAATTATCTTACTGCACCTGCATTTTTTTTATAAAATTATATCTAATGTTCTTAATCTTCCAAGCAAATATAACTGACAAAGAAGATTCAATTTCAGAAGGCAGCATGAGCAAATCTTAAATCTATTTACTGTTAATTCTGAACGACAGCGACAGATGGTTGATACTTATTAGAACTAGGAAGTCATCAAGAAAGCAAAAACAATCAGTTACCGGCCAAAAATACTGTAGTAACACTTTGCCGGGCGTTTCCATCGAGAATTCTTTCGAATTCTATTTTTCCTTTGTTTTGCAAGATTCCGAATAACGGTTATTGGTTTGAGGTTTAAAGACCCTGAAGTTTTTAGGTTATCTTTTATTTTTTTGTACAGTTTTAATATGTTTACGTTAATAAATCGTTGGCGAACATTTGAGCGTCGTAGCTCATTAAGTAACTTAAGTTTTTGCATAAAATAGTATATTGTGCAACACGTGTTGCACCACTTTTCACACGAGTAACAGTTTCATGGCACAAGCCGAAGGCGAGTTTTATGGGTCATACGAGTGGAAAACGAGATTTTTGTAATGTATATGTTACGGTTAATTTGGATACTTCGCTAGTTTACAAACTAACCAGCTAGTTTGCAAACTAACTAAAGACACTGTTATTTTGAAGGAATCAGCCATTTCCCACAAAATAGCAGATGGTTTATAAACTAGCTGGTTAGTATGCAAACTATCGATTTGCTTCAGTTAAGATGAGGATTTTATTGAGGTTACCTTAACCTAAAAATTATGTTTTGTTTGTTGTCCAGAAAATCTAGCGAACGGTGGATCGGAGGGCACCCTAAGGTCGGAACAGGGTTAGCACCTGGTTAGGGGCCCTGACCAGTCTCTTTCCTCGCAGGCGAAGAGGGATCGGTGCAAAAAAAATCCACTATTGTTCCTTCCTCTGCCCATGCGCAAGCCTGGGATAAAAAGTAGTACCCACCCCCTAGCCCTAGACTCTTGTGTCAAAAATACGATACGGTAAGGTGCAAACGTACGGTAGGGGTAGTGTTCAAATTAGCCAGTAAACTAGCTATTTTAGGCAACTAGGATAGTTGTAGTAATCGTATTAACTAAAGACAATTGGATAGTATACAAACTATATAAAATATCTAGTTAATATAAAAGCAATAATGAAAAATCTGTACATAAGGAACAATAGTGGATTTTTTCGCACCGATCCCTCTTCGCCTGCGAGGAAAGAGACTGGTCAGGGCCCCTAACCAGGTGCTAACCCTGTTCCGACCTTAGGGTGCCCTCCGATCCACCGTTCGCTAGATTTTCTGGACAACAAACAAAACATAATTTTTAGGTTAAGGTAACCTCAATAAAATCCTCATCTTAACTGAAGCAAATCGATAGTTTGCATACTAACCAGCTAGTTTATAAACCATCTGCTATTTTGTGGGAAATGGCTGATTCCTTCAAAATAACAGTGTCTTTAGTTAGTTTGCAAACTAGCTGGTTAGTTTGTAAACTAGCCAAGTATCCAAATTAACCGTAACATATACATAAAAATCAAATAATAATGATAAGCTGACAACAAAAAATAATAACAGAACTATTCGTACAGGGATATCCAAATAAAAGTGAACAGGCCTTATAACTTTTTTATTTTTAAAGATGGGAAAAAATGTTAAATATGAAAGCTTTGGCTTTGGATTAATCATATATTTTATCAGCAAAACAATAAAACATTGAATAAAAAAAAATATAGTATAAAACATCGATTTTTTCACTTATTTTAAATTGAATGGTATGATTTTTATCATACTTTTGGATTCTAGAAGAAGTTCCAGACATATTTTGTATAACATACCCTATGCGATTTTTTAATAGTTTTTGAAATATTACATCTTAAGAATTATTTCTCATAAATATACTTTAAACGTAACTATCCAGGTTGCGAACCTGCTACCTCTTTAAATTTTCTTCGTAGGTAAGTCAAAGTTAATGTCAAGGTTCACAATAATACTTTAGTCACTGTGAATTTATAATTTTATTTTTATGCAAAATGAGTTATTCTATTAACGAGAGATACAAAATGTTAAAATATATAAAAAATAACAATAATGTTAGAGCGGCTCAAAGATAATATGAAGAAAGTATTGAAGAGGGACAAAGAACTCCATCATAAAACACCATAATAAAAACAAGTAGAAGACTGCGAAGATCGGTAAGAATATGTGACGCTAGGAATTGTGGATGTTTTTTGTGTTGCATAACAAACCTGTTCAACTTTAAGTCTTGTAGCCTGACATTTTGCCACTCTTAAGCGTACAATATTATAAATAACAACAGTCAGTTTGGTAAATCAATAAAATTAATATAGGTGAAATCTTACGAGAAAATGCTCACTTGCTTTCGGACTAGGACAGACGTTGTCGATTCATATTCGTTTGGATGTAGCATGTTAAGATTTACGTTAACATGTAGGGTAGGTTCACACTTATTTTTGTTTTTTTTTTCTGAAGTCACTTGGCACTGAGGGCAAATGGCTGCTGTTTAAATTGTAATAAATTATACCGAGAAGTAATTTTTTTTTTGGTTAAATTATCCTAGCTTTTTCTCAAAATAATATTTTTGGGTTTGTAATGACTTCCTTAAGCGATTTATGCTATAAAAATTCTATATATTCATATTCGTTAGTGTAAAAGTAATACCTTTCACCTAGTCTTGGTAACCAATTATTTCGCGCCATCCGTAACCAATGATGTCTACTGTAATATTACTAAACAGTTTTTTCAGTATAATATGTAAGTTAAAAATCAACCAAATGGTTGCAATTGGCAACTGACAATAATATTTAATTTGCAGGAATATATCTTGCATTCAATCTCTTATGTGACAAAGACACAACACGCACTATTTAACATTTCAATAGCTCGTTTCAACACATTTTTTTCAACAATAAACCTTTAATTAAAATCATTTTCTGTATCCCCATAGCAAATTACACAGATATTAATCTCAACTCAAATTAAAGAAAATAACAGTAGTTTACTTTTTAAATGACAGGGCTTGTTTATGACTTACTGTCTATCCCGCATTTTTTAAATTTCTTGTAATGAATAAGTGTTTCTTTATTGTGGTATTTTTCTTGAAGACAATGCACAATCTTAATTGAAACCTTAACTTGAAAAACAAGATTAAATTCATTTTGTGGTGGCGCACGGGCGAGGTCGTTTGCAGTACCGCTGCCCTATCATCTTGTCTCTTTTTTTCTATATAGTACAGGGTGTCCAATTTTCGACACTTTTTCAGGGTATCTCGATTATCTTTAAAGATAGAGAGCTGCAGTTTTCGCAGTACTGTTTTACTTTTTCGTGAAACGTATGATGCTACAAACAGAATTTTCATAGCCCCTTCGTTTCTGAAATACCGGGCGATTTAAAAAATGTGTAATTTTCAAACACCCCTCTTATCTCAGTTGCTTTTTAACTTAACGGTAATATAAAAACTGATTATTATATAGTGTTTTGCGTAGAATCTAGTGGCGTAGTCATTTTTTTTCTGGAAGGAACGAGTTGGAAGATAAAAACCAAAGGTGATTTTTTTTAAATGGGACACCCTGTATATTTTGATTTCATTCGATTACTTTTTTCATAAGCTTTTAAAAAATATTTAATTGTTAGTATACAAAGTTTACAATTCTAAATACATTTTCTTCACAAAAGTTTTCGATATTGTCAAAAATAAAAGTATTTTACTGTAGGGTAAAATTCATATTTTCTGACAGACCTCGTATATGACTGGGAAATCTCGATATCTGTTAGTTGAATTTTAGGTTTTGGACCATGCAGAACTCTTTATGAAGAATAACTTTTTTAGTAAAATTAGTAATAAAAAAGTTTCCGATATGCAGCGAACTTAAGCAGACATATATTGGAAACTCTACAGTTAAAAAAAGGGTATAATATTAAATTTTATAGTATGCCGTGATATAATGATTTCAAACATTTAATTAGCACAGGTTTATTTTAAAAATTTTAAATCCCAATAATATAACTGAAACAAATTGGGAATAAAAAAATTCACTGTTCCAAACAAACTTAGATAAAACATGAAACAGATGTTTTTTGCTAAATTTAAAATGTAAATGTAAAAAATCTTTGCTTATATTTTTTAAATCACAAAAGTTGCTCAAAAGTGTTACCGTTTTCTCTTACAAAAAACTCGCATGATGCTACAAACAAATGAAGAAGTAAAGTTGGAAAAAAGTTAGAAAAAAAGTGCCCCATAAAACAAAAAATAGCAGCGCAGACTGGTAGGTACTGTATGGCACAAGAGGTCGACTAATGGTCGACTTGTGCCCCGCCTGATTATACGATTTACGATTTATAATTTTTATAGGCTTGCCATGTAAAAATGCATTAAAATACGGGAGTTGCGGTAAAATGTTGCGGTTTAATGACTTTTAAAAGAAGAGGCAACCCGGCATAGGTTTGCATTCAAAATTTTTGATCTCAACTCCCTAGCGTAACCCCCCAAGGGGGTTGAAAAAGTCAAATTGCATAAAAAAGTAGATTTATTAACCAATAAGATACAACTAAAATTTGGTGTCTCTATCTTTATTAATAGTAAAGATATTTGCCCATGCTAAGACTTTTCAGACACCCTGTATGGTATTTTCTTATCTCGCACTTTTAAATAACACAATGTGGGCAAATATAAATATTTGTATTTTATTTGCACATCGAATCCTGATTTTATTTCGCAATAGGTTAGAGCCGTCTCTGGATTTACCCCCGTTTGGAAAGCTTTAGTCATCATCGTTTGCCTAGTTGCCTACCTAACCCCTAACCTTGTTTATTTTTGTGGAATCGTTTGTGGAAAGTGGTATTTAGTTTTTAAAAATGTAACGCAGACATGCAATGGATCACTATGTAAATAGAATCAATTGGTAAGTAATTACTAATTATTCTATAAACATATATTTTAATTATATGCACACTTTACACAACACAATAGTATCATAGACTAAATAATACATAGACGAACACTGGCGTGTAACAAAAATGGACCAAAAAGCGGGCATCTATTGAGACATTTTGAGGGTTTAGTGGTTTATGGCTTAGAAATTTGTTTGTCCACAATCCATGCGTTTATATGTACTATATAGATAATATGATGGTGAACAAACAAATTCCTAAACCATAAACCAGTAAATTCACATAAATGTTTCAATGGATGCTTAAGCTTTTTTTACAACCGTATAGATTTTTTGATGAAATACATGATGATGATTTTAGGTACACTTGCTACATAAAATACATCAGGCAAAACTCTTAAAATTTATTTAAACGCTTTATTTCGCACTTTCTTAGGTTTTATTTAAATCTTATTATAGTTATTAAGTATATCCAAATGACAATCTTATTATGCTCATACTCATAACCTTTCTCATAACCATAACATAACCTTGGATGAATAAAGACAGTCCTTGAGGTAATCCTGGTAATCAGGTTATAAAACTTCACTTTAAAAATGTTGTAATAGTCCAGATTCATACCAAACTATTGCCAAAGCCAATTATTTAGCTACAATATTATTGTCTAAACTAATAATAAAATTATTATTTAATTCAACTGTCTAAAATTTTTTTAAATAAATAATGACAAAACGTTAACTACAGTTACAGAAGTGACCGGTAGGGGCGTAGAAGGTATCGACTATGGCGGTGTTGCCGTATCCCGTTTTAAGTCACCTTAATTTGAGTCGCCAACACGTTCAGTGTAGATTGCCCATAACACTGCGTGACGTAACTTTTTTGAGTGAGCAAATGGCTGCTTTTGAAACTGTAATAAATTATTCCGAAAAGTAAAAATTTTTTTTAGCTAAATTATCCCAGTAATTTTCTTCAAAATAGCATTTTTGGGGTTGTAATGACTTCCTTAAATGATTTATGCAATAAAAAAAAAATGTGCATATTCCTTATTTAACGTGTAGCAATTAAAAACACAATTATTATATGTTATTATGGTCTGGCTGGTAGATGGCGTTGTCTCGTTGTCTCCATAACAGAATTTTTCTTATTTTCTTAAATTTGTATTTCTTGAGCATTGTTTACATTTTCACCTCCTATTTTCTTAATAATTTGTTTGTGCTGTTTGTCAAGTTGTAAGTAGGGTCTGTCTAATCGAGCTTGTTGATAAGTGCCCCGTTATTTTTATAAGTTCTTCTTCTTGTACCCCATTTTTTGCTAGCTCTGAGACTGCTGAAGTGCTCAGGGAATGGTTGGTATTTTTTTTACTTTTAATGCCCAGACCGACCACTTTTGCAGTGTTTTTGGTCCATTTTCCAAAAATATTTTTTCCAGTGGGGGTGTTTTTGTACCAATTTTTAGTTATTGGCCAATTGAAGTTCGAAGTAAGGAAAAATCTGTCAGATTTCATAAGATGATTTCGTTTCTCCATATATTTCTTAAAACATCGAACTGGGCAGACATATGGATTTTTTTTGTTTTAAATCTAGCCACTTGAAATCGGTGCAATTTTTGTTTCCGCCTTGAACTATAGGAACTAGAAAAGGAAATACATATCTTCAAGACTTTAAAAGATGTTCTAGAGCTGGAAAGGCAAAAACACCTAACTTTTAAAAAGTAACCTAGGTTAAATAATTTATTTTTTGTATTTTGCGATACGAGGTGGCAGCAAAATATTTTTCTTGTTGTATAAATTTGAGGGACCGTTTATATGGAGAAACTACATTTATTGGGCATTTTTTCATTTAGAAAAAAGTCAAATATTTTATTTAAAGTATATTTAACATCTCAATGGAAATGACAAATAAAACCAAATAATAAAATAAATTCAGTAAAAGATAAAAAAATAAACACAAAATTTGTCAAAGCAACACAAAATGTTTAATATTTTTGGCCATAGAACCATTTGTGTTTAGTACTTCTTGAAGCCTTTGCGGCATACTTAAAACTAAGTCTCTGCATAATTCGCCCGTTACTTCATCCCAAGCTTGATTTATCCTGTAGCTTAATTCATCCCTTTTTCTTGGTCGAAAATCATGTTTATACATGGATTTGACCATTCTACCTAAAATGTTTTCGATCGGGTTCAAATCGGGACTCTTAGAAGGCTAGTGAAGAACTGTTATATTATTTTCTTGGAGAAAATTTTGCACAATGCGTGCTGTGTGTATTGGAGCATTATCATGCTGAAATGTACAATTTTTACCATATACAGCTTATATCACTTCATTTAGTATATTAACGTAAACGGCTGCAGTTAGTCTTCCTTCCACGATTTGGCAAACTCCTGGACCTCAAGCGCTAATCCAACCGCAAACATTTATAGAGAATCGCCCACTTTGGTTGGTTTTGTCATCATACCGCATGCCGGAAGGCCTGTAAACCCGAATTCTTCCATTATTACATGATTGAAAAGTTTTCTCGTCAGAAAATATAACTGTTTCCCAGAAATTATTCTGATTTAAATATTCATGTGCAAATTCTAACCTGCCCTGTTTATTTCTTTCCGTTAAAAATATTTTATTAACTGCACAACGACTTCGTATATCGGAATTTCGAACCCTGTCTCTAGCAGCATTTGCAGAACCTGGAAAGTTCGTCTCTTCTTTCGCCTTTATTGTAGTTTCGAATGGATGATCCCTTAGATACTTAAGCAGTCTTCTATATTGATTTTCAGTAGAAAGTTTAGGGGGACCTGAATCTGCTTTTGTAATAATAGTCCCATTCCTTGCTATTGTTTGTTTTGCCAACAGCACGGTATTCTTGTTTACTCCCAGTTCGTCAGCAATATCCCTAATAAAAGCACCATCTCGCAACCGACTGTAAATAATAGCCTTTTGCTGGTGGATTAATTGTGGCATATTTTTAGAGAAAAATGTGTTTAACAAGTTAATGATAAGGTGACAATCTATATTAACATGTAAAATTTTCATATGAAATTTTACCAGGCTCGACAGTAAACAATTCCTAATAGTCTAGGATAAAAAAGGAAATTTTGCTGTCCTAGTTTTTATTGGCTCGATGGCACATTATTTCTTGATATTATTGTTCTCCATTAACATAAGGCAG
This sequence comes from Philopedon plagiatum, assembly GCA_963971165.1. NCBI lineage: Eukaryota > Metazoa > Arthropoda > Insecta > Coleoptera > Curculionidae > Philopedon > Philopedon plagiatum. The sequence goes on from OZ020194.1 coordinate 14,913,256, forward strand.
CTAAATTTACGTCTAATTGCTACCTTTGCCATCTAACCCCCGTAGTTTAACAGCAACTTTTACGCTACATTACTTTTTATGACGAATTTTATTTGTATAAACTTACGACAGCTGTCTCGGTACCAGTGGATTGCAGTCATCAAGATATGGCAAGGTGATTTTTGGGCTTCCACACCTTAACAGAACTAAACAAGGCACTAACTAAACAGATTTGGTATGGATTAACGAAAATCAAATGATGTATAAATTGTGAATAATAATATAACGGCCAAAATGCACAACCCTGCGCGAAAAAGAACGTACTGAAAGAAGTATAATAAAAATTATAACTTGTACTAAGAGAATGGGCTGTAAAGTCCATAAAATGTTACGTTCAGGCAAGGTCACTCCCTCAGACTGCTAAATTTCATATCGCTGCGTGCATTAGTTTCGTTTTGAGAGCTGTTTATTAACCGCGTGTCAGAGTTTTTGACGAGGTGGATAGTGCTGAAATTCGTGTATTCTTTAGTAACCGACATTACAATGAGATGATCTAAAAGACTCGGCTTCTCCATTTTCCACTGTACCTACTCGTACTAGTGTTAAAGATGCACCCCGTATTGGCCACCCAAAATTTGCCACTACACCAGAACATATTGGAAAAGTGCCTGCCATGAAGTTCATAAGCAAATATTCTTACATTTTAGAAGTAAATATCGCCAAGAAATAAAAAACGCCAAAAAATGTCTATACTTATAATACTACTGTATTGAATCTTCTAGGATGGGCAAAATATTCTTCTCATCTTGGACAGTAACTTGTCTTTAAGGTCCTCTGTTTTCAGCATGGAGAACAACACTGCCTATATCTAAAAGACGTTGACAAACATTCTTGGGTTCGGCTGTCGTCTATTTGGAAATCATTCGCTGTATAAACATGCTGTCACAACAGAATTTCCCCGAGCTTAACCATAAGTTAATACCGTGTCGTGATCGTGCCACACAGTAAACATTTTTTTAAATTTCAAGTGTATCACATCCCGTACGATCACGCAGACTTTTCTTATGTACACGCGTACCTATACACCACAATCGCGCAGACGGCGCAGTATACTAACGGGAACGACTGACACTGACGAGTGACGAGGTAATTTTTTTAATACGGCATGTAGAATGTAGGTCAGCGCGGGTCAGAGGCTTCCACCGGCTGATTTTTCAAAGGGCGCGACGTTGACAGATGTTTTAGGTGAAACAATTTACTTCAAAGCGATTTTCTTTTTCCTAATAATTAAGGGGTGCATTTCAATTTTTGTTTTGGTATTTTGCTGAGAACAATAATTGTACCTCTAGCCCAAAAAAATTTCATAATTATTTTCGTTGTACTTTCAGTGAAAACTTTGGACGAAGATTAAAACTTTAAATACAATTTGTAGGTAAACGGTTGGATTTCGACCCCTTGTATATAAGACTTTTTTCTTTTACTTTGACCATATTTTCACCCCTTAAAATTATTTCACTGTACCTCTTTCACCCTGTATAACTTAATAACTTTTTTACTGAATGAGTGAATAAAAGATAATGTGTTTGCTGACATGTTGAAGATTTCTAGAGTTGTTCTAGTATTTAAGGGGGGCACAGTAGACGGGGCAACAAATTACAGGCCCATCTCTGTGATACCAATAATCGGCAGAATAAAACTATTTAATAATAACAACAAACGTGTTTAAATCTTCACTAAATTTAGTGAAGATTTAAATACGTTTGTTGTTATTATTAAATAGTTTTATAATCGATCTTCATCAAGTAAAGTCTACATCAATTCAATATAGGCAGAATATTTGAAAAAATCCTAACATCACAAATAAATGTATTTTTTGAAACAAATCAAATCTATATTTTTAACCAGTTTGGTTTCAGTCAAATAAATTAACACAATCTGCTATTAACGCTGTCTTGTCTAAAGCCGTTGATGCGTTTAAGCAGGGTAATTTTTATGGGATTCCTTCTGTGCGTTCTGTCGAAGGCTTTCGACTGTGTTTCTTCGACGATTCTTCTGGACAAATTAAAATTTTACATCTTTTCCGCATTAAGTATCAGTTTACTCCTCTCATACCTTAGTAATAGGACACAAATTGTCTCCCATAATAACAAACTTTTCCCGGAGGCTCCTTGTTTACGTGGTTTCTGATATACGTCAATGATATCCCGGTGGGAATCTGGGGTGCGGAGCTGATACTCTGTGCGGACGACGTTACTGCACTTACACTTGGGCCAAAGGATTATGTCCATGATCACGTTGGAGAGATGATCTCTGACTGGTTTCTCAGCAATCGATTAACTATAAACCACGACAAAACTAAAAAAAATATTTTCTCACACAGACGGCAAAAATGATGGGGACAGTGTTAAATTCTTGCGGGTTTAGTAGGACAAAAAACTGACATGGGAGCCCCACTACGGGAGCTCTCTTGTCCAAAGCCTTTTTTGTTCTAAGGAGCTTGAGCAGCTGTATTGATATGGGAGTACTCCTGACAGCCTATCATAGTATTCTTCACAGTAGAGTGCGATACTTTCCTGGGACCATAGTCCGCAAGCATCGGCTGTCTTTGGGCTCCAACGTAAAGCCATAAGAAGAATTTGCAATCTTGAATGGAGAGCTGTTGTAAGGGAGAGCAGAAAATTCTCACATTTCCATCGCAGTACACCTACTCGTGTCTTCTCTATGAAAAGCAGAACCTCCAACGGTATGAATCCATGAATCCCATAAGCAAATTCACAATTATGAGACCGGTTTTAACGAACACCTTTTAATCAATCAAACAATGTTACAGAGGAGGCGATTCTCATTGAACTATTATGCTCCAAAACTCTACAATACATTAGATAACAAAATAAAAGAATATGGTGCAATTAAATTTAAAAAGCATCAATATATAATGCTTAGGGCCTATTATTCATTCGAAGAATACCTGGGTGATAACGATGCTCATGCCTATAGTGTTATATTTCTGTGCAATGTTTGTATTGTTTTTAACAATTATCTTCTTGTTTTTATATTTTATTGTTACTATTATTTTCATATAATTAGATATGCATGCTCTTTTAAATAACTATTTGGCGAATGTATCTTTTTATGACATAAATAAATTAAAGTAAAAAATATGGTGTTAAAAGACCGTCGCCGTCGGTTGAAAACTTCTGAGATATCGGAGTCTGAAAACATTTCTAAAGAACTCGAAAAGTATATTTTTAATGAAGGGTTGGGCATGAAGAAGCAGTTCGCGAGGTGAGTGCATGGTACATATCCATTATCCAGAGTCAGTTGCTCCTAAACAATCATCCACCACAAAACAAAGTGTAGAATTGGTACCGTATCTCTTTCAATATTAGACAAACTGAACATCAGGGGTTATTTAATTTTCTTTAAATAATAGATACGATAATCTGCTCATCCAATACCGATTCAGAAGTATTGAGAGGCCCAGAAGATAGGCTGATTAGATTTAATTCAATAACAGAAGTTACTTGATTCTTAATTTTTTGGGAATGGACGATTATGTATCGGAACTATTCCCTCCTCGAATGAATAATTGACGATATCGACAATATGAGGGACAGAAAGTTGCAACATTCTGGAAGAAATCTGGTGAAAACCTAGATAAGCTTTCTGTTTCGAAATTGTCTCCTTCGCAATCTCCAATGTGACCGACTTATATTCAAAAAGTGCAACAGAAAAGTTACAATGAAGAAATACATCTACGTATGCGGTATTAGTTGTTCCACACTTGACTAATTCGACAAAATAATTATATTAATTGAAATAAAAATAGGGGAATATTACCTAACCGCCAGGGTTAGTAATTAGTAATTAAATTTATAAAATAACAGTTATTTTGGATGGAGGGGGGACTGTAGTCACTTAATATCCCGCTCCTGCTTGTTATATAAACAACTTTCTTTATGTTTGTCGAGGACTATAATACAATCGTATTATTATTTCATATTTAAAAATATGCATCCTGATAAAAATTAAATATCTAAATTACTATATTTCATACCGTTTAATTGAAACCAAATTAAATATGAAATTATTTTTATTAATTTGCATAAATGCTGTGCTCTTAAGAATTTATCCGGCATAAACATAATGCAGCCCCACCCACTATAATATTACACAAATATTTTTATACACGGTTAATAAAATAATATGTCAAAGTTATTACAGGTATTTAGCTTGATTTTTTTTAAATATACATCAGTGATTAAGTAATTAAAGTGTGAACAATAACGCAATCGTTGTACGCCAAAATTACATGCCTATTTGTAGAATGGGTACTTAACCGATAATATAAAATATTATAATACTGGTAAAAACAGTGTGCAAGTAAATTAAAGCATTTGGAAAAATAACATTTACCCTTCTTGCACTATCATAAGCCTGCTGCAAGTCTACAAACAACTGAAATTTTTTAAAACCTAAAATATAATTAAAAAAAAATTCAAATGACCATAACTTTCTACTAACACATTTTTTTTCTCTTAAAATTTAAGAATTTTCAACAAAATGAAGTAAAATTTGTTTAGAGAAAATAAATAAAACACCTAAGCGTGTTAATTTTTTTCCCAGGTGGGTCAATAATTTAAAAATTCAACTTTTTTTCGCAGATTACAAAATACTTTTTTTCTTTACCAAAACATTCCTATTAGGCTCACTATTAAAAAACCCGTGCTTTGCATGGGTTCCATAAGTAGCAGCAGAGATATACAACTTTAAAATTTCACGGGCCGCGCCTTGTATGTACTTTTAACTTGCAAAATTTACGATTTTCACAACTTTGCTAACATGACACTTGCCAAAAAGCTTAACCTTACTTTTGTACGGTTCTGCGTAAATACAAACTCTTTATTGTTCTGTCTGTATGTGGAAACTTGTTAAATTTTGTGATTTTAGAGCATTACTATTTGTTTATTTTTGTTGGACAGTGTTCAGTATTTATTCATTAGGTTTGTTACTTATTCAAGGAGAAACAATTTTTACACCCCATTTTATTAAAAATACCGATGAGAGCTTCCACATACAAGTTTTAGTTAAATTACACCCAAAACAACCGTTATTTATAACAGTGGGTTGGTCATCGAGGGTATCAAACTGAATTAAAAAAAATGTTGTAATATTCGATATTTATACTGAATTATTACACAGAAATATTAAGGGAATTGAGTAAAGAGTCAACGCACAATATTTTATATCCTAAAATGGATATTTATGCATAAGCATCAAAGAAATACTAACCGCAATTCACTGAATGACGGAGACAAAAGAACTACTTCAGGCTGATTCCACAATAATTTCTGGGTTTTACTATTATTTCTGTGGTAGTTCATCGTTATATTTACATACACTTAAGCAGTCCGAAAAAATTTTCAAAATAAAATTAAATTCGAAGTTTAAAAAATGCTACAAAAGTTACGCAATACATAAACTTTTCCTGTTAGTACTAAAACTGCACATGGCGGTGTTGCCGTTCCCTAACTAAATTCGCCACATTGCCCCGTCACGTTTGTTTTTCGTAGGATGACGTCAGACAGGAAACTGAGTTTTTTGAATTTGGATTTGGTCGATTTTTAAATCTTAATAATATTTTTGTTAATATCCGTCCAACTGACGTAATTTTTTGTGTGCATACTTCTATTACTTAAGTGTGAAAGAATATTAACAATTTATTGAAAATGCGGAATGACTGAACAACCCCATTTACACGCAATATGTAATTTTACAAAATAATTTTGAAAACTATCAACTCTCACATTGTCCTGGTATTTACATTTGTAAAATAGTTCTTGAAACCTATATGTAGTACTCTCATTCACCCAAATTTTTTCCAAAACCTCTCTTTCGATATCTGAGAGTAGTAAATCAAAATCTGCAACTCGAATTTTTGGACAGTTTCAATTTTGACTAATATTTATAAATATAATAATATCAATTTATTGAGGCAAAATTTTGGCTTTTTTTGGGAATTGTTAATTTTGCAGTTAAATTTTTGTACTACTTCTATACGATCTAATAGGTACTATATAAGGTAAGGAGTAAGGGGTTTTATAAGAAACAAGAATGTTTTAACGGAAAATATTTTTGACTAGCCTATTCTTTATAGTTTTACAAAAAATTAAAACTGACTCGCATGTCTATAGGACATACGATTTTTTTTGCTAATAGTGCATTATCTAGCGCTTCTTGGGTATATGATTTTCTTCTTTTTTTGCTTCCATGGGCATCCATTATAATTATAATTATAATTATAATGGATGCCCATGGAAGCAAAAAAAGAAGAAAATCATATACCCAAGAAGCGCTAGATAATGCACTATTAGCAAAAAAAATGGTATGTCCATTTTTATATAATTATAATTATAATCATATCTTGTATATCCTTAATAAAATGTATCGAACATTTTTCAGTTATTTCTGTCGTATTTATTTATTTTTTACTTTTCAGGTAAGTCAGCTGCCTGGCGGAACTCGGGTAACGTATCATTTAACTGATTCTTGTAAGTAAGTAATTAATATTTTATTGATAAGTATTACACAAGTGCTTTTACAAGTCCAAATTAATTTTAATATTATATACTGCCCTCCTTAGTTAAAACGTCCTAAAAACATTTTTTCTTTTTTCGGCTTATATCCATATATTGGTTGTCCGATACCATATTCATCTATTCTCCCTAACTTAGAACATCCTGTTTAGCATTTATAAAAATAAATAGTCCTAAACTTGCTCAAAATTTAATGTTAGTGCAGTTTAATATGGTATCGGACAACCAATATATGCATATAAGCGGAAAATGGAAAAAAATGTAATTAGGGCGCTTTAACTACGGAGGGCAGTATAGTGATCCCTGTTAAAAAGAACCTATTAGAAATTTATTGTATTATAACACATTCTGGATATAAAAAAGATTAAAAATTTACATTAAAAACATATTATACTTCTTAAGATATTATTTCATCTAACTACATAGGTACATTTGTAGAATTTGTTTTAAAAACATTCTTTCAAAGGCAACACATTAAAAAATGCATCAAAATTATAGTTGGGATTCTCCTTAAAACAATAAAATGAGTTTAAAATTAGAAACCGCCTCATTCTTCCCAGCAATATTCCAATTATACTAAAAATCACGATTTTAGAGCGTAATCGTGTCAAAATAAAATATTTTTTCTATGATTTGAAGGTGATTACATAAAGAAGAATATGAGCAAACCTGAGGAATTTTATAAAACTACAAATTTTGAAAAATCCCAATTAGGTCTTGCCAAGCCAACTCTCTTATGGGAGGTGATAGGACATTAAAAAACAAGACACAGTGCCTCTTCTGATTCTTGCAAGCCTGTGAAAGTTGGGTATGATATTATTGTTGCGTGTGTCATAGTTGTGAACCTCAAAGTGTGGTGTAAAACTTTGCATATTCTGTTTAATGTAGCAAATACATTGCAGAATGTATGCTACAAGAAACGTCAGTAAACCAAGCTCTACGAAGTGGCTACGACAGCACTCACGATATCCAAGCCCCACCATGGTGGGTTGATGCCAAAAAACGTTGATGCCAAAAAATCCTAGCACCATGGGCTGAATGGCCCCAAATGAGGATGCCATACAGAATGTTAGATCCGCTATCATCAATACCTCCAATGATACACTCCTTGCAAGATCTCTGATTAAATAGGTTACCTTTGATAGTTTTTTACTCACCTGGGGACATGCTCTGACCAGGTTAAACTGGGATCAAGAAAAACGCCGAGGAATTTAACCATATTATCTGTTCGTATGTTATGATTTGAGGGTCTTAGAGAGAAATTTAAGTTGCGTCTTTGATTTATTAAGGCTTAGGCGATTGGATAGGAATCATTCTTCTATATTCGACTGTGCTTCATGGATATTGGTCTGTACAGGGTCAGAGGGATGGTAGGTTATATAATTCGTAGTATCATCGGCGAAAAGAATTAAATTTTTCTGTGAAATGCTAGGTCATTAATATAAATCTATAATAGGTCTGAGCCTAATATAGAACCCTGTGAATCTCTGTGCACGATTTTTTGCTCACCAGATTTATTACCACCAAGAAAAACAAACTGTTTACGGTCGACAAATATGACTGTATTAAAAAGACGGACTCGGGTTTAAAATGATAGTAAAACAACTTTTGCAGTAGTATATGATTAGACACATGTATGGGTCAAATGCATTTGTCAGGTTGAAGAAAGAGGCATAGGTATTCAGCCCCTTCATACTCAGTAATAGGTAGGCAAGAGAAGTTGATTTTTTGTTACGAAAACTATATTGGCTCTGAGAAAACATGTTATTAGTCTCAAAATTTTTTTTTGTTCCTTCAGTACACACTCAAAAATTTTGGAGAAAACAGGAAAAAGGGTTACGTTACGTTAAGTTAGTTACACCAAAGAAAATAATAGCTATGCGTAGCTATTATTTTCTTTGGTTACACTATCAACCGATTCCTTACTCTTAAATATAGGAACTTATACTTTGGCAATCTTGAGACATGAAGGAAACACATTACTAGCCATACATTGACTAATTAGATTGGTAAGGGTAGTTATTAAAAGATTTTTTAGACTTTCTGAAACTTTAGTGCTGATGTCAATGTTTAATCTTACTGTTCTTTAGCTGGCCTATTTTTTATCTAACAATATTAGTATATGTCGTAGGTTTAAAAGAAAAACATTCACAATTAATAGTTACAGTTAAATATTCAGTGAAGTGTTTATCTGTGGTTGGCAATTTATTAGTGATTTCTTTAGCAATACTTGTTAATGACAGGGCTGTTTTGCTATACTTATGTACTAGATAGACGAAATAGGACATATAAATAGCTGCCTTTCATTAGATTTATTTTTAACAGTACTCCCTTGAGGGCTCCGGTATTTACGCCAATGCGACTACTATATATTTTTTATACTTATAGACGTTAATTACATGTTGTAGACTTAAAATTTATATTACCCTGCAAATGTCAACCAACTTTTTATTCACATTTTATTGAAGTGTTTAATATTAAATATAATGTCAGTAACTAAAAAAAACGAAAATGCCAACAGTTGAGAAACAAACAGCTTTAATAAACATATAATTATTGGAAAAGTTCGATTAAGTGATGTGGTTTGCTTTTTATTTATATAATATCTTAAAATTCCTTGAAAATGCTAAAATAGTATCTTTCTCTTATCTCGGATAATCAAAGCTAATACCAAAATATACAATAGAAAAAATTTTAGGCCAGTTTGCGACAGGTTGCTCTCACTGTAGGTGTTATATGGTGAGCCATGTGTAGTGGTGGTAGGCCTCCATTATTTTTCGTTAATGAATCCATAACGGCCGTGCTTTACATACAGGAAGTGCTAAAACCAGTAGTTATATCCTGGGCAATGGAAACGTTATTTTCTAGCAGGATATTGCACGGCCACATATCGCTCATGGACTCATCTAAAATAACGCAATGTTAATGTTATTCCTTGGTCCCCGCACGCTTTCCCGATCCGTCCCCAATAGACCGCGTATGGGACATGGTAGGATGAAGACTCTAAAAGTCTATTTATTTCGACGATAAACCGAATATAAACAGATTCACGCTGCCTACAAGTGATCGGTTCAAACGGTGAAATTGAACAGGGCCGCATTGAGAATGAGAAGGAAAACTTTAAACTGCAAAACTGTTTACAATTAAATAAAAACTTAAATAATTGCCAGCCTTGACAACCGAACAAACAAAACAGCGATTAAAAATCAACGCAAAAAATTAAAACTACAAAACAAGTCAAAACTCGAAAGAAAGTCGCATAGTCTTTTTCACTAGACAGCCTAATTACAATCCTGCGAAATACCGCCGATAGCTGTCTGGCACGCCTCTTTCAATTTAATACGCGGCCTGCGTATTGGCATTGTTTACTACAGTGCAGCGCATATACGGCGTTGGAACGCAGTAAAGAATGGCCAAATGTTAGCCGCGTGTATCCAGGCAAAGCTTACCGCGGTTCAGCACAAAGTTTTCAATTTTGTCGAATTTTAAGCCTAAACATTTTAGTTATTATTCGTCCAACCGATATAATTTTTTGTGTGTGTATTTTAATTGACTGATTGTGCAATAATATAAACATATTTATTGAAAACGCGAAATGACTAAACAAGCCCATTGATAAAAATCAATTCGCAGCCGATTTGTTGACTTTTCCAATTTTCAACCAGCTAAAATCGATCTGATCTGACGGCGGTTTGTGAAAAAAAGTGTCACGTGGCATTCAACTCTCGTCAGGCAAAGTGTATAGTTTGTATATCGAAGGTGTTATTTAATAATCTTGCATCTGTATTATAGATATAACACAATGACATACGTTAATAATGATACATCGAGATGGAAGCTATGATGTAACATTAAGCTTTCGATATAAAAACAATATTTGAGGGTGGCATATTTATATTTAAAATACAAACATAAAAACAGTATTCGAGGGTGACAAATTTATATTTAAAATACAAACAATATTTGAGGGTGACAAATTTAAATTTAAAAATCTTGTAAAAAATACTTTTTAAAAAAAGCTTTTATTATTTAGATGTACTAAAACGAAAAAATAAGTATAGTTTTTTCATTGTGGTAATGCTGAATGCTATTTCTGAGTGGACGTAGTTAGCGTGGGTGGATCCTAAGAAAAGTAGTATCAAAGTTATCACTGAAACAGGTATAATATATTATGTTAAATTTATTGTCTCAAGAGCTTGTCGCGTAAATAGAAAAGAAAAAAATGCATACTTAGGTATTTACAATTTCTGCTAAACAAAATTAATGCCTGTATGAACTTTTCGCGCGCGACGAGCTTTTAAGACAGTAAATTTAACATAATATATTAGTATATCTGTTTCAGTGATAACTTTGATTCTTTGATACTCCTTTTCTTAGGATCCACCCACGCTAACTACGTCCACTCAGAAATAGCATTCAGCATTATGAAAAAACTATACTTATTTTTTTCGTTTTAGTACATCTAAATAATAAAAGCTTTTTTTAAAACGTATTTTTTACAAGATTTTTAAATTTAAATTTGTCACCCTCAAATATTGTTTGTATTTTAAATATAAATTTAAATATAAATAAAATTTAAATATAAATCACACATAAAAAATTACATCGGTTGGACGAATAATAACTAAAATGTTTAGGCTTAAAATTCGACAAAATTGAAAACGCGCGTTCAGTTTGTGCTGAACCGCGGTAAGCTTTGCCTGGATACATGCCGCGAACATTTGGCCATTCTTTACTGCGTTCCAACGCCGTATATGCGCTGCACTGTGGTAAACAATGCCAATACGCGTCCGGCCTGCCAATACGAATAGGAAGCTGGTGGAGGCTCGACGAGATCGTCAGACTATGACGTGTAGGGTTAATATTTACATCGGTCTAGCTCGGACATGGCGATACTTTTAGACAGATTGCCTAACCCACCACGAAACAAAAGCAGGAATGGCAGGGCAGAGTTGATGAATGAAATTCAAGTTGTCTGGGATACACTGCTTCAAGAGGACATCAAAGATTATTTGCTCAGAAGCATGCCCAGACGGATTGCTGAGTATGTATATCCATTTCCTGTATCAAGTGTCATCAGTTATTCTTTATAAATTTGTGAATTGAAATAACAACGTCAAAAATTCTGTTTTCTTTTCTTTATACAACGGCACCAAAATCAGAATTTGGTGAAGAAACAAATTAGTCCGGGATGCGTGAAAAATCTAGTTCGGCTTCTTCTTCGCACACAAAGCTATACTTTTGAGATAACCAATAGTAAAGCAGTTTAAAGTTTGTTTAATTCATAACTAATTTTAAATCGGTACCTTTATTGATTTCCTTTGCCCTTTCAAATTCAAAGTACGCATCAAGAGAGTAAAAAAGCGATTCTTTGAACTTCGCCCAACACTGCAAAAACTCTCGTTATCTTTCTCATTGCATCTCATGACTTAGGCGCTTGCTTATAGTTTCTTGCTCACAAGCCATGATGGTACGACCCTATTGTTGTCTGCCCACTGACCCATGAGTACCATCGCTATCATTAAGTCACCAAGTTAGACCTAGAGAATATTTTACCATGCAGCGTAGCGTTTCCGATGGTTTAATAAATGCATACAAAGTTCAAGGACACGTGAATTAATGCTTGGAAAAAAGTTCCATTGTTTCATAAGGTGCGTTTATTAAAAGGGCTGATACACTTGTATTTTTTACACAGTTGTATGGTTATGTTGTTATCTCTATGTTTAAATTGTTTATGTAGCTAACAATGTTAATTTATCAATAAACTGTTTTATAACCAAAAGAGAGGAAGCTTAATGGGGTCTTATAATTAAGGCTGGTCACTTTTGGTCTGTCACCAGAGGCGTCGATGCCGGAAACAAGTACGTGCGTATACGGTATTTGACAAAAATAATTTAATTCATGGGCGTTGCCGTGATTGTGTGAAATAAAAAACCGGTCAACGGCGACTCGCACATAGAGGGTTCCGTACCACATACACGATTGTGAATTTATCACAGAACGCAAAATTCTCAATAGCTCTGTTCGCACAAGAATCACAAACCAGTTAGAGCCAATGAAATTGCTGGAAACCAGTTGGCAAACTGTCACGTTTCCAAATAACTAAAACTCGATTGGCACTGATCGGTTTGTGATTTCTGTACGAACAGAGCTAATAACTGTGGCAAGGCGGAAATAAGGAAGTGCGTATAGGCTACATTCCTGATAAGGAATTTAATATTGTGAAATTCTTACCCGGTAACTATTAACAATATCATTGCTATTGTAAATCCGAATTGGCTTGGCTAAACATTTGAAGCATGGCGTATGTCTCTCGCTTAACGTTTACGGAGCGACTTTAGGGACCTACGCCATGCTACTTGGTCTTGTTAATTTGATATTTTTTTTAGAAAAAAAACCGTTAAAATGCGTGTTTGTGATAATTTTAGGTACCTAATTAGTAACATGTAGTACGCGACGGCTATTTTACTTTCAGTACTTTCTATTATTTAATGTCTTGGTGAAAATTTGCTTTAAAAATGGGTAATATTAGTAAAACACATGGATTTATTAAGAAAGAATTCGATGTCCGTATACTGTGAGCGTATCGAACGTGAAGCCTTATATTTGTTGTTTGTTATGAAAACATTTCCCCTAGGTGTTTAGTTTACGAACTACGTAATTGAATCAAGAATGGTAGTAGAAAGAGATAAAATAGCATTGGAGTGTTGGAGCGCAGAAGTGTTGCTGTCTGTGCTGGTTGCTTAGGAAAACGGCTGAACCTCGGTCTGAACACTCGGTTACACGTACGTCTTTGTCTAATGAACTAGGAATGAAAAAGTGCGATTTATAGATTTATAAATGACTCGGAGCGACTTTAAATAAACCTTTAAAAATAATATAACCTATAAATAATAAAACCTTTTTAACTTAAATTTATTATTATTTAGCAGAAAAATAAAATATTTTAGTCCATTTATTACTTTTAGTAAATCTTGTGATGCTTCTAACGTATTTTTTTGTACAAAAATACAAGGTAAAATAAGATGTGGCCAATGTTTACAAATTGTGTTTACAGTGTCGCTTAGAATCGTTTATTTTGGCTTCAAAGAATGTTAAATCATCCCGTATCCATTCTTAATAAATCCATGGTAAAACATAAATTTGCATAGGTTTACCTACAAATTATTTAAAAAGAGTTTTACTAAATCATGTTAAAAAATAAAAGTTAAACACTCTTCTTGACTGAGCTACTGTGTTATTTTACTTAAATAACAACCAGGGACCTCAAAATGGCTACCTACTCAAGCTGAGAAAAATGCCTGCAGTGCCGCCATTTTGAGAGCAAACTACCACTTGAGATATATCACCGAAAAGGGAATTTAAAGAGCTATTTAATGGTTCAAAAAATTGGTAGGTTGTCATTTAAAATAAAAAACTTAAAGTCGCCTCCGGAGAAACCACAATCGATATTCAATTGCTTTTTATGGTAAATAATGTGTTTTAGTCAATTAAAGCTTCAACCACAAAATTAAATTTATATGTTTAATATGAACAAAATTAGGGTATGTAACATGATTTCGTTGACACCCGGTATATATATATATATATATATATATATATATATATATATATATATATATATATATATATATATATATATATATATATATATATATATATACAGTGACCGGCAAAAAGTTCGCAACATATGGGAAAAATTTTTATTAGGAGAGTATCGGAAAAACTTTCCCAGGGGATCGGTTCTGCATGTCCGATAACCTAAAAATCGATTTTGACATACGTCACGTGACCACTGGTATAGCGTCAAATTAAAAAAAAAATTGTTAATTTACAAAAAGTGAGGTTAGTTGACGAGATATCAAAAAAAGTTATTTGAAAAAATTGCTTAGAATTAAATTCTAGGTCCTTGTGCAAAATTTTAAGATTTTATTTAAAAAAATTGGAAAAGTCAATTTTTTTTAAATATTTTTTTATCGATTTACAAATTTCCGGTTTTTTTCGTTTAGATAGCTTGGCTAATGTAAAGCCCATGTATCTGGATGAAAATAAACGAATGTAGTAGTTTTTTCTACAATTGACAGGACAAAATTAAAAAAAACAGGGTTTCGCCGGACGCTAGCTGTTGCAATGATTTGTATCTAGCAGCAGTGTCAAAATTTTAGAGACATTTCAATGAGATTACATTGAGAAAACCTTAATCGTCTTAAATATATCTGAAGTTCGACTTTTTGTAAAGTTAAGGGGATTAAAATAGATAATAAACAAAAAATTACCTGTTTATTTAATCGAAATTTTATAAACGAAAACCAATGTAAGAAAAACTTAAAAGTAGTCAAATTCTGTACTAACAACACAAAAAATCATTGTTTTTCCTTGGGTGCACAAAATTTAAAACTCAGTATGACCACCATTTCTCTCCATACATACTGTTGTTCTCGAGCGCAACTCTCGATTAACATTTCGGAGCATTTTACGATTTATTTGCAATACACAATTTATAATGACATTCTCTAAATTTTGTATATTCCTAAAGGGTCGATGTTTGTACACAGGGTTCTTTAGGTATCCCCACATAAAAAAATCTAACGGAGTCAGATCTACAATTCTACAATTGACAGGACAAAATCGAAAAAATAGGTGTTCGCCGGACGCTCGCTGTTGCAATGGTTTGAATCTAATGAAATGACTGTATCAAGATTTTATTAAGATTTTTCGCACATAAATTTAACAACCAGGTCTATTTAGTTGTACTTAAAACTACCAAAGCAGGCTCTGAAATTAAAACAACCAAATAATCTAGTAGGTTAAAAACAACAGAAAAATGTCAAACAAATTATAATTTGTTTGATTTCAACCTATGTCATTGGTTTATGTCTCGCATCTTACTAAGTTTGATATTTTACATAAGTTTATTAATATTTTATTCCTTAAAATGGCACCCACACTACTTCTTCAGGAAAAGATAGAAATTATTTTAATTTCTGGAGATAATTACAAAAGCCATAGAGAAACAGCAGCAATTTTTAATGAGAGGCACCCCGATAAATCCCTCCATTATTCCACAGTATCTCGTCTAGTCAATAAATTTAAAGAAACGGGATCGGTAGAAAATCAGTATAAAGTTTCCCATGAAAAACCGGTAACAGGTGACGAAGGTTCTCTGGATGTGTGTTTGTCGATCACAGAAACACCCCAATTAGCAGTTAGTCAAATATCGGAGATCACTAACATTCACGAAAGATCTGTGCGGAGGATATTAAAAAGAAACAAATTTCATCCGTACAAACCTAAATTTGTACAAGTATTAAAAGATAGGGATTATGACGCCCGCTTCGATTTTTGTGCCTGGTTCCAGGGTATGATTGAGGAAGATTTTAATTTCCCAAAGAACGTTCTTTTCTCGGATGAAGCTACATTTACCTCTAACGGAACCGTCAGTTCACAAAACTGTAGATGGTGGGCCACCGAAAACCCAGACTTTGTAATTCAGAGTAAAGACCAATATAGTTTTAAGGTTAATGTGTGGTGCGGAATTTCCAACCTCAGAATAGTGGGACCTTTTTTCTTTAGAGACAATTTAAATTCAGAACGATATTTAGAATTTCTACAAACTGAGATATCTGACTTTTTAGAGAATTTGTCATTAGCCGAAAGAAGAAATTTATACTTTCAACAAGACGGAGCTAGCATTCATTCCACAAATGAGGTGAAGAGATGGCTGGATCAAGAATTTGGAAACCAGTGGATAGGACGGTTTTCTGAAAATCCGTGGCCTGCGAGATCACCAGATCTGACTCCGTTAGATTTCTTTATGTGGGGATACCTAAAGAACTCTGTGTACAAACATCGACCCTTTAGGAATATACAAAATTTAGAGAATGTCATTAGAAATTGTGTATTGCAAATAAATCGTAAAATGCTCCGAAATGTTAATCGAGAGTTGCGCTCGAGAACAATAGTATGTATGGAGAGAAATGGTGGTCATACTGAGTTTTAAATTTTGTGCACCCAAGGAAAAACAATGATTTTTTGTGTTGTTAGTACAGAATTTGACTACTTTTAAGTTTTTCTTACATTGGTTTTCGTTTATGAAATTTCGATTAAATAAACAGGTAATTTTTTGTTTATTATCTATTTTACTCCCCTTAACTTTACAAAAAGTCGAACTTCAGATATATTTAAGACGATTAAGGTTTTCTCAATGTAATCTCATTGAAATGTCTCTAAAATTTTGACACTGCTGCTAGATACAAATCATTGCAACAGCTAGCGTCCGGCGAAACCCTGTTTTTTTTAATTTTGTCCTGTCAATTGTAGAAAAAACTACTACATTCGTTTATTTTCATCCAGATACATGGGCTTTACATTAGCCAAGCTATCTAAACGAAAAAAACTGGAAATTTGTAAATCGATAAAAAAATATTTAAAAAAAATTGAGTTTTCCAATTTTTTTAAATAAAATCTTAAAATTTTGCACAAGGACCTAGAATTTAATTCTAAGCAATTTTTTCAAATAACTTTTTTTGATATCTCGTCAACTAACCTCACTTTTTGTAAATTAACAATTTTTTTTTAATTTGACGCTATACCAGTGGTCACGTGACGTATGTCAAAATCGATTGGAAAAGTTTTTCCAATACTCACCTAATAAAAAATTTTCCCATATGTTGCGAACTTTTTGCCGGTCACTGTATATATATATATATATATATATATATATATATATATATATATATATATATATATATATATATATATATATATATATATATATACAGTGTGTCTACGTAAGTTGGAATCATATGGACAAAAAATTTTATTATTACTTTTACGAAAAAAAGCTATTCTTCATAAAAAGTTCTGCATAGTCTTAAAACCTAAAATGCAGCCATCAGATATTAAAATTTTTCAGTCATATACGAGGTTTGTCAGAAAATATGAATTTTGCCCAACAGTAAAGCACCTTTATTTTTGGCAATATCGTTAATTGTTATAAAGAAAAGTTTATCAGAATTAAAATCTATGTTCTAATGTGCAATTACATCCATCTTCCCTATTTTTTTTTAATTTTTACAAATTTGCAACATACATGGTTATGGTATGCATGCATTAATTAAATGCAATGCCAAATTTTTAAAAGACACATTACGAAACGGAAAGGTTATCATGTTTTTAATAAACAAAAAAGATATATGTTCAGTATTGGGATTTACACAATAATTAAATTTAGTTTAATTCTGTTTTTCAGATAGAATCAATTTGAGAAAAATTTGTAAAAATAAAAAAATTTATTTTTAGGGTAGATGGATGTAATTGCATAGTAGAACATAGTTTTTAATTCTGATAAACTTTCCTTTATAACAATTATCCATATTGTCAAAAATTGAGGTACTTTACTGTTGAGCAAAATTTATATTTTCTGACAAACCTCGTATATGACTGAAAAATTTTGATATCTGACGGTTGCATTTTAGGTCTTAGACTATGCAGAACTTTTCATGAAGAATAGCTTTTTTTCGTAAAACTAATAATAAAAAAGTTTTCCTTATGGTTCCAACTTAAGTAGACACACGGTAAATATAAATAAACCATCAAGCAGTGAACCCACCCTATGTCTCAAGAGGAGGGCCTATTTCGGTGTATTCGAGAATTTGTCTACCTATATATTCTTTATAGTCTCTGCTATAACTAAAAGTAATTTTTACCAATTATCTTACTGCACCTGCATTTTTTTTATAAAATTATATCTAATGTTCTTAATCTTCCAAGCAAATATAACTGACAAAGAAGATTCAATTTCAGAAGGCAGCATGAGCAAATCTTAAATCTATTTACTGTTAATTCTGAACGACAGCGACAGATGGTTGATACTTATTAGAACTAGGAAGTCATCAAGAAAGCAAAAACAATCAGTTACCGGCCAAAAATACTGTAGTAACACTTTGCCGGGCGTTTCCATCGAGAATTCTTTCGAATTCTATTTTTCCTTTGTTTTGCAAGATTCCGAATAACGGTTATTGGTTTGAGGTTTAAAGACCCTGAAGTTTTTAGGTTATCTTTTATTTTTTTGTACAGTTTTAATATGTTTACGTTAATAAATCGTTGGCGAACATTTGAGCGTCGTAGCTCATTAAGTAACTTAAGTTTTTGCATAAAATAGTATATTGTGCAACACGTGTTGCACCACTTTTCACACGAGTAACAGTTTCATGGCACAAGCCGAAGGCGAGTTTTATGGGTCATACGAGTGGAAAACGAGATTTTTGTAATGTATATGTTACGGTTAATTTGGATACTTCGCTAGTTTACAAACTAACCAGCTAGTTTGCAAACTAACTAAAGACACTGTTATTTTGAAGGAATCAGCCATTTCCCACAAAATAGCAGATGGTTTATAAACTAGCTGGTTAGTATGCAAACTATCGATTTGCTTCAGTTAAGATGAGGATTTTATTGAGGTTACCTTAACCTAAAAATTATGTTTTGTTTGTTGTCCAGAAAATCTAGCGAACGGTGGATCGGAGGGCACCCTAAGGTCGGAACAGGGTTAGCACCTGGTTAGGGGCCCTGACCAGTCTCTTTCCTCGCAGGCGAAGAGGGATCGGTGCAAAAAAAATCCACTATTGTTCCTTCCTCTGCCCATGCGCAAGCCTGGGATAAAAAGTAGTACCCACCCCCTAGCCCTAGACTCTTGTGTCAAAAATACGATACGGTAAGGTGCAAACGTACGGTAGGGGTAGTGTTCAAATTAGCCAGTAAACTAGCTATTTTAGGCAACTAGGATAGTTGTAGTAATCGTATTAACTAAAGACAATTGGATAGTATACAAACTATATAAAATATCTAGTTAATATAAAAGCAATAATGAAAAATCTGTACATAAGGAACAATAGTGGATTTTTTCGCACCGATCCCTCTTCGCCTGCGAGGAAAGAGACTGGTCAGGGCCCCTAACCAGGTGCTAACCCTGTTCCGACCTTAGGGTGCCCTCCGATCCACCGTTCGCTAGATTTTCTGGACAACAAACAAAACATAATTTTTAGGTTAAGGTAACCTCAATAAAATCCTCATCTTAACTGAAGCAAATCGATAGTTTGCATACTAACCAGCTAGTTTATAAACCATCTGCTATTTTGTGGGAAATGGCTGATTCCTTCAAAATAACAGTGTCTTTAGTTAGTTTGCAAACTAGCTGGTTAGTTTGTAAACTAGCCAAGTATCCAAATTAACCGTAACATATACATAAAAATCAAATAATAATGATAAGCTGACAACAAAAAATAATAACAGAACTATTCGTACAGGGATATCCAAATAAAAGTGAACAGGCCTTATAACTTTTTTATTTTTAAAGATGGGAAAAAATGTTAAATATGAAAGCTTTGGCTTTGGATTAATCATATATTTTATCAGCAAAACAATAAAACATTGAATAAAAAAAAATATAGTATAAAACATCGATTTTTTCACTTATTTTAAATTGAATGGTATGATTTTTATCATACTTTTGGATTCTAGAAGAAGTTCCAGACATATTTTGTATAACATACCCTATGCGATTTTTTAATAGTTTTTGAAATATTACATCTTAAGAATTATTTCTCATAAATATACTTTAAACGTAACTATCCAGGTTGCGAACCTGCTACCTCTTTAAATTTTCTTCGTAGGTAAGTCAAAGTTAATGTCAAGGTTCACAATAATACTTTAGTCACTGTGAATTTATAATTTTATTTTTATGCAAAATGAGTTATTCTATTAACGAGAGATACAAAATGTTAAAATATATAAAAAATAACAATAATGTTAGAGCGGCTCAAAGATAATATGAAGAAAGTATTGAAGAGGGACAAAGAACTCCATCATAAAACACCATAATAAAAACAAGTAGAAGACTGCGAAGATCGGTAAGAATATGTGACGCTAGGAATTGTGGATGTTTTTTGTGTTGCATAACAAACCTGTTCAACTTTAAGTCTTGTAGCCTGACATTTTGCCACTCTTAAGCGTACAATATTATAAATAACAACAGTCAGTTTGGTAAATCAATAAAATTAATATAGGTGAAATCTTACGAGAAAATGCTCACTTGCTTTCGGACTAGGACAGACGTTGTCGATTCATATTCGTTTGGATGTAGCATGTTAAGATTTACGTTAACATGTAGGGTAGGTTCACACTTATTTTTGTTTTTTTTTTCTGAAGTCACTTGGCACTGAGGGCAAATGGCTGCTGTTTAAATTGTAATAAATTATACCGAGAAGTAATTTTTTTTTTGGTTAAATTATCCTAGCTTTTTCTCAAAATAATATTTTTGGGTTTGTAATGACTTCCTTAAGCGATTTATGCTATAAAAATTCTATATATTCATATTCGTTAGTGTAAAAGTAATACCTTTCACCTAGTCTTGGTAACCAATTATTTCGCGCCATCCGTAACCAATGATGTCTACTGTAATATTACTAAACAGTTTTTTCAGTATAATATGTAAGTTAAAAATCAACCAAATGGTTGCAATTGGCAACTGACAATAATATTTAATTTGCAGGAATATATCTTGCATTCAATCTCTTATGTGACAAAGACACAACACGCACTATTTAACATTTCAATAGCTCGTTTCAACACATTTTTTTCAACAATAAACCTTTAATTAAAATCATTTTCTGTATCCCCATAGCAAATTACACAGATATTAATCTCAACTCAAATTAAAGAAAATAACAGTAGTTTACTTTTTAAATGACAGGGCTTGTTTATGACTTACTGTCTATCCCGCATTTTTTAAATTTCTTGTAATGAATAAGTGTTTCTTTATTGTGGTATTTTTCTTGAAGACAATGCACAATCTTAATTGAAACCTTAACTTGAAAAACAAGATTAAATTCATTTTGTGGTGGCGCACGGGCGAGGTCGTTTGCAGTACCGCTGCCCTATCATCTTGTCTCTTTTTTTCTATATAGTACAGGGTGTCCAATTTTCGACACTTTTTCAGGGTATCTCGATTATCTTTAAAGATAGAGAGCTGCAGTTTTCGCAGTACTGTTTTACTTTTTCGTGAAACGTATGATGCTACAAACAGAATTTTCATAGCCCCTTCGTTTCTGAAATACCGGGCGATTTAAAAAATGTGTAATTTTCAAACACCCCTCTTATCTCAGTTGCTTTTTAACTTAACGGTAATATAAAAACTGATTATTATATAGTGTTTTGCGTAGAATCTAGTGGCGTAGTCATTTTTTTTCTGGAAGGAACGAGTTGGAAGATAAAAACCAAAGGTGATTTTTTTTAAATGGGACACCCTGTATATTTTGATTTCATTCGATTACTTTTTTCATAAGCTTTTAAAAAATATTTAATTGTTAGTATACAAAGTTTACAATTCTAAATACATTTTCTTCACAAAAGTTTTCGATATTGTCAAAAATAAAAGTATTTTACTGTAGGGTAAAATTCATATTTTCTGACAGACCTCGTATATGACTGGGAAATCTCGATATCTGTTAGTTGAATTTTAGGTTTTGGACCATGCAGAACTCTTTATGAAGAATAACTTTTTTAGTAAAATTAGTAATAAAAAAGTTTCCGATATGCAGCGAACTTAAGCAGACATATATTGGAAACTCTACAGTTAAAAAAAGGGTATAATATTAAATTTTATAGTATGCCGTGATATAATGATTTCAAACATTTAATTAGCACAGGTTTATTTTAAAAATTTTAAATCCCAATAATATAACTGAAACAAATTGGGAATAAAAAAATTCACTGTTCCAAACAAACTTAGATAAAACATGAAACAGATGTTTTTTGCTAAATTTAAAATGTAAATGTAAAAAATCTTTGCTTATATTTTTTAAATCACAAAAGTTGCTCAAAAGTGTTACCGTTTTCTCTTACAAAAAACTCGCACATTTTACTTATTCGTCGTATGGCATTTAAAAGTATGATCGATCGTCCCTGCAAAATTTTGAAGTGCATATTCCTTATTAAACACCCCTTAAGCCAAAGCATAATTATATTGCATAATTAATAAAATGTGTTACGACATAGCAACATAACAAAGGATACACATTTTTCTAGATTCGGTATTGATTTGTTCACTACCGACCAGGCTATGCCAACACCTTTGTATAAATAAAAAATGTTTGTCCTAGTTCTACAGAAAGTGTATATTATTGATTTCCTAGAATAATTGGGTTAATCGTTGTTAAGAATGTAGGTTTATAACAGAGTTCCTAAATAATAAAAACTTTCTTATAAACTTCTCTACTTTTAAAATTTGTGATTTTTTCATCCCATTCCGAATGGCAATTGTTGGTCGAATTCTCGTCCGATTTTTAAAAACCTTTGTTGAGATGTAAGCCCTACATCTTTTCTTTCGTGGTCGCCTGATTTATACAGGATTGAACCAAAGAAGCATACAGAGTGCAACGTGAGACCTTGTTTTCCCGGTGCTTGTCCTTGTGACCTCGGAATTTTTGTTTATTTTATTTTCATTTCTGTCTTCTTATTAAGAGAGCTATTATGATTTATACAGGGTGTTCGAAAAGTCTTAGTATGGACAAATATCTTTGCTATTAGTAAAGATAGAGACACCAAATGTTAGGCGTATCTTATTGGTTAATAAATCTACTTTTTTATGTAATTTAAATTTTTCAACTCCCTTGGGGGGTGACGCTAGGGAGTTGAGGTCAGAATTTTTAACATCACTATGGTACCTTATTTTAAAGGTATTTAAAAAAGAAACATTTTACCTCAAACCCGAGGGCCGTATCTAAATTCGTTTTTAAATGGCAAGTCTATAAAAATTAAAAATTTAAGTAAGTACCTTTATTTCTCTTATTACTTTAAAAGTTGATCAAAATGACCACCATGAACTTATTGGCAGCAATAAAGGCGATCTTGGAACTCTGCCAAGGAGCGACACCTATTCTTGAAAATGTTAGAAGTGAGTTCCCAAATAGACTTTATTACTGCCAAGAAGTTTATGGTGGTAATTTTGAACAACTTTTAAAGTAATAAGGTAATTAAATTAATTGAAGTAATAAGGTATTTAAATTTTTCATTTTCTTTCACGATTTTTAATTTTTAAAGGATTGCCATTTAAAAACGAATTAAAATACGGACCTCGGATTTACAGTAAAATATTTCTTTTTTTGAAGGCCTTTAAAATGAGGTACCACACGACATAGGGTTGAATTAAAAATTTTTGACTTTAACTCCCTAGCGTCACCCCTCAAGGGGGTTGAAAAAGTTAAATTATATAAAAAAGTAGATTTATTAACCAATGAGATACACCCAAAATTTGGTGTCTCTATCTTTATTAATAGCACAGATATTTGCCCATATTAAGACTTTTCGAACTCCCTGTATAATTTGGCATATTAGTCAATATTTTCGGAAAAATACTCAGCCGCTCCGGTTTTATCCCCGCCCACTCCCTCACCCTAATTTGTTTAAACGGCGAAAAAAATTATTGAAATCGGTATCACACTAGGGCCTGCAATTCCGGGATCCCGAAATCCCGGGATTGGGCACTAAATCGCGGAATAAATAAATTATAAAATATGTTTAAAAAAATCTGATTAAAGTAACGCTCAAGCATCATCGCAGTAATTTTCCTAAAAAGAATGTTTAACGCGTGCTATGGCAACCCTGGAAGATTTATTTAAGTACTTCTGTAAAAGAATTCAAATTATTTTTACTTCTTATACTTTTATATGTCGTCTGCATAAGACTGCATAAGAACTCATCTACAAAAAAAAAAGAAATTCATCGAAATCGGTGAATCCGTTCAAGAATTATCCACGAACATACATAAGAGAAAAGTCGCACATACGGATCGAATTGATAACCTCCTCTTGTGAGTCGGTTAATAATAAAAAAATCCTAACCATTTTAAACTGAGAGGTCCAGTTTGATATGAAACTGGAGTTTTTATTTTTTTGATCGTTATACAGGCAAGATAAGTTTCAACAGCAACTGTAATGACTGTTCATATTATTTTTGTTAATTGGGTGCATTTAGAACGCGCAGAAAACGTTTAACATTGAAATTAATACCATTTTTTTTTATTATTCATTGTTCATAAAATTAATAATACATGTATGTATATGTTCTATTTCATAATTTATAAAGCTACATCAAATTGCACAACAGAAACAATTAACACAAAAACAAGCAAATATGACTTAATATAAGTGTTAATAAGCTACATAAGTACAAATTTAAATTTCAATTGTGAATCTCTCAGTGTTAATTAGAGTTTGCAACAAGGTTAGTTGAAATAATTATTATTGTATGATTTATTTTTAAAATTTTGTTACAACAAGCATGACAAGGAACTTTATGTTGATGAAATTTTAATTATTTCACAATGTTTTAATAATGTCTAATTAAATATTTAAAAATTAGGATATTTTGGAACATTTTGGAAGTGAATTTATCCATTTAGATGAGATACAACTTTTACTATTATAAGAAGATAATGGCTAATAAGAGAGTTAGGAGTTAGGTTAGTACTGGAATGCAGTAGGTAGCGTAGGTATTCATCCGACACGTGTTAAGTGCATAGTGTAATGAAATAAGGTAAAATAATGAATAGCGATTGAGCGATCGGATTAAGAAAGTGGGTCAAGGGCTGAACCAAAATAAACATTAGAATTTTGTTATAAATAATACGGCTCTTAAAACAACATCTTGTGAAACTACAAGATCTTGTTGTGATTAATTTCTGTGACTTTATAACGAAAGCTTTACTTTTTCACTTCACTTCAATAATTTAGGTAACATTTTTGATCAAATAGGTTTTTTGTTTTAAATTTATAGGTGGTCTTAAAGTGAGATGATACTTGTTGATTTCATGTTATTTCAAATCTATGTACAAATTTTTGAGAAAATTTTGGAGCTTAATTTAAGGGGTTATATAGATACAGTTAGAATTTTCAAAAAATCCATTTTTGTGTAATTTCATTTTCGTAATGTACATATATTCAAGTACACACACAGAAAATTTCAAGGTAATCCGTCTATTATTTTCAAAGTTACACGCATATTTGTAAAGACGTGTCAGAGCGATTTTACGCTATGTAAAGTGCTTTTGAAACTTTAAACGCGTTTTTCTCAAAACTGTGTTTTTAAAGTCGGTGACGAAGATTTCTCGGAAACGGCTGAACCGATCAGTCTCAAATTTTAACACAAGCTTCTTAAGTATATTTTCTACTAATTAACGGAAGGTTTTTTTCTCACCGATAACTATATTTTTTATATAAACACTTTAAGGCCAAAATTTTGGTCAAAAATCGTTTTTTTTAGAAGCCGCCATTTTGTCAAAAAATTTTATTTTGCTTATTCCTTTCGATAATTAGAAGATTATACATTACTTTAACGAAATCCGTTTGGTGTTTTCATATTAGATGATCCAGTCCAGAGATATCGTTGTCACCGCAAGATGCCTTTTTTTGAGAGGAACTCCTGGAGATCAGCTATAGCAGCTTTCAAAATTATTATTTTTACAAATACAAAAATCTTAAAATACAGCTAAAAGTTACCATAATATGTGTAAAATTTTTTACATTAATAACTTTAACAGTCTTCTCAGGAAAAATTCTTGAAAAATCGCTTTTTTAGGCCTCCTGACTGTGTATAACCCCTTAAGATTATGTGTGTAAGCATCTTAATCCAAAAAATCCAACAGCTTTCAAATTTGAAGAATTTAGTTTTTGATTTTAATTACTCATACACTGGCGTATTTCTCAAGTGGAGAGATTCAATAAAGAAGTAGCTATTAAATTAAACGATGATCTAATAAAAAATTAAACGTTGTAAGCAATTAATTAATTTTATCTATTACTGAATCTTCAAAAACAACAAGAAACCGCAGGTAATAATTAATTACGTTCACGATAGAGCTGCAGCAATTTATATCTACCATATGTTCGGTAACGTTTTACCAAATAAATTTTATAAATGAGGATATACGAGTCGTATTATATAACAGTATTTTATTTTCCTTTCCTTAAAAGAAAAACACAAAATCATCAATGACTGACAGTACCGATTTCCTTCCCTTTGTTTCCCATAACTGGAATTAGTCTCTCGAATTTCATGGCGAATCTCAGATTCTTGCTCTTGATAGTTCCAAGGCCTTTGGCTAAGGATGGCATGCCGCCATTCCTCAACATACTAGCTTCTTACGGCCTTCCACCCCACCTATGTACCTGGATCGGTAGCTTTCTCTCTAATCGGCACACATCTGTCGCGGTGGACGATCACTTATCTAACTTCCATTCTATAAATGCTGGCGTACCCCAAGGTTCAGTCCTAGCACCAACCTTCTTTACGTTAATGACCTGGTCTCTTCAACTACCAATCCCATCCACAGTTACGCTGACGATGGTACTCTTCAATCCAACATTCATTGTTCCAGACCTCGAATCAAGAGCTTGATAATTGACGCAGATATATGCACCTATCCCTTTCCCAAACTTGGACTGGGGTGCCAAGAACCTTGTTCAGTTCAACGCCTCCAAAACTCAGTCTTACTCCCTGTCACGCAAAAAATATCCGGCAATACTAACCCCATCCACATGAATGGCCGAGCCGTACAGAACATTGAAACTTTCGATCTTGTTTGCATTGCTTTCGAACATGATCTCAGCTAGCACAAACACATTTCTTTAATAGCCACATCAGCAGCTAAAAGCTCGGTGTTCTCCTTTGAGCTAGAAAATACTTCTCCCCTGCAAACTTTCACACTCTCTATGTTTCCTAAACAAGACCTAACCTGTCTGTTCCCACATCTGAGAAGCGGAATCAGCTTCTTTTTAACTTAAGATAAAGAAAGTCCTCAAAGTATGCCGTGGAATCAGTCACGCATGCTTTGAATTATTACTCTCGAAAGGTAACACAGGTAAAAGTTATAGGTGAATGAACAATAAAACTGTCAAGTTCTAAAGTTTTTATTTTTAAGGAAATTTCACACGTCACTTTTTCAGCCAATCAGAAGTTTGTTTTGGTTTCGTTACCATGGCAACCCAAAAAAATTCCGGGAATTTTCATCCTCCAGGATACCCTGGGCGAAATTAATAAGTGCAAATTTTTCTGTCAAATTATTGACATAATAATATGATCAATGACATTTTGCTTTTATATAAAAATGGAATTTTATTTTTCATATCAAACGAGATAATTATAAGAAATCATTGGGCTTGTGAAACAGCATTTTATTTCAAGTTTAATTATACTCTAAATATTTCAGATGTGTTTCAAAATTTTGTGAAAACTTCTCGCGTTTCAATGGTCAATACATGCATCGGTGAAAAATTTATGTTAATTTTAAATGTCTGTGCTTGACTATATAAATATTATACTTTGAAACAATTTTATCTTATCTTTTCTATTTCGCGAAAACTTGGTTAAAACTTCCAATAGCTTTCTTTGTACTACGCTGAATAACTGTTTTTCTGTTCATTTTCCATTATCTGTAATCTTACTCTTTAAAAACCTCTAAAACAACTTCAACAATAGAAATATTTAGCTTAAACTTGTTAAACTGTCAATGAAATAATGATAAATAACTAATGATGTTTTGTGTCAAGCCATCTCTGTTAAGCTATACTGAAACTTAGCTATACGTGTGAAGTTTTTTTACCGAATCCCCCGCGTGCTTGAAATAAGTGCAGGAAATTTTTCTGGTACATGAATTTTTAAAAGAAAATTATCCTCGTCGCTGCGCGACTCTGTATAATTTTTAAAAAAAATTCATGAACTCAAAAAATTTCCGGCAAAAATTGAAGCACTTGGGAGATTATAAGTGAAAATTATATAATTGTCATTGTCATTGCATAATATATAATTAGCAAAAAACATATTCAACAAAGAACCTAAAGGTTATAAATTTAAACTAAATGAGACGTGTCCACTTTCTACTTCCAAACATGTTCTCATTCTTCTTTTTACAGCATCAAAAACATTGGTGAGCACTTGAGGAAGTTGTTAATCTCCTGATTTTTTTTGTAATTCTCGCTCGTAGGCTCAGAACTTGACAGTTCTATTTTTCTTTCGCGTACACCTATTACCTATGTTACCTTTCAAAAGTAATAATTCAAGACATGCATTATTGATTCCACGGCATACCTTGAGGACGTTTTTTTTGACATTGCATTAACATCCTTGATTCTATCCAAAAGAGAACCATTCGACTTATTAATGACCCAGTGCTCACAATAAAACTCCTTTCTCTCGCTCATCGCCGCGCTATTGGGGATTACCGATACTTCCACGGATTTTTTCTCTGAAGGACGAGCAGCTATAATTCCGCCCTTGACTACCTATTGCTAACAGAACAACATGAGTTTACCGTTTAGCTGCAAAAGTCGAGAGTCTAGAGTCTCCAGATTATGGAACAAATTGCCTGCAGATGTTTTCCCTCCCAGCCTCCAATTATTCAAATCCCATGTCAATAAATTGCTTGGGTTTGCTTGGGTTTCCCTTCCCTTCTTTTCAGACGCCCATGGTACGTTAGTACTTAAGCTACGTGGACTGTCTGAGGTAAAAAAAAAATACAAATTTTGTTACTACGCTGGAAAGATAACGCTAAGAATTTTTAGGACACGCTGTATTTAGAAATATTAAAAAAAATCTTATTTTTACTAAAACTGTGTATCTATTTGAGTTACTGTGCTGGCTAGTACTTTTGTTGACTGTAGCGTTACTATGGTTTTATCAAGTCACCATTTTAAATATCTTTGCTACGGCTAGCGGCGCGGCATTGGCAAAAGTACTTTGGCGGACTTTGGTAGCTGGCTGTAAAAGTACGGCAATATAGTGAAATGTGAACATTACAAATTCCGAAAATAAATGTTATGTTTTCTGACGTTTGAGGAAACGATATGTAATCTCATGCTCTTAGGCTACGATAATAGGCAATTTATTTAGTATTATGCGTTCATTGTTTTATAATTTTTAAGCTATTACTTTAATGTCAGCTTACCTAATGCCCATAATGCGGCACTCTAAGAGTAATCTTGGGAGAATTTCAGTTTCTCAATAAATTTACGTTTTTACAGAAAATAATTGGAATCAATGTTTCTAAACACATTGGCTTCGGTTATAAAAGGTATACAGGGTCGTCTAAAAATCACTTGGCTTAAAATAAACTTAAAATAAAACTCACTCCTCGTATTTTCGTGAATAGCATCAGGAAGTAACACCTGCTACTCTCGAAAATGTGAGAAGTGAGTTCCTAAATCGACTTTATTACTGCCAAGAAGTTTATAGTGGTCATTTTAAACAACTTTTGAAGTAATAAGAAATAAAAAGGTTTTTAAATTTTTAGTCTTTTTTCACGATTTTTAATTTTTAAAAGCTTGCAGTTTAAAAACGAATTAAGATACAGCCCTCGGGTTTGCGTTACAATGTTTCTGTTTTGAATACCTTTAAAATGAGGTACCTTAGGGTTGCATTTAAAATTGTTGACCTTCAGCCGATCTCTGTAAGTTTTGAAGAAAGCGATAGCGATAGAGATAGGTATAAGGAGAGGATTGCCATCTCTCTCTATCTTATAAGGAGAGGATTGCCATCTCTATATAAAATTAGAAAACGATCAAAATCGTTATCGCTTTTTTTGTTATAGAGTTCGGCTGCTCAACTCCCTAGCGTCACCCCTCAAGGGGGTTCAAAAAGTTAAAATACATAAAAAAATTAAATTTATTAACCAATAAGATACACCTAAGATCTTTACTTATAGCAAATATACCCCATACTAAGTCTTTTCGGACACCCTGTATTTTTAGCAGAGAGTACGCAAACTGGCACTACTTTCAGACCTATCTTATGTCCCAATTTGTTCTAAAATGGGATTATTTTTGCTTATATATTTACTTTTGTCTTTCTTTAATTACACCCGGTTTTAATGATATCTTCCATCACTGCTTGTAACACTTCTAGCTTATCTAAGTTGGATTTGTAGTAGGCCGATGTGGTCTCTAAGCTTGCGGATGTTTTAAGGCTTAGTAGTAGACAGCTGCTATTTTTAGTAGAAATAAATCTATATTAACAAGATCAAGAGAGTGTGGTGGCTATTGTAACTAAGAATTAATTGTTTTGTAGGAAATCCTATACTGTATTACTGGGCGACCAGGAAGAAAAACGAGTCTCAAGAGGCAAGGAACAAGTTTTTGATCATGTAGCCAAGCAAGAACTTTGTTTTCGTTTTTAGAAGCGATAAGAGACGGAAAAGTTAGTTTTTTATAAAGATGTTTCTTCTGTCATTCCCCCAGGGATCCCGCGCGATTATGAATGATTATGAATTTCAGTCATGCCAATACCGGGATTGCAAATTTGCAGTGGGATTGCAGTTCTTGTTTTTATGGAAATAAAATACTTTGTATAGTTCGATTTTCCCTCATTTTTATTTTATTTGTAAATGACTATGTGCCTTTTAGTTCATCCTGTATATCCCTCTATATCTCTTATACAATTTGATATGGACAAGAAGTAAACGTGCCCTTGGCATTACCGTACATCTTTCTCAGAGTCAATGGTCCAGCGAAGGACGATAATTCTTTTGCTATTAGAGAAAGTGATGTAAGTATCTTGCAGCATCTAGTTGTTGTTTTGTTTGGGTCAGGCCGAAGACGTAGAATCGTCAAGTAAAAGAAGATATATATGTACTTATGTGTCTATGTTATATAGAATTATTTCAGATTTAAATAAGGATAGTCGAGTTCGAGTTTTCTAAAAATTATAGAAAAACAGTCAAACATCTGTGTAGGTAAGTTAATATAAAATAGAGCTCTTAACGAGTTGAATTTAAAAAACAAAAAAAATACGGCGACCCCTCTGAAAGAAACTTAAGGTTAGTTCGAAACTCACTTATATATTCGATGTTCAATTATTTTTTCAGTTACGTTTCCTGATGATAAAAGTGAAGTGAGTTTGTCCAAATATAATCAGTAACCCTGTACACCCAATTTCATTTTCACCCGGTATGAAGCTTCTAGGCAAAGAGCCATGAATCCTAATTAGATATGGTTAATAAAACTCCCAAACGTTACCTGCCAATTTCAAATAAAAAATACTAACGTCAAAAAATATCCTTAGTCATAACGTCATAACTTTGTTTTCTGATAGTCATCAATAAATTTCAACTCTTCGTCACGACTGCAGAATCCAAAAAGTAATATAGCGACCTAACGTTGACCAATATTGACCCTAAAATATTTAGAACATCTCCGGTTCTAAATGTCTTATTAAATATGACTTAGATTGTGAAACCGTCTAGAGAGGTAATTTAGCAATGTTTGTTGTCTTCAATCTAGCCTATAAGCTGGTATACCTCGTTGCAAAATATACCATGGACCTATTGACTGCAAATAAAATTTACAGGACAAAACACTATTTTGTAGAGTCCTAAACAAATAATCTTCCTCAGAGGTGGCAGGGTTGGATTTGCTTCAATTTTACCTAATATTAAGCTTTTATTAATGGTCCAATAAAAAACGATTTGCGATAGAATTCTCTATAAGCTTGTTTTGCTACAGAAAATATTATTTTCATCTTTGATAAGCCATTTATTTAGTAATAATAATAATAGTAATAATAATAATAAAGTTTATTTAAAGTAATTACAATTTAAACATGATTTCACATATGTATATTATAAATAAACTTGTTAAAACCCCCGAAGACGTGCTTGTTGGGGGTAAATCTTATATTCATTATTATATTATTTTATTATCTAAATTATTCAATTTAAATATATATATATATATATATATATATATATATATATATATATATATATATATATATATATATATATATATATATATATATATACATACATACATATACACATACACACACACCTACACACACCTATATACATTCATACTCAAATACATACATAAAATTTCTTTTTAGGTCCTTAGTGAAAAACAAATAAATATTTTTTTATTATACAAAATAGTATCAGAGTAATTCCAAAAATTTCTTTAAATCATTTGTTGTTAATATCCAAGTTTTTATTTCAATTTTAAATTTTTTAAATGATATAATTCGTTCAAGATTTATTGGTAAATAATAGTTTAAATAAAAGGTATTTATAACTTTTTTGTGCTATAAACTTATGTATTTTTGGTTTAATGGAAATTTCATTTTTATGACGCGTGTCATGGTTATGTTTTTTAAATTGTATTAGATTTTTATTCTTAAAAATGTATATTAAAATATTATAAATATATATTTGCCTAATGTCCATTTTTTTTGTTTCTGAATATAATTCCTTTGAAGGATAAAAATAGTCTTTATTAAATATAATTTTTAGAAATCTTTTTTGTAATACTTCTATTTTTTTTACTAAAATTCTTTTTAGTCCTCCCCAACCTATAATTCCGTAATTTCAATGAGTTTTAACTAATGCATAATATAGTGTTTCTAATTGTTTTGTATTCAGAAAGGTTTTAACATTTCTGAATATTGGCACAACTTGTTCTTTATACATGGCATATATTTTCCTCCAATTTAAATATTTCTCACTTTCGTCGGAACACCTGTTTTTCCCAGTATCGCTCCTTTTTTTCGTCCCTTGATCGAGTTAACCACACTGTAGATAAGGAAGTTTTAGTTAACGTAGATATTTCTTCTAAGGCGGCAGTTACGCAAAACCCTCTGCTTATTAAAGAATCATACATTTTCATAAAATGGGGGATATTGAGCTATTGGAAAATTACAGAGCGGGACTGTCAGCATGTTCCACAATACTTAAAAAAATACTAACTTTGAGATTTAAAAGCTTCTTAAGCAAAAACAAATTAATATCTGCTTCACAATATGGTTTCACAAATAATCATTCAACAAACACAGGAGTGTTTGATCTAATCCAGTTTATTTACTCTTCGCTGAACAAAATTCTATACTGTAGCTTTGGTTTTTGACCTGACAAATGCCTTTGATTGTGTCGATAATAATTTCCTAATTAAAAAACTTAAAGCACTTGGCTTCGGAGGCAGGGTGAACGAACTTTTAGAATCGTTTTTTACAGATCGAAAAATGTTAAAATTGCCGCAATAAACTCTCAATTTCATGAGCAGCAGTTTGGAGTTCCTCAGATTCCTCAGGGACACTGAGACTGCCCTGGATGAACCCCTCATTTGTTGTTTATACTCAAAGAACAAATCTGATCTTGAAAAACTTCTCTCTTTGGTGTAGTAAAAATAATTTGATAGTTCTAAAACACATTACCTGGTTTTTAATAAAAGACGCAGAATTCCTAACGTTACAATAAATATGAACGGCTTTCAAATAAAAGAAGTGAGAGTACCCATAGGTCTTGTAGAATACATAAGTAAAAATCATTAAAAAATATTGACAGTTTTGATTTTGTGTTTTTTTCTTGATCAAGTATTACAAGAGATTGATACCGCATCAAAAGCAATGAAAAAATGCGGATGCGAACTTAAATGAAACAGTAAATCTTTTAAAAATTAAATAGAATGTTTGTCTAAAACTAGAAGTAGATATTCAGAAATTAAAGACTAAATAGCGAGCTAAATAGTCCAAATTTCACAAAAATGGGGTATACTTAAGCAATTTGCCAATAATAGGGCACCAAAGGTAAAATCTCATTCTGGTGAACTTTATTCTGATTTTAGATTTTCGGATGCCGAACATAGGTTTAAAGTAAACATATTCTATGCAGATGATGCAATGCTAGATATTATAAACGTTCAAATAAGCTGTCGCTTTAAATCGTTTTGTCATGAAGGTAAATGAAAAATTTAATTTTTTCAACCCATCTATTCTTTTTAAATTAGCTCCAGAAAATGTTGTTAAAAAGGGGACGAGTTGCAAATATTTTATAAAAGTGATTTCACTGAATCTCTGGGCCTTAAACTAGTTGCCATAAGAAAAAATAATAAATTAATATATAAGGATGTTCAGAATATCCAAAGCATAACTGAGTTTTTGAAATACTTCTTAGTCGATAATTCTACAGGCGCATCTAGCTTTCGTAACACAATTAAAGCACTGATGATGTACTTAACTTTACCTACAAGGCAAGTAATGAATGGTGTTTCTCAAAATTAAAAATTATTTCTAAGAAATAGAAATTTTCTCAAGAGAGGTTAGATTCTCTGTCTCTTTTGGCAATTCACGATTAATTGGCGGGGGACGTTGAAATAAATCAAGCCATTACTTCTTTTTCCAAAAGCAAAGCTAGAAAAATTTTTTTTTTTTTATGTTCATATTTTTAAATTAGCGTTTATGCTCATTTATATTGCCGTAAAATAACAGACATGTTTTTTAAGTTAAACAAGGTAGTTTTTATTGTATAATTGAGTTCACAAGCCACGTGCATCGCGTCAACTGACTTAAATTTAAACAAATTATTAACACATTTCCATTTTGGTACAAAACTAAAACATATTATCTAGTTTTTTGTCAAAAATTTGGCCTGATATTGACATATCGGACCACCGTATTATCGCCTGCCAACGCGAAACGTCGACCTGGCCGCGGCTCCTTTGACTTTGATAAGGGAAAAAGTGATTATTTTATTTTTCACTACGGAATATTTATTGTTAAATTAAATTAGCGAGTAAAAGTTAAATTATACAAAAGTAGTTATTTATGCAGAATTAAAGTAATCGAGTATAACCACTTGGAGAAAAAAGTAGTAAGAATACAACTACTTTTACAAAAAAGTAGTTAACTACTTTTGTAGTTAACTAATGCCCAGCTCTGATTGTAATATTGATTTTACTCTGAATTTAGTGTTTATGTTTGTTGCTTTCATTCTCTAACATTTTTATTAGCAGCTAGTGTTTATTACTGCGTATTACTTCTAAAAGAGAATACCATCTGTTATTATTTGACAATTATTAATACTTTGTAAAGTCTTATAGCAGTAGAATAAATATATAAACATATACAATGTTGACAATTTTCTTCGCCTTCAGCGATAAATGCTTTGTTTTAACTTTAACGCTGCTGCTTGAAGCCTCACTGTTAACATGTACCCATGGACGCCACATTGTTTGAACACCCATCGAGAAACAGAAATTGAGAATTCAGTCTAACAACTGCACTGTATATAACGATACAAACTAAAACACTGTATAAAACACTACGCAAGGAAATAAATAACAGGTAAAATTTAAATATCCTAATAAAAATATTGGGTATCAGCCCTGGAAATTAATAAAGTTTTATTATGTACAGGGTCTTCCAACGAGGAATGAACAGGGGCTCATTTTTGAACTTCCTTGTATTTAAAGAAAAATCTAAAATAGCCAATCGATGTACTTTTTCCTGCAGAATTCAAAAATGAAACCAAAAATTTATTTGAACCAGAAACAAAAGAGTTACGCTATGGATAAGGTGTTTTTTAAATGGAACATAGCTTTTTTTATACGATTTTCGGAACGAGTGATTTTTTTTATGTCCGTTCTGATTAAAATATTTAATATTGTGACAGCTATTTTTATTAAATTTTAATGTTTTATCCAGTATAATTTAACTTCAACCTGTTTGAAACATACACTAGGTAATAAAGGTAAAATCACCTTGAAATCCTTCAAAGTCAAAAAATGTAAATTTGTCAAATTTTTTGACTTTGAAGGATTTCAAGGTGATTTTACCTTTATTACCTAGTGTATGTTTCAAACAGGTTGAAGTTAAATTATACTGGATAAAACATTAAAATTTAATAAAAATAGCTGTCACAATATTAAATATTTTAATCAGAACGGACATAAAAAAAATCACTCGTTCCGAAAATCGTATAAAAAAAGCTATGTCCCATTTAAAAAACACCTTATCCATAGCGTAACTCTTTTGTTTCTGGTTCAAATAAATTTTTGGTTTCATTTTTGAATTCTGCAGGAAAAAGTACATCGATTGGCTATTTTAGATTTTTCTTTAAATACAAGGAAGCTCAAAAATGAGCCCCTGTTCAGTCCTCGTTGGAAGACCCTGTACCAAAAAGGTTTCATTGCAGTCAATAGGTCAACGGTACTCTCTCTCACACCCTGAACCAGAGTACTATTTTCTACATATTAAACAATAATGATACCTATGGACATGTTTGTCAATGTCTTTATGAAATAAATCAATTATTTGATTCAAAATATGTACTCCATATTCAAGTGCAATTTTTAAATAATACGAACATTTAATTAAACTCGGAAGAATATGATATAAACTAAGCAATACAATAAAGATATCAAAATTCAAAAACTCCACCCCCATATTCCACCCATTTTTCTAATTGTTTCCTTACATATCTGAAGAAATGAAATTTCTGACTTCTTCCTAGGCTATTGAACGAACAGCCTGCTTTAGCACGTCAATTTTATTCAGTATTGGATCGGCATAATTTGTTTTAAACGGCCCATAGAATCATATTGGCCAACGTTAAGTCGGGGCTCCTTGGGGGCCACAAAATTGGGCCATTTCTACCAATCCACCTTAGACCAAATCTGCGGTGAAGCCATTCTATTGTGCTGGACAACCATCTTGTTGAAAATACATTTTTTGTCGAAAATTGAATGGCAAATTTTCGAGTTCATCGCTAAAAAATGTATCCAGCATTTCTAAGTAAGATATTCTATTGCAGGTGTTATTAAAAAAATTTGGGCCTATAATGCCATGGACAGATATCGCGCACCACACGTTCACTTTTGTAAAATATTGTTTTCGCCTCCTTACTCTAAATTCGGGGTTTTCTCGAGACCGGTACCTGACATGCTGGGATGCTACAGATCCATTAGTAGAAAATGTACATTCATCTGAAAACATAATAAATTTATGAAAATGGATATTTCCACTTAAAATTTGGTCTCCCACCCATAAACAAAAATTTACTCCTTTTGCTTCATCTCCCTCTTCCAATGTCTCGCTAAAGTGGGGTTTAAATGGAAATAATTTATTTTCTTTTAAGATCACCTGAACAGGAATTTTTTTCACAACT
This sequence comes from Philopedon plagiatum, assembly GCA_963971165.1. NCBI lineage: Eukaryota > Metazoa > Arthropoda > Insecta > Coleoptera > Curculionidae > Philopedon > Philopedon plagiatum. Next base: position 14,950,813 of record OZ020194.1, read on the forward strand.
TCCAGAAGATGTTTAGCACCATTTCTAAGGGACACCATAGGAGAGTTTCTTTAACAGATTGAAGAACTAAAACTGTGGCAGCATCGTTTGGGTCATATTTCTTCTTCTTCTTCTTCTTCTTCTTCTTCTTCTTGAGATTCAAAACCAAACCAGTTCTTTGGAACTTTTTTATTATGTTGTAGATTGTCATTTCAGTTATTGGGATTCTTACAAATTTGTAGCTAAATTGTTCCATGATGTAGCGTATGATATTTGGCCATCCCCATGACACCAGACTATAAAAATCCTTTGTTTAGTAGATAACATTGTGATGAGAACTATTTAAAATTAAATAATTGCTTCATTTAAAGATATTGACCAACATGACCATAGGTGTTATTATTGTTTAATATGTAGAAACTAGTATTCTGGTTAAAGGTGTTAGAGGGAATAGGCGGGACTTTCGAATTTTTTATGCTCCCTGTATAAAAAAAATTTCATGAAGTGAATCTTATTTATTTTGCAAGAAAAAACTTGTATTAGGAGTGACAGTTTAACGTTTATCTTGCAAAATTTGGTCCATTTCTCCTCTTCTAAACCCCATCCGCGGATATATTGAAGGTAAGCATTGCGTTTCTAGAGACTTCGATAAAATACACTTTAATCATTGTAATATGCTGCGTTTTGGTTAAGGTCGTTATAAGAAGTTCTCACGACTTTTCTCAGTATTGTATTCAATAATTCTTAGTACAGGATAACCGATCTCTTCTTAAATAGTATACTTTAGGTTATTACAGTTACTTTTTGTGGGTTTTTCTAAGGTATAAAATAAGTTTCCTCGCTTCGTAAATTCGTTTTGGAAGAATAAAGCATCGGCTTTTTTAAGAGGCTAAATAAAAAGTTAACAAATTCACTATTACTAAGATTTGCCTATTATGACAGTCAAGGGTTTAAATTAACAAAATAGAAGAATAAAATACTAGATTTTATACTATGAATTTGTTTTTTAGTTTTTTTTTTGCAAATTTGTAAAGAAAAGGACCACTTAAGTATGTATTTGCAACAGTAATAGAACTAAAGTAATTTCAGCAACTAGTTTCAAAATAAAAATCTTCTGGAAACCAAGAACATCGCAGAAATACTAACAGTGAGTTCCCAAGTACAGGACAGTACCTTGTCAAACTCTAACGACGCCTTACTTTTCGACGCCACTGAGAGCAAACCAAAAGGTGCCTGCCTTAATAATGAAGCGAAGACAATCATGGGCGCCGGCATGGGGGGGGGGACCCAGGGGGGCCGTGCCCCACCTGAAATTTTGAGATTGTCATACTTTTTAATTATTAGTGTATTTGTATAAATCACTACAAATAAAATCTTTAAAAATATATTATTTTTTTTAATTTTGCCCCCCTGAGAAAAAAGTCTGCGGGCGCCCATGAAAACAATATTATTTGTGGTGTAGTGCACTATATCTGTTTATGGCATTGTAGGCTCATATTTTTTTAATTACACCTGCAATAGAATATCTTCTTAGAAATGCTGCATAATATCTATATATATATATATATATATATATATATATATATATATATATATATATATATATATATATATATATATATATATATATATACAGTGGACCCCCGGTAATCCGGCCCCTGTCTAATCCGGCGCCCCCTGTAATCCGACAACGTTAAACAAAAAAAAATTGATGAATATTTTCATGCTTTATAAATTGATTGGTTCATATTATCCTTTGTATTTATAATTTTTGATTATTCGTAGTATCCTGTGAAACACTTACATTTTTAGTACATATGTACATTTGTTTGAACATAATTATTTTCTAACGTAAATAAGTTTAGTTATTATTTTTCTAGTTCTATAGCATTGATGATGATATTTTTATAATAAAATGTAAGCTTTCTATTGTGATGTAGTATGATTTATAGTTCAAATATGTAGAATCTTTGATTTGTAATTTGTCGGATTACAAGGTACTCTTTTTAAAAAAATTCCGGACTATAGGGGGTCTTAGGCAGTACTCTATAATCCGACAAATTCGATAGTCCGACACCACCCTGCAAAACGTTTGTCGGATTACCGCGGATCCACTGTATATATATATATATATATATATATATATATATATATATATATATATATATATATATATATATATATATATATATATATATATATATATATATACGAGTAGTACCCTAGTTAAAGGTAAGAGAGAATAGCTGAGACTCTAAAAAAACAATGTGATAATAATGATACTTTTAATATTTAAATTTTTAATGAAACCTTGTACTTCGGCTTAGGGTTTAATTTAAAACATATATTTGTTCTTTTGGTAGATAATAAACAAGGTATATATGCTTACTTTTAGTTTTACGCAAAATAACGTTTTCGTAGTAACGTAAAACTTATTTATTTCCCAAGCAAAAATTTGTATTAGGACTGACATTTTTACGTATCTTGCAAAATTTGGTCCATTTGTCCTCTTGTAAACCCCATCCGCGGACATACTTTATAATAATTAATAATACACTATGTATTTTGCCAGGGAAGACTGAAAAACTGATTATACAATAATCTACTGTTTCCTTTTAAATAAAACAAGTAAACAAAGACTTTTTGTGCAAATAAATCAAGATACTGCTTGAATAAACTTTAAACAACATTAGAACATAAATTGACTAATTAATTTGCCATGCTGTTACATTATCTCAGAAGCAAATCTGAAGTTTAAGTAGAACGAAAAATACAAACTATACTGGGTACAGGGTAGTCACGTATAATCAAGTCGAAATTAGCGATATATATATATATATATATATATATATATATATATATATATATATATATATATATATATATACATATATATATATATATATATATATATATATATATATATATATATATATATATGTTGAGGTTTGTTTTGTTTTCTTGGTCTTTACATACTTTTTATTTGTTAAATTTTGACGTTTCGGTCCTTTTCTTTAGACGTTCTTGAGAAATATTTATATGTTGCTAAAAAAATAGCTCATGTCAATTTTTTTTTCTCTTGTCATTACATAAATATTACTTAAAAATACGTACAGAAAACATAGACATACCTTGAAGGAAAATCACTGGCAAGTTTCTCCAAACATTCCACAAATTGCCACATGCTCATGCATTGGTTTAATTTAAAAAACAAAGAATTTTAAAAGTAAAACACACACATTCTTTTAAAATATTGCAACATGGACAACACATAAGTTAAAACTGGCGGAATGATATTATTGTTAGACTGGTGAAACGAAATTTTTTTTTTGCTACTCCCGAGGCTACTCCCTTTTTTAGCATTTTTTGTTGGTGTTGGTTTGTTAGCGTTTGTGAAAGTAGGGAGAATAATATGTTTATAAGTTAATTAGTGTTATTTAATTATGTTATGGTAAATTTTGCTTAGATTTTTTGTATCCGTTTTGGAATTTATGTTTTTTGAGTTTTTTTGAATTCCAATCATTTCATAAAATTCTCTTTTTTTTTGTGTGGGTTTCAGTCCGTAAGATTTTTACGTTTTCGAAATCGAAAGTGTGTTGCTTTTCTACACTATGGTTGGTTAGGGCTGTTTTATTTTTTTTATCGTACTTGTGACTGTTAAGACGATTCTTTAAATACTGGCTAGTTTGACCTATATAAACACTGTCGCAGTCTTTACACGGTATTTGATAGACTATATACGTGACTTTTTTTGTGTTTTGGGATTTTTGATTTAAGGGTGCTAAAGTTTCTTTTCTTTAGAAGGTTATATCCTTTGTGGGCTACTTCAGTATTATGTTTACTAAAAGTTTTTTTTATTTTTTCTGATAAACCTGGCATATATGGTAGGGAGAGAAAGTTTTTGTTTTTTGAGTTGTTGTTGTTAGGTTGGTTTTTGTTGTAAAAAATGCGTATTCTAATGATTGAAATTCAAAAAAACTGAAAAAACATAAATTCCAAAACCGATACAAAAAATCTAAGCAAAATTTACCATAACATAATTAAATATCACTAATTAACTTATAAACATATTCTCCCTACTTTCACAAAAGGTAAAAAACCAACACCAACAAAAAATGCTAAAACAGGGAGTAGCAAAAACAAAAATTTCGTTTCACCAGTCTAACAATAATATCATTCCGCCAGTTTTAACTTATGTGTTGTCCATGTTGCAATATTTTAAAAGAATGTGTGTGTTTTACTTTTAAAATTCTTTGTTTTTTAAGTTAAACCAATGCATGAGCATGTGGCAATTTGTGGAATGTTTGAGAAACTTGCCAGTGATTTTCCTTCAAGGTATGTCTATGTTTTCTGTACGTATTTTTAAGTAATATTTTTATGTAATGACAAGAGAAAAAAAATTGACATGAGCTATTTTTTTAGCAACATATAAATATTTCTGAAGAAGGTCAAGAAAACGACCGAAACGGCAAAATTTAACAAATAAAAAGTATGTAAAGACCAACGTACAATTTATAATTTTTATCCAGGACTAACAAAACCCAAGAATAAATATATATATATATATATATATATATATATATATATATATATATATATATATATATATATATATATTATTTCCTACATTTTTTTAACATAAAAATTGATATCTTTCCCACAAAGAGACCTAAAATAGACCTCTAGTCCATAAGCAAAATCCGAACTTTATTTTACTCTTCATAAAAAACTTTTTAGTGTTAAGTAATAAGATATCTATCTATATTAATACCTACTTAACTTAAGATTTATCTACATATACTCCAAAATATTTACATATACGTGGGAGCAGCACGTGTCTATTTTAGAAAAACTGCTCCATAAAAATTGGTAAGTAGAACGGATTTCTTGGCAGATCATAGAACTTTTCGTGCTCGTAAAACCTCTTTTTACGACTTTTAGCATCCGGGGGCGTTAAAAGAAATTCTACCATTTACTTTCAATTTATAATTAATTATTTTTAAAAATAATAAACCTTCAGATTCACTAAAATGGTTTAAGATTTACGACTGGTTTAAATTAAGATCTAGTTGATCAGTCAGGTTTTTTGTCCTGTTTAAGGGCGGATCTAGAAATTTTGAAGTTGTATAAGTGGATAAAGAAAAAAAATATATTGTAATTTTCGCAAAAATTCAACGGTTTTGTCGCAAATTACAAAATACTTTTTTCTTTACCAAAACATTCCTAGAAGGCTCACTATTAAAAACCCCAAACTTGGCATGGGTCCCGTAGGTAGCAACAGAGATTTACAACTTCAAAATTCTTCAAATTTTTTAGCAATTTGCTTGATTTTTGATTTGCAAATGATTTTCATCTTGGAACGTGTTGTTAGGATGAATTTGGTTCCATTATTGTAGAAAGTACGCACAAAAATTGGCCTTTTGTTTGTTAATTTGCAGAAACAAATTCATAGTATGAAACTTAGTTGTCTTATTCTTACACGTGTCAGTTTAAAACTTTTGGTTGTCAAATTAGACCGGTCTAGCGTTGGAGAATTTGGCAGAAAGTTTCAGAAGCATACGTATATTAAAATTTACTGCATTTTAGCAACGTTCGGAAACCAAGCAATTCGCAGAAATAATACAATAAACCTGTGAAAACCCAACTGCTGCAAACCTTGAACATCTACAGGGTGTCCGAAAAGTCTTAATATCTTTGCTATTAGTAAAGATAGAGACAATACATTTTAGGTGCATCTTACAGTTGATAAATCTACTTTTTTATATAATTTAACTTTTTCAACCCC